>JAQSUU010000534.1:43796000-45015000 GCA_038087645.1 Saccharum hybrid cultivar R570
TTCAAAAGAAATTTTCGGCTCCCATTCACCCCCCCTCTGGTCGCCGTTTTCGGTCCTTCAATTGGTATCGGAGCCGGTTAAGGATCATTCCGCCTTAATCGGTCCGTGATCCACGAAGGCGACATGGAGCGTGGTTCCGGCAAACCACCGTTCTTCGATGGAACAAATTATCCCTATTGGAAAATTCGCATGTCCGCGCATCTCCTGGGGATTGATTGGCTTGTCTGGGAGATTTGCAAGGATGCTACTTACGTTGTGCTTGAACCTCGTGCTCGTGTCACGTAAGATCAAAAAGATCGGCACAACGCTAATAGCAGAGCTCGCGCAGTTCTTTTCTCGAGTCTTTCTCTTTAGGAGTTCGAAAGAGTCTCCGATTGTACTACTGCTCGAGAGATCTGGGTGAGGCTTCAGAGCCATCACGAGGGGACCGCACAGGTCAAAACCAGACTCTACGAGACGTACAAGAGGGAGTATGAGAACTTCACTCAGCTTGATGGCGAGTCCATCGATGCCATATTTTCTCGCTTTCAGACCATCGTCAACAAGATGTGAGCAAACAAGGCACAGTTACCTTATGATGATCATGAGAGGGCACTCAAGCTTCTATATGCCCTAGATCATAAGGTATGGGATGTGAAAGTGACCGCCATCATTGAGTCTTCAGGGTATGAGACCCTCACCGTGGATGAGCTTTTTAGCAAGCTCAAGTCCACCAAGATCGACTACCAGACCCAAGCCAAGCTCAAGAATCCCTCTGCACCGACTATGGCTTTGGTCTCAGGTAATGGCTCAAGTTCTTTGGCTAACCCTTCACAAGTGTCTTTTGCTTTGTCTTCTTTGGTGTCTGTCACAGAGGAGCAGATGGAGAGTCTTGGGGATGACGAGCTGGCGTTGATCATCAGCCGGTTCTCGCGGTTTCACAATAACCGCTTGAATCGCCGGCATGGTGGTGGTCCGAAGGAAGGATGCTACGGCTGTGGAGATCCCGACCACTTCGTCGCCCACTGCCCTAAGAAGAACAAGCACTCCTTCGACAAGTACGACTCCAGCAAGCGCAAGGACAAGCGCGAGTACACCTCCAAGCACAAGTCGAAGGGAGGATTCGACAAGGAGGCGCTGAAGAAGAAGTACTTCAAGAAGGCCAAGGCTCAAGAGCGCGCCTTCCTCGCCTCCCTCAGCGACCTCGACAACGACACCGACGACGATCGGTCTTCTTCTCCCTCGAGCGATGATGAATTCGAGAAGAGGCGTGAGGACAAGTTGACCGGGCTTTGCTTCGTCGCCAAGTCCATCCACGGAGGCTACTACACCATGGCTGTGGATGAAGGGGTGAAGCCCAACAAGGACGTGCTTCCCGGCGACGATGACTCTACCGAGGTAAAACCCTCCGTCGATGCTCTTATTGCCGAGCTTGATATCATGACCGATACTTTGATGAGTCAAGATAAGCTGCTGAAACGTGCTGCTCGTGAGAGGAAAGAGTTTAAGGACAAGCTAGAAATTGTGGAGAAAGAGCTTGAGAAAGCTAAGAAGCTTGATGTTCATGTGTCTGACGAGGTTAAGTGCGATGAATGTGCTGTTCATATGACTAACTTTTCTGAGTTGCAATCTAAGTATGCTGCCTTGTTAGATGAGAACGATGAGCTGAAGGCTAGGTCTAGCTTGTTGGGTGCGTGCAAGTCTTGTTCAGGCTTGCAATCTGAGCTGGCAGAGAAGAATGCCAAGATCCTTACTCTTGAGAAGGCCAGTTCAGATAGCACTATTGTTGAGTGTGCACGTTGTGAGAGCTTGGTGTTGGAGCTTGAGTCTTGCAGGCATGACAAGATGAGATCCGAGGAAGACAACACATACATTCGGTCCATCTTAAATTGGGTGTCATGTAGTGAGCCGCAGTTGGGCATGATGATGAGCCAGTTCAGGCGGGGAACTGGGACATCGGGAGTAGGCTTTGCTCTAGGTGGGAAGGGTGAACATGTCTATGGCAAAGTTGGTGAGTTCAGTGGTTTGAGCCCAAGTGAGAAACCTTTCACTACTCCCAAATTGATCAAGATCAATCCACCTAAGCCTACCGAACCCACTGTGAAAGATGGAGTGTTTGAAGAGCCTCCAAGAGCTCCACCCTAGAAACAAGTTTGGGTTCCAAAACCGAACCATCTCAGGAACCCACTTGACACTCTACCGAACATCTCTGAGGATCCCCTTCCTAAAGCCAGAAAGCTACCAAGAGTGACACATACCCATAAGAAAGTGAGCCAACAACCACCCAAGAGAGAGGTGAGGTATCACTGTGACTATTACCATAGGGATGGTCACCTTGTTGAGTTTTGCTTTAGGAGGAAGAGAGATGAGCGGCGGGAGTATGAGTTGAACAATCGGAACATGTACCGTCCGCCCCATGGCATACATGTGCTGCCTGTTCAGAGGCGCAATGCTAGGCCAAGAGGTGCAATGCCTCAAGGTGCTAGGCCTCAGGTTGCTAGACCACGCGGTGGTCGTGGTGGTCGTTCCCGGCGTGGTTCAGGTCATGATCAATATGACTTTGGACCTCATGGCAGTGGCTTTTAGTCCTACAGCTCTAGCGGACCACGTTTTCCCCCACGTGGTGCTCGCTTTCCTCAAATGGGACATGGCATGTTTTGTATTTTTCCTAACACTTTTCCAAGGCAAATGAGCCAACACTGGTATCCTTCACAGTTTACTAACCCCAGTGTTGCGCCATTTGCTCATCCTATGTCTTTCTATTGATGCAGGACGGAGGCCTGGAGAACACATGGCTCATTGATTCTGGATGTTCGCGCCACATGACCGAAAGTTCCAAATGGTTTTCCAGCCTCGACCCCGTGCAATGTAAGGAGTACATCACATTCGGGGACAATAGCAAAGGTAAAGTGCTTTCTCGTGGGACCATTCGGGTCAATGAGAGTTTTGTCTTGAAGGATGTTGCTTTGGTTTCAAATTTGCATTTCAATTTGCTTTCAGTTTCTCAACTCCTTCAGGATAGCTTTGAAGTGCGCTTTAAGACCGGCTTGTCTCGAGTTCTTGACTCTCAGGGAAATCTTGTTTGCCAGATTGTTCCTTTTGGTCATGTCTTTCGAGCTGATTTTTCTCATTCCTTTGGCTCTTCTCGATGTTTGGTGGCTGGATCCTCCTCTGAGCTTTGGAAGTGGCATAGGAGACTTGGTCACTTGAGCTTTGACTTACTAGCTAGGTTGAGCTCACTTGATCTAATCCGAGGATTGCCCAAGTTAAAATTTGAGAAGGATTTGGTGTGTCACCCTTGTCATCACGGGAAGATGGTTGCCGCTTCTCACCCTCCTCTGACTCAGGTCATGACCAAGGGACCCGGTGAGCTACTCCATATGGACACTGTTGGTCCGGCTCGGGTTCGGTCTGAGGGAGGGAAGTGGTACGTTCTAGTGATCGTGGACGATTTTTCTCGCTACTCTTGGGTGTTTTTCATGGAGGGTAAGGATGAGGCTTTTTCTCATGCTCGAGATTTGATTGTTCGGTTACAGACTGAGTTGCCAAAGAATGCCATAAGAGCTATACCAGTGACAATGGCACAGAATTCAAGAACTCTCAGTTTGATAACTTTTGCTCTTCTTTGGGTCTTAAGCACCAGTTCTCCTCACCTTATGTCCCTCAGCAGAATGGTGTTGTTGAGCGCAAGAATCAGACCCTTGTTGAGATGGCTAGGACGATGCTCGATGAGCATAGGACTCCTAGGAGATATTGGGCCGAAGCGATCAACACCGCGTGTCATGTTTCCAATCGCATCTTTCTTCGAGCCTTCATGAAGAAAACTTCTTATGAGCTGCGATTCGGTCGACTACCCAAGGTGAGCCACTTTCGAGTGTTTGGATGCAGGTGCTTCATTCTGAAACAAGGTAATTTAGACAAATTTGAGTCTCGATCCTCGGATGGTGTCTTTCTTGGTTATACTTCACATTCTCATGCATATCGAGTACTTAACCTTAAAACTAACCGAGTCGTAGAGACTTGTGAAGTCACTTTCGACGAGACCATGCCTTGTTCTGTTCCTGTCTTTGAAAGTGCAGGTGATCAGGAGATTGGTGAGAGCATCTTCGTTGAGGAGAATGAGGAAGATGCCGATTGGGGAGATGCAGAGCCGACCTCTTCGGCTGTTCCAGTCGAGTCTACGACGACTACATCGGCTCATGGACCAGACCCATCTTCTTCCACTACATGGGGTCCGCACGAGCCGCTTCCTCAGCCTACTCCAGCTGCACCTGAGGAGTGTAAGGTCCAAATAGGCTAGAGGGGGGGTGAATAGCCTAATTAAAACTTCTACAAGAATTACTTAACCACAAGTTAGAACAAAAGGTGGCGGAGCAAAATGCACTAGCTCTAACTAATTAAGCAAGCCACCTACACAAGTCTAGTACAAGGCTATCCACTAAACACAACAACAACAACAAGCTAGATACAAGATGTAATACAAGAGAAGAGCTTCGAGTGATTATACCGCCGTGTAGAGATGGGAAGTACCAATTAATCAAACACACAAGAGAAATCCTCGGCAAAGGGATGACACAAGATTTTTACCGAGGTTCACTTGCTTCCCGGCAAGCTACTCCTCGTTGTGATGATGCACCCACTTGTTGGTTCGCGAGCTAATCGACTATCAAGAGTCGAGCCCTCGGTGGGCGCCGCACAACCGCACACAAGATGGGGATCCTCCAAGCCACGAGCTCCACTAGAGTATCCAATTCGCGAACTCCCGCGGGGAAGGATCAAGAACCCCTTACAACACTTGGTGAGGGCTCCAACAATCTCCAATTGCGAGCTCGATCACCTCCGCTGCTCCAAGCCGTCTACCGTGTCGGGAAACATGGAAGAGTAACAAGAAATCCGCAGCAACTCGAAGATCAAGTGCCTCTAGAATGCAACTCTCAAGCAATGCACTTGAATCTCACTCAATCTCACTCAAGATGAGCAACTAAGCAAAGAGATGAGTGGAGGGGTTGTTCTCTAGCTCAAAGGATGTCTCTATATCTCAAAATGTGCAAGAGTTACCCTCAAACCCCGGACATCCTCTATTTATAACGAAGGGGTACGCAGCTAGCCGTTACGGACGACGCAGCGAAAATCACGCTGACCGGACGCTCCGGTCAGGGTGACCGGACCCGTCCGGTCACTACACGACAAACGAAAATAGTGCGCGTCAGAACTAGCCGTTGCCCTGACCGGACGCGCTCCACCATTTGACCGGACGCGATAGTGCCAGCGTCCGGTCGCGTTCCAGTAAGCTCCCGTTGAGATCGGACGCGTCCGATCGCACGTGACCGGACGCGCCGCGCGTCCGATCATCACTCCGCTGCGCTCTGCCTTTCTGGACACTTGACCGGACGCTCCGGTTCCGTAAGGGACCGGACGCGCCGGTCGTGCGCTTATCTTGTACGCCCGGTTGAACTGACCGGACGCGCTGGTCAGGCCAGACCCGCTTCCGGTCACAAATCCTAGCGCTCGCGCCGCGTTGAACTGACCGGACGCGTCCGGTCAAACCGTGACCGCGTCCGGTGCAGCGTCCGGTCAACACAGTGACCGCTGTTCGCCTCCGTTTCTTTTCCAACTTTCGGCGCAGTAGAAAATAGGCATTTCACTTTTCCAAAAAGCGCCGAATCCCGCCTCGCAAGCTCGGCGGGAGGGAGAGAGGAACCCAAACCCCTCTCTACCACTTAAACTCCTCCGCCTTCGCAAAAGTGCTAACACCACCAAGTGTACACCACCATGTGCAAGTGTGTTAGCATTTCACAAGCATTTTCCAAGGCGTTAAGTTAGCTCTCAACTAGATCCTAATGCATATGCTCAAGACATTGATCTAGTGGCACTTGATTTCCGAGCTAACCGTGATTGCCCCTCTTGATAGTCAGCTATGTATCCTAAACCCGGTCAATCACTTCTCTACTCAACTTAGACCGACAAAAGAAAAACCCTATGGTTATACCTTTGCCTTGCGTTCTTAGATCTTTCTCTTCCACTTGATCATCATGTCTATCATTTTATATGCATTTCTTTATGATCTTGCTCATCATTTCATGCACCAAGTCATGTGGTCTTGTGGCCATCTCTCCATGCCATTTCCACCTTCATCACATGTTGCTTATGCCTAGCTTAATCACACTTGATACAATAGCATTAGCAACTTGGTGTCATTAATTACCAAAACCAAACTTGGGCTTTCAAGGAGGCCCCGACAGCTGTTGAGGGGGAGGCGACATCTTCGAGGGAAGCTCCTCGGCACATCCAGCGTCGCCACCCGCCTCAAACCATGATCGGTGACATCAGTCAGCGTGTTACACGCTCAAGGTCATATGAAATCTCACATTTCGCTCATTCCGCTTTTGTTGCTAATTTCGAGCCACAAAATGTTGGACACGCACTTTTTGATCCCGATTGGGTCAATGCTATGCACGAGGAGTTACAGAACTTTGAGAGAAATGAAGTCTGGGTCTTAGTTCCACCTCCACCTGAGTGTCACCCTATAGGTATAAAATGGGTTTTCAAGAACAAGCAAAGTGAGGATGGAGTGGTGGTGAGAAACAAGGCTAGGCTAGTGGCTCAGGGGTTTTGTCAGAAAGAGGGAGTAGACTTTGAAGAAACCTTTGCTCCTGTGGCCCGTATCGAGGCTATAAGGATGCTCTTAGCTTATGTAGCTTCGAAAGGGTTCAAGCTGTATCAAATGGATGTGAAGAGTGCCTTTTTAAACGGGTACATAGAGGAAGAGGTGTATGTGAGACAACCCCCTGGCTTTGAAAATTCCAAGTATCCCAACCATGTTTACAAACTCCACAAAGCCTTGTATGGGTTGAAACAAGCCCCGAGAGCCTGGTATGAGCGTTTGAAAGCCTTCTTGCTTGCTAAGGGCTTTAAGATGGGTTCTGTAGATAAAACTTTGTTTCTCCTCAAGCAAGGCACTGACACACTTTTGGTTCAGATTTATGTGGATGATATCATTTTTGGTGGTTCCTCTCATGCTCTTGTTGCAAAGTTTTCTGAGACTATGAGCAGGGAATTCGAGATGAGCATGATGGGCGAGTTGACATTCTTCCTCGGGCTGCAAATCAAGCAAACACGTGAAGGAACATTTGTGCACCAAGGCAAGTACACTAAGGATCTCCTGAGGAAGTTTGATATGGGCGAGGCCAAGCCTCTTTCGACACCCATGTCGACTACGACGGCCCTGGACGAGGACAAGGAAGGAGAAGCCGTGGACCAGAAGGAGTACCGAAGCATGATCGGGTCGTTGCTGTACCTGACGGCGACGAGACTAGACATCTAGTTCACGGTCTGCTTGTGTGCGCGCTTTCAGTCTTCGCCACGCACGTCGCATCGTCAAGCCGTCAAGCGGATCATGAGGTACCTTCATTTCACACCTGAATTTGGTCTTTGGTTTTCGGCTTCCTCCTCTCTTTCTCTTTGCGGTTACTCTGATGTGGATTATGCTGGCTGTCGTACTGAGAGGAAGTCCACTTCTGGGACTTGTCAGTTTCTTGTGTCTTCACTTGTGTCTTGGTCCTCTCGCAAGCAGTCCTTTGTAGCCCAATCCACCACAGAAGCTGAGTATGTTGCTGCTGCTGCTTGCTGTTCCCAGTTGCTTTGGATGGTTGCTACTTTGCGAGACTATGGCTTAGAGTTTAGGCGAGTGCCTTTGTTCTGTGATAACACCAGTGCCATATGTGTAGCCAAAAACCCTGTTCTCCACTCCAAAACCAAGCACATAGAGGTCCGTTTTCACTTCTTGCGAGACCACTATGAGAAAGGGGACATTGATCTTATTCATGTTGACACCCACAACCAGCTCGCAGACATCTTCACTAAACCCCTTGATCAAGCCCAGTTTGCTCGCTTGCGAGGAGAGCTTGGAGTTTGCTTCCCTTTTTAGCTTGGGAAGTTTTGGTTCTTGTACATTAGTTTGTGGTTTTCTTTTTTCTTTAGCTTTTGCTTTTGCTTTTGCTTTTGTATCATTTTTTGCATATTATATCATCATGTATCATATTGCATTTTGAGCTTCATCTTTATAGTAGCTAGATTGACACTATGCTCTTGTTGTGGATGTTATGGATATACATGATGTGCTTTGCTTAGGCTCACTTTGATCTCTTGATATGAGCTAAAAATGCCTTTTTCAATTGTGAACTTGAATAACACTTGATGAAACTTGGAACATGTTCACCACTACTTTGTGGCAACTAGCATGTATAGGTGTGTTGAGAACCCTTTTGCTTCATATATATGCTTAGTTGCTACGGCTCATACCTTGAGTTACACACTTGCTTGAGAAACTTGAAATTGTGCTAAACTTAAAAAAACAAGGTATGAAAAGATCGGGATGGGTCTTTGCTGTCCCATGTCAGAGTATCGAGACAGCTCCTTATTGCACTTAAGGGTGAACTTGAGCTCTATAATGGATACCGAGATCATTGTCTTAAACTTCTGATTGCTTTTGGCATAGGCTTGACATGATCGATAAGTCAGGTTTTGATGGCATCGATAACCTTCCGCACACATTTGTTTGACAAACTTTTGTGATAAGCTACATAACTCCGATAAAATTCAAAATTTGATCAAATTACAAGTTTGTCTCATGACATGATGTGTGAACTTTGTTTGGGGTAGTTCACTTTGCATACATGTGTAGCACAAGGTCGATCTCCTGTCTATATTTGCTATGTGCTCATTTGGTGGTGAACCCTCTTTTAAATTGCTCAAACTTGATCAAACTTGCTAAAATGTCATATTTCATCTCATTTGGTCATTTTGAGCATTTGCTAGCACTTGTACTTGTTGCTATGTATACATGACAGCATCAGCTAGAGCATTCTTTCAATCTACTTGCTATAATCTTGAAGCTTCTGCATTTGTGCATTTCTGCATTCATAGCATGTTTTGAGGGGGAGTTGTAATCCTTGGGCTCTAGCTTGATAAGTGCATGTGTCAACAAGGGGGAGAGATATGTCACACTCACCATGTCAACAAGGGGGAGAAGTCTCCATTTCGTGCATTCATTTGAGAGAGATTGCATTTGTTCAGGGGGAGTTGCATTTGAGTTGCTTTTGCTAGATGTGTTGAGCCTTTGCCTCTTCTGGAGGGTCTAGCAGTTTTTTTGGCTTTTTGATCTTTGCTAGTGGTGTTGAGCCCGTTGCCTCTTCTTGAGGGCTAGTTTTGTTTTACTTGGTTGCGTCGAGCCGTTGCCCATGTCTTTGGGGACCAAGTTTTTGCTCATTTCAAATGACTTGTTTCGGCTTTTCTTTGGCTTTTGGTCATTTGGTTGAGCTCTTTATTTTCTCTTCTTCTTCTTTTTCTTTTGCTCAAGCTGTTCGTGTATTGGTGTTGACAATGCACTCATCAAGGGGGAGATTGCGAACACAAGGTTGACAAGTACCCTTGTGTGTTTGTTTTGTGATGAGTGATTGTCAATGTGATCCACGAAGTAGGTTGAGTGGTGACTAACCCTACCTTGGCGAAAGCCTTGTGTGCGACATGTCTCTTGGCTTGTGTTGTGCAAGTGTGGAGCACGGAGGCGGTAGCCGACGGCGAGGTGAAGGTCAAGGAGGACGTGCCGTGCCGATGGACCAGAGGGGTGAAGGACGAACGTGAGGCTTGGACCGAGGGACCCGGAGGCCGGGTGGCTAGCCGCGGTGACTGACACTTGGGACATCGACAAGCGCGAGAAGACATGGGAGTGACCGTGTTGACCGTGGAGGTGACACGCGTCGGATGGCGGGGGACGCGTATGGAGTACGCTACTCGCGGGACGGTTTGATGGTTTGGGCCACAAAACCATCGGAGGCGGGTTTACGGGTTTGGGCCTCAAAACCTGGGCGGAGGTTTCAAGGAGGAACGGACGGCACGTGGCGGCATCGGGGAGGTCGCGTCGAGACGAAGCTACCGGTGAGGAGGCGCGGTGGCCGTCGGATCAACATGAAGACCGGGTTGGACCTCTACGCCCTTAGGCTTATTGGTTTAGCTCTTATGTATCTAGGGGCAATTAGGGGAATGTGTAATAGCCCTGATAAATAGGGGATGGCAGCCCCAAGCCATCCTCACCTCTCCACCCACCTCATTTTGTTTCATCCTTCTAGGGTTTTCTTTCTCTAGTTGCTTTGCTTATGAGAGAGGTCCACTAATCCTCCGGTTAGTGTAAGAACCATGAATCTTTGAGGGAATGGTGGCCCTAACCACCTTGTGTCCTCCGGTGTTCGGAGTTTGAATCAATTCGTGTGTTCTTGATGTGTTCTTCGCGTTCTTCCTCTTCCCCCTCTCGTTCTTGAGCCGATTCTTCGTTTCTAGACCATTTTGGTTCGTTCTTGTTGCCTTGATTTGAGCTATGACGTGAGTCGAGCCTTTCCACCGAAGGAAATCAACCAATTCCTCACGAGCTCGCAGATCGGGCGA
Organism: Saccharum hybrid cultivar R570; assembly: GCA_038087645.1. Taxonomy (NCBI): domain Eukaryota; kingdom Viridiplantae; phylum Streptophyta; class Magnoliopsida; order Poales; family Poaceae; genus Saccharum; species Saccharum hybrid cultivar. Next base: position 43,806,420 of record JAQSUU010000534.1, read on the forward strand.
TTTCTTGGTCTAGGTCTCAAGAACCGGTGCTTTTTCGTTTTTCTTCGATTTCTCGTGATAGGCTTGAAATTGGGTGTTGATGTCTTGAAGATATCTTCTCAACACTCCTAAGAACCTACCTGCAAAGTTTCATGTCAATCCAAGTTGTTTTGATCGAGTTTTGACCCGTTCTTCCTTGGTTCGTGCTGCTGTTTCTGGACAGCGCGGAGCCTCCGCGAAAAACGCGGAACCTCCGGGCCACGGAGCCTCCGGGCAAAAACGTGGAACCTCCGGGCCGCGGAGCCTCCGGGCAAAAACGCGGAACCTCCGGGACCTGCTGCTGAAAATTTGTGTTGGAGCTTTCCGAGTGCTCATTTTGAGATCCGCCTTTTGCATTGATTATCTAGTATCTCAAGGATCTTTTTCTAAGTATTCTTGTCACCAGTTGGCACGGGTACTTTGGTTTGAGAACTCGCTTCCTCTCCATAGAAGTTGAGTATCTCTTTTTCTGACTCTCAGTTTAGTTTTTGTTTCGTGCTCGTTTGTGGTGTCCCGCTGTGTTCCTTGGGAACATCCACTCACTAGTTGGGTCGTTGACATCATGGTGTTTTGTTTGCACTTTTGGTGGTGATTTTGGGACAGTAGCCAATTATTTTTGAAAGAAATTTTTGGCTCCCATTCACCCCCCCTCTGGTCGCCGTTTTCGGTCCTTCACAAAGGAGATTGGCTTTTCTTGTCTGTGGTTCGTTGTTCTTCTGCCTTTGCTTGCTTCTGCTTGCCCCCTTGTAGAGCCCCGGCCTGCCCTTTTATAGGGTAAGAGGAGGCTGGGACGCCGGGGGTGCCTTTGAGGTGAAGTTTTGTCGATCCCTGTGGAGGTGGCTGTAGCGACGTGCCCCGGGAATGGCCGGCCATCCCTGGACACCATGGTGACGTAGAGGACGAGACGGTGAAAAGACCCCGAGTCCTGTGCCACGTCGGCCTTTTCTCCCTGCTGACCGATGGTTGGTCGAGGACGGGTGGATAAGGCCGAATCCCCGAGATCGTGGGGTACGGTCCTTGTCGTATCCTCCCTCGAGGGTGATTGGTGGCAAAATAGTGCGCGGTGTGGTGCGTACAGTGACAGGTTTTCACCTCCCATCCCGGGATGGGCAGTAAAAAGTAAGATTTGACACTGGTACTGCTTCCACGTCGGTTACTGCTGTAGTCATGATGGTAGGAAGTAGTAGGTAGTCGCATTAAATACTCTGACTTTTGTCTCAGAGTTGGTGAACAAGGTGGGTCGAGCGGCCCAACCCGGGGTCATGCGAGTCGGAGATTTCCCGATAGTTGAGATGCCTTGTCGAACGAGCCTCATGCGAGTCGGAACGCGGTCGAGGCGTCCCGTCGAGGGTGCCTCGTACGAGTCGGAACGTAGTCGAGGCGTCCCGTCGAGCGAGCCTCGTACGAGTCGGAACGTAGTCGAGGCGTCTCGTCCGCTATTTTGACTCGTCTCGTTTGCGGGTAGCGTTTTGTTTTTCTTAATCGTTGATTGTGGGTACCCCTAGTTTTAGGTACCCGACACAATGAAAACCACTTTCTCAGGCTCCACTGGCTCATGGAAGCTGTTGCCACAATGCCAAACAAAACCACTGTTCAGACTCTTAGGCATTGTTTGTTTCAGAAGCTGAAATAAACATCCTGATCGTTAAGCTGACTTTTGAAAATCTAGAAAAGTATGTTGAGAGGAGTTTTTCTGGTTTTTGGTAATCCTGAGATGCTAAAGCTGAAGATTTATTTTAAAAAAATCAATAGCCAGAAGCCAGAAGCAAAAAGCTAGCTTTTTGAGTCAAAAGCTCAAAAGTTACAGCTCAGACAAACAGACTCTTAACGTTGGCGTGATACCGTCTACGCAACCAAAACATTTGACCTTGAGCTGAAGAGAGACGGTGCAGTAGAATAGTGTGTCATGCATGGACAAGTGAAGAGGACATGACGTGTTCCGAAGAGAAAAGTAGTGAATAAGACAGGAGAAAGGCCACTGCTTCGGTAAACGGTAGGTCTCGGTTTTTTGTGGTCACCCTGCTACGTTCTCACTATATATAGTCTCATATGGCTGATAAATAAGCAATGCAAGCTTGGGTGGTGATTTGTCTGTTGGTTTGTTGACTTACAGATGAGACGACGCAAGAGGCTTGCTGTCTCTGTCAAATTACCGCAAGAACAACGCAGAGGCAAAGACAAAGGGAGATGGGCTTCCTAGAAATGTGGGGGTAACGATGAGCGATGAAACAATGCAACATCCAACACGTAGATGTTAGATGTGTATATATAAATTTTAGTCATATAGGAGATGCAAGCTGGTGTAACCCAGATAGACACTTCATCGATGTGGAGGTAAGTGATGGGTCCGAAGACGAAGAATTGTTTTCTTGTGTTTGACCACATGCATGCCTGTAGAAATTGCAGTGCACTACTCTTGCTTCTAGTCTTGCCTACGACTTGTTATTATTTGCTCAGGGTCGCCGATGCCACATTTGTTTTTTCATCCTGCGCGTATGCCCGTCCGCCACCGATTCTTTTTCTTCAGTATTGGACCTCGCTAAGGGCAGTACTTCATCCGTTCTAAATTACTAAGACGTTTTGACAATTTAGATATATATTAACTTTACTATGTATCTAGACATATTTAAGAGTATCAAAAACTATGTATGTAAAAAATCAAAACGTCTTATACTTTAGAATCGAGAGAGTATCGAATAGTTTCTTTATCTATCATGCCACACAGACATTAAGACGTGTTTGGATCGGACCTAGCTAGAAGCTCCGCCAGAGGCACTAGCATCTGACCTCCGACGTTGGCGTTATATCTAGACCTGACCTGATTCTCAGGGCGAGAACCAAACACGCGTTTAAACTATGTTCTCAAATGGATGTTTTATATAAAATATTTTTTCAGTCAATTTACTGACTTCTCTCTCTATTATCTACCTATTGCATATCTTACTATCTTGGTTTTCGGCATATAGATAATAGATGTAGTTTCTTGTATAAAAAACAATCTTCTTCTCTCTCCTCTTTATCTTCGATATAATATCGTTCATTTGTTTGTTTGACATTCTAATAACTAATGACATGGAAATTATCGTAGCCATCTCATTGGAATGTTGTAATAAGTTCGGATTTGAACTGTTGCCACCTCTGCGTGTATTTAATTTGCCTATTTTCTTTGAGGAACCTCTGCGTGTATTTGCTAAAGGTCACTGCACCTTGTTGAAATATGAGTGAGATTGTTCATATTTTTCCCAGAAGAATAGGCTTTGGGGCTGTGTGCAATCCTGAACGATTTATTGCTTGAAGATTTATACAATACTGAGCATCATCTGATTCAGTATGTATTAGAATTGGAATTCATGCTATAGTTGGACATAGAAATGTGCACAGTTCTAGCTCGTCATGGCTAGACGTATAAACACACACGATTCTGACTTTATGAGCACGGGTCGTAAGATCTTATCAAAATACATATCATGAGAACGTACTAGAATTTAGCGCGCCCCTCTTGATTTTGCTTCAACTTCAAGCTAGCTCTGTCAGATCTACTCTTATATGTAGCCTTCACCCACCATAGTATTCATTTTTATCATAGTCTGTGGGTTACATGCAAAAGTTTTATGCATTTTTGTATTAAGGTCGAGAAACAGTAAAAGTTACGACGACGTGCCACAGATAACACACTAGGCGAGAGATAAATGATATACAATCGGCTTTGCGCTTCCTGTATAGTGAAATCATGGGCTATTACTCGCTAATCATGCCACCTAGCCCGGATTACATGCATTTTCCATTGAGAAAGCTAATAATTCAGATCACGCGACGAAAAGTACTACGAATTAAATGGCTACAGACCTCGCTCGATCGGTGCATGCATGCCGTGTGTGCCGAGTGCTGACATCCATCCGATGTGTATTATTAGTATTTCTTGCTTGCAGCGGACTTGTTAATTAACTCACAAAACATGCATTATTGGGGCATGGGCTCGTTTTCCTTCTGACGCCGACACCATATTTTCTACCAGCCTATTTGCTTGAGCTTTCAGCCACTTATTTTTAGCCAGCCAGCAGTATTTTTTCTCTCATAACAAATCAGCCAACAGTACTTTCAGCCAGAAGATCTTGACCAGTGTTTTTCCTTTATTTGTCCAGCATGTATACGTTGAATTTTATTCTACCCACGTGTAAAATACTAGCAAAATAGTGTATGTCTGTCGTCTGTCTCTCTCTACATGATCTGATTTATCTCTGCTGGTTATTACTTAAGGAGAAGGTGTTATTTTTCGTTGTTCGTTGGTTCGTTAGATCGGGTGCGGATCACAGTAGGAAGTAGTCAAAACCGATTTACAGTAGGTGTACGTGGCCTAAAACAACTACTACCACAACTGCTAGTAAGAGGAAAAGAGAACAGTGGAATGCGCAAACCGTCACTGGGAGCAGGAGTAGCCGATCCGGAGGAAGCGCCGGTGTTGGGGTCGTTCGCCGGCGCCATGGGTTCGGTGGTGCTTCCCGTCGCTGGCAGCGCCCCTCTCACGATCGGGATTAGGGTTAGGAATGTCGGTGGGGAACTGGCTGTGCGGTGAACCTCGTACCTCGAGCCCCGGCCCCCACCTCCTATATATAGCGCTGTGCGACGGGGGCCCACCAACCATATTGGGTTGGGCGCCCCCGATCAGGGCGCGAGAACAAGGCCCAAAAGGCTGTTGGGCCTAATGGCGGGAGATCAAAACCTAACATTCTCCCCCTCGATCTCTCATCATTTTCTTCGTTCTTTAATTTCATACTCAAACTTTCGATTCATATTTTTCTTGTTTCTATCCTATTCCATTGCAGATTAGTGCATTGAACTGTTTCATCGTCACAGCAATTAGTGCCGTTAGACTAACAGCCACAACACATTTCTCTGTTTGGAATGAAGTTTCTTCTGGGCTCTTCGTATGTTCGGGAATCATAGGCTTTCCCTTAAACCCATGCCGGCTACGTGTTCTCTGAACACGTTGGGTGGTAAGCCCTTAGTGAGCGGATCCGCGAGCATTTTCTCTGTACTTATATGCTCAAGATTTATAATATGATCCCGAACTTTATCTTTTGCAACATAGTACTTTATGTCAATGTGTTTGGCAGCACCACTTGACCTATTGTTGTAAGCATATTGTACCGCTGGGTTGTTATCACAATACAACCTCATCGGTTCATTTATATCATCAATCACTTTCAATCCGGGTATGAATTTCTTTAGCCAATTCACCTGTCCCGTTGCCTCATAGCATGCTACAAACTCGGCATACATTGTCGAGGATGTAGTTACAGTTTGTTTGGAGCTTTTCCACGATATAGCCCCTCCTGCGAGGGTAAATATATATCCTGACGTGGATTTTCTTTCTTCTCCCGCATAATCAGAATCTGAATACCCCTCTATCTGCAGGGAATCAGATCTTCTATACGTTAGCATGAGGCCTTTCGTACCCTGCAAATAACGTAGGACTTTCTTCACTAATTTCCAATGTTCTATTCCTGGATTCTTTTGATATCTGCCAAGTAACCCGGTGACAAAAGCCAAGTCAGGGCGTGTACACACTTGAGCATATTGTAAACTTCCAACTGCTGAAGCATACGGTACCGCTTTCATTCGGTTAATCTCATATTCATTCTTGGGACATTGATGTTCCCCAAATCTATCGCCTTTGACAATAGGAGCAGGTGAAGAACTGTACGCATGCATACTAAATTTCTTCAAAACCTTTTCTATGTATGCCTTTTGCGACAGTCCCAGTACCCCCTTTCTTCTATCTCGGTGAATCTCTATTCCCAAAACAAACGAGGCCTCACCGAGATCTTTCATATCGAAGTTTGAGGACAAGAATTTCTTCGTTTCCATTAGTAGACTGACATCACTGCTAGCAAGCAGGATATCATCCACATACAAAATTAGGAATATATACTTTCCATTCTTGAATTTTGCGTAAACGCAATTGTCCTCAACATTTTCTTTAAACCCAAAACCTTTTATCGTTCTATCAAATTTCAAATACCACTGTCTTGAGGCTTGTTTCAATCCGTAGATTGATTTCTTTAGGCGGCATCCCATATTTTCTTTTCCTTTTACAACAAAACCTTTCGGTTGTGCCATATAAACATTTTCTTCCAAATCCCCGTTAAGGAACGCCGTTCTTACATCCATTTGATGTAACTCCAAATCATAGTGGGCCACAAGTGCCATTATAATTCTGAAGGAATCTTTACATGAGACTGAAGAAAACGTCTCATTATAATCAATCCCTTCTCTTTGCGTAAAGCCTTTCGCCACAAGTCGCGCTTTAAATCTTTCTATATTCCCTTGGGAGTCATATTTTGTTTTGTAGATCCATTTACAACCTACTGTTTTGGCTCCCTTAGGAATGATTTCCAAGTCCCAAACTTTGTTGGTACTCATTGATTTCATTTCATCTTCCATGGCCTTAAGCCACTTTGATGAGTGGTCGTTTCTCATGGCTTCTTCAAATGAGATGGGATCATCCCCCATCTGAAATTCTTCTATTTCATAAACTTCATAGTCATTAGAAATCGCTGACCTTCTTGTTCTTTGAGACCTTCTAGGGGCCTCTGGCACTTGTTCCACATTGGGCTGTTGTTGTTCTTCCTCATGTGCGATGTTTGGTTCTATGGGGTCCTCAAGGACGGCCTCCTCAAGGACAGGTTCCTCATGTTCATTTATTGTCGCCATGGGAGAACTTGCAACAGGTGTTGGCTCTACAGTTTCCTGCACTGTCGGCTCAACAGCAACAGGTAGCGTAAAGAATGGTTCTTCAACCATCGGAGTGGGTACATGTACCCGTTTCTCCTGTAGGCTTATTTCTTGTGCTACCATGCTCCCCCTTATCATGTTATCCTCCAAGAACACAGCGTGTCTTGTTTCTACAAACTTCGTATGTCTGTCAGGACAATAAAATCGATATCCTTTTGATCTTTCTGGATAGCCAATAAAATGGCAGCTGACTGTCTTGGAGTCTAACTTTCCTATGTTTGGGTTAAACACTTTTGCCTCAGCTGGACAGCCCCACACACGCAAATGGTTAAGTGAGGGTTCCCTTCCTGTCCATAATTCATACGGTGTTTTAGGCACCGATTTGCTTGGTACTCGATTAAGTATGTGAATGGCAGTTTTCAGTGCCTCCATCCATAAACTAATCGGTAAAGTGGAGTAACTTATCATGCTTCTTACCATATCCATTAGGGTACAGTTACGTCTTTCAGCCACTCCATTCTGCTGAGGCTCCTCCGGTGTGGAGTACTGAGCGACTATGCCATTTTCCTGTAGAAACTTTGTAAACGGTCCAGGAATTTGGCCATATGGGGTATGTCGCCCATAGTACTCTCCACCTCGGTCAGATCGTACTATCTTTATTTTCTTATCGTGCTGATTTTCAACCTCAGCTTTAAATATTTTGAATTTATCCAATGCTTCCGATCTTTCTTTAATTGGATAAATATAGCCATAACGAGAGTAGTCGTCTGTGAATGTTATAAACAAATCATAACCATCCACGCTTTTCATAGGAAATGGACCACACATATCAGTGTGGATAATTTCTAAAGTTCCTGTGCTTCGTTTGGCATTTTTCTTAATTTTCTTGACATACTTTCCTTTGATGCAATCAACGCATTGTTCTAAATCTGAAAATTCTAAGTGCGGAAGAATTGATTCTTTAATTAGCCGTTCCATTCTCCCCCTCGAAATATGGCCCAAGCGACAGTGCCATAATTTCGAAGAGGCATCATCAGTTCGCTTCCGCTTCTTAATTACATTCGCAGATGGGGAATCATTCATATTCTCATCGCATACATTATTCGCATCTTCATCAAGAGATAATAAATAAAGCTTGTCTTGTCGGAAGGCAAGACCAACACATTCATTATTAACAAGTATCTTACATTTGCCATCACCAAAATGGCAATCAATTCTATCATCATCAAGTTTCGAAACACTTATCAAATTTCTACGCAAAGAGGGAACATAAAGTACTTCTTTAAGTCTAAGTACAAAGTCATTGTTCAATTCTAAAGATAAATCTCCAATCGCTTCAACATCGGCTTGTACTCCATTTGCAACTTTAATCGTTCTTTCTCCTCTTTGCAAGGTTCTCGTCTCACTTAACCCCTGTAAAGAATTTGCAACATGAGTAGTTGCTCCTGAATCAACCCACCAAGTGGATTTAGCATAACATAAATACAGGGATTCATCTACAAATGTAATAAATTTATCACCTCTTTTCAGTAGAGATTTCAGGAAGTCTGGACAGTCTCTCTTGTAGTGTCCCTTCTTAAAGCAGTGCTTGCATTGATCCTTTTCAGCTCCATCATAGGAGTTGCTCTGCTGATTTTCAGATTCCTGGGGTTTCTTTCCCTGAGAGTTTGAGGAAGAGGCCTTGTCCCACTTGGGTTTTCCCTGTGGTTTAGAATTCTTGCTATTAAAGTTCTTTCTTTTATTATCCTTCACAAAATGAGCGGACTCACTCTGTGTGGATTTTATCCTCTCCTCTTCTTGAGCACACATTGAGATAAGTCTTTATATGCCCCATCTTTCAGGCTGCATATTGTAGTTCACAATGAAAGTATCATATTCTTTTGGCAGGGAAGCAAAAATCAAATGAATCAGGAAATCATCTTCCTTCAAATTCATCTCTTTCAGCTTAGATGCCGTGGTGTTTATCTTCAAAATGTGCTCTCTGATGCTACCACCAGTATATTTTTCATTCACAAGCTTCTTTATCAGTGAACTTGCTGTGGCCTTGGTAGACCCAGTAAACTGACTCTTGATTTTATCAAGATATTCTGTGGCAGTAGCACATTTAGGGATTGAGCCCCTTATCTGTTCTTCTATGGTGGCCTTAGCTACCAATAAGCACTTGCGATTAGAGAGGGTCCATTGCCTGTGTTCAAGATCATATTTCATTCTTATCTCAGCATGATCACGCTTTCGAGCAGTGAAATCAGCGTCAGATTCATTGTCTTCTCTCACCGGATCCACAGGTTCAGTGGGACACGGTGAGATGATGGCATAATCGACCTCTCCCAATGCAAGTTCAAGTTCATATTTCTCCCGCCACACACGGTAATTTGTCCCATTGAGTGTCGGGATGTTCGAGATGTTCACAATGCATTTGTCTTCTGAAACCACATCAGAGTAAGTGAGAAATATTTATACATGAAATCATATGCTTTAACTCAACGTTGGTCAAATTAAAACATATAATTCATCTATGCAATAATTTTACATCACCGTTGGGCAGAAATAAAATTAATGCACAATTTTCATGAATCAAAATTATAATATTGTTATTAACAACGTTGGTCAGAAAATAACAATACTACAATTCATCTTCAATTATTATTCATTTTTCAAAACCAAATTCTCCCGTTGGTTCGAATTTGATAATGAAAATAATTATATCAAGTACGCAGCGAAAACAATAATAAAATTCTCATAATGTTATTTTCCAGAAGCACTAAAAAAATTTCATTATCTCTGAGCAAAATGTCGTTGGACAAAATTGCACGAAAGTTCATATCAAAAATTCTATTCATTCAAATATTCATCGAATTCATATAAAGATTGCTTCTGAAAAAAAATATGAAATTTCTCCTTTCTCAGCCCAGCGGCCCAGCCAACCGGCGGCCTGGCCAAAAGGGCGCCCCGCGCTCGGCCCACTCAAGTAGCCCAGCGGCCCAGCCACCGGAGCAGTGGCGCACGGCCCACGGCCAACCGGCCCGGCAGCCAAAAGCGTTCGGCCTGCCAGCCGCTCGGCCCGTGTGCAGCTGTCTCCTTCCCGGCCTGCCAGCCAAGCACGCGCGGCCCATTAACGGCCCGCCAGCTGCTCGGCCCTAGGGTTTCAAAATGGCGGCTCAATCCTGGCCGTCCGTCTGATCTAGCGGCTGAGCTCATTTCTCGGCGGTATAAAACTTGCCCGGCCGGCCTTCCTTCTAACCCTAATCTCTTTCTTCTTTCCTCCATTTCCAGCACGGCCGCCGGCCACCACCGGCCGGGTAGGAAGCCGCCGGAGCTTCTCATCCCATTTTCCCGCATGGCCACCGGCTGAGTTTCTCATTGTCACAGAACCTCCTAATTATGATGGCCCACAAGTACACGTCATTGTCATAATGACCTCTGACAGTCGTACTTATGTTCACCATAACTTAAAAGGCCTGCTTTCCTCTGAACATGATCCAATCACAGGAGTATTGCAATATTACAACAGTTTATTCAAAATATTCAACAGAGTAAAGTAGCGGAAGTCTTACAATAACTTAGAATTTCAAACCAGTTTTCAAACTTCAAACCTTATGTAACATTATTACAAACCAGTAGTAGAGAAGTATCGGTAGTAACTTTATTACATCACACAAGCGAGATGCCTTGCCCAAAGGCCACACAGTCTACTCGTCGTCGCTTTCTTCAACCACGACGGTCATGCAACAAGGCTCGAAGCAGACTTGTTCATGAACCGCACCTGCAACAAGGGGTTCAACAAACCCTGAGTACGAGAGTACTCAACAAGACTTACCCGACTAAGACAAAGACTCCAAGGGCATGCTAGCTTTAGGGAATCAAGGTACAGGTAAATCAGAATCAAGATTTTTTTTTGCAGAAAAGCTTACTAAAGTAAGTCCTTATCTTCAACATTTTACTTTTACCATTGATGGTTCATTAACCAATTCTAGGTGATCCTAATCTAGATCAAAGTAATTATCATCAAAACCTTTCTCATTCTTTCTTTCAATTCCAGTTCTTAACTACGATGCAAGTCAGGTGATCAAGTCTCCATAACCGAGGAGCAACGACGATTCGAACCGATTATACCCAGCTGGGGATCCCTAACATCACGACATATGTAGAACCGAATCTTGCATATATCAACCCTCAATTAGATCTCCCAAAACCAGAACGTGTCCATCGCCACCCGAGAGTACAGTACTCCTCGAACCCGACCAAATTCTAGCCCCGAGGGTACACGCTACTCCCGCCATCTCTCCACTCCCAGTGCGAGGTTAGACGTTCTCGTAATAGAATCACCAACATTTTGGGCTTACCCAAGGCATGAGGCTAGTTGCAAAGTCTCGATCACAACAGGCTTACAACGAACGGACCTTAACTGACAAGGCGGAAACACTACATTGAGACTCCTTTCCCAATGCATGTTAGCAGTGGCCAAACCACCCGCCCGATCTTTCAAATTCATTCTCATATTTCAATATTCATTCAATATGCCATCATGGCTATGTAAACATTTCATTTAAAAGCTTAACTTCTAAGCATGGCGAAGCATACTACGCATTTTCTGTAAAACAGGTATCAAGGTTGATATCACAATAATCAAGAATGATAATGCAGCAATTAGGTTATCACTCAACTCCTAATTACTTAATGCAATAAACCATAGTATAAATAGAATATTTATGAAATTCAAGGTAGGGTTTAAATGCACCGGGGCTTGCCTTGCTCTGACGAGACAAAAGACTCAGACTCAAAGACTCCGACTTCTGGTCCGGAACCCACCGACGACAGCTCTTCGCCGGAAGCTTGCTCGACGACTTCGGCTTCCTCGAAAGCGGTGACTACACGAGTACGTAACATGCTTTAACATGATGCTCGATGATAAACATGATGCTTGATGATAACATGCTACGAGTTACGACTTAAGTACAACTTCCCTTCACGGTACAGGCGTAAACAGAAAACCTACTAACTAGTAGCGATGATTCCCAACGATACCAGCTTTTAACCTAAACAAGTTACTAACGAGCTCAATCATGAAATTAAGGTGCCAAAGATCACCAAAGGGTAGTTACCTAAGGACATCACTCAATCAAAAGGGCACACAACACTTAAAGTTCTCAAATTAACATTTATTTACTATTTAACTAATTAGGGCATAGTTAGAAGTTGATTAAACTTTATCTAAACAAGCTCAAACTTTTTCTATGGGTTAAGAATGATTTATAACAGTGTCATAATAAATTTCATAATTTTTGGATTAATAAATTAATTATTAAAATTACTGGAAGTTGCATTTAATCTTTAATGGAACTAATTAATTCTACTGCTCAAAGTATTCAAATTCATGATTTAACATTTTTCCTAGATAGTTTATACATCGAGAAGCTTACCCAAAAATTTTCATGAATTTTGGAACTCTACACAATTTTTAATGAAATAAACAAATAATAACACTATTCATTTATTTGAAAAAGAAAAACAAAAACGAAAAACCGAACTCGGGCTGCCTCTCCTCCTTCTCTCCGATCCGGCCCAGCCCAACCAGCCCGCGTACGCGCGCGCGCCCGCACGCGTGCCCGGCCCAGCTACGCGGCCCAGCCCAGCGCTGGCCTGCCCGCGCGCTCGCTCACTCTCTCTCTCGCTGACGACGCGGTCCCACTCGTCATCGCCTTCCTCCCGCTCGCTCTCGCTCTCCCGCGTACCCGCGCGCTTGCCCGCGGTGGCCGGCCGGTGAACGGTGCCCTGGTCGACAAACTGAGCTGACCAACACGTTCTACAACACCTCACGACTCCGTTTTACTAACTTGCCCCACGGTTCGAGCTCCGGTGACACTTCACCGACGACGGTGGCGGCTCGGCAACTACGGTGACCGGCGACTCGACGACACAAAGGTGCAAAGCTTAAACTAACTAGCCAGGGAGCATCAGGGGCGTACCACGATCACGACGGAGTGATCGGTTGAAGCGGAGAGGCACTGGAGGCGGCTGGCGACAGTGGCGGGGCTCGACTGGAGCGGCGGCGACCCGAGGTGGAAGACGACGGCTCCCCGGCGATCCAGGCGGAATTGGGCCAACTCAGCTGGTTCACGAGGTGCGCAAGGATGAGGCGAAGCGGTTGGCGAGATGGAGATGGCTGCGGTGGAGCAGGGAGGGCGAATTTGGCCGGAGAAAGGAGGACGGTGGCGGCGGCGATGGTGAAACCGACGGCGACAGTGACGGTGCCGGTCTTTATATAGAGCTGTGAAGTAAAGGAAGCAGCTGGAGAGCGCGAAGCGGTCCCTGTGGTCGCGGTGGCAGGCTAGAAGACCGTGGAAGCGGCCAGCGCGACGTCGGCGGCTCGCCGGAGCCCATGCCGCGCGCTGCCGGTGTGTGATTCGCCGGTGCACTGTAGCTGTTTCCCCCCAAACTTTTGAAATTCAAACTGTTTTCTCAAATTACTCTCAAATTCATGTAACAACTTGAAAAACTTCCAATCTATGAAATCTTCAGAATTTCAAGCTCTACAAGTTTTGTATTGAACACTTTTTCAAATTCTCACTGGATTTTGAAATTTGAGTTTAAATTCAAAAAGGGACACATTTTTCAGATTTAGCAATTTAGAAATTACTGTTGATTTTATATTGAAACTTCAAAATCTCCAAACATCAAAGTTGTATATCTTGACCAGACCTACAACTTTGATGTTTAAAACTTTTTCAGATTCTGCCTCCATTTTGAAATCTTAGTTTGGGGACAAAAAAGAGTTAAATCTGAAATTTGTTTATTTTCAAAATTGCTCCACATTTTACACTAAAACTTTGAAAACTCAAAACACCAAAGTTGTAGCCCTTGAAAAGTTCTACAAACTTGGTTTTGAACTTTTTCCCAAATTTTGCTTATATTTTGAATTATTTCAAAAGGGGTAAAACAGGGTTTTGAAATTTAGGGTTTTCGGAGGGATTTTCAAATGGAATTTGTTGCTACTTTAATTAGTGATTACTTAGTGATCAAAACCTCACCCAAGGGCATCATTTGGACCAACATGACATGGTTGACCAAATGTCACTCTTGGTTGACCAATTTACTTTTTGAAATTCTTTTTCATTTCTCCCCAGATTTGAATTTAAATTTGAATCGGAAAACTCGTGACAAGTTTTGGGACTCCAATTCAAACTCAAATTTGGAGCTTCATTTTAGGTGTTGTACTTGAGCTCATACCCTACACTTGACACTAGTGTGCAACACAGTAGCGCACCTCAAATTACGCAGGGCATGGACTAAGTATTTGCGGTGGCATTCGAAATTAAGGTTTTCGGGTTCGGAGCACACCACTGAGAAACACATTCAACCTAAATAAGTAAACTTGTTTTAGTTGATGCATAACAAAGTTAACCTAACAGGGATGCTTTGCAATGCATTATGATGACATGGCAGATTAATTAGCACTATAACACCCGGGGTGTTACAGCCCTTCCCCCTTAAAGAAATCTCGTCCCGAGATTTAAAGCCTTGAGTTAAGTAATGGAAAAGGAAACGTGTCAAGCAAACACGTCCAAGACTTGTCTACAAAACAGGTAGGGGTTTTCTGCATTACAAAGATTTTAAAAGGATAGGTTACAGTTTAAAGAAGAAATTGCAACCTAGATAGAAGCAAAGAACTCCGGGAAATTCTCCAACAGGTAATCCTCAGATTCCCAGGTAGCTTCCTCTTCTGAATGTTGATTCCACTGTATTCTGTACCATTTGGTGGTTCTACTTCTGGTAACATGATCCTTTTGATCCAAAACACGGACAGGATATTCAGAATATGTCAAATCTGGTTCAAGTTCAACTCCCTCAACATCAACCACTTGATCATGTACTTGTAGACACTTCTTCATTTGTGATACATGAAATACATTGTGTACGGCGGACAGTTGTTCAGGCAACTTTAACTTATATGCCACCTTTCCACATTGTTGAATGATTTGAAAAGGACCGATATAACGTGGTGCGAGTTTGCCTCTGACTCCAAATCTGCTAACTCCTTTCATGGGTGATACTTTTAGATAAACATAATCCCCTACTTGGAATACCAAAGGTCTACGCCTTTTATCAGCATAACTCTTTTGTCTGGACTGAGCAACTTTCAAATTATTCTGGATCCGTCGAACTTTTTCTTCTGTTTGTTTCACAAGATCAACACCGAAAAACCATCTTTCTCCCGGTTCTGACCAATTCACTAGAGTTCTGCACCTGCGGCCATACAATGCTTCAAACAGTGCCATTTTTATACTCTCTTGATAACTATTATTGTAAGAGAATTCTGCTAAAGGTAAACATTCATCCCACTGATCTTGATAAGTGAGAGCATAAGATCTTAACATATCTTCCAAAATTTGATTTACTCTTTCAGTCTGTCCCCCAGTTTGTGGATGATAAGCGGTACTGTGCAAAAGTTTTGTACCCAGGGACTCATGTAGGTGTCTCCAAAACTTGTTGACAAACTGCGTACCTCTATCCGATACAATGGTCTTTGGTACCCCATGAAGACTCAGGATTCATGCAATATATATTCTTGCATAAGTTATAGCAGAATAGTCCACCTTAACTGGAATAAAATGAGATGACTTTGTCAGTCGGTCCACAATGACCCAAATTGAATCAAAGCCTCTTGAGGTCTTGGGTAACCCAGTAATGAAATCCATACTGATATCTTCCCATTTCCAGGATGGAATAGGCAAGGGTTGTAACATTCCTGCCGACTTCAAGTGTACTGCCTTCACTTTACAACAAGTGTCACATCTGGCAACATACTTGGCGATCTCAATTTTCATTTTGGTCCACCAGAATCTTTGTTTCAAATCTTGATACATCTTATTACTTCCGGGATGGATAGAAAACCTTGTACTATGTGCTTCATTAAGAATGAGCCGACGTAATTCTGGAACCTTTGGGACCACTAGCCGGTTCTTAAACCACAGCACATCTGCATCATCAATACTGAAATCTGTCTGTTGACCAGTTCTAACTTTTTCCTTGATATGAGCTATTCCAGAATTTATTCTCTAAGCAGATACAATCTGATCTTTAATTGTTGATTCTACTGTAACATTAGTCAACTGACCTTGTTGAACTATTTCAATATTTAATTTTTCCAATTCATAACATAAACTGTAATCCATTGGCTTCACAGTCATGCAATTGCAATGATTCTTTCTACTGAGTGCATCAGCAACAACATTTGCTTTTCCAGGGTGATAGTGTACTTCCAAATCATAATCCTTTATCAATTCAAGCCACCTTCTTTGCCTCATATTCAATTCTGACTGAGTAAAGATATACTTTAAACTCTTCTGATCTGTATACATGTGGCAAGTATTACCCAACAAGTAATGACGCCAGATTTTCAATGCATGAACCACAGCTGCTAGTTCAAGATCATGTGTCGGATAATGTTCTTCATGGCGCTTCAACTGTCTCGAGGCATAAGCAATGACTCTGCCTTCTTGCATCAATACACAACCAAGGCCAATACCCGAGGCATCACAGTAAACATCAAATGGCTTTTCTATATCTGGTTGTGCCAAAACTGGAGCAGTTGTCAATGACTTCTTTAGAATTCTAAAAGCTTTCTCACATTCTGGAGACCATATGAACTTAGTTTGATTCTTCAACAACTCTGTGATTGGCTTGGCTACCTTTGAAAAGTCAGGTATGAATCGACGGTAATAACCCGCCATTCTTAGAAAACTTCGAACTTCATGAACTAAGATTGGTGGTTTCCAATTCAAAATATCTTTCACCTTGCCAGGATCTACTGCTACTCCTTCGGCTGACAACACATGTCCTAAGAATTGCACTTCTCTTAACCAAAATTCACATTTACTGAACTTGGCATACAATTGGTGATCTCTCAGACGAGTCAGGACTACTCTGAGGTGCTCAACATGCTCTTCTTTACTTTTGGAGTATACCAGAATATCATCAATAAAAACAACCACAAACTTGTCAAGTTCCGGCATGAAAACTGAGTTCATCAGATACATGAAATGTGCCGGTGCATTAGTGAGACCAAAAGACATAACTAGGTATTCATACAGTCCATATCTGGTGGTGAATGCAGTCTTTGGGATATCTTCAGGTCGAATCTTAATTTGATGGTACCCTGATCGAAGATCGATCTTTGAAAACACCTTTGCCCCCGCAAGCTGATCAAAGAGTAGATCAATGCGCGGCAACGGATATTTGTTCTTAATGGTTACTTCATTCAGCGGTCGGTAATCAACACACATCCTTAAAGTCTGATCTTTCTTCTTAACAAACAGAGCTGGACATCCCCATGGTGAGGAACTGGGTCTGATAAAACATTTGTCACGTAACTCTTGCAATTGATCCTTAAGTTCTGCCAATTCATTGGGTGGCATTCTGTAAGCTCTCCGGGATATTGGGGCAGTACCCGGTTTTAATTCAATTACAAACTCTACATCTCTGTCCGGTGGCAGACCTGGTAGATCATCTGGAAACACATCTGGAAATTCACAGACTACCGGTATATCATGAATCTCTTGTACTAAAGTTGCACATATCCTTTCAACTGATCTCTTGGGAATAGGAAGTTGGATAAGAAGATGAGATTTATGATCTGGCAAGTTCAACCTTATAGTTCTGTGCAGTGCATCTATAAGGGCTCCTCTTTGGTACATCCAATTCATACCCAGGATTACATCTATGTCCTGTTTCTGTAATATTATCATTGAGGTAGGAAATATATGCCCACCTAACTCTATAGGTACGTCACGTACCATCTCCTTAGTACACAGTCGTCCCCCGGGCGACTGGATAAAGAAATCTTCTTGCGTTCCCATAATTGGAATGTCATGCTTAACAACAAAGGTGCGATTTATGAATGTATGCGATGCACCTGAATCAAATAACAGTACTGCTGGATGATTAGCAACAGGGAACATACCCATCATAACAGGTTCTCCCTCTGGGATTGCACTTGCTTGAGTGTAGAATACACGTCCGGTCTTCCTCTTCTCACCCTTACCCTTCTGAACATTCAGATTATTGTTCTTGCTCTGAGATTATTGCTGTTGTGGTACGGGAGCTCTGGGATAGTTAGGATTGTACTGCCTTGGATACGGGCAGTCCTTGGAAAAGTGACCTGGCTTTCCACAATTGTAGCAGGGAAAGTTATGGGTTACTGGAGTCTGGTTTTGAATACCAGGGGCATTCGGCTGTTGTGGAAATTGCTGGGTTACGGCAGGACGGAAAAACGTCTGCGGCCGAGCTTGGTATTGCGGTGGACGATAAGTTGGGCGGAAATGGTTCTGAGGGTGGTAAATAAACTTCTGGCGCTTCTTAATGCCGCCAGACGGGCTAGAAAACATTTGCTTCTTTTTCTTCGACTCTTTATGTAGTCGGGACTTTTCTTCTGACGCAATAGCCACATTGACTATCTCATGGTACGTGGCATTATAGCAGGTGACCAATGCCTCCTAGATTCTGGTACTCAAACCTCTTATGAACCAACTCTTCTTCTTCGCATCGGTGTTCACATATTCAGCTGCATACTGGGACAGATGATTGAATTTGCCCACATACTGTAGAACTGTCTGGTTCCCTTGCTTCAGCGAGAGAAATTCTTCTAACTTCATGGCCATGACACCATCTGGAATGTAGTGTGCTCTAAAAGCATCATGAAACTCTTGCCAAGTAATACGGTGGCCAGCAGGCTGTGCGGCGACCAGATTCGCCCACCACGCCCCTGCGGCACCTCTAAGTTGCTGTGCTACAAACACGGGTTTCTGGTACTCCGTGCACTGTAGAAGGTCAAACTTTTGCTCCATGGTGCGGAGCCAGTCATCCGCCTCTAGTGGCTCATCTGCCTTTGAAAACACTGGTGGACGGGTATCGGTGAAATCCACATAAGTGGTTTCCCCTCCATTGTTACGGCCTCTACGACCCTGATTCCCATTCTGATTCTGGTTCTGATTCTGAGCCAACAGGGTAGTGGCATTAACCAGTGCGGCAATAGCTTCTGCCAAGGTGGGTGGAAACGGTGGGGGATTCGGAGCATTGTCCCCATCCTGGGAAGTTCCAGTACCGTCCATCTGTTGTACACAAACCATGTTTATTTACATCGCTTTATTGAATTAGAAAGCAGTTAGTACAGTACTAGTACACACACAAACTTATCTTATATTATTTCATTACAACTTGCTCGCAAGCAAGAAACTACCCACTAAGGTTCTTAGAAAGCAGGAAAGACTACTATATTACATAGCCATCCATGTCGACCCTTCACTCCTCATCATCATCGCTGATCACGATCACTCCATCCTCAACCTCTGGAGCACTTGCACCAGTGACATGACTTGCATTATCCCCACTTTCCATCATGGGTTCATCTTCATCATTGTCCTCTACACCAGGAACAATCACGGCACCGACATCATCTTCCACTGCCTGGGGCTGATGATTGGGATTCATCAGATCATGTAGCCTATGGACTTCCTCATGCAGAATAGTGTTGTACTGCTCCAGGTGTGTCACATATAGCTCCAACTCACGAACACGAGCCCTGGCCTCTGTCTCCTTTTCTAGAGACTCGTTCTGAAACTGTTTCCAAAAACGCATGTTGCGCTTCAGTCGCTCTACCTCTGATGTAAGCCGTGCAACCTCTGATTCCGAATCCGGGTTCGGATTACGGCTACTGCTTGCTCCATCACCTCTGACGGCCAACTGATGACGCGGCACTCCTTGCGGTCCACTTTTCTTGCGAGGAGTCGTCTTCACACGTGCCATCCTAAAGCAAGATAGAATTAGAACGATAAGAACAGATAGGAGGGATCTGAAGGTTAGCATGAATAGGATCGAACCTTACTTAACCCAAACCACTTTAAAAGGGAAGGTAACTTAAGCAGGTTAATTAAACATGATGCATGCAGCGTACTTACGATCTAACAGAAAAGATTTAAGTAACACATGCAAAATTTATAACATAGGGCACTATAGCATGATACTTCCCTACGAAGCTTTCAAATATGAGCTAAGGAAACTATAGAATAGATTAAGATAAGCAAAAGCAATTTGGACCAAAATATCCATATTAAGTTTGTTTGACCCAAATCATTTTGAAGTTTTGCAAAGTAATACTACAATAACTCAAGTGATTAAGCTCTGGTACCAGCTGTCACAGAACCTCCTAATTATGATGGCCCACAAGTACACGTCATTGTCATAATGACCTCTGACAGTCGTACTTATGTTCACCATAACTTAAAAGGCCTGCTTTCCTCCGAACAGGATCCAATCACAGGAGTATTGCAATATTACAACAGTTTATTCAAAATATTCAACAGAGTAAAGTAGCGGAAGTCTTACAATAACTTAGAATTTCAAACCAGTTTTCAAACTTCAAACCTTATGTAACATTATTACAAACCAGTAGTAGAGAAGTATCGGTAGTAACTTTATTACATCACACAAGCGAGATGCCTTGCCCAAAGGCCACACAGTCTACTCGTCGTCGCTTTCTTCAACCACGACGGTCATGCAACAAGGCTCGAAGCAGACTTGTTCATGAACCGCACCTGCAACAAGGGGTTCAACAAACCCTGAGTACGAGAGTACTCAACAAGACTTACCCGACTAAGACAAAGACTCCAAGGGCATGCTAGCTTTAGGGAATCAAGGTACGGGTAAATCAGAATCAAGATTTTCTTTTGCAGAAAAGCTTACTAAAGTAAGTCCTTATCTTTAACATTTTACTTTTACCATTGATGGTTCATTAACCAATTCTAGGTGATCCTAATCTAGATCAAAGTAATTATCATCAAAACCTTTCTCATTCTTTCTTTCAATTCCAGTTCTTAACTACGATGCAAGTCAGGTGATCAAGTCTCCATAACCGAGGAGCAACGACGATTCGAACCGATTATACCCAGCTGGGGATCCCTAACATCACGACATATGTAGAACCGAATCTTGCATATATCAACCCTCATTTAGATCTCCCAAAACCAGAACGTGTCCATCGCCACCCGAGAGTACAGTACTCCTCGAACCCGACCAAATTCTAGCCCCGAGGGTACACGCTACTCCCGCCATCTCTCCACTCCCAGTGCGAGGTTAGACGTTCTCGTAATGGAATCACCAACATTTTGGGCTTACCCAAGGCATGAGGCTAGTTGCAAAGTCTCGATCACAACAGGCTTACAACGAACGGACCTTAACTGACAAGGCGGAAACACTACATTGAGACTCCTTTCCCAATGCATGTTAGCAGTGGCCAAACCACCCGCCCGATCTTTCAAATTCATTCTCATATTTCAATATTCATTCAATATGCCATCATGGCTATGTAAACATTTCATTTAAAAGCTTAACTTCTAAGCATGGCGAAGCATACTACGCATTTTCTGTAAAACAGGTATCAAGGTTGATATCACAATAATCAAGAATGATAATGCAGCAATTAGGTTATCACTCAACTCCTAATTACTTAATGCAATAAACCATAGTATAAATAGAATATTTATGAAATTCAAGGTAGGGTTTAAATGCACCGGGGCTTGCCTTGCTCTGACGAGACAAAAGACTCGGACTCAAAGACTCCGACTTCTGGTCCGGAACCCACCGACGACAGCTCTTCGCCGGAAGCTTGCTCGACGACTTCGGCTTCCTCGAAAGCGGTGACTACACGAGTACGTAACATGCTTTAACATGATGCTCGATGATAAACATGATGCTTGATGATAACATGCTACGAGTTACGACTTAAGTACAACTTCCCTTCACGGTACAGGCGTAAACAGAAAACCTACTAACTAGTAGCGATGATTCCCAACGATACCAGCTTTTAACCTAAACAAGTTACTAACGAGCTCAATCATGAAATTAAGGTGCCAAAGATCACCAAAGGGTAGTGACCTAAGGACATCACTCAATCAAAAGGGCACACAACACTTAAAGTTCTCAAATTAACATTTATTTACTATTTAACTAATTAGGGCATAGTTAGAAGTTGATTAAACTTTATCTAAACAAGCTCAAACTTTTTCTATGGGTTAAGAATGATTTATAACAGTGTCATAATAAATTTCATAATTTTTGGATTAATAAATTAATTATTAAAATTACTGGAAGTTGCATTTAATCTTTAATGGAACTAATTAATTCTACTGCTCAAAGCATTCAAATTCATGATTTAACATATTTCCTAGATAGTTTATACATCGAGAAGCTTACCCAAAAATTTTCATGAATTTTGGAACTCTACACAATTTTTAATGAAATAAACAAATAATAACACTATTCATTTATTTGAAAAAGAAAAACAAAAACGAAAAACCGAACTCGGGCTGCCTCTCCTCCTTCTCTCCGATCTGGCCCAGCCCAACCAGCCCGCGTACGCGCGCGCGCCCGCACGCGTGCCCGGCCCAGCTACGCGGCCCAGCCCAGCGCTGGCCTGCCCGCGCGCTCGCTCACTCTCTCTCTCGCTGACGACGCGGTCCCACTCGTCATCGCCTTCCTCCCGCTCGCTCTCGCTCTCCCGCGTACCCGCGCGCTTGCCCGCGGTGGCCGGCCGGTGAACGGTGCCCCGGTCGACAAACTGAGCTGACCAACACGTTCTACAACACCTCACGACTCCGTTTTACTAACTTGCCCCACGGTTCGAGCTCCGGTGACACTTCACCGATGACGGTGGCGGCTCGGCAACTATGGTGACCGGCGACTCGACGACACAAAGGTGCAAAGCTTAAACTAACTAGCCAGGGAGCATCAGGGGCGTACCACGATCACGACGGAGTGATCGGTTGAAGCGGAGAGGCACTGGAGGCAGCTGGCGACAGTGGCGGGGCTCGACTGGAGCGGCGGCGACCCGAGGTGGAAGACGACGGCTCCCCGGCGATCCAGGCGGAATTGGGCCAACTCAGCTAGTTCACGAGGTGCGCAAGGATGAGGCAAAGCGGTTGGCAAGATGGAGATGGCTGCGGTGGAGCAGGGAGGGCGAATTTGGCCGGAGAAAGGAGGACGGTGGCGGCGGCGATGGTGAAACCGACGGCGACAGTGACGGTGCCGGTCTTTATATAGAGCTGTGAAGTAAAGGAAGCAGCTGGAGAGCGCGAAGCGGTCCCTGTGGTCGCGGTGGCAGGCTAGAAGACCGTGGAAGCGGCCAGCGCGACGTCGGCGGCTCGCCGGAGCCCATGCCGCGCGCTGCTGGTGTGTGATTCGCCGGTGCACTGTAGCTGTTTCCCCCCAAACTTTTGAAATTCAAACTGTTTTCTCAAATTACTCTCAAATTCATGTAACAACTTGAAAAACTTCCAATCTATGAAATCTTCAGAATTTCAAGCTCTACAAGTTTTGTATTGAACACTTTTTCAAATTCTTACTGGATTTTGAAATTTGAGTTTAAATTCAAAAAGGGACACATTTTTCAGATTTAGCAATTTAGAAATTACTGTTGATTTTATATTGAAACTTCAAAATCTCCAAACATCAAAGTTGTATATCTTGACCAGACCTACAACTTTGCTGTTCAAAACTTTTTCAGATTCTGCCTCCATTTTGAAATCTTAGTTTGGGGACAAAAAAGAGTTAAATCTGAAATTTGTTTATTTTCAAAATTGCTCCACATTTTACACTAAAACTTTGAAAACTCAAAACACCAAAGTTGTAGCCCTTGAAAAGTTCTACAAACTTGGTTTTGAACTTTTTCCCAAATTTTGCTTAGATTTTGAATTATTTCAAAAGGGGTAAAATAGGGTTTTGAAATTTAGGGTTTTCGGAGGGATTTTCAAATGGAATTTGTTGCTACTTTAATTAGTGATTACTTAGTGATCAAAACCTCACCCAAGGGCATCATTTGGACCAACATGACATGGTTGACCAAATGTCACTCTTGGTTGACCAATTTACTTTTTGAAATTCTTTTTCATTTCTCCCCAGATTTGAATTTAAATTTGAATCGGAAAACTCGTGACAAGTTTTGGGACTCCAATTCAAACTCAAATTTGGAGCTTCATTTTAGGTGTTGTACTTGAGCTCATACCCTACACTTGACACTAGTGTGCAACACAGTCGCGCACCTCAAATTACGCAGGGCATGGACTAAGTATTTGCGGTGGCATTCGAAATTAAGGTTTTCGGGTTCGGAGCACACCACTGAGAAACACATTCAACCTAAATAAGTAAACTTATTTTAGTTGATGCATAACAAAGTTAACCTAACAGGGATGCTTTGTAATGCATTATGATGACATGGCAGATTAATTAGCACTATAACACCCGGGGTGTTACACTCATCCTGACGGCAGAGCCAGTTTCTCATTTTCCCGTAGAGGCCGGAGGCCCTCATTTGCCGTAGTGGCCGGAGAACTGCGGTGCCGCCGCCGGGGTTTCTTTCCTCCTCCTTTTCACTTCCTCTTGGTCTCCACCGGCGGGAGAGGCAACCGCCGAAGTTTCGGTTCTTGACGCCACACAGTGGCGCCGCTGCCGCCCCCCTCGCCGGCGTGCGAGCTCGCCCTTGGCTGAGCTCGCCGCCGTCGAGCGGGCTAGCAGACGGTGCCCACTTCACGCGCGCGCGCGGTGACGAGAAGGATCCAGCCGCCGGTTTTCTTCAGCCGCGTGCGGTTCTGTGGTTCATGCGCATGGCGTCGGAGAAGAAAACCGAGTCTCGGCCGATGGTTCCGTTCATCTTCTTTCTTCGATCTAGGGTTAGGGTTTCTTGGATTTAATTTTCTGATCCGTGAGAACGAATCGTGTTCAAGTTCATCACTGTACCCGGTTAGGGTTACAGTATTCTTCCCGATCTAAAAAAAAAGAACGGTGTTCATGTTATTTTGCTTTTCTTTACCCGATCTAGGGTTCTTAGTTCATGAACCTGGCTCTGATACCATTGTTAGTTTTCGTTGTTCGTTGGTTCGTTAGATCGGGTGCGGATCACAGTAGGAAGTAGTCAAAACCGATTTACAGTAGGTGTACGTGGCCTAAAACAACTACTACCACAACTGCTAGTAAGAGGAAAAGAGAACAGTGGAATGCGCAAACCGTCACTGGGAGCAGGAGTAGCCGATCCGGAGGAAGCGCCGGTGTTGGGGTCGTTCGCCGGCGCCATGGGTTCGGTGGTGCTTCCCGTCGCTGGCAGCGCCCCTCTCACGATCGGGATTAGGGTTAGGAATGTCGGTGGGGAACTGGCTGCGCGGTGAACCTCGTACCTCGAGCCCCGGCCCCCACCTCCTATATATAGCGCTGTGCGACGGGGGCCCACCAACCATATTGGGTTGGGCGCCCCCGATCAGGGCGCGAGAACAAGGCCCAAAAGGCCGTTGGGCCTAATGGCGGGAGATCAAAACCTAACAGAAGGATGATTACAGCAATCTACTGATGGTGATGGTACAGGTAGGCTTTATAAGAAAAGGTCATCGGCAGGCATGCATAAAATCTAGATGAACAATGCGCTGGCATGAGACTGACTTCGATCAATGACCGAAACGTGACTGACATTATCGATGAAAACTCCGGTGATGTGTACTGTTAGTTATATATAGGGTGTGTTTAGATGGTAAAAATGGTGTAAAAAAGTACTGTAGCACATTTTGGCTTTATTTGGTAAATAGTGTCCAACCGTTGACTAATTAGGTTCAAAACGTTCGTCTCGCAAAGTACAACCAAGCTGTACAATTAGTTTTTGATTTCATCTACATTTAGTACTCCATGCATGTATCGCAAGTTTGATGTGACGGGGAATCTTTTGTTTGCACAGTACTTTTGTTTTTGAGGAAGTAAACACAGCCATACACGCAAGGCAAGAATCCACAAAATGTCCTGCCAATGCAAAGGATTTCGACGTTCGTACATTCTTAGAAAGGGGAGAAAAATGGTCTTAATTAGCATCTGAAATAAATGAGACTCTCCACTCTGCTCTGCTCTGCGGGGTCTCCTCTATTTACTTCTGTGGACTTAATCAATCAACGCTACGCTGGAGTTGTCAGTCCCGTAAGCTGAAATCTCTGACCAATGACACTGGGACATTTCAAAACATTGACTACTGATTGCCGTTTCAGTTTCAGCTAGGGATGGAAGCATG
Organism: Saccharum hybrid cultivar R570; assembly: GCA_038087645.1. Lineage (NCBI taxonomy): Eukaryota > Viridiplantae > Streptophyta > Magnoliopsida > Poales > Poaceae > Saccharum > Saccharum hybrid cultivar. The sequence continues at coordinate 43,832,263 of JAQSUU010000534.1, forward strand.
CAGATGAGATGAGATCCAGAAGCACCGAAAGCTTTTTTTTTCTTTCTTTCGTCTTGCGCTGGCTTTTGACAAACTCCGTCATGTACCTTCTTTCGGATGACTCCTGACTGCATCCGTAGAGATTCATACCAAGAATACATTTTTTTTATACACAGAGTATATAAGATCCAATTGGTTAAATGCAATACATTACGGGCTATCTAGGCTAGTGAGCTGCAAACTTGTAGTGTTTGGTTGCATGTATAAAGGCTTGTACAGGCTTACAGGCTCCTTAAAGCACCATTCGGCCGAATTTCGGCCTGCATCGCTGTACACCCATTTCATATGCATACTAGTCAATATAGGCTGTGCAATCTAGATCCTCACTGTTCGAGCTAGGATCATCCCCCATTCGCCTCTTTGCTAGAGGCTCATCGGAGGCCTCCTCCTCTTTCTCATCCTCCTCCTTGTCGTAGTCGTCCTCTCCTCCACCTCCACCTCCTCGTCCCCGTCGCTGTACCACCACTCGTCATCCGACGTCCAGGGACTCTGATCAGGCGGGCTCTCGTCGCTGCAGCCCTCATCGCAATAACTCTCCTAGTGCTAGGACTGTTCCTCGCTGGAGGAGTCATTATCGGGTAGCTTGAAGCCTATCATGGTTAAAGCTGAAGGAAGGGGTGAAGAAAGAAAGAGCGGTGGTTTCAGAGGGTAGATGGTGTCAATATGTAGAGAATCGGGTGGACCTTTGGCTTCTCGACAGAATTAATGATGATGAAAGAGTGTTGGAAGTTCAAACATTGAACAGTGCAATGACTTTAATCGCTGGTTCAGGGCTCGTTTAGTTTCTAAAATATTTTACGAAATGTTACTGTAGCACTTTTCGTTGTTATTTGATAATTAATGTCTAATCATGACCTAATTAGGCTTAAAAGATTTGTCTCGTGAATTTCGTCTAAACTGTGTAATTAGTTTTATTTTTTTATTTATATTTAATGGTCAATACATGTGTTCAAAGATTCGATGTGACGAGAAATCTACTATTTTTTCTCAAAATATTTTGGACCTAAACAAACCCTCGGCACAATACAATTTGTGACCCTTTTCGGACGGGTGGTGCCTGCTCGACGTATAAACAAGCAGAAAAATGCACTCTGATTATCACCGCCAAGTCGTACGATCAACCGGGGGTGATGAAAACACTTTTCACCGCCGGTTCAACTGACCATTTCACCTACTGGCCATGGAATTGACGGTGAAACAGTTTCACCGCCAGTTATTTAATAAATGACGGTGATATAAGGGCACTGAGATAACCATTTCTATAGTAATGCTAGGTCGAGCGACCCAAGGGTCGGACAACCCCCCTCTGGGCCCACTTTGACCCAACTTTACCGATTCTCCTCATGCAAAGGTTAGTCTTCCAAACAACATTATTTGAGCTTTATTTGAATATGAAATGACACGAACATGTTACGTCCTTCACCTATTTATTAGATTGATGGTCGGATTTAGGTTTAATGATCGTCAACAGTTGCCCTCCTCTCCTCCCGATACCTGCTGCAGGAAGTCTATTGGTGGATGCACCTCCCTTTCATGCTTAACTTTTGGTAGAATTTGGCAACCTATAACCTTCATAGAATAATTTTGTACCATAATCTTTCTCTACTTTGTTTCTTGATGATAGGTGCTAGGAAAGCTGCCTCAGGACTACATAACGTGTCTATGTTGACACTTAGGTTGGTGATTCTCTATATAATTGTTGACTTTTTTTTTGTTGATTTGGAGTCTTTGCAGGGCACAAGCAGCCCCACTCACTATCGTGTTCTGAGGGGTATAACAATTTGTTGTTGATGACTTGATGGTGGTTTTAAAATTTATGCTATATTTTTTTGAAGTTACACATGCAATTATGAACAGCTGTAATCCCCTTAAGTTTTCAGTTGAATAATTTGTTGATTCCTTTTGCATCATCTCTGAGTGTAGTTCTAGGTACTTGACTATATGTATATCAATCATAAATTCTATTTTTTTATGAAATGTGCACTGAATCTGGATGTGTCTTGAAATTAACATGGTTACTTGATTTTCACTCGACTATCTTTTACATGAAAGTTTTCTTTTAGGAGATGAAATTTTAATCCATATTAGTGTAGATTTAGTAGATCAAGTTTCTAATATGCAAAGAGTAATTAGTGCATGCTTTGAAAGTATCAAACTAGAGAGCCTTGATTTTATCTCTAGCCACAAGAATTTTGCCATTGCATGTTACTTTCAGCTGCACCCCTTTGCTGGCTGAGGAATAGATGATTAAGTTGATAGATCGCTGCAAATTGAGAAGATTAGTTTCATATTTTCGTATAGATTACGATTTGATAGTCTAATTGGTGCTAGAACATTTCTAGGATTATTTGATTACATGGCCTGTTTCCTTGCTGCAACAGTTAAAAGTAAGCTAGGTTTGCTTCTAGCAGGATTTGACCATCTTGAAATTAAGAAGCAATTTAAAAATTTTGTATGGAGTGACAAGTTCTAGAATGAAATTTATTTTTTGTCTTACAAATATGTCTTTGCATCTAGCACAGAGGGATTCCTCAAATTTTTTTATTTTCACAAATCTAAATTCATCTATTTTCTCATTGCAGTTTTTTGAAGAATGACCTTTTAGCACTTAGCAGGGCTATAGGCAGCTCAATGCTGAAAAACAATTGTTGGAAACATCGGCCCTTTTTATCAAGCAAACCATAAGTTTCCATAGCCATGGACTTTTTTTTTATCTATCAATAGTCAAAGAAGACTACCAGATGGGATTGTCAAGTAAATGGCGGTCCCCTGATTTAAGAACAGGAGAGTGGGTTTAGAGGTAAAGTCTCTGTTTGTTTCCTTTGGGCAAAATTTTAGCCCTGTCACATCGAATTTTGGATACCAATTAGGAGTATTAATCATAGGCTAATTACAAAACTAACTACACAGATTGAGGCTAATTTACGAGACAAATCTATTAAGTTTAATTAGTCCAAGATTTGACAATGTGGTGCTACAGTGAATATTTACTAATTATGGATTAATTAGGCTTAATAGATTCGCCTCGCTAATTAGTCTACTCCCGTGTAATTAGTTTTATAATTAGCTCATGTTTAGTCCTCCCAGGTAGCATCCTAACGTTCGACGTGACATGACTAAACTTTATATGCGACGAACTTTATGACACATAGTATAAGGAGGACAATGATGACGAATATGAGCTGTAAGGCCAGTCTCAATGCACGATTTCACCTCGCAGTTTCTAAGACATGAAACAAGTCTCCCCCTCAGTGGATCGTTTCATTGCACAATTTTATAAGTTATTTTAGCCTTTTTTGGGTCCCATCAATCTCTCCCTCTTCTCTCTCTGCCCACCGTGACCGCGAAACCGTGGCTTGGCAGAGTCGATCTCGCCTGTGGATCGAGATGGAGGCCAAAGATTCGACCCACCACCACCAGTATGGATGCGCAGGCAGAGACGGACACGGCACCGATGGCCAGCGGCGGAGTCGATCTCAGCGTCACATCCTTGCCTTTCACCGCCGCCTACTTCGCGTACTTCGTGGCCGTCTCCCTGGTGCCCAGCGTCACGTCCTTGGCCTTTTACAGCCACCTGCTTCGCGTACTTCATGGTCGTCCCGGCCGTACCAGCCGTGACATCCTTCACCTTCGCGGCTGCCTGCTTGGTGTAGTCGGCCGCTGTCCCATGGCCTCCGGGTCTTCTCCGCCAAGGCCTGCGCGCCGGTGTCCTTGGCCGAGGTGTAGTCTGCTGTGGCGCCAGCTGCACGCGCCGCCATGTCCTTCACGCCCTGTCCCGCGGTCGCGCCGGTCTCCCTACCCTCGTCGTCGTGCTTCTCCGTGCGGCCTCCGCGGTCGAGCTCTTCTGCGCCTCGCTGCCGTGCTTCCCCATCTCGCACCGATGGCCAGCGGCGGAGTCGATCTCGCCGGCGGAGCCAGCGGTTGAGCTCCCGCTCGCGCTTGCTCCCGCGGCCGGCAGAGCCAGCAGCAGGGCTCGCGGTGGGCCGAGGTTTGCGTCCGCTCCCGCTCCCGCGGCCGACGGAGCCAGCGGCCGAGGTCCCGCTCACCCTCGCTCCCGTGGCCTGCGACCGGCGTCGAGCTCGCGCCTGTGACTGGCTCACGTCCGATGAAACAAATCGAGTCTTCTCGGTGGGGGTTTCGTGGGGTTTTCGACGTCTTAGAAATGACGACGATACGTTTCGTAGGGATGAAACGTTTTCCTTCTCTTTCCTTCTCGTTTCGTACAAAACTCTAAATCTACCAACGAGGGACCCTATTTAATGTGCATGAACCCGTGAAACACGTTGAGACTTGGGCCTTGTTTAGATTCCCGATTTTGGGCCCCGAATTGGCACTTTTGGCCCAAAATCGGGAAGAGGATCTAAACGCCGAGGCCCGAATCGGTGCCAAATCGGCCCAAAGTCGGCCTGCCCCGCAGTCGGTGCTCTCTCCTCAATTATTGGCCGCACCGACGCCCTCCCCTCCCTATCCATTCGGCCGACACCGACGGCCTCGTTCTCCATTGGGGCGGCACCGACGCCCTCCTTGCCCCTCGCGCCGCCGCTCAGCTCCCACCGCCGGTGCACTCCTCCGCCGCTTCCCTCGGCTCCCCTACTCCGCGCCCCCCTCCCCCCGCCGCCGGCACCGACGCCCTCCTTCTCCCTATCGAATCAGGCGGCACCGACGCCCTCCTTCTCCCTCGCGCCGCCGCTCCGCTCCCACCGGCGGTGCTCTCTTCCGCCGCTTACCTCGCCTCCCTTGCTCCGCTCCCCACCGCCGGTCTCCTTCTCCCTTTCCTCCCCCGCTCTCCCTCTCCTCCCCCAAGCTCTCTCGCCTCCGCCGCTCCGGTCACCACCGGCGGTCGTCTCCTCCGCATCTATTCCGCGCCTCCGGCGGCACTGTCGGCCGGATCCACCGCAGCCGGTACCGGATCGACCGTTCGTTTCCTCTACCCCGGCGATGGACGGCTACCACGGCCACGGGAGCAGCTCGGGGTTCAACGCCGGCGGATCCGGCAACCCCGAAGGCTACGACTTCGTCAACCTCTCCGACAACGACGACGGCCGGCGCACAAGGAACCTCTTCTCCCTGGCGCAGCCGGGATCCGAGGCGGGTGCGTACGACCCGTACACCTCCGGGCCGTCGGCATCCGGATCTCGTGGCCATGCTGCGTACGCCTCCGCGCCCTCGGTGTTTGGATCGGGTGCCTACCACCCCTACTCGGTGCCGCATCCTAACTCGTCGGCGACCCCAAGCCACCTCGGCTTTTCTGGGCTCAACCTGAATGCAAGCTCGGGCTACCCGCACATCAATGAGTACGAAGACATGCTTCGTTCCGGGCAGCCACAGGGAGGAATCGGCAGCAGCGGGGCCGCCCCTCCCGTCGTCGAGCCTGCCGGCAGCGGTGGTGTCGACGCGCCGCCCGGTCCTGGTCAGCGGCGAAGGGTATCCAGGGGTCGTGGTGGGCGTCGTAGCGGTGGCAACAACAATCCTCCTGTCCCGGTATATTTCCCTTGACTGCACTCCCTACGTATTCTGATATGCAGACTATTGCAGATGATTTTGTCAGCCAATTCAATTCCTTGTTGCTATTGTTGAATGTTTTGTAGCAATAAAAATACGGAACTTGTAATCTACCCGAATTCAGTCATATGAAACAATGAGTCCAGTGTTTGATGGAGAGGGAGGAAGTAGGAATGAGATTGTACATGCTAGCTGGTTCAGAGGGTGAGATTGAGACTGTGAAATAGAAATATGTTTTGTAACTATAACAAATTGGGCAGTCAGCAACAATTCTTTCTTCTTATTTGCAATGACTACACTTACCAGTTTGACAATGTGAATGATGTATCACAGGAGTGCATTTGTTATCTTTTAAGTTTCCTTTTTTTGTTAGGTAGTCTACACTTGAATGACAATGTGAATGATGTATCACAGGAGTGCATATGTGAATGATGTATCACAATGTGAATGATGCGGCCAAGGAACATCAGCAGGAACTGATTACAAAATCAGCGGGGGAGCTTGGGTTGGACGACATGGAAGGTGACCTCTGGAATGGTGTCCTCAATATCTGCAAAGATGAAGATGCCAGGACTGTCTACCTCAATGCTGGACCAACAGGAAGGCTTCAACTCATCAAGAAATATGCCAAAGTGGTTTAAACCAGCCTCTTGCATGCATGCATTTGATGTAGATGTGGCTGTAGTTGTCATGATGACTTTTGTGTATGGTTGATGTTGTCGTATTTGAACTATGTGATATATGTCTGTGGTGTAGTTGGTGAACCTGTCATATCGTTAATTTGAACGTTTGTGGTTGAAATAATTTATTTACTATGTGCTGTAAACCTAATTGTTGGGAAATATGCATGTTATTATGCCATTCATGTTGCTTACTATGTGTTGTGGTGCATTCGGCAGGACATGCAGCCTCCAGCACAATCTGAAGATGCAGCAGAAGTTGAAGCTGAAGTGGAGAGTGAGGAGGAGGACAACTGGTGGGAACTATTTTGGAACCTAGTGGTTGAGGAGGAAGCTGAAGTTGAAGAACACGTCTGGAACTATGGTATGTTCGATTATGTTCAGCATGTAGACAAATATTGCAGTAGACGCCCGTATAGGACACCACCATTGTCTGGGGAGGAGTGGGTACAAAACAAGTTGGCGGATGAGGAAGCTTGCTATGATATGTTTAGGATGAGTCCACGCATGTTTATTAGCCTGCATGAACTGTTGACAAGAGATTATGGCCTCAAATCATCAAAGAAGTCCACCTCTATGGAGGCTTTAGGCATCTTTCTTTGGGTCTGTGAGCCACCACAATCAGTTAGGCAAGCAAGGGATAGATTTGAGAGATCACTAGCAACAGTCCACAACCTGTTTTACAAAGTACTCGAATGTATGGTAGGTCTAGCTGATGACATCATTACACCTAGGGACCCCATGTTTAGCACAGTTCATCCTAGGCTGCAGCAATACCGATTCTCCCCTGAATTCTCAGGATGCATAGGGGCAATAGATGGCACCCACATTCCTGTGGTCGTTCCACAGGATAAGTTGAAGCAGTACATGTGTCGCAAGAACAAGACAACCCAGAATGTCATGGCTGCATGTGACTTCGATATGTTTTTTACATTTGTACTTGCTGGGTGGCCTGGATCGGCGCATGACATGAGAGTGCTTGACGATGCAATCGCAAGATTTAGCAACAAATTCAAGCAGGCGCCTAGAGGTACACACATTTCAGTATTTCATAGATTTCTAATTGTAGGCAATCAACACTTACAGGTACTACATGGTGTAGGCAAGTTCTACCTGGTGGACTCGGGGTATGCAAACCGGCGAGGGTTTCTGGCTCCTTACAGGCAGACCAGGTATCACCTCCAAGACTTTCAAAACGCCCCCGAACCACAAAATATTAAGGAGACGTTCAACCATGCACATTCGTCTCTTAGAAATGTTATAGAAAGGGCGTTTGGTGTGCTGAAAATGAAGTGGCGCATATTATTGGATATCCCGTCGTACTCAGCTGAAACACAGTCACATATTATATGTGCATGCATGGCATTGCACAACTTCATTAGGCTGAATGGTGAATATGATAGGGACTTTGGTTTCGTTGATAACAATATAAACTATGTGCCTGTTGAAGCCAGTTTAGATCAACCGGAAACTGTTGATTGTCCGCAAGGATTTGACATGCCCAGCATGAATGCAGTCCGAGACCAGATGGCTGAACAGTTGTACAGTATGTATCATTCTTGATTGAGGGATTGTAATGGATTCTGTCGTTGCTGAGGTTGTCCTTTTTGAGGACCTGTATCAATTTTCGGTTTGTTGCATTTGATTTTCTATCATTTGAATTTGTATCATTTTTCGGGTATGTAAACTATAACAATTTTATGCACTCTTTGAAGCTATTTGGAAATGTGGACATGCAGTGTAACAATGCATGGACAATTGCATGCACAAGCATTAAATATGCTGAACAGTACCGCCAAAGTTGGCATCTGGGGATAAAGTGACTGCTGTGAACAGTGAAGTTTTTGCTCAAATAGTAAACTCTCAACTTTGGATCTCCCAAATTGGGAATCTAAACCAGGGCTTGCCTAATAACCACTGCCAGGTTGGGTTGGGTTTAGCGAGAAGAGAAGAGAAGAGAAGCCGCCAGGCGGACCCGGCCACCCAACACCAACTCACCAACAGAAAGTGCCAGCAGATTCGGTTGTTCGTTCCCTCCTCAAATCTCAAGACAGTCGCTGTCCACTCCACCACCTCACCTCACCTGCGATGCGAACAAGAGCAAAGCCCAAAATCCTTCGCCCCCCGGCACCTGCTCTCTCTCGCGCGCGCCTCCCGTGCCCCTCACTAGTGTCTAGTGGCGACGACTGGGCGACCGCCGCCGCCGCCGCCCGCTAGGGGCCGTGCCCCAGGTCTCCACCTCCGGGCGCTTCGCCCACCAGGTACGCCCGCCCAGCCCACCCTGCCTCTTCCGTTCCTGCTGAGCGAAACCGAGCGCTCACTAAACCCTAGCTCAAGCTATTCGAATTCGGATCTGATCCGATCCGACTGCAAGTGGATGATCTATCCCTACAGGCTACAGACGTGGATTTCTTTCTTTTCACCCATGATGCTTTTTATTTACCGGGTCCGCCCGTCCATATCCGGGCCTGTACTATGTAAATTCATTCACTCTCCAATGTGGTATAATTTTGATTCGTCGTAATTGCTTAGCCTATGTTACCTTGCCCTTGTGGACATCATTCATTTTGCAGTAACTGTCTTGTCCTCTGATACATTTTGTTATTTGTATTTTGGGGGAAATTTAAATCTCTCTCTCTCTCTATTTATTTGTATATATACTTAATCATCAGTGTATCACCTATCGGTGAAACATAGGTGCTCGCTGTTGCGCAAATCAGCCTGCTTTTGTTTGGTACTGTCTTGCAAATATCCACATTTGCAACATTTGAACCCCCTTTATATTAATGCCAGGCATTTCATTGTTTTTGGTCCCCATTTTCTGTCTTGTATAATTGCATAATTCTTTTGGTCCCAATTTTTTCACTGTAGATATGAGCAGCTGAAAACTCGATTTTGAGGCCATTATTTGACACCCAAGGAGAAGTGCACCTGTTACCTGGCCATTTTAGCTTGTTGAGATGGCTACACAGTTGCCATGCTTCACACAGCTCAGTCCACCGTCTTCTAATTGGATAAAAGATGCTGGGAACTGCAAGGCTACGCCTGGTAGGGTAGTCAAAAGTGCTCGAGCTTTGGGCCACTCCCACTTCCGGTGCTGCGCAAGCCCCCGTAGTGCCAACTCTTTCAAGAAGAAAGACTCTTTCCTCGAACTTCATCCGGAGGTATCTCTGCTCCGTGGCGAGAAGAGTGTTGATGTTGTGCCAATGAAAGGCTCCTCTGATGGGAGTCTGTTAGAGGGTCCAGGGGTGCCGCCGGACCGGAATGATTATAACGAGGCTAAGATCAAGGTAGTTGGAGTAGGAGGTGGGGGTTCGAATGCCGTCAATCGGATGATTGAGAGCTCCATGAACGGCGTTGAGTTTTGGATCGTGAACACTGATGTGCAGGCCATAAGAATGTCTCCTGTGCTCCCCCACAATAGACTGCAGATTGGACAGGAGTTGACTCGAGGCCTGGGCGCTGGGGGAAACCCTGATATTGGGATGAATGCGGCAAAGGAGAGCAGCGAGTCCATTCAGGAAGCTCTTTTTGGTGCTGACGTGGTTTTTGTGACGGTAAAATTCTAACTGATAGTTGGCTTCACATGTGAAATCATTAGGCACCGAGTTTTGACAATGCTGTTTTGATCCATACCGCAGGCTGGAATGGGTGGAGGAACTGGAACTGGAGGTGCTCCTGTAATTGCTGGAATCGCCAAGTCCATGGGTATACTTACCGTTGGCATTGTCACAACGCCTTTCTCGTTCGAGGGGAGGAGACGGGCAGTTCAAGCTCAGGAAGGAATAGCAGCATTGAGAAATAGTGTGGACACCCTAATTGTCATCCCAAATGATAAGCTGCTGTCTGCTGTTTCTCCAAATACACCTGTAACTGAAGCATTTAATCTGGCTGATGATATTCTTCGACAAGGCATTCGCGGCATATCTGATATAATTACGGTAAATATGGTTGATGATATTCAGTTTTAAATCACCAAGTTACATGAGTGAAATTCAAGATATTATATTTGAGCATTTCAGAGATATTTAATTTACAAAAGGTTAACTAGCTCTTCTCCTTTTTCAGGTTCCTGGGTTGGTTAATGTTGATTTTGCTGATGTGCGTGCTATCATGCAAAATGCAGGGTCATCTTTGATGGGTATAGGGACTGCTACAGGTATTACATTAGGAATAAGCTTTTATTTTATTAGTACCGTATGATCTAACTCCATTCATTCTGCAAGCTAGAATTTAGTTTTATTTACCCTGTTCGTTGGCAAAATTTCTGATACAATAAGGTAGGAGAAGCACTGCTAGAGAAAGAAGTTGGTTGGTATAGTTTGGTGTTGAACAGAGTAAAGAGTATGTAAGACCTCGTAAGAGCACTTAATATGCTATCATAACTTGAATCTTTTAGGTTTGGTATAGCTTCCAAATTTTATTTTCCCTTTGGCATCAACTAAACAGCATTGAATGTTTCCTCCCACTTGCAGTTACTGTCAGCTAATATGCAAAGTTAATTGCCTGGATATTGCTACTGAAAAATTTCATGAGAACCACTTTGATATTTGTATGAAAATATGTCTATTGATGATAATTGTCATGCTGAGGGCAATGATTTAAGTTTAGGTTGTGTATGCAGATGTCATTTATGACGGTTGAATTATACCTGTAAGCTTATGTTTCATGTCACTCAATTTTTTCAGGAAAGTCAAGAGCAAGGGATGCTGCTCTTAATGCCATCCAGTCGCCACTGCTTGATATTGGAATTGAAAGAGCTACAGGAATTGTGTGGAATATCACTGGGGGAACTGACCTGACTTTGTTTGAGGTTTGGTCCAGCCATTTTCTAGTCTTTTCCTCACATTGTAGATTGTTTCCTGACTTGAATTTTGTAAATCTGTGTAGCCCCCATACATCTAGCTAACATCACAAAATTGAGCATGCTTTGCATTTGACTTTGCTTGCCCTTTCATGTTTCAAAAGACTGGAAAAAAAAATTTCATGATCAACTACTATGGTCATGGTCTCTATTATGTTTTATATGCACAGGCTAAGAAATCACAGTTTACTTGCATTTTTGTTGTTTCAGGTAAATGCTGCGGCCGAAATTATATACGACCTTGTTGATCCAAATGCTAATCTGATATTTGGCGCTGTCATAGACCCGTCACTGAGTGGGCAAGTAAGTCTTCAGTTTGTTTCAGTATAGTATAACCCAATATGCATAAAACAACTCCTGTACCTTGGGATTTCCTGGAAAATGCTTTTGGTTCTGGGAAATGAAATTTACTTTGTCATTTGGGATTTGTTGGAAAATTCTTATTCACATAGTTTTTTCCATGCAGGTGAGCATAACCTTGATAGCTACTGGCTTCAAACGGCAGGATGAACCAGAAGGTCGTGCTTCTAAGGTAACTCTTGTCAAATAATTACTAGGGCCCCTAATTTGGATGTTATGGCCTATTCTCACATTTGCTAGCAATTAAAGGGTGGCCAGCAAGGTGAGAATGGCCGACGCCCGTCCTCTGCAGAAGGCAGCATGGTGGAGATCCCAGAGTTCCTTCGAAGAAGAGGACCTTCTCGCTTCCCACGAGTTTGACTGTCCAGCCATGCTCCCTGCTCCCTGCTCCTGCCCCTGCCCCTGCCCCTGCCCCTGCACCTGTATAATATGCCCCACTCTTAGGTCAGAATTAGATGGTCTTGTATGGCACCAAGCCTGCTCTAGGCATCGTCTCTAGCGGTTCTTTCTAGTTTTGTTTCCCCCTTTCTGCGTGATAATTTTTTTCCCACCGATTCTTACGATCAATAATGTGTAGCTGCTGTGAGCTCTCTAGTGCTATATATATATAGTCCATAGAGAATGTCTTTTTCCCTTCCATTGCCTTTTACACTGGATCTGAATGGGTGATACAGTGCGGCTGGTCCTGTGACCTGTCGACATGGTTGCTGAAGAAGTGAAGATTGCTGCTTGGCTTGTTTTGTTGGCTCCGTGACTGCCTATGTTGGGGATTGGGTGCCACACAACACGAGTAATTTTGTAATGTGACATGTTTGTAATATGACATGTCAGCTTAACCGTTGCAGTCGAATCGAATGGTTCAAATTATCAATTACACCCTGTGTCCCGATCCCAAGAATAAGTGTTATTCCGAGGCCAGTCTTAGTGGAGATTTTATGTCACTGTTTTCAACACGTTCAGATTTTAGAAACAGTGAAGAAGAGTTTCATCCTCATAAAACTTTCTTTACTCTCATGCAACTCTTATCATCTCTTTCTTCATTAATATGGTACTACATCAGTATAATTAATGCTTATGAAACTCTGATAAAACCCCATTAAAACTGGCCTAACTATGAATTTGGACAAAGTATTATATATATATTTGGTCAAAATTGAAACGGTTTGACTTTTCGGTAAGTGAAATTTTTTATGGGATGGAGGGAGTATTTGTTACTTCATCGGAAATACCATTGTATTATTATCTACCAACTTTCCAGGTACAAACCTCGTCATCATGTATAGGCTGTAGAGGCGGTGTAGCCAAATTGTCTAAGCGGTAGGTTTTATTTTACTACTTATTTCAGTCACGTTCATGCTTGCGAGATCCGAACTTAGTAGTTGCATAAATGGCCTGATTGGCAGGTAATCCCTCCATACCAAATCCTACCCCTTCTTCCAATCGCGACCTCATGATCCCCACGTTTTAGCTGACGTTTATTTACGAAGAAATAAGCAAAATTTAAACAGGACCATTGTAAAAAATGTATTTATTTGAATAGCGACATTCTTAATCCTACCTCTCCTTCCGATCCCGGCCAGGAAGTCAAGCAAACGTAAAGCAGACTTGTGTCATTAGCAGAGTACACCGTGTGTTAATCACGTTTGCTTAGGTGCTTTCAGAGCTCATCCAATTAATCATAGGTCTGCACTGCATGTTTCCTGTGCATTATGTGCTTCATGACTTCATATGAGGAGACGACGATGCCCACCGACGGGCCTGCGCGCGCCATTCGAGGGCCTGCACCTCTGAACAAACCTCCCAGACCTTCCTTCCTGCAGCATATCCAAAGTGTTAATTCGCATTTGTTTGTGCAGTAATTCTGCAAGAACTGAAGCTAGAGATCTACAGAGTTGTCAGACAGCGACAAGAACGCCTAGCAAGATACTTATGTTCATAGCTGGCATGGTATGATTCAGCTTTGCACCATCCAGCGATACCATGACAACAATGGCACTGACTAGCAACCAGACTAGGACTTCAGAATTTGCAACCCAAGATCTTAGCCAAACTTCTATTATGAACAGATCACCTATCAATCTTCTACAGGGGGCAATTGAATTGAATGTGTGTCACTGCTAACAGGAAAAAAAGGTTAGGTAGATACCTCCAAACCTCAAGCAATATGCGCCTTGTGTTCATGCTTAATACCCTTTCAGGATCCTTCTGTCAGCAGAATGCAGGATTCATAGAGTCGGTAAGTCATTGTCACTAGCTGACTCCAAGTTACTCAGAATGCAAAGACAAAACAAACAAGTAGTAGAAAAAAGTATAAGAAAAACTGAACTTGGAATAGAGAGCACTAGCCCAAAACCCTGCACTTGCCTCTATTTGTCTGCGTGTCTTGGCAACATCAAGAGGGCAGGTAGCACCAGCAGAGATAACCCCAGCAATGAAGCCCGCAGAAAAGTTTGCCCCCAATATAACTGCTGCATTGCTTTGATCACCTAATAGTTGTGTCACATGTCTTCTAATCTGTACAAGTAGCATTTGGAAGATGAAAATTAAGGTTGTCTCAATAAGCCAATTTTTTTTTCTCAAACAGTTCCAACAGGGTCTTGCTAAATCTAAAACTTTTTAAGCCAAGGTACAACATAGAAAACATAAGTAGAGTAGTAGCTCACTGGTTCAAGAACTGTCCAACATATAGCTGAGTAGGGGGCATCGCGTGCTAGTTGTGCTCCCAGACCAGTCCATAGGAGGTGGTATCCTCGAACTATTTTCAATTTCCAAAGAACATAGCTCAATATTCACGATGAATGAAAACAAATGCTGCAATTCATTCAAAGTTTCATATGTATGCATTTGTGCAGACAATGCGGTCCATGTGAGTCAAGTTTCAATGAATCGTGTTTGCATCTTTTAAATATCATGACAATAACTGTGTGCTTTGTCAATTGCAACTAAAAACAGTGGAGTAGCATGGTACATACCGTTTTCAGGGCTCCTGATGTTTTGTCTCGATGAAAGCACACCTATCAAGGTCTTCCACATTCCAGGGGGCTTCCCTCCAACATTTGATGCTTTGAAGGCCTAAATTAAAAAAAAACAAGCAAACATTTCTATACAGAATGGGAGGCAGCAATATGTTCTACCCAGATAAGTACAGAAACCAAGTTCTCGCATTATTAACTGAAGTATATTGTCAACTTAGGGTTTGAGCTCTTTCCTTGGCTATTAAGAACAGAAGTGAGGTGCTATTTAACTTGAATGCTAATACACAACCATGCAAGAAAGTCCAAGATGCTGACCAGCATACGTGTTCTTGCTAACTCAATAGGGGAACAAGCTATGCATGCCAATGATCGTGCAATAGAGCCAGAAATAAGAGGAGCATAAGGTCTAAGCTTGGGACAATGGCGGTCCGAGTATTCTTCAATCCGATTGCGCAATAAATCGTAACAAGGCATATATATACCAACCTGAAGGAGCAAACATAAAATAAAATAAGCTATTACGGCGTGCCTACTAAAAAACGCATACGGATACTTCAAAATATGAAAACAAGTCTGTGATGTTTACTAGAGTACAAGTCAAATAGGACATGGAGAGAGACAAAATATTCATGAATCATGATTGCTGGAAGTGTGGTTAAATGAAGTTCCAGATGCAATACATGTGCTGATACAACATGCATCACTGCCTGGTATGTTGTAATATATTACATTGATAGATATTACAGGGTAAAAACATGATCAGCTGAAAGGATTTACCATTGGTACAGCCAATGCCAGGTTTGCACCTGTACCTCTCCATAGTCTAAAAATTCCTTCCTGCAGATATACTAATTTAATACTTCGTAGGTGATAGATAGAAAAGAGAAGAGCACAATGAAGAGATATGCTCAATAAGAACTTGCCTGTCTAGTGACTTTAGAAAACACGTCCATAGTTCCTCTGTACTGAAAGCTTTCAGGACTGAACGGGCCTAACCATTGATTCCACAAGTGCTGCAAGATGGGTTGCACCTAAAATCTGACCATATCTGAGCAATTTATTTTAGAGAAAATAAATATTTGCACGTGCACAATTCATCTGACAGATGATTTTCTGGAACACACTCGACAGAATTATTTGAACTCCAAGAATCGATAGGAAAGTGATTTCTCTGTACTGTTCAAAACCTGCAATATTGTTGAATGGATCCAAAGAGATTCTCTATATGATTTCAGCTTACAACTACGTAGTATAGTTTCACCGTATTTTTTTTTTTTGAAGAGAAGGCACTGGAAAGTTTCGCATTGGAAGCACTAGTATCATCCATTGAATTGTGAGCCACGCTTACCGGGTTATAAACCACTCCAGCAGCTTGTGCTTGCAACCTCGTCTGCAAGAGGAAAGGAGGACCGAATGAACATCAGTATTCGTACACATCCCAAAGCCTATAAGCAAAATAGCAGAAGCAGCCTGAAGATCTCTCCGAGAGAGGTAGTAGGTTCCAATCCACTCAATTCAGTGACGAATCATGTGGACAAAGATGAATAATTTGGCACTCAACCGACAAGATTCTCTTCTCTAGAAGCGACAGAGGCAACGACGTGTGGACAAAGATGAATAATTTGGCACTCAACCGACAAGATTCTCTTCTCTAGAAGCGACAGAGGCAACGACGGGATCACCGGGTACCTTGGCGACGTCGAGGGGGTTGACGAGGACGGCGGATATGACGGCGGCGCCGGCCGCCGCCACGGCCCGCTCGGCGAAGCCGATTTCGCGTTCCGTCGCAGGCGGCGGCGGCGGCGGCGGCGGCGGCGGGGCCCCTTGGCCTTGCTCCATGGCTGGCCGGCCGCGGTGAGAGCGGAGGCGGGGGGAAGGGACCGCGAGGCCGGGGCCGGAGGGAGGAAGGGCGCAGAAATAGCGGAGAAATTCGAGAGGGCGGGGAAGAAGGAAACCGAAGATGGTGGACCGCTTCACTCGACACGGCGCCTCCAGAGAGAAAGCGACGCGTGCGCGTGCCCGGGCGTGACACGTGGCCAGCTCGCGACGGCGTGCTGCTTCTCTGCGTCGGCGTGTACTGCTGTGCAGTGACCTAGTAGGAGAGATGATGACGTGGCTTTGCTTGGAACCCGGACCAGCCATTGCCAGAGAGGGAGGGAGCTGAGCAGAGGTAAGCAACAGCGAGCAGAGCACACTGCACACACAGCTTCAGATCAGAGCTTCTAAAGGAAAACATCTCTGCCCTCTGAACGAGTAAGAGGCAGGCACCATACCGAACCTGTTCTTGCTGTCAGGGGACAATGGTGATGGAAACTGAGTTATAATAGGCTCTCCATGCAAGCAGTACGCATTGGGCCAGCATAACATTGATCAGTCAAGCAACAGCAAGCAAAATGTTCGAAAACCTTGTATGGATGGTGCTGCAATGCTGCCCTTCTTATCGAAATGGCCATCATGGACTGCTCAAAACTGTATCATTTGTGTGGATAACGACACATTTCAGTTCAACACATTGGCCAGTTCGCCCACAAGTACATCTGGCATGGGTTCAAAAGTACATATCTGACGCTACATTAACATCCTTGGTCTTATCTCACCATCCATCACGCCCGATCAGATGATAGTAGATTCCAAAACATAGAGAGTTTTCTTCGCCGAATGCTCAGGGCTTCGAGTCGCTCTTTGGAGCTTCAGTGGTTGTGGCGGAGCTTGGTTCCGCCAAAGAAACTTCTTCACCCTCTGCATTTCCACAAAAGAGCAAAGGATGTAATGAATGTCATGAGCTCTTCTTATGAGCAACATCAGGGAGAGCCAGCTTCAAAGAAAAAAAATCTATACTGTAAAGGAAACATTTTATAGAATAGGATTAGTTTGCATATACTCTAACAGAAACAAACAGCAACAAAGTAAAATCTCGCAGCATGCTTCCTCTCACAATTAGTTTCAGCTTCTGAATGAATTATCTGGTTGCAACTAAAATAACATTAGGCATTAATTGTTACATATTTCTTCTAAGAACAGATAGATATCTGGAGGGCCCAGCCATATATATTTTTTAGGAGTCACTAAGGGCACAGCCCCACAATCATTTGTCGACCAAATTCAAGCATGCTGCTACTCAGAATCAACTACCAAGTACCAACTGCCCTAGGCGCAATTCCCTTGTCCAGTTACATTTTGGATATGGACTTCTACATGATCATCAGGGAAAATAACCGGAAAACAGATGTCAACAAGACACTGGCACTTGTTAGGGGCCAACTTTAGTAAATATTACAAGTCATCAAAGGGACTAAACTCTAAGCAGAACCCTCATGAAGTAAACTCTAAACTAAGTAGAAATAACTGGCTATCTAAATGGACAAAAAGACTGTGACTAGCTAAAGCTTCAATTAGCATGGCAGCATGGGTCACCATATTTTCTATCAAGAAATATTGAGCACAAAAATGTTAATCCACTTAGCCAACATACTTGGAAGTCATGTCATTCCATTCAGAAAAGAAAAAGAGTCTGAGGTGGTTAACTGACTGCTCAGTGCTCACTATATTACCACCTACAAATGGATTGAACATATGTCCCCACTAACAACACATGATAAGATCACAGAATACGTCACATTATGGGAAAATTTTCAGTTTGACCAGACAGTAGAGGATGAGGTTCGATAGAGGTGGACTGCAGATGGAGAATACGTGACACAGAGTGCTTATAAAATTCAATTTGAAGGGACCTACAGTAAAATCAAAATCAAGCCGATTTGGAAAGCCAAAACAGAACCAAAATGTTGGCTCTTTGCTTGGACATCACTCCACAAACGGATCCTCACGGCCAACAATCTAAGCAAGCGGGGATGGCACAATGATGCGATCTGTAAGCTTTGCAGATCTAACCCGGAAACTCCAACTCACCCCTGTAAAGATTGCCCTTTTACAAAAGAGGCATGTTCATTTATTAAACAGTGGTTTGGTTTTTCTATTCTCAACACGGTCAACATGACAGGTTCCCTCCATAAGTTTTGGCATAAATATCGGATCAAGTTTGACAAAAATCAGAGAAGGTATTTTGATGGCAATATGGCATTATAATCTACTTCTGGTGGAACATTTGGAAGTGAGTGAAATAGGAGAACGTTTCAACAAAAGGATTTGCAACCATCGCAATGCTATGCAAATTGACATCTAACAGTTTCATTTGGCTATGCACCCAAATCAAGACTCAAATTAGTGGGTTAGTCGTTTGGTTTTCTCTGTTTCTTGGAGTCATTTTCAGTCGCTAGTAGGCCGGCATCTCTCGCCAAGTCCCATTTTTTCTTGTCTTCTTTCGGGCTTTTTAGAGTTGTGTTTTTAAGGTGTGTTCTAGGGACTTGGCAAACCCTCATGTTCTCTGTTTTTGTCTTTCTATCGTCTAATAAAACTTGCGGCAGATCTCTTGTTGTTCCTTCTAAAAAACTATATTACCACCTCTTATTTAAAGATGCCAGTAAAGTGCTTCATCGGTGCAGATGGACGAAACCATCTAGGAAAATTAGTAGCTCACTTCTCATTCGTAGAGTAGATCCTCCTCGGTAGTCAGCAATGCTCATATACTTGCCCAAACTCTACCCTAGCAGGTAGCAGCAATGCAGAAAGATGCTAAAAGGAGGATGTACTCCTAAACTGTAAGCATCTCGTCGAATATGCATCTCTCTCTAAAATGCAGAAAATAGCCCCTCAAAACAATTAATTAAAGGAAAGCTGATAAACAAAAGGGGCTGTGGCAGGAAGTAAGGTGAGGCAGGTGAAGAGCACCTTGTGCACGATGCATTCACGGAGGGCATCGACGAGGGCGAGGCACCTATCCCGGTCGTAGGGGACAGAGGCGACGCAGTTGAGCAGCGCCAGCGACTCCTGCGCGCAGACCGGCTGCGGCGTCGTCGTCGTCTTCTCCATGCCGATCCAAACAGGAGGAGGCTTTGCCTAATCCAGAGAGACGGAGAGGGAGAGGGAGAGGGAGAGAGAGCGCAGGCCT
This sequence comes from Saccharum hybrid cultivar R570, assembly GCA_038087645.1. Taxonomy (NCBI): domain Eukaryota; kingdom Viridiplantae; phylum Streptophyta; class Magnoliopsida; order Poales; family Poaceae; genus Saccharum; species Saccharum hybrid cultivar. The sequence continues at coordinate 43,851,691 of JAQSUU010000534.1, forward strand.
CTCCCGTGCCGCGAGGCCTTTACAAGGGCAGGCAAGCGCCGGCGGCGCGGCTTGGACGAGAAGAAAGAAAACCAGCGGCGGGCGGCGGGCGGCGGCCGTTGATGGAATCGCAGTCGCAAAGCTCTCGAGCCGTCTTGCTCCAGGAAGCTCCCTTTCCTCTCTTCTCGTTACCAAATGCGTCCGGGCCGGCCCCGCTCGGCCTGGCCCATCCCCAGTTGGGTTCGATTTCGGCTCGGCCTGTGGGCTTTCGGTCTGTGGTAAACGGTCGTTTTTTTTTGTGACTTCGTGGTAAACGGTCGTTGAGAATGAAACTAGTTTTCTCAAAAAAAAAAAAAAGAAGAAGAAGAAGAACGAAACTAGTAGTCAATTGCAGGGTGCCGAGTTTCCTTTTTTTTTATGAAGACGGAAATTACCTTGACGAATCGCTAATAGTTAGATCTGCATGTGGTTGGGCAAATTATTTTCTTAATAAAGAAAAAGGTATTTGGACGATTGGCCTGTATACCAAGCCTGAGAAGTGTGCGCTGACAGTTATAGTAACATTGCAAAGCAGGGTCCAAAATTTCTTTGCGCGGATGGTGTCTTCAGTCTTCTAGTCTTGCTATTGCAGGGAGCAGTTTCAGTATAAAAAGATTTGGCTGGTGCATTAGGGAACAGTGCAGCTTTAGCTCTCTGCATAGTTGCAGTGCCGCCGCGGCTGCAGCGGTTAGCTTCAGGGGCACACACAGTCCAGGAAGCTACGGGAGGACCAGTGAGAAGAACTCGCCATGGTTGGGAACGCAGTCCAGGAGTGGCAGTAGAACGGCTCATGCACGGGGCAGGTCGTGCGCAGTCCCTGGCGGGAAGCGCACGGGGCCAGGCGTGGCTGGCACGGCGGCCGGCGGCCACGGCGCTGCAGGTAAAACACCACAACCGCAAGGATGCAGATCTTGTATGAACTTCGTGCAGTAAACTACTATGGCCTGGTTTAGTTTCTACAAATTTTTGCCTCCATCCATCACATCGAATGTTTGACTCATGCACGAAGTAGTAAAAGTAGACAAAAATCAAAACTAATTGCATGGTTCTCGAGAAAATCGCGAGACGAATCTTTTAAACTTAAGTAGTCCATGAAAAGTCTTAAGTGCTACAGTAACCAGCCTGTGCTAATGACAGACTAATTAGTATCATTAAATTTGTCTTGCAGTTTCCTGACGGGTTCTGTAGTTTGTTTTTTTTATTAGTATCCGAAAACCCCTTCCGACATCTTTCAAACACATCCTATGTGACACCCAAAAATTTTCTTTTCGCAAACTAAACACAGCCTATGATGCCATCTTTCGTTTTGTGTGCTCATTAGATTTCCAATCTCACCTGTTTCAGAGTATTGATGTATCGAGGTGTCACCATGTGTATTCTCAGGCGAACTAATCATAGATCAGTTGGTTAGGTTTCTTGTGGTGGAACCTACCCACCTGGGTTTAAGTTCTCGACTTACACAGGTGCTCGTATTTTTCTGGATTTATTTCAGGATTTAACGGCGCTATGCTTTCAGTGGTAGACGACGTCCTCGTCGACGGCGAGGCGCTAGTGATGACTTCGTGAATCTCGAGATCTGCCGGCTCAGTCATTCGGAGGTGCTCATAGGAGTAGGGTTTACGTACGTGTGTTCATAGGAGTGAGTATACGTGCGTGTTGGGGACGTCTGCGTTGTACTGTGTAATTCTTAAAAAAAAGTGTATTCTCAGGGCTTATCTTCACTCAATCCCTCATTGATGGTCAATTTCTGGGAAAAGGAACCGACGGACGCGGTGTGCAGGAGGCTGAACTAAAAAAAAGAAGCAGCTGAAGCAGGTGATATAAGCTGCAGGCTTGTGGCTGCCGTGTCCACTGGGCTGATATAAACTGCTCGTCTGAAAGGGATGAGGTTTAACTGGCATGGTGAATCAAGCACACAGGCAACCTGGAATAATAATAAAAAAAAACAGACAGGCATACTTGATCACAGGAAGACGCTGGTCAGCAATGCTGCCTAGACCCCTTTCTGTTAGCATACTCCAAGAGAGGAAGAGTTGAAGACCATGTAGCTGAAACTGATGGTATGTTCAGATACTAGCGCCCGCACGTTTGGATAGTCTGGACGTCTGCGCTTGCTGCACGTGCGCAGGAGTTCAGTTTCACTCGCACACGTGGGGACCGTCCACGCCACTTTGTTTCCCGCACGCATGCACGTGGGGACCGTCCGCACGCTCGCTTCCCACGCGTATGCGGGACCGCCTGCACCCGTTTTCGCGCCTGTTCTGTGTCGCGCTCGCACGCGGGAATCCACGGATACGCTTGAAACATGAAATATTTGCTGCAACATATGTCTGAAATGGATAAACATTTGAAATATACGCTGGCAACATATGTGTATAGCAACTGCAACATATGCACGTCTAGATAAAAATATTTGCAACATAAATCTGAAGTAGATAAAATATTTTGAATAGACACTTGCAACATAAGTTTATAACCAATGCAACATATGCAATATCCCGATCTACTTTTACAATACCCATACGAAACAATTGCAACATACCTCTGAAATATCTGAAACACTTGAAACATATGTTTGCAGCATACGCTTTTCAGCATAACATGGGTGGGCAGTGTGGCGAACTGGCGTGGAGGAGGCAGCCGCGGCAAGCGGATGGAGGCGCCCGCAGCAGGCAAGATGAGTCCGGGCGAGCGACGCAGCAAACTAGCATGGTGGAGGCGGCAGCGGCAGCAGATGGAGGCTCCCACGGTGGACGGGCCGAGTTCAAGTGAATCCGCGGCGCAGTGGAGGCAGCCTTGTGGAACGAGTTCGAGCGAGCCAACGACGTAGTGGAGGTGGCTGTGGCGGGTGAGGCGCGCGATGGACGGGAGCCAACGGCGCAAGCGTGGAGTGTGATGGACAGGAGCGAGCGGCGTGGGTAGGGCGAGTCATCCGGACGGCTGGACGGACGCCCTGATTGTATCATTATCGATACAATATTGTGTAAACTTAACTTTCAGAGTTGCATATTCATGATGACTGTCCATGTTGAGACTCGTCTGTGTAAACTTAACTTTCAGAGTTGGTACATTTATGATGACTGTCCATGTTGAGACTCGTCTCTGTAACTGACATTTTTGGCATAAACTTTGTAACGTTGCCTGCACCTGAATTCCAAGGTTACCCCATTTGGGGCTGTTTCTGGTCCTAACTATTTGCAAATAGGCCCCGAGTTTTCAAACTATAGATCCCAAATTTGGATCATAATTATTTTGATTGCAACCAACCAACACCCTGGATGAAAATGCAAGTAGTTTGCAAAAACGCAAATCAGAGACACAACCATTCAAACTATAGATCCTAATTTGGATCAAAATTATTTCGATTGCAACTAACCAACACCCTGGATGGAAACACATATAGTATGCAAAAACGCAAACATCAGGGACACATCCAAACCACAAACATCTGGCAGTGTAAAAATCAGGGACACAACCAAACCACAAATATCTGATAGTGTAAAAACTCAAGAATCACATTGATTAGCTACCAATTCTGCGAGTACCTGTTGGTCGTCGTCATCCATCTGATCCGCGTTAGCCTCATCAACGAACATGTTGGCTAGGTTTGCGAGTGACAACGTCGCATTGATATTGATGAGAGGTCAGCATCACAATGATATTTGGATGTGGAGGTCAATGCCGGTGACTTGTGCGAAATTTGCAGCGAATTTTGTATACCGACAAAGACGATCTTTTATTGGGATCTCGTATCGCAGCAGATGTGGCTCATCGGCTCTAGCGTTTTGAACATTGATCAGGCCTATAGACGTTGTGTTGGTTAGCCCTAAGCTCCTAGGTCCATGTCAACTGGTCAATTGTTGAAAATAAGATAGTTAGTGTATCGACTTTTGCCTCATTCCTCTCTAGCACCACTCTACTACATGTATTATTCCGATTCGATTCAGAACTCATATATTGCTTTTAATTACGCAAGCATAAAGGGAAGCTATTTACAATTTGTTAGTTTTAGACTTGGTTGAATCATTTGTTCCTAATGTTTATTAGATAACAAGAGATAGGACTTTGTATCATTTTATGATCATGAAATCTCCAACCTACTATGTCGCATGGAATCCCAAAGGTACGACATCCGCAGTGAGGCACCAACCACCTGAGGCCTCGACCCTCTCTGAACAATGGGAAGAACCTGTCTGAAATCTCTACCAAACACCACAATCTTCCCTCCAAACGGCAGCTCTGGTCGGTCCATTATATCACAGATACTGTTGTCCAGCGCCTCGATAGACTGCCTCTTTGTCATGCTAGCCTCGTCCCAAATAATGAGAGATGATGCTCGAAGCAGCTTGGTAGTACCACTCTGTTTCGTGAAGGTGCAAAAGGCCCCATTATCAATGGTAAGGGGAATCTTGAAGCGCGAGTGGGTGGTTCTCCACCAGGCATTATTGAGGCTGCGACACTAGATGTAGTTGTTGCCACAGCAATCTTTTTTTGACTGCGTATAGTAGCAAGAAGTGCTCTATACAGATAAGTCTTTCCGGTCCTACCAGGACCATCCACAAAGAAGAGACCCCCCCGTGTTCGATATCAACCGAGGACATAATCTCATCATATGGAGCCCGTTGCTCCTCATTAAGGGTGTCTGATAGAGCCACATCATCCTTGTTAGCCTCAATGCTAGCCTCCTCAAAAATCTCTCTAGGAATATCATGAGGCGTCATATGTGTCGTCGATATCAGGAAGTGGGTACATCTTTATATCCTTCTGCATTGATTGTAACAATTTTTGAATATCTATGAGGACCATCTGCTCTACCATGAAGGTGGATTGATTATTGCGCCTGTAGTCCTCTGACATTGCCTCCTTGTGTTTCTCCCACAGTCCAAACACATCACTGGCCTCACAAAATACTAATATTATTGCAAAGAGCCTTCGCAGCGCATATGGCATCATCCAACTGGTTGCCTCAGCGAGACTCTCGTTCAGCGTATTGCCCTCTTCAATTAGGCCCCTTCTTTCTGCAGCTTCACAGAAGGTCGGTAGAAGTTTGCCGTCCACGGTCCTTAGACACTCAAAGGAGGTTGCACCCGCCACATGGTTCAGGAGAACCCTAAGATAGTAATGCTCCTCCCTCTCGACTGGATTGGCAGCCACGATTCTTCCAATCTATCGTAATGTATCATGACATATCCTCTTTTGCCAAACTTTGCCCTGTGCTTACCACGTATAGAACTCGAGAAAGTTTTGGTACAATATACCTCAAGCTGTTTCATCTATCCTATTTTTCTCAAAGTACGCTGTAAGCATTGACTTGTCAGCACCTGGATGATCAAGCACTCGTCAAATCCCCTCACGCCGGTGAAATGACACCATGTGCATGTCTGGAAGATGTCGCTGTAAGGAGAAAATAGCAAGGTACCTATCGCTCAAATCAAACCCGTATATCCTCCACAAGGCTTCTAGGGGGGTTACCCATCTAGCATCTTTGTACTGCCTGATCTCATCAACGTTCTCTTCACTATCCTCCTTGTCAGCCTCTCTCACAGCCATAGACGCCCGATCATAACCCTTGTAACTATACTTAAACAGATACTTGACTGCCTTGATGCTCCCACATGCCTCAACATTGATGTGGCAGCTGAATAGATGAAGGAGATACGGGTTGTAAGGCATGACCCATCTATTGTCAAGATCGTGTCCGCTAACTTTTCTTTTCGACAATCTTCACGCCGTCTGTAAATTGGATATGAATCCCTACCCTGTACTATGACATCATAGAAAGGTCGAGGGTAACGGTTCTTGCAGGAATCACGACCCTTTGTGCATGGACAATCGTGATTAAGCACTCCGCAAGGGCCATGCATCATATGTTTGGTAACCATCTTGTACAAGACTGGGTACTTCTTCTTGTTCGAGAGCTCAGCAGAGATGAGGCGATCATACTGCTCTAGGCACATGATCTTGTACTTCTTATCCATGATTAGCAAAAAATGTGCATGCGGCAAACCCCTCTTATGGAACTCCACAACATAAACATGTGCCCGCACCTTTCCAAGGATATCATTTTTTAGTAGCTTATCCTTTAGCTCTTGTAGTTTTGCTTTAAAGACCCAAACAACGAAATCTAGACGATCCTGTGGCATCTGGCCAGGGTAGAGTTCGCGCTTGATCTCATGTCAATTCAGGTTACATGTCATAGTAAGATATCTAGTTTACCAAACCTCTGTACTTAAGGGTTGAGATGGCGGACTAGAGGGGGGTGAATAGTCATTTCTAAAACTTAATCGCGCCAGCTAACCGAAACAAATGCGGAATTAAACTTATCGGTCTAGCCAAGAGTACACCCCTCTATCTATAACTTTAGCACCTTACAAAAGATCCTAATCAAGCGAATAAGGTGTCTTCCTAGTAAGAGCGCACCTAAACAATTCTAGCTTACAAGGTCACACAAACCTATGCAACTAGTACTTCAAACACTAGGGAGCTCCTATACAATTCTAGTAAGCAAAAGCACAAAGCTCCTAGGCTCACTAGCAATGCTCAATAACAAGGCAACCAATGCTAAATTAGAGAGCGCAAATTACTTAGTTAGACAAACTAAGCAATGTGACTAATAAGGTTACACAAACTAAATTAGCCACGTAAAGGGAAGCTTCTAGCTACACAAGCAAGAAGATAACTAGCAAGCTACACAAGCAAACTAGTCACAAGAGCAACTACACAAGCACAAGTATATATGAAAGTAAATACAAGCTTGTGTTACACGAAGACAAACCACCGAGAAGAGTAGACAATGTTGACACGGTGATTTTCTCTCGAGGTTCACTTGGTTGCCACCAAGCTACGTCCCCGTTGTGTCGACCAACACTTCGTGGTTCAGCGACTAATCCTCTCCCAAAGAGCACCGCAAGAAGCCACCATCAAGTGTGGTAGCTCAATGACACGCTCTATTAGAGTTGCTCTTCACGATCCCCGCAGGGTGAGCACAACCCCTCTCACAAAGCTTCTCTGGAGCCTCGTATAATCTTCTTGCGAGCTTTGATGGAGCCACAAGCCACCAAGCCATCTAGAGGTGGCAACCTCTAAGAGTAACAAGCACCACCGGCTTGCAACACGATCACCTAGTGCCACTCGATGCAACCTCACGATGCAATCGCACTAAAATCGCTCACTCACTCGATCCGATGAACACTATCAAGCATGAGTGAGTTAGAGGACTTCCAAGTACACCTACACAAGGCACCAAGGCTCAAGGGTGCTCAAGCTAACCGCCCAAGGCCGGCCACCACTTCTATTTATAGCCCCATAAACGAATATAGTCGTTGCCCCTTCACTGGGCATTTTTCGAGGGCAACAGACGCACACCGCGTCTGTCATTGCCAAGGCCAGCGGAGCTGCTTGTAACACCCCTGGGTGTTAAGCATGCATTAGCATTTCAAAGCATAAGCATTCAACATCATTGCATGTTTAGCATTGTTTGAGTTGTAGCCCTTTTCAAATTAAACTTGAAAACAAATAAAAGGGGAACCCTAAGTTTAAAATAAAGGTTAAAAAGTTAGTGTACTTTTTAGAAGTAACAATTTCAAGTAATCTAGAATAAATCAACTTGATTATTGGAGCAAAAAATTTGGATTCAAATTCTCCTCATTTCTGTTTTAAAAATATTCAAAATAAATGAGTTTTTGATTTTTAAATTAGCTTTAAATCTCAAATTCAAAATCTATTGAGAATTTTGAAAAATGCTCTATATGAAAGTTGTAGAGAATAAAATTCTGAACAACTTTTGTTTTGGGCCAAATTTCTGAAAACCCCTTTTTCGTCCCCAAATTTGAATTTCAAATAGAGATTTAAAATCTAGAAAATACTTTATAAAAGAAAAATCGGATTTTTCGCTTAGTGGGCTTCGGCTTCACTTTCGGCCCGTCTTCTCTGGCAGCCCGGCCCGCGTCCGCGTCGTCCCCCTCCCGCGCGCGCGCGCCCGCACGCGTCGCCGTGGCGCCGCGGCAGAGCCCGGCAGCCGCGTGGCCGGCCGTCGTCGACACCGCGCGACACGCGCCCCCGTGGCCCCCACGTCCCTCGCGCTCGCTTACCCCCTCCGCGCGCTCGTCCGCCTCGGCCACTCCCTCCATTCTCGCTCGCCCGCTCGCAGCAGCCGCAGCAGCGCTCCGCCGCGCCATCACCGGCTCCCGGAGCTCCGCCACCGCCGTTCGCGCTCGTGGCCGCTCCTCCGTCCGATTCCTCGCGGCCTCAGCTCCGCCCCGCTCCCCTCCACCGCGTGCGCACCTCCACTCCGCCACTTGAGCTCAGGTGAGGGCCAATTGGCCGTCTTCTCCCCGCCGGTGAGCCCGCCGCCGCGGCTTCCGTCGACCTCGCCTTTCTGCCATCGCATTTCCCTCCTCCCCGTGCGCACCGTGATCGCCTCCGCTCGCTGGAGCTTGTGCGCCCGTCCATGACCTCCACCACGGCCTGCTCCGGCCTAGCGCCGGCGAGCCGCGCCACCGCCTCCGCCATTGCCGCCGCGGCCCATGCACCGCCCTTCCTCTCACCCCGCTAATCGCCTCGCTGGGTTCGCAGGGTTGCAGGGAGTCGACCGGTACCGACCTCGTCGCCGGCGACCTCGCCGACGGCGAGTTCTCCCCGGTCAGCACCTCCCCGTCTCGGCTCCGGCTGACCGGTGGGGTCAGCTGACCCGTGGGACCCGTTTGTCTGTCGCCCAGTGATAGTTGGGGGTGAAACCGTGGCGTGCACGTAGCGTTTAAGGCCGGTTTTGAATTTCGGTTTTAAAGAAATCGATTTCCAGAAAATCTGAAAAAGGCTTCCAAAAATTGTATCTCGAGATTTATAGCTCCAAAAATCATGAAACAAATTTTGAAATGTTCCTTGTGAATAGATCTACAGTTTAAAAATATATCATGTTATTTTTGTGACACTTTACTGTACATTTTTATTTAATTGTTATATATGCTGTTATCTTAGAAAAATTGCAGTAAATAAAATAAAATAGGGAAAAATGTGATTCTTGTTGCATTACTCTTTATTAGTGATGTACTTTCTAGGAAAAATGCTAGTGAAGCATGTTCTGTGGGAAAATTTTGAAGTGTAGTTCAAATGCCTTTATTGGATAATATTTGTTATTTTTAGTAGAGAGCAAAATTTGTATACAACATACATGTGATAATTTTTGTAGTATGTTAGTTTACTGTTAGTAACCTAGGAAAAATGTGAAATCTGTTGTTTGATACTTTTCCTAGTATAAAATAATTTCATGCTCACATTTAGGCTATAATTTGTTTATTTTGTACAGGCAGTTTTACATATCCTTTTCTCATGAAAATTTAGTGGTAGCTTAGTTAGGGTAAGAATACTCTACTGTAATTTTTGTAGATTTTTATCTACACCAGAGATAGGTGTTGCAGTACAACCCTAGTTAGATAAGGAATAAATGCTTATTCTTTATGAGAAAGTAAGAATAATAAAATATGTTTGGTGTATCTTTGAAGCATCACCAGGTCTTGCTGATGTTGTGAATGAGTTAGGTTGGTAAGGTTTGGTCATTTAGGGTCACTTGCTTGTGTCAGGTGTATGATAATTAGTGTAATCAAAATGGGTAAACCTTAGGGTACATGTTCTTGGATGACGTGGACTACCTTGTAGAAGATGTAGTTATATCCAAACTGCTCATTCCATGTACTCATTTGCATCTTATGCCATCCCATCACTCCATCATAATCCGATGCATCATTCGCATGTACTTATGCACTTGCATCATACAAGATCGCAGGAGGAGTCGCCGGTAGCAGTTCCGGAGGAGCAGGCTTGGACCGACCAGCAGGAGCCCCAGGCACAGGAGGTGCCCGAGGAGGAAGAGCCAGTCGAGGAACTGCCGGAGTGCGTCGACCACCATCCTAGTTCGTTCGAAAGAGGCAAGCCCCGGAGCATTATAAGTCTCCTATTTTATAAAAGCTATTCCTTATTACCTGAATTATAATTATATATTGTTGCATTAAGTCATAGGAGTTGAGTGGAACCGTTGTTGCATTAATATCCTTGTCCACCAGAATAATGTTACCTTATTAGGTCAGGATCGAGTAAATTGCTTAGTCATGCTTAGATCGGTAGAAGTCGGGTGATTTCCTGTCACCTGCGAGCTATAGGTGAATACCTGGCTATGGTTAGCAGTATTTGTGAATCTTGAAAAGTAACCAAGTGTTAATGGATAAGCGGAGACCGGGCGGAGTCTTATAGGGTTTTGGACTATAGTGATTCCGTCTGTGTCGATTAAGGACCGATCGTTGCTCGTCCCTCTTGTCATGTTGAACGCATGCCTCACATTTAGCTGGCCGAATAAAGTACCTTTCGACCGCGAAGCTAGTGACACTATTTCGAGCCGGGATAAACTCGGGTTGGCAGACTGGTGTTGAAGGGGGTGTACGGGGACGCGAAGAGTGAGCCCAAGGTGCGTCCTGGCAGTCGGGCGGTCCCTGGGTAGTGCGATCCATGATTGTTATCCCGCGGCTTCTTGGAAAGTGTCATTGGTGATCTACGCGACCCTGATGGGGGAAGCATGGTTTGTGTGAGGAATAAATCTCCAGCTGGATAGGAATTCGATTCGAATCGCCGTCGCTCCCGGTTAGTGAGCACTTGACTCGAGCTATGGCATCGTAGTGTTAATGATGGAACACGGATGGTTATGTGGCTAATGTTGGAAATGCTAAACCTGAGATGGTAACTTTGATGTTAATGGTTAATCAAGTGATTGTTTTAGTAATAGGTGCTTACCTAGCATGAATAGGTTATCCTAAAAATGATGCTAAAAGTACTTATTTTAGTTATTCATAATAACTTGTGCTTTTCGCAAATGAGTCAAGCCAGTCCACTATATAAAGCCTTGCATGCTCCTTGGTGTCTTGTTATTTCTGGTTTTTGACGGGTAAGTCTAGCTGAGTACATTCTCGTACTCAGGGCGTTGTTCCCATTGTTGTTGCAGATGGTCAGGTGTACTACGGGTACTGCTCCAACTGTCTGTATCCGGCGATGGGTGACAACTAGGACCTTGGGCAAAGGTCGTTCTGCTTGTCTTATCTACTGCTTTTGTGGAACATGACTATCTACTGGCACTGTAACTGAACTAAGTGTGTGTGCGTAAAACTATTTGCTTCCGCTACTTTATGTTGAACTATGTTGTAATAACTTTTATTTCCGAACTCCGATGTATCTTAATTTTATGGTCAACTTTATGTATCGTGTGAACTGTGGCTGCTAAATCAGTACGATCTTGGTTGTATGTTGGTTGGTTTGAAATCCTTCGTGATTTCACGGAATCTCGAGTTATACGGGCTTAAGTTTGTTAAATTAACCGCCTCGGTGGAAGATTTTCTTACTTAATCTCGTATAATTACGTTGATCCGTTACACTGCTGACGTCAAGTCCAACGGACGCTGACGCCCAGCGTCTATCGCTTCAACACCACCGCGTCCGACACCTCCTTCTCAGCAGCGCGCGAATGAGGGTAAGCCATCAGACGCTGACATCTGCGTCTGACGCTCCCGAGACCAGCGTCCGACGAGTGTTTCTCGGCTCCTTTTCCATCCTTCGGCGTAATAGAAAATAAGCATTTCATTTCCTCGAAAACGCCTAAATCCCGCCACCCCAAACCCCTCTCTACCGCTCAAACTCCACCGCCTTCGCAAATGTGCCAACACTAACAAGTGTACATCACCGTGTGCACGTGTGTTAGCATTTTCACAATCACTTTCTCAAAGGAGATAGCCACTCAACTTGCCACGCCACTCAATTCTAGCAACGATGCAAAGTTAGATCACTCGAGTGGCACTAGATGACCGATATGCAAACAAGTTTGCCCCTCTTGATAGTACGGCCATCTATCCTAAACCCGGTCATGCACTTCTCTACACAACCTTTGACCGGTGAAATAAAATACCCTAGGTTATACCTTTACCTTGCGTATTCCATTCCATCTCCTTCGATATTGATGCAACACATGCACCAACCAATCACCGAATGATATGATCCACTTCATATCATCATGTGATTGTATTGGTTCATCGATCTTGATCTCACTTGCTCTTCACCGTTGCGTCGGTCCATTAGCGTCAAGTCTTGCTCAAGCTTCACCGTCACACGCGATCCCTCGCTTCTAAGCCTTCGACTTGCCCTTCACACTTGCAACCGGTCCGTCAAGCCAAGCCTCATCTTGATCTTCTCCACATTGGTCACATGACTCCATGTCATGTCTCATATGCAATGAGCTCCTTCATGACACAATCACTTGTGGATTAATTCCCTGTGTATCTCACATTAGACACAATTAGTCCACCTAAGATTGTCACTCAATTACCAAAACTAAATAAGGACCTTTTAGTACTAGAGCCATGGCATCCATGTACCGACGCCTCATGTCATGTGGGCCTCCAATAAATGATGAAGGCATCACTGTCCGCTTTCCAACAGCTTCTGCTCTATCTTCACCAGTATGTAGGCTATCAACCAATCCTTGGTAGAGATTGGCCCTAATATCATCTTGATGGTTGCATATATAATCTAATCGAGAACTCTCAATCTTGATGTACGTGTCAATAGCAAACTGCTAAAACAAACGCTTGCTGTAAAGTATGGGGTTAAATATTCCTGGGCGCATCTGAAATTTGTAGCAATAGTAGTCATGCATAGACACACATAGTCTGCCAGGGGAGTCTACAAAAATAGCCATGAATTAGAGCTGTTTGTAGAATAACCATTGAGGTACATGTATGTGAGGTATTAAATAAGAAGAATAATAAACATGTTTCTTCTTCTGACCCACTATGAGCCTTCTGTAGGGCACGGTGCTCGATGACTTCTTCCATACTAACTCCTTTCTTCGGAATATCCATGTGCCACCCAAGCTCACCCTTAGGGAATAATAGAGGGTATGAAAGAGCATCGTAACATCCATGATATGAGCGAATGTCATGTCTGCTTCTGTCTTTCCTATATAGGATAACACTATTCTAGAACTGACCAAGGAGTTCGCTTCCCTCGATCCAAACAGTAGCCGCCTCTGAAGTTGACGGCACATTGTATGTTCTCTGGTTCAGCCTTTGGTCAAGGTTTAGTGTGACACGATAGTCCTCAAGGTGGTCAGCCTAGCCCACCCTCCTAAGATGTTGTGAGTATGGGTTGTCATGAAGGATTGCCACAAGCCTCTCAATGACTTCCTTGTCTTTTTGACACTTCTCTTCACGACATCGTCAAAAATGATGCTCGAGGCTTGGATCATCATCGTAGAAGTTGTCACACCCGGTTTTCTAAAGAACAAAACCAGGCTAATCATATGTGTGCCTAGGAAGTCCACACATATGTCAGAATGAAAAAGTATCAGAAACAATGTTATTTTATAACGTATACATAGCTATATTAACACTTACATCAGAGTATCGCGGAACGGTGACTAAACTTCAGGCTCCATTCTTCTCAGGGACGGCTGACTAGGGGCTCCATATGCCAAACACTTCTGAAAGACTTCTGGAAACTCCACTACCTCTTTATTCTTCTTCTGAGCAGCACTTTACTACACACTGAGGTGTGAGGAAAATAGCAAGAGTGAGTCCATGTCGAACTCAACAAGTATAACACAGGGTTCATGAGGCTCAAAAAGGCTAGACACGGTTTGACTGCGTTTAGCTTTTAATCATCATATAATTAGCAATTGAGTAGCATCAAGGTATTCCAATTCCCATTAATGAACCAATGATCAATTATAATAAGGATAATGAATAACATTAATATGAGCATAATAGTAACAACATTAATTAAACATGATATAACAATGGTGATCAACTATTCTGTAAGAATCCCCAAGGCCGCCCGTGTCCGTGGGCACGGCTAGTATACCAGTTTTTAACTCTGCGCAGAGGTGTACACTTTCACTGTGAGTCATGACTTCCAAATGCATGGGTTAGCTAGGCCCAAAACACCGGAAATCATATAAAGTCATTTAAAAGTTCGTCTAACAAGTTAGGGCCGCTAAGGATTCTCAATTGGAAAGCATGAACCTCCCTCCAAGGGGCGACTTACAAAAGACTGCACCCACCTTGGCAGGCCAAGACCATACTAGACATGACCCCTCTTGCGCCTTTCGGTAACCACTAAAAAGCTAGAAAAGGTCTCTTAAACAACTAGAGCCAGAGCCATATAGCCCTCACAGCTGTACTGTCAATCCCGGTTATCACTTACAGATAAGTCCTTACGGAGAGAAACTAGAGCAACATAAAAACAACATAATGCTCTAGCACCCTTTAACAGTAATTAAATCATCTTAATGGGTGATTGCACAATTCATTAGTCATATTACAAGATCATTGTTTATTATTAAGCACTAGCAATAGCTACCCAAATGCATAACCCATAGGTGACAAGGGAACAAGATATCAATAGCTATGTTATAATCTCTACGGTTGCCAAGGAGGACACATGCATATGTATGATAATTTCAGTGAATAGGACAACAAGGATGGTCTCATGTTATACTTGCCTTAACACTTGCCCAAACTTCCTCATACGTTGCTTCTGGTCATCACCTTCTGATCATTGGCGCTCACGGATAGTCTTTCTTCTACTCGTAGATCATAGCAACCCAGCACATTAACAGACATACAAGCAAACAAATAGGGACAACTAAGAACAATACACCACACAAGAGAAAACAGCGTACTGAAAGAAAGCTAACTACTACGGTCACGCCAATAACAAAACTATCGTTAAAAAGAAACGACTATCAGGAGTTCTATACTATAAAAGAAAACAATCAACTAGAGGATATTTTAGTTAAATAAAATCATGAGAAAAATACAATTCAGATTAGTCATTATCATATCTTTTTATTTTAGAAGAGTCGAGTTAAACTAATCTTATTTTAAATATTGACATGCATGTATCATTCAATCAAAGTAAACTTTAACTTATCAAAATAAAAGAACAGGTGAGAACATCTATTTAATTTGTACATGATGCGTGTTGAAGCAGATCACATTTATTCATACACAATTTGACATCACGTATGCTAGTTAAACTTTAACTTGCTAAACAATGTACCCAGTGAACACTAAGACGAGTTTATGATATATATCGTGCTTGAGGTAAGCAAATCATAATTTAAAACATATTCAAGTTGCTATTAGATACGTCATTCATGCTTAATTACAAAGGACCTACGCGATAAACCTATATTATTAATATACCAAGTTAAATCTAGCCATATATTATTCATAAACATATAAGGAAACACATTTCTTTTATGAAAAGAAAGTAAACAAGTGAGCATCTAAACTAGTTTTAGAATTATAGAAACAAATTATAATTAATAAAGAGACATTGATTTTGGTACTAACCAAGTTATAACTAGTAAAGAATATTCAAATTGCTATCGATCAAGTTAACATTTATTTATAAAAGACAAGATATAAAACCTAAATTACTTTTAATTAAAAAGGCATTGTATAAATATTAATCAAATTGCATGTAATACGACTTTATATGAATCATGTTTAAACTAGACAAATTAACAAATACATATTTAAGTAATTATAAAAAGATCGAGATTATCCTATGTTGCTTCCATTTAGAGACAAACTTGCATAATCATTAGTCAAATTAATAGGATTAATTTCATAAACATGTAACAGGGTAAACATCATTCCTAACACGTAGTTTATGTTGACATGGTCGCAACACATCAAGAGCGAAATTATAACCCTAGGTTGCTTTTAATTATAAAGCCACTAATTAATTATTAATTAAATTATATTTTAATCAATAAATTAATAATTGTGTGACATGATAAACGGTATCACTACTGCATAGAGCGCGGCGTCACGAAACTAACGCAACGAGAACCACTCGAACCGGAGCTAAAACGAATAAATGATGACGACTATACTAATTGTGGAATTACTACGCAAGGATGATGTATACATCACATCAGCAAAGTATCTGGCCGATTAAACAATGTGGCATACCGTTTATCATTGCAAGATGCAGCTGACTTGATCGATCACACATACTTGCTTTCTCGGTCCTGCATGAACTGCAGTAGCATGCTCGGCTTCAGGGAACGACGTAGCTGTTGGTCTGCAAGTGCATCAATCCATCCACCGGCGAAGAACAGCGCTGACGTGCTAGAGTTGGACAAGAAAATAGATGGTGCTTCACGTAGAAGGACTCCTCTGCTCTTCTTGCCGTAGATTGGTAGCCGGCCGGTTGCAGAGGACGTACCGAGAGGCGGCAGACGGCGTCAACAGCAGTAGCGGTTGTGCTTCCGAGCTCGGCGAGATGCAAAACCAGGGGCAGCGCAGGGCTAGGGCAAGGCGGCGGTGTAGATGAGGAAACGGACGCAGCTGGAGGCCTCGGCTCCGAGCTCGGCAACGGCGGTAGATGGCGAGCACGACTACGGAGACTTCGGCTCCCAACTCGGCGAGATCAGAAACAGGGTAGGGCGAGTCTAGGGCTTGGGATGGAGACAGTTCTAACCCCATCTACTAGGGCACGGGCGGCGATAGTTTGCTCGTGGAAAAAAAAGAGAAAGGAACCAGGGCAGCAGCTCGCTATTTATAGATGGAGAGTTGGAGACACGTACGGCATGATAAACCTGGTGTCCTGGGTGTCGTCCGTGTGCATGTGCATCACTATGATTTTCCTGTGCCAGTAGCGTTGGCCTTGTTTATTTGCCTCATGGAGTGGATTGCAATCAGGTCCAAAACATATATTGGCCCAGGGAACAAAAAAAAAAACAGATTGGACAAGGATTGGATAGAGACAATGGTACAGGCCTTGATCAATTAGAGAAAGAGTGAAAGTGTTTAGGCTGAATTGGATTAGGGTTAGGATTAGTGATTTTCGAAATATATTAATTTCAGATATAAAATAATTCTAGAAAAACCCAGAATTAATATTTAAGCCACGAAAAATATTCTGAGAACTCCATAAATTCCGGAAAAATTCCTGAGAAGTTTGTAGAGATACATTAACGGACGGTGAATTGAAAGGAGTGATACGGAGTAGAAGAAGATGATCTAGGAATTCTCCATATGAAAAGATTAAAATCGAGAAAGTAGAGATTTGGTTACAGAAAAAGGCAGAGACAAGCCAGAAAAAGATAAACGACTTACTAAACGCGTTTTTAAAAAAAATTTACTCGCTCATAACACCAAGTTAAGCAACAAGCAAACATCACATCATGAAAAGTCTATCAAATTAATATGGAAAAGTTTTAAACCACATTTTTCTACATTTAAATTAGCAGCAACTTAATTTATTGGATAAGTTTTATTCAAATATTAAAATCATTTTTTTATTTAGTGTTTTTCATGCACAACCAAAAATAGGAAATTTTGGGTGTGACAATAACGCCCCAGAGTCTAAACGGCTCAGATCCACTCTGCACGCTGAATGAACCACACCTACCACCATCTCACTTACGCTTTCGTCCTCGCTTCGCGTAAAAGGATTAACCCAGGGACGGTGAGATGGACTCTAGAAGCCTTATATGTTGGTCTATCTCACTCTAAACAACCAAGGTAGAACTAAACTCTTCACAATATCTCATAACATTCACATGGCCACTATGGGCCAAATTACAAATTGGATCAGGTGTGACATACACCCCCCTCAAAGAACCCGACGTCCTCGTCGGGCCCAACATACCCACAATCAGGCAAACGATAACCAGGAACGTTCCCTCTTAGCACACGCGACCGTGCGCCCAGTGCCGGCACATGTGTCACGCCGTGCACTCCGCAGAGCCTACACGCGCAATGAACCCCATGTCCAGCCCCTGGCCCGCACGCGTCCGTGGCTGCGAAGGTCGGCTCTGATATCATTCTGTAACGCCCCAGAGTCCAAACGGCTCAGATCCACTCTGCACGCTGAATGAACCACACCTACCACCACCCCACTTACGCTTTCGTCCTTGCTTCGCGTAAAAGGATTAACCCAGGGATGGTGAGATGGACTCTAGAAGCCTTATATGTTGGTCTATCCCACTCTAAACAACCAAGGTGGGACTAAACTCTTCACAATATCTCATAACATTCACATGGGCCACTATGGGCCAAATTCCAAATTGGGTCGGGTGTGACAGAAGTAAAGCTTAAGATGTCTTGGCTCCTTACCATCTTCTCTACCAAATAACCTGATGTTGTGATAGATCTGACCATGTGCACGAAAGGTGTATATGCCACTGTTTTTCTAGCTTGTAGTAGCGCTATCAAGGCGATAATATAGAGAAGTGAAAGAGAAATGACCATTGAAAAACCTAATGCTGTTACCAAAGTGCCTAGCATATGCGTCGTTACTTGACCAAAGCCTCATAAGCTCATCAGGTATGTTCAGTTCATTGAGCTTGACCTTTCCGCTGTGACAACAAAACCCACGTGGTTCATGCTCAAACCTTTTTGCATTGCAGTGCTAGCAATTTGCGACAGGTTTTAGCATATGGGTATTTGTAGGCATGTTACTATACACCTCATTATATCGGTCAGGTACTTCAGGGACAGAAGTCGTGTCTTCCTTAAGGTCATTGTCTTGGACATCATTATCATCTTCCTCATCTAAAATAACATTTAAGCCGCAATAGTTTAGATAAAGCACTAGAAGATTTGATTTCTATTCGGTCTTTCGCACAAATACCTTGCCCAACAAACATGTATTCCTCATCCTCTTCAAATATATCTCCCTCATCATCATCTATGGCTATCAAAGATACGTGGGTTAGTAGAACTACAGGTAAAAATAAACAAAGGAGTTCAAATAGTTTATAAAATGTTAGAAAATAGTGTAAATTCGCACTGCCATTAAATAGTAGTGTCGTCGGTGCGGTTGATGTAGGCTAAAGGCTAGGTCCTGTCCTTTCTGATAATCATGTAATGACCATGGTTGAGTTATGTATAATATGATATATATAATATAGGTCACCCAAAAAGGATCACGAGGTATCATTATTTACCATTATTGGTCAGGACTGATTGAGGCAAGGGTGTGCTATCATTTAGGTGTTCTTCACCCATACATTCATAATCATCAAACAGTGGTGCCATCGGTGTGGCTGATGTAGCCTGAATGTTGGGTCCTGCCCTATCTGTTAATCACAGAATGACCATGGATCGGTTAGATATAATATGGTATATAGGTCACCTAAATGGGATAATGAGGCATCAGTATTTACCATTGTTGGTCATGACTGATTGAGGCAAGGGTGTGTTAGCATCCACTTGGTCTTCAGCCATGCAATCACCATCTTTATTAGATGCCCTTGTGTTCGAACCAATGCGATGCTCAAAAATCGTGTTATGACGCGTTAACAACGCATGTCTTTGTCCAGATGGAACATGTGATCTTTTTGTCATATGGCCAGACAGTAACTCATCACATCCTTCATCATCGGCCTCCTCATGAGGTGGAAGAATATAAAGAGGTGTTGCACTGGACTTTGGGATAACCCAATCACTGGATTTCACTGTGGATCCATGAGCTCCAGATGCGCCCGCAGTGGGCCACACAGGCTCAGGAATATATAACGGGTTCTCTATGGCAATAGACTCTAGGTATAGGGTGTGCTTCCGCATCTCTCTAAATTTTTTATCAGCTATTTTCAAGGCCTCCTTACGCTTGGGTGTACTATTATGCAACCTTTGACTCTCACGCCTTGCTTCTCTTTGTTCGAACATCATATTTTTGTACCTCTCACTAAAGTAGTTACTTCGTGATGTACTTTGCACTAATGTTTTATCAACATAGGGGGTAGGAGTATTGGTGAAATCAACTGTGCTCTCCTTCGCTATAGTCTCCATTCCTGACTCATCTATCAATGTAATCATATAAATGCAACCATTAGCTTTTTGAGTAATATAGCATCATAATTATGAAAGAACTAAAATATTTTAGCATCTTTAATAATTACATGATAACCGAGTGAACATGTTCTCATCAACATTGTAGATCTGATAGGAATCATTCCTATGGAGTCAATCATTCGTAGGATCTACGTTTTCCTTATCTGATGCAGTGTCATCTACAAAAATTTACACATTACTATCTGTAAGAAAAACTTACATGGCAATCTCAATATGTTAGGATTCATGTGTTATAATTTATAGTTCCAATAACATATTGTTTTTTTCTTTTATGATAGGCTTCACGGTGTCTCTTATCAACTGCATCCTTTTGTTCACGCCATCGAGCTCTATCCCTTTCCCTCTTACGTTCTTTAGCAGCGATTGCAGTTGATTTCAATTAACATATAAGTTTAATTTCAATTAATATATAAGTTAACATACACATAGTACATACGATGTCATATTACCTTGTTTGACGGTTTTAGTGATGTCTCCCAATGGTGCACAAGAAGTATTGTCCATTTTATTAATCTATAATAGAATATTGTAAGTAGCACTTAAAGCACATAATGAAAATCCATATTGACATCTAGCGAATCTATGTTCAGCACTATTGCAACACAATGTTAACTGAAGCTCCTTACAATAAGAAAAATGATGTTCGCAGATCCGCAAGGGCAATAAGCAATTCAATGAAAAAACAAGTTAGCTGGTTACTGAGCACACGCCTTGGCGTTGATCTGAATGTCAGTGATGCGATCCTGGCCCGGCAGGAGGAGGAACTCTCCTGTAAACAAGGTCAATTTTTTTAGTTATCAGATGTTGCTCAGTTCAGAATGGAATACAGCTGGCACTTTGTGCAGGGTAAGTGTCACAGAACCTCCTAAATTATGATGGCCCACATGTACCCGTAATTGACATTATGACCTCTGACAGCCATACTTATGTACCTCATAACCTAAAAGGCCTGCTTTCCTCCGAACAGGATCCAATTACAGGAGTATTGCAATATTACAACAGTTTATTCAATATAACATCAAAGTAAAAGAGCGAAAATCTTACATAACTTAAGTTTACAAACCACAGTTTTCAAACCTCAAACCATAAGTAGCTTTATTACAAACCAGTAGTAGTGGAGTATCAGTAGTAACTTTATTACAACACACAAGCGAAGTGCCTTGCCCAGAGGCCACACAGTCTACTCGTCGTCACTTTCTTCAACGACCACGGTCATGCAGCAAGACTCAAAGCAGGCTTGCTCATGAACCGCACCTGCAACAAGGGTTTAACAAACCCTAAGTACTTGAGGGTACTCAACAAGACTTACCCGACTAAGAAAAAGACTCCAAAGACATGCTAGTTTTAGGAGAACAAGGTACGGGTATTCGAGAATCAAAATGATTTTTGCGAAAAAGCTTACTAAAGTAAATCCTTACTTTCAACCTTTTATTTTCATCATTGATGGTTCAATAACCAATTCTAAGTGATCCTAATCTAGATCAAGTAATTCTCATAAAATTCTTTCTTATTCTTTCAACACATTCCATTTCTTTCACTACGAAGTTGGTGCAAGGTCAAGACTCCTCGTGGAGTAACGATGATTCGAACCGCTTAATTTACCCAGCTAGGGCTTCCTAACCACACGACATATGTAGAACCAAATCTTGCATATATCAACTCTTACTCGGGTAATCTAAAACCAGAACGTGTCCATCGCCACCTGAGAGCACAGTACTCGAACCCGGCCCAATTCTAGCCCCGAGGGTACACGTTACTCTCGCCATCTCTCCACTCCTAGTGCGAGGTTAGACGTTCTCGAAATGGAATAGCCAAAGTAAGGCTTACCCAACATGGGTACATGGCTAGTACTGTTAAAAACTCCTTGACACGAGGGCCAACAACGAACGGTCCTTAACTGATAAGGCGAAAACACTACATTGAGACTCCTTTCCCAATACAAGTTAGTAGTGGCCAAACCACCCGCCCGATCTCAAGTTCATTCTTATATTTCAGTATTCATCAAGTATGCCATTGCGACCATATAAGCATTTCATTTAAAAGCCTAACTCATTAAGCATAGCGAAGCATAACTACGTGTTTTCAATAAAATAGGTACCAAGGGTGATATCGCAATAATCAAGGATGATAATGCAACAATTGGGTTATCACTCAACTCCTAATTACTTAATGCAATAAATCATAGTACCAGTGATAAAGATTTGTAAAATTCAAGGAAGGGTTTAAATGCACCGGGGCTTGCCTTGCTCAGGTGAGACGACTGGTTCAGGCTCAACGACTCCGACGTCTGGTCCGGAACCCACTGGCGATTGCTCTCCTCTGGAAGCTTGCTCGACAAAGTCTACTTCCTCGAAAGCGGAAACTACACGAGAGTATGACATGCTTCAACAGGATGCGGTGATAAACATGATGCTTGATGAGGATATGATATGATTAATAACTTGAGTACAACTTTCCTTAACGGTACCGCTACAAACCAACATAACTCACTAACTAACCGTTAATCACATTAAGCAACAATTTTACTTCTTAAAGAACAGGTTAATCATGAGCTCAACCAAGTAATTAAGGTGCCAAGGATCATTAAGGGTTAATGACCCAAGGTCGTCACTCAACCAAAAAGGGTACACAACACTTAAAGTTATCAATTTTAAACAATTAAGACATAAATTAAGAATAAATTAAACTTTATCCAATTGAGCTCAAACTTTTTCTATAGATTGGTTATGGTCTAAAACAGTCAAAACAAATTTCATGATTTTTGGATTAATATTTTAATTACTAAAATTCCTAGAAGTTGCATTTAATATTTAATTGAGCTAATTAAATAACTTGCAAGCATTAATCAAAATTGGCATTTGATATTTTTCCTAGATAGTTTACACCTTGGAAAGCTTACTCAAAAAATTTCACTATTTTTGGAACTCTACAAAAATTCTAGTGAAATAAACAAAAATTACTACTATTCACATATTTCTAAAAAAGAAAAACAAAACTTCATCTCGGGCTGCTTCTCCTCCTCTCTCTCAGCCCGGCCCAGCAGCGCTCGGCCTGCCCGCGCGCTCGCGCTCTCCCTCGTGCGCTCGCTCGCTCCTCCGCGCGCGGCCCAGCGAAGCCCAGCCACGGCCCAGCAGCACGCGCGCGCTCACTCTCCTTCTCCCGCTGACACACCGGCCCCATCTGTCATCTTCTTCCTCTCGCTCTCTCTTCTCTCCCGCCGCGCCGGCACGGCGGCCGGCCGGCGATCACGACATCGGTCACCCAACCAACACGACTAACACGACCTACATCACCCCGTGAACCTCACCGGACCACTCTCACGACTCCCAACCCCCAGGAGGTAGCACCTCACCGGCGATGGCGGCACGGTGGCTGCGGCTCACGGCGTCCCAGCTATACACGTCGGTAGCGGTTAAATTAAGAGCATGGGAAGCATCAGCAGCTCACCGCGAGTGCAGTGGAGCAACCAGCAGACGTGGAGCAGCGGTGGAGAGGGCTAGCCACGTGAGGCGGCTCGGTGACGCTCGGTCGCCGGAGCTGGAGAAGGAAAGGGTGGTGCGGGCGATTCGGGCGGAAAAAGGCTGGTGCGGGTGGACTAGTAGACGCGTGAGAATGAGGCGAACGCGAGGGCGTGGTTGTTCTAGCCGGAGGCAGCTCAATGGCGGCAGCATTGAGTGGCGGAGCTGAGCGGCGGCGACGGTAAAACAGAGCAAAAGAAAGAAGAAGAAAAACATCGGGGTGCTCGGCCTTTTAAAGGGGTCTCCGGTGCTGCTCGAAGGCGCGCGCGGGCGAGGTGGCGATCGCAGGCGCGACTGGAAGCTGGCCGAAGGCCACGGCAGCTCGCCGGTGCCCATGCCGTGCGGTGCCCGGCGGTGATTCGCCGGCTACTGTAGCTCCCCCCAAATTTCAATTTCAAACTATTTTTGCCAAATTACTCCCAAAATTATGTAGCAACTTGAAAAATTCCCAAGATATGAAATCTTCAGAATTTCAAGATCTACAAGTTTTATGTTGATCACTTTTTCAAATTCGAACTATATTTTGAAATTTGAATTTGAAATCAAAAGAGAACACTTTTTTGAAATTTGATAATTTTGAAATTACTTTCAATTTTATGTTGAAACATCAAAAACTCAAAATACCAAAGTTGTACATCTAGCCAAAACCTACAACTTTTCTATTCAAACCATTTTCAAATTCTGCTTCTATTTTGAAATTTGAGTTTGGGGATGAAAAGGGGTCAAATTTTAAATTTGCTTCTTTTCAAAATTACTCAAGATTTTACACTAAAACTTTGAAAACTCAAAACACCAAACTTGTAGCCCTTGAAAAGATCTACAACCTTTGTTTTAAACTTTTTCCCAAATTTTTCTTAGATTTTGAATTATTTAAAAAGGGGTAAAACAGGGTTTTGGATTTAGGGTTTTCGGAAGAATTTCAAATTGAAATTTGTTGCTATTTTAATTGGTGAATATTTAGTGATCAAACCATCATCCAAGGGCATCATTGAGTCAAGCATCCCATGTTTGACCAAATGCCACTCTTGGTTGACCAAGTTGACTTTTGAAAATCTTTTAATAACTACCCAAATTTGAATTCAAATTCGAATCGGAAAACTCGCGACAAGTTTTAGAACCCGAATTCGAACTCAAACTTGAAGCTTCATTTTACGTGTTGGACTTGAGCTCATACCCTACACTTGACACTAGTGTATAACACAGTCATACACCTCAAATTACATAGGGCATAAACTAAGTATTTGCGGTGACATTCGAAATTAGGGTTTTCGGTTCAAGTCACACATTTCAGAAGCACATCCAACCTAAGAATATAAACTCGTTTTAGTTGATGCACATCGTAATTGACCTAATCATGTATGCTTTGCGATGCAATATGATGACATGACAAGTTAATTAGTTACTATAACACCAGAGGTGTTACAGTAAGAACCGTAAACTATGATAGCCCATTAAAATTGGGTGTCAAATGCACCTTATCACTATAAAAATTGGTGGCTATTAGTTTGTTACAGAGGTACGAGGCAACAGGAAAAAAATCTACCAGAAGCAGAATTTAGTACTTATTAGCAATTTGTAGAACCATAGAAGTATAGTATTGAAATCCTAGTCAGGAGTAGAGTAGTAATGAAATACCAGTGATTTGTTTTGCATTATTTAAACAAGATAGAAAGGATGCATTAGTGACAAGAAAAAGTCACATAATAAGGCAGTAAACATATCTGATTTTTTGCTCAAAATTTACCAAGGAAAAACACAAAATATCCAGAGAAATGAAGGAGGCATGGAGAACACAAGGAAAGCCAGTAAGGATGACTTGTTTACCAACATTTGTAGAATATTTGGCTCATACAATTGTTAAGGCTTAAGACATTATGAAAATGAATGTACCTTGGGACATTTAGAAGAAATCAAGATTAGGAGATTTGGCTAACTCAACTTTAGCAACCAGTTACTCGAACTCAGTCCAAGACTGAAACACCTGTTTCTCTAACTCAACTTTAGATAAGCAAAGCAAGCTTACTAAAAGGGGCATTTGCCTAACTGATGTTGCAGGTTGCAGCCATGTGTTGTTCTTCTATGTGATGCATATTTCCATGAGTCGACAATGATATTGATAACAACTCAATAGAAGGAACCAACATCAGAAGAGATGACTCGATAGCACAGCCAAAAAAACAAAGTAACAGCATAACAACGCATTCACAAGCACGGAATTTCTTGGAAGATCCTCTTATAAAGATAACATGATGACCACAAACATAATTTTAGTGAGAGTGGTGAATTTTAAAAATCATATTATTTTGTTACTTAAAGAAGGGATGAACCTGAGTGCGCGATGTGTTGATGGGTGACAACGCCTATCACACGACGTTTTATAGGTCCACAGAATGGCCGTTTATGAGTTGATGTGAATGGTGATGGCAAAGCTAAAAAAATGTCACAGCCTGAAAAAAGTCACAACATAAATTTGCTAAAAAATAAGCTTATTATTTTAGAAAAAAGCATAAAATAAGGCCATACTTATTTTCTCTTAGATTTGG
The DNA here is from genome assembly GCA_038087645.1 of Saccharum hybrid cultivar R570. Taxonomy (NCBI): domain Eukaryota; kingdom Viridiplantae; phylum Streptophyta; class Magnoliopsida; order Poales; family Poaceae; genus Saccharum; species Saccharum hybrid cultivar. Next base: position 43,877,677 of record JAQSUU010000534.1, read on the forward strand.
TTACATCGATACTTAACCTCCATTCAGCGAGATGAGCAGGCAATAAAGATTAGATCAAAGTTTAAGAAAAAACAGTGTTCAGGAAATGTATAACACAGATAGTAATTTAATTTTGAAATACAACACTGTAACACAGTGTTCAGGATTGAGGATGCAGCGGAGCATATATTATTTCGTGTGTGTCTGTTGGCAGATTTCACTCAGTGAAGCGTATATCAAAACTGCATCTGAATCTCAAATAATTGAGGATGTAGTGGAAACAATGTAGCTATGCTTACAACACCATCTGGTAACAAAACAGCTCTCTAATAAAGTAAGCTCTGGAAACATGTGGATATCATTTTTGGCAAAATGTAGGCTGGTTGTTAAAGTAGAACAGAATGCTCCAATTTAGCACTTCCTACTTCTATCAGCATATTTTTGTCGTAAAATATGTGTTTTGAGCCTCTATAAAAACTGAAGATGAGAAACCATAGCATTTATCAACCAGCATGTTTTCCGTTAATGAATACTATCTAGAAATAATAATTTCTCCAGCTGACTACATGAGCAAATGGTAACAAGGACTGTGAAATATTTTTTAATATGATTGATGTTCCGTGGGTTCATTTATTTGGAACTGTCACTACCCCAATGGAGGCTTACCGCTGAACAACAATAGAGGTTCATTCTGGTGGAAGGATATCTTAAAATCCTTAACATCTTTCAAAGGTATGGCATCAGCAACAATGCTTGATGGCTCCACTTGTTTCTTCTAGAATGACACGTGGAATGGTAGACTACTCAGCTCTCAATTCCCAGAATTGTGCTCCTTTGTAAAAGATAAGAACATTTCTGTACAATCTGTGATAAACACTGAAGATATGACAGACCTTTTTCATTTACCTCTGTATGTTCAAGCTTTTGATCAGGATCAGCAATAGGATATTTTTATGCAGAATGTCAATGTTCAACCTGGTAATGACATCTGAACATATATTTGGGGCTCCAATCAGTTTAGCTCAAGAAAGACATATAAACATCTTATTGGTATAAGGAACGTCCACCCTACCTATAAATGGTTATGGAATTCATACTGCCAACCAAGAAGAAAATTATTTTTTTTGGCTTCTACTGAAAGAAAGACTTAGTACCAGGGCTCTACTAAGAAGGAAGAGTATGTTCTTGGACTGCTATAATTGTGTGCTATGTCAGCTCAACACTGAAGAATCACTTTTGCACCTTTTCTTTCAGTGCCCCTTTGCATTGGCCTGTTGGGAATGTTCTGGGTTCTGCTCACCTCATTCAGAATGATCTCTTGGCAACAATTGAAGCTCTCAGAAATCACATCCAAAGGCCTTTCTTTATGGAGGGTTTCATATCCATGTGCTGGGCAATCTGGACCAACAGAAATGATAGTACATTCATTTTCAAGTTGCACTTCAATTCTTCGAAAGGAGCTAGCTCTAGTTAATAAGGATAAGTATCAGCATTTGTTTGATCAATGGCTAGTCAACTTTGTATAGTCTACATGATTTTCTTTGTTTCTTTCTTTGTATCCTAATTCTAGAGCTTGGCTCTTTGTAAATATTTTTACACAAAGCTTTTAATAAAAGTCCAGTAGGGGGCGGCCCCTCCTATTTATGTCAAAAAAAGGACTGTGAAATATAATGGTGGTTAAATATTTGATATAGCAAACTGTTTGACGAGCACCAAAAATAAAAAACATCTTCTAAAATGGTATATATCAGAACAGTAGCAGTTCAATGTTTTTTCTATAGCTAAATCTGATTTGAAGTACACAAGCAGTTCCTAAGCACCTGAACCTCATCAAACTTATCTACTACTGTGTAGTGGCTCCAGAAACAGTTAAGCACAGGTTGGTGCTTCAGAAAAGTTTGATGAGGCTATTGCGTTATGTTTGTGTCTCTGCATACCAATTGCCGGACAGTGAGCAGTGAATGGAGGCATTGATTAAACAGATAGATCGTGTTAAAGAAAAAGAAGCACAACAAAATAAAAAAATTTATATGGCAAAGGTGCTGTTGCATCCTTTTTTCTGACCTATAGATTGTATTTATAACTGATACATAAGTCACCATGCATATTTAGTCGAGAGGAAAAGAACAACTGCAAAGTGCATACCACATATTATGTTAAGGACCAGTATGCACACTGCACATAGAATATATCGAACATTTTTGTGAGAAATAACATCAGTTGAACAAAAGGCCATATCATTTCACCATTACCTAAAGATCTCACTTTCACCTTGAACATTTAGCAGGTTGTTGCAGGTTTGCACCACATAAAGAGCTAGAATTGTAAAGTTAACTTGATACTGCTGCATTTCAGAAGTGGCGAGAAAATCAGAGACACTGTACCTTTGGCTGCCCAGATCAACGAGCTACTTGATGGTCGGCGTCGAGCGCGACGCGCTGGGCCTTGGGCACGGGCACCCAGTGTCCAACACTGCTATGCCGATTGAATCTAGAGGCAGCGGTGTGACAGGGAGGGAGAGGAGGCGGCGGTGTGGGTGAGCATGGGGCGAGGACGATGGCGTGGGCGCGAACAGCGATCTGTCGACCGTGGATCGGGGCGGGGACAAGACAACAGAGCATGCGCGCACGGCGAGGTCGAGCTCGCTTCTTGGCGCCCCGTCTTCGGGCCTTCTCCTTCTCGGCACGGCATTGCGGTGGTGGCGCGGGTGAGGGCGGACGTGGTGCGCGATGACGGCGAGTGCGATGGTGAGAGCGACGGCGAGGGCTATGGTGAGTGCGACGGCGAGGGCGGAGAACGGTGGCTCGCTTTTGGTTTGCCTTCTCCCGATGGCTTCGCGATGGGAAAGGATGCCGCGGATTCTTTGTACGTGATTGGAGACTACTTCCTTTCCTCTGTACGTGATTGGATGGATTGGAGGAGGAGATCGCATGATTGGAGGAGATCGTGCACGCCGGGAGAAGCAAGCGGCGAGGAAATCACGTGGGCGCCGGGGGAAGCGAGCGAAGAGGAGATCACGCGTGTGCGCCAGAGAAAGCGAGCGGGCGAGCGAGTATCGCATGCCTGTGAACGATCGGTATACCAATGTTTTAGTTGTAGAGAAGAGATATATGTCATTAGATTGTAATAAATCACATTTTCATGTATTTGGCTAGGACTACCCTCGGTAAAAGTTCTTGATCGGCCACTGGTGGCATGTCATCAACGAAGCACGCGGCGGCATTGGTTGCATGCAACAGCAAGCGCCGCTGACTCAATGTGCCTAAAGCTGCCTTCGACACCTTGGAATTGTCGTGGGCGTCTGTACATGAGGATTCGGTCCGCCTAATTGCGTGGCGGGTGCTGGTCGGTGACTTGCTGGATTACGCCTGCTTTCGCGCCGTGTGCTCCTGCTGACGGTCCACCACTGAGTGCCCGCGCGGCCACGACATCATCGACCCACGCTTCCACCCACGGCGATGGATGATGTTGCCCAAAGGGCCATGGCCTTTACCCACCAGGTCAGGGCAAGCTGAGCGGATACGTCCGCTTCTTTAACCTCTCTTTTGGAACCTTCGTTCGTGCCATCTTCAATGACCACTGTGTCCTTGACTCTGTCGACGGTATCCTCCTACTGCAGCGGGACCAAGACACCGCCATCTGCCTCCTCCATCCCTTCACCGGCGATATTGCGGATCTCCTCAGCTGGCGACCTTCCTTCCATACGTTACCCGGTCGCTGCTTGAGTACATGGATCAGCGTGAACGCTGATGGGGGGGGGGGGAAGCTATGTGACGCGCATGGCCTTTGCCACCCCCGGGGATCACCAGTGGAGACTCTCACCATGGACGCTTCGAACATGCTATAAATATGCACTGGCATTCCGAGGCAAGATGTACATGATGAATCGACACTTATTTGACGGTGAGGCACACATCTTACAGTTCGAGCCATCCTAGCAAGAAATGGATTCGGTTTCATGTTCACTGGCACCACCAAAGTTGCTAGCCACATTTCCAATTATGCATATTATTACTACCTGGTAGAATGTAACTCAGAGATCCTGGTGGTTGCCTCTGACCATAGCCGCGCCGACATTTACAGATTACAGTTTATAGACTAGCAGACCTTATCATGGAAAGGATTATCCCTGTGACATCCATCGGTGGCAGTGCACTCTTCCTTAGTAGAGGAAGGACTCTGAGTGTGAACTCTAAGGCTCTTCCTACCCTTGTGGAAGACACAATTGTAGCTTTAGCGGAGAAACCATATCTTTTGCAATACCATCTAAATTCTGGCACTTGCTCACAAGCAGCAGATGGGACGCCTAGAAATTATTGTCTACCAAGTCATTGTATCATCATCTACCATATCATCACCTGTTGCCTTCGTGATCAATGGTTAGTTGCCACTCTGTTTTCATTTGCTCTCCCTGATAGCAATCATTCTTTAATTTGATCTTTCTATCTGGTCAGGCAGGCTAACTGTTACCACCCATGCCTGTAGGAACAAAGGGCACCTCTTTGGTCAGTGTGAGAGGAAGTCTACTTGGAGGGTCAAGGCAAAGTGTCGAGCTGGTGTGAGTATTAGCTGCTTTACCTTTCTTCTCTCCTCTAATGCTTGCATTTATTGCTCACACTATTTTTTACCGGTTATTGGCCTCTCAAGACTAATATAGCTAAGTAATAATGAAGTTTTTGGTATGCTTGTTAGTAGTGTTATTATTATATGTTTATGCTTTGACTGATTGAAGCAAACCAAACGATTCACCCAATTTCACATATATTCTTCGTTTCTCATCCAGATTTAGGAGCCTGTATAATTTTTTTATCAAGATATTTCCTAATCACACATATTGATCAATATAACTTTGTGAAGGACCGAAAACGGCGACCAGAGGGGGGTGATGGGAGCCAAAAAAATTCTTTCAAAAATAATTGGCTACTGTCCCAAAATCACCACCAAAAGCGCGAACAAAACACCATGATGTCCACGACCCAACTAGTGAGTGGATGTTCCCTAGGAACACAGCAGGACACCACAAACGAGCATGGAACCAGAACTAAACCGAGGGTCGGAAAAAGAGATACTCAACTTCTATGGAGAGGAAGTGAGTTCTCGACCCAGAGTACCCATGCCAACTGGTGATAAGAGTACTTAGAAAATGTTCCTTGAGATGCTAGAAAGACAAAGCAGGAGACTGATCTCAAAACAAGCACTCAAAGAGCCCAAACACAAAATTTCAGCAGCAGGTCCGGAGGCTCCGCGTCCCGTAGGTTCCGCGTTTTTTCCCGGAGGCTCCGCGCTGTCCAGAAACAGCAGCACGAACCGAAGAAGAACGAGTCAAAACTCGATCAAAACAACTCGGATTGACTTGAAACTTTATAGGTAGGTTTTTGGGAGTGTTGAGAAGATATCTTCAAAACATCAACACCCAATTTCAAGCCTATCATGAGAAATCAAAGAAGAACAAAAAAATACCGGTTCTTGAGACCTAGACCAAGAAATCGCCCGATCTGCGAGCTCGTGAGGAATTGGTTGATTTCCTTCGGTGGAAAGGCTCAATTCACGTCATAGCTCAAATCAAGACAACAAGAACGAACCAAAATGGTCTAGAAACGAAGAATCAACTCAAGAACGAGAGGGGGAAGAAGAAGAACGCGAAGAACACATCAAGAACACACGAATTGATTCAAACTCCGAATACCGGAGGACACAAGGTGGTTAGGGCCACCATTCCCTCAAACATTCATGGTTCTTACACTAATCGGTGGATTAGTGGACCTCTCTCACACAAGCACCTAGAGGAGGGGAAACCCTAAAGGAGAAAATGAAAAATGAAGGAGGTGAGGGAGATGGAGGCTCCCTCATACTATTTAACAGGGCTATTACACAATCCCAGTTTTGCTCCTGGATACAATTGAGTTAAACCACTTAGCCCATGGACGTTATGGTCCAAGTCCAACTCGGTGTCATCTTCATCTGACGGCCACCGCGCCTCCTCACCGGTAGCTTCGCCTCGACGCGAACTCCCTGATGCCGCCACGTGTCATCTGTTCCTCCTCGGAACCTCCGCCCGGGTTTTGAGGCCCAAACCCGTAAACCCGCCACCGATGGTTTTGAGGCCCAAACCAGCAAACCGCTCACGAGTAGCGTACTCTATACGCGTCCCCCGCCGATGGTTTTGAGGACGAAACCACCAAACCCCCGATGTCGACGCGTGTCCGACCTCCCGCCAAGCATGACGCCTTCGCCTTCCTCCTTGACTCGGCCCACCGGCCTCCGCCAAGTGCCACGACGCCATCGTCTCCATCTTGACTTGGCCGACGCCGTCTTTATCACCATGTACACTTGCACTCGTCGATGTCCCAAGTGTTAGCTACCGCGGCTAGTCACCCGGCCTCTTGGTCCCTCGGTCCAAGCCTCACGTCCGCCCTTCACCACTCTCGGTTCATCGGCACGACACGTCCTCCTTGACCTTCACCTCGCCGTCGACCACCGCCTCCGAGCTTCACACCTGCACACCACGAGCCAAGAGACATGTCGCACACATAGCTTTGACCATGGTAGGGTTAGTCACCACTCAACCTACTTCGTGGATCACATTGACAATCACTCATCACAAAATGAATACACAAGGGTGCTTGTCAACCTTGTGTTCGCACTTTGTTTTAGGTTACTTCTTTTTTTTAATCTCTGAGTATCAATATCAGAAATTTTTATATAGATTGTGTACGCAAGATTAGTGTTAGTGCACTCCCAATGAAACTTGCATGCTTTCACAATATCTCTCCCCCTCCATTGAGATAATATGATTATGTATTTGTGAGTGCTGTATAGAGATTGTGCCCGATGTACTAATGGATTTCATTTATGATTAGAGGAAGCATGTGTTTTTTGCCATTCTATTCAATATCAGATTGTCTATTTTGTATAGCCATCGACTTAACGCCTGCTCTTATTGTCCTACTGCTAGGCATGAACAACTCTTGTGTCACGGAGGTGGTACTGTGGTTTCTTCGAAATTCTACCCGTGGAGCGTCTTTGCATGACGCGGGCACGCGGCCGGGTTCAACAAAACCACAAAAAGGATGTGAGAGTTGGATCGGGCAGAAGCCATGCATGCATCCCATTGCAACCCACCGACCGAGATGTTTTTCTGAGGACTTTCTGAGGAAAAATGTGTAGGCTCAGGTGAATTGTTGGGTAACACAGAGTACACTGCTGGGTTGATTTATTCAAAGCAAAAAAAAAGCAGATGGTTGGACTTGGACCCAATCATATATATACCACCTGCTTTCTTTCTTTCTTTCTTTCTTTCTGTTATAGATATATATATTAAAATGCACCGATCGATCGGTCGGTCCATACATAAATCAGCAAAACCTACCAACACAGATTAAATTAAATAATAAACAATTATATGCTGGGTATTGCATGATCCAGTCTAATTCTATCCCTGGGCCGGGCCAGCTACATATAGACTAGCTGGAGAGGAACTGATCCATCCTTGAATCCAAGGAATTATTGGATGATGATACAGTCAATTTCAACGGCGGCGACTCCGTCAGAAGGTAATCTCTGTGCGGACCGCCTCTCTTGGATGCATGATGCGTGCTCGGAATAATCCCGATGTGACAAAACAATTAAAGACCCAATTGAATTTCTACTCTTGCTTACTAGTACTACTACTTCACTTGGTTAATGATTTGCGTATACCAAATTATATGCATGCATGGCTTATTGGGTACCAAATTAATGTCTGTAAGAAGAAGAGTTTAGTCAATCAAGTTGACATAGATGTAGATCGTCAACCAATAACGAGTAGCAATGTGGGGATCTCCCCCACAGTCTTTTTGGTCAAAAAAATAACGAGTAGCATTTATGAATGGATGGATCTATGCAACCGCTTGATAGAAAGATATGGGACGTTTAACCAGTCATCATGGATCCACCGCGCTGAAGCGCACACACAAACAAAAAAAAAGTCTACTATATATGTGTGGAGAAGTGGTCATCAGAGGCCTTTCATTTCGTTGTGTCGTCTTGTGATCGACCGATCGGTTGTTACTCCAATTGTCATTAGGCATGCGTACACGTCATTTATCCTGGTACGGTGTACATGTGTATATAAAATTAAGTTGGGTAGGAGTATATAGGATGGGCAGCTAGCTAACCTGTTGACCTCGCTCGCTCGCCAAATATAATGATATATACCAGATTAAAACTACTATTACTCCGCCACTCTACTTACTTTGGTAGCCTCCAAACTATATATATGTTTGCATTACTTTCAGTATAATGGATCTCTGAATCTATGTTTTTAATGGGCCAGATCATCATCAAAATCCATCTCTGCCGATCCATCCTAAGTTAAGCTAGCTAGCTTAGCTAGCAATTCCATGAGGAACTTGTAGTTTTGCTCTCTTTTTTTTCTGGCCCGCAAGTATATTATATATGCTAAAGTTGCTAGCTATATATATACTTTCTGACTGATGATGCCACCTGACGATGGATCGGAGAATGATGGTTTCTTTATTTAGTAAATCAATTTGGGCTGGATGCATGCAATGCATGAATAATATTCCCTCCATTTTAGATTATAAGATGTTTTGACCTTCCTAGATACATTGTTTTTAAGATGTATCAAGCTAGACATATACAGTATATATATATATATAAATGCATAGCAAAAGCTACTTATCTAAAGGGGTTATGCTTGACAGCTTGGGCAGTAAACAGCTGTACGTCGCCTGCTAATCGGATGCACCGTATTTTGTTTATTTGTTTTTTGAATGGTCGTTGCACCGGATTATTTGGTTTCCATCTTGAACTGCATATATGCGCATATACGACCGAGTTTCATTCAAGTTTGAACCCGCAGGCCGGATCAGTTCAGAGCTGCTGCTGTTTAATGTGTTACTCCGATCCGATCCGTTTGAGTTTGTTGCTTTGACGACGTCCCATTCCATATTTGCATACCGTACATACGTGTAGAGAGAGTACGCATGCAAGGAACCCGTCTCCACTGATGACGTACAGTTTATTTATATTTATTCATTCGTTGGTTCATTCATTCAGACGGACGCCGCTATGCATAACAAGCGTCGCACGTACGTAACCTCATTCTTGCAGCAGTTGAAAGTTTCATGCATGACGTAGTACACACTCTCTAGAACCTAGAGGCCTAGAGGCAAGGCAAGACAACGCATTATTATTGCACTTTGCAAGCTGAAAGAAAGCGACTTGAATCGGTAGTAGATGACATGACTCTGACAGTCTGACTGGGCCCTTGCTAGCTGCTCTGTTTGCTGCTTCACCTTCTTCTAGTTCTTCGATTCTGCATGCTTTCCATCACCATCTCCCTGCTGCTCTACTACCTTGCATTGACTTGTGAAGCGCCACCATCTTTCTCTCTCATCTGACCTGATCCACTTACTAGCTAGCTAGTGGCATATGTGGATTATTGGGATAGGGCAACTATTTTCCAGGAGTCTATGACTCTATGTTATTACCCTGAACAATGGCTAGCTGAATGAATACCAAGTCCCCGTGCACAGCCACAGCGCCGGCAGGCAGGCCGTCATCTATATATTCGGCCGCCACCAGCACCAGGTGCAGTGCAAGTGCATGCTTACCAGATTAGCCCAATCACACACCATTGACTCCATCACTACTCTACCTGGTCCTGGAGGCGTCAGGCGTGGATCTTGCTAGGTAGATAGCTAGTGTTTCGCCGCCGCCGATTCCAGCAAGCGCTCCGGTCCGGTGCAGGAGCGAGCTGAGCTAGCTAGATCGCCGATCGTCGTCGTCCAGCATGATGGAGCCGTCGCTGCTGCAGCGCCACCACGAGCTGCAGCTGCAGGGCCCGCGCCCGGCACCGCTCAAGGTCAGCACCAGCACGACGGGCACGGCGGAAATGGTCGTCGTCAAGAAGCGGCGGCTGCACCACCATCAGGCTCCTCCGCGGCAGCCGGTGATCATCTACGTGGAGTCGCCGAGAGTCGTGCACGCGCACCCGGCCGAGTTCAAGTCCGTCGTGCAGCGCCTCACCGGCGCACCGCGGCCACCGCCGCCGATGGTGTTCCCGGCGTCGTCGTCCGCTCCACCACCGGCAGCGCTGCAGCTGCAGTTCCAGTTTCCGTTGGTGGGAGCAGGCACAGGCAGCGCCGGCGCCCTGCTGCCGCTGACGAGTAGCGTCATGTCGGTGACGGTTGCTGATGGTGGTGGCTCATCATCAGTCCAGGAAAATCTCTCTAGCCATCCATTTCTACTGCCGCTGCCGTCGTCGTCTCTTGCTGCCGCGTGTTATCATCAACACCACGCCGGCGGTGATCTCTTCATCGCCCACCACCAGTAATTCGATCGTTACAGGACAGCAGCGTCTGTAATAATGTGAGAAGAGAACTAGGAGTAGAAAGGGAGTCGTGATGTACGTACGCCTGTACATGTCTGTTGAGGGTACTGTACATGTACTTAGCACTTGGTTACAAACTTACACCTACGCTCGAGGCTGCTTACATGTAATGTAAGTGTGTAATAACAAGTTGGTACATTGCTGTCCCTCAAAAAAAAAGTTGATATATACATTAATTGCTGTTGTTAGTCACTTTATTTTTTTATTTATGTTGTTGATGAATGTTTTTGCGAAGCGGTTCCTCATGCAGGTTGAGTACATACGGCCACACGCCCGCACGCACGAACGCGACGTGAGAGGTAATAGGAGTACGTAGCTAGCTGCTAGTAGCTGTGCAATATTGCATTGCATGTTCAATCGAGTGGCAGCAGCAGTATGCTTGTTCAATTGAACAGTATGTAGCTTGCATGGTTTTCTGTAGTATCACTCTATCATATCCTTGACGTATGGTATGGTGTGCTCCGCCTCCGTGCATGCATGCGTATTTCCGTGCAGACGATGGCCGGCCGGCCGAGTGCTACGGCTGGACTTCAGTACTAGTACGTCCTCCTGTGCTGTGAATTGTGATGCATCATGCATGTGAACATTCGAAAACCGGTTGGCTTGTTGCTTGGGATCGATCGAATTGGGAGCAGAGCAGTGCAGGCCGGCCAATGCAGAGCGAGACCAGCTACTGTGCAGGAATGAAATTAAAAGCCGGCCATCCGTTCCCACTCCGGCACCGGAATACTAGATAGAACGATCAACTAGCCTTGCTTCTCCATCCATCTCATTCTCATGCATGGTGTAGATCGAGAAAAAAAAGAAGGCATGCATATGGAGATGGAGTACGTGCGTGGTCATCTCTGGATCATCGATCAGGATGATGGTGATGCATTTCATACCCGATTGATGCAAGCAAACAAACAAACAAACAAACTTGAGCATGCATGAGCATCGTCCCAGCCAGAAGGAAAAGTTAGCTCAGGTGCTTATTATGCTTTGGTTGGGCGATTCCTTTCCTTGAGCAAGTTACTAAAAGCCACGCATTTGCTAGCTTATATAGCAACTAACGCTGATTTGGAGCATGCATGCAGCAGCAGCTCCTGAGACTGACTGAGTTCTGACACAACACAAAAAGGACGGTCATCTACGATATATCCATCAAGCAGAGTGTAGCAGACGCTTGCTTGCTTGCCCATCCTCCTGCGATGCGATATATCCCTAAACTAGCACGTTCTGCTAAGATTGAGCCTGTGCATAAAATGCAGCTGGAGCATCTATCTGTTTTGCCCAGTATTCCCATCCATTTACATTTATTTCCGGAAACATTACATCCTGACGACGTGCTGGCAGCCAAAACATGACCGCATAAAAAACTTAAGATGGATCTAGGAAATCAAATGCAATCAAAATGATCAAATTTGGTTTGAATTGTTGGACAAAATTGCAAAATTTAGTAAAGACCGGCCTAGAGCGCTAGCTGGCCGAACAAGCAGTTTCAACAAGCCCAAAACTTTGTGTGGAAGGAACCTGAATGAAAGAAAAATAAGTACAGTAGGAATTATACTCCAGAGCGCGACCACCGAGTCCGAGCAGTACAACTAACATTCTGACGGATTAATTGGGATTAATGCATGCATACATGCTAACCCACCCAACAATTAATACACTACTACTTTCATTCTCTACAAGTCTACTGCATACTGTTGGAGTTTTATCCGAATCGGACCGACCAGCACCAGACGATGGATTAGAATTGGAATTGGAATGGATGATCGGGTCAGCGCCGACGGTGAAGTCCACCACTGCATGCATGCAGAATTATATTATATTGCAGATAATTAAGAGAGAAGGAATCGATCTGATCGTCATCGCCACCAAATAAACTTAACATTCTCCATGATGGATTGGATTGGATTGCAGTTGTTCCTGCGTAGCCTCCTTACACCCTGTTCGTTTCGCTGGTTTATTGTTGCTGAAAATACCGTTCGCTGGTTTGTTGTGAGAGAAAAACACTGCTGTTTCTGCTGATCTAGCGAAACGAAGATGATGAATGAACGAGAGAACAGATAACGTTAGATCAGCCTCCGATCCACGTGTGCATCGTCAAGATATTGGATAGATGGATTAGTCTCGTCAGCCTTCATTCGCCAATCGACACACTGCATTGCATTGCATGGCATCGCATCCAATGGGAAAGCAGATGGATCCCAATTAGCTTATCAGATCGCCCTTTGCATTGCATTGATAGACGATCATTCTCGATCTTATTATTCATCCCGTTATTTAGCTGAGTCGTGGCGTGCGTGTGCGTCATCACTTTACACAACCACTTTAACTGAGTATCATTATCTCCTTTCTAGTATCTATCTATCCTAGAGCTGGTGTGAGAGTGATCACTACTCGCTCGTCCTTTAACTAATTAATTTGTCAAAGCTAGCCACACCGGCCGGCGGCCGGCCGGCAGCACCAAGCTTTAATTTCCCGGCGATAAGGCTCTGGAGCATCCAGCTGACGCAGGTTATTATTCCCCACGTTCGGCTACTAACATTCTGTTCAGACTACCACCTTTTTTTAGAAGGAGTTCAGACTACCACTTAACGGCGGATTCTGAAAGCAGCGTCGTTCAAAGCCTCAAACAAACCACTTGCCAGCGGTTTCATCTGGTCCTCTCGACAGATCGTCTGGACGACTAGTTGGGCCAGCCCAATGAAAATTTATAGTATAAGAATTCGGCCCACCCTTAGCAGGCCCATTACGTTTTATATCTCAAATTGTGTTTGGTTGCTTGCTTTCATTACCTCTTCTGTTTGTCAATCTATGATCACTTATATTTACACTATATATAAGTATATATAAATGGCTGATCGGCCATGTAGGTACATGGACGACTGTATACTCCTTCCGTCTTGGAAAGAATGTAATTCTAGCACTCGTAATATAAAAAAAATATGTTATATACACGTATGATGTAATAAATTCAAGCTTACAGATGCAATCATTTGTTTTTGTCTAATCAGCACATGTGCAGAATAAAAAGAGTAGGGGGTATGTGAGTTTTTTTCCTTGTCTGTTAATTTCTTCTTGATATGTGAGAATTGTATTCTTTGTAGAATGGAGGGATTTTTTTTTGCGAGTCAGAATGGAGGGAGTATTTGACTAGGCATCAACTGATCCCCCTATCGACGACTAATCATGATTAGTCGTCTAATCAGTGGTCTTACAACTAATCTCAAATATACGATATGGTAACATTGTTCCTTGAATCGAATCTCCAAATGTTAGTTTCATTGGAATTTAACCGATACGTTTGGAGTTTCAAGAGCAGCAATTAGAATGTCGGGATTGTCCGGCACGTGAACATGCACTGGGTTCAGGCAGCAACTAGCATCGCTGAAATAGACGCTTCTCAGTCTTAGACCTGGAGCTGAGGAGCTCACTGTGCTCTCTAAGACCTTGCTTGATCCATTTCAAAGAGGAATATAAATCTGACAAAAGCATGCATGATGACCGACAGAAGAAATCTCAAGGCGACGATGGAGCTTCCTCCCATCCATTGCGCCCAAAATATACATACAGCTATGTATCTCGGTCAAAGAAGCAACAACTGCTTGCCTCCATCATGTTACACTATCTCCTCTATACAACGACAACGACCAGAGTGGGGAAGTAGGTGACAGAAAATAACACTGTTGTTACTGTTGAATCGTCTAGGTGCAGATCGAGTGGGTGTATACTTTTGGCGTTTGGAATAATACACATAGATACATCTCTAACAGAGAGATCCGGAGAGGGAGAGAGAAGAAGGAGAGCGAGACGGACCATCGGGCTCGGCAGTGAAGGAGAGGCGATGGTGGCGCGGACGTCGGGGTCGATGCAGCGGCGACGATGGACTTCCTGTCGCCTACAGCCCATCCTCTCGATCGGTCTAGGAAAAGAGGTGGGGAGGTTACTGTGGCGGTGAACCTCACGTTCTGTGCCCCTGGCCCCCACCTCCTCTTTATAGGGCTGCGCGACAGGGGCCCACCGACTAGGAGTCGGTTAAGCGTCCCCGATCAAGACGCGGTCAAAGGGTCCGAGTTGGCCGTTGGGCCAACTTATCATTTAACTTTAAACTTTGACTTTAATTGCTTTCACTTTTATTTGTTCCATCACAAATCAGTGTATAGAGCATGCCTCATCGTCACGGTCAGTCGCCGATAGATTTAACAGCTACAATACACATCTCTGATCTGAAACAGATTCTTCAACTTTAGGCCCTTTATTGTCCGGAAATCATAGACTATACCATAAACCCATGTCGACTGTGTGTTCTCTTAACACACTGGGCGGTAAGCCTTGGTAAGCGGATCCGCGAGCACTTTCTTATTACTTGTATGTTCAATACCCTTTTGGTATGATTCCGGACTTTCTCCTTAACAACGTATAACTTTAATGTCAATGTGTTTGGCAGCACATTTGACTCGTTGTTATAGGAGCAAACTACTTAAATGGTCATTGCTGTTGACAACCATTATCAATTCCGGGTACAAGTTCCTCAACCATTTTGCCTGTCCCTCAGCCTCATATCATGCTATATTATAACTTTACATCACTGATGATACTAGAACTGTTTCTTTTGGAGCTTTTCCACAATAAAACTCCAACTGCGAGTGTTAGCTACTATGTGGGTTTCACTAAACATCTCGTCAAAATATAACATTTGTACCCACAACTACTTGAGAGTACCTGTTCTTTCCTTTTAGCATGAGGCCGACATTTTTAACTCCATTCCAGTGATCTATATCTGGACTGGTTTTTTGCCAAAACAACCCGGGTACGTAAATTGTGTCAGGGCAATGTCTTATCTTTGTACTCATTAAGCTTCCAACAGCTGAAGCATATAGGACGTCCATCTATAACAATCTTACATTGCTTTTGGAACATTAAAGTTCTCAAAACTATTACCCTGACCATGAGAACAGGCGTAGGTTTACCCGCATAGGTACTTTATTTCTTTAGAAACTTTTCTTAGCATGCCTATGCGATAGTCATAATACTCCTTTTCTTCTATCTCGGTGAATTTTAATTCTTTTAACGAGATACATTTCACCGAGAATTTTCTTATTCAACCTTGAGGACAAGAACTTCTTCTCATGCAGTAGATTGACATCACTACTAATAATTAGGGTGTCATCCACACAGGATTAGGAAATGAATTTCCCCTTCTATGACTTTGTACAAACGCAATTGTCCTCTCATTCTCTTTAACCCAAAATTTCTAATTGACTCTTTAACTTTAAATGCCACTATCTAGAGATTTGCTCCAGTCCATAAGAGATTTGTACAGATGGCATCCCTTACATTCTTTTCTTTTCATGACAAAACCTCTAGGTTGTGCCACGTAATTATTTTCATACAATTCCCATTGGGAAATGTTGTCTTTACTTTCATCTGATGTAACTCAGATCATAATGTGCCACTAGCACTCATTGTAATCTATTCATTCGCTTCGCGCAAAAACTTTTGATTCAAGTCGTGCCCCACATCTTTACATATTTCCCTTGGAGTCACATTTTGTCTTGTAGACCCATTACAGCCTACTGTTTTGGCTCCTTAGGAATTTATTCTAGATCCCAAAGTATTATTGGTATTTATCGATTTCATTTCATCTTTCTTTGCTTTTTGCCACTTGGACGAGTGAACGCCTCTCATGGCTTCTTCAAATTAGGTGGGATTTGCCTCCATTTGAATTTCACTAATATAGACTTTATAATCATCAGAAATATCTGATTTTCTTATTCTTTGAGACTTTCTGGGGCCTCAGGTACTAGCATTTCTTGACCTTTATTGCCAAAAGACAATTGATTCTACAAGGTCTTGTGTAACAAAATCCTTCTTTACATTATTCATCCTCCTTACGGAGTTTGGTCTCTTTGTACCATGCTCCCCCAGATTATCCTATCTTCAAACTTTCTCACTTTGGGTTTAATCTGCTAGAACTCATATGGTGCATTTAGCACCGTCTTAATAACTCTGAACACGTCCAGTATGAATACTGGCTGACTATGCTATCTTTCTATTGGAACTGTAAAAGGTCCATGGATTTAGCTATTTCTTTACTGTAGGGGTATCGTTATTACGACCGTCTTACTCCCCCGACGATCACATTCAACTTTTATAGATCACTTTAGTATGCATCGCATTGTCTGAATTATGGGGAAGTATCTTTCTTAATTGTCTTTCTTAATTGATCTCACATTTCTCCCCCTCGAAATGTGGTACGAACTTTTCTACCACAATTTCGAAAACTATTCAGAACTCTTGTGAATGAGGAAACTTTGATTAATTTCTTCATCCACATGATTACATCATGTTATTTTTTAATCTGTTAGGAGTACTTTTTCCTCATTTCACTTCAAGAACTCAACAGAGTCTTTTATCATTAATACTTTCGCAAGTCATGCTTGCATGTCAATCTTATCTTAAGGTTCGTATGTAACTTTCTGTTCTCCTTAAACTTATACTAGGATAGCATAAGAGCTACCCTAAACTTTTCTCCCTGTGCGGAATACACTCAAAGCACATAAGTCATTACAACTTTCTCCCGCCATGCAGGATAAATACTATGTCAAATTTCTCCCGCCATGCAGGATTGATTAACATAAGTACTATGCCAACTTTACCCCGCCATGCGGGTATTTTCTCAAACTTTTCTCGTCATGCGGGTACTATCACAAACTTTTTCCCGTCATGCGAGATAATTTTCTTGAAGGGACATAAATGTCAATATTGGCTCATATTCAATCAAATTTAGAAATAAATCCAAATACTCTTTAACACACATGCTTAATCCGACGTTGGTCAAATTAAACATGCATGTCACTTATTACATTTCAAATCATGATGATTAAGTCTAAAAATATATTACTTATTACATCTTTTATCATGATGATAAAAACTAAAACTAAATTCTTCTTCATAAGGAGTACATAAAAGGCATCTTTTAAAATAAACTCTTAATGTTCTCTTTCTTAGATCAATATCCTAGAATTCTTTTCTTTTAAAGCCATTCTTTAAAGAGACCGCAGTTCCTTACACAATGGTCTTCTTTCTGCAAAAATTACACTTTTCATCTTCTGAGTCACAAGTACCCAGCTCATTTCCTTTTCACCCTTCAAGAATAAAGGCATGAAGTTCTTTGTCTGAAAACATTAATCAATAATCAACAATAATAAGCATGAAAATAACCCTACGTTGGTCTGGTTAAAGACATGCACATTAAACTTTTAAATCTTTAAGTTCTATTCTATATCACCGTTGGGCAGAAATAGAACAAAACCATCATTTTTATACATCAATTCCACATCACCGTTGGGCAGAAATAAAATTAACATATGAAAACTCAATTATCTTATAACCCTCTTCAAAATTAAATTCTACCGTTGGTTCGAATTTAATTTTGAAGATCACCATCACTATTGCAGCGGAAACATGAAAATATATTACTTCTGCTCACTCTGGAGCATCTATTGTCTCTTATCTATTCTCTGAAAAATTGATCACTTTGATGCAAGATTCATCAGAGATTTAAACTTTAAACATAAAACTCATAGAATTATAATATTGTTATCATCAACGTTGGTCAGAAAATAACAATATCATAATTTTCTTTAAACATAAACTCTTAAATAAATTTATAATATTGTTATCATCAACGTTGGTCAGAAAATAACAATATTATAATTTATATTGACTATAAACCGACTATTCCTCCAATTTTAATTAGAGGATAAACTTTTCATCATTTACTGAATGACTATAACTGCTCTTCAAATTAAATCCTCCCGTTGGTTTAGATTTAATGAGAAGACTATAAACTTTAACTTTTCAGCGGAAAACGTGAATCAACAATAGTTATCTAATTTTCAGAAGCATTCTTTATTGATCAATACTCTAAACAATATGCACGTTGGTGCAAAATGAGTAGAGATCAAAACTTTATACAAATTTCATCGAATTATCATTCAAATATGTTTCTGAGAAAAAAGATAAAAAAAACATAATTCAAGACAATCTTGTGCATTTTGTCATTTCGGCCCGAAGGCCTGGCTCGCAGCGCTGCCAGAAAGAACGGTCGGCCCGGCCTAGCACGTGCAGCCACTATTCGGGAAAACGAAAATTCAAATTTCTTTCATTCTTGGCCCGATGCCCTTTTCGCTTAGTCGGCCCAGCGCGCCGGCCCGCTTCCTCCCGCGGCCTATGGCCCAGCAGAAAGCAACAGCAGGGCCAGCGCGCGAAACTGCTGCTCCTAGGCCCAGCAGCGTAGCGCAGTGCGCGGCCCATTTCCACGCGAGCCAGTCACGCGATGCGCTCGCTAGCTCCCCGCGCCCAGGCCGCAACCTGGGCCTGGGCCGGGAAAGCAACCTGGCGCGCGTGCCCACCTGGGCTCAAGGAAGCCCAACGAGCCAGCGAGCAATCCTCGCCGTTCAAGCCGATCCGACGGCCATCCGCTCATTTCGGCCGAACAAAACCGAGGCGCCAGCCCTTCAACCGAAACCCTAGCACACTTTTCTCCTCTCCCTCCTCCTTCCTCTAGCCCCACGCAGTGGCGGCGGCAGCAACCGGTGGCCGACGGCAGCCACCCGTGGCGGCGGAGAGAGGATGGAGCCCCGGAGCAATGCCACGGCGGCTCCCTTTCCTTGATTCTATTTTCTTCCCCTGCTTCCGTTTTTCTTGAGCCACCAGCAGCCCGCCGCCGCAAGGAATCACGATGACGGGATGAGCTCGCGCTAGGGATGAGGATGACGGTGCCACTGCGGCACCACTCGCCGGCGCACGCGCGCAGCCGAGGCT
Source organism: Saccharum hybrid cultivar R570 (assembly GCA_038087645.1). Lineage (NCBI taxonomy): Eukaryota > Viridiplantae > Streptophyta > Magnoliopsida > Poales > Poaceae > Saccharum > Saccharum hybrid cultivar. Next base: position 43,896,869 of record JAQSUU010000534.1, read on the forward strand.
GCACGCGGCACCGTCGAGCGGCACCACGGTGGCACCCTTCGCTGGCCGCGCGCGCGCACGCGAGGAAGAGCTTCACGGCGGCGGCGCCTCTTTCAGATGCCGCGTGGAGTCGCTGAGAAGGCAGCTCGCCGGCGCTCTTATGCAGAGACCGCGCGCGCACACTATGCAGAGCCGGCGGCGCGGCTCCCTATCGATCTGGGCCCGAGCCCGCGAGGCTCAGCTCGCTCTCTCGCGCGGTGGCGGTATGCGACGGCGGCGAGGGAACCCAGGTAAGTTCCTCCCTTTCCCGTCCTTACTTTCTCTGTCAGTTAGGGTTAGGGTTTCGGTGTATCTTGACCGATTCAAAAACGGTTGCTCTTTTCTTTCTTGATCCGATTCATTCGAATCAACATCTTTGGCTTCTTTTCTTTCTACCCAAAAACTGGATCTACGCGCTAGAAACAGTCCTGCTCCGGTACCATTGTTGTTACTGTTGAATCGTCTAGGTGCAGATCGAGTGGGTGTATACTTTTGGCGTTTGGAATAATACACATAGATACATCTCTAACAGAGAGATCCGGAGAGGGAGAGAGAAGAAGGAGAGCGAGACGGACCATCGGGCTCGACAGTGAAGGAGAGGCGATGGTGGCGCGGACGTCGGGGTCGATGCAGCGGCGACGATGGACTTCCTGTCGCCTACAGCCCATCCTCTCGATCGGTCTAGAAAAAGAGGTGGGGAGGTTACTGTGGCGGTGAACCTCACGTTCTGTGCCCCTGGCCCCCACCTCCTCTTTATAGGGTTGCGCGACAGGGGCCCACCGACTAGGAGTCGGTTAAGCGTCCCCGATCAAGACGCGGTCAAAGGGTCCGAGTTGGCCGTTGGGCCAATTCGGTTGAGATCTATTCTAACATTCTCCCCCTTGATCTCAACTTATCATTTAACTTTAAACTTTCTCACTTTGGGTTTAATCTGCTAGAACTCATATGGTGCATTTAGCACCGTCTTAATAACTCTGAACACGTCCAGTATGAATACTGGCTGACTATGCTATCTTTCTATTGGAACTGTAAAAGGTCCATGGATTTAGCTATTTCTTTACTGTAGGGGTATTGTTATTATGACCGTCTTACTCCCCCGACGATCACATTCAACTTTTATAGATCACTTTAGTATGCATCGCATTGTCTGAATTATGGGGAAGTATCTTTCTTAATTGTCTTTCTTAATTGATCTCACAAACACAAGATAAACAAGTCGATTAAGCACATTCCAAAAACAAGCTGGATATCTCCGTTTTCCAATGATGGAGATATGCACGCTCCAGGCACTTGGCATGGCCCTAGGGTATATGCTCCAGTTTGGATACCTTGCTTCATGCAGGCTTACATTAGGCTGACGTTACTGAAGAGAGCCGATCTGTTCCGCAGACATTGTACTTCTCGTACACTTTTTCACGGTTGTCATTCCACCATGATTCTGCTTGGTGTTCACCAAATCTCCTTCGGCTGCAAACAACACTTCATTATCAGAACACAATGCTGTTCATTCAAGGATGCAACGCTTTTCAGTAGATACTGCTACCAAATAATGCATACCAAGATATATGCTATTCAAAGGGGAAAGGGGGAAAAAAACACGTGTTCTGAATAAGTAGTTTGATACCTGAACCGTACTCGTTTCAGCTCTTTGGTTCCATCACGGAGAGAAACTAGAGTTAGGTATACTCCTGGCTCATACTGTTCTATCCACTCTGCGTCGACTTGGTTATTGGGGGAACTAGAACTTCTCATGTTCAAGTTCTGCAGATTTATCTGGAACCTGTCTGTTTCCCTTCGGTCATGATCGTCTGGTCTATGCCGATACCCAATAGTCCCTCCATTGGTCCTCTGCTGCACAGGGGAGAACTCTCGAATACCATTGAGGTGCTCACCCCTGGTCTCTTGTGGAACCATCACTGTTTCATTGTAGTCACTGGTTTGGTGAATTTGAGCTGATCCACCAAACCGAGCAGATGCAACAAAAGCATGAGTTTGGGGGTACTGAATGCTGTTTTGATCATATCTCATCTGGTTCTCTCTCCCCATTTCAGGTGCTAAAGCACCCATAAGGCGTCCATTCTTCAAATCACATGCTCCTGGAGGAAGCCTTTCAGACATTTCTTTTAGCTGCCAAAAAGAAGAGGAAAATGTGAAAAGTGGCTTATTTCAACATTATCCAGCACTATGCAAGGCATGAGAAAAATAAACATGACCAAACAATCCACATATGATATAACTGATAAACATTCAGTTGCCTCGATGCAGATTAGGGAAAGTACAAAATCCAAATGTGTCACATAAGCAGATAAGATACAAACCGCATGGTTTTCGGCAGCTGTGCCCCTTGCAGTCATATCGTGTGAGATAACAAAACTGAAGATTTTTTTTTTAACGAATAACAAAACTGAATAATTGGTGGTGCCAACACCAGCTCTAGGATTGATACAACATTTCGGAAGATTCAACTATAAATATTACCTGAGCTGTTAGTGATTTTATGACTTCTTTCGCGGTCTTCAATTTTGATGCTTCCTCAGTAGCAAGGTTAATTGCTTCATGGGCTTTAGCCTCTGATTTCTGCAGCTCAGTATCTTTCTGATCACGTTCCTGTCTCAAACTATTAACCTGATCCAAGGACAGGACGACAGGTATAAGAATTCTCTTGGTGTATTTTTATCACTACAAGTATAGAAAAACCATACCTCTGCTTGTAGTTTTTGAACCTCTTGCTTCAGAAGTTCATTTGCATCCCTAAGACTCTCTGAGCTTTCCGAGGACAGGGAGCTGGAATAGTTCAGATATGGCAATCTCAAAAATGGTAAACTAGATCTGGAGTCATAAGGGCATTGATTAACCACTGTAGACGAGTTCTGCAGGTCAGGTGCACTTATGAAAGGGATGTCTTTCAGCTGCAACATTGCTGGAACTTGAGACAAGTAGTCAGACTTCTTCGTCTGCTTAGCTGCCTTCACATCTAAATTCCTAATCATATCTGAACTACTAGATGGTGCAACTTTGGTTGCCTTTGTGTCTATTCTCTCAGCCTTTATATCACCAGGTATGCGGGGAATAGTATTTCTGCTATAACTGACACCAGAGTCCAAAACTTTACTTAATTTCACATAACATGAATCACATACACGGTATGGCTTGCCTGGATTTGGAGACAATGCTGCTCTCAGAGCTTTTTTTGAACTGCACGAATGGCAGTGTACTAAGCCACAATTGTAACAGTTGTGCCTTTTTCGAGTGAAACCAAATGGCTGTCTACATGCCAAGCACTGAGACTGCTCCATCTCAGACACCCATTTATGCTGACAAATTGCAGCTGTAAAGCTTGATCCACAAGCAACACGTTTTACAGACCTATCCCTCAAAGCCTCAACAAGTGTAGGCACTTTACGATCTGCAATATCACCATGACCTAATCTTCCATTTGCACCCTTACCCCATGTGTAAACTTCACTAGTATTTGTCAAAACTGCGACATGATAAGATCCGCAAGCAACCTCCACAACACCGCCACCCCCAAGCTGTTCTTCGACCAGGCGAGGATACCTTCCATCATTATTTGGATTACCAAGCTGTCCATACACAGAGCTTCCAACAGTAAAAATGTGCCCTGAAGTAGTCAACCCAATCGTAAGAGTATGACCACATGCAGCCTTATGAAAGTTGTAATCTATCAACGAAGGGACGCAGGTTGGTTTCAGTTTTGGAGACCTATCACCATGCCCCAGGCGATATTTGTCTCCATCGCCCCAAGTGAACAACTTTCCAGATGAAGCATTTGACTGTGAAATGATAACCTCAACAACAGCAGCAGTATGCCACACACCACAAGAAACAGAAATTGTCCTCAAACCCTTCAAAGATTCCACTTCCTTCGGATATGAGCATGATGCTCGATTTCCATGACCTAAGACTCCAAATGTGCCATCACCAAATGTGTATAACTGCCCAGAACTAGTTATCAAGGCTGTATGCCATGTGCCGCAAGATACAGTTGATACCGGAAGACCATCCAGTGGACCTGAGACTCTTTTCGGGATCCAGTGGCTCACATTACTACCATGACCAAGCAATCCTGCATTGTGTGTGCCATCTCCCCAAGTGTAGAGATCACCAGTTGCAGTGACAGCACAAGTATGGAATTCACCACAGGCAATTAGCTCAACATTGCAGATCGATAATGACTCAACAAGACGTGGCTGTAAAACATTTGTTCCAATGCCATGACCGAGACGCCCGCTGCATTCTTCTCCCCATGTAAATACCTCTGCCTGTCTTGTAACAAGGGCAGCATGTTTCACGCCACAAGCCACATAACTCACATCGAGCATTACATTTGACTCTAGGGGCTTTGGTACAAGAACATCTGTAGTTGTGCCAGGAGAGTAAGCACTTCTATCAGACCCTGATCTTGAGATGGTATCACAGATGACTTCCCCCCATACATAAATATCTCCAAACGATTCAGAATCTTCACCTCCAGAGCCATGGCTGGATGTGCTAAGGGCACTGGAAACACTGATTCGAATGTCTGAAGAAATACTTTTCACTTGCATATCTGACACATTGGTCCTTTCTGAATATGTATATTCTCCCGAAGAACGATCCTTGGTAGAGTTTGCGGAGCTCAACTTATTCTCAAGGGAATCCGAAGTGAAAGTAGAGCTACTGCTTAGGCTACTTTCTCTTGCACTCTGCAACAAATTGATATGAAAATTATTAGAATTGTTGCATTCCAAGATGTAAGTGCTGTGATTTATCTATTGCACAGGATTATAACACAGGGGCCAAATGAAATTAGAAAAATAACATGATGAAATACAGCAATGTACTAGAAGCTACAAGATGGCCTAAAACTGGAATTAACTTGCTGTTTCAAGTTGCCTGTTAAACTCTAGTAATAACAGATAAAGCCACCTCCAACAAATAAGATAGATGTAGGCAGTGGCTAATTACCAAGAACCACAACAGCAAAAGCTGTGATGAGGTCAAAAGAACAAACAAAAGCTCCATTCGACAGTCACTGAAACCATGGCTCTGCTTTGGTTACTGATCAGACATTTGTCGACATTATGCCGGTTCTAATTATTTAATACCGTATATAACTACGAGAATAGCTTGTGAGAAATTTGAGCAGCAAACAATCAACAACATCAAGATATTAGAACATACTGATAAGAAGCAACGAGTCAGGTAATGATATGAAATATAGACTACAAAAGTAACTAAATCAGAATCAGAAAAATGTGGATAACAGTGAACTTTGTTGAAGCATAAGAGCTTACATCAAAAGAAAGTCCAGCAATCCGGATTCCATCTATGTGTTGGGCCTGGGATCCGTGTTGTCCTGGACATATCAAGGCACTAAGACCAGTAAACCAAGCCTCCGCCTCGACTTTATCCTTGCAGATCTTTGAAATGGGATAGGACATGAGTACATATCATATAATCGGAAAGGAAAGAGAAGCAAGAAATCAAACTGATTCTCATTATAATACCAGATCAAGAGACCGCTTGCCATCATTATATATGAGGGAGAAGGATAAATGGTCCTTCTCGGGGAGCAGAAAACGTTGGAAAACCAGCTGAACAGAATACATGTTAACAGTTTAGTTTTTTCTGGGAAAAAAAGTTAAAATGAACCCCAAAAAGGTTTTTTTTTCTTTTCAAAATGTCCTTACCGTTCTTTGGCCTGAGAGAATCCTAGACACAGAAGCTAGTTTCAAACTTTTATCTTTGTTATTTGAAACCCAAATAAGAGTCGATTCATCCTGTGGAGAGAAGAAGAGGAAATTATGTAAGTATGGACAGTAACTGAAGGAGCATATCTACCTCTGATATTTCTCATTCATAAAATTCTTCCATTAGTGCCATTTCTGCTAACATGGACACATGGTTTGAGGCAAAATTATGCAGTGCCATGAACAACTAAAGGCTAAAATTTACACATAAAAGTAACATAACAGATCCACATGGACCAGGAAAAGAAAAGCATTTCAAAAACCATGATCAATCTAGAGTGCTGCAGAGAACTTACATTTGATAGTCTGAAGGGAGTAAACTTGGGCTTTCCTTTGCGACCATATTTAAGGAGTTGAGTGCCTTTCTTTAGAGCAATAAGTGCCTGCAGAGTTCATGAGGAAGAAAGAACAGACAGTTGTGAAGAACAGTTATGGGCGTAGATTATGGATAGAACATTAACATAGTATTTCTTCATGTTGGAATCCGAGGACATCTCCGAGAAATGTGCTTCTTAATACAGAATTGGCTGATTGCACCAATGCTATGCTACTGGGAAGTTCCAGGAGGCTTCCTGGCCTCTTCCCTGAAAACAAGACTAATTAACGGAAATGTTTGTGCCATCGCATCGTTCTTTTCATCATATTCCGGTCTCCTTATGCTAACATGGAAAGCAATAGCTGCATTGTAATATGTTTGGCTATCCTCAAGGATTTGAGCATCCGAAAACATCCAAGATACGTAATATGGATCGGTTACAGCGAAAGGAGATATCAGAGCCATAATACGACAGAGGAAATAGGGGTATCTCGGTATATGCGGACAATGGAAGTTGTTGGACACAACAAGGTGACTAATCCTTACAAAGGCTTGCAATTAAAGTCTGCATTTCCCCCTAAATCTCGGGCCAAAACCTCAGGCACTCCCGCGCGCGGCGTCCTCTTCTCCGCCTGACGGCCACGAGGCGCGCCGCGCCGGGCGACGCCCATAGTGGCGCGGCTGCCTCGGCTTCTTGAGTTGGATGGGGACCGCGGAACCAGACTGGACGGCAGAAGTTGTTGCTGCCGCTGCTCCCGAGGCTGTGCATCTCGGGCCTGGGCGGGCCCGGGTGACGGGAGGTTGGAAGAGAAGCTGAGCTGCCATGGCTCGGCCGGCCGACTTGACCGGGAAGCTGCACCCAGTGCGGCCTAGGAACTGTAGCTCTACAGTCTTCGCCCACATCCCCACAGCAAGGGCCTGGGCTTGGCAACAATCAACCACGGGGCTCTCGCCTCCGGCATTGCCATTCCGCGCGTAAGCCAGAATACACAAGGGAACACAAACCGAATTGGGGGAAACGAAAAATTAAAAAAGGCAACAAAAGCGGAAGCGTCGGCGGCGGCTGTAGAAACGAGGAGTGAGAAAAAATGGACCTTGTCGATGTCGACGGGATCTGCCATTCCATCGGCGGCCTCCGGTCGTCATGGACCTCCTCGTTGGGCTTTCATGAACTCCTCCCTCCCAGCCCCGAAGGAGCTCCCCACGAGAAGGTTTGAGGAGTCGAATCGAGCGGGACGCGGCGGCAGCGGAGGCTTGGGCTGGAATGGTGGTGTCTGTGTCAGAGGTCGGCCGGGCCGGCGGCGAGTCGAGGCGAGGGGAGGGCCCCACCCAGGCGAAGAGAGGAGAGGAGGTAGGGGAGGGTGGTGGTGGAGTGGTGCGGTCGTGCGGGGGTGGAAGGGAAGAAGAAGACGACGGAGCTCCCGAAACAAGCTTTAAGAACAAAAAGTTAAAAAGCGAGTCTTGTTTGACGCCTCCCTGTGTCGCCAATGGCAGCGCAACAGGTCAGACTGTCTCCAAAACCAAAAAAACAGAACGCATACCTGGTTGGGGTCACGAACAGCACAAAGGCGCGTGACCCAAAACTTTTAGTTTCCAACAGCGGACGCAATCCTCCATGGAGCTCGCCCCCATCCCAATCTCAGGCGAGCCCAGGCCACCGAGGGGGGCTGTGGGAGCAGCAGCGGCAGTGGGGACGAGGAGCCTGAGTCCTCCGGAGGCACCAGCAGCAGCTGGTGGTTCCCCTCGCCATCGCCGGCCAGACAGCAGCAGCACCGACGCCGGCATGGTGGCGCTGGCGCGGGCGCCAGCAGGGACGGGATCTCGGGGTTCGCCGTGTGCCTGAGCCTGCTCGTCCGGTCCAGCTTCGTCGCCAGCCGGCGCTGGTGCCAGCCGCCGGACCCCTCCACGGTGGGAGACAGCCACCGGCGACTCGCGTCGGCCGGAGCAGCAGCGCCAGCGATTTGCGTCGGTGGAGAGAAGACCCTTATTTGCCTACTCGTTGGCCTGGTACGCAAAATGAGCAGCGTGTTTGCGTCTTCCGTTGGACGCTGATTTTATGAGCCAAAACACTGTGCATGACGCAGTTTTGCGTCTGCGTCGCATCGTTGGAGACAGTCTCAGAGGAGGGAAGCAGGGAAGCAGAGTGCGGCCGGTGCAGACGTGCAGTACAGGTGTGTTCACTTCCCATGCAAACCCAAAATATTTCCTCTTCCATCCATCACATCGAATCTTTAAACGCATATATAGAGTATTAAATGTAGGTAAAAAAAGATAACTAATTGCATAGTTTGTCTGTAAATGTCGAGACGAATCTTTTGAGCCTAGTTAGTCCATGGTTAGATAAATTTTGCCAAATAACAACGAAAGGTGCTACGGTAACTTTTCATCCACTTTTCAGCAGTGAACACACCCTCAGTTAGCGGGGGAGGAGACGGTGAACATACCACTACTATACTATAAAGCAGCGAAAGCTGCAATGCAAATGCAGTAGAAAATCTCTCTCGAGCACGATGAGCATTGAGAAGATGGTGAATGGTGATTAAGCAACCATTACTGTCCTTATTATTATTAGGTTGTTTGATTTTCGTTGTGTAGTCTGCTTGTTTCATACGTATGTCATTTTTTTCTATTTATTTAGCACCATTTATTTGCTAAAGTTTAACTTGTCACTTCCAATGAAATATATGTAGTCCATCCGTTTTAAATTATAAGATTTTTTTAACCTTTCTAGATGCATAATTTCTGTTTAAAAAGCAATGACAATTTGACACGGAGGGAGTATAAAATAAAGATAAATGGAAGTATTAGAGTTATATTGGAGTGTATTGAAAAGCAGGGGCTAGACTTTGGATGAGGGAGCCCAAGGAATATAGGGGTCAAAATTAAAGGTTTCATTATAATCGACCTTGATCGAAACAGGTAGACTAGCAGAAGAGAAGCGAGCAGAAAATGGCAAAATGACGTGAAGCCACTCCTATCAAAAGTTGTTAAAATATGTGAGTTTACGATTTTTTAACTAAAAGGGCTTGATTTTACGATTCTACAAGTAAAGTCTAGTACGTTTTAGGGTCTTGCTCTCTCTCCCTCTCCCTCTTGGACTCTTTCCATGGGCAGGGGCGGATCTATCTATATGTAATCAAATGTGGATGTGGCCTCAAACTTTTATCAGTATCAAACCAATTGTTAACTATCGCCCTTTGGGCCCTGTCGAAAGTTATATATCTAGAAAAAAAATAATAAATCTTATAATTTCGATGGAAGGAAGTAGTGTAGATAGTTATAAAGCGTGGCACCCTCCTCAATTTTGCTCCGGGCCTGCCCATGGGCCATATGGCCACAGTTGGCACTTGCAGCAAGAGCGTGTTGACGGGTGAGTGCGTGTGCGTCCTATGTCCGTCCGTGTGGAATGTCTTCTCTCTCTCTCTCTTTTTGGGTATACGAAAAGCGCTACAACTACAAATGGCTAGCTAAAGCTAACAAAAACTCCACTTCACCAACCCACCCACCCGTGGAGACTGGAGACTGGAGACGGAGGCGACGCAATGCCAGTTTGCCAGGATGGCCGTCGGTCGACGTCTCTTACCAATTTTTTTTTTTTTTTGCCCTCGACGACGAGAGCACGAGCAGCATTGGATCACGAGCGAGTGCTCCCATACTCTGCGGTACCAACCAAATTACCAAAACGCTGCAAGGTCACCTGAGATTCTGAAATCGTTGCCAGTGCGGTGCTCGTTTTGTGACTGTGCAACGCATGCATGATGAGCATCACCCTTTTTTCTGTCTCGTATACCAACGCAGCACAACGCGCGCACAAGCTGGCGAGCTGCTGCTGCTTGCTGCCGCCAAGATCGATCAACATCATCTGCCTGCCTGACTGCCTCGGGATCTGCCAGAATAGAATATACGTACTCCTAGATTGAAAAAAAATTCAACCCGATGAATGGTACCATTTTCGTCTTATTTAACAAATATTGTCCAATCGTGGACCAACTAGGCTCAAAAGATTCATCTCGTGATTTCTAACTAAACTGTGTAATTAGTTATTTTTTTTACCTACATTTAGTACTCCATGCAAGCGGCTAAAAATTGATGTGACGGAGAGAGAGTGAAAAAACTTGGAATTTTGAGAGGAACTAAACAAGGGCCTATTTGCCTGCTGGGACCTGTCCTTCAGCAATGGCCTTGTTCAGATGGTAAACTTTGGAGGCAAAGTTTGCATAGTAAGTGTCCTGTCACACTGTAGTAATTTTGTTTTTATTTGGTAATAATTGTCCAAATATTGATTAATTAGACTTAAAATGTTTGTCTCGCAAAGTACAACAAAACTGTGTAATTAGTTTTTAATTTCATCTATATTTAGTACTCTATATATGTGCCGGTATTTTGATGTGACGGAGAATAGGAATTCTGCATAGTGAATTTGGAGGCAAACTTTAGAATCTAAACAAGGCCAATGAGCAATGAGCTGAGCAGGGGCAGCGTTCTGACAAACAGCACGGCCCAAAAATCCAACACTCGGTTTCCCAAGGAAAGCAGTCGGCCCGGGTCCGGCGTGCATTTCCCATCCATGCTTGCATGTCCTGCATTTCTTTTCTTTTCAGGATTGATATACTTCATCCGTCAAAAACCATGTGCTCCTACTAACTATCGAATTTGTACTAGTTAAACTAGTCTAACTTTGATCAAATTTAAAACAAACAGTATTAACATTATATCTACAACTATGTTTAATATACATGGAACTATATTTCATAATTTTAAAGTTTAGCCACACATATATATAAATGTCTGGCCAGACAATTAAATTGTTTCTATGTTCAAGGACCATACAACATCATTTTCTGTGTTTTGGAGTAATTTTTTCTTTTTATGATCATTATATATTCCCTCCGTCCCAAAAACATATAATTTTAGAATTGTATCATGTTAAAGTAGATTAGTTTGACTAAATTTATATAAAAATAATAATATTTATCTTTACTAAATAGGTATCACTAGATTTGTCATAAAATATATTTTTATAATATACTTATTTAGTTCTATAAATATATCTATGAGTTGATCAAAATTTAGATGTTTTAATCGAAAATATATCTAAAAATACATTTTTTTGGGACCGAGGTACTGGTATTATAGATATGGGCCACAACCACAGGCTCTCCAAAGCTAGAGTAGACAGGTGTGGGTAGCTGCCGGAATACTTTAGCAGCCTGCACATCCAGCGTGGCGGTACTAATGAATGATCTACTGTACTGCTAGTGCAAGTCGCATCACCTCGTACTCGCCAAAGAATGCCAGGATGTGATTGAAGCTTTGTCGCCGAGTAATGCACCATGTGGTGATGAGGGACTACTCTCATTTATACTTGAAGAATGTCTGCTTGGTGTTCTCAACTCTCAAGTATACTAGTAACTGAGTGCTGGTCCAGGGCATGATTGTTTGCCCCCTGTTTTATAGAAGCTTTATAACTCAAATTGCTATACCCCTAAATAAAGCTCTATGAAAATTGAAACTTCCTCTAAAATTTAAGCTATTTGTTTGATTCTTATTAAAGGGAATCATCTTAACAAAAACCAATCTCTTAAAGAGAAATTGGGGGTCATGAAAATTGTTATCCTTTTAAAAACAACGAAACCATCCATCATTTTTTCAAGTGTCATGTAGCATGTTTTGTTTGGAGGATTGTTCACGTAGCATTTGGCTTAGACCACCAACAACAAGTTGAACCAAAATTGTGGTCTCAAATTTGAGTAGAGGCAAGTGTAATGTTTTAGTATGTATTACTACTACAAAAACCGATTTTAGGATGCATGCCTATTTTTTATAGAGGCAGGCAAAAAGTGTTCTCGCCTCAAAAAATATATACCGATTATGACAGATGGTTGGCACATTAATGGAGACATCCAATAAACAATTGTCTCTCAAAAACATATTAATAGAGACATGCCTATCTTAAGATGTATGCCTCTAAAAGCCAAGCCTGTTTCTAGGGGAGGACACCTTAATTGGCCAACTCCTGTTAATTGAGGCCAACCCGGTAACACTCGCGTGTCTTGTCTTAGCCCACAAACCGGCCCTATAGTATACTCCCTCCGTCCCATTGAAAGTGTCGCCCGGGAAACGTGTTTGTGAGGGGGACACGGTTTTCCAACGACACTTTCAATGGGACGGAGGGAGTATATTGCAGAGGTGAGAGAACCCTAGTCACTTCTCTCCCTCGATTGCTCAAGAAAATCATCTTCATCGGTAAACACCATATATATATGTAGTAGCATTATCAACATAATCGTCACTTTGAAGAAAAAGGGCAAAGAAAGAAGCATATATAGCGTGACAAGGAGAAAGGGGGAGGGAGAGGCCTCCAGGCCACACACGTAAAGGGTGGAGTTGTCACTGAGAGGCACGCTGGGGAGGGGAAGTCATAGTGGGAGGAGGCCGCTATAAAGGTAGAGGGAGGCATGATGGGCGAAGGCAGGGTATTTTTTGGTATTTCCAAAAATATCCAGTTTATTTTTGCAAAACTCATATATGTAAAATATATTTGTATGTATAGTTTTGTATTTGATTTGATCAAAATAAATCCTGAGATCCTCAACAGTCCGTCAAGCTCCTTTATCTGGTCATATGTTTGTGCGTTAGCATATTATCCTCTTATGTGTGAGATAGCCTATACTCAGTAGCCTTGTCACAATATAATACTTCTATATAATACTTGACTATCTCCTTTTTACTCGATCGGACCGGAGCAGACCCGGAGAAATGCGTACTGTAAAAAGGAGCACACGCTGAGCTCGCTCAAGCTGCCTGCCCGTCACGCATGGGCATGGGCACTTGGCCATCGAGGCCCCAGCAGGAGCAGTCCGGGCGGGCGGCGGGCGCCCAGGCTCAGTGCATGCATGCTCTGCTTCTGCTGCTAGTCTGCTGTGCACCTGTGCTTGGACAAGGACGACACAACGATCGCAGGCACCACGGTGGTGGAGCTAGCTAGCTGTCTCGTTGCTCGTCGGGCATGCAGATGCAGTTGCAAATCGCACGGACTGATGATGACGATGAGCTAGCCTCGCGTGCAGATTTGGCTGACCGCGACGGCGACGGACGGACGGACGGAGCCAATCGACGCCGACCGGTGGGGCGCGCTGGTCGATCGGCACTCGACACGTAAACAGGCGGCGGCAGCCTTGACCGACTAGTGAGAGTATCTCCAACGACACAACCTATACTCAAGATGGGTCCTTCAGCCTTTGCCTATCCAAAACGTGCTCCAACAGCTCACCCACCGACGACCCATTTTGGGTGCTATCCGAAAGGAGACGAATAAATGCGTAGCCGAAACGAGAGGACGCAAACCTCTAGCGCCGACAGTGGTGGGCCCGCCGCGAGGAGCAGCCTGCGCAGGTCGTCGTCGGTGGGGAGGAACCGGCTGAGGAGCAGCCGTCGCCGGCGAGGAGCGGGGAGCGGATCGAGGTGGGGAGCAGGGCGAGTCGAGGTGGGTCCGCGGCGGGTCTACGGTGGGACTCTGCCTTCCCCATCCCACGGCGGCTCCGGCTCTTCTCCGGCGTCGTCCTCCGCCGGCGAGCGGCTGGAGTGGCGCGGCATGCCCATCGGCGAGCGGCGCACGACGTCCCCGTGGCGAGGTCGGGAGTGGCACGGCGAGGTCTGCCTCCGGGCGCGGTCGGCGGGTACCGTGACGAGGAGAGGAGCGGGGAGCGGCGTGCCGGCGACGAGAGCCCGCGCTAGCGGCCGTGGCCTGCGCGCCCCCATGGGACGGGCGGCAGCATGGGAGGAGTCCTGTGCGCGCATCCCCATGGCTGGTGGCCGGCGGGATCTGCCAGGCTCGCGTGGAGGAGAAGTGGGGCGAGACCGGGAGGACAGAGGAGGAAGAAGGGCTCTGCTTTTGCATAGTCTGTTGGAGAAGTGAATTTTTAGGTGCGTGACCCAAACCTTGCAATAGGTCTGTGGTTTGCGTCCCCGTTGTTGGAGATAGCCGAGGTGAGCGGAGCGGAGCGGCCCTCTGCCGACGCCGTCGTGCTCGTGCCTGCGGATGATGCCGAGACCGATAAAACCGGCCGGTGTCGTCGTTTCTGTGATTCTCTGTCGCAATACCACTCTGTCCCAGTCCCCAGCTTCGCCAAGCTCGCACGCAACTGCCGGCCGTCCCGTCTCTGGCCGGAGTCGAGTCTGTACACGTACTACTAGTACTCGGTCAATGGCGGACGCCAGTTTTAGCCCTCGACACATCTCATCCGCATCGCCTGCGACGAGCATTCCACTGCTACCCAAATAATTTTGCAAGACTATACTCTTTTATTAATGGATGTGGTTACAAAATTCAACCACCGCGGTTAATACCTGTGATTAACGGAGGCGGACATATTTTGTTTACCGAGGCGCCTCAAAAAATCGATTTACGGAGGTGGACACTTTAAGACAACCGCTTCAAAAAAAAAATGACCTATTTTCGGAGGCGGTCGTCTTATGATGCCCGCCTCCGTAAATCAATTTTCGGAGACGGGCCGCCTCCGAAAAGGTCGAGGCCCAACAGGCCCAGCAAGGCCCGATAGTCGTCTCCAACTATAAATATAGAGACTTAGGGTTTCTTCGCTCCCCTCTCTCCCTCTCTCACCGCCTCCCTCTGAGTCGGCCTTGCGCGACCCTCTTCGAGACCGCGCGCCTCCCTCCCCACTCCGGCCTACCTCCCCCGGCCCTCTCCACTCCGGCCTCCCACTCCCTCTCCCTCTCCACTCCGGCATCCCTCTCTCTCTCTCTCGCGGTGGCGCTCCTCCCCCACCCTAGCAGCAGCGGCGGCGTTGGATGTGGGGCCTCCGGTGGCGGCGCGTCTGTAAGGTCCTAGATGGCTAGAGGGGGGGTGAATAGCCTATTAAAAAATTCTACAAGCACCACTAAGCAAACTTGTTAGAATAACAAACGGCGTAAAGCGAGCTTTGCTTAGCCTACGGTTGTGATGCAAGCCTCCTATCCACAAGTCTAGTAGATTATGATCTCTAGTTCACACAAGTGCTAGGTCACTAACTTACACTAGTGAGCAAGCTAACAACTACTAGCAAAGGCTACCACTAGAGCTACACAAGATAAACTAGTGAATGTAAATGCAAGAGAGAGGATTGTGATTCTTATACCGATGGTGAAGTGAAGATGTTGCCAATCACCAAGATGATATACAATCAATCAATATTGACAACAACACAATATGTAGACCAATCACCGGGAGACAAGAGACACAATATTTTTGTTAACCCGGTGTTCACTTGTGCACCGACAAGCTACGTCACCGGTTGTGTCGACCAACACTTAGATGGTTCCTCGGTGTGACCCTCAAGTCACTTGCCCCTCAAGGCACGCCCCGCAAGGCACCGCAAGACACCACTCTCAAGCGAGGTAACTCAATGACACGCGCAATCCAATAGAGTTGCTTTTGGCGTCCCGCCGAGGAAAGCACAAGAACCTCTCACAATCAACCGGAGGTGGCCAAGAACAATCACCTTCTCTTGCCAACGCCTCCAACAATCTCCAAGCCGGCTAGGAGCGGTACTCTCCAAGAGTAACAAGAAATCCACCGGCTAAACCACCCACAAGTGCCACTAGATGCCCTCAAGCTATGCAATGCACTTTGGGATCACTCAATCTCACTTTTGATTTGCAATCAAGCAAGAGAGATGAGTGGGAGGAGTTGCTTTAGCTCAAAGGATGCACAAGAATGTTAGAAATGCCAAGAGGCCTCCCCAAGGGCCGGCCAACGAGTATTTATAAGCACCCCAAACAAATAGAGCCGTTGCCACTCCACTCACAGAAAACTCGGGACGACCGGACGCGCCGGTCGAAACTGACCGGACGCTCCGGTCGCCCAACGGCTAAATTTCGAAACTGCGACCGGACGCGCCGGTCGCAACGACCGGACGCGCCGGTCGCTCAACGGTTCTTTCGCGATCCACTGACCGGACGCGCCGGTCGCAACGACCGGACGCGCTGGTCACGACCAGACGCGCCGGTCCCGTGACCCACCGGACGCGCCGGTCAACACAGAGCCGCGCACAGCGAAACAACGACCGGACGTGCTGAAGAACTGACCGGACGCCACAGTGCCCGCGTCCGGTGGGAGTCCAGTAAGCTCCCTGGACGACCGGACGCGTCCGATCGTGTGTGACCGGACGCGCACCGCGTCCGACGTCTTCGTGAACCGCTGTTCGCATGACCGGACGCGCCGGTCCCGCGAGTCACCGGACGCGCCGGTGGCAAACCCTCGCTCGCACGCCTGACCTCTGCGCAGTACTGACCGGACGCGCCGGACGCACAGTGACCGCGTCCGGTGCAGCGTCCGGTGCAGCGTCCGGTCACTTCTGTGACCGCGTTCGCCTCCGTTTCTTTTCCGACTTCCGGCGCAATGGAAAATAGGCATTTCATTTCCCCGAAATCGCCTGAATCCCGCGCTCGCACGCTCGGCGGGAAGGAGAAAGGAACCCAAACCCTTCTCTACCCGCAAACCACAGCGCGACCAACGCCACCTTTGCAAATGTGCCAACACCATCAAGTGTACATCTCCATGTGCTTGTGTGTTAGCTTTTTCTCAATCATTTTCAAAGGTTTTCCAGTTAGCTCACTAGGCCCTACATGCAATCCACTTCATGAATTCACCTAGTGGCACCCGTGCGTCGAATAACCGATAAGACTTCCCCTCTTAATAGTTCGGCTATCGACCCTAAACCACTCACACCCTCTATGGTGTCTTGAGTGTAAAACAAAATGGCCCTATGGTTATACCTTTGCCTTGAGCCCATTTTGTTTCTCCAAATGATATGATCCACTTCATATCATCACATGACCATCTCGATCCATCGACCTTGATTTCACTTGCTCTTCACCTTCACAACCGGTCCATCGAGCCAAGCCTCATCTTGGTCTTCACCATCTTGGTCACATGAGTCAATGTCATGTCTCATATTCAATGACCACCTTTATCTAAATCATCCACTTAGATACAAAGGTTAGTCCTAGGTTTCATCAATTAGCCAAAACCAAACTAGGGACTTTCAATCTCCCCCTTTTTGGTAATTGATGACAACCCTCACAAAGATGATTTTGATAATAAAAGTTTTGAACTTGTCATACTTGTCCAATCATTTTGCTCATAAGTAAAGTTTGGACAATTATCACAAGCTCGGTTTTGGTAGCATTAGCTCCCCCTACATATGTGCATAGAGTTTGGATTGAAAGCTTTGCACATATGCATGGATAGAAGTGTTGGGAGAGTAATTCTACCAAAATGATGCTAAGGTGTAAGAAATGGACCTTTGAAGCGTGATACCAATCGGAGTTGCCTTTTACACCATCCTTAGCATCATGAAGTAACTAGACATCCATCAAAACTCAAGAACCCCGTGAGATCAACATTATATGTAAGGTTCTTGGACCACTTGTAAACACTTTAGGCAAGTCTAGATACCACATGTAAAACTATTCCTATGCATGCTAGTAGATCATTTCATCATCCAAGTTCTATACTAGCATTGCACCACACAAGCATATATATTGAATTTAAATACGTGTGCAATGAGCAAGTCATATGTAAATGCACAAACAAATGCAACAACTTTATTTATGAGCTTGCTCCCCCTACTTATGTGCATCAAAAAATTTTATTTACCCCTTTATCATGTTGAATCATCTTTTTTTTCCTTTATCATGTTGACCTTTATCATGTTGAATCATCTTTTTCTCTCCCCCTTTGTCAACAACTTACCCAAAAATAGGATCAAATTGTGGAGAGAAGAAAAATGTTTGATGGAGTAGGTTAAGATTTATCAATTTTGGTTCAACCTAGAATACTTGCCAAAGATATTTAATTCGATTTGAACCAAAGACAAGCTTCTTCACACCTCCTAATAAGGGTTATCTTGCCTATGTTGAATTAAACACTTATAGCAAATCTTCTAGATTCAACACTAGGTTTGCAAGCTCACAAACATGTCATATGCCACCACTAGATCAAAACAAACATAGAGGCAATAGTGGTAACATATATCCATCAAATTCATTTGATTTACCATGAATGCTCATGCATACCACTTAATATGTCTACATGCTCTAGCAAGTCCTTAGCATAGGATGAATGACATGTCAATCAACTTTACCTTGCAATGTCGAAGGAGAGGCATGTCAATAAGTGGATGGGGTGCATTCAACTCATGTTTGAGAAATCAAGAATGTTCAATTCATTCCTTAGCTTGCAAAACCTCTTTTCATCAAGTGGCTTAGTGAGAATATCGGCAAGTTGATCATTGGTGCCAACACTTTCAATGGCAATATCTCCCTTTTGTTGATGATCTCTAATGAAATGATGCCTTATGTCAATATGCTTTGTTCTTCCATGTTGAACCGGGTTTTGTACCATCTTGATTGCACTCTCATTATCACATAGCAATGGCACATTCTTGAAGTTGAGGCCATAATCCTTCAAAGTTGATTTCATCCATAGCAATTGTGCACAACAACTCCCCGCACTCACATATTCGGCTTCGGCGGTAGAGATTGCCACACTATTTTGTTTCTTTGAGGACCATGACACAAGTGATCTTCCAAGTAATTGACATGTGCCACTTGTGCTCTTTCTATTGATCTTGCAACCCCCATAGTCGGAGTCCGAATATCCAATCAATTCAAACTTTGACCCCTTGGGATACCATAGTCCAACATCTCTTGTTTGCTTCAAGTACCTCAATATTCTTTTTGCGACCGTGAGATGACTCTCTCTAGGTGAGGCTTGATATCTTGCACACATGCAAACACTAAACATGACATCCGGCCTTGATGCGGTGACATAGAGTAGACTTCCAATCAAAGACCGATATTCCTTTTGATTCACCATATTTCCATCAAGATCACTATCCAAATTGCCATTTGTACCCATTGGAGTTGAAATTGGCTTTGCATCTTGCATTCCAAACTTCTTCAACATGTCCCTTATGTATTTCCCTTGACTCACAAATGTCCCATTCTTCAATTGCTTGACTTGGAGACCAAGGAAGTAGCTAAGTTCACCAATCATAGACATTTCAAACTCTTTGGCCATCATAGCACCAAATTCTTCACAATAAGCTTGATCGGTTGATCCAAAGATGATATCATCAACATATATTTGCACTATGAATAGATCATTCCCAATCTTCTTGGTGAATAGAGTTGTATCAACCTTGCCCATCTTGAATCCCTTAGAGAGAAGGAAATCCCTTAGCCTCTCATACCATGCTCTAGGTGCTTGCTTCAAGCCATATAAAGCCTTCTTCAACTTGTACACATGGTTGGGTTTCTTGTCATCTTCAAATCCGGGCGGTTGCTCAACAAAAACTAACTCATTGATGATCCCATTGAGAAATGCACTTTTGACATCCATTTGATATAGTTTGATGTTATGTGCACAAGCATAAGCCAATAGAATCCTTATTGCCTCCAATCTTGCCACGGGAGCATATGTCTCATCATAGTCAAGACCTTCAACTTGAGTGTAACCTTGAGCAACTAGTCTTGCTTTGTTTCTCACTACAATGCCATCTTGATCTTGCTTGTTTTTGAACACCCACTTGGTTCCAATCACATTGTAGTCATTTGGCCTTTCTACCAACTCCCAAACATCATTTCTTGTAAAATTGTTAAGCTCTTCTTGCATAGCCATGATCCAATCGGCATCCCTCAAAGCTTCTTCTATCTTCTTTGGTTCTATGGTTGACACAAATGATGCATGCTCACAAAACATTGCCAATCTTGATCTTGTTTGCACACCACTTCTAATATCACCAATAACACTATCAATGGGGTGATCTCTTGCAATATGTTGTGGTTGGAGTACTTGCACTTGATTGCTTGAGCTTGGTTGATCACTTGATGTATCTTGATGAGATGAACTAGCACCATGATCTTGCACTTGAGAGTCACTAGCTAGCTTGAATGGTGAATTGAGCACTTGATCTTTATCATCATCTTGAATATCAATTACTTGCTTTGCTCTAATGTCTCCAATGTCCATGTTCTTCATTGCTTCCACTAATAGAGTTCCACATTGCTTCCACTAATAGAGTTCCACCAATATCATCTAGATTTTCTTCTTCATCTTGTGACCCATTGGTTTCATCAAATTGCACATCATGGACTTCTTCTAGAATGCCACTTGAGTTGTTCCAAACTCTATAAGCTTTGCTTGTAGTTGAATAACCAAGTAGGAATCCCTCATCACATCTCTTATCAAATTTCCCCAATCTAGTGCCCTTCTTCAAGATATAGCATTTGCAACCAAAAACCCTAAAATAAGAAATATTGGGCTTTCTTCCATGAAGTAGCTCGTAAGGGGTCTTCTCTAGCAATGGATGACAATATAGTCTATTGATGTAGTAGCAAGCGGTATTGATTGCTTCATCCCAAAATGATTGACTCACATTGTACTCATGAAGCATTGATCTAGCCATATCAAGCAATGTTCTATTCTTCCTCTCAACTAGGCCATTTGATTGTGGAGTGTACTTGGCCGAGAATTGATGTCCAATACCATAATGATCACAAAGTTCTTCAATTCTTGTATTCTTGAATTCACTTCCATTGTCACTTCTCACCTTTTTGATTCTAATCTCAAACTCATTGTGAACTCTAGTGAGAAATGTCTTGAAGGTGTCAAACACTTCACTTTTGTCACTAAGAAAGAATACCCATGTGAATCTTGTGAAGTCATCCACTATGACAAAGCCATACTTGTTACCGCCTATGCTTGTATATATTGTTGGTCCAAATAGATCCATGTGCATCAACTCAAATGGTTTGCATGTGCTCATTGTACTCTTCTTTGGATGTGAGCTTCCAACTTGCTTCCCGGCTTGACATGCACTACAAAGCTTATTCTTCTCAAATTCAACATCTTTCAAACCATTGACAAGATTGTGAGTTGTAAGCTTCTTCAATTGTTTCATGCCAACGTGACCAAGCCTTCTATGCCAAAGCCAACCCATGCTTGATTTGGAGACTAAGCAAGTTGTCAAAGAAGTTTCTCTAGCATTGAAGTCAACTAGGTAGAGATTCTCATATCTAAAACCCTTGAATGCCACATTTGAACCATCCACACTAATAACTTCCACATCATCAACCCCAAAAATGCATTTGTAGCCTAGATCACATATTTGTGCCACGGATAGAAGATTGAAATCCAAGCTTTCAACTAGCAACACATTGGAGATACTCATGTCATTTGATATTGCAATCTTGCCCAAGCCAATAACCTTGCCTTTCTTGTTATTGCCAAATGTGATAGAATCAACACCACTATTATTGTCATTGATTGAGTCAAACATTCTTGATGTACCGGTCATGTGTTGAGTGCACCCACTATCAATAATCCAATGCCTTCCTCCGGCTTTGTAATTGACCTACAAGCAAATTAATGAAGCTTAGGTACCCACTTTTGTTTGGGTCCTCGTAGGTTAGTAACTAAGCTCTTTGGTACCCAAATAACCTTCTTCTTTGGGCCCACAATTGGTGTACCAACAAACTTAGCTTGCACACCCTTCACACCCTTGGTAAGCACATAGCAAGAATCAAAAGGTATAGTATTAACAAGGTTCTTGCTTTGGTTTTTTTTATTGCAATTATGCTCTAGGTGCCCAACTTGCTTGCATCTATTGCAAAATCGACCATTGCCCTTCACAAAGCTAGGCTTTGGAGTTGCAAAGGCCGACTTGCCTTTCTTGGGGGTGTAGCCCAATCCCTCTTTGTTAAGAGAGAACCTTTGGCTACCCAAGCACTTAAGCAAGCGGGCCTCACCACCATAGGCCTTGCCTAAGGCGTGAGTGAGCTCATCCACCTCTCTCTTGAGAGTCTCATTCTCAACCATTAGTGAGGCATCACAAGTGAAACCATCACTAGTAGTGGAGGTAGAGTTGGTGGTGGTGGATGAAGAGCTACAAGAAGGGTTAGCATTTGACATGATGATAGGTTCATTAAAGGATTCATCAATTATATCACATGTAACACCTATATCACATGATACAACAACCTCCTTCTTTGCTTGTTGTTCAAGTAGCAATGAGTGAGCTTTTTCAAGCTTGGAATGAGCCTTATCAAGATCCTCATGGTCTTCCACTAGACTCTCATGAGTGGTCTTAAGCTCACTAAGGACTTTCTCAAGTATTGCTACCTTCATTGAAAGCTTCTTACACTCTTTGTTCTTGGCAATAGCTATGTCTCTAGTTTGTTGCAACAAGTCATATAGTTGTTCTTTAGTTGGTTCATCATCATCATTTTCATTATCATTATCATTATCACTATCATGAGCATATTCCATTTCACTTTCATCATCACTCTCATCATATAATACCTTAGCTTCTTTAGCCATGAAGCATGAAGAGGATGAATCAAATAATGATGGCTTCTTGTTGATAGCAATGGAAGCAAAAGCCTTGTTGGATGATTCTTCTTCTTCTTCTTCATTATCATCACTTTCCCAAGTGATCACATAGGCACCATTCTTGCCTTTCTTGAATGTCATCTTGGCCTCTCTCTTCTTCTTCTCAAACTTGCCCCTCTTGTTGTTCTTCTTCTTGTCATAGGGACATTCGGCTTGAAGATGTTCGGTGCTATCACAATTGAAGCACTTCCTTTGTTGCTCATTGCACTTGAAATTGTCATTTCTCTTTTTGAAGCCTCTTCTTTTGATAAACATTTTGCCAATATTTTTGACAACTAGAGCAAGTGTCTCATCATCAACTTCCAATTCTTCATCTTCTTCGTTGTCATCTTCTTCTTGAATTGAGGCTTTTCCCTTTGAGGAGATGGCCTTAAATGCCACGGTCTTCTTCTTCTTTTCTTCCTCCTTCTCATCAACATCTTGATCATACTTGTCAAAGGTCAATACCTCTCCAAGCAAATCATTGGGCTTTATTGTTTCAAGCCCATCTCTTTGTAGCATCATGATCAACATCTTGAATCTTTTAGGTAAGCTCAACAAGAACTTGTGGCAAAAATCTTGGTCTTGTGTCTTGTGCCCTAAGCTCTTGAGATCATTCACAATGACTTGCAATCTATGAAACATCTCTAAGATTGTTTCTTCTTCTTTCATCTTGAAGTTCTCAAACTCACTCTTGAGCCCATATAGCTTGGCACTCTTCACAACCTTAGTGCCCTCATATGTTTCACTTAACCTTGTCCATACTTCATTTGCCAATTCCAAATCCTTGATGCCCTCAAATACTTTTGTGTCAATACCATTGTAAAGTGTATTGAGAGCCATTCTATTGCATGTTCTATTTGCTCTATCTTCATCGGTGAGATGATCGGGATCAATGATAGCAAAATCATTCTCGGTGACTTCCAATACTCTCTCATGAATAGAACCAAGGTACATTGTCATCTTTCTCTTCCAATGAGCAAAAGAACTAACACCATCAAAGAACGGTGGCTTGCCCCCAACATGATTGAACACAATTTGAGCCATTTTTCACACCGAAGGATGTTAAGCCTTGATTAAAACGGTGACCACGGCTCCGATACCACTTGTAAGGTCCTAGATGGCTAGAGGGGGGGTGAATAGCCTATTAAAAAATTCTACAAGCACCACTAAGCAAACTTGTTAGAATAACAAACGGCGTAAAGCGAGCTTTGCTTAGCCTACGGTTGTGATGCAAGCCTCCTATCCACAAGTCTAGTAGATTATGATCTCTAGTTCACACAAGTGCTAGGTCACTAACTTACACTAGTGAGCAAGCTAACAACTACTAGCAAAGGCTACCACTAGAGCTACACAAGATAAACTAGTGAATGTAAATGCAAGAGAGAGGATTGTGATTCTTATACCGATGGTGAAGTGAAGATGTTGCCAATCACCAAGATGATATACAATCAATCAATATTGACAACAACACAATATGTAGACCAATCACCGGGAGACAAGAGACACAATATTTTTGTTCACCCGGTGTTCACTTGTGCACCGACAAGCTACGTCACTGGTTGTGTCGACCAACACTTAGATGGTTCCTCGGTGTGACCCTCAAGTCACTTGCCCCTCAAGGCACGCCCCGCAAGGCACCGCAAGACACCACTCTCAAGCGAGGTAACTCAATGACACGCGCAATCCAATAGAGTTGCTTTTGGCGTCCCGCCGAGGAAAGCACAAGAACCTCTCACAATCAACCGGAGGTGGCCAAGAACAATCACCTTCTCTTGCCAACGCCTCCAACAATCTCCAAGCCGGCTAGGAGCGGTACTCTCCAAGAGTAACAAGAAATCCACCGGCTAAACCACCCACAAGTGCCACTAGATGCCCTCAAGCTATGCAATGCACTTTGGGATCACTCAATCTCACTTTTGATTTGCAATCAAGCAAGAGAGATGAGTGGGAGGAGTTGCTTTAGCTCAAAGGATGCACAAGAATGTTAGAAATGCCAAGAGGCCTCCCCAAGGGCCGGCCAACGAGTATTTATAAGCACCCCAAACAAATAGAGCCGTTGCCACTCCACTCACAGAAAACTCGGGACGACCGGACGCGCCGGTCGAAACTGACCGGACGCTCCGGTCGCCCAACGGCTAAATTTCGAAACTGCGACCGGACGCGCCGGTCGCAACGACCGGACGCGCCGGTCGCTCAACGGTTCTTTCGCGATCCACTGACCGGACGCGCCGGTCGCAACGACCGGACGCGCTGGTCACGACCGGACGCGCCGGTCCCGTGACCCACCGGACGCGCCGGTCAACACAGAGCCGCGCACAGCGAAACAACGACCGGACGCGCTGAAGAACTGACCGGACGCCACAGTGCCCGCGTCCGGTGGGAGTCCAGTAAGCTCCCTGGACGACCGGACGCGTCCGATCGTGTGTGACCGGACGCGCACCGCGTCCGACGTCTTCGTGAACCGCTGTTCGCATGACCGGACGCGCCGGTCCCGCGAGTCACCGGACGCGCCGGTGGCAAACCCTCGCTCGCACGCCTGACCTCTGCGCAGTACTGACCGGACGCGCCGGACGCACAGTGACCGCGTCCGGTGCAGCGTCCGGTGCAGCGTCCGGTCACTTCTGTGACCGCGTTCGCCTCCGTTTCTTTTCCGACTTCCGGCGCAATGGAAAATAGGCATTTCATTTCCCCGAAATCGCCTGAATCCCGCGCTCGCACGCTCGGCGGGAAGGAGAAAGGAACCCAAACCCTTCTCTACCCGCAAACCACAGCGCGACCAACGCCACCTTTGCAAATGTGCCAACACCATCAAGTGTACATCTCCATGTGCTTGTGTGTTAGCTTTTTCTCAATCATTTTCAAAGGTTTTCCAGTTAGCTCACTAGGCCCTACATGCAATCCACTTCATGAATTCACCTAGTGGCACCCGTGCGTCGAATAACCGATAAGACTTCCCCTCTTAATAGTTCGGCTATCGACCCTAAACCACTCACACCCTCTATGGTGTCTTGAGTGTAAAACAAAATGGCCCTATGGTTATACCTTTGCCTTGAGCCCATTTTGTTTCTCCAAATGATATGATCCACTTCATATCATCACATGACCATCTCGATCCATCGACCTTGATTTCACTTGCTCTTCACCTTCACAACCGGTCCATCGAGCCAAGCCTCATCTTGGTCTTCACCATCTTGGTCACATGAGTCAATGTCATGTCTCATATTCAATGACCACCTTTATCTAAATCATCCACTTAGATACAAAGGTTAGTCCTAGGTTTCATCAATTAGCCAAAACCAAACTAGGGACTTTCAGCGTCGGATCCAGCCTCGGGGCTCGCAGATCCGGCGGATCCGCCCTCGAGGCTCGCGGATCCGGCGAGCTCACCAGTGTGCCCGCCCTCTGGCGGCGAATCGAGGGATGGCGCAGGCGAGGTGGCGGCGGTCCTCTTCATCAGGCGTCGATCCGGCGGATATGGCGGCGTGCGACGACTAGCGGGCCAATCCGGCTGTGGGAGGCCAGATCCGGCAGCGGGCGGCCCCATCCCGGCATGCACCGGCGAGCAGCTAGCGGTGGCGGCGGCGATGACGGCCCGTGGATGGGCTCGGCAGGCCTGTCCACAGGTTTTTCTTTCTTTTTTTTGTTTTTTGTGTTTGATGTACAGAGGCGGGCAAAGCAACCGCCTCCATAGGTCATGGATTAACCGTAACCTTTGATTGGAGACGGTTGCAATGCCCGCCTCCAAAAATAAAAACATCCGCCTCCAGTAAATATTCTGTAGTAGTGTTCAAGCCACCCGGCCCGGCACGGGCCCGTGCCAGACACGACCCGATAAGGCATGACATGGTAGAGCACGACGGACCACCGGGCCGTGCCGCTGCAGTCCATTATGCCTGGCCGATGGCCCAGACATGGCCCGTCGGGCCACTTTCTGTGTCAGGCCGGCCCGGAAAGCACGACCTTTTTAGCAGGCCGGGCTGGCCGCCTGAGGCCCGCTTCAACAGGGGAAGGGAGAGAGGACGGAGGACAAGGTCGAGGTGCTGTCCTGCGGCCGCGGTGGCGCTCGAGGCGACGGCGTGGAGGACGCGGAGGCGGTGATGGCGTCGAGGCACATGACCGCGTGGAGGAGGCAAGGGAGGTGATGCAGAGGCGCGGTGACGAGGCGATGCAGAGGCACCGGGCATGGTTGGCGGCGGCCTCAGATCGGCCGCTTGAGGCTGCCGTGCTCGAGGCCGGTGCCTGCGGTGCGGCCAGGCGGGACTGCGGGAGGCTTTGACCACGGAGGAGGAGCATGTGGCCGCTGGTGCGAGGGGCGAGAAGGTGGCTGCCGTCGGTGGTGCGGGCGTGGAGGAGGCGGGCGTTGGTGCTAGGGGCGAGGAGGAGACGAGGTTGCGACTGCGACGCCCGGCCGCGCGAGCCTAGTGCCGTAGTGCGGCGCGGGATGAGGATGCGGTAAGCGACGCGGGGATGGAGAATTGGGGATGCGGTAAGTGGTGTGGGGACAGGGATGCGGTAGGTTGGATGAAAGTAGTCAAGGTTACAGTGAAATTGTATGGGCTGTTAGGACCTGGCCTATTTTACCGTGCCGTGCTAAAAACCGGGCCTCGTGCCGGGCCATCGGGCTGCGGGCTGCATGCTCATCATGCATGCATGCCTCGTCAGCCAGCGTTGAACCTGACCGACACGGACACTGGGACTGGGTCCAGGTCCAGGACCAGCCATCCACCGGCTTAGTACGTACTACTCAAGTGTGTCGACTGGATGGAGCATCAGTGCATCAGCAGGAGGTCGAGTCGTTTAAGCAAAGCCTTCCAGATTCTTCTGTACTCTAGTCGTCGATGAACGCACGCAGGATTATGAAGGCGATGGTCGATGGCATGGCGGCTCCCTGTCTTCCGGTGGCAGGTGGCTGGCCGGTGCCACAGTTTATTTGACTGAGCAGCATGCATGCATGCATATCAAAGGAGATCTGGAGATGTGTACATGCATGTAGCAGCATTTGAAAAGGGCATCAATATCATCTAGTAGTAGTACGTTTATCATATCATATCAAGAAAGAGGGGGGAGTTGTAGGGCAGCCAGCAATTAGGCAAAGGCACCATCAAACTGCATGCATGCCTACTTCTTTAATCAATCTGACACTAATAAGCAGCTTTATCTGTAGGGCGCTAGCAGCAATAGGCGTGCGATAGTATATGCCGGCCCTTTTGGCCCCCGTGTTAGGTAGTCGTGGATTCTTGACTGAATGTGATTGTCACGTCGCTATTATACTTGTGATAATTTGGATTTTGGACTACTTGAATCAGCATAGCATGTACTAAGAGCTAGTATAGTAGTTCTAAACAAAGTTTTATACTGAGATAGAGGAGATGGAGAGAAGAAAAGAACGATCCAGCTCCTGCACAAGAATCAAAAAGTTTTATGAGACAAGCAAGTACCGTCTGTCCCTTTATAAAAGGTCGTGATGGTATTCGTGTTGATAAGACTTTCTTAAGTTTTATTGGGTTTGTAGAAAATATTAATAATATTTGTATCTCTAAATAGGTTTATTTTTAAAAAAAGATTCAACGATCTATCTTATTATATATCATTAATATTAATATTTTCTTACACTAGGATCATGCCCGTGCGTTGCAACGGGAACAAGTCCACCTGGCAAACTCATCTTCTTCCACGACAACGGTTGGTTGTGCAATGAGCTATTTTTTTTTTGCCTCGATCTTTGATAGTGGCGGGTGGATGATTGTGCCCAAACAGAACAAAGGCGCAGTAGTGCCCGTGCTAACGCTACAGCTTCATTTTAGGGGTGCACATGAAAACAACAAAATAATGATATTTTTTTCTATAATTTAGGTTTTACACAATTTATATGACCATGTATATGATTCGAGAAACAACAGAAGCAGCAGGGAAGAACCAAGTTAATCAACTCGACAAAATCAACATAGCAAGTAACCGACCATTTGACCACATCGAGCAGTTTGAACGTTGAAAGAGCATCAGGATTACTTTAACATGTTGTCTTAGCTCTATTTAGATATCAAATATCTATAGAGCATAAACGGAATCAATATAGAGTCATATCTGTTGACTCACTAGTGGCTAAGACAAAAATTTATATATACGCTATACTCTTCTTCTGAATGAACAGCTATACTCTTCTTCTGATTTCGGATCTGATAGTCAAGATATCGCTGAGC
The DNA here is from genome assembly GCA_038087645.1 of Saccharum hybrid cultivar R570. Lineage (NCBI taxonomy): Eukaryota > Viridiplantae > Streptophyta > Magnoliopsida > Poales > Poaceae > Saccharum > Saccharum hybrid cultivar. The sequence continues at coordinate 43,925,594 of JAQSUU010000534.1, forward strand.
GTTTTCCACTGTTGATGAAACTTGATGATGACAACCTTGCAGTGAAGACCGACATCAGCAGCAGAACACTAACAAGTTGCTCAGCAACAGAACAACCTCTAGTTAATTTAGTAAAAGTACAAAACAATGCATTTGTGGTGCTGACCAAAAAGTGTGGCCATCAAGACCGACATCACACTTATTAAGTTCCTGTAAAAAAATAGTTCAGAAATAGTTTGAATGGTGGACTGTTCACAGTTTAGAAATAGTTTTGACTCAAAAAAAATAAAGATGCACAACACTAACAAGTTTTTTTTATATGAGCTGACAAACTAACATGACTTTTATATCAGAGCTGACATTCTTCTTACTGCAGTAATCATTGATGTAGAAAACACACACATTAGACAACATTGATTTCAATTAGATACCCCAAATTAGGTGTCTTCTTTTTGCAGTTTTGGCACAATGAATATCATACTATATGTTCATATTCATAAGGTTGTCACGATATCAATTCGTATGCACTGATCATAACTTAAGTTCACAAAAATGAATCAAATACAAGGTATGACGTAATGTACCTTTGAAAGATTTTGATACATGGAGGAATGTTCCAAATTCAATTTTGTAAACTAATAATTTGCTATTGCATATGGATAGGATACAACATAAAGAGTAAATATAAAAACTGGAGCAAACCTATTATTAGCTCCAAACGAGACTTATGAATTAAAACCAAAATGCATGTGGCATTGTAACTGTATTGAATAGAAGTGCTAACAGTTAAGGTCACCGGAAAAAAACTCAAATGTTACACGGTACATATAGAGTTAGCACAAGATTTCTTTATTCTGGAACGTAACAATCTAGGCCCGGTGCATAATGCTCTCAATATGGTGGCTATCGGGGAAGAAACAAATCCAAAAACTGTGAAGCCATACTGAGACAACGTTACAGCGTTATAACTTGTTACTTAGAAAGCCGTCGAAACATAGCAGGTCATTGTCATCAATAATTCAGGTTCCTGATTTTGAGACAGTCAAATAAGTGTATACCCTCCTAAGCAAAAGACTAATACACATTGAACAGATAAATGGCACACTGAGTTTCAAGCCACTGTAAATGCATCTTTCATAAATATAGCATAAAAGCATGTAACCATTCTTTTTTGGTAAGCTTTTGGAAAAAATGGAAGTATTGACATAACAATTTGTTGGACATTGATATGAGTAATATAGGTACAGCAACCTTTTTTACCTTTGGTCACAATTTTAGAAATAGCCTAGAGGTAAACAGAGCATTTGTTATATCGATGGGCGCAACTGCACTTGATCGTACCTTAAAATAAGATAGCGCTATGAATAACGAAAGACAAAGTAGACATTCTACTGGCACTAAATAAATAATCAAATTTTAACTGACTGAAATTTTCAGCTGTGCATATAACAGCAAAATGCATAAAAACATGGGTAACAAAAAGAAATATTACAGAGAGGAACACACTAACATCCCTGTTTAGTAAAAAAAAGAAGTCAAATATATCCACATAGAAACCAGGGAAAAAAAAGGATATGTGCATCATGGGTGCTGCTCCATCCTGCATAGAAGGCCTATCCTTAGGCATCTCAAAGGCAGCAGGCAGGGAGCCAGGGAAATTAGAAGAGTCATCTCATTCTACGTTTCTGTATTAGAATTTCTCATCAGACGCTTAGTCTGCACATATGTAATAGAAAAAAAAGACAATGAACATAGATAGACTGACATGCACAACCGCACTACAACAAAAATCAATATGATATCAGTGGTAAGCATTAGAGAGCAATGAACGAACAAAATCGACTTGGTGTCCAGGATACCAAATCGATAGTATTATATATTATCTTTATATAAGAAGCAGCCTGAAAAAAACAACCACCATCTCCTTTGAGGCTCAACAACACAATGCTCACACTGCAAAATAGGAGGCTCAACAACATAGGGTATAGGATTTAGTTGTAACAGTAAGTTCAAGTAGAATATTATTCTCTCATAAATCATTAGTGTAATTCATTTCCCAACTCCCAAAGTCTAAGAGATTTATTTCGGCTTGTAGAAGAATTAGATATCTCAATTGTAAATGACTCACGCTTAAAAAACAATGGTTTCATAATGTGCAACTCAATATTTGATTTGCATGCTACCCTATTTTTCAATTGACAGATCACTCTTTCCTATTTCAGACACTGATACATCTTTGGAGATTTGGAGATAGAATTAAACATGCACCGCTACAGTTAACTCAAGCAACCCTGTATCTACCAAATCATGAAGGAATTTGAGTAGTGTAATCACTAACCTCTGTTGTGCTCCAATAACTGCATCATGTAGTGGGTTGAATATAAATTGCAACTTTAGGATAGTTCTCTGAAAAAAAAAACGGCTCACACTGCTTGACCAATAACCAATTATCTGGCAGCATAATAGGCATACTTGAATTTTTAGAAAGGTAACCGGACCAATAATTAGAAATGCAGGGCACAGAACAAGTTATAGACTAATCTGGGCAGTAATAAATACATGAACCTATAGTAGTTCCACTATGGCACCGTAATTTGCTAGTGTAAGAGGAAACATATAAGTTAAGCAGCTGGGCACCAAAAATTAGGAATATGTGATTAAATATGTAGGGTTTTATTTTAGAAGATTTATGGTGAAGGAATTACGGAATTCGTAATTAAAACGAGTCAGATATAAATTAGTAAAGTTTACTGACTAATCGTGAATGGAAGGAACATGGAAATTATCTGTACAATTTTAGGTAATGAAAAATTAGTGGCAAGTATCTAGGTATGATCTAGGCTGACTCTAGTTTATTTAGAAATTTTTCGAGAATATTTTTGTAGTTAAAAAGGTTACATTTTAATATTCTGTGTACACTTTCCGGGTACGCGTAGCATTGTTCCTATGGCTGACGCGCGGGGTCAAATCAGCTGACGGGCTGACTGGGCACTGTGCTTGTGGTCTTGTGTGCCGATCTGTAGACTGCCTCCTGCCCACTCTATGGTCCATGGGCACCGAATCTACGAGAGGAAGAGCAGGGGAGGAGGTGAAACACAGTGGCTACCACGTTTGTCCCGCAAGGTGGAGGTGGCGCGCCCTGAATGGCTTGGGCGACGTGGCTGGTGCTCGCCATTGACTTAGGCGGACGCCATGGCCACGATTCTGGCGCGTCGCTTCTTGCCGAGAAAAGGGAGAGAGAGGTAGCGGAGAGAGAGGGGAAGAGAAGCAGGGGAGGCGCGAAGGTGTCGGGCTCGGGTGCCGACGGTAGGCCCGGGCTGCACCCGCTCCTCCAGTTGGGTTGCCGCTCGGAAGGAGGAGGGAGAAGATGGAGGGAGGTGCCGGCGGAGCAGTATAGCTCGGCGGCATCGGCTTCGAGCTCCGGCGAGCGCAGCTTCAGCGGCAGAGGGTGCGGTGCTCCGACGGCTTCGAGCTTCGGCAACCATGCACGTGCGGCCGCGGGGGGTGAGGAGAGGATAGGCCGACGCCGGGACCCGGCCGCGCCGGTGCAGCCCGCGGGGGTGGCCGTCGCGCTGCACGACCCGCGCCCAGGGGGAGGGGCGCCAGGGAGAGGGAGCTCCGCATCAGCGGCCGCAGGGTTCGCTCGGCCGGCTCCACAGCGAGCGAGAGGGAGGCAGCGCGCCGCCTCCCGCAGCAGAGGCCCGGCGCAAGGGCCACTGGGGCGCTGGCGTCGACGACGGAGGCTGCACAGCGCAAAGGCCATGGGAGCACCGGTGGTGGCGGCGGCCAGCGCAAGGCTAGGGCGAAGCGGAGGAAGAGCTGGCATGCGAGGTGGGGGCAGGGATCGAAGATGTAGGTGGCAGTTGGGACAGAGATTTGACGAGGGACCGTGATGGCGAGATTACCGGAGGGTATCCTGGAGTATGTTCAGGAGTGCCGGGTGGAGCGATGGCTCGGGGGAGGCGAGCGAAGCCGGGCGTGGACGATTCTCCTACAAATGTTTTAGTTGTAGAGATATATTTGATCAAAATAGAATATGTTTAATTTTTCAGGAAGTGAAAACGACAGTAAAAAAAAGCCAGAGGGAGTAGATCATAGGTAAGCCAACTATTATATAAGTAGACCGTATGTGCGTTGCAAGTACATGTACAAACAACAAGTAATGGACTATATTATTAGCTCTCCTGCTTGCTAAACGCCTAAACGTCCTTACTCTCCAGGAGATAGATGCCAAGTTGTCATCTTCCTCTTCCTTTCTTTTTAAACACGGTTCCTCTTTGTCTCGGTCGGTCAGGAACCATGCACGCAGGATATTGGATATGCATATGCTCTCGTGCACATGGAGCTAGGTACGTAAAAGCTAGCAAGTCTCTCGTGAGTCTCAACTCAACTCAACTCAACTCGAGGAATATATATAATGTTCACTCCATGTCTGCATCCATCATTGTGCTTGCAATATATTTGCGCGCTCGCGACTACCAACAAGGAAGAGGCCAAGGGAATCAATCACTACTTGTGCTTTACTTTCATGCATGTTGTTTGACCGCTACGTACGTAAGAGTACGTTAATTGTGTACCTAAACCTACCTAACATTAATTAAGAGCACCGTATATATATGATATTCTTGAGGCAGCACCGAAATATTTGATTTAATTAAGGGGTGTCTCCAAGCTTAATTAAATCTAACAAAATTTTTATAACAATCGGCATGAGTGTCACGCAACAAAATATATATTTGGGTGCAATATATGAGCATGCTTATTATTAGTTCTACAATAATGGATAAACAGGTTGCATCGGAAAGAACCTGCCCGCTGAGCTACAATCGCTGTAAGGTTTCTGGAGTGGCTCCTGCTTTTAGAGGAGAGCCATATATGCAGTCCCTGGCACTAATCTAATCCCGACGGGCATGGCTTAAGACTGATTTGTTTGGCCGATGATTTCTGTGATAATAAATCGGCTAAAACTGATTTGTTACGAGAAAAAAAAATTATTTTATATGGATAAGTTAGACTAATAAGTTTAAGCGAACAAACCTGCTTCCTCTTTGAAATTAGAATTGAAAGAAAGAATTCGTACTACAAGACAAACAACCAGCTGAGCATCCCATCCCATCCAATCAGTCGCGGTCGCAAGTCAGAGTCAGGCTCCTGCCTCCATGCATGCCCACCATTCCACCTTTCTTTCTTTTTTTTATTTTTTCTGTTGGGCTGGCTGCAATCTCCACGCGCAAGTTGCTGCATTTTGTCAATTTGTCATTGCGCTGCCGCTGCAAACCACGAGTGCCATTTATTTGTGGAAATATAGCGGCTTCTACCGTTTTTTCAACTGGAAATTTGTAACGATATTATACGGTTTTTTATCCCACTCGATACACAGTTGCCGTATTCGTTGTCGTGGAAACAAATGAAGCAGCAGCAGTGTAGACATCTTCTGACCGTTTTCATCCGCTGAGGACTGAGCACAGTAGCTTTGCTAGCTTTTTCCTTGCAACTGTGGCCTCTCATTGGTTTTTGAAACGAAGAGCTGCCGATTCTATTACCACCTAAAAAAGGAGAGGAGGTTTTGTCCACAATTTTTTCATGTGCGCGCCTGCCTGCAGGCTACGGTGCATGCCACATGCATATTCGCGCCCGACCGAGAGACCGAAAAGAAAAACAACCTGGCTCCGTACGAATATCTCCTCTCCGGTAAAAAAAACTAATAAAAAACTAAAGGCTCCGTATAATCTCCGGTAAAAAAGAACTACTTGACCAGACCCGAAAACCTGGCTCCGTACTAATCGTCAAAAATCCCCAGTAAAAAAAACTAATAAAAAACTAAAGGAATAGTCGACAAATCTCCGGTAAAACCAAACTATTCGACCGGACCGAAAAATAAATACCAGCAGACCAAAAACTACGATCGCTAAATTAGGAGGGGTTAGCCCAACAAAAAAAGATAATTTCAATTGTTTCAGTACAAGAATAGCATAAAATAAAAAGTAATGTGCTATAGGGCCGTAGACCTCATCGTCCTTTACAATTTCTCTACCCATACGAGCACCTTCGGAGACGATTTTCTGATCTTGCCGTTTACAACTACAAGAATTAAAATTTACCAACTAAATTGACGAGAGTAGTATATTTCTGTGATTTTAGGTACGGGTAATAAATTTTATAAAAATTCAATGAATATCTACACTTAATAAGACTGTAACGTCATCATTCACCCGATAATATCAAAGTCTCGATCCTTGCTTACATGTCCGTATCTGATACGAATCATCCTACACACAGAGCTCACGTGTATGCATCTTAGATAATATCAATTGTTTTAGTATGAAAATAGCATAAAATAAAAAGTAAGCTATAAGGCCATAGACCTCATGGCGCTTTACAATTTCTCTACCCATATGAGCACCTCCGGAGACGATTTTCTAATCTTGCTGTTTACAACTACAAGAATTAAAATTTACCAACTAAATTGGCGAGAGTAGTATATTTCTGTGATTTTAGGTACCGGTAATAAAATTTATAAAAGTTCAATGAATATCTACACTTAATAAGACTATAACGTCATCATATACCCGATAATATCAAAGTCTCAATCCTTGCTTACATGTCCACATCTGATACGAATCATCCTACACACAGAGCTCACGTGTCTGCATCTTTGCTCGGTTCCGCCATCCACGTGTCAGCGTCTAATACAAAGTTCTCGGAGCTCAAGCGTCTGCGTCGATTACTGAGGTTTAGTAAAAAAAAAAGACACCAGTGCAACGCACGGGCATATATCCAGTATATTAAAAGGAAGAAAACCCACCTCTCATTGTTTACACCAACTTTTCATACTAGCGGCAAATTGCACCTGCATTTGCATCGAGCCGGTCGTCAAAAAGTTTGTGAAGCGGCTCACGTACGTAAGTGTTGTAGCCACGTTTGGATCAGTTTGCACTCGAACTACGTGCCAGCACGTACGTGTCGCCACAACTGGTCGGCAGGTCCAAGGCGTTTAACCAAAAAATAAAAACAATTTGCTGCCAGGATCAAGATGGAAACAATGATCATCTCGCCCACGCCCTCTCGACTCTCGTTGAATTGAAGGTCTAACAAAATTGAGAGAGTGCAACAAAGTTGTCAAGGCTGGTGGACTCTGGTCCAGTAACCCTGGAATACAGCACAAAGGCCCAGTCCAGACATGTGGCCCAAAAGGCTAGAGATGACACGGTTACAGTTCAAAACCAAGGATCACACCACACGGGTGCAATGCAAAATAGCCATACACAAACCAAGGTTTAGTAATGTTTGGTGTATTTGCATTCCTTACACCATCATCTCATTGACATATATGCATTAATTATGACAACTTAAGGAAGAGAACAAGCAATTCAGCCTCATCTTTAGCCAGTCACTTCATTTTCAAACTTCTGTTGCAAGCTAGGGAGCTATACTAGGAATGTCACTAACAGGGAAAATATGTTATCAGAAACACTCTGATGCCTGTTCAAGTAATTCCAGGCTTACCACACATACCTCATGCACAATTACAAGACTTCTTCAAAGCATTGTAGACACCTTCAAGAGTCGCATCTTGTACTAGTACAACCTTTTCCCTCGATTTAGAACCAGAGCCTATAGACACCTCTCTTTTCTTCACCCCAAGTACCTACATATTTCATGGAGATTTACAAAATTATTATGATAGGACAGAGAAAGAAAATGTCAAATGAGTGACTTACAGAGTTCACAACATCCATTTTGATTATCCTAGACTCCTAGTTCATAACAATATTAATGTTAGATGAAATAAAGCTCAATAGGACCAAAGAGTTAATCCAGTATAGCTCAGTTTTCCTTTTGCCTTTTTGTTAATGATTTTAAGATGCTATTTCCATGTTCATTGTTGACTTTAACCTCTTGAATTGAACTGACAGTGAAACTAATAAGATCAGAGTTACTTGATCAGGATTATCCACATGACTGTCTGGTATAAAAGCAAAAGCAACATAATTCTAGCTGCACAGATTGTACTATCAGCCCAGCTAGAAAAAAAAAGATCAGAAGGTAAGGCAGTCAAATGCTTTATTGTGCTACTGTTACACCAACCAAACCTTTTGCTTTACAAAAGATGCACCAAATCTATGTTGTTTAAATGCATCTCTCTTTACACAAATTACATCTCAGATTTTTGGAAACAAATATTATAGCAGCTTCTCAGCAGAGTAATTTACTGCAATTCAAGCAGTGTTGCAGACTCAAAATAAAGACTCAAGGCCAGCAATGGTTCAAACACCTTGCTAGACAAATTAGCCTTCTCGACATGCTTATAATAAGCTCAAACAACAATTCAACATTCCGTTGGTGGCAATGGAGCAAATTGGAGTTTACCGTGCTCTAAAATCAAGCACAGTTCAAGTGTTATACATCAATGCAGTAACTAATTCAAAATCAAGCACCAAAGTAAACCAATGTTAAGTTACTTTGGTGCTCTAAAACCACCAATGTAAATTAAAGGCATAGATTGGTTCCCGCAAATGAACAGCTTCAGAAAATCAGTAAGTCACATTTCTGTGTCCCAGCTTTCCGATTGAAATTTCCAAACCAGAGGGTTCTTAAGTTTTATGTTAGCCCTGGGGGTTAGATCTGAACTGTTTCAGTTGCTATTCCCAGCACTTTAGAAGTTGGTTTATTCATCAGCGCTGGGTAATTTTTATTAGCTTCAGTCTGAAGTTTATGAAACAAGGTTAGCGAGCATTCAAGATGTACTGTAGCCTAGACAATATGCAAATCCAAGTCAATTCGTGTTGTGCCATGGTGAGCGACTCACCGAGCTGATAAAGTCGACAAGCGCGGCGTTGGCCTCGCCATCCCTCGCCGGCGCGTCGATCTGCACGCCCACCGCCTCGTCCCCGATCTCTGCAGAACCCCACACACACGCGCGTCGTCGTTTGAGCAAGGAGGGAGAGGAACAGGCCGCCGTGACAGCCGAGATGGAGGCGCTAGAAGGGGGGCAGGCAGACCGGACCTGTGATGGTGGCGACCTTGGAGCCGGGCTTGGCGTGGATGGATATGGCCACGGTCGACGGCGGCATCAGGCGGAGGCAGCCCGGGAACCCTCCAGCTACGGCAGTCGCGGCTGCGGCGGGCGTCGCCGGCGGCGGCGCCGCCCCTTTGGCCTTGCCTCGCTTCCCCGGAGCCATCTCGTTTCCGAGCGATTGAAGTGGGCCCCGGTTCGATTCGTTTCCGAGCTCCGACTGAAGTGGGCCCACCTGCAGCCGCAGAGTAATAAACGTGGGCTCGCTAGGTAGGTTGAAACTAGTTTCATGTTTATAAACAAGATTTTCAAAATACTTTATATTCTGATCGGATTTTAAGACCATCCGCACTGGGGAACGCTACCCCGCACGCAAAAGCATTTACCAGTTCGAAATCTGCTGCAGCGGAGAACGCTACCCCGAACTGTATCGTTGCGGGCGACGCTGCATCCGGTGTCTGTGGCGGGTGTACTTTGCGAACGGTAAAGGACGCGCGGGCCGCTCGAGGAGAGAAAAGGCCGGGCCCGTCCTCCGCGCCTCCGCCAACGCGCCGTGGTGAAGGAGCCGCCGCTGCCGGAGCCCCGTGCTCGAGCCGCCGGAGCCCCGTGCTCGAGCCCACGCCCGCCGGAGCCGCGCGCGCAGCGGAGGCGCGCCCGCCGGCGACCTCGCCCCCGCCGCTGGATGGACAAAGAGGAGGAGAGAGGAGGAGGGAGGGACCGGGGAGGAGGGCCGCCGGGGAGCCGCGCCGGGGTGGAGGGCCGCCGGGGAGCCGCGCCAGGGTGGAGGCCCCCTGCTCGCCGCCGCCCGCCCTCGCGCTGCTCGCCGGGCACCCACGCGCTGCTCCGTAGCTTCTCTGCGACCGGGCGGGGAGGGCCGCCGGAGGGAGCAGGGTGGGCTGCCGGAGGACCGCGCGGGCGAGCCCCGCCGCCGGGCCGCCTCGCATCGCCACGCGCCCGGCCGAGGAGGACGAGGCCCGCCCTCGCTTCGCGCTCGTCCTGCGAGCTCCGCCCACCGCGCCCAGCCGAGGCGGCGGCGCCTCCTCCCATCGGAGCAGAGGAGCGCCAGAGCGCTCGCCGGAGAGGTGGAGGACGGGGGCGATGCGTGCCCGGCTGCCCGCGGTGGAGAATGGGGAGGGAGGAAGAGAGAGAGGGCGTCAGGTGAAGGAAAAAAGAAAAGGAAGAGAAAAAAAGAAAAAAAAATTGACATGTGGGCCCCACAGTGGATAGAGGTTGAATATAGAGGTTGTATGGGTGCGGGAGAAAGTGGTATAGAGTAAAGAATCTAGCTGACCAGGACAGAATATTCTTTTTAGAGGATGAATATAGAGGTCCATGAGTGCGGATAGTCTAATACTTTTTCATAATATATTTAGGTATTTTTAAAGGTGAATCTTATATTAATTTTTAATAACTAGCAAATGTACTCGTACGTTGCAAAACATAATACTACATATTAGATTCAAACTCCGGATCATCGCTAGACTCGAGTTAGTCTAACTAGTTTGAGTCACATATATGGATTCTATACATATACGTAATAATATTAAAGAGCTAAAATGTTATCCCTTTTTTGTCCATCTCTCCTTACAAACTCGATGAATGTGGAAATTGTGTATCTATCTACAACCATTCTATTTTATATATCATATATGCAAGACTTCTTTAGGTAACCTGACTTGTTAAGAATTCTAATCTAAATAGATACTGCCTATCGTGGATAGTTAGGAATCGTAATTCTAATCCAAATAGAGCCCTATGATCCCATATAAGCTGAATAGGAATTCTAATCCAAATAAAAGAATAAGTAAATTATAGTCCCATTGTAACGTACGGGTATTTTTACTAGTATTAATACAAAGTTCTCCATAGTTAAATTTTTATCCTAGATTCACCACTGAGTTCACCTATTATGCTCAATTTTGAAAATGTGAAGATTTAACTTACGTCAACTGAGCTCATTAAAAGAACATTGGGTGACATAATAAATTCTCTATCTGTGCTATTGTTTCCTGCTGCATTGAGCATGTAAAATGCTTAGACAGTATAGTTAATATACTCAAGAAGTATCTGGAATATTTTATCTGTTTTAATTTGACTAAACTACTTTTTGCTACGTGAGTGGCCGCTCTCTCGTAAAAAAGAAATAGGATTTTTTTTTGGAAAAAGTGTAATCAAATCAATCATGGAACTTTTACAGTAAGCTAAAGTAATCCTATTATGATCTAGTGCACATATGGCAACGCTATGAAAACAAAGAAAACGGGTAGATTTTACTGACTTGACGCTACAAAACCAACGTAATTAAGAAAACAGCATATGGAGTGGTATAATGAATAAATAAAAATACAAATGACGATATACTTATAAGGTAGGTAACGAAAGAGATATATATAGGAACGAGTAGGAAAATACCATAAAAAGGAAGAGCAATATATAAGCAGTTATTAGGTTGGTCCGAATTCCGAAAGATGTTCATCTTGGGGTGAAGTCGATCGAACGAACTCAGTTATTAGGTCGTCGTCCATGCATGTATGTATGTTTCCTCGAGGGTCTCAGGGCGGTTGGAGACCATGACGGTGCCGTCGTGGTTGCACTCGAGGTAGCCATTGGCGTCGTACTCCTCTAGAGCATGCATCCGCCACGAGACCATGCATGTGCGTAATCATCCAGTCCAGCTCGATGAATTCCGCCTGCGCCCGCCTGAACGCGTCGGCGGTATCGTGGCTAACGAAGTGCATGCGCTCGATCTATGGAGAGCGGGCGGAACTTAGTCCTCTGAATTTGTAGATAATCACATCATCGGACACCCTTGCTCTTGGGCGGCCACGGCCAGGAGGTGCGGCTGGCCTCATCAGGGACCTCGGCAATCCTCCTCCTCGAGGCGCCTGTGGGTGATCTCTCTCGGCTGATCGTCATCCTGTCCAGCTCTTTTTTCAGTCACCCTCCGCGTCCGCTTCACCTGCTCTTGCTTCCTGGCGGCCTCTCCTAGCTAGTCCCTCTCCGTCGTCGTGAGGGTGAGGGGGGCGCTTATTATTACCCTGGATCGTCCTCGTCATCTGCCGGATCCTGTCGGCGTCGGCGTCGGCGTCGGCGTCATCTGTGGCAGGCAACCTAGTCCACTTGATCTTGCGCCGCACTCGTGGAAGAAGCAGCGTCTTCCAACTTGGACGCCCATGCATCAAACGTCTCCATGGGAAGTGAACTCGATCGATCGATGGAGGCCGGGGTCGAAAACTTTACCCGATCGACCTCGCTAGATCTCCGCCCCCCTCGCCCGCGCCCTCGGAGGAGGGGGTATGTCTTTTTCTTATATTATGGTTTGCAATCGGATCGGATACGGGCCGGATTCGATCGAGCCTCAGCACAAACAACGCCTTTGTTCATGCATGGGCACAAACTGAACGGTGGTGTAAACATTACAGCTCCTATATGGATGGATATTGCTTGTGTGAAGCACATGCCATGCTAATGCAAAAATCATAGCTGTTGGCCAAATCTCCTTTCCTCTAATGCAAAAAAATTGAGGCAATGTGGCTCGTTTTCTGGCCAAATCTCCTTTCCTTTGGCAGCCCGTACAGTACATACAGTATGTCGACCATGCACATATCATTTTTTTTTCTGCGATGAAACATACTTATCTGTTCCATGACCCAACTGAGCCTATGATGATATTATGGTACAAAAGACAAGATGAGCTCCTCCTGGCATTAAGGGAATTTTTCCACATGCTTGCAAAACTCAAGCCATGCTTCTGTGGCTCCACCAATTGCATGCCGAGGTAAAAGATGCGCTGGGCATGCGTGGACTAATAATGTACTAATGCAGGTAAGAAATTAAACATCACCGTCATCTCTGATCTCATTATGGATGGAAACATTCTTCTTAACTCGTTGCTGTCTGTCCATTTCTGTATCGATCAATTAGTGTATTTTATGGGCCGGATTGTATATACGATAACTCTAAAACTTGAATAAATCTTGCATGGCTCCTCAGTGGACAGTAGGTTCAAGTTGCTCACCTAGTTCAGCAATATCAGTAAATGAATGAACTTAGCTAATTTAGTCACCAGTCTATTTTGGATGTTGCTGGCAACGTGGGAGGAAGGTAGTTCACGAACAATGTGTTGTTCTCCCAGACTCTGGAGGTAATAATGCCAGTATGTGACTATTAGACTAGTGTATGCGACAGGTAAATCTCTGGATGGGACAGAAAATGACAATGTTTTTGACTAAAAAAACAATGACAATGTTGTGATAAAATGTGTTCTAGAGCTGTTCCTGCAGGGACCAAAAAAAGGGGGGAAAAGGTGCATGGATTAAAAATAAGGCAAAAGATAAAATGTCTGAGCTTAAAAAAGCAACAAAAAAAAAGGTGTCTGAGCCCAGGTTCGAACTGGGGACCTTTAGTGTGTGAGACTAACGTGATAACCAACTACACCACCCAGACAATATGAAGGGCTGCTGTTTTTCTATCTCTTTGTTCGCTATGCGTGGTCTGCACAAGTGCTGGCTATCTGATCATCCTCCGGCCGAACTCCAGCTCCAGCTTTGCATGTGTGAACCTCCAAAAGACTGTATCAGACAGTCAGAGACCTGTAGTACCCATGTCCATGTCCTACGTCAACAATTCAAGCCTATTTTTCAGAGTTTTATTTAGGGCTGAGCCCCAGTCTTTTAATAATTGGATTAAAAGACGGTTACATCCCTGCAGGTGGCATACCACCTGTTTGTTGACAATGAAGGTCCAAAAGCCACCAGAACCCACTACGCATAACCAAAACGCAGAAAAACAACAGATAGAACTATCCCAAAGCAGCCAGACAGAATACATCTCTGCTCCCAGACAATCTTCAGGTCATCAATGGGGTTCTCTTCTTTGGCAAGGAAGGCCTGAATAATCTTCAGGTCATCATTGGGATGGTCCTCGATCGCTATTCTTGGAATGATATGGTATGGAAACGCATCTGCTAAACCAGGTGGCGAAGAGGTCCGCGAGTCTGAAGGGAAGTTCAGAAGAAAAGGACGGTGCAGAGAAATCTCACTGCGACTGAGATGAGAGAAACTACACCTGTGCTGTGGTTATATATATGGTGACTGGACAAAAGTGGAGAGGTTATATGTGTTTGCCGCAGCAGCTGAACTCTTCCCGTTTACAAACATAGCATTGTTTATAGCTACAGGTATACGGTGTGACTCCATTTTTTGGCTCTCTGAATCTGAATCATTTGTAGCGAGGGGGAACGACTTATATTACAAGATTTCAAGACTGTTTTATCAAATCTAACATACTGTAAATTGTTTCATCAAAAAGTGCAATTGTTTTCACAAAACGTTAAACATTGCCCTTGTCATACGTGTGGTGTGTTTGTCACGATCTCCTCGCTTACAAATTGATGCAGCTAACTAGCTGAATATGGTAAGCCCGGTTGGAATAGTGAACACTGTGTCAGGCCGAATGTTCAGTTACAGCACTGTTTGCCTAAGCAGCCCTTTAGCTAATTTAAACACGTTACATGGTGGTGTTAAGCAATTTTTGATTAATCAGTCATTTAATTTATTTAGCTGGCCCCTTTTGTTTCGTGAATAATAGCTACTAGGTGACCATCTGTCTGGCGTTGTATGCCATCGGCATCAATTGTACATGTACACCCACAGCATGCCAGCGTTACATCAAGATACAAGTAACAGCGTATGGAAGATGGAACTATGGATCACTGCTTCAACAGTACTCTTCAACGAACAAACAGTGCTTTCCTCTCACAGCATTTCAGCATAAGCATCAGCACAAGCCATATTTAAGTATACAGATATAAGGCACACCATAGTCAAGAAAGCCATCTTCGAGGCACACTACATGAACAAACTTTGTACCACCAAATTTTAAGCACAGCAAGAAAATTTTGCAAAAATAAGCACCAAAAGCGTGGTTTAAACTACAAGGCAAAACACACACACACACACACACACACACACACACACACACACACAAGAAATTCTTATAGTAAAAAAAATGAAAAAAAAGAAGTCTTGAATGTTAAGAGCAATCAACAACCTATCATATCCCTCAGAATGCCAGATCTCAACAGTGTATACACAGATATTGGTTCCTTCAACCTCCCATCAGAGTGATGAGGAGGGAGCACCAACTGAATGAGCACTCAGATTACTAAAATGTTCATCACAGGGATATACAGAAATTACATAGGAAGCATACAAGCCAAGTTAAAGGGAAACTGGCATCCCGCCAACATGTCACAATGCAACTGATTTGATCTAGTCGTATCAGCTGTAAGCAAAATATCTGAAGCAAGCAAAATACATCTCAATCAGCTTGCTGAGAAACCTTTTCCTCGATTGTAAATAGAGAATTTCCAAATGATAGCCCAGGATCATATTAATATATTTAAGCATACAGATTTAGGGCACACCTTAATCAAGAAAGTCCTCTTCGAGGCACACTACATGAGGAAACTTTGTACCACCAAATTTTAAGCACCGCAAGAAAACTTTGCAAAAAAATAAGCACCAAGACTGGGTTAAACTACGAGGCAAAAAAAAAAAGAAAAAGAAAAGAAATTATTATAGGAAAAATGAGAAAAAAAAAGAAGTCTTGAATGAGCAATCAACAACTCAATCATATCCCTCAGAATACCAGATCTCAATAGTGTATACACAGATATTGGTTCCTTCAACACCCCATCAGAGTGACGAGGGAGCACCAACTGAATGAGCACTCAGATAACCCTAAAAGTACGTCACAGGTATATACAGAAATTTACATAGGAAGCATACAAGAGCCAAGTTAAAGGAAAACTGATATCCTGCCAACATGTCACAATGCAACCGATTTGATCTAGTCATATCAGTTGTAAGCAAAATATTCTGAAGCAAGCAAAATACATTTCAATCAGCTTGCTGGGAAACCTTTTCCTCGATTGTAAATAGAGAATTTCCAAATGATAGGCCAGGATCATATGCTGTACCATGGCTAGTTGCTACTGTAGAAAAAGATGCCATCCAATGTTGACCCAATTGAATTATGAGGAAATTAAGGTTCCACAAAATTAACGTATTTCTCAAGCAGTCATGCTAGGTGCACAAGAACCATCCAAATAGCATCAGACCATTACATTGTAGCAAAAATGGAAGATGGAACTCACAAACTTCTAAGAAACTACTGAAAAATGATGTTTGAAAAATCAATACAAGGAAATGGAACCAAGTAGGAACATGGTAGATGGTACTATGGACAAATATTGCATTTCAGAGGCCATCTACAATCGCAAAATACAAACAAAAAACACATGAGTTTCATGTTTGCCATATCAATTTCAAGTAAGCTATGATGCTAGATGGTCAATGTCATAAACAAGAATACCTAGTCAGCCAGTCCAAATAATACTTGGTATGCTAATACCATCGACCTCATGCTGCTCTATCTTTAAGTAACTTGTCTCCTCTCCTCTTTCATCTTGTTCACAATCTCAATTACCTTCGGGTCAAATAAACAATCCATAACATATTTCTTTTCCTCTGCTTGTATTTCTTTTATGGTACTTGGGTATGTATTTGGAGGTGGCTTCTTTCCTTCACTGTGGGCGATTTCTTTCAGTTGCTTGTATGCTTTTTTCTTTGCTTTCTTCTGCGTCCGATACTCCATCTAGAAAAAGGATAGTTGTTATACAACAGAAATCTAATAAAACCAGTAGGCGTTCAAACTTAAACGACTCAGTAGCTTCAAACTCAAGTACGAATTGACTTTTCTGTTTAAGGGTGTTTGATAAAAATAAACAAAAGGATTATAGAAGAGAATAATTACATCTGCTACAGCCATCACATCATCTTTACTGACTCCTTGCTCTTTCAACTTCAGAACACGCCAAGCAAAAACTCAAGCTGGTGGTGGATCAAATCCAGTTATCCTGAAAAGGATGGGCAAACAATGCATCTTGTGTCCAAAGTGAGAAACTCAAATAAATGAAGTCCAAGAAATAGAGAGGAAATATTCCAGAGAATAGCACCAAAACAGTAATGCCATCAGTAGTAGGCCCAAAAAAGAGTCAATTATCATGTGCTGGCCTACAGATGGAAGCTGAAGATAGTCACCAGGGTACGAAACTAATACTAGAATGTTCAAAAGGACCGCACAAATTCAAGAACCTCATTAATCAGTTTGCGACTGTGCATCCATCATATTAAGCAACTGTTTTCACTAATCCAGCAACTATATAACAGTATTCATAAGATGAGTGATACAATCAGGCTTCGATGAGAAGGCCAAGCAAGTCCCATATAACCATGTATACAATACAAATGGAACCCATGTAAACCTCGAAACAGAAAACTGGAATGAAAACAGGAAAAACAGTAAAAGAACAATCATCCTGCCCTCCACCAAGACATAGGAAAATTAAAAACTCGAGTACTATTTTAACTATATACAATGTTGCAGCATGACGTTTCTATAGGGAAATCACATAAGAAAAGAGAAGGATCTTACTTGATTGCATCATGGTAGAGTGAATCTGGATGTTTTTTTGTTGAACTTCCTAACATACACATCCTCAGGAAACTCGATCTTCTTGATCTCCAGTCGTCAAAAAAAAAAAGATCTTCTTGATCTCCCCATCTGTGCGAGGAAATGTCACTGGTGGTGCCCTAATGCACACGCGCTGCTTGTTTCAGTAAACCAGAAAGCAGCATGAAGAACAAGAGCGGAAATGTCACAGGAGACAAATGATATGGCACTTTTAAACAATTTATTTATTAAGCATACAGACACACTAGCCATCTTCGGTGCGTACGAAGATACAAACGTAGCACAAGTGAGGCCCCCAAATTCACCCCAAAATTCCACTATGCAAAAAGAAGATTCCCTATCACATCAAAATATCGGCACATGTATAGAGTACTAAATGTAGATGAAATAAAAAACTAATTGCACAGTTTTGTTGTACTTTGCGAGACGAACATTTTGAGCCTAATTAATCAATGTTTGGACAATTATTATCAAATAAAAACAAAATTACTACAGTGTCAAACAGTTTTTCGGGTACCCCAATTTGGGGATCTAACCAAGCCTGAACCAAACGAAGCACGATAACAGAAACCCGCTGGTGGCAACAGAAACTACAGCCAAGAATCACATCTATATGCAAAATTGTTTCAGCACAGAATCATGTCATTTACATCGCTACAGATTATAGATCCATTTTCCATGGATGAGCAATCAAACGGGAGAAAACCTATGCGATTTCTCGTAGAGTTGTATTCACAGAATCCAAACAAACCTAACAGAGCCATCACAACATCCAAATGGTCCATCGTCCTGACCCTAACGGCGGCGTCACGGATGGGTCGACCAATCGAGAAATGCAAGTGCAAGGGCACAGCTAGGGACGGGGAAGGAGCGGAGAGGTTGGCGCAGCGAGAGCACTGACTCTTCCATGGCCTTGAGCCACCTGGGCTCGGGCCTGGCGAGGCCCTTCACCAGCTTCCGCATCTTTGCCAGTAGGCCCCCCCGCTCCCTCCCCTCCGCCCTCGTCGGAGAGATCTGGAAGTCGCAGAGGCCTCGCCGCCGCCGCCGCCGCCAGTGCAGAGTGGAATGGTTGGGAAGTGCGCGCGGTGTTATGGGCTCAGTTGGGCCCTCGACCCATCCGCACGGCCTGCTAGACACAGTCGCCGTTGGATCCTACAGCTCGTAGCGGACGACGCGGATTGCGCCACTGTACAGCGATGACGTCGGCCTCACAGCCTGAGCGACGTGAAGCCAAGGGTAATGGCGGCGGCTCTGCAAGCCACGCCGCTCAAAACCCTAGCCATCTCCCGCCGGCGCGTCGGCGTCGCGGGGGTGCGGCAGCGGCCGAAGGCGGCGAGCTTCCGGTGCTCCACGGCGGCGAGGAGCTACAACATCACGCTCCTCCCGGGAGACGGCATCGGCCCGGAGGTGGTCGCCGTCGCCAAGGACGTGCTCTCCCTCGCCGGCGCCCTCGAAGGTAAGCCCCTTCGTCACCCTCCAATGCTTGCCTTAGCTTCCTGAAACCCCGAGGCGCTAGCACCTACCAGAATCATGACCCCCCTTGTTTGCTTCCTTCCGCCCGCCGCAGGCGTCGAGCTCCGGTTCCAGGAGAAGCTGGTGGGCGGCTCCGCGCTGGACGCCACCGGTGTGCCGCTCCCCGACGAGACGCTCGACGCGGCCAAGGGTTCCGACGCCGTCCTCCTCGGCGCCATTGGAGGGTGAGCGGATTTGTTATTGTCATTTCAGGAGCAGACACAGAGCCCACAGTGTTGGCACTGCTGCGAATTGCATCCTTTTAGTTGGAATTTCTCTCCCGCGTGGCCGCATCTGCGCTATGAGTACTTAGATGACGTTTCGTGGTTGTAGCTATAAGTGGGATAACAATGAGAAGCACCTCAAGCCTGAGACCGGCCTGCTGCAGCTCCGTGCTGGACTCGGGGTTTTTGCCAATCTGCGACCAGCTGCAGTGTTGCCGCAGGTATGAGCACGTCGGGTCTTAGTTTCAGTACAAATTGTGTAAGCAGTATGCGCATCTAGTCACTAGCTGCTCTGGGGCTCCCAGCTAGGTTAGATAGTTACCTTGTCAGTTTGAGTTGCACTCCACCTGATTGACTCTGAATGTGTTGAATGAATGGCAACGTGTAGCCACTTCTTAACTGTACGGAGAAAAATGAAAGGTCATGCAAGCATGAAACCAAGATTTGAGATTGATATTCTGAGATCATTTGTTTAATTATTCATGGTTGTAATTATGAAAGTGCACTCTGGTGCAAGTTTTAATTGAAACAACTGTATTTCTAGCTAATGTTACTTGACTGTCCTTTTTATAGCTACTTTTTTTTCTTTGACCTCATGCTCTTCGTAGTTGGTTTTTACAGCTACTTTTTTTTTTCTTTGACCTCATGCTCTTCGTAGTTGGTAGATGCATCCACTCTGAAGAAAGAGGTAGCTGAAGGTGTTGACATCATGGTTGTCAGAGAGCTTACTGGAGGTAATCCTAACTGAATTCTGATAAAACTCGGACCGTGGTTCTTATTTTGATACCAATATAATATTTGATTGCGCGTTCTAATGAAACTCATGCCTGCAAAGAGTAATTCGTAATTTCACACGCCAGGCATCTACTTCGGCAAACCCAGGGGTTTTGGAACAAATGACAAGGGAGAGGATTTTGGGTTCAACACAGAAGTCTATTCAGCTTCTGAGGTGACTCCACACCCTCCATTAGCTATTCTACCATCTCTCCCTTGACCCAAAAAAACATTATTTGAGATGACATCCGTTCTGCCGTCCAAGCCTTAATCTGAACCAATTAGGGTCTTAGGGATGAAGGATGTGGTTCCTAGGAGGATATCTATACTTGTATCCAGAACTCTTTATTTGATATTATTCAAATTAAGAATGCATTCATTTGTAAAATTATGGTCCTTGATGATAATGAAATTCTGTGTTTCGTCCCCAGATTGATCGTATCGCACGTGTTGCATTTGAGGTTGCTCGCAAGAGAAGAGGAAAACTATGTTCGGTTGACAAAGCAAATGTGCTGGAGGTACTTTTCTTATACTCCCTCTATACCAAAATAGTTGACACTTTAGCTATGAATCTGGACAAATGTGGGACAGAGGTAGTACTTGTCTTAAATGTATATCAAAACTTGTTTTGAAGTGATGTTCTGTGTGAAATGTTACTTGACCCTGTCTTTGAGTTGAAATTCCATTTGGTTAGAAAATATAAAGATTTCTATTTTTAGACCTTGTTTTCAGTTATTGATATGCAAATATATTTTTAGCATTATGCTGACACTAGAAAACCCCTTGAAAGGTTAATTGTATATGGTTGTGGACCCTTTCTTATTGCACATAGTTAATACAACCCTTTTGCTGAAATAATATTGTAGGCATCCATGCTTTGGAGAAAAAGGGTGACTGCACTAGCTTCTGAATTCCCTGACATTGAGCTCTCACACATGTATGTTGATAATGCTGCGATGCAGCTTGTTAGGAATCCTAAGCAGGTTTGC
The DNA here is from genome assembly GCA_038087645.1 of Saccharum hybrid cultivar R570. Lineage (NCBI taxonomy): Eukaryota > Viridiplantae > Streptophyta > Magnoliopsida > Poales > Poaceae > Saccharum > Saccharum hybrid cultivar. The sequence goes on from JAQSUU010000534.1 coordinate 43,946,626, forward strand.
TTCTCTTCTTTCCCCTTATCTCTTGACTTAATTCATTGCACCCTGGCTAAGCATCAAAAAGATGTGTTGATCTTAATTTCCTTTATTGCCGCAGTTTGACACAATTGTCACAAACAATATTTTTGGTGACATATTATCTGATGAAGCATCAATGATTACGGGAAGCATTGGAATGCTTCCATCTGCCAGTGTTGGTGAAACGGTAATTGATCCCTCCAATGCTTTGAAGTTCTCTCAATTGTTTATAGATGCCTTTATATTCTGCTGAAAATTTAAAAGTGCAGCTGAAAATGCTATTCTGTTTCTATGCAGGGACCTGGTCTTTTTGAGCCTATTCATGGCTCTGCCCCTGATATTGCTGGACAGGTTGAGATGACTTCTATTTCGAAATGTTCTCTGACACTAGATGGGTTTAAATTATGTTTGTCTGAATTTGCTTTCCCTCCTGTTATGTGTTGAGTGCAGGACAAGGCCAATCCATTAGCTACAATTCTTAGTGCAGCGATGCTATTGCGATATGGCCTAGGAGAAGAAAATGCTGCGAAGAGGATTGAAGCTGCAGTTACAGAAACACTGAACCATGGATTCCGAACTGGGGACATATATTCTCCTGGAACAGTAAGATTTTCTTGCAGAACCATTATCAATGAATTATGGGGGTGTTTGGTTTGAGGAATCACCTCATCCTTAGTTGAGATGGTCCATCATGAGTTCATCCCATGAATTTTGGTGGAATGAATCCAACCTTCATGCTTTTGCATTGCTTAGTTATTTTAATGAAGTTTTATTCCTACCTTCTCTATAAAAAAAGGGTAAAACTTTTTAGCTTTATATTGTACATGTTTAATGTCAAGTACTTGATCCTCACCTAGAGAAGGTATGAAGATCCGCGTTAGACAAGTTAATATTATTTTGTTTGGCGGCTTTGGTTCATAGTGCTTCAAGCATATTAACTCTTTCATGTCTCTGTGCCTCCGTGGAAGAAAGTATAGCTAGTTTGCGAAGGCATGAAATGTATTTGAATTTTGGTTGAGTGATAGCTAGTTTGCGAAGGCATGAATTGTATTTGAATTTTGGTTCTCATTCTGAGAGGCTTATGTTCTCAATTGGCAGACATTGGTTGGATGCAAGCGGATGGGGGAAGAAGTCTTGAAGACAGTGGAGTCACTAAAAGAAGTGGCTGCTATAAACTGATGCATGATGGTTGAAAGGAATTTACATTTTATTAGAAGTTGAGCCTGGTGGAAGAGAGCATTGCGTCTGGTTAATTGTTGCTGTTGAATTGAAACTGTAGTGGCTGAACCCATGGCCTCTTTTCATTTCTGTTGTTTGTTGGTCTTCCTGTAACTTCATTTTGTACAAGGAAGGATAAGCATATGTTCCGTCAATAAAATGGGATGGTTTATGCAAGCTGAATAAAAGATGGGAGTTTTGTTTCAGACTAGATATCTTTGTGGCTCTGCCTTCAATTTATTTGGGATACCTGTCCATATACTGATCATTTGACATGGCTGAACTCATTAGGCTATGTCACAGATTATCTGAAAAGTGGTTTAGCTAAAAAGTGAACCAATAATCTTGTTGTCTGTTGTTCTGTTCGATACACATGACCAAAATTCTTGACGACTACACTCTGAGGTGACAACAACAACGGGGCAGAGTTGGCTAGTCTACTGTTAGCAAACTGAAGTAAACACCGGTGGATCAGATGAAAGTGAAACCAGGGAAAAAATTCTACTACATCTAGAGAAGCTGATACAATTGCTCGACTGGCAGAGGTGATTCAGGCAGGGGCAGGGCAGGCAACGTCACCAGTAGTCCTTGCACGAGCAGGCGCCATGCTCAAACCTGTGGAACCTGTTGGCGTCTCTGACTACCAGCGCCCTCCTCACAACCGCCGACAGCCCCTTGAAGAACTCGTGGCAGTCCCCGCACACCCGCAGGTTCTTGTACACCCTGATCGGCTCCCCGTGCCCGCCGTCCACGCCGTTGCGCAGCAGCCACAGGCCGACGGCCAGCCTCTCGCTGTGGGCCCGCAGGCTCTCCGCGCGGGACTCCTCGTCGACGTCGTGCAGCGCGAACTGCGCGTCGTCGGCGCTGTACCCGAGCAGCTCCCGCATCCTCGTCTCCACGTCCCTCAGGACGCGGCGGATGTCGCCGGCCTGCGGGTGCGTCTCCTCGTCGCCGCCGCCGTAGAAGAAGTGCACCTCCTTGCCGACCTCCACCCAGCTGCACCCGCCCTGCTTCTTGAGCCCCCTGCGCCTCATGGCGTCCCTCACCTTGTGGCACTCGCGCCACGCCCCCGCCTCCGCGAAGACGTTGGACAGCGTGACGTAGTTCACCGGGTTGTCGCCGTCCATGGCCAGGAGGACGTCGCCTGCCTCCCTGCCGACGGCGACGTCCTTGTGCACCCTGCACGCGCTCAGGAGCGTCTGCCATACGCCGACGGTCGGCTCCATCGGCATCGTCCGGATGAGGTCCCTGGCCTCCCTGAGCTCCCCGGCACGGCCGAGGAGGTCGACCATGCACGCGTAGTGCTCCGCTTTCGGTCTCACCGTCGGGTCCCGCCGGATGCAAGAGAAATACCGGCGGCACTCGTCGACGAGGCCGGCGTGGCTGCACGCCGACAGCAGCGCCAGGTAAGTCACCTCGTCAGGCTCCACGCCTCCAGCTCGCATTTCCTCGAACAAGCCGACGGCTTCACGGCCAAGCCCGTGCTTTCCGAGGCCATTGATCATCGTAGTCCACGAGACGACGTTCGTCGCCGGCATCTCCCGGAACATCCGCTCCGCCTCGTCAGGAAGCCCGCACTTGAGGTACATGTCGACGATGGAGTTGCCCGCGGACACGTCCGTCCCGGCCGGGCTCTTGACGGCGTAGCAGTGGACCTGCCTGCCCTGCTCGACCAGCGCGAAGTCCGCGAGCACGCCGACGATGCTGGACAGGACGTGGGCGTCGGCTCGGGCGCCGGAGCGCCAGAACCGCCGGAACAGCTCCAGCGCCTCCTTCACCTGCCCCTCCTGCGCGTGGCCGACGACCACCGTCGTCCACTGGATGGCGTTCTTCCGCTCCAGCCTCTCGAACACTTGCATCGCCACCGGCAGGCGCCCGCACTTGACGTACATGTCGACCAGCGCGCCGGCGAGGATAGCGTTGGACGCCGTCGAGAACCCGCTAGCCGCCATGGCCGCGTGAACCTGCGCGCCCTCGCGTGTCGCGCCAAGACCGCTGCAGGCTTTGAGCAGGCTGGCAAAAGTGAACTCGTCAGGCTGATGCTGATGCTGATCCTCATGTCGCCGCCGCATCTCCCGGAACACGAGCAGCGCGTCCCTGCCGTGGCCGGCGTGCGCGTACCCGGAGATCATGGCGTTCCAGGTGGCGAGGCCCCTCCCTAGCCCGGCGCCGTCGAACACTCGCCGCGCGTCGCCGATCCTCCCGCCCTTGGAGTAGATGAGCACCAGCGAGCTGGCGACGACGTCGTGCTCCTCGTACCCTGCCCGGACGCAGAGCCCGTGGATCCCGACGCCGGCGCCCGTGTCGCCGGCGACGCAGCAGGCCTTGAGGCTCGCGGAGAGCGTGTACTCGTTCGGCGCCGCCTCGGAGGCGGCCCGCATCTCGCCGAGCAGCCTGAGGCAGCCCGTGGCGTCGCCGTGCTGCAGGAAGCCCACCATGAGGGCCGTCCAGGAGACAACGTTCCTGTCGTGCATTCCGCCGAACACCTCGCCTGCCATGTCCAGCTCCCCGCACTTGGCGTACATGTCGATCAGGTTGTTGCCCAGCATGGTGTCCGATCCGAACCCCAGCTTCGTCAGGGCGCCGTGGAGCTGGACGCCGCCGCGTAGCGACGAGCTTTTCGCGCTTGCCCTGAGGAGGTCGGCGATCATCTTCCGCCGCTCCATTGGATTCGTGGGAGACGGCACTGCTGATGCAGATACCAAGCTCTGCTTTGGTTTCAGGGCGGTATACGAGACCAATAGTGGGCGAGGGTGTGCATGGAGAGCTGCGCACAGCAAGCGAGACGGTATAATTTCCCGCGCAAGGCTGCTGCTAAAACAGCAAAATTATTTGAGCGAACAGAAAATTCATCACAAAATCGTATAAGGCACATGGATTCCTTGAGATCGTGTTTCGTGTACACCAACAAGTTATGAACGCTTTACAACAGAGTCAGACTAGTGCCCACGTCAAGCACTACAAACTTCAGCCATGATGATGTTGCTGCCTGGTCCCGGTGCCTTGCCATTCATACTCGGAAGAAGCGGTGGTTGATGAACTCTTGTAAGGACAGGACACCCGTTTCACTGAAACGTTTACCCTAGATCATTAGCTGCTGTCACCAAGTTATCTGGTTACTGAATGAAAGTAGAATAAAGTTAACAGGTGACAGACCTGGATTAGTGCATAGTAGCCTGGTGCATATATCAACACAATCGGGATGCAAGGTGGACGCCAGTGGTTCCGAGAACGGGAGAGATGAGCTTCTGTTGATGCACTGAAGCAGCTGAAAGAGACGAAAACAAAGAAGGCCATCAGCAGAGTTATCGAATTCAGAATTTCAGATAAGGGTAGTCTCGGACAAGAGAGCAGCAACCTGCACATTGCTTCTGCCACGGAATGGCGGGTAGCCATTCAAGAGCTCAAATAGGATCACGCCGATACTCCACATGTCTACCTGCGAATAACAGAGGTTCAGATAGATTTCTCATGATGGTAGCAACTTATGCCCGTTTGAGCGCACATGCCATCCATACCTTATCATCGTACTTTTGAAATAGCATCACTTCTGGGGCCATGTACAAACAAGAACCACAAGCTGTGTCTGCATACTTCCCCGGTCGAAGAACCCTGCAGGTAAAATAGCAAATAACAAGTAGTATAACATCTGGATCTCATCCAGGCCAAAAGAGCAATTGTCATGAACATTTGATACCGTTGTAAATAAGTGCTGATTCAGTTTTTTTTTATTAATAAATCACTTTATGCTCGACCGCTTCATCAGTAGGTATCTGAAAATGGGGATAAATGCGCACCTTGCGAGGCCAAAATCAGATATCTTGAGGATCGCATCGCGGCTCGGAGAAGAGAGTAGGATATTCTGCAACATTGGATGGATAGCCACAGCATATCAGTTACTTGAATTGTTGATCCAATTCAGTCACAAACAGAACCAAGGATTCAGTCCCTGGACCTGAGGTTTCAAGTCCCGGTGGACGACATGGTGCCGGTGCAGCACTTGTAAGCCAGCTCCTGCCACAGGGGGCAAGCACCATTTCTCATACATCACCATCACATCTCCAGTCGTGAAGGTATTGCAGGCATGCAGCATGCTACTTCTACCACTACTACTACTGGCCAATTACCAATTTGAGTGAAACAGTCACGGATCAAGAACTGAATTACCAATTTGTTTCATAAAATTTCTGGCCACGCACTCGTCAACGCTCCCATTGCGCCGGATGAAGGCCGCCAAGTCCCCTCCCTCGCAGAGCTCCAGGACGAGGTAAAGGCAGCTCTGGGTCTGGCAGGCACCCAAATGGAGAAGGAGAGCTAGGGTCACTAGAAGAAGTCGGTCGGTAGGGAGAGCCAGAGAAAAGGAGATGGCGTCGCACCTGGACGACGTCAATAAGGCGGATGATGTTGGGGTGGCTGACGGCGGCGAGGAAGCGGACCTCGCAGTCGAGGCTGTCGCGGAGGCGCGCGGGGAGGCCGGCGAGCCGCACCTGCTTCACAGCCACGGGCGCGCCAGTGCACCGCGAGACCGCTCGCCACACGGCCGTGGACGGCGGACGCCCGCCCAGGCGCTCCCGCAGCTCGTAGTCACCCACCGTCGCCGGCGCCTCCGCCGCCGTCGTGTCGCCGGTGCTCCCCATCGCGAAAGGACGAGAAGGACGAGAGCGCATGGCAAATCCGTTAATATAGGATAACGGCCCAAGATCGTTGTAGAACAAACAGACCAGCCCAACTGGACCAGGCCCAAAGAATGCAATGGCTGATCAAACAAAACCTGAGAGCTAGTTCCAGATTCAGAAATGTAACTTTGACAGGAGATAGAATCATAGAAGAGGATTCAGGAAGCATGTCAAAACAGTCAAAACATAAAGAGTACATTTTTGATGTCTTGTATACAAAAACTAAAGGGCATTTTATGCTGCCTGCAAGCTATTTTATACAGTACAAAGATACCGTGTGTCTTTGCTTGTCCTGCTGTATTGTCGACACTTCTCCCATATATACTATTTTTGGGAGTAATAGAAACACACACCAATCGGGCAGAAAAAAAAACATAGGCAACCACCCTATACATATGTGACAATTGTACAAAAAACATACTACACTAGCAGCATCTTCGTAGCAACCAACCGCCGTACCGTAGCCGCAGCGTAGTAGCCTCAGAATCTTGGATGATGATAACCAAGCTCCTCTAAGCTGTTGCACAAGCTTACTGACAACCTTGTTATTCTATCTATCTCTGCGATTTTTTGTGCACCTTTGGCTTCGAATGCTTGTTGCTTCCCTTGGAGGCCTAAGAAGTACGCAGATTTGCATCAGGTTATCGCCATTGCGCAGCATAGTTAATGTTCAGCTAGGGGAGGAGAATGTCAGTCTTACCTGATGATGCCGTAACATGCCTTCCAGCTCTACAGTGATCTCTGAGAAGGAGGGGCGCAGGTTAGGATTTTCATCCCAGCACCGCTGGATCAGTTTAGACAGTTGCGGATGGACCCAAGATGGAATCTCCAACCGCATTCCCTGATACATGTAAACAAGGGGCAAAAAGCTTAGTCTATTGGTGTGATCCTCATCTTTATGCATCTACCTCCAGCTAGCAGCTGAAGTCACGGATCATTGTGAAATTACCTGCCTTACTCCCAGTGCAGCTTGCAAGGGTGTCAGATTTTCGTATGGTATCTATACACATATATGGCACAAGTAAGGCTAAGTGTTACCTTTCGTTCAAAAAAAGGGGGGCTAAGTGTTACCTTCAACCCAATTATAAGATGCTCATATAACTCAAAACAAGTCATAGCTCGATTCGGCACCATGATTTACCTTTGAAGTGACCAGCTCCCACAGAACGACAGCAAAGCTGAAGATGTCTGCCCTGTGATCATACAGCTTATGGTTTATTACCTGGTAAGACACGCAACTCTAATAAGCATGGTGCACATATAAAATATCTCTACTTGCACGGAAAGAACTCCCTTCAGAGACAAGTGCGACAAGTAAAACTAATCTTCCTATGTCTTGTATGTCTTGACAGATGAAATATAGCAAGGTAAGTTGCATTCAAAAAAAATATAGCAAGGTAAAACATAACTGTGTACATGTGCATACAGCCATGTTTCTGTGTCTGGTAAGACGAGCTTCTCATGAGCACACTAGATGACTCGAAGAAATCTACACACCTCAGGTGCCATCCATCTGTAGGTACCAGTTTCAGCAGTCATATCTCCCTCTTGAGATGGATTCCTTGAGACTCCAAAGTCTGCAATCTTCACAACCTATTTTCCAAGACCATCCAATGCTTGATGAACCTTGAATTAGAAATTAGTAAATACAGACTCAAAACAATACGCATACATAATCAGAGCCCATCAGCAAATTGGCAGTCTTCAAGTCTCGATGTATGATGTTATTCTGGTGCAAATAATCCATTCCCTTGGAGATGCCGATAGCAATCCTAAGAACCTTTGTGAGACCCAAAGTGTTTTTTAGCTTGTGAAGAAAATCATATAGATTACCTCCAGGCATATACTCTGAAAGGGACAACAATAGCAAACTCAAAATATTATCTCATGAATCAGCTCATGATAAATGATTGTCTGAATAAAACTCTGGACAGTTGAAACTACAGGCAACTATCTAACTAGCTCAAAAACAAGATATGTAAGCACATAAGTCATGCCCTAGGGGCTTCTTTGGGATTAAAATCATGACGGTGGCAAAAGCACTAGGAGTTGGCAGATACAAATTACAGAAATGATGTGTATGTTCAACAAGAAATGAAATTTAGTTAGGTAACTGGTTTCATGCAAGTTTCATTTACTAATGCCTAGAATTTTTTTAAAATGGTTCCAAGATGTCACTAAATTTCTAATATAAGCAGCAACTGTGTCAAAGAACAATCGCCACCTACACTAGCATGATAGGATGATACAGGACTAGAGAAGTAGCAATACACTTGACTAAACTGTTCCTTGCTATCATCATCCAGGACCAGGCAACTTGGAACATATAATAAAAAAGACAAATATCACATGGCGATTCATATATGAGAATGTAAATAAGAGCTAAATTTAGTAATTGTGTGAGTTTCCGTTTGCAATATAGCCAAAATGAAATGGACAACGTCTATCTACAACAAAATAAAAACAAAATCAATTTTCTTCTACTGCTAGTCAACCAAGTTAAAAACGGAAAACTCTAATCTCAAGTTAAAAATAGTCCAACAATACATATCATAAAGTCAAGTTCAGTATCAATATAATAGATCTATTTCATTAAAAAAGCCAGGTTGAGTCCACCGTTAACAAAGGGACCGTTGTTAGGTGATATTCAAATTGTAGTACAAACATAAATTTAAATTCACGAAACTGCCCTCAATAAATATCAAACTAATAATAAAACTCTAATTTCAAGACTTATTTCACATACATAAGAGTAACTAGCAACTCATAGTCTGCTGAAGCATGGGCACTTGGGGCAGAGACCTGTTGATCCGATAGAATAAGACATCAAGAATAATCTTATACCGCAATTCTTGTACTATGTTTTGGCATGGAGCAGACATTCCATATATGCGCATGTAATAAGAAAAATGTAATGATCCCAACCACCCTATTGTCTTTAACTCTCCTTCAAGTTCATACCAAAATGATAGGAGACAGGAGTTATCCCTGCATCTTTAAGGCTAAAGGAACCGACAGTGAATAGTCAAGCACGTCTTTGAAACAAGGCCAGCCCCATTTCCATTAATCGCATAACGGAAGACCACGATTATCTATCAACCTCAACTAAGATAGATGGTCAAGCACATGGTTGGTTAGACCTAAGAATGTTTATTAATATTTAGCCATTAATGTTACTCATTCTGCAAATATGCCCAAGAACAAGAGCACCAGTGACACTGATAGCTACACAAAACAGAAATTACGATTAGCGGTAATATTACTGTCACCTGTTACAATGATATATTTTCTCTGCTTTGTGCATGCCCCGTAGAATCGAACAGCATTATCATGATTAACACTCCTGGAGAGTGGACACAAACAAAGCTGTTAGAATTATTTGAATTAGATGATTCAATATCCTATTTTTTACCACAGTGACTTAATAAGAATATGCTTACTTTAGAATAATTATTTCTTGTAAAAACTCCACCTTTGATGAGTCATTAACATGTTCTGTTCTGAGGAACTTTACTGCAACATCCATACCTTGATAAGTTCCTCGATACCTGCAGACAAGAGCACAGATACAGCCTCTAGGTTACTGAACTAGCTTGAGGTCTTGCCCTGTGTATATATACAAAATTATGCACCCAGATTCTCGAGTCCACGAAATATGACCGTTCCTAGCTAATGTTTATTGACAGCGTCCCCATATCAAACCATTTACTTAATGTGTAATGCATGAAAAGGGCATGAAACAGGCACTGGCAGTAAAGCTGCTGATAGTGCACCAAACAATTGGCATCCTAAATCATAGTATTCCTTGGAAGTGTTACTTTTCTCTTACAAGTCCCCGGAAGATCCAGATGCAATCTTCTCCCCAATCTGCAGGAGACTCCTGTCAACATTTGAATCACCAATCTGCTCTTGCAGTTCCAGTATTCTTTGCGAGTGTGCAGAATTTGTTGGGTTTGATAATGAGGCCTGCATAATACATGAGATTCAAGTCTATACGGAAAATGTTAAGCTAATATGTTCATTCTTTTGTCTTATATTGTTGGTAGAAGTACACAAGACGCTGCATTGGTGTGAAAAGGTAAATTACAAGTATGTGGGCACATCTACCAGGCACATGCATATTTCAAGCATTTATGCAAAATCAATGAAGAAAGAAAGCATCATACATGATTTCGTGCCGCTGTCTCCTTGAGAATCTGTAGCAAAGCATCTGTCTCCTGCAAACAGCATCACACAGTGTTTTCACTCAAGAAGTCCATGCAAGCACGAGTATTTAACATAAAGCCCTGATGTTTGACTCATTAATAGAATCCAGATTTATAACCATGATGCTTGATAGCTCAACTAATATGGCAGTTATCAACTTATCAAGCATAAAGTCAGAATGATTTTGGGTGCTTTGCCATGCAACGTAGGAATCCCAAGTTGATGAATATTTAGCATGAAACCCTTAACTGCATAACTGTCATGAGCAGTCAGCTAGGCCTTATGGGTCCGGTCAGTAATTATGAACACAAATGTGGATGTCCCTAACCTAAGCAGCCCGACATTATCCAGCTGGTAGGCGGCAGCCGGACCACAAGGGTAGGGGTAGGAGAAGGTGACTGCGATAATAGATCTACTTCATCTTGCTTTCTTTTAATTGATACATCTCCTCTGCTTACATAGACTTAATTGACACCTACATCTAATCTTATCCCTAACCCTAAACCTAATGGGCCTCTAATACTACTGACCCAGCCCATAAGGCCTAGCTGACTGCCCATGACAATAACTTTGTAGGTTAATATAAATTATTCATATATTCTGCAAACTATTACCTAAGAGGGACTCCTACCCTTTTGCACATTTTAAGAACCAAGTTGTCCGGAATAAGATGCCTTGTTCTGATATTACAGATGCATGTTGCTAAGATTTGCTAGGGACAGTGGCTAGGGAATATAGTCTGTATAACTGTATTATTTTCCCACTTGACATTATAGGCAGTTAGTTTGTCTTATTCAAAGTCTCTTCTCTCCATAAAAAGGGAGAATATTCAGCTGCAAGTTTCAACAGAACTCCATTCCTACCTGAAGATCTGAAGATACTCAAGGTTGGAAGATTTATTTATTTTCTTGGGTTCTGTTAAAAGTGTGTTTTCCTGATTCTTTCTGGAATCACTTTTCTTTCTTCTGTTTCCTGCCGCACCCCCCCCCCCCCCCCCCAAAAAAAAAAGGTCTACAAGGATTTCCTTGTTCTTGTGTAATTATGGTTTCAACAATAATGTTCAAACGCCTAAATGGTTGCTGTAGTTTCTTTTAGGGAAAAACAGTTCCTACAGAACATGCTCCAAATATACATCAACAAACAAGCTAGCACTACACAGCCATTCTCTGGTAGTTTACCTCTGTATCCCAGCCATCAACAACGAATACATCCAAACAAAAGCCATCAGTTGTTGAGAAGACATGAGCTTCACGGATGTTCAGTCCAACTTCAGACAGCAAAGAAGATAGCTACAAACAATAATGCGAACAAACATTCAAACTCAAGTAACATGGTATGTCATTGATCTTAAGTCCAAATGCAAACCACATAAATAACACAAGGAGTGGCATTCTAAGTCTTACCTGAGCGAGGAGCTTTGGCTTGTCAATGGTAGAAAAAATAATTTCATGAGTATGGAGGATTTCTACGTCTCTCCTATGGATATTTGAGTGTCAGTTTCAGAAGTTCCATGAACCAGACAATACAAACTCATAAGTAAAGCAATTTAAGAGAATGACTTCCCGAAAAGAAGTTCCAAACACAGCAAATTGGTTGGGAATAGCAGAAAGAGGTAAAATATAAAAGCGGGCGAGGAAGACAAGGCCAATAATTTCGTAGAAATATGCTGAATTGGCAATTGCTAGTATCTAACATATAAGTTTATCTTCATGATCAACCAAATTTTATAATCAAAACATGTTATGGCTAGCCCTGATTACAGATCACTGCACTGATGGTGACTTTACAGATAAAAGGTACTACTTTCACATCAAAGAAGTTTGCTGTAATAACTATTCCATTGACCTACGGTTGCAGACAGCCGTGTTCACAACAAATGGAAGCATGGTAGAATCACTCTACCAGTTTACACCAACAGGCATATCGTATTATTATTCTAAACCAAAGGCAGGAGTTCTGCCGTGGTCCGTGGATATATCATTCAGGCTTTATAAATCAAAATTGAAGCATGAGCTTTTGCGGGTGAAATCATGGTAGAGGTGGTTGTTTCAGACCAAGTCATATGGCAGAACTCAACAAGATCATGATGCAGTGCCAGTACAAGGTTTCATTGATACAGCTCCCGTTAAACTGAGGTAGACACAGACCTCGAAGAACTGGCCTCAGAGTCATCCACAACTTTTTTTCCAGTTAAACTGAGGTCCTCCATCCCTTCGCATGGCTCAAATTCTGTAGGCTCAGATCCTCTGTGCAGTATATATAAGCATACGTTTTAGCAAGCAAGATATAACACCGTAAAAATACTCATACAAGGCACAACTTGTTTTCTTCAAAAATGCTCATCGAAACTACAGACAACAAAAGGTTGATTTAAGTTGCACCAAAGGTAAAATTCTCAAGGATTTCATCATGGAGCTGCAAAGTGCGTGGGTCATAGCCTATACCTCGAAGTGGAAGCCTGAGAACCCCCACAATTACCGTTTTCACTCGTAGAGAGGCCCTGAGTGTTATCCTGTGAATCCACCGAGGCTGGGGCGTACTGTTCATACACAGGCAGAACAAAAATCTCAGTCCCTTCTAAAAAAAAATACGATCCCAGTATGTGCTGGCGCGGTTTCGCTTTTTAGTGAGAAGACGAAGCACAGTGGAAGTGGAGAGGCGATCGAGCAGTGGTCCTCACGTGCAAGAAGCGGACATGGAAGATGGGGCGCTTTTCAGGGTCGGCGCAGTCGTTGAGAATCCTCCGGTGCAGCAGCACGTCCTCTGCCTTGTCGACGTTCACATCGATGGCGTAGCTGCACACACACATACATAGAGCGGAAGACGTATCAAGAGGTGATTGGAAGCGAATGAGAAGGAATCAGGTGGGTGAGGAGAGAAACACAAGAGAGTCGTCGACCGACGGCGCTGACCTCAGCGGCAGGCGCTCGAAGTGGCGGTGGAGCTTTTCGCGGAAGTCCGGGTCCTCGACGACCTCGGGGATTCCCTTCTCCACGAGACGGTCGAAGACCTCCTTCTCGATATCAGTGTAGCCGTGCGAGCCGCCGCCGCCGCCGCCGGCCGAGGAGGAGGCTCCTCGGTCGGCGGCGGCGGGGGGGCAGGTGCTCTCGCCCACGCCCTCGGTGGTGTCGTCGTCCATCTCCCGCGGCGCCGAGGTGCCGCCTCCACCTACGGCTCGGCCATAGCGACGCCCGCCAGCCGCGTCCTAGGATTTAGCACCGGGGCGGGGGACGCAGCGGCAGCGGCGGCGGCGAGATAGAGAAAGAGAGAGCCCGATGGCGACCGGCGAAATGGGCGGGCGGGGGGAATCCGAGGGGATCTTTTTGGCAGAATCTTGTGGAGGAAGGCGCTCGCCCCGTATTTATAGAAGCGACGCAGCGCGGGAGGCAGGGGCAGTTTGGTACTTGCCGGTGACGTCGCCGGCGAGACGGGAGCCGGCGCGCCGAGGACCGAGGTGTGGGTGTCGTAGGAATGGAAGGGAGGGAATTGGCTTGGTTTTTTGGCGCCTGCTGCTTGTCCTGGTTCGTGGCGATCGAATCCGCTGCGCCGGGAGTGGTGCTGCTGGCGGCGGTGGGAGGCCACACTTCTATCTATCCGATTCGAAAACTGCTTTCCGGCTAGCCGGAGAGGCGGAGGGGGCCCTCGCCTAGAGGCCAAGAGCATGATGGATGGACGGCGGAGATGCGGCACCGGAGGATCGGGCGGCGGCTGGTCTCCGCGGAGGATCAGGCCGGTGTGGTGGGGACGGGGAGCTTTCTTCCTTTCCGCGACTACCGGAGAAGAGATTGGACAGACCATGAGGATCCGTGGGGCCCGCGGCGCTTCTTTACCTCGGTCGCGTGAGTTGGGCCCCACAGTCCAGTGGCATGTACTTCCTGCTCGTTGTCGTTGGGGATTACAGTCGTGGGGCCCCTGGCGGTGATTCGTCAAGCCAAGCCTTTTGTGTTTTTCTCACTCCGACTCCGATTTTAAATGGTAAAGACCTTGAGCCGTGCGTGCGGTTGTCAACTCGCACGCACGCTCCTCGTCGAACCATCGTCTAAGGTCCGGCGGCGTTCTAGCGTTTTCTACTCAACCGGCACCGCTCAGCCTGTGATGGGTCCCCTCCTCCTCATCTGTTCCCCATCTATTTCTTCCGTTCCCCTTTCTCTCTTTCCTTCTGATCTCGACGACCGGAGGCTCACCGCACGCCGATCTGTGCCTCGCCGATCTCGCCGCCGGCGGCACCCACCCACCCTTTCTCCAGCCGCCTGCCCCTGCCCTCCGCTCTTTGGGGTGATGGAGGCGGCCTTTGATGTCTACTCCCACGCGCGGATCTGGACCGCAGCGACCGGATCAACGGCCAGGAGTCCGTCACCTTCTTCAAGGGCTCCGGCCTGCCCGAGCTCGTCCTCGCACACCTCTGCAGCAGAAGGAGTACCAGCGCCAGAATCCAGGGGCTCGACAAGCTACAGGACGCCGACATCGTGGCCCTTGAGGAGGCACTCTCCAAGGGCGAGGCCAGGATGCGGGCGGCGCTACAGGGCCAGATTCCCCGCTACCCCTGCGCCACGCCAAGGGCGAGAGTACTACCCGCCTCTGCATTGACCATCGCCCACCGCGACATACCGAGGCAGACGCGTTCGAGATCCCGCTGCAGGAGCTCACGCAGAGCGACACCAATCATGGCGGCGGCTTCTCCGTCCCCAAGCTCGACCCGAGGACGAACCGCCCGTGCAGAACCGCATGCTAGTCGACACCACCCTCTTCTCGGACGGTGAAGTCGAAATGACCATCCACCTCCACCGCGCGAATCTGATGCTTGCTAGCCGCCCCGAAGGAACTGGTGGAGCAGGGACCCACTTCGCTATGGAGTTCAGCTTCCCCACGCCCAACCCCACCACCTTTGCCTTCGTCACGCCCGCCTCCCCGCGCCCGCAAGCTCAGTCGGGACCTCCTCCGTCTCCACGACTACGACATTTGCGGGGCCCATCACGGCGTCGTCCGGCTTCCTCCTGAACCTCCGTGGCAACGACTTCGCCGACGAGCTCGGTCTCGAGGAGGCGGACCTGGACGTGAAGCTGCTGGGCCCCGTGAAGTACTGCGCCACCAGCGGCCAGTTGGTCCTGCCGGCGCCAATACAACATCGTGGCCCAGCAATGTGCTGCATCCAGAACAGAAGCTGGCCACGCCGGTGGTCCTGAAGCACGCTCTGCTAATGTTTGAAGAAATGCCAAGCAAGTACATCACCGTTCACTCTGTGAGTTCTTTGCTGTACTTTGGTGCTATCGACATTTTGTGAGGGCCATAAGATAATTATGAAGATGATTGGTCCCAATCCAGTGGTGCTAGAGCTACTACTTGCAGTTAACAAACCACAAATGGCCGCCACCCCTTTGTTGAACTGCAACACTAAGCTTGTAAACTCAGGGGCGATAGCTACCGAGTGCTACTTGCCGTGCTCGCTCATCTATATTAGGAAGAAGATGCAAGGCGAGCCGCTATTGCGCTTCAAATATTATTGGGCTATTTCTCAAAAAAAATTATTAGGCTAGCTTTTAGTGCTTCAGCTCATCTAGTCATCTGTAGTCTGTCCTAGGCGCCATGATCTGTCACGCAAGCGCGAGGGTCAGTGCAGATGGAGGGCAGGCAGAGGGGGCGGCTGCAGATGTGGCCAAAGATCGACGAAGGCATCTTACACCCTCCGCAGCTTTGCTAGATTGCATGCTGGCATGGACGAACGACCGTGCATGCAAACGGATTGACGTCCAAGCGAAGCATGCAGTTTGCCTGTCTTTTTTTTCAATGAAACAGGGTAAAGATGCAGACGCCCTTTGCCCCTAAACCCACACACAAATGTAAATGTTTAGGACAACAAAAATGATTGCTATTGTAGATTTATGTATTGAACTACGTTTTCTGAAATTATTAAATTGCTCTTCTGAAACTATTGTGTATTTCTTTTGTGCCTACTTTTCACTTGTGTAGTATGCTGATCCATCCTTTTTCCTAGAATTCAGCTTAGCTTTTCATGAATCCCGTGATGGCCATGACTTTTCATGAATCCCGTGTTCTTACTAGCCCCATTTTAGCATGTTCTCATTTTCTTAATCAATTTAAGTGTCATTCGTTAGGCAATAATGTGTTCCTAAATAGACAATTTGGCATATTCTTACTAGTAAAAAAAGGACATCCCTTTTTGTTGCTTATATGGTAGCTTAATAACTCTATTATCCCCTCACCCTCCATTCATGGGCGTGCACAAGTTTGTATGAATCTTGTGGAGACCCATTCTACTTGTTCACTTTCACTCTTTTTTTGGGTTTTGTCCAAATTTTGTGTGGGATGGTTTCTTTTCATTACTTACACCTGTTTTTCCCTTCTTTTGTCCTTTACAAAAAAAAAAGCATGTTCAACAGTGCTGTTCGCCAGTTCTGCTGGTTTCACCTAGCTTCCTGGCACATTTTTGGGAAAAGTTTCAGAAGGTGAAGCTACTTTATCACAGCTTGTGGGAAGTTTCAAGCGTCCAAAGGCTATTCTCGGTTACTTCACGCTTTTCTTCTATTATTCTTCTACTATAAATCTGCACCGAAGCAATTATTCTTTTAGTATCAAGTAATTTTTCACGTTCTCATTAGCAATTTTCTTAATTTGCTAAGGCAATTTTGTGTTATAGATAAATATGGTGTAAGAAATACTTCTAAGTGTTGTTTTATGGATCTGGTTACCTGCTGCATGCAATCCATGGCTACTACAACTCCATGAATTACTTGACAGTGGCTTTTTCTCTGCATTACCACTACTACAACTTTGTTTTGTTTTGCTGCTGCCTTACCCTGCCAGGCTGCCACACCACCTGCATGTGCTTTTCCTTCCACTACTGGTATGAACAGCTGGCAGCGCCAAGTGTTGAGAGAAAATCTATAAATCTATAAATATGTACACAGAAGCAATTTATGCTATCAGTTATGTCCAGTACATGAGATTTCATAATAGCTCTGGCTATCACACAAGCCCAGCTGTCAGGAATCTTATATAGTACAATTTGTGAAGCATTGTGAATGTAGACAGCGGACACTTTGCTTATTGGAGAATGATTTTAGCATACATTGGGTTCTATATATAACTCATAAACAGGAGAACATAAGCTGCATAAAATTGTGTTTTAAGAAATATAAATGGCTTACCTATGGAGATGACAAGAACATAGACACTATACTTGCTTTTTCAGAATCCATAAATTGTCTATTTAAGAACACATTATTGTCAAATGAATAACTCTTAAATTGCCTATTTTAAGAAGTCTAGGACTGTATTGATGTGTGTTAATTTGTCTCACAATGAGCAGCCATATGTGCCCGTCTTTTTTTCTAGTTTCCTGCCAGTATAGTTGTTTTATGTGTTAATTTGTCTATCAAGCCTAATTATTAGACGGTTAGAACAAGTGATGACATTAGCTCACCTTTTTTAACTACTGTGATTCACCCCTCTAGTTTTTTCTCTAACAGAGTTTTGATCCATTACAAGAATTTGAATACTAGGATTGTTAGCACTAGAATTTCATGCCTAGGATTGTGATGGCTGTCAATGAAAAACTAGAAAAATTCCATAGTATATATGTAACAAATTCGGCATTATTTTTCTTCAGGGCATATTATACAGAACTTGTCTCTCATGTGTCTCATGCAGGTGGCCTCTCCATTTTGCCTCCTTGTCTGCACAGCGCACACAACAACTCACCACCTACATCTTAATGTGAGTCCTCTTTTTACTCCCATTCAAATTCAGTATTGAGGCTACACAGTGTGGGATCTTATAAAGTATAATATAATTTTTTTTGCCTTGCACTTTCCTTTGTTTGTAAGTTCATTCATGCTACACATGACCACACATTAAGCTGATGCTGCCATTTTTGCTTTATCCACCACACCATTTTTCCTAATGTATAACAATATATTGCTTAATGCCTAACACTATTTTGCCTAACAGATGAAATAAAGATTAGAAGGTAGCCCAAAACCTATGATAAATATGATAGTCTAGGAAAAAATAAGTACTTGCATCATAGGAGAATTTGGACGATCATCAACCGATCTTATGAGCTTGGAGAGTGAACTTCAGGTAGCATGTAAATATAACCCGTCCTTCTTAGGAGTAAAACCACAAGGGTATGCAAATATGGAGCATGCTGCTTTATCCCAGATTAAATTATGGCATGCTATTCCATATATATTTCATGTTTGAAATTCACCACACACTTATGCTCTATGTGGTCAGCTCAAATCAACACGACATTCAGCTGCGCTGAACCAGAATGTGTTGTTATAAAATACACTGAAATATGCTGATTTATTTTTTTACTTAGTAGTTCAGCTTAGCAAACAATGTTGTCGATGTGCACTGACCTTTGCTTACACCTGTTTGTTTTTCTCTTCTTTTTGTCCTTTTGTAGAAATGATCACTTCTGCTATGATCTAACATAGGTTATATGCATATTTTGGATTTGGACACATAATTGCTACCGGATTACTAATAACTTGCTTGACTAATGATATTAAGTTGCTTAACCGATGATATTAAATTGCTTAACTTTTGTAGTTTTTTGGTTCAGTACATTGCTATCAATTTTTTTTGTTTTGTACATGCTATCACTTGTTCAGATTCATAAAAGATATGGCCTATCAGTTTTTGGGAAACTTAGGACAGTCTATGATACAAAATGAACATGTTATTATATCAAATTGGAGTAACCATGTGCATGTAGAGGAAGAATTTGAGTCTGAGTCATTTTTTTCCTTAGTTTCTCACTATCATATATGTGCTTATCTCGATACTTCTATTTAATTGCAGGTGTGAGGCAATCAAGCATTGAAATGAACATGTTATGATATCAAATAGGAGTAACCATGTGCAGCAGCTAATACAAGAATAACTTAAGATGTATATCTATACAGTAATGCAGTCAGCAGTAGGAACTGCATTACTATGTTTTTGTGAATTGATTTGCTTAAGCACAAAATTGAATTGCTCATGCAAGAAAACTGAATTGCTTTGTCAGTTTGTCAGATCTGCTTCTAGTATCAGATCTGATATCAGCAAAACAACTAAAGTGCTTCTAGGAATATATTTGGGTTTCGTTTTTTTTATGATTTGTGTAATTTTAGTGTCTGAGAAGAACCTAATTTGTGTAATTTTTTTATTCATAATTGGCATCTGGGCATTGCCGCGTGAGCCAAAAAAAACTAGCTTGAAAACGGCTAGAAAACTTATCTTGCGCGCCAACAAGCCTGTAATTAGCACCCTTGCCGAAAATAGAAATATAATAATAGCAATCTTACCAAATATGGACCGTGCGTGCTGTAAGGCAAATGCACATGCGTGCGTGCATTAGCTGCTCCCATTTTAAATATGTAAATTCTCGTTTTTAATTATTCCTTCAAGGCACCAATTATACTGCCTCCGTCCTGAAAAGAATACAACTATAGATTATGTGCCACGAAAAGTAATTCACGTTTGACTAAATTTTCAGTGAATACTCCCTCTGTCCCTAAATAAATAGATTTCTGGAGTTGTCTTAAGTCAAACTTTTTAAACTTTGACCAAATTTCTAAAAAAAATATCAAGATTTATAATATCAAACTAGTATCATTAGATGTACCATAGAATATATTTTCATAATGCGCTCACTTTATGTCATAAATATTGTTATTCTTTTCTATATAGTTAGTCAAACTTAAAAAAGTTTGACTGGCACATATTCTAGGAATTTATTTATTTGGGCACACAAATTAATTTATTATGAAAATACATTTCGTAATCAATCTGATGGTATTTATTTGGTATCATAAACATGGATACTTTTTATTTATAATTAGTCAAACTTAAGGTACTAAAACGGGACATTATACTAGAATTACATTCTTTTGGGAACGTAGGCAGTAGTTTAACTAAGAATATTAATATTTATTATACGTATGATATTGTTAGATTAATTAGTAATTACGTAATAAATCTATTTAGATATATAGCTATATTACTAATTCCTAGAAATTTAATTAAATTTAAGAAATGTTGACTTAATCTAAGCCTAGGGTTACACTTTTTAGGATGAACGTAGTTACTAGTACTTCCATAAAAGAACATATTTTAGAAATATCTTATGTCAAACCATAATAAGTGTCACCAAACTATGAAGCAAGATATCAAGTACCATGTAGTAGGTATAATAGAACGTATTTTTAAAATCAACTAATCAGAGAAAATGAATGTTATAGTGACCTATTACAACAAAGGACTACTCCCTCCTTAAGGAAACCATGTAGTTTAGGACAAAAATTTATCAAACCTAAAAGTATAAAAAAATCACTCACTTTTGGATTATCTAGTTTGGAAATAAGTAACACATGTAAGATTTGTAATCCCTCCGAGAAAGCTTGCAAGTATCGGTTTTCAAGAAGTTATAAAAAAAGGTAAAAAGACACATGTACCCCTAGTCCCATATATACAACTAATCTTCAACACGCGTACTTGTGCAAATTTTATGATTATTTATTCATTGGAATCCATAGACCACCAGGAGCTAATTCAGGAATAAACAATACTTTGACTTTTCTAAATATAATGATTTACTGACTAAACATAGTGCAGCAAAAACTATCTTGGACATTAAACTTTCACACTAGTACATTCCATCAAACGTCCATCACGTCACGTCACCATACCACCACAAGCTAGTCCACTGCTCATGTGACTATTTAGTGTAAAGCATACTCCCTCGTCCCTATATAAAAAAAAGAGTCGTTACGAAAATCGTGCTGGTCAAACTTTCTTAACATTATATTTGTAGAAAATACGTGCAATATTTATATCTCTAAATAGGTTTATTATGAAAGTATATTCAACGATCTACATAATGGTACTAATTATGTACCATAAATACTAATATTTTGTTAAATATATTTAATCAAAGTTAAAAGTTGTTGACTTTTTGAAAGCGAGAATGATTTTTTTAGGGACAGAAGGAGTAAAGGTTTGAGACGAATGTTAGACTCTAGAATTGCATTCATATGCAGATAGATGGAGTATTGCAAAGCATTTCCCCAATGCAAAGAGACAAATTTCAAGATATTAATGGTAAAAAACATAGAAAAAAAAAACATACGAGACAAAGACCGTGCAAAGCTGTAGAGAGAATTCTTGTGTCCCTTAAAAAGACGGTCGACGACTCTTATACCCCACTTTTAATTTTTCTTCCCCCTGGTGCCACCTCCGTTAAGTGGCCTGGCTGTTAACTTCCTTGATGGAAAAATGGCCCGGGGTAGTCTTCAAGTTCTACGCTGTATCAAGCATATTATAAAAAAAAACAATATACCAGCATAAGCTATAAAAAAGAAACAGCAGCAGCAGCTGAAGAGTGTGGACACTGGAAGATGAGATTGCTTCATGCTTTCCTGGTAACACGCGATTGCGCAAAGTCCGAGGATCACACTCGATTGCTATAGCTGAACGGCGTTCATTAATAGAGTTGATTCTAGGTTGTGACTTGCATCGTCCAGAAGCCGAGTCAGAAATACGAGTTTTTTTTTCTTTCTTTTGAAATTTAGCAGTATATATATATATATATATATATATATATATATATATATATATATATATATATATATATATATTAAAAAGAGTTACATTTAGAGGTTTTCTACGGAAACTATAAGAACTTAGGGAGAGGGTCTCGCCCCCTACATCCGCCACTAGTGTTGCACGAGTTGTTCCATCCTTACATAAATCAGACAAATTATTTTAAATTTAACCGACTCTGTAAAAAAAAAGATTACCAACACACGACACAAAACAAGTACACTATAAAGATATACTTCATGTTCATGGTGTATCTAACGATACTGATATTATGCATGCTACAATAAATATTGATACTTTTTTTAGACTTATTAAAATGGTTACTTAGAATAAAGTTAGACGTTGATTTATTTTGTTTTACTGTGAGACAGGGAAGTACGGCTTTGT
Organism: Saccharum hybrid cultivar R570; assembly: GCA_038087645.1. NCBI lineage: Eukaryota > Viridiplantae > Streptophyta > Magnoliopsida > Poales > Poaceae > Saccharum > Saccharum hybrid cultivar. Next base: position 43,968,741 of record JAQSUU010000534.1, read on the forward strand.
TAGGCGTCTCCACTGCGGCGCCCGCCGGCCAACGCTGTCCGCCAATGACTTTATTTGCTGATGTACTGCTAGGTAGGCCGCCGGACGCCGGTAGTGCAGCATGAAATCCGCAGGCAATGCAAGCTCAAACATGTCTGCTTGGTCGTCGTCGTCGCGCGGTGCATCCAGGACGAGGAGGAGAAATATAGAGGAAGAAAAATTAATAACGTTACGTTCATGGACGTCCATTTCGTCGTCGTCAGTACGGACGTGGACATGGACGGCGGCGCTGTATGTTCCGGGGGGAACGAAGACAGCGAAATACAGAGTACAGCAGTCTCTAGTAGCTAGGTTATTGGTTCACTTGTACTAGTAGTTTGCTAGGAGTAGGTCCGATCCTACGTACGTGTTGTCATCTCTGAGAGATTCCCAGCAGCTGGATGCAGAGATACCGCTCTTGACCTCACCGGCCCAGTTTTCTAATAACTTTTATTTCCAACATTTGTCTTGCACACTGCACTCTAGTACTCGTACTAATAAGTACTATCGCTCGACCAGCAATAACAAGCTAGCTAGAGCATCTTCAATGAAATACGGATGCGTTCTCAAAAAAAAAGTTTTTTGTTAAATAAACTCACTCTCCACATTCTCATTTGTAGAGGCATTTTAATAAAAACTGTCAATTGTTTATATCTCTTCACTATCTAATAACAACCTTTTTCTTGAAGAGTTATCTCGGCTCTCTATTTTTAACAAGCGAGAAAGTAGGAATAGATGATGGAGTGTTAGTTGAATAAGAAGTTGGAAGAGATTTTTTACGTAGAAAACTCTTGAAGCTTTTTAAGTATGCATTGCAACCATGGCATGCATGATGCATTCACGCATAGCATCCAACATATTTTCAATCGTCGTTCCGTATACGTGTATATATAGTTCCATTTTGATTATTGGATGTTGAGTTAATTCTATATACGCGCGCCCTACTGAAGTTTGTACTCAAATGCTTGTACGTAGCGCAAATACTCTGTGTATATAAAAATACAGGTAATAATAAGAAATTAAACGCACGTATGTACTATGTTCCAGCGGACGGCACTGCCACACGTATGTATGTTAAGATCTAGTACTACTAGTATAGTAAAGTACACAAAGTCACAAAGACAGTGCTTGTGTTGCGTCCAAACGGCGGCTAGCTGTGGGATCATATCACCGGCCGCTAGCTACGGGACGTCCATGGAGAACGAAGTTCGAAAATAAATCAGACCAGAGATGCATGTTCGGCCGTTTTTGTTCTCACTTCTGACTTTTGGGCAATGGATCTATCTTCCAAGCAGTTCCAGACTTTGAGGCACTAGCTAGTACCTGATCGAACTAGTTTGACACCATGCATGCAGGCTTCTCCGATCCAATGCTCGTTTAATTTTATCTTTTATGCTATTTATTAGGCTGTAGAGCGATGTTTTGCCAATCGGTGCCGTTTCGCTGTACAGTATATCTGTGTCTGATCGATGGATGGAGGAGGAGGAGCTTAGCTTGCTGATGGTGACCAGCAGAGGGCCGGGGACAGAACGCAACGTACGGGATGGAAACGGAATCAGCCCGCAGCAGCTAGAGCCTAGAGCTGGCGGCCGTGCCCCGTATCAACTCGATCACTGATGCAACTGGACAACTGCAGCAGTCAGTGAGTGCGTCAGCACAGGTTGCTGTCTCTGCCTGTCACCGTACACACTTGGCCGTTGCCCGGCGGCGTAGAAACAGACGAGCGGGCGGCTCACCGGCAGCGGCAGGCGGCAGGCATGGTTCCTTCCTTCTCCTGGATTGTATTGGATTCCTCCATGTCATACCAGATGCCACACTGTCTCTACTACTGTCTTTTCATCAGTCTGGAACGTCTGAATGAAACCGGCGAACGTACCATTACGTGCTGCGGGTCGATCAATGCAAGGTGGAGCCCCCTGCAGGGAAAGATATATATATATATATATATATATATAGGATCTCAACGGCAGAAATATGCCTTCCCTTCATGTGCCTGTACCATTGGATGCACGTAGGGATCGGATCTGTGTATACCCAAGCAGAATTGCCATGCATTTCACTAGTCTTTATGGTTTGTGCTGACGATGTACCCAAGTTAATTTTATTGGGTTCTTCATGTATAAAAAGTACATATATAATGACTAGCTAGTCCTGTATGTATTCCATAATTAATGGGCTCCATCAAAAACACAACTACCTACTGTCAACTGAAACTTCCTCCCCTTTGTTATTGTTATATCATTGCATTGCCCTAGTGGTAGTGGAGGAGAACCCAAGCGAATTACAGTAGTATATTATATATGTAAGCAGCAGAGCGTAGAAACTGCACTAACGGTAGCTAGCTGCCTGCTCCACGGGCGGCACACTGATTGCTTGACTACATCACATTACATTACATTACATTACATATACAAACAAGCAGCAAGTTGTTGGGTAGTGACAGAGAGTGGTTTGGCAATGCGACCAAATAACCCATCAATTATTAAGCAAGCGAACGAAGCTCCCCGCACCGCACGCACGTCGTGCCGCCGACGGCCTCCCATTTTAAAGCGAGGCGAGCCTCCGGCACGACATGGTGACACCGACTGCATTGCATTGGCATTGGCAATGGCATGCGTATTGTATTGTATTGTATCGTATCGTCTCGTCTTGGTGATCGATGGTGATGATGGAGACCATGGACGGGCTTTGGTGATGGTGACGGAGATGGACGAGCTAGGCGAAATATATATATAAAGTGGTTAAAGCTAGCTAATTAATGGCCACTGCGCTGGTTGCAAGCACTCGATCGAGCGACAAATGCTCTTAAAGACTTTAACTAACATTTGCAGCATCGAATCGAGTTGGAGCTGCAACACATAGATGGTTTCTGCGGCTGATAAGTCGTTTTGTTGTGAGAGAAAAACACTGTATCATGGCTGATAAGTCGGGCTGATAAGTTCAAGCGAACAGAGTTTACTCTGCTTCATTTGTTGTTGGTGTTGGTGGATGTGGGTACCCTCTCCTCTTCTCTTCTCACTGACGGTAAAGGCCTCTCTTGGCCTTTGCGTGCGAATGAGAGGCAGGCATAGCAGAGCAGATCAGCAGAGCAAAGCAGTAGGGACGGCGACAAGAGGGTCGTCACAAGACAGGCCTCAAAAACCTGCCTGAAACGACCCGCCATTTTTGGCTTTCCCCAAACCAACAACGGAGAAGCATTGCTTGCAGCAACCAAAACGGCAGTGCCCCCTCTGATGTGACTGACGACCGCACAGGTCACCAATGCAAGCAGCCGCAACAGAATCGGCAGCAGGGAAAAGAATGCGCGTCTCGTTTTCCAGAAACTTACAATTTTTAAATTAATCAGATTCAATTGTATCGCATGCCTATATGTTCTATGAAAACATATCCCACTGTCAATCTACTCTCTCCGTTACAAATTATAAGACGTTTTATCTTTTTTATAGATTCAATTCATAGCTCTTGCTATACCTTTAGATACAATGTATGTATAAATATATAACGAAAACAATGTATTTAAAAAAACCAAAACGTATTATAATTTGTAATGGAGGGAGTACATAAATATTCATATATTTTCTTTATATATATTAAATCAAACTAAAAATGACACGTCAAATCAAACAATCAAACGTGCATTCTTTTTGGGCGAGGGAGTATGGCCCAGATGGGTCAGTCAAGTCTCAAAAGCATTTGCAATAGTGTAGCAACAGACCACCAATCCAATCCAATAGGGTATTAGGAAAGACGGGGACGGAATCAAGTGGGCAAATCGGACATCAGCAGCAACTGGAACTGCTGCTGATCAGAAAGAATCCCGTGCCGAGTCATTTCCGGTTAGATTATTACAGTGGCATGGTATGTGCATCTGCTTCTGTCTGCTCTGGTCTGATCCACATCCACCCTGCACTTGTCCATCCTGACCAATTATCCGCCCAGCTCCATGAGCTCAGTGCTTGCCACCGAAAGAAACATGGAAAGTGCATACATACAGATGAACGGTAAAAAGACACCGGACAGTGGACAATGCGATAATGGATGGTATCAGCTAGATTACACAAGGAATTGAATCACCATGCCAGAATCCAAAACAAGCCTTTTAGATTCTATCAGGGCGTGCAAAGATTCTACTCTTATGCATCACTGTATAATACAACAACACATCAACATTCTACTCCATAAATAAATAATGCCACGCCAGCCAAACTGCCAAAGCATAATGCACAAACAACCCACGCAAAAAGCGTGGCACTGGCACACAACAGCTCATAAGCAATGGCGTCAGCACATACCAACTTCTTTAGCTATCACTTCCTATTGTTTCCAACTCCTAGCCACTCAAAGTCAAAATAATACATCTCTACATATAATACATTGGGCTTTCACTTTGTCACAACCCACCTAAAAAAAAACCACAGCAGGCAATCAGGAATATAATAGTATTTTGATCAGTCTATTGGTCTCCTAGGCAACAAGGGCATAAACAGACACCTTTTAGTCACCAGGTCACCAAGATCGTATACCACCATTATCCATTTGATACAGAATTCGTACCATTTGATACAGAATTCATAACATAAACCACAGCCGATACAAACGCTCAAAGCTAATCATTCAAATGACAGAACATACGCTCAAAGCTAATCACTCAAATAACAGAACATCAGAAATGAATAGGGATACTGGAGTGGTTATTCGTGTTTCTGTAACTCAAGCTTTGTATACTTCCAGCTAAACTTCCATTTATTGCGAGCATGAAGCAAGGGAATTCTGCGCTATTGAAAATGATAAGCATCATGGTGGCAACACAGCAATGACTATGAAATGTTTTTTGCCAATATCAGTGCCTCTTGCCAGTTCTTTTTTTTCCCCCCTATCAAACAATGGAGCAGTGCTTACATAGTATCTAAGATGTTTACATATATTGATATATACTACATGGATAGGTGAAGACTGATAGTGATAGCAGTGGAACATGAACATGCCACCCCAACCACTGCAAGTTCGCAACAAGTTCACCAGCAAACAAGCAACATATTACTAAAGAAATAGTGGAACATAATCATGCAAGCAAAAGAGCAAAAAAAAAAAAAAAAGGTGAGGCCCTAGTAGTGGCTATTTTTCAGATAGTTGGCTATCACCTAGGTAACAGCCAAGAGAAGTCTACGAGGCACTTTCATCTTTCTCATAAACCATGATTGCACAAACAATAGTATTTCTGAGTTCAAAAAAATCCTAGAAGATTTCATAGGTCCACGATGGTTCTTGAATATTACAATCTTTTTTACCAAATTCAGTTCGGAAAAGGTTGACAATAACATCATGGTACCAACAGTGTTCTAGAAAAATCGAAAGATTAATTATGCAATTGACAAGTACTCCCTCAGTTCTAAATCATAGGTCGTTTTGGCTTTTTCTAGATACATAGAGTATATATCTAGGCACAGAGCAAAGCCAAAACAACCTATAATTTGGGATGGAGCGAGTAACAAATTTCAACCCAAACCCAGACCTAGACCTAGACCTAGACCCAGACTCACAAACAAGAGCGAATGCTGATGGCTAGACCCCAATAATTATGTCTAATAGGGGCATTCCATTGGTTACTTTTGAAAAATACAGGTAAAGAAAAGGACATGCATAGGAAACGCTACATCCTGTTACTACTTATCCGGCGGTTCACTGACTCACATAGTCATTACCAAAATAGCAACCTTACATCGATCAACTAGAGCCAGTAAAAGGCCTAGTGGATCCAATAACGAGCAACAGGTAACAGCAGTTAATACTAAACATAATAAGCATCCACTTAAGGAGAACTAGCAGGGAAAGAGCAATTAAACTATGTGTGACAATACAATGCAATGCAAGTGGTAGGCTAAAACCATCATTCATTCATTCTTAAGGCGATGAGGCGAGATGTGGCGAGTGCAACCACCTCCTTCCAATCGCCTAGGTAACGCCTAGGCGCTTACAAGGCAAGGCAAGGTGATGCCATACCAATCTAAAACTGCAAAACAGCAGAATAGAAGGGGAGCAAAAAGGAGGAAGAAGGTGTCTGGCCCAGCCCACATACTCCCTCCCTCTCTCCAGATGCGCTGCTGCCCGAAACTTGTCCTTCCTGCCACTTCTATTCCCTTTCCTCGTTGCTCTGCGCCCTGAAATCGACTACTGCTGCTGTCCCTTTACAGATCAACTGTGCTGTGATTGACCTGAGCAAGTTCTGTGCTGGCCACCGCGCTGGAGCCAGCGGGGATGGCAGCAGCTGCAGGTTCTTGGCCTTGCTGGCCTGCTCCCCTCCCATTCTTCCTCTGTTCTCCCTTCCTCCCTCTCTTTCGCTGACATTTGGTCATTTGGTCATGGCGACGGGGACACCCAGATTTCCAGCATGCTCTATTGCCTAGGCGATGCCTAAAAAACCATGGCTAAAACCACTGGTAACCCTAGGATAAGTATCAACACCCCTGACAACCCAGTAACTCACAACTTAAGCAATGGTTGTCAGTTCACATGTAGTTAAAGGCAACTGGTAACAAAATTAACACTGCTACATTTTTTCAAAGCAAACATCCGATGAACAGTATTGACATTTCACGATATAATGATGATATGCCTACCCTATATATTACCAAGCTCAATAGTTATCAAACGCTATAAATTTTGACACTATCAAAGTAAACTTTCAAGTTTTCAACAAGTAAATAAAGAATGGTCCACAGAAATGAATTATTTGAAATGAAGAGCTAGTGATGAAAGCTAGACCCCACAAATTATATCTAGCAGGGGCATTCCATTAGTTACTTCAAAAATTGCAGGTCTTCAAAAAATTTGTCTCACAAAGTCAGTAGTTAACTTTACTATACATGGCCCATATTAGAGGTAAAGAAAAGAGTCTAGGATTAGGATAGGTAAATGGTACATCCCGTCTCAGTTACATCAATAACTGTTGTGCTCCATCAAAGTAGCGCATTGAGAATAGGATACACTACAACCTGTTATTAATATCCCAAGGCTCCCCAACTCACGTAATCATTACCAATATAACCACCTTAATACTTATATATCAATCAACTAGAGCTAATCAAAGGCCTAGTGGATCAAATAACAGGTACCACAGTTAATATTAAATAAAATAAGCATCCAGTCGAGCAGAACTAACAGGGAAGGAGACATGAAGCCATGTGTCACCGTAAGATGCAATGCAAGTGTTAGGATAACACCATTACTAGCCCTAGAATAGGTATCAAAACCCCTGATAACCGAGTAACTCAACTGAAATGGTGATCAGTTCAGTTGAACTTAAAGGCAACTGGTAACAAAGTTAGCCCTACTGCATTTTGAAGCAAACATCGGAGGAACAGCATTGACATATCAGGGTATTATGATGATGTTTCTACTTTGCATATGATCAAGCAGGAAACGTTTACCAAATGGCAAAAATTCTGACACTATCAAAGCAACATTTCAAGTTTTTGACAAGTAAATAAAGGATGGTCTACAGCATTTAATTGTCTGAAACAAACACCTTACTGATCTTTTCCATTAATCAAGTACAACAACTAGAGTTCTCATCATCCTAAACACTGTAAATAAAATGTGTAGGCATAACAGATCCCATGCATGCGATAGATAGATGTCCTGGGTAAAATTAAACCTCAATTTGAGCGCACTTAGTCACGCACCAGTCTGGGATACGTTCTCCATGTGCATCAAGGAATCGCTGTGAACCCACCATCGAACACAAATCCACGGTATACACCATCACCATAACCAGGAACGCCGTCCACCCAGTCCCAGTTGCCACCGCTACCCATCTCATCTTCCTCCCACATTGCAAGCTTCCCGCGCACTCGCTTACCAGCAAACCACACCTTCCCATCGCCTCCGAAAACCTTGACCTTATTGTTTCCCCCGGCAGCAGCAGCAGCGGGCATGGCGTTGCCCTGTGAAGCAGCCTCGCAGAGGCCAGTGAAGCAGCGGTACATATTGGGCGGCATGCGCCCAGCTTCGTCCCACTCCATGGTAGCCAGATCTAGGCGGAGTATGAGCACCGTGGAGCACGGCGCGTCCATGGCGAACGAAGACCTGAGGCCGCCGATCATAAGGACCCGGCGGCCGCCGGCCCCAGCAAGGAGGCGGGGACGCTTGAGGACCTCGAAGACGTCTCCCCACGCTGCTCGCTCCACGGGCGCCCAGCCCCCGGTGAGCATGGCAAGCGGGCAGGAGAAGAGCTTCCACTGGCTGCGCCACGGCGTGCCGACGTCGCAGAGGGCGAAGACGGCGGCGGCGGCGGAGGCCAGTATGGGGCTCCGCGGCTTGGACGGCAGAGAGAGGGGATGCTTCATCCACTTGCCGGATCCGGAGGGGGTGTAGGACAGCGCAGCGAGCTCGGTGAGGACGAGCACCGTGCCGCCAGGGCCGGCGAGGACGGTGCCGTGGCGCGCCCAGGCGGATCCGAGCTGAGGCAGGAGGCGGTACGTGCCGGCGAAGGGGTTGCAGACGGCGAGCGATTTGGGCGGGTGCGCGGGCGCGGGCGCGGCGGCGGAGGCGGAGGAGGTGGACGGGAGTGCCAGGGGCGAGGTGGAGGAGGAGGAGGTCTCGACCCAGAGGTAGAGGAGCGACGTGGAGGAGGCGACGGGGGAGAAGGACTGGTAGGGGAGGAAGTGGGCGAAGGGGAGGCGGAGCCAGGTGCGACGCGCGGGGTCGAAGGCGTGGAGGCAGCCGCCGCCGTCGGGGCGCGGGTGGCGGAGGAGGAGGAGGCGCAGGGTGGGGAGCAGCGCGAGGAGCTGCGGCGAGAGGGTCTCGTGGAAGAGGCGCGAGACGGGGCGGCACACGACGGCGTCGCGCAGCTGCAGGCGGAGCAGCACGTTGTGGAGCGCGTCCGGCGGCAGGTGGTGGATCGGCGGCGGGGGCTGCGCTTCCGCGGCCGGGTCGGGGCCGGAGCCGGAGCCGGAGCCGGCAGCCATGGTGGGGTTAGGTGGGGAACACACGGATGAGACCACACCGGGGACGGGGAGAACAAGAGGAGGCCGGGGGTAGTTCCGTCAGTTCACATTCACTCGGCTACGATGCTGTGCGTTCCGTTTCCGTAGAACGACCCGCCCACTGTTTGTGCTCTATGCATGTGGGTCCCGCGCTCTCGGTGTGCAGGGCCGGCCCGGATGTCAGTGAGAGGGAGGCGGAAGCATCCGGTACGCCTTTCTGTGCAAGGAGCGGCGTTTCCGTTCCGTTCCTCATCAAAAATCAAAAAATAAGGAGTGGCTGGAAGTACGCGGCCGCTGCTCTACCTCATAGGTGTACAGTCCGTGGAGCAAGGGACCCACTCTGGTGGACCATGTATGTCATGGAGCCAGAAGATCGCAAAGCGACGCGGAAAAGGTTGGCGTGCAGCTCACTTCGCCTGGCAAGTGGGGCAAGAATGCGTGCGAGGACCCAGCTGTCTGCAGCGTTGGGTATCCGCGTAATAAAATACTCCACGCCGCAAATGGACGGCGCGGCGCGTTGGTTCCTGGCCGGCTCGAGTCACCCCACCTGTCGGCAGAGCTGTTCTCCGTGTGGGTCCCACGAAAAGAACGGTGGGCTACACCTTAAGGCCCATGGGCTTTAACTATGGGTAGCACGGATTCTGCTCGGAGCACGTTCGCCTCGCTGAAAAGCCATGGCTGAAAATATTGTTCGCTGATTTGTTGTGAGAGAAAAATACTATTTCGACTGAAAAAAATAAACTGAAAAATACGGATTATAAGAGAAGCGAACATGACCTTGGTCGATGGGTTCATTGTGTCATGTCAAGAAAAAAAACATAATTTTTGCCTCTCTAAAGTATATAATTGTCGTCTAGATTTTCTCCCCAAACTTTGAAACCGAGCATCTCTCGACTCTCATAATCGTTTAATTTACCACCATGCACCAGTTAGAAGAGAGTGGTTTTTAAGGCGATTTTTTATTTTTGTATTTAAAAAACTATGGTAACACTTAATAGTATTTTTAAACCATGAAAAAACAATTCTAAACCTTTTAAAAATTTAATAAAAAATCCTAGAGATATATTGTGATAAGAGAAACACAAATAGAATATTTTGAAATCATGAGAATATATCTAGAATCTTCCTGAAATTGGACTTAGCTCCATGAAGATAGGAAAACTGACAAAAAAATCTAGAATATTTTCAAACATTCTAATCAATATATCATCGTGTTCCAAAAACTTCCCTCCAGTGTTGTAAAATAGCAGGCTATAGTGGTGCTATAGTGACTTCGGTGAGATGTCGCTATGACCACCGCTCATGAAATAGTGGGCTATGACAGCGCTATAAACTAAATCATATAGCTCGCTATCTACGATGCTCCCTCCAGGTTGGTAAAAGAAGTTGTTTTGGACAACAACACGGTCTCCAGAGCATGATTTTGATTTATTATTTTTATAAAAATATTTATTGAAAGTGATATATATATATATTTTTATGAAAGTATTTTTCAAGATAAATCTATTCATATGGTTTCACATTTCCAAACTCAATAACTTTAAAGTTATTCATGATTTATATTTCCAATGTTTAATCCAAACCTTATCTGAAACGACTTGAATTACCAGTATGGAGGGAGTAATGCTTTCCATAATAAAAATATGAGATGCAACAGAATGAATGCAACATATGTTAATATTGAACGCATTCATGTTGCTTACATCTCATGATTTATTGTGATAAGTTTTTTTAAAATGTGCTTATACATTTATTAGAATGTATCCATGAGTTCTAAATATTTTATTTAGGTTTGTAAAGTCCCCCATCTCTAGGATTTTTCTTGGAATTTTATAAAGTTATAGATAGTTTTTGTTGAATTTTATAAGGTTGTAGATATTATAATTGACAAGTTCATTTTTGAAATTGTTTTGGAGTCCGTAATATGAGCTATAATTTTTTAGTTTTGGAATTTTAAAAATTGGAATTTCCAAAACAACCTTTAATGTTCAGATGGTTAATACCAAAGTTGTAGTGGTCGACCTGATATACAAGTTTGCAGTTGACAAATTTTTTATTTGAAGTTGTTTAGAGTCTCAAATAGTTGTTTTAAGTTTTCATATTTTGAGATTCAATTTTTTTTTAAATTTTTCAAATGATCTCGAATGTAGACACGTCCTATACCAAAAAACTGCAGAGTTTGACAAGATTGAAACTTTGTTCTGAAACTGTTTTTATTTGAAATTATTTAGGGGACAAAATATTCAATGGAAAATTATGAGATGTTGATAAAAAAATAGCACCTACCGTATATATACTCATAATTGAGTGTGCTATACTGCGGTAGAGAGGTTGCCTGAGCTAAAGATCATGGATTTAAATCAGCTCTGTTAATTTATTCACAAAGACAGATAATGTCTATCGTCTTTGTAATTAGTCCATTAACAGAGTGTAGTATTTGATAAAGAAGACTATTTGATAGAGCCGATTATGCCTCTGAAAGCGTCTGTCTTTAAAAATAATTTTGTAGTAGTGAGCCTATGTCCAGCAAACCAATCAGAGGGCCGACGAGCAACGGGCCGTCATTGGCAGCAGAATGCTTTGAAAGACCGGTCCACCATTTGTTGAAATGTTTTTTTTTTTTTCTAAAACCACTACAGCAGCCGTACTGTTAGATAATGGAGATAATCTGCTGCCGTACTTTTTTCTACAGACACAATGCACATGGGCTAGCTAGCTATGTGCAGCTTATTAATACGCACGTACCAGCTCAACAAAAACAAGAAGAAAAGAGAAGTAGGTCAAGAAAGAAAGAAAAGGAGTCCCAATAATGATCAGAAACGGTTATTGTAGAAAATGATAAGGTCGTTGACTGACTTCATGGAGCACAGGGTTGTGGTCGAGACTGTAAATAAACAAACAAAAGCCTAGCAATTGGTGCTCATGTAGTAATGCTAGAGGGAGAATTAGACACGTTCGCTTATACTGAAAAAAACAAGTTGAAACACTGTTTCGGCTGATTTGTGTAAGAGAAAAACATTGTTCTAACTAAAAAAAACATGTTGAAAAGTACGGATTATAAGCCGGCTGAACAAGACGTTAAGCTACGTTTGGTTTAGGTAAGGATGTAAGGTAGAATAGAATAGAACGATGATGTTTTCGGTAATGCTCTATGTAGGGTGGAGGGCGTCAGTCTATCCTTCGGGCCTGCTCCACTTTACGCTCTCTCCATCTCTCTGTCCTGAGACAAAAATCCCCATCACTTGTTTCCCATCGAATCGTCCTTATCCATTCGTTATGAGCTCGTCATCGGTGACTTCGATGCGGAACTATGGGACAGAGGTTGCGACGGCCGTGCTAGCGAGCTTTGTGCACACTACCAGCCACCGGCACGCCGTCGAGCTCCACGCATGTGCCACTAAGCCGATGAGTCTCCACGACGGATGCTCCAGTAAGTAGGCAAGGGGAGGAGTGTGACGCCGCCCCGCCGGTGAGTTGCCCATGGCGCTACCGCACCGTCGAGCTCGACGCTACCGTGAGCTCCATGTGCTGCGGCTGACCTTCGCGCCGATGTCGAGCTCCGCAATGACGAGCCTCCATTCGTCCAAGCAATAAAGTGACATTGCGCTGAAAGCCAACGCATGTTACAAGTGTATGTTTCAAGTGTTTCAGATGTACGTTGTAAATGTTTTATATCGATGTTGCAAAAGTAGATCGGGATGTTGCAAAAATAGATCGGGATATGCATATGTTGCAATGGCTATACACGTATGTTTCAAGTGTATGTTCTAAATATTTCACATGTTTTAGACGTATATTGCAAGTGTTTGATCTAGATATTGCAAAATCAGATCTAGATGTTGCATACGTGTGCAATGGCTATATATATATATTGCAAGTGTATGTTCTAAATATTTTATTTTTTCATATGTACGTTGCAAGTGTTTCATCTGGATGTTGAAAACGTAGATCTTGATGTTGCATATGTGTGCAATGGCTATACAATATGTTGTAAGTGTATGTTGTAAGTCGAAGAAGAGTTTCCCAGCCTCGAATCTGTATACGCAGAGCTCTACCTGACCTCCGAGCTATGCAAATGCGGCGCCCCAAGCCAAGGTCACGCAACGGTGCGAGGAAGTTGCGTGCGAAAGGAAGAAGCGGAAATCTAGCAAGTCCGTTTGGTGTGTGGATGTCGTTTTGTTGGGCCACTTTGGTGGGCTGTTCGGTGGGAGTGCGTCCAAGTTACTGTCCGACGAATCCGTTCTGAATGGACGTCCGGGCGTCAGAAACGCCCTTTGGGGCGGAACCATCCTATCTGTGTTTGGTTATAATGATGTCATGATGAGGTCATTTTTTATGTTTAGTTTTGATTTTTTTTGTGACTATGTTTAGTTGTGATGATGCCCTTAATTTGCCCTTAATCGGTCCTTGATCGTCGACGCCGGGGTGGGCTATCTGCGGGATGGGCAGCTCAGCCGCATCGCGCTGGAGACCCCCCACCGTCGTCACTGCATCCTTATGGTTGGGAGCCCCGTCCCCACCACGGAGGCCGCATCCTTGTGCTTGGCGGCGTTTGCCCTTGCCATATTACTAGAGATGATGGCGTAAGGGACTCCGACCCCGAGTCCCCGTATGGAAGTCCCTTATTAGGGGACGAGGATGGGGGCAAAATCATCCCCGATAGGGCTGGAAATAGGTGAGCGTTCCCTAAACCTGCTCCATGCGAAGCCTCAATAAACTAGCTCAAGCCGTCCATATGCTCCATTCACTCCATTTTATCCATCCCTCGAGTCTCCAACTCCCTAGTCCCCACTACCCACCCTGTATACCTCCGCTCAACCCTCTCGGCCTTTCCCCGTCTGAGCCATCTCTCGCGCTGTAACCATAGCCACCTGGCACTCGACCGTCCCTCCCCTCTACTCGATGGTTCGTGCTCGACTGCCGCACCCAAGTAATGCTATCCATCCGCCCGCAAACACAACAAGTTCCCAACACACTGGCCCTCTGTGGCTCTAGTGGATGGATCGCCCGGCCCTCTCCCTCTCCCACCCAAGCAGATGTAGGAGGAGGACCGGCCGCCGGTGACACTTGGAGTTCCATAACACCACTGAGCCGGTGCGCTAATCCCATACACAGAAGAGCTCGACAACACCAACACTGTACTCCTCAACTCCTCCCATATGGTCCTGCTCTCCCCAACTTATCGGGGACGAGGTCCCATCAGGTATGGAATCCCCGTGTGGGACGGGGATAGGGAGGAAGTCTCCTCCGCGAGATTTGATGGGGACGGGGAATTCTCCGCCCTACAGGGACAAGCACGGGGAGGCATTTCTTGAGGGGGAATTCCCCATTCCCATCCCTAGCCATGACCATCGCATCCTCGGCTCTGAGGCTCCGCCATGCATGACCGTCGTAGCAGCGAGCACGAGAGAAACGGAAAGCACATGCCGTACCTGAGGGATGAGGTAGTCGTCCTCCTTTCGATTTTGAGGGATGCCGCTGTCCTTGAATCTAAGAGAATGTTCTCCTTTAAGGTTGATCCCGTTCCAAAAATGTGTCATCCAACCAAATACCGTAACGAAGTGAAATATACCACCTTGATCGTCCCTTTCCTTCTCTCGAACCAAACACAAGAGAAGAAGCAGGAAGGAAGGGGAGGAAGACAGCGATGGGTGATGCCGGCCGGCCGGCGGCCCACTGAGTCACTCGCTCCCTCCAGCTAGAGCGGCGTAAAGTGTGGCAGGGCAACAAATCAAGTGAGTGAAAACGAAAAAGCTAGAGGTGATAAGATAAAAGAATGATTAAGGTGGTGGCTTTCGTGTGGCGCGCATGCTTATCCCCCACTCCCTCTGCATTTTTAACTCCCATCGACGATCCCCAGGCTAAGCAAATACTGCTACTAGCGTATAATATAATCCTGCCGCTGCTAGCTTTACTACTCAGATCAGATCACCTGAATTTCATGCATCGATCACCAGCAGTGCAGTGCCCGCCGATTCAGCACTCACTAGCTCACTCCTCCGTCAGCCAGCAGCCACTGGTGGCTTTCCTGTTCTCCATCGGCCTCCCGGCCCGACACATGCAAATAATAATTCCCCAGCCCGGCCGGCCGTCCGCCCGCCGTTGTCGCCTCATCCTCCGCGCGCCATGCACGCAAACGCATCACTAGCTGCTGCCGCCGCGACGCGGCAGCATGCAGCATGCAGCATGCCCTCGGCTCGACGTCAGATCATCACCACATGCATGGTTCCAATTCCAATTCCAATTCCAATTCCAATTCCACCATAATGGAGATCGTATCATCGCCCAGCCGCCCGGCCAGCCGCCGGCCTCTCAAGCGCACCCTCCGCGTACCTAAACTTTTGACCTACTTTTCCGCTCGCAGTCCATGGATCCGTCGACCCATCGCGGCAAGCAGCCAGCAAGTACTCTACTGTCTAGTATCTACTCGATCGATGATCTGATGCAGGTCGTCGTCCCGTCCTCTAGCTTTAACGACAATCAAACGGCCATCTCTGTTATTCGCATGCAGCACAGATAAAGCGGCCGACGAACCCAACCAAAGCTAGCTATAGCTTGCTGCCTGTCCATAGATGCTGCTGGGTGCTGGCTACCTCTACCTCTACCTGTTGCATTGTGTGTCTCTCTTGTCTCTTGTCATCTTCCCTTTCCCTCCAAAGCTTGTGTGTGCTCGGGCCACTCTTTATTTCCGTGGTTTCTTTTTGGTTTTGGGTTTCGTTTTTTTTCAAAAGATGCATAAAAGAAAACAGTCACCGCGACAGGGATACCGGATACGTATGTATTATTATTATTCTTGCATGAACTTTTAAATCTTGTGATCACACTTTTTTTATGCATGTGCCGTGTTAGTTGCTCCTCTTCTTTAGTTTTGCTACAAGGATGCCGAGTTCAATGGACTACTCTGAAAAATAGAAATAGGCGTAGTAATCAGCAAGCTAAAGCTGACTTTACTGTACTCTAGCTCTGCAAATTTGAAAAAAAAAATGGATTCTTGTTGACAAGCCACAACGGATGAGCAGTAGATGCGCATGCATGCATGCCTAAAGCCTAGATGCCATTCCAAATAACCATTATATACTTTATTATTCCAAAAAACACAAGTAGTACTAGCTAATGATATTCCAAATGGCCCCGTTCACTTATGCTGAAAAAACAAGCTGAAACACTGTTCTGGCTGATTTATGTGAGAGAAAAACACTGTTCCGACTGAAAAAACAAGCTAAAAAGTACGGATTATAAGCCGACTGAACAGGACTATATAGCAGATCACGCCTTTTCTTTTTATTTGATTGGCACTCTATCTAGCTAGGTCCAAGGTGTTAATAAAAAAAAATTAAAGAGAGAGGATCGGAGCTAGTGTCTGATTATCAGCTCATGGCAGAGCCTGACGACATAATCAATTAATTTGGTCTGAATTCGTCGCCGTGAGGACATACATGGATGGTCATCTTTGATTATTTCCTGTCTCCACTTACTTTTATTAGTAAGAATAAGAAGTCCAGGACAAAAAAAAGTGGGGATTCGATGGAGACATATACAGACGTCAGTTCATACATATGTGTAATCCAACAAGCTGTGCCACACATTGCCATTCTTGGTTTGGTTGCTGGTTCTTCGGTTCTTGACGCCAGTGTGTAGTACTATTCAACTAGCTAAGCTAGCGACAGGATTATCTCTGCTGTGTCGTGGCAACCTTCTTTTTTCAAAAGCAAGAAAAGGAGAAGTGTTTTTAGCTACCTTGAGCTCACGTTTAACGACCTGTATGGCCAGCTTTCCACCATTCTAGCGCAACCCTGTTGCTCTTTTTTCTCAGCCACTCGACCATGAACCGACGGCCCACTTTTTCTTTCCTTCTTCTTACCACTACTTCTTCTCCCACTAGCCTGCTTGGTGGCATTCTGGTGGGAGTAGTAAGGGCTAGATCGATCACAATCAACCCAAAAGAGGTTAGAGGGTCTCTTATAATTGGGCTAACTCCAAACTTATGGACTAAATGACGCATTATTAGCGCTACACGTTTGAATGTTTCATATGCTTTCTCTAAGACCACCTCCCCTTCACCCCACCTCATTAGCACCCCCTTCTACCACTAGGCTTGGCTTGTAGCCACCGCCTTCCCTATCAAGAACCTACTAGATTACTATTAACTCCAATGCTAAGTCCACCCTCATCAAACCCTGACTAAGCTCTAAGCTCGCTAGAGATATCACCTATATTCAAGAAATGGCCAGGAGAGCCTGGATAAAATCTGATGCATGGATACTATATCTATGCACGGTACTCAAGCAACATGAAACGATCGAGCACTCTTAGCAGGTTTCTCAAAAACTGCTCGAGCACTTGTTAGGTTTTCTATAAGCAAGGTTATGATCAAGCACTCACATTACCGTTTCCGTAAAATTCTCGAGCAGTCTTTAGGTTTCTCAAAGACTGGTCCAACGCTAGTTAACTTTTACGTAAATTGCTCGATCGGGCACTCATTAGGTTTCTTTAAAACTGCTCGAGCACTCGATGCATTTCTCGAAAACTGATGGAGCACTTGTTAGCTTCTTCATGAGCTGATCGAGCGAGCACTTGTAGTGTTTCCATAAAATACTAAGCAATCGATATGTTTGAATGTTTCATATGCTTTTTCTCTAAGACTGCCCCCTTCACCCCACCTCATCAGCACCCCATTCTACCACTAGGCTTGGCTTGTAGCCACTACCTTCCTTATCAAAGCTACTTGATTCCTATGAACTCCAATGCTAAGCCAACCCTTAAACCCTGACTCAGTCCTAAGCTCGCTAGAGATATCACCCACGTTCAAGAAAAGGAGCTTGGATAAAATCTGATGGATATATATTATACTTATACACGGTACTCAAGCAACATGAAACGCTCGAGCACTCGTTAGGTTATCAAAAACTGCTCGAGCACTTGTTATCTTCTCCGTAAGCAAGGTTACGATCAAACACTCACATTACCGTTTCCGTAAAATTCTCCAGCAGTCTTTATGTTTCTCAAAAACTATTCAAACACTAGTTAACTTTTACGCAAACTGCTCGATCGAGCACTCGTTAGGTTTCTTTAAAACTGCTCAAGCACTCATTAGCTTTTTCGTAATCTATGTTAGCAGTTCACCTAAAACGCTCGAGCATTGGTTTGCTTCTCCGTAAATTGCTCGATTGAGCACTCGTTAGCATCTCCTTAAACTTCTTGATGGAGTATTCGATACCATTTCCGCAAAATGCTCGATGGATCATTGATAACGCTTACATGAAATGCTCGAGCACTCGTTAGGTAGCTCCTACGCAAACTAGTGATCAAGTTTTCTTGTAGCTAATTGTAACTTCTCTCCAAGAGACAATAAAGGTAGCTAGCTTCATTGTCACCATCTGCACTGTTCCAAATCTACATATATGCTATTTCTTCCAAGCTACTCCTATATATGGTGGTCATGCATGTGATCATCACCGTACCGGCCGTCGTCACACAATAGTGTGTGAAACAAAGCTAGATACATTTTGGGGTATGTAGGATTTTTCCTGGCACGTGGCTATGAGAGCAAATGGATGTC
The DNA here is from genome assembly GCA_038087645.1 of Saccharum hybrid cultivar R570. Lineage (NCBI taxonomy): Eukaryota > Viridiplantae > Streptophyta > Magnoliopsida > Poales > Poaceae > Saccharum > Saccharum hybrid cultivar. The sequence continues at coordinate 43,987,302 of JAQSUU010000534.1, forward strand.
AAGCTAGCGGGCGCACAGGAAAAACCCCGTTATATATAGAAACTTGCAAGGTGACATAAGTAGCTGCATATACACAGACTCATACTATTCCTAAGAATAAGATGATGCCCAATATGATGAAATAAGCGCAACTAACCTAAAGAGAATAAGATGATGGCGCTCTACTACTTCTCCCGATGCATCATCCACTACTACTACCTGCAAGATCAAGAAAAGAACGAAAACGATATGTGGCGCAATATGCATGCAACAATAGACCCTTTCCCAAATGTGGCATCGTGTTCATCCGGCGAATCGGCCAGAAATTGTCAAGGGGCAAGCTCATGGCCGGCTTGGATATATGATGTGCTCTATAGCTAGCCCGCTTTTGCACTCCATGGTCGTCGTCGTGGATGCGCATATATACAATCGGCAAGCACGAGCAGCTTTGGTGTGTGTCAATGGGCAGGCACGGTGGCCACCGGAGAGCGATGCCGGAGGAGAGCCGGGGAAAAAGACGCTTTTTTTTTTTGCAGCAAAAGAAGCAGTGGATCCCCCACTATCTGGCTCGCATTTGCATTGGCCGCACGCAACAAATTAAACAAGAAACCAACCTCCTGACCTGAGCTAGAGACCACACACCGGCCTTCAGTTCGTCTTCTTCTATAAAACACGGCACGAGCTAGCGTGTGTCCGCCACACTACTGCTACTCCTGCTATATATCACGATCGAGTCACTCCTCCGATCCGATCACATACACACACATCGCCATGGCCATGATGAGCAGCATGGACGGCAGCAGCAACATCGGCAAGGTGGCCGCCGTGGTGGACGCGGAGAACCCGGCGACCACCATCGTCGTCGGGCCGCCGTGCGCGGTGGTGGACTCCGACGACGACGACGACCTGTCGCAGCGCGGCAACTGGCTGCGCGCGGCGGTGCTGGGCGCGAACGACGGGCTGGTGTCGACGGCGTCGCTGATGCTGGGCGTGGGCGCCGTGAAGGCGGACGCGCGCGCCATGGTGATCTCCGGGTTCGCGGGCCTCCTGGCGGGCGCGTGCAGCATGGCCATCGGCGAGTTCGTGTCAGTGTGCTCCCAGCGCGACGTGGAGCTGTCGCGGCTGGACCGCGACGGCAAGCGCGGCGGCGAGGAGGAGAAGGCGCTGCCCAGCCCCGTGCAGGCCGCCGCGGCGTCCGCGCTGGCCTTCTCCGTGGGCGCGCTCCTGCCGCTGCTGGCCGCCGGGTTCATCGCCGACTACAGGCTGCGGATCGGGGTGGTGGCCGCCGTGGCCACCGCCACGCTGGCCGCGTTCGGCTGCGTCGGCGCCGTGCTGGGGCGCGCCCCCGTGGCGAGGTCGTGCGCGCGCGTCGTCGGCGGCGGCTGGGTCGCCATGGCGGTCACCTTCGGCCTCATGAGGCTCTTCAAGGCCAGCGGCATATGAAGACCAAGGATCGGAGGCGTGGCTGCGCGGGCCTCACCCCGTCCATCACGCTTCTGGTGTGTCGATCTGGTCGGTCGGGTCGGTAGTGTCTCTGCTGCTGCTAGCTCTGTTTCCGTCCTTTGTCGGATCCATGTCCTTGTTGCTTCCATTCCATGCGTGCATCTCCTAGCTAACCATGCACAATAATAATATAATATATACATATATGCTTAGTAGTAACTAGTATGATATATATGATGCACGCACGTGTGTGCTACTAGCTCGAGCAATCCCGTTTGCTAGTTGCATCTCGTCTATGCGTTGCGTTGCGTCTAATGCCCACCTGCATGTGCTAGCTGCTGTTGAACACCGTACCGATCAAAGCTTGTTACCATGCTCCATGCATGCATGCAGATCATCAGCTAGGCTTTGAGCTAATGTAATACCATATATATCATGCTTGTACTGGCCTAGCTAATAAGCTAGTTACTCCGATCGATGATCCAAAGAGTGATCCATTCAAGACTAAGGCATGCATGTGTAAACATTATATATAATATATATTTTCTGAGTTTGTTTATGTCTTGCAAATTAAAAGCAAGTTTGGCACTGGCTGGGTGATCATCAAGGCAAGTGAGTGAGTGCTGACAAAGATGAGAATGAGATAGATGCGGCCGGATATTGCATTCCCTGTCGTGTCCCGACTGCTAGCTGGCTCCACACTCCACTACTCGCTGCTGCTGTATTCACCATTGACAAAAGTAACCTTTTTGGACCTATATATTTATATAACCAATCATCATGCCGTGTGCCACCCAGCTTACTACCTGGCTTTTTCGGCCACACAGGTACTCCACGTTATATTATGTATAATATAATTGCTTTTATTATCCGGTCAGTCTTTTTTTTTAAAAAAAATTCTTTCTATTAATAAATTTTAAAATATTCAGTTTAGAAATGTAATAGTCATTACCTTGATTTTAAGTTATTAGATTTTACATACGTATATCCCAAGAAAATTTTATTTGTGAAAAAGTTGCCAGTTTCAAGTATTTCTGATCGCTTTGTAAAAATATACTTTTGACCCAAGAGGTTAATTATGTCATCTTTTATTGTTTCTCATCTACACAAAAGGACTAGACCGTACGCACGATCCAAAAATCCACGCCACCAAAAGCAAACTCAATTATAGAATAGGTGTCGCCGTCAACGAGCTGCGTCTATATATCGAATAGTACGTGGCTCTTATATATATGTAGTGGTGCTAGTGCACCAACCTCATTCTACATACTGGGTATCTCCATGGAGAGAAGCGAGAGTGAGGATGGAGAGGAAAAGAAGAGGAGGGGGCGGGGCTCTGATCCCCTTCAATTCCCCACTCTTTGTCAAGCCCCAACACAAAATGGGATGCTAATGTTTCTCAAACATATCTAGTAGTCTAATCCATGATGTATAACTTTTTACAGTGGTTAAGTCTAAGTTTATAGGCGTCATGCATTCCATACACTATACTATAGCTCACAATCACTAAGAACATAAATGGGTAAGCTAAGTTGCCTAGTGTATGTAGTGTATTCAAGTGGGGAAGAGGTCAATCTGATGATGAGGAACTCAATTTGGGTGAAGGAGACTTCAATCTAGAGAAAATGAACTTGCTATCAGCAAAGCAGAATGAAATAGTCACCAGCTCTATATGTATGTGGTTCTGGCCTGGTGTACCAACCTCATTGCTACCCGTTTGGGCTCTAATTGATTGTCCACCTATGCATCAACTTTTGGTGCCACACACACATACTAAGGGGGTGTTTGGTTCCCCTTGTTTTTTTTAACACCTATCACATCGAATGTTTGACACATGCATGGAGTGCTAAATATAGACTAATTACGAAAATAATTGCACAGATTGAGATTAATTTACGAGATGAATCTATTAAGCCTAATTAGTCCATTATTAGTATCCGAACACCCTATGGTCAACCTCATGGTCAACACATGTTAAAGTTTAACAGGGCGAACCAAACAGGCCCTAACATAGACAAATAATTGTATCTAGCATGGGTGAGAGGGGTTGAAGCTCCCCTCCCCATTGCAGGGCTCAATCAGAGAAGCGACTCAACTTTGGTGTCAGCCTTTTGGGATTTTGGTTACCAAAGTTGCAATTGCCTTTTGTGTATTGAGCTTGCATTGGATATTTGAAATTATATGAATATTTTTAATGTAGTTCTATAAGAGTATTGAGCATGTTTTTATAACAAAAAAGTGCTTACCAAGGTTGTGATTTGAAGATTGTGTTAACATCAAAATGTCAATTATTTGTAATTGGAGGAAGTACCCTGATGTTTTTTGTTTGCGACAAAGGGATGGTATCCCCCTCCTTTTTGTATTTTCTCCTCACCTCGCCATTGCCGTAAGATCCAACGTTCCGGAACAGATTCAAAACGTATCTGAATCGATAAAAGAACATCGACAGTTGCATCATTAGGTACAACATAGGATGTAGATTCTTTACCTCAAATCCTTGATTTTCTCTCCACGAGCATCGACGATGAGATCGATGACCCAAAGTAACTGTCCTCGTTGGGAATGCCTAGGAGCACGCCTCCCCTTGCAGATAATGGCCACAAATTGGCCGCCTGCCGATGAAATTGATGCCTGCAGTAGCGATTTTGTCGTGGCAATCACCGAAGTCATCTTAGGTCACAAGACCTCGAGCAAAAATCATTTGATTTCGCCGTTTATTTGGACTAAACCCTAAGCAATCTGGATATAAATAGCGGAAAAGCGAGATGGATCCCTCTCCTTCCTACCATCGGCAGACGCACCGGAGGGGAAGAAGGAGAGGGGCCCTAGCCGGAGGCGAAGGGCAAAGGCTTTTCTATTGGCGGCGGCGGCCTGTTAGCCGCCCACTTTATGACTAACCCCTAAAACCTAGTATTTAAGGTTAACTCGTGCCTAAGCAAGCCAACATCTCTTATGCCAACTTAATGTTTTTTTATTAAAAGGTTACTCGTGCCTAATAAGCAATCCAACATCTCTTATGCTTGTCAAACAAGCAGCGGAGTCTGCATGTTTTGGTCAGAAGACCACCTTGACACACTTGATTGGTGAAGGATTACGTATATTTATGTTGCTGTTATGTAGTGAACGTATATCTATGTATGTATCATGTTACTTGTAAATCGTAATTTATAGTTTCTCTGATGCAGTGAGTAGTTGATGACTTTTTCCTGCCTGTAACCTGGTGATATGGTTGTGGGTTGTTGGACGAGGAGTTGAGACTTGAGAGATGCCCAATAGGCATGCATCTCATCTGTGCCTATGGTGTGAAGCCATGGCCTCTGACTCTTTCTTCTTCTCCTTATTCCCCGTGGTCAATGCAAGCCGCGCTTGCCTGGCGGCCGGCCGGCCGGCCGGCGCCAGTATATAAACTGCCCGAGTCCGGCACACTGCCACACTGGTGCGTGCATCGTCGTGCATGTTCTAGCTAGCTGCCTCTCCATCGATCGTCACCCTCTCATAAGTCATAAGAATACATAGCAAGAAGCAAAACTACCATGGCGGTTTATCTTGGCGACGAGGCGGTGCCGGTGGTGTGCGACAACGGAACGGGCATGGTGAAGGCCGGGTTCGCCGGCGACGACGCGCCGCGGGCGGTGTTCCCGAGCATGGTGGGTCGGCCGCGGCACAGGGGCGCGATGGTGGGGATGGGCCACAGGGAGGCCTACGTGGGCGAGGAGGCACAGTCCAAGCGCGGCGTACTGACGCTGCGGTACCCGATCCAGCACGGCGTGGTCACCGACTGGGACGACATGGAGCTCATCTGGCGGCACGCCTTCCAGAACGAGCTGCGCGTGGCGGTGGAGGAGCACCCGGTCCTCCTTACTGAGGCGCCGCTCAACCCCAAGGCCAACCGCGAGCGGATGACGCACATCATGTTCGAGACCTTCGGCGTGCCGGCCATGCACGTCTCCATCCAGGCCGTGCTGTCGCTCTACGCCAGCGGGCGGACCACCGGCGTGGTGCTCGACTCCGGCGACGGCGTCACGCACACCGTGCCCATCTACGAGGGATTCTCCCTGCCGCACGCCATCCGCCGCCTCGACCTCGCCGGCCGCGACCTCACCGACTACCTCATGACCATCCTCAGGGAGCGAGGCTACTCCTTCACTGTGGGCTTTCCCTCGCCGGCGCCCGTCGCCGGAGACGAGGAAGATGACCGGAACTTCCTGGAACTCGAGAGAACTCACGCGAACACAAGGAACACACACGATGTTTTGGTGCTGCTAAACTGGCGCAGCTTTTCTGGACTCTATTCATGATATAAATAGATGATTACAGGACTCTACAACAGGCCACGATTGACCATGACGCTGCGACGTCTTCGCTCCGCCATTGCCGCGCCATCCCACGACTGGAGCTGAGAAATCGCCACCACTCCTACATGCGCGCCCGCCACGTCCTCTGACTGGCCCGTGCCATCCCACAGGCGAGAGCGCAACGAACGCCACTACTTCTACTGAAGCTACAAACAAGGATAGCCTCTGCATGAACGCAGCATGCATCAGGCTAAGAACAAACGCTCCTGGTTCGGTCAACACCAGGCACGAGCTAAACTTAGCAAAGACCGAGATACAGTGGAGCAAATGAGCTTGGATTATCTAACAATCTCCCCCCAATTCATGCTCATCTTCACTTCAACTTGACGACGCCCACCTTGTCACGAAGCTCACAAAACCTCGCACGCCCCAGGGCCTTCGTCAGGACATCTGCAAGCTGCTCCTGGGTGCTTGTATAGTCCACGCAGATCTTCCCACTTTCCACACACTCGCGTATGAAATGAAATTTTGTGTCAATATGCTTACTGCGGTCATGTAGAACGGGATTCTTGCTTAGGGCGATTGCGGACTGATTGTCCATTTTCAGTGCGGGCGGCTGAACGACGTCGCCGGTGATGTCGCCCAGCAACCGGACGAGCCACACAGCCTGGCATGCTCCGACTGCTCCAGCCATGTACTCAGCTTCGCAGGTCGAAAGTGCCACTCCCTTCTGCTTCTGGGATTGCCATGTGACTGGCTTGTCACCCAGGAAGAACAGCACGCCTGCGGTGCATCTCCTTTCATCAACATCCCCGCCCATGTCGCTGTCACTGTAGCCGATCAGGCTGTTGTCGCTCGACAGCTTGGTGTAGACGAGGCCGTAGTCGATTGTTCCTGCGATGTAGCGCAGTAGGTGCTTGACAGCGACGAGATGCTCTTGCCAGGGCTTCTCCATGAAGCGACTGACGTAGCCCACGGCAAAAGCAATGTCGGGCCGTGTATGCACCAGGTACCGCAGGCTCCCCACCAGGCTGCGGTATATCGTCGCGTCCACCACCGGCGTCGTGCTCTTGGTGGATAGCTTGAGGCGGACCTCCATGGGCGTTGAGCATGGATTACAAGAAGCCAGACCCGCCTTCTCCAGCAGCTTCTTCGCATAAGCTGCTTGCCCCAACGTGATCGCACTCAGGCCTTGCTTCACCTCGATGCCGAGGTAATAAGAAAGCAGGCCGAGATCACTCATCCGAAAGAGTCGGCGCATCTCCTCCTTGAACGCGCTGACGTCCTCCGGGCTTGCTCCTGTGATGATCAGGTCATCTACATAGACGCCCACCACCACTCTTGTTTTGCCGGCGCCGCGTGTGTACATGCCGTGCTCACTGACACAACGCTTGAACCCGAGCTTGCGCAGGCTGGCGTCGAGCTTCATGTTCCATGCCCGCGGCGCCTGGCGAAGCCCGTACAACGCCTTCTGCAGCTTCAGCACCTTGCCTTCGTGCCCTGCAGCGACAAAACCCGGTGGCTGCCGGACATAAACCTCTTCCTACAACTCTCCATTGAGGAACGCCGACTTGACATCCATATGATGAACAAGCCGGCCCTCCCGCGCAGCCACAGCGAGCAGCATCCGAATGGACTCCATCCGAGCAACTGGAGCGAACACCTCGTCGAAATCAACTCCCTCTTGCTGGACATAGCCCTTGGCAACAAGGCGAGCTTTGTGCTTGACAATGGCGCCCGCCTCATCGCGCTTCACCTTGAACACCCATTTCAAGCCAATCGGACGATGGCCATGGGGAAGGTTCACCAGTTTCCATGTCCCGTTCTGCTCGATGGAGGCCATCTCCTCCTTCATCCCCTGACGACAGCACTCCTCCCGCCGAGCTTCCTCGAACGTCGCCGGCTCCTCGCCCCCGGCCAGAAGCAGATCCTCGTCAACCTCGACTTCCTACTCTGTCATGCTAGCCACCTCGGCCGGTCCTATTTCCAGCACATTGTCAACTGTGCGGAAACGGAGCGGTGCCTCATCATCATGATCATCGTCGAGGTCCAGAGGGCCGAAGGGTGGCGTCGCGAACTCCACTTGAGGATTCGGTGCAGGTGAGGCAGGTGTTCTGGGGGCGCCGCTCCCATGCGCGCCGCCTGGCGTGCTCTCGCTCGCCGTAGTCGTTCCGGGCGTGACCGGCGTCCCACCACCGGGCACCGGACTGCCTGGGCCGCCGCCGCCTTGCTGCAGCTCATCTGGATCACCGCGGCGAACCGTCACCGTCGTGTACTCGACGTGGAACGGTTCCGGGTCCGCCGCGTGAGCGCCGCCGTCGTGCTCCGTCCAGTCCCACGTCCTGCCTTCATCAAACACTGCGTCTCGCGAGATATGCACTCGCTTGGACACAGGGTTATAGAACCTGTACGCCTTGGTTCCCACTTCATAGCCGATGAACACCATGGGAGTGCTCCGGTCATCAAGTTTCTTGAGGTGACCGCCGGCAACCTTCACGTGTGCAACACAACCGAACGTGCGAAGGAAGTGCACAGGTGGTTTCGAACCATACCAGGCTTCAAACGGAGTGATCCCCTCCAGGCTCCTCGTCGGCGATCTGTTCAGGATGAAGACGGCCGTGAGCACAGCCTCCCCCCAAAACCAGCCGGGCATACGCATGGCCTTCAGCATGCTGCGCGCCATGCCCAGCACAGTTTGGTTGCGCCTCTCCACCACGCCGTTTTGTTGCGGCGTATACGGCGCGGTGAGGTGACGTTGGACGCCCTCCATGGCGCAGTACTCCCCGAAAGCACGCGATGTGAACTCGCCGTCGCGATCGGTACGCAGCGTGCCGAGTTTGCGCCCCGCCTCAGCTTCAGCGCGCGCCTGCAGACGGACGATCGCATCGGCCGCTTGGTCCTTCGAGCTCAACAACACGAGCCACATATAGCGACTCTTGTCGTCGACGGCGAGGAGGAACAGCTTGTTGCCGCCCGGCATCTCCGGTGTGACCGGCCCACACAGGTCCGCATGGACCAGGTCGAGCAGGTTCTTGGCGCGGTAGTTGCTCGACGCCGGGAACGGACGGCGCCGCTGCTTGCCCGCCATGCAACTGTCACAGATTTGCTCGATGTGGTCGATCTGTGGCAGCCCCCGCACCATCTGTCGCTTGGACAGCTCCTTCAACCCCTGAAAGCTCAAGTGCCCGAACCTGGCGTGCCACTGCCACGCCACCTCGGAACACCTCGCGGCGAGGCACACTGGCCGGTCGATCTCGAGGTTCAGCATGTACAAGCGGTTCGCAGAACGGGGTACCTTGGATAGTAGACGCCGGTGTTGATCCCATATCCTCAAAACGCCGTGTTCGATGAGGACCTTGTACTCATCCTCGTCGAGCTGGCCGAGGCTGACAATGTTTGTCGTGAGCCTCGGAATGTAGTAGACCCCGGCCAGCTCCCGATGCTCCCCGCTCTTGAGCTTGAAGAGGATGGTACCGCGCCCTTCAATCGCCACGGTGGAGCCGTCCCCGAACCGGACGGTCCCGCGCACACCAGTGTCCAGCTCGGAGAAAACGGAGCGCTCGGCCGTCATGTGGTTCGTAGCTCCCGTGTCGAGGATCTAGCGAGTGCTCCCCCCTTCAGTCTTCTCGCCGAGCTGTACGAACAGCTTGTCTTCACGGATGTGGACCGGCTCCGGCTTGGTGATGCTCGCCGTGATCACGCCCACGAACGGCGTCGGGGCGCTGTCCTCCTCCAGGACCCAGTTCACCTCTGGACGGGTGAACGGCGCAGGGTGTGAGTCTCCCTCCTCGAACACCCAGCGTGCATGTGCCGCGCCTTCCTCATCCTCCAGGGTGGTGTACAGTTCCCCCGGAGTCACCTCAGCGTCGAGCGCCGTCACGACGAGGTTGAGCGCAGCCTCCTCCTCTTCGGCCTGAGCGGCATGTGCCGCCTCGTCCCTCTTCTTCTTGCGGCATTCGCGGGCCCAATGACCCGTTTTGCCGCAGTAGGCACACTCGTCGCCGGCGAGCGGCCGGCCCTTCTTCTTGTTGCCGCCAGCACCACCGTTGCCGCCAGCAGGTGCTCTGGAACCGCCACCGCGCCCTCCATCACGGCCACGGCCACCGCGCCCACGGCGCTGGCTTGATGACGAGGATGACTTGCCGTTGGCTCCGCTCGATCCCTCACCCGAGAGTTGCAGCCGCGCCATGACGCGCGCGACCAACTCATCCTCGGTGAGATTCAGGCACGCCGAAGAGCCACCTCCACCGCCGCCATTGATGCCGTATCGCTCCTCGGCCGCCTTGAGTCTCCCGATCAGCTCCTCTACAGACATCTGGTCGAGATCGAGCAGGGTCTCAATGGCCATCACGATTTGTGCATACCTCGGTGGAGTGGCTTGCAAGAACTTGCGGATGATCTCCGGCTCCGGGTACGCCGCGTCAAGGACCTCAAGTTGGTTTGCGAGGTCGCTGATGCGGACGCCGAACTCGTCCACCGTCTCCCCGTCCTTGAACTTGAGATCTTGGAACTGGCGGCGCAGCGTGTTCGCCCTCGCCTGGCGCACACGATCAACGCCGAGATGCATCTTCTTGAGTGCGTCCCATGCTGCCTTTGCCGTGGCCTTGCTGGCGATGCTGCCGTGCAGCTCCTCCGGGACGCCCAGCGTGATGGCCTCCAACGCGTTACGGTCGTCGACGAAGTTGACCGTGCCGACGTTCACCGCCTCCCACAAGCTCCGCGCCTGGAGCTTGAGTTTCATGAGCGCCGCCCATGAGTAGTAGTTGGTTTTGGTGAGGAGAGGGTACTTGTGATTCCCGCCCTCCTCACGCACTACCCGGTGAGTCACCAGGCCGCGCTCGCCATAGCCGCCGCTGCCCGAACCGCTCCCGCCGAAACTCCCCCGTCGCGGCGAAGACGAACGATTCCTCCGTCGATCCATGAAGGCAGCAGCAATCGCGCGGTCGCGTGTCCACCGACGGAACCTCGCTCCGATACCAGTTGTTGGCTTTCCCTCGCCGGCGCCCGTCGCCGGAGACGAGGAAGATGACCGGAACTTCCTGGAACTCGAGAGAACTCACGCGAACACAAGGAACACACACGATGTTTTGGTGCTGCTAAACTGGCGCAGCTTTTCTGGACTCTATTCATGATATAAATAGATGATTACAGGACTCTACAACAGGCCACGATTGACCATGACGCTGCGACGTCTTCGCTCCGCCATTGCCGCGCCATCCCACGACTGGAGCTGAGAAATCGCCACCACTCCTACATGCGCGCCCGCCACGTCCTCCGACTGGCCCGTGCCATCCCACAGGCGAGAGCGCAACGAACGCCACTACTTCTACTGAAGCTACAAACAAGGATAGCCTCTGCATGAACGCAGCATGCATCAGGCTAAGAACAAACGCTCCTGGTTCGGTCAACACCAGGCACGAGCTAAACTTAGCAAAGACCGAGATACAGTGGAGCAAATGAGCTTGGATTATCTAACATTCACCACCACGGCACCACCACGGCGGAGCGTGAGATCGTCAGGGACGTCAAGGAGAAGCTCGCCTACGTCTGCCTCGACTTCGACGCCGAGCTCGACAGGTTCAGCCGGACCAGCGGCAATGGCAACGACAACACCAAGAGCTACGAGCTCCCCGACGGGCAGATGATCACCGTGGGCGCGGAGCTGTTCCGGTGCCCCGAGGTGCTGTTCCGGCCGTCGCTGGTCGGGATGGAGTCGCCCGGGATCCACGAGACTACCTACAGCTCCATCACCAAGTGCGACGTTGACATCCGCAGGGACCTCTACAGCAATGTCGTGCTCAGCGGCGGCACCACCATGTTTCCTGGCATCGCGGAGCGCATGAGCAGCGAGATCGCGGCGCTCGCGCCACCCAGCATGAAGATCAAGGTGGTGGCGCCGCCGGAGAGGAAGTACAGCGTCTGGATCGGCGGCTCCATCCTCGCCTCGCTCAGCACCTTCCAGCAGGTAATAAGACGGCGGAGCGTCTGGATCGTGCTTCGGGCGGTCGTGCAGTGGTCCGTTCCGATGGGCCGCCGGACCTTGCTGGTTCACACGGTCTTGGTGGAGCCACGACAAGCACCACCGTCCCCCCCACAGGTGGTCGACGACGGCGAGGGCGGGGCGACGCAAGCGTCAAAGGCGTCGCGAGAGGTCGGCAGGGTCCGTTGTTGAGTTGCCCAGCGGGACGGGCATCGCACAGCCGGACGGCGTCGCGGCGGCAACGTGTGTCGCCACCGATGGCAACGGTTGTTCGGCCGATGCCGCCCAAGTGCCGCCGGACCCCACCGTGGGGGCGCCCGCGCTGTGCCTCCCGGAGCACGACCCGCTTGCGGAGGCGATGTGCGCGGGCGACGGTCGTCCCGCTTGGATCGTCTCCTTCGACCCGATGCTGGACGAGCTCCTAGCCGCCGCGTTCGTTGTGAGCTGCTCTGTTAAGGCCGCCCCCCCGGGGTTCGCTGAGCCGCCTCCGGTGGCGGCCGTCCTCTTGCCTCAGCCATCGGCGCAGGAGCTGGCGCAGCTCACACCTCCTCGGGCGGGTCATCCCGACGTCGAGTTTGGCGACGTGGATGTCCCCCCGGGGTTCGCGGAGTCGCCTCCGGTGGCGGCTGCCCCCTCGCCTCAACCGTCGGCGCAGGACTTGGCGCTGCTCACACCTCCTCGGATGGGTCAGCCCGACGTCGAGATTGGCGACGAGACGCCCACGCCGCGCGAGGCCGCTCGGCGCCTCGCACAGTTTGTGGATGAGGTGCGAGTCGTGCGGGAGCCGCCCCTGATTGCCTCTCCACCGCGACAGAGGGCGAGAGCCAGGAGGCCCCTGCCTGTCAGGCGCAGGAGCACACGGATTGCCGCCCAACCGTTGGCACACATACCGGCCTCCCGGCGAGGCGAGGTACTCCTCGAGCAACGGTTGGGGATTGCGCTGCCGGCCACTACGGTTTCACCGGCGCCCAAGGGGATACTCGACGCCTTGCGTTCTGGGACCTTGTCGTCGAGCCAGGTGGAGGCCCTTGACGCGCTGTTTCCGGCGTTCAACGGGCGCGCGTGCGAGCTCTTCGTGGAAGGCCCGTAGGGTGTGGCGGTGTTCGCACGTTGGTTGTTCTATTTATGTAATATCGAACCAGCAAACAGTCTGCTAGGCTGGTCCGGATGTTTAACCACCTAGCGCGCTACATGCGCGTCGTATGTACTAAAAACTCTCTTCTTCTTAATTGCAATGATACACAAATCTTTTGCGTATTTGAGAAAAAAAGTCCGGCCGCCCTACGCGTTGATTTGATCCATGGATGCGAATGCGACGCAACATTATATTTTGAATTGGGGCTCTAATTTTGTGCATGCATGCAGATGTGGATCTCCAGGGAAGAATACGACGAGACAGGTCCCGGGATTGTGCACCGCAAGTGCTTCTAGCCTTCTAGGAAAAAAAACACTTTTCTATCGCTATATATTGCTATACGTTTGTTTGCCTGTTTGTTCAAGTTTGTAACCAACAAGTCCTTCAGTTTGTTGCATTGTTTATTTGACCTCCTTCTACAATATTTTGATTTGATACTAAAGTGAGAAATCCCCTTAATTTGCAATCGAGATCCCATATATAATAAATAATGAACTAATAAAGTGAGAAAAATATTACCAACAGGAAAATTTAATCAAAGAGTGAAAACAGCTACATGCAATCCATTGAAAATAAACAGAAAACAAAACATATAGTTTTTTTTTGGAAAACCAAAACATAGAGTTGGGATGGTAAAGAAAGAAACTACGCCAACGATTCGACGAACAATAGCATGACACAGCATAATCAAGAACACATGTGTCACTCTTCGATCGGCAGGAGGGGGAGGATGAGCCTGCTGATCACCGTACCGGCGGCGGCACGGTCGCTACTGAGTGCTGCCTCCCTCGTCTCCGTCATCGTCTTCCCACATCACATCCAGCATTCTTGCATGGATCTCATCTTTCTTACCTTGGAGCTCATCAATGTCTTTTTCTATCAAGATCATCGGCCTCCTGTGAGCCGGGGTGAGGAGGGCCTCCTTCCTCAGCTGCTCAATCTTCTCGTCTAGTTTTGCCACCTACAGCCAATCAGAAATTTTAATATTATTACTACTGATATTAGCATAGGGAGGCTACTCGATGTAATTGTCTTGAATTAATTAATAAAAACTGGCTTTATGGAAAAAAAAAGCAGAGACCAATATAAAATTACCGAACTAGCAGGATATATGTATACATGTCGATCGACATATAATCGAATTGAAGCTAATTGATTACCTTGTTTGCGGGCCATGTGTAGCGGCGGCGCTTGAGTTTGGCTTTGGTAGGTGCCATGATGTTCTTGCATCTTGCTGCTCCATGTGAGAACTCATGGAGCTGACGATCAGCGGCAGCTTCTGACGACTCGAGGATGACTGGCGCAAATGGAGGAGGATCCTTCTTTCCTATCAGACCCACTGCATGCATGCATGCATCAACGTGTACAATACAGTACTTAGTATATATCTACCATGTGAGGATCGATAAAAGGAGAATGTATTTGCATATAGTTGAACAGTTGACCACTTACACAGAGGCAGCTCATATGGTTTCCTAGTTTTCAGGTTCGGTGATGCGTTGTTGGGGATGGCGGCGGCCATCTTCTTCTTCCCGGGGGGCGGCAGGTTCAGGTTGATACCACTGCCCGTATACCTGCTAAATGCGATTGACGACGACGACCCCGGCATGTGGTTGGCAGCAGGCGCATGAGTACCGATCGATAGCCGCAGAGGATCAGCCGCCGCAGCTGCCGCAAACATCTTACTGTTACTGCCAGCCAGAGGAGGAGGCAGAGGCAAGTTGTAACCAGCGCTGGGGACGTTCTCAGAGTCAAAGGTCATCCCCATCGGTTGTGCAGCCACAAGTCCCGTGCTTTCTTCTGCATAAATGAACATGTATGATACATGATACACTAGTTGTTGTTAAGTACTAAGTAGAGAGAGCTAGAAAGTAGCAACAATATAGAGGTTTCGTTTCTACCGACTTATGTAAGAAAATAAAGGTATAATCTATCTTTACACCAAGACAGAAAAAGAATCTTATGCTGACATTATTGTAGAGCAACATTTCTCGTTGCAAAAGTAACTTGGGCCAATCTCGGGAGTTTTATGGCTTCTATAAGACTAATATGTCATATAGAATGAAATAAAATATGGATGAAACACCCACTCTCAATAAGAAGTTTCATTCTATAGTTTTATAGACATTTAATTTCACGACTCACAGAGATATGACAATTGTGCCAAGACAGTTTCATTTCCATAAAACTTACTTCTTCTCTTTCTTTTTAAAAAAATGTCATATCAACGAAAGTGCTTATGTGGCAAAACTTATTAAATGCAAATGAACTCTGATGAAACTCCCACTGAAACTAGCCTTTACACAAAGGCTCACATTGCTGAACAAATTCCGACAATACATGGGTAGACAGGCTACTGAGTACCGACCACTACTGTACTTTTATCTACTTCTGGCATTTCTATCCTCCACAATGATCCTCACTTAAGACTTATGTAAGGAAAAAAAAGAGACACAATCTAAAAAAACTCATAAAAGAAATAAAACACATCCGGCCACCATTTTGAACTACAATAATCACAAGAATAGACATTTTTAATCAAATTTTATTTATATATTGACTACCTTTGCCATTACAGAAAAATTAACCCAGAGTACTCCTAGTATCGGCTTCAAAGGACATGCCATCACCAACTCAATATCCCATATGTACTTCTCAATTATCCACATATGCCATTACAAAAACTTTTAAATTAAGATAAAGTATCATTGTCTTGCATAATTTATATGTTTTTAACCTAAATGTCAATTAGGTATCTCTTACACAGATACACGCTAAAGTTAGGAAGCCAAACTAAAAAGAATGCGTGAACAGTCACAAATATATAAAGACAATAATTTTGCATAAGTTTTTGGTTTAGTAGAGAGCTACAGTACAAAGTATGGTTATTATACACACATATTGGTCAACTGAAAATCCTGAATATATTTTCTAAAATAATATTAGACTATGTAGACATTCCGGTCAATGAACCAATAGAACCAAAATCAATCAAGGTAGTTAGGAGCCAAAGGCAGTTCACTAGGTTGTCGTCTCTTCTCTTCAGCCTTGGGAATAACAACATGAGTGTTTGGTTTGGAAGGTACTCCTATTGGTCCATTATATGACTAGGTTTGGTTTGTCCCAAATTTCCTCTATGCTCTTATTAGTAGTCCAATAGTTCGTTGGATCTCTAAAAACTAAATATTAAGAGGAACCAAAAGCATATTTTCCTAACGTATTGTATATATATATATATATTCTCAACTTCTCTCCATAAGAATCTTGGGTTGTAAATAACCTTTCTCTATGCTTTGTTGTATCATACTCTATGCTTTGTTGTAGCATATGACAATGCTATCTAACGATGGTTGCTATGACCCACAACCTTTCGATTCTTAATGGAAGGTTAAACTTAAGGATGTGCCCAAGAAAAGCCACCATTGCATGTGTTCAATGGGTCAAGAATATTTTGCATCAGAAATTGTTGAGTACTTAACGGAGGAGTACCTAAACCCTTGGATTAACATCATTACTATGCGATTAACCCCCTGACTGATTGTCCTAATCAGCTAGTAGGGGCTCGGGACTACACCCATCGTGCACTCTAGACCACTGCAAAGGCCTATTGGGCCCAAGATGGCCCACTTTTGGGAACGTCCCAAGCCTCTGGGTGATAGGCCTGGAGAGTGGGCCCTCCACCAAGTCACCCCACTCGAGAGCTTGGAGAAGCTTCATGTGCTCCCAACCTAAGACTCTGGAGCCGACCAAGGGAAAAGATTAGGAGTCACAAACTTCGCTGTGTCGCTCCGGCCAAGCTTCCCATCCTGAACGATGTGAGGAATCTTCCTTTAAAGCTGACCGATGCTTTGAGAATGACAAGAGGAGAGCTATATATAGGGAGCAAGATCCTACCTGGGCTCTGTCCCCTTACCTCCGCGAGGCGGTGTCAGCCACTTGAGGTTCAGGGTCACACCTGGGGCACCATGACGCAACATGACAAGGACGTGCGTGCGGCCACTACATAGGGAGATACGAGCCCGCTAGTGAGCCTCTCCTTACATGAGCCCACTCTCCTGACGTGCGATAAATGCCACGAGAAGGACAATTCCAGGTAAGGCACAACGACAACCCCATCTTCTAATGGTCAGCTCTAGGCTTCGGTAGAGGATGTCAGAGAAGGTTCAACACTGTTAGCTACAACCATCGATGAGGGACGGCGCCTAGCACCGCTAACAACCTGAAGATTAGGACACGAAAACCCTAGCGCTCCCTGGGAGGCCGAGGGAGCCTCCAAAACTATATCTTGTATTCCCCTCGCTCTCCAGCATATAGGGTAGAGCAGGGGCTCCTGTAGGAGGATCGATCGAACAGATCGACCAAACCATAGATTACTAGCTTAGCGCCCTCCTACCATCTCTCTCTATTGTAAGAACTTGATTGAGCATTCTAACATGAAGAACAACATCTACTAGACATAGGGCTTAGACACCCGAACCAAGATAGATCCTTTGTATCTTGAGTGCTAAACCACAAGTCACACGCCTCAACCAACCAATCGGATCACTAATCACTACCACAGAATAGAACCAGCGATAGTAACACTAAGGCAAGCACATAAAGTCTTCGAGTCATGTGAAACCTAGCGATAGCATTGTAGACCTACTCCTCATCGAAGCATTCCCCATTGTTTTCTCTACTCATCATAGCTCCCAAAGAGGACATATTTAGGCATGATACAATCACATAAACGTTGTCATTGTTGTCCATCTTCCTATCTCAAGTAAAAATGCAACTCTAATTTGTTTAACGTGAGGTATGGCATGTATACCTATCATAGTTGAAGAAGTACTCAACCATGGTGATGCTGATGTAGTCACTCCTTTTAGCTCCCTTCTACCACATGGTGCCACATGAATAGCACGTGATGGTGCTTTTGCTTGGATTTCGCTGTAATGAAGTTGCAAGTCAAGGTTCAACTCTCCATTTGCTGGTGATGCCATGCCTTGCAAAAACTCGCTATGGGAATGCAACAAGGGCTTCAAAGTAGTGTCATGTTCACTCTGTTGAGGTGAGTAGGGGTAGCCAAAGATAAACTAAGCAAAACATGTTCTTATACATCTAAATTTGGAGTAATGGATTATTTTATCTCCTTGGCTGGCAGATTGTAGAAGATCCCATAAATAGATAACTCATTGATGAGGAGTGGTGGCTTGGATCTAGTGCTCAAGAATGAAGATTTCATTGTCATCTAAGCGCTGATCATGTGATTTCGGTAGATCTAGGTAAGGGTGAAGGGAGTAGAGACAGACAAGAGGATCATTTGGTGTAGTTCAGATGATGATGGTGTGCAGGGGGATTTCGGTAGATAATGGGATATGGGGGCTACCATTGTTTGAGGTATTAGTGCCATGGGTAGGTGAGAGCACCGTACCATTGGGGTTTTATCATGACAAATTTGACCAACCCCGTATGTATACACTGTAGTATAGCTGTTTATATATAAATATATTTACATGGTTACCTACCCATTGAAATAGACTTCAAATGGAAAGACAAAGGGGGAGATCTATATTCCTCCATAACTTGATAGAATTCTATGACTACTTGTAAGGAAAGCTAGTAAGAAAAGTTAGCTCATGCATCTTTAAATCCATAAGTAATGGCATTCCTTTTTAGTTTGTGCTGGCATACAATAAAAATATGGTATTAAAACATGTTTATATTTTCCATCCTTTTCTTTACTTTTTTACATGTTGCTGGTAGTTCTTGGATGTCTCCAGTAGTACATTGTAGTATATTGTAGTAAAATGTCATTTGGAAGATCAAAGGTCGATGCTTGTAACATGTAAACATGCACCAAATGTCTCATTATATACATCCATTTTCAAATGGAAAAATCCTACCACAATATCATGACTTTTGCTTCATGCAACTATTCTGGATGAAACCCCTATATGGTCATTCAACCTTGAGCTTGCGTTGAAGGTCTACAAGAACCATGACTCCTTGACCAATCTAATTGTCACAATGGAATGAAAGAGGCCTATAGCCCTACAACTTCAAGTATTTCTACCCCAAAAAATGCAATATTAGCCAACAAAAACAATAACATCCCTAAATCTCTATTGCACTGTCTATCACGACATAAAAAATCCACCTCTATCTTCATGTTTGTGTAACAAACTCTCATAGTTGTGGTTGCGAGAAACAAAATCCACATTCACAACATTTTCAAATCAAAATACTTGGAGCACCCTACAAACTTGGTGATCTACAAAAAATTTGCCAATTTTGTTTTTGCATAGATGGTATTTTGTTCATATCTTTATATGATGTGAGTTCATATATCCATATATGATGTGCGCATCTGATTCAAGAGGCTAATTATTTTTTCATTAATATTTTAAAAAAATAACTTAAAAATAAATCTAAACATGGTTAGCCACCCATCAAGACATTGGTTAGTACATGGATATACAATGCGTATCAAACCATGTGGATAACTATTATTATGTAGTGGAAGAGTGGACGAGCTATGGAGTTACATCCAATTCTAGTGGCCTTGAATCGGCGGGTAGATAAGAGTATTCTCTTTTGTTTAACATAAAGTTTGTGTGTTGAATACCATGCAGAGTTGATAATAACATCAGCTTGGTCTAGAGGTGGTATTGGCTAAACCTTATAGTATGTGAAAACAAGCATGAGGAATAAAAATGGTTTCTTTTCATAAACAATTTTATGTCATCTAGTGGCCATGCAAATGGAATATTTTGTTTTCATATGCTTTTTTTAAAGATTCGGCAACTCAACGCATATATGACATATCCTATTTTTTATGAGCCTTCAAGTTTTCAACATTTTTGGCCTATTTTTACCTGATATGCACTAATGTGTTCTTGCCTTGCTCACAAAAGACCAAATAAAAAGAAAGTGATGTCGAACTTGCATTATACTCTTAGGTTTTGAGAGCAAAAGACCATGTTGAGCTGTAGAAGGTCTAGTGCATTTCAAAGTATGCTTCAGAGCCTAAAATGGGCCTAATAAAACTGGCCAGTGTTAAAGAAAAAAAATCAGAAAATAACATCCTTCAACTATTAGGTAATTTGCTACAATAATGCTTTTATAAGAGTCAACCCCTCTCCTCTATTCATATAAAGAAATACAGAAGACAAGTTTTAGGTAATATAAGAGATTTATGCTCTCTTATATCCTAAATTAATTTTAAGGTTCTTTCCTGAAACAATTTATAGGAGATGTAATATAAGAGATTGATGGGGTTGCTCTTAGGAGGAGAGAGATGTTAAGAAAGTTATATTTTTATGAACATATATACAACTCAGCCTCGTTGTCAAGACTCAAGACTATGAAACCACGTACAAGCTTTTGGTCTATTGCTATACTTTTACCGAGATACAATATGAGGCTCACCGAAACTGGAGGTGAGCACTCCGCACAAAGGGTCAGCGTTACCACAAGCTCGAGCAGATCTGGATTCTAAAGTGGAATCAAGGTTACACACTTACACCGTTTAAAAAAAGGTTACACACTTACACGGCAATTATTCATGGATTTTTTTTTGGAGAAAAAACTAAGATGGTAGATTTGGTCCAGGCCAATCCATTGGACCAAACTAATCTTCTTGGGCGTCCTTGGTGCTGCTCATGTTGGGCCATGGGCATATTATATTTTATTATCCCTAAAAGAAACTCCAGAGCCTATCTATCTATCTATCTATCTATCTATCTATCTATCTATCTATCTATCTATCTATCCGTATCCGTATCGATATCTATATCTAATCTATATCTATATCTAATCTATATCTATATCTATATCTATATCTCTTATAAAGCTAATCCTCACTACAAGTCTATCTCAACATGCAAGCCATCTACATCATCATCCACTAACTATCCACATCATCTTCCACTAATAGCCATGTCATTCCACTAACTTCCAACCTCTTAATTACAAGCTATCGACATTACCTCCACTTAATTTTATTCCAAATTCTTTGCAATCCCTAGAACAACGTGTGGGGTATCTCCTAGTTTTTTAGGTTAAACCAGGGTTCAAAATTTCGGCAAAATTTCACCGAAATTTCATGAATTTCGGTAATTCGGTGGTTGCCGAAAGGAAATTCTGAAATTTTGTAATACCCTAATACCTGTGTTATATAACTTTAGACTCATATTTTTTTATTGTTTATATTGTATATTCTTCTATTCAATAGATGTGTAGTCATAAACATACTAATATTTGTTTAGATCTAAGTTTTTAGAAAAAAGCATACTTCATTTGCTAGTCTCTAAAAAAATTTCGGCGAAATTCAGTAATTTCGGTGGTGGCCAAAATTTTTGTGATACCGAAATTAAAAACCTTGGGTTAAATAGTAAAAAACCAACTTAGTAGAATCCCTATTGAGACACCCAAAAGTAGAAGTCCCTCAAATTTCCTTGAGCTAGGGCCTATAACTTTCTTCTCAATATTTTCCCCTTCGAGCCATACGAACTCTCACCCATGCCCTCCTCACGTGTGCCAATTATACCATCGTTGTCCCCAAATTCAACCGTCATGCACCGCCTCCTCCATCCCCATTTGCCAAAATTGGGCGCAAGACCTCTAAGCTGTTCTCTTGACCAAGATCTGCCCTCCCTACCATCTCTATTGCTGCCCCCGGTCGCATTGACCACTATGATGCCCTTCCTTGTCCGCCCAAGATTTACCCCTACTAGACGCCTCCACTGCTCAAATAGTGTATGGTAGTATTAAACTCTTCCTCTAGAAAATGTAATAAACAATACTACCATATATACTGACAGGGAATCTAGCCCTTTAGTGTATTTTGGTGGATTGAATGGCAACCCCGCACTCTGCTAATCCACTGTGAAGTTTTATTTGTTGTTAAATTTCAAAATTGCCTATTCACCCCCTCTAGGCGACATTAAGGGCCCCTTCATATATAATCCTCTAAATATATATTATACTCCTAGTCCTAGAAGACAATAAAAGGTACTCGAAGATAAACAAAAATGAATTTACTATAGAATAAAAAAATGAGTACACACATGGAAAAAATGAGTAGGATGAGCCATGTACCCTGAGTTTTTGTGCAGTCATGTTGGCTCGGCTGGCAGAACGGAAGCACAACATCATCATCCTCATGTTGCATCCGAGGAGCATCGTCATCGACATCGATGACATCCGTCTCCCTAGGCACGGCAACTGGGGCGGTGCCACGGGCCATGATGTCATTGACATTCATGTGGCAATATTCTCGGAAGAAGTCCCAGAATCTTATGGTGTCATCATCATTGGCAGTAGGACCATCACCTCCTTGGCTATGGACGCCTTGTTGGTGGGCATTTGAGTCGAGGGGAGGAGATCGTGGAGGCTCCATGAATCACCAGAGCTGGGGCTGGGTAGGGGTGCACAAGAAAGGGACCGGAGGATCGTCGTCGTAGCAGAATGAGCAGGGAGGGCAAGCGGCCGGCCGGGGCGAGATATATCTCTCTTGGTCCTGGTCAACTAAAAAGGCAAGCCTCACTATGGCCGCCGCTTATTGTTCTGGCTGGCATTGATATCACCTATCAATTGCAGGCTTGCAGGTCTGCTACGACTAGGGCGGCTGGGCTGGGAGAGCGTGTGCAGCGTGGCTGATGGAGCAATGCACACACATCTTTTGGTAACGCTCATGGCCATCTAGTAGATGGGGAGCGCCTGGAGCCTAGACGGCAACCATGAATTGGATGCATGTAGATGCAGCTCTTGCCACTCATCACTCGTCAAGAATTGGAAACTAGTGGTGTCGGTGTTTCGAACCACCGACTAGTAAATTTATATTGCGTGTTTGGCTCGGATGGTGTGCTAAGAAGACACAAGGATATATACTCGTTCGGACAAAATGTCCCTACGTCCAGTCGTTGCTGCTCGTGTTACTAGCACTGAAGTTTGCATAGGGGTTACAAACTGACGAGAGAGGGAAGAAGTCCCAAGTCTCTGGTGAAGGTGAAGTGGAGTTGAAGTTCTTCTGAGTGTTGGAAAAAATCCTCCCCAAATGGGGTGCCCAGCCTTTCCTTTTATAGACCAAGGGAACGACCTGGGGTACACGAGAGAGAGAGGAAAAGAAGAAAGAGAAAAAACAGAGGAGAAGAGAGCCCTGGGGCTGCGCCGCCCTTCTCCTCCGCAGGCGGGTCCTACTGGTCCTGCAGTCGGCAATGAAGGTGTGCGCACGTCGTGACCTTGTCCGTCACCGGTGCTACATGCAGGCGCCGCCGTCTTGGTCATGGTGCCCCTGTCCGTCACTAGCGCTATAGGCAGGCGCCGTTGCTCAGCGCCTTGTCCCGCCCTGGCATGTGGTATGGTTAACAGATCCCCTAGTCTGGAGTCGCACGGGGATCGAGCAGCACAGTGCTGGTCTGCCCGGCGCTGTTGGAGACGTGAGTGCCTAGATATAGCCTGTGGCGGCCACCGGTCACATCGAGACGCATCCGCCCCCTTCCTAGCGTTAGGGGCATGGTCTTGGGCCCACATCCCACGTTTGTAGTGGCTGGGGGTGACAGGGGCCCGCGCCCCCGCCTGATGCTGACTCCGTAATCCCTGGGTCGGGCGAGGCAGAATCCTCTCCAAGGGGTCGGGCGGGACGGATCCCACGCCCCTAGGGTCGGACGAGACAGAGCCTTTCCCGGGGGTCGAACGTGTCCGAATCCACACCCAAGGGGTCAGGAAAGGCGGAGCCCGTATCCAAGGGGTGAGACGGAGCCCACGCCCTTAGGGTCGGGTGAGGCGAGAGCTATGCTCTGGGGTCGGACGAAGCTGTGGTCACGCCTCTAATCGTTTGGGTGTGTTAATGATGGTAACCATTAAATCTTTTCTTCGGATACCCTAATATTGGTACCTGACAGTAGCCCTCGAGCCTGCGGAGAGGTTGGAAACTTCTGTGCAGGTTCTTTGGGATGAAGGAATTTCCCCAATCACCTAAGGGTGCACGCGGGCGTGCCCGATGGGTGTAGTCCCTGGGCCTTGTTTCCTGTAGCTTGTAGGGCATCCCTGACTAGGTTAATTCGTCATTCGTGTGCGACCACGCATCGGGTCTCTTTGCGAGTTCGAGCCCTCGAGCCCCCGCGCGTAGCAGGGGTCCAATTGAGGGGTTAGGTCATCTTCTACTCATTCCCCCTCAAGCGTTCTTCTGATAAAACAGAGGGGTTGAGCCATGCCACGATTTTTCTCGCTGGACGAATCGTGGTGCTCGGTGAGCTGTTAACGGGTTAGTTCAAGTGGGGCCCTGGTTCCCGTTCGTGGGGATCCGATCATGGGTCAGCTGGTGACTGACTCTAGATTTCTGACGGCCAGCCATATAGTTCCCAGACTCGCTCGACCAGTTCTGAGGGCTCGACGCCTCTCTTCGAGGAGAAACCATGGGCCGTGCACTGCCAAGACTCGAACATGGGCCGGAATGCCCGTGCGCCCGGGTACTAGCCACTAGCGGACCCATCCCTTTCCACCCCTCACTCTGAAGGTGCCCTAGAGCGGTTGTTGAACCCGTTGGTGGGCCGTAGGGGAGTTCTCAGCTTCGTATCCCTTCTTACCTATGGCGGTGGGTGGCCCGCTGGAGGAGGCGAACCACTATCGGGTGCGTCTCTCGAGGGGATGGCCGAAGGTCGCATGCGCACGTCCCATGAAGGGACATGGTGATGGGACATGGTAGGCACGCGTATTGAGGTAGGTGGTTCACTCCTCGTTCCACGCCTCCCTATAAAACCAGGGGTTAGCCCTCCCTATTCGGTACGTTCAATTGCGATCTTACCTTCTTGGTTTCTACTGCCACCAGCGCTAGGGTTCTTTGTTCCCGCATCCTCGTCATCGGCGAACTCATGCTCCTCCACCCCTACCTTCCATGGAGCCGTGGTACAGTTCTGAGGTCTTGCACCAGCGCATGGAGGGTCTCGTCTAACGCGGTCTTCTCTGCGCGAGGACTGCAGCCATGGAGTGGATTTTGCTCAGTGATAAGGAGACACCGTCATCGCCCGACAACTACATCATCTCCTTCGTGCACTTCCACGAGCGCAGGCTCGCGGCCCTCGCCCATCGATTCCTCTAGGGGTTGCTGCATTACTACAAGATCGAGCTGCAGCATCTCAACCCCAACGGGATCTAGCACATGGCGGCCTTTGTCTCACTGTGCCAAGGATTTCTAGGGATCAAACCCCACTTCAACCTATGGAGGTACTTTTTCATCATCAATCTGTAGAAGAAGAGGGAGTGGGGCCGGCCGGACCTGCATATGCCGATGGGGTGCGCAAGCATCCATCTCTGGAGCAACCGGACCAGAGAGTACATGTCCCTGTGGCTGTCGTCATCCAACAAAGGGTGGTGCAAGCAGTGGTTCTATTTGAAGGACGACACTGCCGCCCCCTTGCTGGTGTTCTCTAGACACCTAATCGAGGAGGCACCAGAGCAGTGGGGGTGGGGATTTCCAAACAAGGACAAGAAGAAGATCGACGATCACCGCACCACCATTATGTTCCTGAAGGAGCGTGGCCTCAAGGGGTCATGCATCATTGGCGCATATCACACGAGGAGGGTGGCACCTCTGATGGTGCGCACGCTCCCTCTGTACTGGATGACACCTAGTGCGCCACTCGAGGGGATGGTGCTCGCTGAAGGGGC
This sequence comes from Saccharum hybrid cultivar R570, assembly GCA_038087645.1. Lineage (NCBI taxonomy): Eukaryota > Viridiplantae > Streptophyta > Magnoliopsida > Poales > Poaceae > Saccharum > Saccharum hybrid cultivar. Next base: position 44,012,785 of record JAQSUU010000534.1, read on the forward strand.
ACTCCCCAATGCCAAAATTGTGCAGTGCATCAAGGAGGCGATGGAAGCTGCGTGGGACACAGCGGGGGTCATCCTCGACTTTGTGTACCCGGTGCCAAGGCACTCTGTGACGAGGCCGGAAATAGGCTTCGTCGAGTTCATAAGTTTTTCTTTCTCCTGCCCCTCTCCCCAGTCAATCTTTAGATCCTGCTCATCTGACTTTGAGCGGGATGGTGCCAGCCGAGGGATCTTGTTCTCATGGGCCACCTGGCTCCTTTGTCGAAAGATGCGGCAGTGAGGGTGGCAAACTGCACCAAGAACGAGCACAAGAAGAAGGAGAAGGATGATAGAAACAAGAAGGCACAGAAGAAGGCGAGGACACAGCTAAACCGAGGGAAGCGGCGCCAAGGATCGAAGGAGGAGGAGGATGAGACGGACGACGAGGAGGAAGAAGAGGAGGGAGCCTACGGCTCTGCATCGCCCATCCCATGGGAGGACCTGGCGAATGAGGAGCTGGCAGGTGGTGATACGTCCTTGGTGGGACCCTTCCCCTTTCACGAGAGGGAGGATGCGCCCTCAGAGTCGATAGTGGTTGGTCACTCTGCACCGTCTGAGCCCTTCGAATAGAGGAAAGGCTCGAACCGGCCACGTGTCGACGAGGTGCAGCCGAGGTCGGGCGGGCTGGCCCTGAAACATCATCATCCAGTGGCACCAAGGTGAGTCAAGAATTTCCTTGCTCCTCTGTTTCAACTTGATTTCGTGACATGCTAATCATCACACTTTTTGCAGTGCTGGCGGGCGCAGGGCTCCCCTGCAGCTCGCGCTACAAAAGAAGCTCGCTTGACGGTCGACGCGTCAGGAGCTAGGTGGCAGAGTGCCAGAAGCGGGCAGGAGCGGCGTTGGGGCAGTTTCGGTGCCGACTGGAATTGTGCCGCTAGTGGCAGCGATGGCTCCCGCAGAGCAGACGGAGGAGAGCACTCGGGAGGCACCCACGGTGGGCGTGGAGCAGCCAGGCGTAGGCACGACGTCGCCAACGGCGGCAGTGAGGCCCATGCCAGGAGCGGCACGGCTGAGCATGATCGCAATGGCCCAGATGGAGGTGGAGGCGCCCGCGACGGTCAAATAAATGGCCGGGCGTGACCGCGACGCCGCAAGGGAAGACGGCACGGTCTGAGCCATCGGTGGCACAGGCGATGGCGTCCACGGTGGGGTGGACCAAAGGGGACATGGCCGAGATGTCCCTGGAGGTCGTGGTGATGGAGCAGGGGCCTGCGTCCGTGCTGCTGACCCCTTCTACCACCGAAGAAACTATCCCCGTGGAGGCGTTGCAACTGCAGGGTCCAGCGATGCCTATGTCTAGGGAGGAGTCCTCTCAGGACTTGACCTAGGCGAGCGAGGGTCCGAAGGCATGGGGCAGACCCCGGATCAAGTGGGTAGACCCACAAAATCCATGGGCTACAGTCTTCGCCCTTGACGACGCTGCGGAGGAGTCAGAGTGGCGCGGCCTTCACACGTCGATGGGAGGCGTGGCGCCGCTACTCACCAGTGCGCTGAGCACGTTGAATGGCACTGCCCTGACTGGCCAGGTATGAAGCGCTTGTACTTTTGGTCTTTGTTTTGTGTTTGGGAATCTCTAACCTGTGCCTTCCCTGTAGTCTCTCATGGAGCGCAGCCGGGCAAAATCCTAGCTCCTTCTCTAGCATAAGGAGGCCTAGGACCGCCTAAACATGGAGGTGGCCAGCCTTTGAACCCACGAGGCAGAGGCCTATTGGCACGCTGACGAGGGCGAGCGGATGGCCTTGCAGCAGTTGGAGAGATCACGCAAGGATGACAAGGAGGCCGCAACGATCAAGAAGGAGCGGGATGAGCTCCTTCAGAGAGATGCTTTGGCCTGCCAATGAATCCTCAAGCTCCTAGACGAGGTTCAAGAGGAGAGGGTCTAGAAGCTGGCGGTCGAGTAGAGGTTCACGGCCTTAGAGATGAAGGCGCGCCACGATGCCGCGACGGCTGAGCGGCTGCGCAAGGTGCGAGATGAGTTGCACCAGATCGAAGAGAGACTCCGCTCGGAGCATGGCATGGCTCGCACAGAGCATGACGTGGACTGCCAGGAGTGCAACATCGCCCAACAGTAGGTTAGCTCCCTCGAGGCTGAGCTTGAAAGGGAGAAGGCCCAAAAGCTGGATGCTGACAATGCCCCTGTCGGGCTCGCAGTGGACCTAGGCCGAGAGAAGGCGAAGGTGCTGACCCTGGATAAGGAGCTCGCCAGGGTGAGGAAGAATCTCGAGGTGGAGACTAGTGAGCATGACATGCTGTGTGCCACCATCAGGGTCATCTATGACAACCTTAGAGTGGAGCAGGTGGAGGGGACCAGCTCGCTGGTGGCTTGTGTCATCGAGATCACGGCTCAGACGCACCCACTCAAGAGGAACGCTCTCCGTGTCAGCGTCCTCCGATCCTTCATGATTGCTCGCTCCCACTATGGGGACAGCATCGACCTAGATACGATGAGCCTCGGCTATGCGCCTAGCTATGAAGACAAGGAGCTAGAAGAGATAGAAACGGTGGTGGCCCCCTTGCACAAGACCTGTCAAGCAGAATAGAAGACGTAGTTCTCCCCCGGAGGGGTTAGCTTAGTTCATGATCATGGATTTGGGCCATAGTTGCCCAAAAGCTTTGTAAAGAACAGATAGTTTCTTTTGTCGCAGTTTGGTTGAGCAAACATTTATCGTTTAAATAGTTGTCTTAGTGAATTAAGACTTTTAGCGTTTTTATGGGAAAGTTGATGCGCCCTGACCCCTTTTTGTTGTTAAGACTGCAAAGCTCGTGGTGGGCGAGAAAACTTTGATTACATGGGTAAGCTAAATAACCGTAGCTGCGAGGGCGTAGGCTTTCTATAGTTCGACCCATTTTTCTCAAAGTTGTCTTATGAGACCTTTTGCCTTTTGTTCTTACCATCAAGAGAGGGGTCGGGTGCAAAGGGTGTTTCTAAAAATGAGTATATATATCCTTATCAGCCCCCGAGTGAGGTTCGATCACTTGCCGTTGCTAGGGGTCGGATGTCACTAGAAATTAAGCGAGATCATTGAGGAAAAAACTCTTATATTCTAGAAACATCATTTTGTGTGGATATGCCAACAAGCTACAAAGAATTAAGGGTAAAAACGACGTAGCTGCACAATATTCCAAGCATTGGGGAAGAGTTTGCCATCGGCTATCTTGAGCTTGTAGGTGCCCGGCTTGAGGACCTCGGTGATGATGTATGGCCCCTACCATGGCGGAGTCAGTTTGTGATGACCCTTGTTGCTCTGGACAAGGCGGAGAACCAAGTCACCGACGTTGAAGGCTCATCCCTTGACCCGACGGCTGTGGTACCAGTGCAATGCTTGTTGGTACTTGGCAGAGTGGAGGAGGGCGATGTCACAGGCCTCATCAAGTTGATCCAGGGCATCTTCGAGGAACTCCTTGGCCTCCGGCTCCTTGTACATCATGACCCTTGACACTCTGTAATCAAGATCAGTTGGGAGGATTGCCTTGGCGCCGTAGACCATGAAGAAAGGCATGTTGTCGGTTGCCCGGCTGGGGGTTGTCCTTAGGCTCCACAACACCGCGGAGAGCTCCGTGACCCATCGCCCACCAAACTTGTTGAGTTTATTGAAGATCCTGGGCATAATCCCTTGCAAGATCATGCTGTTCATGCACTCAACCTGCCTGTTCGTGCGGGGGTGAGCTACAGCGGCCCAATCGACACGGATGTGGTATTCATCGCAGTACCTAAGGAATTTCTTCCCTGTGAATTGCGTGCTGTTATCGATGATGATGGTGTTCGAAACCCCAAACCAATGGATAATGTCGTGGAAGAAGAGCACGGCTTGTTTGGATTTGATCTTGGTGATCGGCCGCGCTTCTATCCACTTGGAGAACTTATCAATGGCAACAAGCAAGTGCATGTAGCCCCAGGCGCCTTCTTGAGGGGCCTGACCAGATCAAGCCCCTAGACCACGAACGACCATGTGATGGGGATCGTCTGGTGCGCTTGGGCTGGCAAATGGGTTTGTCGAGCGTAGTGCTGGCACCCTTCGCAAGTGCGCACTATGTTCGTGGCGTCGGCCACGGCGGTTGGCTAGTAGAAGCCTTATCAGAACGCATTTCTGACGAGGGCTCTTGGCACAGTGTGGTGTCCACAGGTCCCGCCGTGGATATCCTTTAGCAGCCGCCTTCCTTATTCGGTAGGGATGCATCGCTGTAGGACCTTGGTGTGACTATTTTTGTAAAGTTTTCCCTCGATGATGACGAAAGACTTAGTGCGGCACATGAGCCATCGGGCCTCCATGTTATCCATTGGGAGCACCTCATAGATGAGGCAATTGAGGTAAGGGATCCTCCAGTTAGGCGAGGGATCAGGCCCTGCCGCCGGGTCCTCATCAGACTCCCCCACTGGATCTTCGTCAATCTCTATGACCTTGGGGTCAGATGGGGATGATGGGGGCCAGCCCCTGAGCCTAGGGCTGGCAGTGCACTGTCGTCCCCAGCCCCTAAGCCTAGGCCAGAGGGGTCAAATGGAGCTAACGGTTGCCCGGCTCCTGAGCCCGAGGCTGGTGGCTTATCGCTAGCCTGCCCCGGCTCTTCGTAGCGGATTGAGGGCTTGTGCTGATCGCTGGCGAAGACGCCAACCGAGACCAGCTCTTAGCCGAACACCATCTTTGCCAGCTCATCAGCTGCCTCGTTGAGCCGTCGGGGGATGTGGTTGAGCTCGAGGCCGTCGAACTTGTCCTCTAGCTTGCGGACTTCCTGGCAGTACGCGGCCATCTTGGAGTTGTGGCAGCTTGACTCCTTCATGACTCGATCAATGACAAGCTACGAGTCACCCCTGATGTCAAGCTATCGGATCCCCAGCTCGATGGTGATGCGTAGTCCATTGATGAGCGCCTCATACTCAGCCACATTGTTAGAGGCCAGGAAATGAAGGCGAACCATGTACTTCATGCGCACTCAGTGTGGGGAAATGAAGACTAGTCCCATACTAGCTCCTTTCTTCATTAGCAACCCATCAAAGTACATCATCCAATACTCCAGATCGATGGGTGCCGGTGGCATTTGGATCACGGTCCATTCCGCGATGAAATCAGCTAGCACCTAGGACTTGATGGCATTTCGTGGGGCATATGTGATGCCTTCTCCCATCAGCTCGAGCGCCCACTTGGTGATTCTCCCTATGGCATCATGGTTCTCAACCACCTCACCGAGAGGAAATGATGTTACCACCATCATAGGGTGTGACTCGAAGTAGTGGCGTAGTTTTCTCTTGGCAACTAAGACTACGTACAAGAGCTTTTGGATTTCGAGATGGTGAGTCTTGGAATCGGCCAAGACCTCAATGATAAAGTAAACAGGGCGCTGCACCTTGAGAGCGTGCCTTGGTTCTTCCCGCTCTACCACCAGAGCAGCGCTGACCACCTGTGTGGTGGCCGTGATATAGAGCAGGAGTGGCTCCTTTTCGATCAGCGGGACTATGATCGGGGCCTTCGTCAAGAGCTCCTTGACTTTGTCAAGCGCCTCCTGAGCCTCGGTCGTCCACGCGAATCGGTCGGTTTTCTTTGGAAGGTGGTAGAGGGGGAGGCCTCATTCGCCGAAGTGCGATATGAAGCGACTGAGAGCTACGAGGCATCCCGTGATCGGCTGTACCCCTTTTATGTTTTGAATCGGGCCTATCCGAGTGATGGCAGTGATCTTCTCTGGGTTGGCTTTGATGCCGCACTTGGAGATGATGAACTCGAGCAACATACCTCTTGGGACCCTAAAAATGCACTTTTCGGGGTTGAGTTTGATGCCGTTCTCTCGGAGTTTCGTGAAGGTTTTTTCGAGGTCGGCCACGAGCTGGTTGGCCTTTTTGGACTTGACTACAATGTCATCCACGTAAGCCTCAACGGTCTCTCCGATGAGATTGCCGAAACATTTGAGCATACATCGTTGGTATGTTGCTCCTGCGTTCTTCAAACCGAACAACATGCTAACGTAGCAATACGATCTGAATGGCGTGATGAAAGAAGTCGCAAGCTAGTGGGACTCTTTCATCGTAATTTGATGGTAGCCGGAATACGCATCAAGGAAGCAGAGGGTTTTGCACCCCGAGGTTGAGTCGACTACTTGATCTATGCATGGTAAAGGAAATGGATCCTTAGGACACGCCTTGTTGTGACTAGTATAATGAACACACACTCTCCATTTCCTACTCTTCTTTTTTACAAGAATGGGATTGGCTAACCATTCGGGATGATACACTTTCTTGATGAACCCAGCCGCCAAAAGCTTCGCAATCGCCTCGCCGATGGCCTTGCGCTTCTCTTCGTCGAAGTGGCGGAGACGCTGCTATACTAGCTTGGAGCCCCGCTTGATCCTCAAGGCGTGCTCGGTGACATTCCTCGGAATGCTCGGCATATCCGTGGGTTTCCACATTGTTGACAGTCACTAACACTGATTATAAACCATTAACATAACCTGTATTTATATTTAATTCAATCACCAAACATAGGTATAGGGGTTTAAACTAATGAATTTCACGAGCTTTGGTGAATTTTTGTATGCAGGAGGATTTATCCTGAAAATAGCCCCGGGACCACTGTCGTACACTCCAAACAGGCCATCCGATGACAACACGTGATTCAACCTGTGAAAACTATGAAAGACAACTCTAGAAGGTTCCAGAAGATACCACGACGAAGCCTGGGCTGAATCTCCACCATAGTGGGCCGGCCAGCCCACTAGGTAGGCCGCTTGGCCCAATGTGGGGCCCACTCACCCTCTGCCGCCTCATACTCCTTCCTACGATCTACTCTATTGATTTTAAGGCGGTTTTAGGTCAGTTTATCCAACGGTGGTCGAGGGAGGTGATGTGGATCGATGACATGGCAATTCCTTGCCCTCTACTCCATCTCCCCCTATATATACTAGCCCTTGCCCCCCTCCCTAAGGCATCCCTAAAACCCTAATTCATATTCATCTCTTTGGATCAAGACCACACAAGGAGGATTAGGGCTAGACTCTCCAATATAGTAGATTAAAAACTTGAGAGTTAGGGAGAGTTGAGCCAAGGTTCTAGAGAAATCTTCAGAGGTCTGGTATATTTTTGTATCTTACCTTTGTAAGACTTATGCTTTAATATATTTATCTTCTCTATTTACTTTTATGCCTTTCATATGTATGGTTGGTATAGTTGTTACATCTTAACATGGGATCTCCACTCGCATTGAGTGCTCCAGTTTTCACGTGAGACTAGAGTAGTAATCACTAGCATAGACATGGTGTCTAGGTTAGAGTTTACCTGAGTTTGCGCTCAAACCTCCGGTTAGTTGTGGTAGCCCCAGGGTGACAGCTCTGCTAGACCTTTGTAATCTACCACGTTAGGTTTGGTGTTCGTAGAGCTTTAGGCAGCCTTCCCCCAACTATGTTTTCTTACCCCCCTCGAGAGTTGAAAAGGTACTGCTACTCCAAAGTGTTATTATGTGTGATCGCTATATCTACCTATACCTCAGTTACCATCTAGTCTAGACTAGAATAGAACCAAAGTAATAGAGAAGTAATTAGGAACATTGAACTCTCCCGTTGTCCTCTCAGTTTAGCTAAACTACTCTTTTATCATGGAATTCTCCTATGGTGTGCCATTATACCTAATTCATATCATTTACCATTTACCCCCCACTTTAGTCTAGTCGGTATACTAAATTAGTAGATATATGATGGTGAACTATCAGTTTCTTTAACCATTGTTTCCCTGTGAATAAATATGATACTCTGGAATACTCTTGGGTAAAAGTTATAACGGTATCCGTGAGCTTGCGGAATTCTCTGTGTGCATTAATAAATACCAACAAGATTTTTGGCGCCATTGCCGGGGAAGCAATTAGCGTAAAGATTTTGATATTGATCTTGATGTCTGCTAATTTAGTGCACCACTAACTTTAGTAAGATTACCCCTGTTCTATTGAATTATGGAATAGACAGGACAACGATCATCGTTTCGACCTTCCGGCAAGTTTCCACAACAAAAGAAAAAAAGAAGCATTGAACAACTCAGGGTGCCTGATCATCCATGATCCATCAACTCTGCTACCCTGCCATCTCACAGGTTTATATAGACATATATATTATTCTAACTATGTGTACATTTTGGAGAAAAAGGTCGCCGTCAAAAGAATTCAAATCACATCACATGTGATGAATACAGATGTTGCATTACTCACAAATTCCATTGTGAGTCATAGTAAGTATGATCAAGAAAGGTGAGATAGTCTTGCTCATGTACTTTAAACTTGATGAATAGTTATCTTTTAATTATTGTATTCCATTGCATGTTTACTTTAATAACCCATACATACACTTCGCTTAGTTTAAGTTTTCTCATTTTAAATCCACAGCATGTTTAGTTCCCTACTTATATCCATGTCACTTGCATCTTTATTGAAAAATAAAAAAATTATTACTCACCATGATCATGTTCTTTCATCTCTATTTGAGTCAATCTTTGTAATGCTTCCATGCTACCTTTGTTTGCTATAGTATACTTTGGTTTGGAAGTACTCGCCATACTTCCAAAAGCTTTTAAATTAAGCGTGGTGCTTAGGTTGAAACGCCTTCCTTAATCAAAATTAGACATGGAGTCTAGTTTGGTTATTGAACTAAAAAATTGCTTGTGTAGACACTGGTTATTTTTGTTGGACTAACCCATAGGAAACTCTCAAATCCAATCTGGGTAAGTCAAGAGACGACTTCACATTAGAGATAAATCAAGGCATGCGATGAACTCTAACTTCGCAAAAAGAAGACGCAACTCATTCTTCATGGAAGGAAGAACTGTAAGTATCAAAGATCATTCACTTTGTCTTTTGCTACAAGTTACCTTTGCCTTGAACCATGTTTAAATGCAGTGAACAAGTAAAATTTGTTATGAAACATAATAAATAAAACCTATGCTAAAGTGATTCAAAAACCATCTTTTCATTAGCATAGATGAAAATCACATGGACAACAACCTGTATTTCAAATTTATTGTATTCCCTCGGATATGTGTCCATTAACATTTTGTAGGAAAGAATCTTTGTTGTGCCAGTTCATGGTTTGGCATGAACCTGCCAAACCACTACTTCAGTAATAGAACAAACAAGGAGACGAGTGCCATACAACAAAGATCTACAACAAAAACACTCACTCAAAGGAAGTGAATGAATAAAGCAACATGCCATGAGTAATGTTGAAGACATCCTAGCTTTGAGTTTTTCCAAAACACAAGCTAGGATGATGATGAGAAGCAGGGTGCAACTCATCTCACATTAACCAATCTGAGACCTGCTTTCATCACCTTCGAAGACACCGTCTCGCACGTCGGCAACAAGGACCAAGATGACGGGATGCCACCGCATCATTGCATACATTCTCGGTCAATGGTTCCACTATGGTGTCTCATGAGGCCGTGAATGGCCATAATCACACAAAAGACACCCCTAAGTTAGTGGAGATGAAGTTCTCACATAAGTACCAATGAGGTTTCTTCCTTGATCATCAAGACGGCTAGCGTATCACTGACAAATAAAAAGAACAACTCTTCACCACGCCGTTATAGGACAAAATAATCAAGGAGGAACACGAGTTTGCATCTCCAATGAACACTAATTCATCGACCAAGAATCAACGAAAATCAAGAAAGATTGACAAAAGAAGATCATGAAACTGTCTGCATCCTCATCTCCTGGATCGGATAGTCCAAAGAAAAGTGGAATGCAAGGGAGAGGTCTTGCTCAACGGACCTAAAATCATGAGCCCTTACCGACAGGTAATTTGGTATTTATCTGATATTTCATTTCCATGGCCCTTTTTGAATTTTGCATAAAAAATCTTGTCTTAAGTTATGAAAGAAAAAAATGTGAGCATATGAAGGCTCATGTCGAAAAAAACATGTTCCTAGGACAGCCCCTTCAGGTATTCTTAGTCACTAATCATTGCAGGTTAAGATTTAAAGAACAAAGGATGAACAATGTCTGAGAACATGAGAGTTACAACACACTATGAGGGATGTTTCAACATTCACACTTGATTTTAAGTATCGAGCGACAGCAATAATCAAGCATGGGGGAGGAAGTCCAACTCCTCTAAAGATGATTCAACAATGCTCTTCCTCCCCTCAAGCTCCATCTCAAGTTCCCGTCGCTCTAGCACGCTTGTTTGCAATCCCTCCATTCGTTGTTACTTTGTCTCTATAAGTTTGAATGTATTTACAAGTTCCATACATGAAAATCAAACTTAAGATACAAAATAAAATCAATCCTCAAGAGAAGAAGTAATGGTGAACAATAAAAGGCACGTTATTAATATGGGATAAATGTTCTATGCTAATTAAAATGTTCAAACCAACTTTTCTGTAGCGTAGCAAGTGACCTTTAGCTCGATAACAACACTACCCTTGTTATTATTTGTATATTCCTTTGGATATGTGTTGTCCACTAATGCTTGCAGGAATGAAACAATGAGTGGAGCAAAAGGTTCAAACACAAAGAAAGAGCAAACAAATGGCATGAGAAAGGAGTTCAACATATGAGACAAGATGCTCGTGAACAACTCAAGATGCAAGGAAAGAAAAGACCACCGAAAGTCGTCTACCCTTCATCTCATGGTGTCATTAAGCTCCAATGATAAAGCAGGTAACTTCTTAAGGTAAGTGGTCATCGTTTTCCTCTTGATCTTGGTATGCACATTAATAAAGAAACAAATATATTTGAGTTACAACTTTGCTTGATCCAACCTGAGTAACTTAACATGTCTTGTTCCTTAAGTTTGTTCATAGCACCATCTTCTTGACCTCATAGTCTTAACCAAATGAGCTAAAATGTTGCATATCTTATCTTTGAAAGACGATAGTCATAGTCATAAAAAGTTTGACATATTACATAATGATGGATAATCCTTCCATAGGTTAAGCAACTCCACTCTTTTTGTCACAGTCACAATGCTATATTCGTGCTCATCCTTCTGATCTTATTATCCATGTTATAAATGAATAATGCACTCAACATCAATCTTATCATAATTCAATGTGCCTAAGGCCTGAGAAGAATAACTAAAATTTTAGTTCTGTTGGTATTTTTCCACCAACGGAGCCTATGCACTTGATCTCTATCTTGTCTTTATGAGCAGAACACACTTTGAGCAAAGTGTGAGGGAGTCGATCCCCCAAATTCTACAAGTGAAAGTTCTGAACTGACAATTGTGATGCACATAAGATGTCGCCATTTTGTTCTATTGATGGTTGACTTCAAAATGCTGAACAAGGAGGAGGAACAAGTTAAGAAAGGATGTACTTGTCAAACCTAAAACAAACTCAAAATCAGGACGGGTTTGGCAAGATAAGGTGGGACCACTAGTGGAAGTGCCACTACTAGAGGCACCATCTCAAGAATCCTCATCTTCAAGAGCGAACCGAGGAGATCTACCACCGCTTCGATAATAGGCTCACAACCATTGATGAGAGGACAGCTGCCATTCAAGGTATGTTACACAATTACACACAATGGCAGGTTACTATAGGACATGAGGTGGCCAGCCTCCAGCAACAACAACAATAGCAAAATCAGAACTGGGAGGCTCTGTTTTAGCATCTCCCCATCTGGCCACATCATTGAGCAACCATGACAACAGCCACTTGGGGGAGAAGGCTTCCCCCATGTCTCCAGGTAAGTATTTCTTTTTCTTTTATTATTCTTAGTTTTTTTATGTTAAAAAATGAATGATGAATGAAAAACAAAAGAAAAATTTATCTTTGTATTGATAGTAATAATGTGAGATCTTGTAAGCATCAAGATTTATGATACCAAATAAACACATAATCAAACTATTTCTTATTGATGCTCTTCTCTCTCTATATGTGGCTCCTCATTAGAAATAAGCTCAGTGTGTGCCAAACGCAAAGCTTCTTGCTAGCTTTTTCCATGAGCGCTTATAACAAATAAATTATCCAAGCATAAGCTGAAAAGCCGCTAGCAAGTAGCTTATCGGGCTTCTCCCCACCCTACGCCTGCCCTCACCTCTGTGCTTCCTTCCCTGCCGCTTGCGCCTTTTTCCTCGCCATCGGCGCCTGCCTCTCCACTGCCTGCGCCTTCTTCCTTGCCCTCAGCATCTCCCTCCCCACTGCCCCTAGACCTCTCCGTTGAACTCCGCTGTCTCCACCACCTCCAACCGGTCGTTGCTCCGTCTGCCGAGTGTTCCTTGATCCGCTGGTGCTGCCTCCACCGAGTTCCACACCCCGGTCGGTCTCCTCCAAGATCTACAACTACTGCTGCCTCTCCTTCCCTCCCTCTCACAGTGTGCGCCTCCTAGCGGTCGTGGGCCTAGCTCTCCGCTGCAAAGTCCTCGCCGGCGAGCACCTCATTGAGTATCCATCCCGTCGCTGCCATGGAAAAGCTGCTGCCAAACATCTACCTTTTTTGAAGAAAGCCAAACATCTACCTTCAACTTCTCCAATAATAAGAAGCTTGTTTGGGCGACTAGCCAAAAAACAGTTTTTCTTTATTAAGTTTAAGCTGTTCCAAACATGGCCTTTTAATATTATGTACTTATTTCGTGTCACTAAATTTTGATGCTTTAACTATAAATTCGATCAAATTTTAAAAAGTTAACTGAAAACAATTCTAAAGTAAAGTTGATTTATTTGGGTAGAGCAAGTACATACATTTGAAACAAACATTTGAGCCTTTAGTAAGAGATCGAGGCAGCTGCATGCCTCTTTGTCTATACTGTTGATATCCCCTTTTCTTTTTCTGTTATTATCATTCACAAATAAATTATACGCCATACAGTGCTCTCCGTATGCGTTGCTCAAGACAGCTCAAGACATGTTTCAAAACATGGGTATTGCTGTTTACATAACATGGTTAAAACTGACTGACTGAATGAATGCATACTGAAAATTTGTATATATTCAATTATTCGTCCATAGAAACAGTCGTGAAGAAAGAAAACAAGATGTATTGTCGTTCATCATGTCCACGTTGTACACGAAGCTGCCGAATATCCTGCGCTGAAATGCTGAAAAACATTCAGTATACCCATATTTTGCACTGGCAATACAATCGGCCCGCCGGAACTCGTTCGTATAACTTAAGAGGGGAAGAAAGATTCATTGTGCCCTAATGATAGGGATGGCGTTGCTCCATGGAGCGAACCTGACACTATCCATCGACCCATACGTACAAGGATGGAAGCTAAGGGGCACTCCATTCAATCCGGCCCTTTTGCCAGAGCTGCTTGCTTGGATCAGGAGCTCCGAACTCCGATCCATATATATACAATCAAGCGCGCAGGCTAGGAATGAAGTGGAGCATCTGCTTGACACTGCTTCATCGCACACACAGGCTCCGGCCGGCTGCCTACCAAATCGATCGAGACGGGGTTCCTTCCGATTCTAGCTCATCCAACTGACCAAGGACATGTACAGGCCACGTGCTAATGGCCATGCCCACGCATCGGCCGCGCATGTTGACATGCATGAGCTAGTCTCTCTCTCCTGCCCTTAGCCGCGCGGTTGTCCTTTGCCCGACTGCCCATGGCGTGCGGCGGCATGGTGGGGATCGGATTGGAGGTGCTCGCTGCCGGCGGACCTGCTGCTCGTCGTATTCGCGGCTGGATTCGCCCTCCTACCCACGCCGACGCCGTCACACCGACCGCGTCCGCTTCGGCGCCGTCCGCGCGGGCTAAGCCTAAACCGAACCACCCCCAAACGATAATCTATCTTGCATTGAGACGGCGCGGCAAAAGGAATTCTGGAGAAGCACAAACTGGTAATCATCGTTGCATTGCATCATATATCGATCCTTGTGCTGGGATGGGAGCCTCGCCGGGACTATATATATAAAACAACTCAAATGTAAAATTGCAGGAAAGAAATATAAACAACAAATATTACTGCTGAGATCTGACTGATGACATCTGATCTAGCATACAACGACACATACAGAAAAATTAAAACATCATACGATGGGGAATGAAGAGAACAACATGATGGCGAACAAATCACTCAACTAGCTCGCATACAGATACAACACAATTAATTCTAAGCTAGCTAGCCGCGCCAATCTCGTTGTTGCTGCGCTAGTTGCTGCCACCGACACTGGCGGCGCCGGCAGGAGGGTTAGGGGCGCCGCCACGAACGTTGTCGTCGTGGATCTCCATCTCCAGCTGCTGGCGCTGGAACTTCTCGTACGCCCGCTCTCTTTTGGCGCGGGCCCTGTCGAGCTCGGCCCGCAGGGAGGAACACGGCGAGCCTTGCGGCTTGGCGATGATCTCCTCCAGCAAGCCTGAGCAGGAGGAGATCTTCTCCAGCTCACTGTTGAGCTGGAGCTCGAGCTTAAAAATCTTCGCGTCTAGAACCCTAATCTGCAAGTAGGCGTGGAGAGAAAAAAGTTATTATACTCCTCATAAGTCACATATAATCGATCAACAGCGCACCACTGAATACAATCGAAAAGGGACAACAAACGTGATCGAGCTCGTACGTACTTCACGCAAGACGTTGCGCTCGTACACAATCGTCGTCTTGAGTTGCTGAGCAGGGAGAAGGTCATTTTTCTGGGGTGGAGCGGCGGCCATGGCTGCCAGCTGCGGATAACCTTTGCCTTTTCAACGACGATCTCTTGTCTTAGACGGCTATGCCTATATTGCTGCGTGCTAACCTAGCTTGCCTTTGGATCTCCCCTATGGAATGGATGGCTAATATGCCTAGGTTTCTTACGAACCAGCTCTTCTTCCTCAACTGGATGGCTATATATGTGCTTATACTGCTAGCTGCGGAGGAATGGAGATCCCCATGGGGGTTTATATAGTGCGAGGACTAAAGAGGCGTCTCCTACCCAGCTACCCTAGCCTACCTACCCCGCTCCTAGTCCGGCCGCTCCGATCCAGGGATCGAACGACGGCGACGGCGACGGCGACGACGACGACGTGTTTCATTCTCTATACTCTGGCTGCGGACCTGTGTTTGGAGTGGCAAGCATTTAATGTTTTCAGCTGTTGCCATCCTACGAATATTCGACCAGATTTTCAATATTAATGCATACCGGTTTTACCTGGATTCAAAAAAACAATAGTATTGCTCATTCACATGCTTCAATTCGAACGTTGAGAGAGAGCGCTCGCTAAGTGCATGGACCAAGTATAAATAAATATATCACTCAAAAAACAACTACCAACATGGCCTAATGGTTGAGTTCTTCCTTTCTAGGCTAAAGGTTGTGAGATTTAACCCAGCTAAAATGCTCCTTTTCTTTTTCTTCCTATTTTCTAACCTGCTTCCGAATTTGAATTTATTATTTTACCCTTAATTACATAAAACCTGCTCCTAATATGAATTTATTATTTTACCCTTAATTACATAAACAAATAATAAGAATCTATTTTTTTTTGTGTTGGTCCCACCAATTTAGTTTGCACTTGGTGTCTCTCCCCTTGCCGATTTCACACTACAGGTGCCCTACCTTAGGACTCTCCTGTTAATCATTGCATGCTTGTATACCAGGTAGCACAACTCCAGGTATTTTAGTTCCTCTCAGACTTACCTATGTCTTCTTATACGTACATGAACTCTACTGCTCATATACTTTGCCAGCTCCTGTACCTGAACCAGTCGGACTGGGCCTCAAGTCACAGCACCGAACTCCAGCCCAAACGCAGGCCTTGCCCCTCTGTATAGATCAGACAATAATTTTCTGGATGTCATGTAGTATCATCAGCATGAGTTGACCGACAATCCTTTAGTCCTTCTCTTTATCTTCTGAACATCATGTACAAGCATCCCTTTTAACTTAGACCCTGTTTGGATCAGGGGATTTTTGTTGGGATTTTGGAGTTTGCCATTCCTTTGGAAAGGAATTGTGTCGTTGCGCGCGTTTGGAACACAGGAAAGCCAACTTCTATTCCAGAGGATAGGGAACTGAGCCATGTATATTTCACAGGGAAGAAAGCTAGCATCCACTTGGAACCAAGGGAAATCTTGCTCGCTCTCTAATCATGGCAACTCTTACCCATTCCTCTCTTCTCCTCCCACAAGAAACCTCAGATAATATAAGAAATCAGTGCAAAAAGATAGAGCGACAAAATAGAGATATATCCACAATTGCTCCAGAACAAAGAAAAATGCATCGAGACGCAGAAGAGAAGAAGTTAGGCGGCCACTACACCATGCATGAAAAAGAAAGGAGGCCTTCCTAGCCGTGCGCAGCTAGCCGGCCACTACTCCATGGATGAAGACCGAAGCTTTCATAGCCATACATACGCCTTCTAGAACTTAGGCAGAACGAAGCAAGAGAGAGAACGGCTACAACAAAGTGATGGATATAAGAATGGCGTATGGCAGGGAGAGATATCGGTGGTATTCTATGTAGTGGACTCATGTTTCACAGGGCCCATACGTCATTCACTTGAAGATAGAAACATTTTTACCTTGATTTTTTTAGTACGTACCAAAATGCAACACGTGAGAGGTGCTGGGCTTGGCTCCATTTACGTCGTTCAAATCCTATCATACTCATGTATTTTTCTATTTCTTTATTCTAGACAAAAAAAAAATGAGATCCAACCTAGGAAGAACTAGGTCACTGGCGGACCCAAAGACCAGCGACCCTAGGCGCCCACCCGGGCTCCGGCACCGGCGTAAGCTAACGTGTTTGTCGCATTAAGCTTTGCCATAAAAAAATGTGGTCTCATGAGCGGCTTTGGTTCACCCAGGCTCCCTTCGGACCTGGGTCTGCTACTGAACTAGGTGGTTTTTCATCAAGACGAAGTCTTTATTTAGACAAAGCCAAAAACTTTTCCTACAACCCAAACACCCTAAGTTTTCCATTCCTGAGCAAGGTTTTTTTTTCGAAAATTAAAATTTATCGGGGGTCATAGATAATCAGGATAAGCGAGATATATCGGAAATATCGGACTAAATTCAAAAAAATTTAAATTTTTTCAAAAAAAAATTGTAGAATTTGACTTAAAACTATTCCTAAGCTATTAAACATCACTTGTTTATAGATAAAAACAAGAATAAAACATTATGAGTGCATTAGATAGGTTCTACGCCGAACGTTGCTAAGTCCCACATATTACAGTCCATTCTATAGCATATATAATAAGGTCCACTACACTTGATAGCACATATTACAGTCCATTAGATCATATTACAGTCCATTAGATAGGTAAGTAGTCTCAAAGTCATTAGAAAATATAGGAGTGCACCAAAAGCTAACAGCACATCCACTGAAGTGTGCCATGCACCATCCAGATCCTTTCCTTTGACATAGAGCCCACACCTTAAAAAATATTGAAATAGACAATTTTCAAACTCAATGAAATAAAATCACAATGACAATGTTGATGTGAGTTAGTATATGAAAGGGCCATCTGACCTTTTATAGGATGTAGATGCTCTTGACATTCGGCTTTCTTTTCCTAGTTGATCTTGGCCGTAGAGGGGTTGGTTCCCCATGATTAACACCTACAATGCCAAATATAAATAACTCAAGAGCATGACTGTAGGATACAAGATCAACTATCACCACATGTATCTATACTATAATGCACCAATCAAAATTATGTTAGGTCTCCCCAGAAAAACGTCCCCCACTGAGAGCTTCTAACCATTGTGCACACAGAAAAATGTACACATGAATCCATCTTCATTAAAATCAAAGGCTACTAAAACACCTAAATCAAATTCGATGGCCACGATTCGATGTGTGATGCCAGGCTTCTCACCCCGCCTTCTCACCCCCGCTTCCTCACACGCCGTGACCTCAAACGCGCATGTGCGATCTCCCCACGTCCATGGACGACGCGGGTTCGATTCCCCTCCCCCTTCTATTGTTTCATTGCTTTTTACTGTGAGAGATGAGAGAAGAAAAAAATCACCAGCAGACCAAACGTCGCACGCAAGGCAGCCCACCCCGCCGGCCGCGTTGGCCATCAGGCCAGTGCTGGCCCCGCCGCCAGGGCGCCAGGGAGCCGGCCACGAGGCCGCAGGCCGCCGGCTACCAGGGCGCTAGGGAAGGGGAGCGAGATGTGAGGAAACCCTCGCCTCCGGATCCGCCACGATGGGCTGCCTCGGCGACGACGCGGAGCAGCAGTGCGCGAGTGAGAGCCGTGGTTCCTGTGCCCACTCTCCGACGAAAGCGGTGGCGCCCCATCCTGCAGCTCCGCGAGGACCAGATCCGGCAGCGCCCTCCTCGACGTCAACTACGAAGACAGTGTTCTCCATGCGGCGGCGCCCCATACCCACTCCCCACCTGCGGCAGCTTCTCCAACGAACGGCAGTGTCTTCTCCCCCAACTGGCGGTGGCGCCCATCCCAGCCGCCGGCCGCCAACACCACCAGGTATTCACACCCCTTCTCTTCCCCTACTGCTGTCCGAAACCGAGCACCCGAACCCGGCCTATTCAGATCTGATCTAATGCAAGTTTGTATATGTATTTGCCTAATGAATACGATACTTTTCTTTTGCAAAATTTATTGGGTGTACATGTGTACTGTCCTTTGCTGGATCTGCCCCTGGTTGCGATGATGGGTGTTGATTCTTTCAGGTTCATAGATGGCACAGACAGTGTTCACCCCCTCTTTGGAAGGGATGGAGCATGTCAAGGCAGAGAACATAGTCATTCTTACCAAGCCCTTCCTTGATGTCTGTAAGAAAATGTTGCCTGTCCTGGGTAACTCATTTGCTTCGCTGTCAGCTGCACATAAGAGTTTTGGATTGTTGCAAACAGTTATGTGTTCCTTTATGTTCTGTTTGGGGTGGAATACATAGGGCACAATAGTACTCTTTTTTGTTCTTTTGTTTACTTAGATTAGATGAACAAATTAAAATACTTGACATCAGTTTTATGAATGAAATTACTCTGCACTTTAACTGGACAAACAATCATCAGCAAGTGTCGCAAGCACGTGGTTATCACAAGGCCCACATCCTTTATTCAGATTGTGACAATGAACAATGCTAATTATTTTCTTTTGTAAAATTAATTGCCACCGTTTTGGTCCATCCTTTTATTTGATGCTTCATTTGCCATAGCCTTTTTATTTTTTGTTCTTTCTGTTAAATTATATTTGTTGTGCAACTAGATTTTAATGTGAAGTGGTGCATATATGAGTTTGTTAAGCTCTTTATTTTCTGATTGGCAGGAACAAAGGTTGGTCTTTACTTAACATACAAATGAAAAGAAAATCAAATCTCCACACAAACCTAATTCTTATGTTTAGCCTTACCTACTGGTCTGCTACATTTTGTAATGTTCAGCCTTCTTTGCAGTGGTTTCATGCATTGCAGACTTGCAGCTCCCAGGGATGCATAAGAAAGGGATCACCTGTCTTGCTGGAAGGGTGGTGTCTGATATCCGGTACGCCCTCCACTATAGTTAGCCCTCATGTATTTGTAGGTTGAAATCCCATCTGTTCTGAAGGTCTATTCCTGTGCAAAATTGCATTTAAATGTTTTTTAAGACATTTTCACTTTAGTTTTACATTCCACTTTTCTCTTTAGCATTGACAAACTCCAGTTTATCATTCCTGTGTAAAAGAATCATACCTCAGTAAAATGACTTGACTGGGAATAGACTCTAAAGTGGTCAGACAGTGAACTTAGCTATTGCCTAATTAGATTTGCTGGCAAACTGTCATAGAGAATAATATGAAACTGCCACAGATTTGGAAAGGAAAAGAAAGAACAACAGGAGGACGGCAGATGAAAGCAACCAGTCACAAAGCACAATTTGTAAGCCAAATTTCTATTCTGTTGCTTCACTTCTTGCAGCAACAAAGGTCAGCATTTATAAAGTTGCAATAACAGAGCTCTAGCTTTGGCTATTGTTTCTTTAGTGACATGATTGTACCATCTTTCATCCCAATTATCTGTAATTGGTACAATGCAATTTGATTGCAACCTAAACATTTAGGAACGCTGATGTGGTGGTCATGCAGGGCTTGACATCTCTCTGCCGGAATGGCATCTAACACCTTCTTTACTTCTTTATTTTTAATAACTTGTGCAGGCTCATACTAATGCCAAAAAAGTTTAATGCAATGTCTTGTCATATTAGCTTTGGACTTAATATGGTCCGTAACTTCGGACTTTTTTATTTAACCTTATAAATAAGATGCCTTCCTGCTTTACTCCCCCAAGGGCCTCCCGCCCATGCTGGTGAACGGAACATGCCACTCGGACTTGCTCGGCCGCCACTCCGTGCTACTCTCGGCCGCCACATCCTTTTTTAGATTTGTTTTCTTTGGTCAGGTTTTGCGTGAGCATCTAAGAATAATTGCTTGTTTTCTTGTATCCATGTGTTTTGAAAGTTCGATCTCACAGAATACTAGAGTTGTTACTTTACCAAGGTTTTTTTTTTCTATTAGATATTTTTTAATCACGTCATAACCTGGACACATTTTTTCATATATACTAGATGCTTCTTGTTAATTATTTATCATAAATTTTTATTTTGTAAATCTAAAGTTCAGTTTCTTGTGCCATCAAATATGTCTCAATTATACCTGCGCTATCAAATATTTGTCTCAACTATACCATAACCTGGTGAGTTACTATAGTATTTTTTTTCTAGGCGACAGGGGAACGAAGGGGCAGTAGAGATTCTTGTGTGCTTCTTCAATGAGAGTTTGCTTAATTATCCAGTCTGATGAGCTCCTGCCGTGCTTGAGGAGGCAAATCATTCCAGAACTCAGAAAATTCAATTCACAGTCATAAAGCGATCGGATGTTTTTTTTCCTGCACTGAAGCTATAACTGGAGTCCAAAATGCCAATCTAAAGCTTAACACTACTCAAATAGGAATTTTGGTTTATTTCCAACTGATAGTCACAAAAAAAACATCCAGTAGAATAATATGTAAAGTCCCTGCTGTTAGGGCTATTAAGAGTAAATGTGTTACATGGTTCAGTACTCCTTAGGTTTTCACCATGTGTTGGTTGATTCGGTAAGAAAATGTATATTATTGGGTACACAGTTTTTTTTTTGCAGTAATTAATGTAGGAGAAGCGGCTATGGTGCGGCGGCGAGGGAGGAGGGGATGGGCACACAAGCAGCCTCAAGGGGGGTCAGCTGCTGAACTTGTGGTGCTCGCCGTCACTGTCAAGGGCATCCAAGGCCACCGGTGCGCTCTACATGATCAGATATTTATGAGATCGCACAGGACTGTCTTGCTTTTAAGAACTGATACTTTGTTTCGGTAAAGTTGTGAAGACATACGGCCATTGTTCAGTGCCATAATAATATAATTTGATAGATTAAAAAGGATAATTGGTCCTTACATACAAACCTTGTGATACATTGATCACAGTTTTGGTTGAGTGCCTTAGTTATGTCTTCGTTAAGGTCGGTGATCTGTCCAAATAATATAAGCTGTCCCTGGCATCAACAAAAAAATTACTATGTAGGTACTGCATGCCAATGAGGTTCTATGGGCTGTCAACTACTCAGCTCTCTTATTAATTTTGTTAATTTTATTATTGCTACTTTTCCAATCTGCCATTGCTTCTGATCTTGATGAAGACATTGGGTTCTATTTTCATTCTCGCTCCTATATAATATAGAGGTAAATGCAGAAAACCTGTTGCACTTAGCATGAAACTTCTCTGTTTTCACCAGAAAATCTACTGCATCTAGAAAATCTTTTGGCTCAAGGTCAGTTTTCAGAGGTCAGTTTCTATGTTGGCATACAAATTGATAAGCTGCCAATCATAGCATGGGCTGCTCAAGGTAAGACAGTTACATACATTTTTTTTTGTTGTAACATGCTGAAATTTGAGATACTAGGGCATGCTCAAGGAATTGATTTTTTTTATTTTTACACAGGTCACTGTTTTAAGAACGGAATATCTGATATTCTGCCTGTTGTGCTCATCTGCAAGCTGAATAGTAGAGTAGTACCTTTTCTAAAAATCTTACTGATGGTCTAGGTCACTGTTTTAAGGGCGGGAATATCTGATATTCTGCTTGTTTCTCATTATATGGTTTCTATCATGAAGGTTGGTATTTTTGTCTTTTACCTTTGGTTTCAATGCAGTGTCCTACTAATTCTTCCCGTCTTTAATTGATGTGCAAGTTGCAGCTTCGGCTCTCTTCGAATTCCGATGGATCACGTTTGTACTGGAAAACATACTAATAGCTAGAACATTTGTTTGTGAATTTTTCTTTCATCAGTTGATTCACTTTTTTGTTTTATAATTTATTTTAGTTTTGTGAATTATTTTCTAGATGTCATTGTAGCGTTAGCACGGGTACTATACTATGCCTTGCTATGCATGAGTGTTTTCCAAATTATATACGTAGTCATATACAATTGCATAAAAATATCGTCGTTTGGTTATTTTTATGTACATCCCTGAAATAAAGTCGTGGCGTTAGCGCGGGCATTATACTATTTTTATAAGACCCTTTTGCAGCTATGCTATAGCAAGTTTTCATTATATTGATTTGAGTACTCTATTGATTTTCCTATGCACCAGGTCAGTGGAGGCCTCTATGTTGCAAGACATGCTCTGTGCAAATAGCTACAAGGTCCAAGCCCAATTTCTTTGAGAAGGTGTATGCTGCACTGTTTTGCTACATCTTTGAGTCAATACAGAAATACTAATTTGGGTATATTTCAGAATGCAGGATACAGCCATTGCTTATGTGGGAGATTCTTTAGGGAGGCAGATGTTTCAATCAGTGTTGTGTATGGTCACTGGTAGAACATTGGAGGCAGCTGTGAATCTGTGATAACACAAACTCTTTGGCCAAGGGAAGTGGCATTCACCTCAACCATTCTGAGGATGGTGATGCCGAGGGTGCAGTGAGAGGAACCAGGATCAAGCTTGTGGATGTAACTGCCCTGTCACGTCAGACAGACCAAGGGGGCATATATCACGGTAATAGTATCAAGGCCACGCTCGACGTTCAAGATTGCTTGCACTCTGGTGTTCCTGATACATGGAATGAGAACCTTGCCGCCCAGCTATAACCTTTAGTTGAATGTGCGACATCAAACAAGTTAGGCTTTACAGCAGAGGTTTTATGCTGCTGATTGGAAACAATGAGCAGCAGTAGATTTACTTGTTCGTAGATTGATTTTTATGGTATATCAATTAATTATTCTTTTCGATAATGATATCAATATTGGATCAATAATTGTTGGTAGATTGCTTTTTTAGTTTGCATATATTTCAGTTCAAATTTGCATATACCCGAATGTTGCCGTAGCGTTAGCACGGGCATTATACTAGTGCATTTTAATGTCACATGTGAGTTGATTTTAGTCACCTGAAGCACCTGGTACATCTGTACCGGCTGTAGTACCACCGCTTCCATCACCAACATCATTATCACCTTTGCCCAAAAAAAGACAGACCAACATTTAAAATAATACTAGAGTCTATTGACAACAAATCCAAATTGCTAAAACTGATTTAAACTCACCATCATCTTCATCGTTCGAACTGCTGTCCCCTGATTCAGCATACACTGGGCTACCATGTTCTTCTGAAGAAGTGTCATAGTCATCTGCAATACATTCATCATCTTCATCCAATTGCATCTTCCTTTTCTTTTTCTTGCCCAATTGCATCTTCCGCTTAAATGCAGCTACCTCTTCATCGTCCATGTGTAAAGTTTCAATGACAAAGTTGCTAGGTGCTGACCAATCATCATCGCTATCATTATATTCATCAAGAATCGGTGTAGACTCACTCATAGAATTGTTCAGCCACTCCATGATTGGGTTGCCTTCATCATAAAGAGCAAGATCCATCATCATGCTACATGGATCAGGATCTTTTTCTCGAAAGTTTTCAAAGTCAGCTTCGAATTGTTGGATGCACAGCTTCAGATTATAATGCACGTACACCAATTTCTCCAGCTTGACATAGCCTAAACGATTTCTTATTTTTGTATGCACCAAAGCAAACGTGCTCCAGTTTCTTTCACACCCACTTGATGATACGCATGGCGAGACAATGCGCCTTGCAATCCTTTGTAATTCTGGATACTGTCCTCCATAAGAACCCCACCATTCAGCTACAATTAATTAAAAAAATTAACTTGCAGCAGCTTACAAAGAACATGATCACTATCAGGCAATTTATTTCAGAGATATTAGTTGCACATAGCATATCAGTACCTGCACTGGTTCTGCCATTTAGTGCTGACCACCGAGCTTCTGGAGTTCCAAATAACCCTCTCTTTTCAATGAACCGAGAAAATTGATCAATCGCAGCTGCTGCTTCTGTAGTTGACTTTGCAAGCTTCTTGATCGCCATGGTTACAGCAAATTGGGAACTTGACTTTTTTGCAAGGTTTGACCTGTACAATTCTGAAGGATCAAGTGCAGCAGCTACAAAGGTAAAGAAATCACTAATATTAGAAAGATAAGAACTGAAAGCAACATTACAAATTTAGAATGGATGCAAAGAAACATTGATTGAACAAGTTTCATATTAGTCCATAGTGTTACCTGCATGAATAAGTGTTCCATTGAGAAGATATCGAATCCTTTTACTGATCACTTCAGCTACCTTCTTATGAAAATCTCCTTTACCATGTTTTATTTGTTTTATTTTACCAGTTATCTCATTATACGCTTGTATCATCTTTGGAAGGAAGTCAGATATAGTACCATTCTTTTGTTGATCAGCATAGCGAAGAACACAGAAAAGAGGTCCAACAACTTTCAAGACCAATTCCATCTTTTCCCACCACACCCTATTTGTCAAGCAATCATATGCAAATTCATGGTCTGGATCATTTCTCCATTCACTGTTTTTCCACTCAGGAGAGACCATCCATGCCTTG
The DNA here is from genome assembly GCA_038087645.1 of Saccharum hybrid cultivar R570. Classification (NCBI taxonomy): domain Eukaryota; kingdom Viridiplantae; phylum Streptophyta; class Magnoliopsida; order Poales; family Poaceae; genus Saccharum; species Saccharum hybrid cultivar. The sequence continues at coordinate 44,037,616 of JAQSUU010000534.1, forward strand.
AACTCATCCTGCCTATCAAAAAAACTTTGCAAGCACAAGAACACCGTGCCAAATCTAGTGGCATTCCACCGGACCAGCTCTCCACCAATCTTCTGTCTCATCATAGCATGAAGTCTGTTATGGTTATAGAAAAAATTACATATGCGCTTTGCACTCTTCACTACATGGTCAACCTCATCAAATCGCCCTATGTCCTTCAACATCAAATTTATAGTATGTGCAGCACATGGCTGCCATGTAATGTGTTTATGCTTAGCAACAAGCATTCTGCATGCTTTCTTGTAATTGGAACCATTATCTGTCACAATCTGAACGATATACTTGGAACCAATCTCTTCCTCAACGACCTTAATAATACAATCATAAATGAATTCTGCATTCTGGATCTCACCAGTTGCATTCACAGTCTTGTGAAAGAACATGCGACCATTGCAAAAGATCATAAAGTTAATAATACACATCATATTGTTGCTTGTCCATGAATCACACATGAGGGTGACTCCAAATCGATCCCAATCTTCCCTAAAAGACTTCATGTGATCTTTCAAGTCATGAAAGTTCTGTTCTAGCAATGGACCATCTATATCTTTTCCTTTTGGGATAGGCACATCACCAAGTTGTTGAGTCAATTTAATTGCTGATCGAAAGTAGGGGCAGTCAGCTTTCCTTCCAGGAACATCATTGGCATGGAACCACTTAGACCAAGTTTTCGCAAGCCTAAGCGCGGAATCCCCACTAAGCATAGTGTCAATTCGAGGCTGTAAGGGCGCCTTACTACGTGCCAAGTCTATGTCAAAGGGAGCTTTTGAGGAACTTGGGTTCTGGTAGAAACTGTGAAGCGAACTTTGTCTAGTGGAGTCAGCAGCCCCACTGCCACTGCTACTTGCCTTGCCTAAGGTAGTGGACTTAGTCCCACTGCTACTTGCTTTGCCTAGATTTGAAAGCCCAGTACTAGGGGCACTTCCCTTATGAAACAGAGGGCTGCAACTTGACCCACTTGGACTGGCAGCCCGATAAATACCACTACCACTTGCCCTATTCTTAGGAGTTGAGCCAATGTCCATCAGTGAGTTTTGCACTGCCATGTCATACTGTGCATCTTCATCAAGGCTAGCTAAAGTTGTTCTATAATCATGTTCCATGAGTGCCTTCTCAATATAGAGACGACTTTCCTTAACATCTCTCTTCTTTTGCCTCGCTAATGCTACTTGATCCAGCAATATTGTCTTAACATTAGGTGGCACATGGGAACAAGACTTCACATTACCAGATATTGCACACAAATGCTCTGTTAGGCGGGTCTTCCCTCCACTTTTCTGGCCTGCAGGACAGTAGCCACACTTCCAGCCATTTGCACCCCACGGTGTCCCATGGCTCCATGTATCTTCAAATGCTCCTTTCAATTTTATCCGCCTCCCTAAAAAACAGTGTGATCCATCATTAGAACAGAACAATTCAAATGGATGAAACATGAAACAAAAAAAGGGTATTTTGCTACACAAACACACCTCCAGTAGTAACCACATATGTGTCAGCCACACTGGATGGCTCGCCGCTGCTGCCAGGTACTTTCCCCTTGCCACTGCTATGGCATTCCATCTCTCCTATAATTTGTCTGCCAATTAGGATTGAAACATGCTTTATCAGAATTCCTAAAATAAATTTCATTTTATACAAGAGTAATCATTCTGTACAAAATTGCAGGTTGATACACGCTTCCAGTTAAGTGTACTATTCTCTAATCCACCAAGTTGAACAAATGAAAGAAATTATTTTGTACTCAAACAACATCCTAGAATGATTCAGCACTAATTATTTAGCTAGCAAACCACGACTGCACTTCTCTACCATCTACCATCTATTGCTGGCAAGAAAGTTAAATCCTTGAGTAGAAAAGAGAAAACACACCAAACTCTGGAGTCCTGAACTGCTGAAGGCGTGAAGCTCACCAGTAGATCCCCTACCGCGACGGGCGCTCGAGGAGCAGTTCACGTTGGTCTTCGTCGCGACTCTGGTCCCTGCTCGACGTCGTCGGGGTCGCGCGCTCAGGGCAGAGGGTAGAGCCGGGTGCAGAGCTGGCCGCGAGCAGCCGTGGAGGTCGCGGGGCTTCGAGTCGTCGGAGGCAGGCTCTCGGCGCTGGGCTCGTGGTGCAGCTGCTGGCAGGCTATGGCGGCGGCGGCGCCATGAGCACGGCTGTCGGGCTGTGCGTTGCCTATGTGAAGGGAAGTGGGGAACAAATGAGATCGATTCGATTTCTAGGGTTTGGGGGGATTTTGTGGGCTGTGAGTCGCTGTTGGACTGTCGCGCGGGAAGTTTGGGCCATCTGCGCGGGAAGAGGAAAAGGCCGGTAAATTTGGGCCGATTCATATTTTTATCGGGCCCCACCGATAGGGCCGATATTTCGGAAAAATCCCGAAATTTCGGCCGATAAAAATTTCCTTGTTCCTGAGTTTTTGAATCCTATATTTTTTTTACTTTTTGCTCTTTCCAATTCATCTGTTTTGCATTCCTACATTACAAACATGCCTTTAATGTGCTGCGCGTGGACTTACGTTCTTGCTGCCCCCAAGAACCTGAAGATGCCAGACAGAACCGACAACAGATCCTGAATATACCCCAGACAAACGTCGGGCTGGAGGCTGAAATTCTCTATGCTAAGCCTAGACAATGTTTGGCCTTTGCAGAGTTATAAAATCCTGCACTCACTTATGCTCAGCCAATATATTTTAACACTTCGAAGTCCTACGGCCAGACCCGTTGTAGGCAGCAGACATCGCCGCCTTATCCTTTGACTCCGATGTAGTCCTCCATAAAAATAGATTCTCAACTTGATGGGGCCAGATACAGCGCTCCAATTCTTCATCTTCCATCTCTGACTTGATCGTAGGCAATATATCGGTAAAAAATGTATAATAATCTCCTCAAGAGCTTGAGTGAATATACATATACACATATATAGTCAACCAAGCCAAGTTTTATCATACGTACTCATTCATCCAAACCGAGTGAATTTAATATTTAAGCATTTGGCCAACCTACCTATGAGTGACTATATATATATTCGGACAGATTTGAGTGTCACACACAAACAAATGCATTACTACAACCAGTCAAGAATCAACTGCAGCCTCTCTGGGCATTTTGTAAGCATGCAGAAGGGGGTCGCACAAAATTAAACGGAGGCAGGGTTCAATAGATCTAGACGAAATATATCAAAATTTTAAAGAAAACATTTTCATATATATTAGTTTTTTTTACCAAAAGGACAACCAGTGATTAGTGGGTGAGTGTGTCAATATATTATATTGAGCGGCAGACCTCTCCAATCTCGAACAATTTATGCATAATGAAATATATTAAAAAGACATTCTTTATCAGTCATGCATGGTGCATCAAAAGGCTAAATAAACGGTAGCATATACCAGATACATACATGAGCATGGGTGCAAATGAGGAGTAGTACTCTTTCTACACGGATATGCCCAATGTAATAATACCAAGCAACACGAACATGGTCGATAATAGCTGCAATGCTTATGCAAGCGGTGAGCTACAACTAAATTTATTATATCAACGACATGAAGTTGCAGTAGATATCCATCCTTTCACGGCTCAACTTTTTCCATTCATCCAGCATCTTGGTTCTCTTCACACGGTCTCTGGGAAGGAACATGTTCTTCTCCAGCTTTAAAATCTTGCGGTCCAAAGCGCCAATCTGTACAGAACGTACGTAGCAGCATATATATAGTTAGGCGTCAGATGACATAATAACATGTATTAACTGCTGATCGATTCATGAAGATTAATATCAAATATATATACCTTCCTAGAAGGCCATCGCTGGATGCCGTTGCTGCGACAAGTCCTTTGGATCGTCGTGCAGGACATGCCAAGTGCCTTGGCGGCCTGGCGCATAGGCAGGTGGATGAACCATACCATGTCATCGGTGCACTTCTTTCTCCTAGAGATGCTACTTGAAGGATCTGTGGCATGGCTGTGCTGTGGAATGACAGACGACGGCATGGTTTACTGGCTGCTACCGAAATTTCTGGGGAATGATGAATGTGTATATGTCTGCTGCTGGCTCTAGTGGTACGGGATTTATTTATAGCACACATTTACAATATTCGTCTTCAATTTGTTTCAACGTGGTATAATTCTCCATTCTCTTCTGGCTCATGAGGGCTAACGTGCTCCATATCTCTGTGAGATTTGCTAATTCTAAAAGATCTCTTTTTTTATGAAACAATTCTAAAAGATCTCTGGGGCATTTAAGATTCGACATGTATGGCTCATGGCATTAATTCTCATGGTTAATGCTTCCACAATTCGACTCAATGCTAGGATCAGAATGATTTGTTTTGGTGGAATAATAAATGATTCATAGGCCAGCTAATTATTTAGTGCTTGTACATTTGAATGACTTTCTTGAGCCTTTAATATACTATGTGAAACAACATTCTGATCTTATCTTTCCAACGGCATGCGTGTATGAGATATGAACACGTTTCGATTTTTCAAAATGATATGGACTCCTATACTTCCTGAAACAATTCTTTTATAAAAATGAATGGAGACGTTTTGCTATATATACCTGATAGGAAGTTAGGGGATAAGAATTTCAATTGCTATTGTTGAATATAGACACAACACAATGACATGCATTGGATTGGTTTTGGTGTAGGTTTTGTTTGTTGTGCTAGGTACCAATGTTTTTTATATAATATACAGAATACTTTATTGAACTTAGACAATTACATTAAGATGATACAATCGATTCAAAGACCGCTCCTGGCCTTTGCATCGCTACTAAGATGTTATGACATATGATTATTGAAGGGTAATGTTGTGGCACCATGCCACATTAAGCTACAACACATAACATAATCTTCAAATTCATGCATAACTATAACAACACATGAAACATGAGGAAGGCCCTCCAAAAGCACGCATCTAAGAAGAAAACGACACGAGCGCGCTGCATGCCATTGCCATGATTCAACCAGTAGAGCATGTACCACAGGTTCTCACCCTAAAGAGAAATTCATCTTACTATATATAGATAATGCCTTCAACAAGAAAGCAACAACAATACCATCATTGCTAGTACATCCAACTAAGATCAAACCTAGGGATTTCTTCTTGGAGTCAAGGAACCGTACCGATACCCAAATAGGCACCACAAATTGAAGTCCCGCACTTTGCCTCTCCTTTCCAAACCAATCACTACTAGAAATGTGCTGGCGATCTATGACGATTCTATTTTTATGATGTTTTGCAAGGGGCGCAAAGGATTAGTAACTAAAATGAGGTTTATGTCACTATGGACAAGAGAAATCATCATAAACTAGTCCTAACATATCATGATGAATTCTATTTTGTCATTAGAGGCAAATTAGTAAACATCACAAATTCATGACACTATATAGCATATCGTCATAAGTTTCTTTACTCTTTTGCAAAGGAGAAGTCTTTATAACTACCAAGCGTGGCCCAAACTGTCCCATCTCCCTTCCTCTTCGCCTTGTCCTAGATATCTTATGCGTACATGGGAATATAATTACAAAAAAAGGTTGCAACACTAGGGTTCAAAACTTCACACTAAGGATTCTCGAAGCTATTATTAGCACTTTTGGGTATAATCGCACGGACAATCCTCCAGTTCTGACGGATGGTCCATGGGATCCAACACCTAGACACTTGGGGTAGCCTAGTTCCACTAGATAGTTCCAGCCATTCAGCCTCATTCATAGTCCGAGATCACGCGGATGGTCCGGCAACACACCCCGGACGGTTCATGGGAACCTCGACAACACCTATATGTTTACACTTTAAGCACTTATGTTTGTATACTACTATACTAGCCTTTATGTTATGCATCATTGTACATATGTTCTTGCATAAACATCTACATCATGTTTACTTCCTTGTACTTATTCACACCATGCTTCTATAGGTGAAGAATCTTGTGACAAGGAGACCCCGAATGATGAGACCCTATGACAAAAGTCAAACCACCACCACCCAAAACTCAAGGCAGGCTTCCAAACATCCCTGACTCATTAGCAAATGGCATAACATGACTACATGTTAAGTAAATGCATGGTATGTTACAATATGACAACCTAAAGTACCTATTTGAGCTCAACAACTTGTGATTGATCCTTGTGCCTTTGTACCATGCTTGTTTACTTTGGTTTTATTGTGTAATCCATGCTTGGCTTGCTTAGATGATAGAAGTCGAGAAGGTGATGGTTTCTCATCTCTCGTGCATGTAGGACTTACTTGTCCACTAAACAACATGAGATGGAGCAAAAGTCTAAAACTTGACCCATGTGATGAGAATTGAATCGAGGACTGGCGAGGGGTTGGGTCTAGGGGCGGATTTTGGGCCTAGGGCCATGACCCTAGGCATGGCCCAAAAAAGTTTTTATAGTACATGTAGTTTTCTAGTCTGGTCCTAGGAGTTGGGCCAAATATTTTCAACTTTCAGCCTAGCACAAAGATGAAAGAGGCAAGGAGCAGTCATCAGCAACTCGCTCGAGCATTGTGCCCATCCAACTCCCCTCACTCTGGCCTCCGCTCTCTCTGTCACACATTAGGGCTCACCGCTGCTAACCCTAGCCGCCGACCACCGTCCTCCGCCGATATGCGCTCCCATCGGTCATCCATCCCGTCGAGCGCTGGCCACCACCTTGATCCTTTAACGCGGTGAACCAGTCTGGCACTAGCACTCAAGCAACCAGGCAACTCCTACACATACAAGTGAGCAAAGTGCACAAAGCCGAATAGAGGACACGAAACAAAATATTTATCCATCTCTCTCTTTATCTATTGCTATATCTTCCCCTAATTTATATACCATCCTAGAAGGCCATCGTGGATGGCATTCCTACAGCAAATCGTTTGGATGAACACAAAGCACATGTTCGATGCAATGGAGCCTAGTCAGGCTTATCTCCTGCCCACCATGACCATTGTCATCGTCCTCCTCGCCCCCTGGATCTCCATCTCCTGCTGCTTGGCACTGGAACTTCTGATATGTCCTCTCTCGTTTGGCACAGGGCCTGTCTAGCTCTGCCCGCAGAGAAAAACAAGGCAAGCCATGTGGATGATCTCCTCTAGCAAGCCTGAGAAGGAGGAGATCTTCTCCATCTCATTGTTGAGCTAGAGCTCCAGTCTATCTACCTTTCATTTCTAGACCCTAATATGCAAGTAGACAATGACGTGCCATTACAAAGGTTAGTCATATATAACAAGTTAAAATCAATGCTAGGATATGAATGATTTGTTTCGGTGGAATAATAAATGATTCTTAGACCAACTAATTATTAGCGCTTGTACACTTGAATGATTTTCCTGAATAATCAATATTGTAAGTGAAACAACCATCTAGTCTTATCATTCCAACGGCAAGTGTGTGGGGTGTGTCTATTTGTGTGATGAGAGTGAGTAGCCCTAATGAAATAAGATTCACTACTACACAAACGATTTTACAAGACAGTGCACTTTTATTAACCGAGGCGGTCACAAAATTCAACCGCGTCGTAAAATGTCTAGGGATTAACCGAGGTGGGCGTTTTTATTTACAGAGGCGGTCAAAAATGTCCGCCTCCAAAAACAGATTTACGGAAGCAGTCATTTTGAGACAATCGTCTCCAAAAATGACCCATTTACGGAGGCCGGCGTCTTAAAACAACTACCTCCATAAATCCATATTTGGAGGCGGTTATTTTATAAGGCCCGCCTCCATCATTTTGGCCCAGCCCGCTACCATTTCCAGGCCAAATACCCAGCGTCGAGTATATAACCTGAACACAAACCCTAACCTGAACACAAACCGCTCTCTCCAGGCACCGCTCTCTCGCACGCCTCCCTCCCTCCGGCCTCCCTCTCTCGCTCTAGTCTCCCTCTATCCGGTCTCCATGGCTTCCCTTTCTCCAGTCCCTCTCTCTCTCTAGGCGCGAGGCCAGACGGCGCACGGCGGCGTGGGGCCATGGGGCCGAGCGGCGCGCGCAGTGTGGTGGCGCAGGGCCGCGGGGTCGGGCGGCGCGTGTCACGCAGTGGCGTGGGGTCGTCGTGGTGCGGGCTGGCCGCAGTAGCGTGGGTCCGCGGGGCCAGGCGTCGTGGGGTCGGGCGACTGGTGGAGCGTAGTGGCACGGGTTCTAGGCAGCGAGGGTCTGTCGGCAATTACGGTGGAGGTAGGTACAACTCTCCCCATCTCCCTCTCTCTTCCGCTCTTCATCTCCCTCACTCTTCCCTCTCTCTCCCCCCTTTGCAAATCTGGAGCTGGCGGGCGGGCGGGAGTCTGGAGGCAGCAGGTTCCTTCTCCGGTGGTGGGGGGTCCAGATCTGGTGACTGGGGGTCCAAATCCGGCGACGGCGGGTCCAGATCCGACAGCAGGAAGCCTCGAGCTAGAAGCGACAGCGTAGACGCGACGGTGACGGGCTCGATTGAGCTCGACGACAGGCTCAATTGGGCTTGCTCGGCCTTTTTTTTTATTTTTTTAAAACGATCGATTAACGGAGGCAGGCAGCATAGGACACCCACCTCCGTTAATCAATTAACCGAGACGGGCAAAACAACCGCCTCCGTTAAGTCACGATTAACCGTGACCTTTGATTGGAGGCAATTGCAATGCCCGCCTCTGTTAATCCATTTTGCCTGCCTCCAATAAGATTTCTGTAGCGATTGCTAACCCTAACAGAGGACATGAAACAAAATATGTATCCTTCTCTCTATCTATTGATATATCTTCCTCACAGTTATATACCTTCCTAGAAGGCCATCGTTTGATGGCATTCCTACAGCAAATAGTTTGGATCAACATAAAGGACATGTTGAACGCGATGGAGGCCTAGTCATGCTTCTCTCCTGCCTGCCATGACCATTGTCGTCCTCCTCCTCGCCACCTGGATCTCCATCTCCTGCTGCTTGCACCAGAACTTCTGGTATGCCCTCTCTTGTTTGGTGCGAGCCCTGTTCAGCTCTGCCTGCAGCGAAAAACAAGGCAAGCCTTGTGGCTTCATTATGATCTCCTCTAAGAAGCCTGAGAAGGAGATCTTCTCCATCTCATTGTTGAGCTAGAGCTCCAGTCTAGCTACCTTCGTTTCTAGAACCCTAATATGCAACTAGAAGACGACGTGCGTTTACAAAGGTTACTCATATATAATAAATTAAAATCAATGCTAAGATAAGAATGATTTATTTTGGTGGAATATGAAATGATTCATAGGCCAACTAATAATTTAGTGCTTGTACACTTGAATGATTTTCCTAAAGAATTAATACGCTACGTGAAACAACCTTCTGGTCTTATCTTTCCAATGGCATGTGTGTGTGTGTGTGAGTATGTGTGGGTGTGTGGGTGGGTGGGTGTGGCTATGTGTGTGATGAGAGTGATTATCACTAATGAAATAAGATGGCTAACCTTAACACAAAGGATACGAAAGAAAATATTTAACCTTCTCTCTCTTTATCTATTGCTATCTCTTCCTCACAGTAATATACATTCCTAGAAGGCCATCGTTGGATCGCATTCCTACAACAAATCTTTTGGATGAACACAAAGGACATGTTGAATGCGATAGAGGCCTAGTCGGGCTTATCTCTTTCATGCTATAACAATTGTTGTCGTCCTCCTCGCCCCCCGGATCTCCATATCCTGCTACTTGCACTGGAACTTCTAGTTTGCCCTCTCGTTTGGCGCGGGCCCTGTCCATCTCTGCCCGCAGCGAAAAACAAGGCAAGACTTGTGTCTTTCTTATGATCTCCTCTAGGAAGCCTGAGAAAAAGGAGGAGATCTTCTCCATCTCATTGTTGAGCTGGAGCTCTAGTCTAGCTACCTTCATTTCTAGAACCCTAATATGCAAGTAGACGATGACGTGTGTTTACAAAGGTTACTCATATATAATAAGTTAAAATCAATGCTAAGATAAGAATGATTTGTTTTGGTGGAATTATTAATGATTCATAGGCCAACTAATAATTTAGTGCTTGTACACTTGAATTATTTTCCTAAATAATTAATATGCTACATGAATAAACCTTTTGGTCTTATCTTTCCAACGGCATGTGTGTGCCGGGGGGGTAGCCCTAACGAAATATGATGGCTAACCTTAATAGAGGACATGAAACATAATATTTAGCTATCTCTCTCTTTATCTATTGCTATATCTTCCTCTCAGTTGTATACCTTCCAATTTTGGCCAAAATTGCCCAGTCGGCCGACGGTCCAATTTTGACCAATTCAGCCCAATTTTGGTGTGAAGTCAGGAAATGCACTCCCAAGTGTAGGGGTGTGGCCCTACCTGTCATAAGGGGTTGGCTCTTAACATAAATGTGATGTTGCCTAAACATTGTATCTTTCTCGGTGATTTGTGTGGCTGTTGGTCAATCAGTGTTGTCTCCAATGCATTAGCCACATTAATTATATTTCGATCTCAAAGCACATGTTGCTTTGCAAGTTACTTTTCATCACTGCTGAGCTGCTGCCACTTTATTAAAAAATCGTAGCTATTTTCTGTACTGGAAACATGCTTCTGTATGATAGTAAGTTGTACGGTAGGTGGCCATTATAGAGAGTAGTGCTCTCTCCTAAGTCTAATTCCATAGCCCTCTCCTTTTTTTTTATTTGCCCGTGCAGAATCTTACCTGAATTTTATTTGTTCATGAAAAGGAAAGAATCCAAAAGCATGATATAAAGAGAAGGTACTGGCATTTAGCATTGTAAATTGTACATCAAAGGTTTTCAAATGTACCATCACTACTTTGAACCCGGTCACCACTACTGAATTTGGAAGCGGCTGTGATACCGATCGAGGCCAGTTTCTCACCTGGCACTGGCAGTGATACCATTTTTTTTACTTTTTAGAAAAAAATGAAAAAAATCTCAGGCGTGCTCACTCGTCGCTGTCTGCCGGCCGTGGTCCTGCCCGACCGCTGTCGCGCTCGCACGGCACTATCGTTCAACCTATAGATGTCCAACGGGCCATGCCAGGCACGGCCCGATGAGGGTCGGGCCGGCATGGCACGTCGTGCCTCCCGGGCCGTGTTGAGGCGGGCATCGTGCTTGACCTGCGGCCCAGGCACGGCCTGCTGGGCTATTTTTCGGGCCGTGCCGGCCCGTGAAGCACGGCGAAAATAACAGGCTGTGCCGGCCCGCGGCCCACAGAATGCCAACGGCCAACAAAGAGGGGAAGCGGACGCTCGAGGCCAGCCGCTGGCGTGCTCTAATCCGGCTGCGTGGGGTGCGGCCGCACGATGGGGTGTGGCGCTGGCCGCCGGTGCGCTCAAAGACCGGTCGCGCGGGAGGCGTCGAGGAGGATCGGAGGACGGCAGCCGACACGCTTGAGGCCGGTGCTAGGGGCGTGAAGGAGACGGCTGGTGATACAGGAGACATGGAGGAGGTGGTCACCAGCGAGAGCATCGCGGGCTCACGAGAGGAGGTGGTGTGGGAGGCGCGGAGGAGGTGTGTGGGACGGGGGAGGAGCGAGACGAGCGAGAGCACCACGGCGTCGCGTCTCTCGTGCGGCGCGGGGAGGAAGACTCACACGACGCAAGTGAACGCGTCGGAGACGGGGAGAGACAGGGGTGGCGCGGGGGAAATTGGGAAACCAAGTTAGGTTTAGCCTGCACAGGAAGGAGACTTGGGCTCTTAGCAGGCCAGGATGCTCTTAGCATGTCAGGGTGGTCACGGGGCCGCCACCGGGCCTACCAATAAAATGCGGGCCGTGTCGTGCCAGCCCGCATGCCTAGGGTGCAGCCCAGGCATGGCCCTGTGCATCGGGCCGGGCCTGTGCTTGGGCCGGACCAAAAAAATTATGCTTCGGGTCGTGCCGTCGGAATGCGGACTGCATGGACATATAATAGATATCTTCAACAAGGAATGAATCCCCGGTCTCTCAGCCATCTGACACTGTAGAAGGCACTGTTCATACGACCATGGTCACTGCTCAGTGGGTCCCACGTATACTTTTTTTTGGTTCACTTTTTTTTAACTTCTCTTTGAGCCGGCGCAGCGTAGTGCGCCCCCGTGCTAGTATAGTTCAACCTGCAGAGTCCTGAAAGAAACACGGCTCCAGCCACGTACGGCTGCCTATCCAATCTGGGGAGGACGAGCAGGGACAGGGAATCGTGGACTGGAGCGAGGGCGCGGGATCGCCGGATCGATCGGGGCTAGCTGCATGCGCGGAAACGGAACGACCAGGACCTCTCGCTCGCTCTCGGAGGAGAGGAAGAAAACCGCGGAGCATATATGCATGCCATGGCCATGCCCATGGCCATATGTGTGGAGATCTGGACTGTGCGGAATGAAGGACAAAAACCAGGCATATGCTGCCGTGCTGTTGCCGCCTTGCCTTCCCGGCCTGTACCCCTTTGACGGCGCATGCATGGGACTGCACGAAAACATGTGTGATACATTCCCATCCAGTCCCTATATGCGGATCTCCCTGAAAACAAAAGCTACCTGTCCTGCTTGCTGGCCTACATATACTCTAAACCCCTTGTTCGGTCGCCGGGACAAAAAAAAAAACCTCCGGCCGGCACACAACACGGTAGCCGATCCATCGGCGGCCCAACCGGACGGACTCAGCGCGCCAACGATCGAGTAGTCTAGCCCGGCCGGCCGGCTCCTCCTGCCACACGTACGCGCGCCACTTCTCCGTCGAGATCAGACATCAGAGAGGCGGGGAAGAAGAGCCGTCGTTCGTTGTTCGTCCACCCGCCGGCGTCCCCGTGTTCTCTCTATCCATTCTGATTCTCCGTCGCTCCCGGCGCGCGTCGTCGTCCGGCGGCCGTACGTACGCCCCGCGCAATGGCGGCCTGTGCCGGTGCCGGACCTGTGCTGGGGATGGTGGTGTTCCAGATCCTCTTTGCAGGCCTTAACATCTTTTATAAGCTAGCGGTGTCGGACGGCATGGATCTAAGGGTACTCATCGCCTACCGCTACCTCTTCGCCTCGGCCTTCCTCGCACCGCTCGCCTACTTCCTTGAGAGGTACTACTGGATCTGGATATATAATGCATGCATGGTAGCACGCAGTAGTATTTCCTCTGTTATTACCCTCCAAATTGAAAGAAATGGAAGCTCTCATGAATCACTCAATTGTGCGTAGGCGTTGGAATACATAATATGGTAACGCTCCTCGACTCCTCGTGGTTTTCTTGATGCGGACTTGCCTTGTGTACGGATCAGGCAATTGTGCACGGGCGTTACAACACTGCTAACGCTATTCCAGCAGCTTCTTTTGGGCGTGTATTTTTTAGTGACTGTTTGGATTAATTAGAAGCGAGTTTTAGTGAAACAAGGTTATTATTTGTTAAATCCAGTTTGTGGTCGGTTAATTTGTTACTTCGTGTTTAGTGTGGCTGTTTCGGCTTGTATGTATTCCTGGTCGTCTATAAAAATCAATTTCTAGAGACGTTGGACAGCCAGTTTTAGAAATCACGTGTACAAGCAAACAGAGCGGCCAGTCTCTTCTTTGCAAATGCTTTTTATAGTAATGGATAGATAGCACTTTCTCTGATCTAAATCTTTGTTCAATATATAAGTTAATTTACTTATTCCCGCCATTGCTGGCTTCCTGCCAGGATGGAAAAACTCAAATTTGGGATATATGTGGATTGATTGCTAGATTTGTCCGATGTTTGCAATAGAGATTCTGTACATCATGTGATTCTTTGAAAACACTAAAAAAAATTCATTTTTGTTCATGCTCACTGCTTGTCTAGGTTATGGAGAACTTGTTTTAGATAACCCCAAGGTTAGTTAGTTACTGCATCCCAACATCGTTTTGCTGGTAGTTGGGCTTAAACCGGCAAAACGATGTTGGTAACTCTAGTGTCTACTATATCATGGGGCCTCCATAGAGCCTTTATTTTTTATTTTTTTTTCACATCTTAATTCCCATCTTCATGTATGTATTGTTGATCTTTTTTTCAAATTTTTTTTTTGGAACCAGCATGTCTATCTATCACTCTTCTTGCACTGACGACTGACCACACATGTGCGTGCAAATTAAAACAAAAACTTCACTGACAGATCAATTACACTGCTCATGCAAGTATCGTTTCACTTGAAGCTTATGTTTTATAATTTACCATACCATTTAACAATTTCAGGAAGAACCGAACAAAGCTGACATGGAGGGTGCTGATGCTGTCGTTCGCGTGTGGCCTCTCAGGGTAGGTTCAATATGTGTTACGTTATGTCCCATAAATATTGCTTTCTTCCTAACAAGAAACTAAAGTATTAAACTTGATTTTTACCGCCCACCTGATCCTAAGCTAAAACTTATTTTTGTTTATTCTAATCTAACTATTCATTGTTCACTTCGGAAAACGTGGTAGGATTATTTTTAGAGTTAAGGGTATGGGTTGGAGCTAGCACTAGAGTCAAATGTTTAAGGGAGGATGGGACCTAACAATAAAGAGATGGCGGCGATGGATTGAGGAGGATGAGGCGAGGCAATGACGGTGCTACCTTGTGTGTTGCGGAGGACAACCAGTGAGCAAGGTAGATAGTAAACGTAAGCATCCGAGCGGTTAGTCAAAGAACCGTTGGGGGGGGGGGGGGGGGGGGGGGAGGACATGGATGGTACAGTGTGGTCACCCCTCGCTGTCGCTGGTAGTGGAATTGGCTAGCGGGAAGCTGTGGCGCTGATAGAGAGTAGTAAGCTAGTAGCCGTACGAGAATATGTCAATTTTGAGAGATTGTGCCACCCGGAAGGCAAGAAAATTAATAAGGGCGTGTTTAGAACCACTCGTGCTAATAGTTAGCGGCTAAAATTAGTATTAGACCCTGTTTGGATCCACCCATCTAACTATTAATGGTGTTAGCTAGGAGAAACTAGCAAATAGCTAATTGTTAGTTAGGTTGTAGGTAAGACATTAGCTAGGCTTACTAGCTGAGGATCCAAACAGAACGTCAGCCAATTTTAATTTAGCAACTATTAACTGTAGAGATCCAACAGGCTCTATGGATCCAAAAGAGACCTACTAATAGACCAACTAACTATTAGATAATAAGGAGGTGCTAGCAGGTTTGAAGGTTTAGAGTTGTAGGTGCCATCTACCAGCTATTAGTAACTTATTGGTAGGTAGATTCAAACAGTCTCCTACAGTTAATTAGTTAGCTAATAGTTAGTAGCTACCGGCTGTTAACCGGCTAACTATTAAAACCACCTTTATTTACTTGTATATCCTGGCGTGGCCTTTTTCGGCAACATGCTATGCATACATGTCGAAATTCAAAGTTAGTTGGCCGTGCACACCACATGATGATCCACATCTCTCAACATCATCCATGCAGTGTATCGTCGTCCATGCCTGATTTACATGCATTTCTCGTTTAGGTCCAGCGTGTCGATTCAGTATCATGCCGTTCCTGATTTTATGCATTTCTTTTATACACTGGCAATGGCATGGATGAATAATATACGATCGTCGAAACAAATAAACCAAGAATGAATGTGATGCTAGCTAGCTCGCTCGCTGGTTGATGTGCAGCCACGCATGCATGCAGGGGCACGGTGGCGCAGAACTTGTACATCGCCGGCATGAAGTTCACCTCGGCCACTTTCGCCTCCGCGACAACGAACCTGCTCCCGGCGTGGACCTTCGTCATCGCCCTCGCCTTCCGCTACGAGAGACTCGACATCCGCGCCTTCTCCAGCCAGGCCAAGGTCACGGGGACCTTGCTGGGCATCGGCGGGGCCATGCTGCTCACCTTCTACAAGGGCGTGGACATCACCCCCTGGCACAGCCACCTGAACCTGGTCGCCACGCTCGCCCAGCGCCACGACCACCGGGACGGCGGGCACGTGGACGCCACGGCCACCACCAACTACGCCATGGGGTCGCTGCTGTGCGTCAGCAGCTGCTTCTTCTACGCGCTCTGGATCGTCGTGCAGGCGAAGCTGAGCAACGAGTACCCGTTCCACTACTCGAGCACCGCCCTGATGTGCATCATGACCTCGCTGCAGTCCGCCGTGTTCGCGCTCTGCTTCGACAGGGACGCCTCGCAATGGCGACTCAAGTTCAACATCAGGCTGCTCTCCTGCGCATACTCGGTCTGTACTTGTTTTGCTAGCTGCTCATGCATGTCTGACTGCCTGGATGACAATGACATGCATATATGTCTGCAGGGCATTTTCGCGTCGGGCGTCGCGCTGGTGATCATGGCGTGGTGCGTGAAGCAGCGCGGGCCACTGTTCGTGTCCGTGTTCAGCCCGCTGATGCTGCTGATGGTGGCCGTGCTGAGCTCGCTGCTGCTGGGCGAGAAGCTGCACCTCGGCACGGCGTTGGGCGCGGTGCTCATCGTCATGGGACTCTACGCCGTGCTCTGGGGCAAGGGACGCGAGGCGGCCAAGGTCAGCGTCAGCGACCACCCCGCCACCACCAGGGACAGGGAGGAGGACGACAAGCAGCACGTCAGCGTCCTGGTGCCTCCCGCAGCTAACTCCGTCTGATCTGATGTGATCGGCCGGCCGGCCTTGGGACTAGGGAGGACGGCGTGACAGCGCTGTGTTGTTGTTGTTGCCTGTTGGCGCCTTGCAGTTGCCGGGGTAGTCGCCATGGAAGCACATGCACCCCTTTAGCAACGCATGCACGGGGGTGAACAAAAATAAATACTACTGAGTATATACGATGATACTTCCTCCATTCCCATTCAGTCTCTACGCGCGGATCTCGCTGAAAGGTGGGCAGGTACGTATGCACGGCACACGTGGATACGGTTTCCATTCAATTATTTCCCGGCAGGTCGTGCATGGCCATATATGCGGCACTGCTAGCGTCCGGACGTCTAGACGAACGTCCATGTCCGGACGTCCGCGGCTGCAGACTGTTTTCTCGTGTCCACGCTGGTGCCAGTGGCGGCCGAATGTTGCTCGCTCGTGCTTGCGTCTCGCGGCCACGCAGGGGCCCGCACCGCGTGCCCGCAGGGCCGCTTGCGTCCCCTCCACCTTCCCACATATCTCATGTGCAACACATGATCTACTTTGAAATATTCGGATGCAACACTTGCAACATAAAAAAAGACAGATGAAACACTTTAAATATGCATCTGAAACACTTACAAAAACATTTGAAAAACACTTAAAAACCATTACAAACATATACAATATCTAGATAAAACACTTGCTACATATATGTGAAAACATATGCAACATTCAAATAAATGTGCTTGCAACATACGTTTGAGAAACAGATGAAACATTGGAGACAGACTCTTACAACATATGTGTACAACCATTGCAATGCAACATCTACATGAAACACTTGTAACACACCTCTAAAACATATGAAACATTAAAATATGAGCGTGCAACATGTATCATATCCTGGTGCGACCTCCTCCACCATCTGCATTGGAGCGCCACCGTCGTAGCAGCAGGAGAGGCTATAGGGCTTCCGCGCTAGGGCCTGACGCTTTTTTTTTTGCGCTGGTGGTGTCTGTCGAGCGGGACGGGTGGTGGAGCAGGAGCAGCTAATGCTAAATTAGCCATTGTGCATTTGGCTGTAGCTAATTAATGCCACTTGAACCAAATCTGACACACCTAATGCTAAATGAGCCAGCCACATAGCGCACGGCACAATGGCCGGTGCCGGTACCGGTCCTGCAGCGGCGATGGTGGTGTTTCAGGTTCTCTTTGCAGGCCTTAATATCTCATCGCCTACAGCTACCTCTTCACCACGTTCCTCCTCGTCCTCGCATCGGGTAGTAGTAATATTCGGTCATTACTAGAAACTAAGCGCGCCGTTGCCGCGCAGCTGCCAGTGTTAGGCTACTACGAGATGTCAACGTGGAGTAGAAAGGACTGCATACGCATTAATGTATCTATTCAGTGATGCAAAATATAAAAAGAAGCATTCTTAATCGCAAGACTAATAAATTTTTAACACGTATCTCTTATCTTTGAAAGTAGGAAGTGGGAAGACGTTTTCCTTGTCCTTGAAAATTATAGCCATGTGCATATGTGCGCCTACAATAATTACCCTGATAGAAAATATAGTTTTTTTGCATCATCATGTTACAGGCATAGAAAACTGTGGTACAAAAACTGAATGCGACTGCTTCAGACGTTTAGGTCTTTGCTAGTGGGGTCATATTCCAATGTTGCTTACAGAGCAGGATGTGCAAGTGAACAATTGGTATGCACTAAATATTGCAGAAACTAAAGTGCCTTCAATTGCACCTTGGGAATCGCCTAAATCCTCAACCTGAAAAGGTAATGGCATCATGTAAACTTTTTATAATGATCATCAGCATATATGAATATAGTTCTGTGTCTCTTGTAGGTTATTGCGGTTGTTTACCTCTTCCATTTTGTTCTTGATAGCATCTCCTGAACACTATGTTGAAGGAAGGATGATGAGTTGTACCATCTCCCTTGGCACTTGTAGGCACTCCATTGAGTATGCCGCAAAACAAAATTTATATTGAATTGCTATTTTAAAGGATGCAGTGCCATTAAACCTAGGAGAGTGATGTGAATTATTCAGTCAACAAATTATTAACAGGTCTGTAGGCGAAAAGCATGTGGTCAGACTTTATCTATGAAACCAAATGGGTGTAAGCTAAAGAAGAATCATCTAGTGCGCAGAGAGATACCTTAAGTTTCATGTACTCTAGACAATTTGGTCCGCCAGGACAAACAGGTGAACTGGTTAAGCATATAAATTCAATTCCGAAGGTACATTTTAGGTGGGCAGGTGATCAGTACATGCTGATTTTTTCTATTGTACAGTAAACTGAAATGTTTTCCTCCAATGTACTTGCAGGAAGTATAAATGATAGAATCTGAAATGTTTTCTTCGAGTATACTTGCAGGAAGTCTAAATCATAGATTCTTGAGTTGTGGACGTAAATTATCCTTGCAGCAGAAAGTGATAGCAATAAAATGAAGGTTTGTTGGGTACCATTAAAAAGAATGAACCTATCACCTCCTAATCACCTGATGAGGTAATATGTTCTTATGGCATGGAAAATGGCTGTTACTTGTATTTCCTACTACATTGAGAAAATAGAAAACATTTTTGTCTAGCATATTAGTTGGACTAAAAAGCAGGGCTAAAATAAGTTACAACCAATTTTTTGGCACACTACTTGAGTTCTTGTAGATACATAACGACACAGGTGGTAACACATATAATACATCACAAATTGACAATAGGTGAACGCTTAGCTGACCTTTGAAATTATGTCTGTGCGCAGTTTTGTCATTTGGCGCTTCGAATTTACATTGGTATCCTCATTGTTGAACAAACCTTGGAAAATCAATAGATTTTGTTGCTATCATAACCTGACAAAGGTGGCATTTGGGAAAAAAAATTAGTAGCATGTAGAGTATATATATACATTCTCAATCAAAGGAGTGCACGCGTTTCGAATTTACAGTGGTGTCCTCATTCTTCAACAAACCTTGGAAAATCAGTAAATATTGTTGGTAGCATAACCTGGTAGCTCTCTAGATGACATGAAGCAGACCAAAAAAATTGTTGAACGGAAATGCGGAAGGCTATGTAATTGATATTCAGATCTGATAGTTTACACATTCACAGCTCCCTATATAAAACTGAAAAAACATGCAAAATAGGAAGGGAAGGCATAGCATTCCTAAGTTTGATGGTCGGCAGGCCGATCTGCAACATGATGCAGAGTCCAGGCATGGGAGATGACTGCAGGCAGGGGCAGTGTTGCTGCAGGGTCTGCTGCATTTGAACACTGCCAATTACCTTCGCTTTTAGTTAACCAAAATTTACGTGTTCAACACTATGACGATGTGGTGTCAGGTTTTTAAACATTTCGAAAAACAAATCACTGCCTTCACCATTTAATATCAAAAATTGTTGCATACTGTAGTAACCACCATGTACCCAACGATGAATCATAACTGGCATTTGTGGGGGTCACATAAAATCCTGACCCCTATAGAGCTCTGAAGTCTGAATTGGACCACAACTTAACTGGCTGTTGGATTTTCTTGCAGGAGCTTTGTGGCTTATGCATTTGTTTTGTACAAATTGCTGTTTAATTCTGAAACACAAATATTACCATTATAGAGGCCACTGGGAGACATAGGATGATGGAATTGGAGTACCTTAATGTGCAAACGATGTCGAGTGAGCGCATCGGTGGGACTGAGAACTAAAGCATGGGTCGTTGAAACTAACATAAGGATGAAAACTGCGTACGAAAAGGATGCAGGATGACTGTTTGCACATAGGTGAAAGGGAATTGCTAATTTATTAGAACTGAGGACTCCGAATCATAAGTAGTTAAAAAAGGAAATTAAAAAGTGAGGTCACCTGGCAGCCCAACGTACACTGAACTGAAGGACGGAGACAGAGGCAGTGGAGGCCACAGCGGCGCTGCAGACCGTGGCAGAGGTGGGCGGCGTCGCCAATGGCGCGCGCACCACGCGTCTTGGAGGGTAGGCCGGTGTGCCTGCGAGGCGGCGGCGCGGAAGGCAGGCTAGGGCGCCGGAGGGGACTGGGCGTTGCCGGGTTTGGGGACGGCAGCAGCGAGGGTCGTAGAAGCTCCGGTCTGAGGAGGGCGACTCCGGTGGGCTGCAGCTGCTGTGTCCGGCAGCCCCTCCGGTGGCGGCAGGAGTAGCGTCGAGGCAACCCCAGGCGCGGGAAGACGCGCGGGTGTAGGAGGCGGCCGCATGGAGGGGAAGCTGCAGCGGCGGAGGGGATCAGGGTCGTGCGACCCGCCGCTGGCGCCTTTCGCTGCCTGGAGCGCCGCCTGGGGACGCCGCGCCAGGGTCGCCGTGGGAGAGGGCCCGCCGGGGCTGGCGCGCCCAAGCCCCACGCGCCGCGCCAAGGTGGCCGCAGCTGTCGTGCCCGCGCCCCCGCCTGCTCCGAGGTGGCCGGAGCCACCACGCCCGCACCCCCGCTCGTGCTGAGGTCACCGGGGCTGCCGGGGCCACCACGCCCGCACCCCTGCCCGCGCCAGGGTCGCGGGACCTTGGGCCGCCATCCGCACCGGGAACGCCTCGCCCACACCCTGCCCGCGCCAGGAGGAGGAGGGAGGCGTGGGAGTCGAGGGCGAGGGGAGCGGCAAAGGACTGGCTCGCGAAGGTTCGCGTTGGTTCGGGTCGACGATAGAGCGGGTACGAGACCTAACCGATCCGCAATCCGACGGACCAGATCGCTTGCTCGCTCCATCCGACGGCTCGTGGCTTAGCGGGCGACGTGGCCACGCTGCCCGGCCTTCTTTTGGGAGCAGGATTCCTATGAAGAAGATCCTTCTTAATTTCATTATTTTTTTCCCATCTTCATGTATGTATGGTTGATCTTTTTTTCATTATTTTCTCTTGAACCAGCACGACTACCTATCGCTCGTCTTGCGCTAACCACACATGTGCCGCGGGGCAGGGGGGCGCGGGGGGCACAAAATCAATGTTATTGGACGCTGAATTTGTCCTTAAGGACATATGCTCCTACGTACATCCAACGGTGCACGCACATGGGGCATATGCCCTTGAAGGTGACCAGCAACCTCCTGGTGATGACCTTCATCCTCGTCCTCGCCTTCCGCTATGAGAAGCTTGGCATCCACACCTTCTCTGACCAGGCCAAGGTGGTCAAGACCTTGCTCGGCATCGGTGGGGCCATGCTGCTCACCTTCTACAAGGGCGTGGACATCACCCCTTGGCACAGCCACCTCAACCTCATCGCCATGCTCACCCGTCGCATCAACCACCCTTACCTCCTACTGTGTGCCCACCCCAGCGCCGAGCACCCACCTGCACACCCTGCTCCCTCAATCTCGCATGCGCTAGCAGCGCCCTCTCTCTAATGCATGCAGCTGCAAGAGTGGTAGCAATTTTTTCTCTGCATGCGCCAGCAGCGCCCTCTCTACTGCATGCAACTGTAGGAGTGGCAGCAATTTTTCCTCTACATGCACGGTTCCCATGCTAAATTAATGCGCTCCACTCATGAAGAAATACAACGACGCCTGCCTGACATGCAACTGTTACGCCTGCACGCACACCCCGCATGTCGCAGCACCCACACACCGTGCACATACGCATGCAGCTACGCGTCACATGCCTGTTGATGCACATGCAGGTGGGGACCACTCACGCCCACTTCGCTTGCTGCACACGTGGGGACCGCCTTTGCATGCGTCTGCTTCCTACGCCTGCTAATGTTACAAAATAAAGCACTTTTGCAATATACATCTGAAACATGTGAAATATTTATAAACATATGTTTGTGACATATATGTGTATAGCAACTGCAACATCTAAATAAACACACTTGCAACATACGTCTGAAACAGATGAAACACTTTGAATAGATGCTTGCAACATATGTGTATAGCTCGTGAAACATATGGAACATCCACGTAAAACACTTACGTCTGAAACAGATGAAACGTTTGAAATATACACTTATGGCCATTGCAACATATGCAACATCCAGATAAAACACTTGCAACAGACGTTTGAAACAGATAAAACATTTGAAATATACACTTGCAACATGCATGTATAGCCATTGCAACATATGCAATACTAAATCTACTTTTGCAACATCCAGATGAAACATATGCAGCATACATTTAAAACGCATGAAACATATGGTTGCAACATGTGCTCATTTATTTGTTGCCGTTCAATGGAGGCTAGTTGACGAGGCACGAGGAAGCACAACGCGAGGCGCGGGCAGTGCACGGCACAAGGCACAAGCGAGGGCGCGAGGCACGAGGCGTGGATAACGTGCAGCGCGAGGTACGGGCGAAGTGCGCGGCACGAGGCACGAGGTGCGTGGCAGGTCCGGTGCGAGGCGCAGGGGCGCACGCCGCGCGTCCGTCCGGACGCCCTGAGGTTATCATTATCGATATAATAATGAACAGTGCAATGAAATACACGAATCATTATAACTCCAATACATCATATATTATCATACACGTGCTCTCTCTCCATCGAGCGTATAGGGCTGCTTCATGAACGGAGAAACCTGCTTGGACCAGGCAATAATCCCAGGCATCTGATTTTAAACACCTGGGGCAAAATTAAGCTGCCTGGCTGGTGCTTCCAGGCCAGGGTGCCAACCAAACATATCTCTGTTCGCTTGGCTAAAAAGGCCTAACTGAAAGTCCTGTTTGCTGATTTATTATGAGAGACGAGCACTGTTCGTTAGCTGAAAAAGTATGACTTATAAGTCAAGCAATCAGGGCTTTTGCTGCCATGCAGGTTTGTCTGGACCTGGGAGGCCTTCAACCAAACAAAGCCATACGTGTTTGGTTCAACGCCTCGCCTAAATAGCTCTGGTAGAGCCTGACATTGATGCATGGTCCAGGTGTGATTCCTAGGGTGAAAACCAAATACGGGAACACACAAATTTCCTTATGTAAAAAAACAAAAAAAATCACATGAACTAATTAATTCAATTTTATAGAAAAAAATTATTTCACCTGAAAAACACAGGAATGGGAAAATTTTTCCATATTCCAAACGACGCCTGCCAATGGGCTACAGCTACACTACGGCCTCCCGTGTAGCCAGCCCACTGGCCTAGGAGTGCCATCTCATACATTAACAGCAAAACGGCAACGCTATGACATCCTTCCATTGTTCCATACAGCTAACTACTTGGGTGAAGACCGATGAACCAAGCAAGAAGCCACATGGTAAACGTTATGGACTTCGCTTATTCATAATTTAACAAGAAAGGAGTACAAGTAGGAAAAGCAGCAGGAGTACAAGTAGTGACATTGTTCTCAATTCCAAGGTTCGCGCACAATATCAAGCGTTTCGACTTATTAAAATCACGCTCAATCCAAGACGCCCTGATAAATAGTTGCTTGCAATTTACTGCCTCAAGCTTTGCAAAATATACTGCGCATACAGATCCCTGCGATCAGATCAATAAGTATGTGTCACTGAGAGTCACAAGGCATTCTCATACTCAACAAACACCATAAAGGGAGGGGAAACTAACTAAAGAATGCACTTTTGTAACAGAGTAGCAAAGGTTCAGTGTCAAGCTGAGCTTACATGGAGTACTGAATGGCCTCTCGAGCTGTGGTCGCAGGCAAGAATGCATCAACAGCAACTTCTTTGTTCTCGTTTTTCTTGTCTGAAAGATATCGCTAAGGAAGCTTATACCTGTGAATGTGATCGTCCCAAATATGCTAAAGCATGTGTAGTAAGAAAACAGTAGATGAATTAAGCAGGATACAATCTTCAAAGAAGCGCTTGATCTCTTGCAGGCGGTGAGGAGACAGCTCACTGATGTCGTTGTAGTGACGGTATTCAGGATCATCAGCACAGACTGCTATTATCTTGTCATCCTTTTCACCCTGACAACGCCCAACAGATATACGTAGTTTGAAACAAAGTCATAGCAGAGTTTTTCTTTTCCCTCTACCTCAAAGAGTGTTTAACGTGAAATACCTGGTCAATCATGGGCATAAGGCCAATTGCTCTTGCTCGGAGAAACGAACCAGGAATAACAGGCTCCTGCAGGAGATAAATCATCACAAGGTCATGACACTGCTCATATGATATCACAAAAATCGGTGACAAATAACTGCAGTTGACGCAACTATAGAGCAGCTGGTCAGTCTGAGAATGTGACAGCCAGAGAACTAATATATTAGCTATCCTTGAACAGAAACAAGGACCTTGTAATCCAAAGAGTGAATACTACAGTCTTCACAAATGCGCCCACATGACACAGACAAGTGGAAAAAGGAAGAGTAACTAACCTGCATCAGAACCAACACATCCATTGGGTCATTGTCTTCACACAGAGTCCTCGGAATGAAACCATAATTGTGAGGGTATACAACCGATGAGTACAGGACTCGATCAACCTGCCAAATTGTAGCATGCATCAGAAAGAAAGAAAAACAAATTAAACTATTACATTTCATCAGTGCAGGACTCAAATCATTGCACAAGTAGAAGAAATGCATGCTGGTTATGACATACTGTTATTGAGATAGAAAGTGATGATCAAGATGTAAGAAACATTGAGAACAGAACATATACCTTAATCAGTCCAGTTTTCTTGTCAAGCTCATATTTAACTTTGCTTCCCTTTGTGATCTCAACAACCTGCACAAAGATGTATATAATGCAGTCACTTCTGGAGCTAGCTAGATTTGTTAAACATCGTAATAAAAAAACCATGCACTTATTTTTCCTCAACAAGCAAATTGTTGTCAGCAAATTCATGTACCACAGTACCAGTACGTTGTAGATGCATCAAATGTTTTAGCAATACAAATATCTGTAACCAAACAATTAACTAGGCTATTTGCATAATTGAAATGAAAGGAACATCCTGTCCTTTTGAAAGGCTAGAAATCCGATTTTGGCTCGTCAATCAAGGAAGAACCATACAAATCGCTTGGGTAACCATGAGCCTAGCTATTTATGGTGATTTTACTAGAATCACATTTCTAGCTGCAATCTGAGAAGGGGTAAAAAAAATTAATAGAAAGATACCACTCCTATGTCAAAACACATAAATGCCTGAAACAAAAACAATCCTGGCAAGCTGTCCTATACAGTCTTGTACACTATTAGGGCTGAGGGACTAAGATAGCTTTATATTTGGGCAGTCGATAGATCTACCCATCCTGATCTTTAATCAACTATGATGGATCTGTTAATCATGGAGTCTTATCATGCATCATGGTACTCGTTTGGTAGATAGATTTTCTTTCTGTCCTTCATAATATTTCTACCACATACTAGTGGGTGGATGATTCATTGAACTTATGCAAATCAGGAAAACACCTGTTCCTACAATGGTACTTTTTCTTGTTTCAAGTTCAAAACAAAACAAAAAGCCCTGCCAACCTTTTGCCAACTGAATTAATTATACTAAACGTTCAGAACTAGTGGTAAAACTGTGGGTTGAACAACCATTCAGATGACAGAAATAAATATACAAATCATTAGATAATAACAGCAAAATCATGAGCCGAACTCGTCTTGTATTTGACAAAGTTAATTATAGTAATCATTCAACACTAACAGCAAGATCATGAAACGAACCCACCTTTTAGGTAATAGAATTGATTGTACTAACTGTTCAACAGTTAAGGCAAACTCATTAGTTGAACTTGCCCTTCATGTGACAGAAATAATTATACCAACCATTTAACATTACACCAAGTTCGAGAGTAGAACTTGCCTTCTTCGTTTTTTTTTGAGCCATACTTGCCTTCTTCGTAACTGAATTAATTACACTTACTGTTCAAGACTCACAACGCAATCGTGAGTTTAAACTGCCTTTTACATAACAAGATTAATTATACTCATTATTCAATGGTAACGGCAAATACACGAGTCAAACCTGCCTTTTGCACAACAAAATTAATTACACTAACACTTCAACATAATGGCACAATCAAGCACTGCCTTCTGCTTGCTGAGTGAAAAATCATTTGGTAACTACTAACTGGTTTGGTGAACTCAGTTTGAATAAATGAGAAATACTAATGCATCGAAAGTGTAGTTCCCAACAACTTCAGCCTGATTGAGATACCATACCGAGATAATGAGAGTGAGACTTGAGTGGTCAGAAAGCAGTACAAAATCACCACTAAAGCTACATCAAAATCCCTCACCTTCCCCTCGAAGGTTCCAGAGAATCTAATTCCCCACAACAGCGAACATATATAATATAACATGTCAAACGGTTAGAAGGCAATGACGGTACTTACAACATTGAATACAGCAGGAGCACCAGGACCTGCATAATCAAAATCATTTAGCGTATGCTTGTCTGACAAAGGAGTTAGAAGAGCGAGAAAGGATAGTTGAGCCACGCACCGATCTCAAGATCATGCCACGGATGAGCAGCTACGGACCTCCTGGACAGAGAAGAGAGGATCCTTTCATTGAGCTTAGGGGCCCTCTTAGGCTGCTCAGCAGAAGCAGCAGTCTTATCCTCTTCACTCATCCTCCTGTGGATAGAAAAGAACCACAAATTAAAAAAAAATGCATCCAGCGCAAGCAACAATATTAGTATTAGTATTTTTGTTCACTGAGAAACATAAAGCAGCAACTTTCCACTGTTGTAACACACGTATCGTATCAACCCCAGGAACCCCAACAAGGCTAGAACTGGTCCTAGAATCCCACCACCAGACACCAAGTGGCAGGCTAGATCCATGAGGCAACAAGAATATGCAGGGAGGCAGAAGATTTTGCCCTCGTCTCAGGCGACCAATCCCAGCCGTCCACCTGCGATCCAACGGCCTCGTTCCTTCCCTTCATCCTCCAGTGCGGCAGTCGCTCTCTTCAGCCTCCCGAGTCCCGACAGAAACACGAGTACAGCCACTTGCTCCCCAGCCCCGCCCGCCATCCAGCACCCGTCGCCGGCGGCGGAGAGCTGCCACCGGCTCCGGCCCCGGCTCCGCCCCTGCCACGGCAACCGCTGCTACCCCACCCCAGCGGGGGCCCCGGCCGTATCCCACAGCCGGCGGCCGGCGGCGGCGGCACCCCGCCAGTCCGCCCTTGCCTCCGTCCCGCCCGCCTCCCGATCTAAGATCGGCAGCCATGGATCTCACCGGAAGAAGTCCCCCTTCCTCCCTAGCAGCGATGGGGTGGCGCAGTCGCCTGAAAGTTGGTTAGGATCAGATCCTCACCTGCGGTCGGAGACGGCGATCGGCAACGGATGAACGGAGGCGGAGTGGAAAGTGGAAAGGAGCGATCGGTGGCTCTGCTCGATTCTCTCTCTCCTTTCCGCCGGCCTCTGTTGGCTTTTCGCTTAATAACCCCGTCTTTATTCTCTTTTTAACTTACCACCCCATCCGTTCATTTTTTTTTCCTGGTATGGTCCCGTGGGTGGTGGAGATAAACGGGGAATATCCCAAGAAGATATGGGTGTTAGTATTACTTTCTTCTTCTTTCTAAGGTAAATGTCTAAATGTTCCTCCAAGTTCGACATCTATGTAGATAACATGTTAAACTAATATTAGCCTCGACATACTACCTCCACCGATACGAGAATACAATTCTCATATTTGGAGGAGTCAAACATTTTAAACTTTTATCAAAGTTATATAAAATAATACTAATATTCATAGTCCAAAATAAATACCATTAGATTAGTAATAGAATATCTTTTCATAATAAATTTATTTGGATTCACAAATACTAATACCATTTTCTATAAACTTGGTCAAACTTAAACTAATTTGACCGGCACGAAACCTATAATTATATTCTTTTATGGATAGAGGGAGTACTTCACAAATATTTTTGTCCGTTGAATTTACACTCCAACGAGATTTGCTTTCGTGTTTCTCTACGTATGTGTGAGTTTTGTTTCTAAATTTATGAGGTGAGAGTGGACATGTAACTTATGTAAGGTTCATTTGGTGGAGCTCAGTTATGAGCCAGAGCCAAACAAAGTCGTGCTGAAAAGACCTTAGAGAAAACACATTACGAACTGTTTATCATTATGTTTAACACGTAGACACCATCGCCGTGCCTCATCCAATGGGCAGCGGACTCGCCACCGGTGTCGCCTCAACAGGGGCACACACAGGTCGATGCATCCACGAGGCACGACGATGGCCACCCGCCAGGCTTACGGTGGATGCTGGCACTCTCAGGACGCTGCCGATGGATATCCACCAGACTGTGGACAACGACGCATCCGCCAAACGTCGCCTTGACAACTTTATCAACAAAGTGACGCGTAAGAGGGCCTCCCCTCTGATTCGCGAGCTGCCCAAGGAGCTGCCTACAAAGGCGGTGCTGTCGCGGCGAAACAAGTATCAAGCAGCTCAGAGCCTCTCTCGGATGCGTACTTCTAAGCGAGGTGAGATCCTAGTCATGCAGCGGTTGGGTTTGGTTGCGGGATCATCAACGCCAAAGCTTCGGCGACGAAGGCCTACGAGGAGCTCTACGAATCTGAGCTCAACGCTTCCAGCGTCGAAAGCTTACGAGGAGCTCTACGAATCTGAGCTCAACGCTTCCAACGTCGAAGCGCTAGAAGCGCTCTTCAATGGCGTCGGAACGAGTCGCGCCGGAAGCAGCGGAAGCGCAAACCCTCTTCATACGCTGCGTCGCTGCCCTTACACCGGTTGTCTATCTTTTGTGTAATATAGAATTCTTTTTTCTATTTGCTAGGACCGTCCAGCCCACACTGTAATCCTGTAGACCTCCTGTAGCGCTTCTCAGAAGCACGTTGTCTATACCAAACATTTTTACCTTAATTACAAAGATACACAAATTTTTTGCGTATTCAAAAAAACTATGTTTAACACTAGTGTCAAAGTATTATTAAATGTTCTAACTCATCAAAATTATGTGATATAAATTCATGACATATTTTTTTAACGTAACCATGACTCTACATAGCTTGCTATAGCTTTGTTATATGTTTTTTTCATAGGCTTGCCACTATGATATTGCTAATTGCTCCACTAATGTTGTTAATGACGATTTAGCTTCGACACACCTCTATTTTTGGATTAGCCGGGAAATAATTTTAGCATCGGTACTTCTGACTGGGACAAATGTCTTTACTTTATATGACTACATCTTTTTGTCATGTTCTTTACTTACTTAACAAATGATGTGATGAACCATCGAATAGTCATTGAATGGTTGAATGATGTAAATGTTCATCGTAGCCATGACATTGATTTAATGAATGATAAGTAAAGGATTAAGAGATTTTAGGTGTGCATGTATTTGAGTATCTGTGTTCATGTTTTTTTTCTTACTTACATGTTTCTATGCATGAATAATCAAGACAATATGTTCATATTTTCTATAAAATTGGCATTCTTTTATATCTTACTGTAGCTTTTTAAATAGCTTTTCACATGAGGCTGCCGATAAATTTCCGTTCTCATGGGGCCTAAATGTTTAATTAACAAAGTAAAGGGAAAAACTTCGGTTATGATTAATTCTCGTAAAAGAATGATGTACATAATTCATTGTCTCTTCTCATTTTTCTAGGCTAGGGTAAGGGTAGGGCCTACACATTTCCTCCTCTTATTCCCATTTTGCACTCGAATGTTTTTTTTATTTTCTCCGTTTCAAATTGTAGGTCATTTTTTGTTTTTAAGACACAGTTTTTTTGCTATACATCTAGGAATATATTATATCTAGAACTTTAGATACATAACAAAAACTATGTATCTAAAAATTCTAAATTAATTTATAATTTGAAATAGGGAAGTATTGTTTTATTATAATTAATTCTTGGCTACGTTCAACAAGACTACAGGGTAGGACGCGTAGGAGGGTAGGAACGGTGTGAGAGCGGTAGACTGTAGAGGTACCATGCACACGTGCATAGGATGCGTAGTAGTCGCACGCTTGATGGGGTGGAAGCCTGGAAGGTCATGACCCGCAGAACCGGAGCCGGAAGGGAAGCGAAGGTACAAGGCCTTGAACTTATTTGATTTTGGTATTTTTTATTGAAGAGACAGAACCCCCTTTACTGAACCATGTAGCGGCCATTTTATGATCCATTTAGATAATAAGGAATAAACTGTTTTTGATAAATTTGGCCTTTTCAGTTCTTGACCCAATTGCAACGGCATGAGGATCCATAAGCGCTTGTTGTGGTGTTTGTTGAAAATAGGAGACTGATAATGAGCTCGTCGTATAGATGATGTTAAAAGTCATTTGTCCTACCTGTGGTGCTAACTTGTAATAAGTTGATCAGGTTCCTCTTTGAGGGACGAAGCCAAATACTCTATCCATTATCTAGAAAAGATCAGCATGGCTACGTCTCTTGGGCAACGTGCCATGTTGTTAGATTCAATGCTAGAGATGCCACAACCACAAAAATGAATAATTTCTTAGGAGAAAGGAGATCAAAATAAATCAAGATTGTTTTTGGTCTAAAGTTGTTGCAGAGAAGCAAAATCAAAGTAGCTGATAAAAGATGCATGATTAACACATGGGTTTTACTCCAGTTTATATCCATCGATCACATCATTTGGTTCATGTGTTTATCGGGTAATATCAGACTTGTTAGAGAAGGACAGTAAGAACCTGTTTGAGAGGAGCTATTTTTTTTGGTGACAATAGAGAAGCCATAGTTGCTTTTAGACCATGAACTAGAGCCATACAAGGTGGCTCCTCAAGTGCTCCGTTTCCTTCGACAGAATACTCGAAGGAAATCCTACCTAAGAGATTCTCATAATGTTTTGGGTTGAATGGCAGCCCTGCCCAAATCAGAACTTCTGGACCCATCTGACAAGGACACCATGCATGCATGTATCAAGTGGTTGGACTTGAGCCGGACCGTCATATCAGGAGTCCAGGACTAGGGCGGCAGGGAACTGAGTCCAAGGATAACGCGTCTCGACAACGGTTTCTACGGTTCTGGTGACGGGGCTCGCTCCAACGCAGGCATAGCAATATATGGGCCCTGGTCTCTAGACAAGGTGGGCTCAAACGCCATTGCAAAATAATGGGCTTAGATGTTAGTTTCCACTTGTCTTCTTGAATTTCTAGTTATTATCTACTCCCTCTGTTGTAAAACAAAGATAGCTTGCCATTGCCCAATGAAGAAGACACATCTATTGTGCCTTCCAAGGTAACCACTGCGGCGAAAACCTCATAACGGAAGCATTTCAGCCAGACAACTATTATTCAGAGTCGTTTTTACAACACTTGATTTGTACATGGCTCAGGCCAACTCTTGCAGATGCAATCAACCATACCCGTCCAACGGTGTGTTTGTTACTTGGCAATAGTTAGTTAAAAAAGAATTATGATATGCACAGTGTTGACCACGCAATGGTAGAAACAATTTATAACTGTTATATCTATGTAAATTATGTTTGTTACTATGCTACAGTTGCCCATAATTATCGCTTATGTGCTACATCATTCTGTATGTTAATATGAAGTTTAGGCCTTCCACAGGGTTGGTAGTGAAGCCTCAAAATTCTTACAGCCTGCCCTCGTCCCCACCTCTGCCGCTAAGCACGGGGTTCCCCAATTCTACCTTGCCGCCGTACCTCGCCACCGTCCCGACACACAAGTTCGTCTCCCCTCCTCGATCTCGAGCTCGATCTCGTGTCCGATCTCGATCTGGTTGTTGCGCGTTATGGCTTGAGTACTTGTGATTTTCACGTCAGATAACTGCTCGGGCGCCGACAACAGCCCCTTCTCTCCGACGCTCAGGCCCTTTCCTTGCTCCTTCGCCGACTATATCTCTCACCCTCTGATTTCCCCAAATTGACTAGTTGTAGTGGTTCTTCTCCACGGTTGAAGAGGAAGAGGCCCAGCACCCAACACGACCTGCTGCTATTCCTCCCTGCCAAACAACCAGGAGCTACAACAGACTTTAAGGTTACTGTGCCTTCCAATGTGTAGATTGTAATATAAGGAAATTTACTTAGGTTACACTTCTTTCGTTTCTCTCTTCTTCATCTGATTACAGCATCATTACTTTGTAAATTGTATGTTCCTTTTATATTAGTTTCACAAGGCTAAAAAAAATCAATTTTTGTAAGTGACATATCAATTATGCTGAAAAGAACATCTCTTATGCAACCATTATTTGTTCACAGTTTAATGCTGACAACAAATATCAATATGCAAATCTCATAGTTCTGTTTTGCAGGTTGGGATGAAAAAGGAGATGACTATAAAATATATCAAGTCAAGTTGGTCTACTACTCACACAACTCTATGCAAATCAGTCCCTCCAAGGTTTAGTCCCTTGATACATACACTAAATTATAAAGGTATGCAGCGGCGGCAGCTGCAGCTTGCAGGTCGTCTTCCCCTGTTCCCAATCGTCCTAATTTCAATTGCTTAATAGTTAATACTTTTGAATCAACAGAAACCATGTATAGCTAGCGTCTCTCTTTTTTTTTGGTCAATTGGATAGGTTATAGCTGCTCCCTCATCCACCTCAGCTGGTGAATCATCACCTTCGCCTGTGATAGCTCCAGCAAGGTCAGAGCAGTAGAGGGCCCTGCTTGGTTACATGGCGGGGTTGTGCTTGGACAAAAGAACAGCACAATTTCTCTGCATTGTGGCAAGAAAATTGGAAGTGGTGGTATCACTCAA
Organism: Saccharum hybrid cultivar R570; assembly: GCA_038087645.1. Taxonomy (NCBI): domain Eukaryota; kingdom Viridiplantae; phylum Streptophyta; class Magnoliopsida; order Poales; family Poaceae; genus Saccharum; species Saccharum hybrid cultivar. Next base: position 44,070,650 of record JAQSUU010000534.1, read on the forward strand.
TTGAAATACCACCTTGCTGGGAAAAAAAAGGTCTGTCAAATGGCAAATGAAACAATTGATTGGTAATATTGAGAAGAATGATGAGAGAAGAAAGAGGACAAGAAATGATATTGGATCCATTGGATGTGCTGATCCTGATTCACAAGAAGGCTCAACTAGTGTTTCTGATAGTAGAGGAAAGCCTCCTTCAGCCCAGTCTTGTCCATCAACTACACAGCCACTATTTTTTCCCCCTGAAAACAGCAGCTACACAGCGACTAAAAGAGAAGAGTTCCTTTTGCTCCAAGGACAAATAGGTTCACAGCCAAAGCATCAAGAGTGCACTAGCAACAAAGGACATGGTTGAGAATGCTAGAAATGCAATGGCTAGATGGTGGTATGTTGCTAATATACCTTTCAATGCAGCTAATTCTCCTTACTATCAGCCAATGATAGATGCAGTTACAGCTATTGATTCAGGTACCCTAACTGAAGTTCAGATGAGCCTAACTGAACAAACTATCTGAACAGAACTGAATTTCAGATGTTCATTCAGGTATCCTAACTGAAGTTCAGATGAGCCTAACTGAACAAACTATCTGAACTAACTGAACCTTTGAACAGCTGAGCCTAAACCTTCAGACGAGACAAACTAACCGGACGCGGGCGCGGGCGCGGGCGCGGGTGCGGGTGCGGTTGAGGTCACCTGCAGCGCTCCAATATGATACCCGCACTGCGGACACAGCAGCTGCGCCGGCGCAGCCGGAGCCGCGGCGGCCTTCCCCACCGCGTCAGCCAAGTTCTTGCGCGAGTCAGCGACCTTTCCCACCGCTGACGCCAACTTCTTTCGCGCCGGCGGCAACACCGACGACTCCTCGATCGCCTTCTCGTTGGGCCCGGCGCCGTTGCCTCCCTCCGAGTTCTCGGTGCGCGAAGCCGCCGCCTCCGGGTTCTTGGTGCGCGAAGCCGCCGCCTCTGGGTTCTTGGTGCGCGAAGCCGCCGCGCGTGCGTGCGCCGCCTTGTTCTTGTCGGTCGACGCCGCCGCCTCCGCGAGTAGAGGCGCCGTGGCCGCCGTAGCCGCGCCTGCGCCGCCGGCCGGGTTCTCGGATGCCTCCGGGTTCTTGGTGTGCTGGCCAGGCATCGCGGCGGCCGCCTTGTTCTTCCCCGCAGATGCCGCCGTAAACACCGCCGCTTCCATGGGGAGCGACGCGCGTGGGCCCTCGGCTTCGTGGTCTGGCGCCACCCCGGGGTCGTGTTAGCACATTTACACTCAGCCAGCCCAACACCCGCCACAGGGTCGGACGTTCATGCGCTCGCCCAGCCCCTCATAAGGCGGAGGCCCATTCCTCCCAAAAGCCCGGACTGATGGGAGAGGGAAACTCCCCCTTATAAGGCGGTCACGGCCCCCTTGCCTGGGCGAGGTGGCACTAACTGAGGTGCTCACACCCCCACCCCCCCATAAGGTGGAGGCCCGGCCCAGGCACTGTCCCATAACAGGCTCTGATACCAGTTGTTAGCACATTTACACTCAGCCAGCCCAACACCCGCCACAGGGTCGGACGTTCATGCGCTCGCCCAGCCCCTCATAAGGCGGAGGCCCATTCCTCCCAAAAGCCCGGACTGATGGGAGAGGGAAACTCCCCCTTATAAGGCGGTCACGGCCCCCTTGCCTGGGCGAGGTGGCACTAACTGAGGTGCTCACACCCCCACCCCCCATAAGGTGGAGGCCCGGCCCAGGCACTGTCCCATAACAGGCTCTGATACCAGTTGTTAGCACATTTACACTCAGCCAGCCCAACACCCGCCACAGGGTCGGACGTTCATGCGCTCGCCCAGCCCCTCATAAGGCGGAGGCCCATTCCTCCCAAAAGCCCGGACTAATGGGAGAGGGAAACTCCCCCTTATAAGGCGGTCACGGCCCCTTATGGGGGGCGGGGTGTGAGCACCTCAGTTTAGTACCACCTCGCCCAGGCAAGGGGGCCGTGACCGCCTTATAAGGGGGAGTTTCCCTCTCCCAACAGTCCGGGCTTTTGGGAGGAATGGGCCTCCGCCTTATGAGGGGCTGGGCGAGCGCATGAACGTCCGACCCTGTGGCGGGTGTTGGGCTGGCTGAGTGTAAAGTGCTAACAGGTCGCGACGGCGCTTGCTCTTGCTCCGGTATAATTTCGCTAAGACGAGGTTGTCGATCCTCCGCCCGGGGCCGTCGTCGTCATACTGATGCAGATAGAATTCTACCATAAGCCACCCAAGGCGGACTTCCGCACCGGCGGCAGTCTTCCGCATAAAAGAAAAGCTCCTGCGGGAGCCGATGAGACGGTCGCCGTCGAGAGGGTCAAGAATATCCTTGGCCCCAGCCTCGCCTTGCCACCATCCGTCGCCCTCGAAGACAGTGCACATCTTGCGCGTCCCGCGGCCCTGGGCGCGAACCTCGGTCAAGAAGTACCACATCCTATCGCCGTTGATGGAGACAGTCGCCGCAAACCTCCTCGCCAGAGCCTCCGGCTCCGCGGAGTAGAAGTCGGCCAAATGGACGTTCACGCCGCCGCCAGCCTGGTTGACACCGGAGACCACCCAGGGCCGTAGGAACTCCTTCACGAGAGTGACATCGGAGGGCTGCGCGCAGAGCGCCGCAGCCGGCGACGGCGAGCCTCCGGAGGACATGGAGGAGGAGGATGTCGGTAGTCGGTGGTCGGCGGCGGTCGGCTCGGAGTTTGACGGGGGCGTGCGTGCGGTGGCGAGGGCGAGCGAGCGTATGGAACGGAATGCGCACGGGTGCGGCGAGGTGCGGTGGCCGGCGGTTTATAGGCAGAGGAGGTCGGACCCGAGTACGCTGCCGAGATATGGAGCATTGGCCCGTGGGCTGAATTGTCGCGAGATGGCATTCACGTGCGAGGACAGTCTTTTCTTTTCTTGTTTCTTTGTTTTTCCGATTTCCCATTGTACATGATCTTTTTGTTCCTTTTCTTTTATTTCCCTTTTTACATTTAATTTATTTTTATCCTTTTTCTTTTTCACATTGTTTTTTTTGTTTCTTTCTTTCTTTATTTATTTTATTCCATGAGATGTTTGTATCTTTTATTATCATTTTTATTTATTTTTCATTTCCTATTAAATATTAAGTTTTGATTTTGTTTATTCCCTCCATAATGTATTATGAATTATTTTCATAGTATTCTAGAGATGATCAAAAAGGCATTCTGAAATGTTCCCGTAGTATCATATGATGTTCTATAGGATATTTATGCTTAATTATTGTACATTTGTGATATGTCTTCTACATTTATATGAGTTACATCATGTACCGAAACATTTCACTTTGTTTTTCTATAAAATAATTTTGTGTATTTGTGATGTGTCTTCTGCATTTGTGTGGGTCATAACAACACATTTAGTTTTGTGTGGGCTGCCAAAGGAGATTTGCCGAACAGCTATGATTCAGAAAACGAGCCACATTGCCTCAATTTTTTTGCACATATAGGGAGTGTTTAGTTCCCACCCAAAAACTTTACACTCCATTTCATCGAATGTTTGGAGATATGTATGGAGCATTAAATATAGATAAAAAATAACTAATTGCATAGTTTGCATGTATTTTGCGAGACGAATCTTTTAAGTCTAATTAGTCCATAATTAAACACTAATCGCTATAGTTACACATGTGCAAGCACGGATTGGATCCCAGGACCGGACACCCCATCCCCAATTAGTACCCAGTCTAGAAGAAGTTAAGGCCCCAATTAGTTCAGTTGTGCACATGAACAATTAGTGTCACTAGGCAAGCACACACTAGGACTAGGACACTGCTTGCAGCTTTTGTAAAGGTTTTGTCTTGCTAAATGGCCTATCTTGAATATAATACTCCACTGCAGTAACATATACGAGTATAGTTGAAGTAGCTTGGCCCTTTCTCATCGCCTACAGTACATCATTAACAAGCATACAGGTAGCTTCTCAGTTTTGTCTTGCTTTTCCACTTCTCAAATTCCATCTGCCTGGCTCCCTTCTCAGCTTGTACAGCCTTGATCAGGTTTTCCTTTTTCATGCTATTGATGAGAGCAAGGTTACCTCTTCAAGCTTCTTGTCATGCATGCTTCCTTGTGCCGACTATTGCCTCCGACCTGTGTACACCAAAACGTCCGTGTCATTGATCATCATTCCCGTGGAGACTGTGGCCAGTTACACAGAACAGAAAAGCGTGCATACAGAAATATTCAGAGTGTCACCATCAGAGATGATTTGAACCTGCGCATGTAGGGTCGTAAGGCTTTTTGGCTCCACGCAAATCCACCCCAATCCACGTGGAATCACATGTATCATGGGGCTACAGAATGAAGTTCTTCTCTGTTACTGCCTCATCAAGATTCAGGAGTTGATTAAGCTCTCTGCTACTGCCTCATCATATATTCCGATACTTTGACTAAGTTCTCCGCTACTGCCTCATCAAGATTCAGGAGTTTAGCGGTATTACAGTCATTTTCAGCACAGAACTTAATCAAAGTATCGGAATATATATATACATCAGCGGTAAAATGACAGATATGAAAATTACAACATTTCAGTTTCGTATGCTCATTTTCTTAAGCACCGGAAATTTCAGACACAAGGGGAAAAGCGTATTCACCCCCAAGATATAAGGCAACAGATAGGCTGGAATTGGGGAAAACGGAAGGAAGAAGAAGAACAGAATCGTGGGGAGAAGAAATAGCGAGGACATGATTCAGTTGATAGAGTTTAATGTTCAGCTATTACATACCCCTTAGAATAAAGATATCTCCTATATAAAGCACAGCACGCAGGCCGGCGAACAATTGACACACGCAGCGATAACTGGGCTGGGCTTCTTGCTGGTCCATTCTCCTCCGGTCCACCGAGGATTGGGTCGGCGCGTACGATTGCTGCGCCTTGGAGCCTGGTCATACGACATGGCTGTGTTACCAGAAGCTGATGGCGTTGCTGTCACAAATGAGTTTGGAGTGCAGAAGCTTATGTAAGGAACAACGCTGTCCTCGTCGTCGCCACAGCAGTTGGCTACCTTGCTGGCAGGCATGGCTAGAATTGATGTCTATGCTGTATAGCCCATCGGACGTCCTCATGAACAGGAATCGGCTGGCAGTGGCACCACCATCCGCGAAACCGAAACCATTCACCCGAAGCGAGGAGTTGTTGATGAGCGCAGCACCACCCCCACCCCCACCCCCACCTGAAGATGAAGAAGGGAGCATCACCTTCTGAAGATCAATGACTCTTGTTTGGACAAAACCTCCCTCTCCACCATTCACCATTGACCACAGCTCTAGTTGGTACTCGGCCGTGTTGGCAACAAATCCCAGCTCAGCATCATCATCAGTCACGAGCACAACGCCTCGTTGTTCTAGCAGACCATAGAATTCAGGCGGTACGTCAATCGTGGACACGTCCTGTGTGGCCAAGTCGTACTCTACGACCTCGTCCTTGCAATGAACCAAGAAGTAGAGTGCGCTGCCGACGAGGACACCGGGCGTCTGCTTGAATACGCGGAGGGACCTGTTGGGGTCGGGGCGCTTAAGAACGTCTAGGTCGCTCCACGCACCAGCTTCAGACGAGTAGACGGACCGGTAGATGACGTGGTCCTGGACGTCCATGATGACGACCAGGAAAGGTCCCCGGTGGCAGTCGAGGTGGTCACAGTTGCCACCGGCGGTGGCGGCGCAGGCCACGGCCGCGGTCCAAGAGTACCCAAGCATCATCTTGTTGAACTTGGGCTTGGGCACGTCTCGCTGCTCGTCCGTGACGGGGTCCCAGACGGAGAGGCCATGCCCATAAGGAGAAGGATCGCTCCGGCGGAGCAGGACGCGGCCGTGGCGGGCGTCGATGGCGCGCCAGCCGTAGTAGCGCCGCCGGCTGTTGGCAGCGTGTGCCGGGCCCGGCCGGAAGGAGGTCGTGGGGACAAAGCATGCCGTCGGCTCTCGCATGATGCGTGCGCGCTTGATACAACGGCCGTCGGTGTCGTCGCTGACCTGCTGCTGCTTGGTGGTGCCGGTGTAGAGCACGCCGAGCAAGGGCGGGGCCGCCCCGCGGTGGAGGTGGAACTCGCGGAACCTGCGGCGGAACGCGGTGCCGGAGACAAGGCGGCACCAGGGCTTGCAGACGAGGGCGGCGCGGACGAGGCTCGCGGGATCGTCCGGCGGGAAGCGGACAAGGATCTCTTCCACGAGCTCATCCATCAGCTCCGGCGGCGGCATGCTGTGTCTGCTAGCTCCTTGGTCGCGGTGGCCGATCGTGTTGGGCGGATGGATGTGAGGAGCGATACATCGATCGAGGAGACCTTATATATTAAGAGACAGGAAACCAAGACGCGGGATTCCGATCCGGGTTTGCCGAGTCGCGTTCTCTCCTCTTCTCCCTCGACTCCCAACAATTTGTGAACCGACTGCATGCAGTTCAGCTTCAGCCCAACGCACGCTTGCTACCGTTGCCGAGACGCCTTCTCCTCCTCTCCCTGGACGCGGACCCCATCATTGTACGGCCTAGTAGCTCGCGAAGTAGGCCCAAATCGGCCCAGCTATGTGACAGAATTCGTTTGTGCAAACAAAAAGAAGGGCCTGATTGGTTAGCTTCCGATTCTCGCCCAGCCAAAACCATGGCATGCCAAAATTTATAGTCATCAATTGGTTCATTGCCAAAAAAATTGGCACACTAATGTTTATGACTAAAATTTTAGTAAGTCTCTAGAAAGTTCTTAAACTACGCAATCAACCAAATGCACACCTATGTTTTTTACCTTAACTTTGACGAGCCTTCGTTTTGGCTTGCCATAATTTTGGCTGGGTAAAAATTGTACCCAACCAATCAGGCCCGAAGTCCCACCGTGGACAGGCTTGGCCGGCGGAAGCTCTTCCAGTCTTCCTCTAGGGAGGGTGCCAAATGCTCTTTGCCAGGTGATTTGTTTTTCGGTAATGCTAGTAGGAGGACGTTCGACGCATCGGACACGCGTCGTAGCATGATCGGGCCGTCCACCACCCGCTCGCTCCTCTCGCTTCGTTGTCTCCGCCCGCTCATTCTTATCCTCTGGCACATCTTGCTTCGCTTTCTTCGCTCCGCCACTCCGCTTGCTTTTCCTCCCCATGCCGCTCGGACGCCATCGCCCTCCCTCCGCGCCTCCACGCCGCAATGGCGGGCTTCGTGACATCTCTCCCTCCCTGCCTCTCTGCTCCCCCTTCTCCCTCGCTCCCTCCCTCCCTCCCTTTTCTCTTCATTCCGCGACCTCCATGCCGCCAGAGTTTGAAGACGGCGGCGGTGGCGGCTTCTTGCGGCGAGCCGCACCATCTGCCCCTCCCTGCCTCCCTCATCCCCCATCAATGACCTCCATGCCACTGGAGATGAGGGCTACGGCGCAGCTTCCCGGGCACGGTAGATGCGAGGTAGGTGGGTCCTAGATCCAAGCTCTCCTCCTCCTCCTCCCCCCTCCTCCTATTGCTACTCCTCCTCTGGATCTATGGGATGCGGCGGTGGCTAGGGTTTCGGTGAGCTCTCGACTCAGATTTGGCAGTATTGCAATGGATTTCTCTTGATGTTGCAACAGGGTTCGATTTGATGTTGCTGTAGCACTTTTGAGATGTTGCATTATGTTTCAATAGTTTCAATCTCATGTTGAAGTAGTTATACCTTTTTGTTGCAAAAGCTTTTGTTTGGTGTCGCGACAACAATATGTTCATAGCGTTTCAGCCTAATGTTTCGGTTGTTGTCCTTTTGTTGTTACAATATTATGTTTCTTGTTGTTTCAGCAACTATCTCCTCAACGTTGCATTTTTTTCCATTTGATCCCCATGTTTCAATGGACAATCTCTTTATGTTTCAGCTGTTGCAGCAATTTGTACGGTGTTGTTGCAATTGACATTTTCATGGTGTTTTGGAGCGGATGTGTTTGGGCTGGTGAGGTCAGAGGCGGGGTGAATCCTCACGCGCGTAGGGGCGTGGCGTCTTCCTTGCGCAGGGAGCGAAGGAAGGGGCGTGCGGGTTCTATTCTTCTCCATCCTTTTTTTTCGAAAACCTACTTTTTCGGGACGGGCGGGATCCGTGTGGTACAGGGGGAGGGGGCGTCCGATGGATTTAAAATCCATCGGACGTCCGAGCGCTTGAAGCGCCCATTTGTTTTCCCCCCACTTGTGCACATATAGGTGATTAATTGCGTTAACTTAAACCAACACTAGTACATCATGATTCGACAGAAAATTAAGCTGGCACGGTCTTGATTATTGCCACGCTGACTTACATGTTTGGGCGAGCGGAGACGGAGCCATTCGACGGAGAAGGGGGGCCGGTGAACCTTTCTCCTGGCGAGCCTTTTTCTCTTAGGGAATTTTTTTCTAGGCTCTACCCTACTCCGCGGGACGAGCTTCACCCCTTGCCCCTTGTATGTAGCTTACCACATAGGGTGCGTTTAGTGGTAGGGCATTGAAATTCTCTTTATGTTATGGGCATGAGAATGTCGATACGGGGCTCATAGGGTTTCCTCACCGGCATTGCTACTGGCAGTGGGCCCTGTCTTGGCCCACGATCTGACGACGGAGACGTGGAGCCGGGCGACGTCGACTCCTAGAAGAACTTGGACAACCTAGCCGGAGTTCATATGGAAAGTACCTCCTGGACACGGTGCAGGAGACCTTCTTTGTATCTGACTAGGGTTGGAACCACGCCTCAGCCCCCTCCCCATATAAAGGGCGGCTGAGGGCACCCCTGTAACAACAAACAATACAATCAACCTTGTGAATACATAAGATTATTTTCTTGTACGTTTTTTTCTTCTAGAAAAAATTCCGTACGTCAAAGTTGTTTTCTCAACCGTAATCAATTTTATTTTGTTAGTTATCTTCTATATAATTGTGGAGGTGGATATCTTTTAAAAAAACAAAAATAGATCTAAAGGTCAACGATGGTTGGAGTTTTTTAATTAAGGGCTAGATGGTTCTAATTAACGTGAGAATTTCTATCATTTATCTTTTTTTTCTAGCGCTTCTGATGAGAATTTCTCAATTTTGCTCAAGTCGACATGCAGCCAAGCGAGAGAAGCAACAGCTATTTCTTCCATGTCTCAACAAATCTCATTCCAAATCATATGCTATCTCATCCAAAAAAACCAAAGCAACTTTAGCACTTGAGATAACAATTCTCCAAGACATTTCTAGGGATATTTCAACCATCTCTCCATGTCACTAAGCCCCAATGCATATGCAAAAAGAAATTCAACTTAGTGGCACTAGATGAGTAAAGCAATTATAGGTTTCCTCTCTTAATAGTACGGTTATCGATCCTAAATCATTTACACCCTCTATGGTGTCTTGAGTGCAAACTGAAAATAGCCCTATAGTTTTATACCCATTCCTTGAGCCTATTTTGGTTTTTCTCCATTTCCATTTCAAGCATGAGCACTTGATCATCTTTTGGATCATCACCATCCACCATGATGCATCATCTAGCTCCATCACTTGGATAGGATCACCTTGTCTAATTCAATGACTTAGCACAAAGGTTAGTTTTAGGTTGTCATTAATTATCCACAACCAAACATGGAGCTTTCAACGAGCTCTTCGTCCATGGCAGCGGAGGCGCGGCCGGCCCATCCATGGCGGCAGCACGCCAATGAACCACTTGGCCTGTGGCCACGAGCTCCTCCATGGCCATGAGCTCCATCCGTGGCCACGGCCCACGAGCTCCTCCGCCGCACGCCCACAACCAGAGATTTGGGATTTCCGGTCAGCGGCGGGAGCGCCAACAGCAAGAAAGAGAATAAGCGTGAGAAGCAAAGCACGAATATTTTTTCCCTTTGAGCCGGGTTCGATGCTTCGGACCTAAGGTCTCCATCCTACCAACCTTGCAGTGTATGGACGCAGGTTCGACCTGCGCATTTAGGGCGTGTTTGCGAGGGTGGCCCTTGGCAGCTAGGCCGAGGGTCCAGGCCATGGCCAGCCACAGCCAGGGGGTTTTGGACCACCCTCTCACATTTGGTGCCTGGCTCAACCCACCCTGGGCGCCCCCGCGATCGTGATTGGGGAGCACCCAGGAGCCGGACCAACAGCCCAACCGCCACCAACTGCCATCTTGAGATGGCGTTTGGTGGAGGGCCGGACCAGGCGAGCCCAAATGAAACCATCAGCTTCAATGGAAATGAAAAGAGACAACAGAAATGTTTGGAGACATATTGTGGATCTCAGGCACCTTACTAATGAACAGCACCAATAGTTTGAACAAAGTATACATTGAAATGTAGGTTATCATCATTGGTGGCTACTGGAGTAATAACATGCAAAAACAGTACACATATAAGTACATGAGTGCCATGGAATCCATCTGGCGTACAAGTGGAGCCGGGCGGAGAGCCCCTTTTTGGCCCTTTTTTTTAGAACAATGTGAGGACGGGCTGAGGGGGAGAGAAAATGAACCCACATCGAAATGGGCTCCAAGGAGCGCAAGGGCTGGCTCGGGTCACCCTTTCAAACACGCCCTTACTGTATTGACGCGGGTTAGAACCGCACACGGGTCATGCTCTAAGAAAAATAGTAATATGGATTGGAATTTAAAAAAAAAAGAGGAGAAAATAATTTCTTAGATAGATACTAGTAAACTATGTCAATGCGAGAACCAAGAGTGTATAATAGTTACATAATAAGGAAAATCATATAGTTGGACATAAAATTATTTAAATAAAAAACTCAAAAAAAATGTATTGACATGTGCTTTCGCTGCCTTTAACGACCGACCCTCCTATTTTGTCAGAAACCCCCTCAAATTCTCCGCCTCCTTCGATCAACCCCCGCATCACAGGCAGTCCTCGACTTCACTCCTTACCACTTCCGGCGATGGCCGGCCGCCTCCCGGGCGCCGCCGCGTCCTCACCGCTCCCCCGCGAGCTCCTCCTCCTCGCCGCGCTCGGGATCTTCTCCATCTTCTTCCTCTCACTCCTCTCCCTCCGCCCCGCCGCGGACACTGTTCATGCGGCCGCCGCCGCCAAGTCCCGTCCCTTCCTCCGGCTCGGGCAGTCCTCGTCGGTGTACCACTCCCCGGAGGCGTTCGCGGCGGGGTACGCGGAGATGGAGCGGAGCTTCAAGGTGTACATCTACCCGGACGGCGACCCCAAGACATTCTATCAGACGCCTCGCAAGCTCACGGGGAAGTACGCCAGCGAGGGCTACTTCTTCCAGAACATCCGAGAGAGCCGGTTCCGCACCGACGACCCCGACCAGGCGCACCTCTTCTTTGTCCCCATATCGCCACACAAGATGCGCGGCAAGGTGGCTTCCTTCTCCCTCTTGGCTCTGTCCTTTGTTTCATCTCGCTGTAACCCAGTACTGATGCTGTGATGCTATTAGTTGTTGGACGCATTGGATTAATTGAACTGTCCTTAGCGTCTCCCGAACCACTTTGCGATGGGTGGTCCGTGTGAAGATTTGCTAATGCCAAACATTGGCTCATAGGAGTTAGGTTATTCTGAATCTTTTGGTTAGCATAAATGTGGTTAGGTTATTCTGAATCTTTTGGTTGGCATAATGTGAAATGTAATTACAATCATCTTTTTTGATTGGTTGCATTGTGATGCTTCCACTAAGTTTTGGACAAATCATGATTAATGGTTTGACAGTTGGAGTAGCATCTGTGAAATTTTCATTTTAGTTGAGCTTGCACTAATGGGAGTATGTTAATTAATATGTGCCTACGAATGCGGATTGATTTGGTAGGTTATCACTTGATGTAGGATCCTTGGTTTCTTAACTTGTTGTCCCACAATGATTGCAAGTCTTTTGTTTTTCCCTCTGGGATACCTGTTGAATATTCATTTTCAAATTTAAGGAAGCCTTGTATGATTGATATGCTTATTATATACATCTTTTATTTCTGCTCATGTTTCCTTGTAATGGTAGTTACTTACATGTGTTTGTTTTGGCATTGCAGGATACTTCATATGAGAATATGACGGTGATAGTTAAGGACTATGTAGAAGGTTTGGTACACAAGTATGTTTAGTTGCCAAAAATTTTTGCAAAATTTTTCAGATTCCCCGTCATGGTACATATTTTAGATGACATGTCCAATACATTCTGTTTATCACATGAAGTGGAGTGTTGTTTGGAGAAGCAAAATTTGAAGCAAGGACCGCCCCCAAAAGATTAGCTGGCATGGAATACTTAGCTAAACCTGTCAACTTGCAATATGTAATGCATGCTTTGAGTTACATATGATGACCTTGACATATAATTTTTCTGCAGTAGAATAGTGCAATGATGCTACACACATGCTGGGGAACTGCCACCGTCGTGCGATAACGCACTGCAGCCCGCGATTATCATATCCCGCTCCACAAATTAGGAAGCCACACTACAAATCTGGAAGGAAACCCCGACGTTCCGTGTCTCGCACGCGCGTGCATGTGCATGGACCCGGGGCCCCGCACGCTCTCACAAGAAGTCCTTTGGGTGGGTCGGTGAGTTGGGAGGCCTGGGCATCTTCGACATCAATCAGACTTCCCTCCAGGCACGCTGGCTCTGGCTGCAGCAGAGCGTGGAGCGAGCTGCCACTAAAAACAGCTCCTCAAGTGTTGGATTCAGCAGGAACGGAAGGGTAAGCAATTGGACGGTCAAAGTGAAAAGTTAGTGGTACAAAGCCTCGTAGCTTTTGCACCTTTTGTATGAAAATTACATATTCAGATTGCTACCGCTGTATTAACAACGTTAGAAACCTACAAGTAACTGCGAAATGCTAATTATGAACGATACCACACCACAAAGCAATCGAGAAGACCTTGGTAACCATTCAATTTTGTCACCCACTAATTCACGGAAGCCTATTCGGCATCAGGTACAAGGCTTAAAACATAAGTCCTAAACGGATCGCTTTACAGATATCAGGGCTGAAAACGGTGCCGCCTCCAAGGCTCCAAGGTAGTGATGCTATTGCCCACTCCTGTCGCCCCTAGCCTGCATCATAGACAACAAAACAATGTTAGACATGATCAAGCTGTTTCAAACAGAACTTGTGGAGATATTATTCATCTAAAGCTCGGTCATGGAAGAAAAATTTGGGGCTGCGAGTTTCAGCTTATAATAATGATATCGATCAGGTCACAGAACAAACACATGCATTTTTTTCATGGCAAAATAGTTAACCAATACTGTGATTACATTCCTTGGGAGGGGGAAATAGAAGAAAGCATCAAACTCCAGAAAATAGAGCATCGGTGGATTGAACAGAAAACTTGGTCATGTCAGTAATCCATAAAATCCCACAAACACAGAATGCAAGGTCATTCAGGGGGCATTATTATGTACAACTAGCAGAGTACCATATTGAATATCCAATGCCCACTAATGGGAACTACTGGGTGTGAATATATTTTGAAGACACTATTGGAACTATGTAGCCTGTTCGTTTCGCTGGTTTATTGTGCCGAAAGTACTGTTCGCTGGTTCGTTGTGAGAGAAAAATACTGCTGGATGGCTGCTGATTCTGCTGATAAGTCCAAACGAACAGGGTGCATATGTATGGGAACTATATGTATCTAGAGGTAGTGTCTATATGTATGGGAACTACTTTTTTTTCATTGTATAGAAATTACTTGCTGATGTCTCTCATCGGGACTGCCCTAAGATAAAATAAATGGCTTTAAACATTTTTACTTATACTACAACAAAAATAAAATTGCTCAACTAAGTATTCTCTGTATGAAAACAACTCTGACCCTTTGCATTTCAGAAGCTACAGATGCCCACCTCCAAGAGATCCTCCAAGAAATCAACAGATTCCCTGGAGCTAGACCTCCACCAAACGGAGCCAGTTGACCACACAGGCCTTAGTTGACAACACATGCTGTGTGGTCGCGTGGAGCAGAACATGCCTCCAAACATTACATTTCATATATCACTAACGAAGGAACCTAAATGTCATGCAAATATTTTTTCCCCTTTAATACAAGAGTAAGATTTATGTTTTGGGTTTAAGAGATAAATGCAAGAGGAACGTGTGTGCTACTATCAGAGTGCTTATTACAGGTTGGCAATTAGAGTTTTAGCATATGAAATCTTACAATAACAAACTGCTCAAGTCCGTGCTTACCATCCACCTTATCGATCACTAGTAGCCTGCAATTCCTGTCTTCTTGCTGGCTAGTGCTTGTTTGCTTGACGTTCTTGTTCGGCCTTCCGTGCTACCAGTTCCTTGAACCTCTGTCCTCATCCAAAATGGTAAGGGTTAGAACAAAATTTTCCAAAATAAAAATATGGTGCAAAGATCATGCATGGAAATGCCAAGATCTAATTGCCATCTTCAAATCAAACATGACATTGATTTTCTTTTTCCTAGTTATGGGACAGAGGTGCACATTTCTATTTAGCAAGCATCAATACTTGCAAACATAGTTAGGGATCCGATAATACACACCTCCTTCACAGCATCAGTGCAATCCAGTTCTTGAGGAGCTACCTTCCTCTGATGGGTATCAGCCCTCCCTTCAGCATACATAGTCCTCATGTCCTCAAAGTATGACTTCCAGTCCATGTCACCCTGATGGCCATTCATGCTCCTGAGCTCATCCTCAGTCCAGTCCGAAAACTTGGTAGGGCCAAAACGGGCACCTCAGCTATGTGTGTTAAGCTTGTCTGCTATAATTGTATTGACCTTGAACACCTCATACCGTCGAGCCTTCTCCTCCTCGTCCTTGTAGGTCCGGCCATACTCCTTCATCCAGCTCAAACCTCTTCTTCATCATTGCCTCATCAACCTTGTACTCCTGCTCCATGACCATCTTCATGTTATTCTTGTATGCCTCATTATGCTTCTTAATCAATTCCTCAAACCTTTTCTTCAAAGCTGCCTCATCAACCTTCATCACGTTGCCCACACGCTTCACGGGCACCTTCCTGTTGGTCTCTTTGTCGGTAAAACGTGTCTTCCTGTCAAGATAATCCACGCGAAAAACGAGGTAATCATTGTACTCCATCCAGGCAATGTTGCCATCTTTATCTGTGAACATTGATATGATGGCTGGATCATTTAGAGTTGCCCCCATGTCAGTCACCACCACGTTGCTGGCCCCCTCGTGGGTCACCTCGCCAACTACAGTTACATATGAACACCGTAGGCGATGGCTCATCATCAGAATACATAGAATAGAGCTTCGCGATGACAAAAAAGAGCCGATTTCAATTCATATCTTTGCCATCTTTCTTGAGGTACAGGAATCCGACCAGTGCAGTCAATCCAGCCACGAACAAAGCACCAAGAGCGGCCACGGAAGCGTCCGGGTTGCTCTGTATCGGGATGAGAAACATGAGAATAGATGCTGCGAATGAAGAAATTATAGATCTGAGATCTAGAGCCGAAGCTCACCAGAGTCTGGAGAGAGCGTGTTGGCCTCCCCGACGTCGACCCTATGGTCTCCGCCTGCACGCCGGCAGTGGGGATTCGGTGTGGCGAGAACCTCCGGATGAGAAGGGAGCTCAGGGCCCGGATGGACATGATCTCGATAGCTCCCCTTCCTTCACCGCTAAGGCTGGACGAAAAACTCGAAGCTCGTTAGCTTGCTCGGCTCGTGGCTAGCTCGGCTCGGCTCGTTACCATAACGAGCCGAGCCAAGATTTTAACTCGTTAGCTATAACGAGCCAACTCGAGCTAGCTCGCGAGCTAAATGAGCCATAGTTTTAGGGAAAAAGTCATCATAACTTATATTATGTTTGTATTACTTCATGTCTTGCACTCTGCATATGGTTGATATGTTAGCTCATACAAATATTTTATTCAATTTAAGGCTATTGAATATATTATTTTTATATTATTACTATTTTCAAGCTTTTGATAAATGCAAATATTAAATTTTGTATATTTTTTATAACTGGCTCGCGAGCCTAACGGGCCAGCTCGAGCTTTTAACGAGCCGAGCTGAGCTGGCTTTCTGGCTTATTAAGATAACGAGCCGAGCCGAGCTAGCTCGTTATCCTAACGAGCCATAACGAGCCGAGCCGAGCCGAGCTGGCTCGTTATCCAGCCTTATTCACCGCCTCGATCTACGGGGTCTCCGCCACCTCCGGTCGCCGCCGCCTCGATCTCCTGATCTTGGTCGCCGCCTCGCCTTGCCTCGCCTCTCAGACTAGGCATTCGGTTTAAACCAAGATTTCGGTTCGGTTTGTTCGGTTTGTATAAACTTCGATTTCCGAGAGTGAACACCCGATCGGTTATTTGGAAAATACAAAACCGACAAGTTCGGTTTCGGTTTACTACGCCGGTTTTTCGGTTTAAACCAAGAAAAACCGAGCTCCTAACTTCAGTTGTTGCTGACCTGCCCCGCTGCTCGTAGATCCAGCCGCCGCCCGCCGCTCCCGCAACCGCCACCCAGCTCTGCTCCCTGCTCGCCGCGCTGCTCGCCCGCTCCTGCGCCGCCGCTCGCCCGCTTCGGCGCTCGCAGCCGCCGCCGCTACGCCGTTCGCAGCTCCGTGCTTGGTGCTCCCTGCTCGCGAGGCCGTTCGCTGCTCCGTGCTTCGCGATTCGCGGCCACCTCGCTCCCCACGCCGTGCAGCCGCCACGCTCTCCCTGCTGACCTGCTGGGGAAGTGTTGTGCGGCCCGTGCCACCGCAAGCGTAGGGGCGAGGACACACGATAGGGTTTGGAGTGGGCGAATGGCTCCTGGCTTGGTGAGACTATCAAATATAGTGCAGACTCATAATTACAAAGTGGTTGGTGAGTAGTTTCTGTGCCTTTTTTTTTGTTTGTCCACAGGCTTTCAAAAACTTTCTCTCGATGTACCAAATTTTGTATGTTGAATTGCTACTACTATTTTTGTTTCATAGGATTAGGGGTTTTTTTATCTGGTCACATGTTCCCCTTTTGTGATTGTGTATTTCACAGGTTGAAGTATTGGTTTATATGATCATTATATGTCCCATTTTTTATTGATTCTCTAAAAAAATGTGGGTGATTGCAACAAATTTGGGCCAACCCAAACAGAAGTCCAAACGGAGTCCACTTCATCCACATGCAACGAAACACACCATAAAGTGTTGTCGCACGTTGATTCAATAATGTCGGTTGTATTTGAGGATCACCATGAAACCACCATTAATTGCATGCAATGAAGCACAACTTCTTCTTCTTCTTGTGGTGCGTCATGAGAATGGCACCAACAAGCACAAAATGGCCCTCACTCAGCGTGATCCACCTTCTACTATTGTGATCAAGATTTCTTCACCATGCTTCTGATCAGGTTCTCCTCTGATCCCGTTGCCCTCGCTCTTGGTTTTTCGGTGAATCTTCCCTAGATTTGTCGAACAAGTTGTATTTTGACCATGGGAAAAAAATTTCAAAAATAAATCCTTCAAATCTTTGGATGCTCAGTGCATCATGTCGAGGCTTCTCCACATAGACCCTTCTTTCTGTTGGCTACCTTTTGATATTGCACTTTTCGTCTAACAGAACAATCATTAGCCTTTTGCTCTAGCCTCTTGTGCTTGGGGTGGATCCCTAGCTGGCTTTCATGGCTGCTTCTTAAGTGATCGTCACTTCAGATTTTTAGTGTCCAACAAAAGAGTGGGTTTCCATGTTTATGTTCTCATGAGATTTACTAGCCGAAGCTTCGATGTTTCTTTGGAAAAATGGATGGCTCATTGGTAGTGTGAAAAATGCCTCTGGGAGGAAGAACAAGAGAAACAATGGAAAAGTGGTTTCCAAAAGGGATAGAAGAAAATCTAAATCATCAAAGAAGGTTCACTTTGCACCATCTTTAATCCAACGTTGTTCTCTCCTCTATAGAAATCAAAGCTATATGTAGTTGCTCCCTGGAGTGATCTCTTGGATAATTTGTTGTTTGGGTCTCTTTGGATTAATTAACAGCCTCATCAGCTCAATTTTGGCTATGTGGTCATGCTAGTGCGAGTGCTAGTACCCTACATACATTCGCAAAATCACGATGAGATATATTTTGCCAATGTGGGAATGGGATGACGAATTGAAATGGAATCTGCAGGCTCAAATTTCCATATCCAGTTCATCGACGAGTTAGGAAAGTAGGAATAGGATGTTTTGTTGCGTTCTAAATCTGAAATCTTATGCCCAGGAGAGCAGGAGACTAGGAGATTGAGGTCTAAAAAAGAGTAAATTTTACCAGCAGTCCTTAAACTTGTCCCGAGTTCCCGTCTAATACTCTTGAATTGCATATCAGGATCCCTAATCTTTGTTTACTATGTCATCCCGGCCCAAATCCCACCCACCACATCTACAACGCTTTTGTGTGGAGTGCTAGCGTGGACGTTTCTGGCCACGTGCGATTCAAGTTACGATTTTCAAGTTAGGCGGGGGCAGGGTAAAATTTGTGAAAACCCTTTTTGACTTCCTCATGTGACGTGTTTTATTGTTATAATGACCTCTTCTAACACCTGGGGTGTTATAACCCATGTGCATAGGAGAAGATATCCTTGACCATTTGCACCAACACCATGAAACCCCCACAACCAAACCATGCGAGCCTGGCTTTTGGAGAAGAACCAACGAGCAATTGAGAAAATAACCAGCGAAGGGGATGAGGTAATTTTCTTTTCAAAAAGATGATGTTTGAGTATTCGTGTTCACGGATTTTCTTTACCTACATGTTTCTATGCACAAATAATTGAGATTTTCCATGTTTTATAGAAAACAGTCAGATCAAATAGCTTTTATTATATTCAATTATATACATAGCTTTTTGTAGCTTTGTACGCGATGGTGTGACCCAAATTTCCGTCCTTGTGGAGCCAAAATGTTTAAATTAGAAAGCAAAGGAAAGAAAGTGAGTCAGGATTTTTTTTGAAAAGGAAAGTGAAGCGAGTCACGATTTGTTAATTATCATATAATAAGAATGTTGTACATGATTCCTTGTGTCTCTAATGAGGTTAGTTTTCGGGGCAAGGGTAGACATTTCCTCCCCCTAATTCCATTCCATTTTTGCATCTGAATGTTTGTTAGTAGTAGTATTTTCGTTTATAATTCTTGGCTATATATACGTTCAGCAGGGTACTGTAGAAACGAACGGTGTGAAAGTGGTAGAGGCATTGTGCATGCGCATAGGATGCGTAGGCGCAGTGTAGAGAAGACAGGAGAGGTGGGCTGTGACTGACCCGGAGCCGGAAGGAAGGGGCAACCGGACAAGGGCATGGCACGAAAGAGATGCTTCGCCCACGTGCCCCGCCCGATTTTCTGTTTACCATTTACCATTTTACTGCTGGTGGTCCTCTTCTCTTGTGGTGGCCGGGCGGCCGGCCGGCCATTTTGACTACTGACTCTGCCAAGCACTTTTTGCTTGCTTGATTTGAAGGAGTAGACTGTAGTATCTGCAATTCAGCATGCATGATTGGTGATGGAAGCTCGCCGTGCATTATGCCAACTGATCTTGCTTGACCTGGGGAGGATTACGATAAGACTAAGATTGATGGGCGCAGTAGCATTGCACTGCATCGGATGATCTCATGTTGCAGCGACAGGGAAGGGAAGGGAACGCAAGCACAGCCATTCTCGTTCACCATGGCCATGAGCCAGGCAGGCTTATTAGCTAGTAGCTGAGTGAGATATTGTTGTTACCCCTGACCCTGATGGATGGCGATGAGCTGGTGGGCGTGATGCCAAAAGCCCAAAACCAACCTCACCCGCCCAGCCCCCTCCTCATTTCCACCCGCGTCCGCATTCTGCATTGTCCATCCTCCTCCTCCCGCGCGCACCACTTAGTACTTACCAAACCAAGCCAAGCCGAGTCTCGCCATGGATCTGCACTACGGCGCCCGGGTCGGCGAGGCCATGGCGGTGGGCGAGGCGGCCTACATCGCCAGCGCCGCCGCCGGACACGCCGCCACCGGGTCCGCCGGCGCCGTGGTGGACGTGGTCACCCGCGAGTCGGCGGCGCAGGCGCTGGGCACGGTGGTGCAGCTGCACTTCGACAAGACGGTGGAGAAGAAGCGCGCCGCCGACGCGCAGAAGCAGGAGCTGTGGCGCCTCTTCCTCGCCTTCTTCCTCCTCCTGTCCCTCGTCCTGTCGGCCGTCGCGTCCTCCCCGCCCGCGCGCCTCCAGTGCCGCCACCTCTGGGCGCCCGCGGGCCTGCTCTCGCTCGCGCACCTCGCCTTCTACGCCGCCGTCGCGCACCACCTCCGCTGCCTCAACGGATTCCGCTACCAGCGACGATGCCACAAGCTCACGCTCGCGCTCGCCGCCGACAGGCTCAGGATGCTCAAGTCCGCGGCCGAGGTCGTACCGGCGGCAGACGTCGAGGTGCCGTACCAGGAGCCGCCAGAGGCGTACCTCGCCAAGTTCAGGCGGAGCTGGGCCATCCACTTCGCCTTCCTCATCACCACATTCGCCTTCTCCGTCGCCGCCTCCGTCGCAATCCTCTGCTTCTAGTACCCTTCTAGTTCTAGGAGAATCCTAGACCGATCTACTAGTATCTCTCTGCCTCCTCCATGCATAATGCATCTGAGTAGAGTAGACTGTGAGATGACATTTCAGTTTCAGAGGAGATTGCCTACCATTCCATTATTTCTTTTCTTTAATTAGTACTCTACCAGGACAGGATCTGCAGCAGCTATGAAATGAAATGAAAGAGAGGTTACCACCTCCACCTAGATGGCTAGTAGATAAGATAATCCTCTCCTAATTGTGTGTCAGACTCAGAATTATGCTTTTGCTTGGCCCCTGCTATGCTATCAGTCAATGTGCAAGCTTCGAGGCCTCTCTCTTCTCTCTTCTTTCCTTCCTCCATGTTTTTTCTTGGGCATTCCTTCCAGAGTTCCAACTAGATTTGTTTTGATTTGATTTACTGCGATTGTACGTGTTAGTACTATAAGTAAGCACCGGTACTTTGGACTAAAGCTGCAAGATGGCTGCCACACCGGCCAGCCTCGCTTTATCCCGGCCAAATCATCACAGTACCCTGTACCCACAACATGTAACGGCACATCACCGCATCAGAATCTCAGATGGAGCAGCAACAAGTTTCAGAAAAAAAAAATGCAGGACAGAACAACAACTGTAAAATAAAAAAAAAACCAACAGTACCACACCACACGTCCACAGCTAGCAATCCCATTTGCAGGAGGCCTCACATGTTTCTTGGAATTTTTATTTATTCCACTTTTATGTATGAATCAAATGAAGGAATCAAATGTTACATTTGACACTAGTGTACAAGTTAGTACATCAACACTGGCTCCCATCCTTTCGACGTCGGAGCTTGGCCCTTGGCATAGATGTACCTATCTATATCTCAAACGAAATGGAAAGTGAAAGTGTGAAACAAAACAACAGCCGCAATCACCAGTGGTTTCCTTGCTCAAGTATTCATCCCTTGTGGCTTTCAAAACTGACACACCAAGTTAACATCCTCCAACGATAGCAAGATGCAATCATCGTCCGTGTCAGACCGCAACGACACTAAGCAGCCTTGAGGACACTGCAGAGTGAATTATACGCATTCACGCACAGCTTAAACTTCTCCTCAGCCATGGCCTGCACACGCAAGCAAAACATGTGGTATGCCCTTGTTATCATCTGAGCCTTTTTGTATTTATTTGCGAATCAACGAACACGCATAATGACTACATCAGTTTCTGCTGTTAAGTTTCAGGAGGTTGGATACACACCTGTGATGACCCTGGGTGCCTGTCAGGATGCCACCGTAGAGCAGATGCCCGGAAACTGCATGCCAAAGGGGTAATTCAGGTGAGTCTTAGAGTGGGGGTACAACTTATTCATACATACAAAAAAACATGATAACAGTAAGACAAACAGCAATTTCAGGAAAGGACAACTTACGCGGTTTTAACATCTTCTAGAGTCAGTGGACCACATGGTGGTAATCCAAGGATGACCCTGTGCGCATGTGAACCAACGCTGGTTGTTTCCCTGCTCTCATTTCCCTCGCTTTCTTCATCTTCGCTGTCACTTGGAATTCTCTGCCTACGTGATTCACCACCACTCCATCTAAATCTGAATGATTTGTCCCCGAAGTGAAAACCCTCCCACGATATGTGAGACCAAGTAAAACCATGATGTGCACCGAAGATGGCTTCAAAGATGTCATCAGGGTGCACATAATGGTCCTCATGGAAGAAGTTGCAGAACCTTTCCTTGTCCTTTTTACCTGCAAAAGGCAACTGCTCGTCTAAGTGCCATTTTTCATGATCCGCTGCCTAACATGAAGTGGTTCACATGGACAAAGGTGCAAAATCCATGGTAATTTGTACATACTCAATAAATCATGGAAGCTCAACAAGTTTTTGCTAGTAAACAGCACCATAAGACGCATGAACTATCAGTGATGCAGAAGTGTTAGGTAGTATATGATCACACCAACACCGTTTCCATGCCATGTCACTAGATCATATACCAGTCTATTGTACATTGGAGCATAGTGAAAGATGTAGGAGCCACAGAGTAACATATGCATGACTCATGAATGTGCCACATACTGTACTACAGAATAATCCAGAAATGGTAAAAGATCACACGAGTAGCTCCAAGGCAACAAAGCATCAAAAGCAAAACAATCATTGGCTTTGTTACAGTTTAGAGAAACCTACTCTTTCTATGATTGTGTACACTTTGCCGAGACTTCGATGACCAGTGAGTTTGAGGTCCTTTCCTAAACGTTTTGAACCTCGGAATTGCATGTGAATTAGCAAAGCTACCTGTGCTTCCACCCTGGAGGGAAACATCATAGGCAGTTAGGTACATAACAGATTTTAGAAGTTAAAACTGATGGTGATCTGCTTCATTCGCCAATTTATATAGCTACATACACACATCGGTCCCTTAATAAGCTCTTGGAAGAGTGAAAAAAAAAACTTGATTTATCCCAGAAAAATGAAGGACTAAAACAGTTCCAAATGACAAAAGTGAAGTAGAAACTTCACCTGTAAATGAGGCGATGGCTTTCCATAGAGAAGATAATCTTTTAGGGCCTTCTTTCCTTCTGCCCGTTTTTGCCGAACCACATACCTCTCATAATTCTGTTGACATGTTAGTGGTCAGAAAAATCTCCTTACCATGCTGAATAACATAATAAAAATAGGAGCTGTTTGTATACATTAGCAACATTTAAGACTAACACCAACGTGGTTCATGTACATGTAAGCTGGAAATCTGGCATAAAACACATATGGCCTGTAAGATTATTACACCTACCGTTCCGTTCAAGTCTAATGTACGAAAAATGTCTATGCCAAAAAAAACCCTAAAACAAACGCAAAGCATCCACCACTAAAACTGTCAAGATAAATGCTCCAGTCCCGCTCACTTTTGTTTTGCAAGATGAGATTGTGGTGAAAAAACAGAGAGGAATTTTCCCTTCGTAGGAATTAGAGGCACAAGAACCTCCTGCTTCCCATACACATAGAAACTGGTTTTCATGTTTACATACATACATCAGTTGGAACAGGAAAGGACTAAGATACTAAACTTCTCCACCTACAGCACATCAAAGCATGTGAAATTAAATTAATTGATATCCCACAAATATTCCAGAAAACCATAGATATAACTAGATGCTCCAGTTATTATATGTAAAGAATGGAAGAAACCTAAGGCAAAAGATCTAGCTGATATAATAGTACATTATAGTCCTGTTACTTAAAGTCCACTGTCCTTTAGTAATTGAGCGTCACTCCTGTAAATGCTAGTAATTTTCTTGTACAAGGCATTAAGTTAAAGTGCTATATTTTGGTTCAACTGTTGTAAGATAAGGGATCGCGTAGGGTTCAAAGCTGATATATCTTAACAGAGGGAGGAGTCAAAACATACCCTGGATGCCTTCCGTGCTCCTTTTTCGCTCTGCACAATGTTTTGGCAGCAGGAAATCTGTCAGCATGTAAATTATATGCGTAGAACTGCCCAGGAAAAAAAGGAGATTTTTTTTTAACATAGTTACTAATGATATGCATACCCCTACCAATGACTAATAGAGAGAAGCGCCTGATGAAATAATATCTCATGGTATAAGGAGTGCCAAATCAGTCATCATGTATTAAGTTATTTCACATTTCAGTGTCTGATGAGTGGCACCGCTGAATGAAATTATGGTGTAACAAATTGAATGTGTGATCATCGTAAGATGAAGGCAGATATGTAAAGAGTGGAGATTCATGGTTGACACAGAGTAGAAGCCATTGGCCATAAGGAATCATGACCACTCGAGATGCTGAACTATTGTGATTTTGATGCATCCTGTGCTGATGCTTGGTTTGGAAATCCAAAACTACTTTGTCTGGTGGAATAAGCATACGCGAGCAACAGTTTTGAGCACATTAGGCACATGATCAGTGAAAAAAACACCCAAATTATAGCAACGAATAGCATTGCTCTATGGAATCTTTATCTTTCACTTAATTACAATAAATTAATTAATGTGACATGAGGAACGTGGAGCAAAGAGAGAATGGCGAGAAGCCGAGAGAGGGAAGGACGGACCTTGTGGCAGTCCCATTTGTTCCTCCACTTGGCGAAGGAGGCGGGCGTGCTGTGGAAGGACGGGGAGGCGCCGGCGAGGCGCGTGGGGTCGCGGAGGTGGTTCCCCAGCATCGGCAGGGTCTTCATCGTCCATGGGGAGGCGGCGGCGGCCTGCATATCGTGCCCGCGACTGTAGTTTGCTTTGCCGGTTCCCCTCCTTGGCCTGGCCGCACGCAGAAGCAACCGGAGGCGAGGAGAGGAATAGGATCTCTTCTCTAATAAAGGCGGTGACTTTCTCCTGTCGCCGCCATAGGCCGCCGCCGGAAGGAATGGAATGGAACTTTTAGGCAGCGCGCATCGCGGGAGTCCGCATCTTTCCCTTGGCTCGCTTTCTCCGCTAGTATCTATGAATCAATCTCGTCTCTCACTCTCGCCGGTCGCCGCCGCTCTCGGTTCTCCCTCCCTTTGTTTCTTGTCTGGTGCGGTGCGGTAGGCTGGCGCACGGGGAGGGAGGGGAATCTCCGCAACCCAACCGACGACGATCCAGCCAGCCGGAGCCGGAGCCGGAGCCGGAATGGTTGGATTCGTTAGGCCGTGCCAGATTCGGGGAGGACTAAGGCCCAGATCTCTGTATTGGCCCAGATCTAGTGTAGAAGTTCCATTCTTGGGCCGAATTTGTCTCTTTCTTTGTTTTGTTGTTTTTTCAGCCCCATGCTCGGCTTGTCACGCCTCGCTTCCCTGCCGCGCACTGCCCTTCCACAGCGTTTCGCCGCAGCTTGTCGCTGCATCTCTCTCTCTCTGCGTTGGATCCACGCCACCAGCATGAACACTTGTCATAAATTCACTGTGGGACTCAAAACATGTTTGTATTTGGGTCGATGAACCCTCTGGCTGGTGGATGATGTAACCTTATTTGAAGATCGATAAAGAGCGCTAGGTGGCTTCGCTCAAAAAAAAATCACTATGGTACCCATGGTTGCTTTTATAGAGACCGTGCTCATCCAATTTTTTCCATAGTTGCTGGGGTTGCAATTTGATGCCATGTCCAAGGATGACCTTCCGTGCAGCGGGATGCTCGTAGAGGGCCGGGCGTCTTCGACGGTGATGACCAGTGGGATACAACATCAATGACACACAAGTACCTACATCGCAACCTGTGATTTGTTGATCTATAATGATGGACAAACTAGGGTACGAGTACGACATCAGTCATCTCCGCTGGATGTCCAAATTATTATTATGCTAGGTACTCTAGTGACACTACTAGAATTATCTCAGCACGATGACTTCTTCCACTAGGGCCTTGCTTAATGTAATCCTAAATGTGTCCATTACACATGGCAAAGCTCTTTGACAAGGCGACGCCTCCACACTCTTTTGCTCTTGCCATGGACCCTATGTACGAACTTCGTGGCTGAGCGATCTATAAGGGACGCTCTCATAATTATGTGGGAATCTGATAAATGTGAGTCTTGATATATGCTGATAACACAATAATCTTCATCAAGCCAACAAAATAAGACGTTTCAGCTCTGGCAGATCTCCTCACCCTCTTTGGTGAAGTTGCAAGCCTCGAGATAAATTTCCATAAATCAAATAATCAATAATTATCCCTATCCATTATGAAGGGCCCAACCTTGATGAAGTGTTTTCCGAGACCTTCTAATAGCAAGGTGGGACCTCCCCATAAAAAAAATCTGGACCTTCCGTTTGATACAGGGTGCCTAAAATGGATGAATCGTGGATAAGGCAGTTAACAAGCTCACACTTTGGAATGCCGGTCACATTAACCTAGTAAGTAAACTAATGTTGGTAAAATATGTTCTCACTTCACTGGCAGCATATTTCCTCACATCTTTCCGAGCTCCAAAAGAGACGCTTAAACAGATTGAGAAAAAGAGGAAACAATTCCTCTGGGATGGCGCTACTGCACTCACCGGAGAGAAGTGCAAAATCGATTGGTTGAGATTGGCTAGGCCAAAATACATGAGAGGACCGGGGATCCTACACCGCCAAAAATTAGCAAAGGGCCCTTAGATTTGGTATGAGTGATCAAAAGAAGATGGTCTCTGTTGACAGCTGCGAGGTCGCCTTTTCTCAATCAATCTCTAAAATAAGGGTAAGGACAGCGTCTGGACGTCCGGACCGACGTCTGCGCCTACTGCATTCGTTTCCCCCGCACGCGCCCACCGGTCCCAACACGCCCCGTTCGCAGGCCCCCAACGCGACGCGCACCCCGTCTGCCGGCCCCCGGCTCGCCCTGTTCTCAGGTCCCTGACATGTCACGCCTCATCCAGATAAAACACTTCAATGCAACATACGTCTAAAATAGATAAAATATTTAGAACATACACTTACAACATATGTGTGAAACATATGCAATATTCAGATAAAACACTTGCAACATACATCTAAAGCAGATGAAACATTTTTATATATATAATGCAACATATGCAACATACAGATGTATTTTTGCAACATCTAGATAAACAACTTGCAACATTCGTTTGAAACAGTTGAAACACATAGAACATACACTTGCAACATGTGGTTGCAACGCAGTGTCACCTTGCTGCTTGGGCGGATGGATACTCGTCGTTGCAGAGCTCGATGGCGGCGTAGAGCTCGCCGCTGCGCAGCGGCGCGGGCAACTCACTAGCGAGACGACGTCACACGAAGCTCCTCCCCTCGCCTGCTTGTTGGAGCATCCGTCGTGGAGGCTCACCGTCTCGATGGAGACAGGCGGATGGCGCTGTGCCGGCGGCCACGGCGGTTGAAGCGGAGTGGGGAATGTTCTGGATGACTGATGCGCAGTACAAAGATTGGGGACAGCAGCTGCACCGGAGCGTAGAAGGCAGGCCGATCGCCTAGGCTAGTCCGCAGGCCAGCAAACGAGCGTTCCGGGACGGACAGACGCCCTGACCCTCGCATTAGCGCTAAAAGAAAAGTCCAAATCAACGCAAGATCAGGCACTGCGAAACAGCAATTGGATACTGTGTAATGGGCAGTTGGCTAGGTCTATTAGGCCACGTTAATTAGAAATAAGGATCTCTTTCTTAGAGGTCAAGTTAGTCTGTATATATAATTATAAAGAGAGTAGGTGTATAAATCTAATATAATAAGTAAGAAAAATAGATCTATTATCCCAGTTCTCTTCTCCTATTCCTGCCCAACTGAATTAATCTACTACCTAGCCTCTCTATATATAAGGAGATTGTAGATTATAACAAGGATATGGGCTGAAACCACACCTTGGACCTCAAACAACAATCTGAACCGAACCACTTGGTCTCAAGCAGATTGGTTGAGAACCAGTGGACTGCTATATATGTTGAACATTCAAATCATGAGCAAGAGCGTACTTTGCATCCTAGTTACCTAGGAGATATCGAAAGATAAACAATAGATTTTCAAATATCATGAAGCGACAAACTTTAGGAGTAGTGCACAAAAATTAAAGATGAGGCAGGCCGTTGGATCGTGACGGGAGCAAAACATATCTCCTTTCTCCTGGAACATTTTTTACATTAAGTTTTTCTCCTCCATTTTTTTTTGAAGAGAAGCTGGTCGGTCAAATTGCCAATCTATGTATTAATAAAGGAGTAATTGAGTAAACATGCCGCAAAGCGTTTCCCAACTGCCGCCACCGCCCACACACCCCATACACATCGCTTAGTAGCCCTCCTCTCTCCTCACCGGTGGACATAGGAGTGGGGACCAGTTTCCCTTCTCCTTCGTAGTTCTTGTTGGTGGTGTTTTCTTGTTGGTGGTGTTGACGATGATATTTGGAATAATGTCTTATTGTCTCTCAAGCATATATGTGGCAGAATCGTCTAATCTAATGCCCTCCCAAGAGTACTTGTCTTCCATTAGACACTAAGTACCCAAGGGAGCGTACTAAACTCTGCAATTCCGTCGAGCACACCCGAGAGAGAACTCGAAAATCCACATTTTTCATCAGGATCATAGATGAGAGATAAAGCTTACAACATCTTTGTCATTTCTTACATCACTTTTATTACAACATCAGAGTAATTCATTATTTGATTATAACAGCGGCATATAAAATGTTATCAGAGTTTCCACGAAAATAAAATCATTTACGGTCAAGTTTAAACATTATCGTGAAGAACATTTAATTACATGAAATAATAACAGGTTATGAGTTTTTCCTTTGAAAACATTTCAGGTGGGGGTTTAAATAAACACTACGTCTGTCCGTAAAGGAAATCCTCGCTGAGCCCACCAGGAGGTTTCCACACACAAATGTCAGCTCCAAAAACCTGTCACCTGCAACAAGGTAGAATAAACCCTGAGTACTCAATTGTACTCCGCAAGACTTATCTGTCAGAAGGAAAGAAAAGGCTCCAAGGATATGCAAGGCTATCTGGCTTGTGGGTTACTGCAACTACAAGAAGCATTACTAAATGTGCCTCCTTATATTTAATTTTTATTAGCAGTCATCAGTAGTTCCTTAACCAACCATTCTAGGTAAACACCTGTTCTACTTTCAAGCAAAGGTTAAGCCATCAGAACCATTTTTTCATCTTTCATCTTTCAGTTCTTACTACGGTGCCAAATCGTAGTCAAGCCGTACCGTCACGTAGAAACGGCGATTCGCGAATCAATGTGCCCAGCTGGGTACCCCGAAAAAACACACGCCCCGCCCGTACCGAGGTACAAACGGGACCAACCCATTATCCTCCTGTCAAGAGAACCGAGTCCCCGTCCATACTGGGACTCCAAGCCCCCGCCCTCTCGCGGTGCTTAGACCTCCTAATACCATATATAATACACCTTCAGTTGGTCCGAATGGAGCCGGAACCCATGACAAGAGAATAACGAGTCTTTCTAGCCCCCATCCGCTAGTATATGCTCGGGATAATGAGATCTGTGACTTGACCAGGGTCCAATGCAACGGACGGTCCTTAATCGACACAGGCGGGACAAATACAACCAGAGCCTCGCTCGGATTGCCCAACCAAGTCCATATCCAATTCCAAGTACAGTCCCGCCCAGTCTCCAATCATTATCCATATGTGTTCCATGTGATAGTGATATGATAATACTAACAATAATATATATCCTATCTCTCGCGAGTGACAGGCAATCATCCGACTTTTACCGGAGTCCTGTAGCATAGCAATCTACACGATCCTAACATACTAGTAGACTCATGGGATATATATATATATATATATATATATATATATATATATATATATATATATATATATATATATATATATATATATACACACACCATGAGTCCGGGTTTCATTCAACTCCTTTAAACTTAATGCACAAGTATAATTTAAAGTGCAGAGTAATAGGGGTTATGCACTGGGGCTTGTATGTGTAAAATATAACCAAGGTTAGCATTCCACCCTGGTGATACGATCATCAAGGCACCATCTTTTCGGCTACTCTAGACGACCCCCCCGATCCATCGTCGCTCCTATTGCAATATACGTGGATGCAACACAAGACGTAAATAATCAACGGTAACGGCAAAACTTAAAGTACAATTCTGTTCTCTTAAGTTAACGAGCTAGCTTTAATGGCTAACGCACTAGGTCACGTATCCGCGTCATCGATTTACGCGTTATTTCCCAACAAACCCAAGGTGTTGCTCTAGGTATTTTTATCAATTTAATATATATTCGAACCAGGGCTTCTTAGCCCTTCTATCAAACCAATTAATCTGAGACAACAACAATTACAGTGAGTAGCCAATCATATTAGGAACTTTATGTGAAATTTTTAGAGTTATTACTATCACTATTTTCTTACAAAAATTCTCACAGGTTTATACTTAGCAATATTAAGAAATTTTATAAATAATTAGCGAACTCCTAAAAACATTATACAACTATGTAGATAAAATACACTAACAGATAGATCCTGATTTTAGGAATCTAACAAAGTTGGTTTCATAATTTTTGGTGCACAAATTTATATAGAACTTACAAGTTTACTTCGGAACTGAATTAGAAATGCATTTAGAAGTTGAAAAGGGCCGGCGGCTACCAATTCAGCCCAACAACCCGACTTGGTCCAACGCGGGACGCGGGCGCGTACCACAGGCCGGCCCAATAGCGGCCCAAGCGGAGAACCCGCGTAAGCACCCGCACTTATGCAAAAAAGTACCCAGACTATTCGGTTAACACACCGCGCCTATGCTCACTATTCTAACAGAGGACGACTTTGCACCGAGCACCCCCAACTAATTCGTCTTCACAACGGCTAGGTCCCCGACGTGCCTGTGCACGTCGGCGCGGCCACCGATGGCAAACCGCGGCAGGCCCAGGCAAACCACGGCAGGCCCAAGCCGGCCACACCAAGGGGCCGAACCCTACCTTCAGTCTAGGCGGCGACGAGGAGTAGCGGCGAAATACTGGGAGATGCCCTATGTTGCGCTGCAGCGGCAGACGATGGTCCGCGGTGGCGGCGCGGCCGTTCTATCGAGCGAGGAGGACGGAGGGAGAAAGGGAGCGGTGAGCGAGCATCAGCGTCATACCAGGAGTACAGCCATGGTGTTGGTGTGGACGGGGAAATCCCGTGCGGTGCTGGCCACGTGCGCGCAGTCGAGACGACGGTGCTCCGGGACCGCACGGTCACGTCAATGCGCCGACGACGCATGCCCGGGCCAAAAAGAAGCGAGCACCGGGTAGAGGAGGTCTAGGCGAGCACAGGGGTACAAGCAATTGAGCTTCCACCAACCCTACGGCCTTACCTCCCCGCAAAACCGGTGCGGCGGCGCCCATGGCCGGCGGCGAGGAAATCTCAAAATTCCTCTTCACCAGAGAACGGCAAGGCCTTGATGTGGTTGGGTTGGCTAAAGAATTCCCATAGCGAGTCACGGTTGCCAGGAAGTGAGTTGGGACGCTTCGCGCTTCACGAATTTAAAGGTGGAAGGGAGCGCGATTCTTCGATGCGACCGGCATTCGCGGTTGACGGCTGACTTTAGGTCAGGGCCAATAATGGCCGGAGCAGCACACCCGCGCGAGAGCAGCGGGGCTAGTGTACCGAGGTTAGGCGCGAACGTCATGGACGGGGTGGCAATGTCCCGGGCGGGGTGATAGTGTGTCCGCAACGCTTGACTTGCCGTGTCCAAACCCGAGTGTGGCGTGCATGGGATAGCGGGAGCCGACCCGCAGCCGGCCGGGGTCGACCAACGCTAGGCCGAGGGGCTGCGTGGTGCCACCTAGGCACGCGAGTTGGCCAGCGGCAACCGGCCTCCACGGCTTAAGCTGATGCCAGCAGTGCACGCGCGCTCGCGGTGACCGCGCCCCCGGGACCAACCAGCCGGAACCGTGGCGCGCACGAATTTTGAAGCGTGCTTAACTTCGAACCTAGCTCGGTTGAGGCTCAACCAACTCCTCTGCCCTCAAGATGACCCTAACAGCTTCCCAAAGAAACAAATGGCATGACAAAAGAACGACCAGAGAGGGAGATATGGAGGCGCCAACCTGAGCTCGCCAAGCTGAAAGCCAGAACGCGAACAACGCGTCAACACCAGTTACACAGCGCGTTCTAGCGAACATTGGACAATTTTTAGGAGGGCATTGTGGTCTCCAACTCAACTACCACTCCTACCAAGTTCAAGTGCATTCTTAGAAGCAAGCAATAGAGTAAAAACATGAAGTTATTGTTTAACTGTTTTTGCTAGAAATTAAGTGCCAAGATAGCATTGCCTATAGCTCCTTCGGACTTAGGAAAAGCCAAAGGTTCGGTGCGGCTTAACAATCATTAGCACTTTAGCCACAAATTTTAAAAGGTCTAAACCTCATTTATTTCTCCCAACAATCATCTCATGCAAAAGCCCATACTTTGTACTAACCTATGGAAACAAAATATTAAGACACTAGTTAATTAGTTTGCCCAATATAATTTGTCGCAATCGACACTTTTAACATAAGTTCCAATATTGTTGACTTAACGGAAACACTTATCTTAATTTCAAGTCTGATCTCTGGGCTCCCAAAAGTACTAGCTAGCAGTATTTACTCTCTAAAATTAAAGTTGCATTCTCATCTACATAACTTGCTCATCAAATTTTATTAAGTACTACATTCAAATGATATTTTATTTTTATTTATAGAAATTCGCTTATCATTTTATGTGCATTGAAATTTTAAAACCCGCGGAATTTGTTTTGTTAATTTCTTTTAGACCTTAATAGCGTGCTAACTAAGCTAGTAACACCAGGGGTGTTACAATATCCCTACCCTGACGATGTTCGATCTGACGTCAGCAAAGGGTCAGTCAGAGTTTGGTCTGTCAGAGCTGCTGTTGTTCTTCAAATCTTGGCATTTAGTGTGCTTATCAGAAGGAGCAATTCGTTGGCTTTCGATGCAGCGATCTGGACCTCTTCTTTTGGTCTATTCGAAAGCAAGGTCCGACACATGCAACATACTATTCTGACGGTGAAGGATTGTAAACATGCGTTCTCTGGAGGTTTCTTCCGGCCGATGTTCTTTCAATGGATACTAGATATCGTTGTCAACAGCGAGTGACTTTTTCGGTCTTCCCGGCCTTGTTTGGCGTGAGTGTTTGCACGTGTCCCTTTTCTTTCTATCCTTACAGGGTGATTTCAAACTCTGACTGGCAGTGGATGTTCGAAGGAACAAGATGACTGATTTGGTCTTTGATGTACTCTTATTTTTTTAAGCCTTTGTTTTCCTTGAGATATATCAAACGTGACTTCTATTAAGTGTCTTTATTATTAGAAAAAAGTAAACTGATTTTTTTGTTACTGTTAGGCTTTGACCGTGTTTGTAGCGTACCAGTCTGTGCTTGTTTTCTTCTTTTTAATACAAATGGGAAGCTCTCCTGCTGGCTTTTTTTAAAAAATATATATATTTCTAGCGACCTGCTGACCCGACCCGACAGATGGAATAATAATCCTGATCGGCCAAAGGCAAAAGCAAAACATATTTGCCTAACAAGAAACGTTTTGCAAGCTAATAAGAGGCATCATCCAGCGGCATATATATTGTTCGTATATATATGATCCTGTTCTATCTTACTATATGAAGTATCCCTATCAATAAGCTATGCAATATAGGTGATGAGAATTGACACCAGACAGAGAGTGATGTCGTCATCTTTAGTTTCTTCCTCCAGCTCGGACGGAGCACAACAATTTGCCGGAAACTGGCAGAGAAACAAAGATGCGAGACGAAAGGCGGCTAGCTAGGAACGATGGCATCGTCGTCTATGGCTGGCCTGGCCTGGCCTATATGGGATCTAGGAATCGGATCACGGGAGTCGATGGAATGGATGGATGGATGGGGAAGCAACGCAAATCGTCACGTGGGACATGCATGCCTGCCTAATCGCGCCAGATATATGTACCATGGTCCATGGAGCTCCGAAAAGATGATGAGGTAGCTAGCCCGACTGATGGAGAACTAACTCAGTTGTTTCTTCATTCAGTCGCCCAAGTAGTGCTCCATCCACTGGGGAGTTGGCACTAGCTAGCCACGTTAGGAGATAACCAAAAAAAGCTCGACCCCGGAAAGAAACACCCCCATGGTATTGTTCGAAAGGTCTCAGCTTCTTTTCTATTTCTTTTCTTTAGGTCCAGAAAAGTCTCTGAATTGAATACATGATGCGTACAATGACGGTGTTTTCTTAGGTAGCCATCCACTGAGCACACACCTAAACTGGGAGCACCGCTACTGGACGAGAACCCAAAGCAATGAGCAATTTTTGCACACCTACATAGTTATCGGACTGATGCTCCCCTCTGTCACTCTCTCCCTAATAATTAAATCAAAACATACACCTACATGCATACCAAAGGTTTTCCTTGTACGCCCCCAAACTTGCCTTGAGTATATGCAATCAACAAGTAATTAAACAGAGTGTGTCGTCATCTCCATCGTGTGTCCACACTGCGGCAGTAAGAGCTATTTGATGAACCTGATCTCTGTCTCAACCTATCCGCTACTCAAGCTCTATATCGCACAACAAGCTATCAAGTGAAGAATTTACAATTTTGCGGCACCTAAGCTAGCTTTTCATATACTACATAGGAGGATTTTAGGAGACACCTTGTTTTCTTCTCCCCACCCCTTCCTCTTTCAACATCGGTAGCCCCTCCACTTCCTCTCTTGACACTGCTCTCCCTAAGCCACTCAATCCGGCAGGAGCCAAGCCACACAATCCGGCAGGGGCAATGCGGATTCGGGGGGTGGGGGCAGATCTGGTGGCGCGGATCTTCCACCAAGGCCGAGCTCAAGGAGCAGCAGCGCAGATCTCTTCCCACCATGGCACGAGGAGGTAGCGGGGCATACCTCCCGCTATGGGCGAACCGAGGAGCGGCAGCATGGATCTTCTCACTATGGCCGAGCACGTGGAGCCACTACTATAGATAGATTATCACCGTCGGCTCAAAAACTACCAACACCATCGGATTCACGAGTCAGTGGTGAAAGTCAGCAGTGATGTGGATCGTCACCATTGCCGGTTTGAAACCAGCATTGAAAACTGAACAAAAGCACAGCCCCACCCACTGTCGCCCATCCACGCTCGTCGAGCTCACTCCACCAGTTGCCCTGCGATCTCGCACCATCGAGCAAATCCAGACCACTAGAGCTACCCTCGAGCCGATTGGCCAGACCCGCATTTGCTGCGCCATGCCATGCATGCATCATCATGTTGTGCCGGGGTTGTGTCACCGCCCTAAGCCAACCAGATCTGCCTTTGTTTGGCCATGGAAGATGGGGCCCAGAAGTGTGGAGGAGGATGAGGAAGAGGCCAAAGGCAAAGCCAATGGGAGAGAAGGTGGGGGCAACGATGGGGAGGAGGAGGGGAAAACAACACCGGCGGGATAGGAGGATGAGGGGGTGATGGTGAGGGAGGAGGAGGGTCTGAGAGGGAGAGAGAGAGAGAGAGCAAGATGTGGGTGAGTGAGATAAAGAGAGTCGACGGCTAGGGTTTAGGATTATACATACTTGAGACTGATTTTAAGCATAGGTGACGAAAATCATTATCACCGCTGATTTTAATAGAACCGACGATGGAAATAGAGTTAGTGGAAAATAATTTTGTATTAGTGTGCAGGGGCAAGCGAGATAACGGGTGGTGTGGATCTCGACCATAGAGGTGAAACCTTTATCCTCCCCCTTCTCCATCTCCCTCACCCTCTCTCCCTCTCTCGGATCTGGCGGCGGCGACGGGTTAAATCTTGCGGAGGCACAAATCCGATGACACAAAAGGCGGTGTGGTCCACGGCGCAATAGTAGGCTCTTGGCACCAAGCTCTGACCTTTTTAAAAGGATCAAGATGGCCAAGAGGGGGTTGAATTGGGCTAATTCTAAAAAATTTTGCAATAATTAAGCCCTACACTTAGTCCATTTCACCCCAAGTAAATGTGTTCTCTATTGTTCTACCGCACAAAAGTTTTGCACCCTAGGTTGCAATCCTACTCTAGCATGGCAATTCTAATAATGTAAAGACATGAATTGAATTACTCAAAAGTAAATGTTCAAAGTAAAGAGAAGGAGAAAAATGTGGTGATGTTTTTCCGAGGTATCGCAGAGTCGTCGTCACTCCCCACTAGTCCTCGTTGGAACACCTGCGCAAGGGTGTAGCTCCCCCTTGATCCACGCAAGGATCAAGTGATCTCTTGGCTGATTCTTCGATACTCTGCCGTGGTGAATCGCCCACAACCGCTCACACCATGACTTGGGTCATCCACAAGCTCCGCCGGATGATCACCAAGCTTCCAATCAATACCGAGCCGTCTAGGTGATGACGATCGCCAAGAGTAACAAGCACAAACTCTCACTTGACCAAGATAAGCTTAATGAAAAAGGTGGATGCACACCTACTACTCCCTATATGCACTAATGAGGTTCTTAATCTTGGGTTATCAAATCTCAATCACCCCACTAGGCTCTTGTTGTCCCTTACACTCCAAAGTATTTCCTCAGCTGAACAACTGGGCAAGAGAGCTAAGTTGGACGAGTAGGAGAAGTATTTATACTCCCCACTTCAAAACATACCTGTTGGGGTCCAACTTAGCAAATTTCGGGTGACCGGACGCACCTGTCCATGTGATCGGACGCGTCCAGCAAGTAGCCAACGGCTACATTGTGTCAACTTGTCAGAGATGACCGTTGGAGAGACCGGACGCACTACAACATCCGATCCTACTTGACCTGACGCGTCAGGTCCTCAAATTTCCTCTCTGGACCCTCTCTAATGTTGACCGGACTCTGCAATACCTACGTCCAGTCACAAGCCCTTCTGCGTCCAATCCTGTGTCAGCACTGAAACCCCACTGTTACAGTTGCCAGCAGTTGCGTGTCCAGTCTTGATCCTGAGCCAGCGTCCGGTCGCGGTGAGGCCTCGGCTGCACGCCCTGTGTACTGACCGGACTCTGTGAGCCAGGGTCCGGTCACTGCACCCTCTACGTCCGGTCAGTGATCCACACTTCTGTTCACTTCCAAATCAAGATTCTTTGTGAATGAAGTTGCCTCAAATTGATCTTTAGGTTCTCCCTGAGCTAACTAGTGCTAAGTTTGATAATTGTGCACAACACCTAAACCATTAGACTCACATTAGGTCAAGCTACTAGTCCATGCCCCCCTTAATAGTACGGTCAAAGGAAAAACAAAGTCCTAAACTACTCTAAGTGTCTCTCCAACGGCAATCGACACATAGAACTAGTCCGTTTTTAACCTTGTCGTCCATCCTTTAAAAACCGGAACGATTTCCATCGACAGGGGCATGAAAACCATTGATGGCCCAACTAATTGTCATTATCGTGACCTAACTTAAATTACCTCTGCAAAACACACGTTTATCACAATAATCTTATATCGTCATTAATCACCGAACCCACCAAGTGCCTAGATGCTTTCACTTTTTTTTGTTTTTAATCGATTTTCACATGCATGCAACATCGGTTCTGTTATCTTTGATTAACATAGATGTCATGATAGAGGCAGGCGTCACTGATAATGTTTTTTATCACCTCAGAAAATTAATCCTTTCTGTGCTAGTGATACCAGGGTCTTGTGTGTGGTCTTTTGACACGGTAGTATTAGCTCTCACGTCAAGTCAAGGGATCTCGGATCTGTTCGTGGAATCTGTTGTCTATCGAGAGAGGTGGTGCCGGCCGGCCGCTGCCTGCATCTGCATGCCCTGTGACGCGCATCCCATGCACGATTGCCTGCTGCTATCCGTTGTCTCGATCTATCACTCTGCTAGTGTGCGCTAGCTTAGCTAGCTATAGCTATATACTATCACCAAGCTGAGGTAAATAAAAGTTAGGTTTAGGGCTTTATGTTGGTATATATACACTATGCCAGAAAAGCTTATCAGTGACGCCTCGATTAGTGACTCAGAAAAGAAACGCGTCACTATAAGAATATTAGTGACGCGGGTAAACAATACGCGTCACTGATTAGTTGTTGCTCATGCTCTAGGAACAATACGCGTCACTAATAACAATATATCAGTGACTCTTGCAAAGGAAACGCGTCACTGATAAAATTTGTGACGCGTATTACCCAGGCGCGTCACAGATATATGGCCGTATTGGTGACGCGGGTGAACAAGACGCGTCACAGATAAGGAAAGTGACGCATTTTTTCTGGACGCGTCACTGTTACAAGGAAATATCAGTGACTCTTCTCGACAAAACGCGTCACTGATAATAAAAGCGACGCGTGTTGTCCGGACGCGTCACTGATAAGTGTACATATCTGTGACTCATCTTGTTGAGCCGCGTCACAAATAACTCGCATGCCTTTTTTTTCACCTTTCCCTGCATCCAGAAGCCGGGTCGCCTCCAAAAAAAAAA
Source organism: Saccharum hybrid cultivar R570 (assembly GCA_038087645.1). Lineage (NCBI taxonomy): Eukaryota > Viridiplantae > Streptophyta > Magnoliopsida > Poales > Poaceae > Saccharum > Saccharum hybrid cultivar. Next base: position 44,108,868 of record JAQSUU010000534.1, read on the forward strand.
AAAAGAAGAAGCCACGCCTCCTCCTGCTTCCTCCCCTCGAGGCCTCAGCCTTATCCTTTCCCCAGCCCCCACCGGTGCCAGACGACCAAAAAAAAATCCCCGTCCAAACTCCGTCGTCTCCCGGACTCCGCCTCGCGTGCCTGCGCCGTCCAATGGCAGCGCACCGCGCACCGCGCCCCCACCCCCCACGGCAGCAGCGCCGCCCGGCCTCCGGCCATCTCTCGCCGGGTACCTCGCCCTCGCGCACTCCCGCAGCAGGGACCTCAGCCGATCCAGCTCGCCTCGCCGACCGAATCCACGCCGCGTGCCTCGGTGCCTGCACCCTCCAACGCCCGCGCGACGCGCCCTCTGCAGTAGTGCCGCCCCGCTTGCAGCCATCTCCTCCGCTAGCACCTCATCCTCGCGAATCCCCCAACATCACGGCGACAGCGGCCACGGTTTCAACAGGTCGTCACCATGGCGGAACTGAGCTGCCGCCGGTCTTAGGGCAACACTGATGGCGCCGCGCATGCTGGACCTGGTGCCCACGATGGCGCAGGTCCAAGGTAAGAGTTCCCAAGGCCCAATCTTAGTACAATTTAGGGTTTCGATCTGAATTTTGGGGATCGATTTAGGGTTTCGGAATTTGGGGATTCCATCGTACTCAGTCATCTTCCCTTCACGAAGGCTACCTCTCCGCGACTCCCGAGGCGCCGACCCCGGCTGCCTCCATCCCCAGTTCCCCATCCAGCTCCAGTGCTCGACTGCTCTGCTCTGACCTCGATTTGATATCTTCGTTCAGAGGTAGTCAAAATTCATTCATTCAATGTCTATATTTCTGTATAAGAGATTCCCCCTACTGATTTGGTTCATTGGATGTACCGCCTGCAGATCCGGTGACTACATGCAGTTAGCTTTATATGTGAGTTCATCCACCAAGTCTTTTGGCCCCACGTCTTCTATTCATTTCTTGATTCATCTGTACGTAGTAAGCTAATTCGTTACGACTGCATTTCCTGTCGCTAAAAATACCATCTGTCCATGCATATCTTTACCAAGGGGACGTCTGATTTGGTTCAGCTAAGCTCGAATTCGTTTTATTTTTCCATATGTTGTGCTTCCTGATTTAACGTTACAGCATCAAGATTTGATTTCTTCCCTTCTGTCACTTCCTATATGAGTTGTTTAAGATTGGGTTGAAACCTATAAGAACCTCTTCCTATATTGATGATACAAATTATATGAGTTTAGGATACCTTTCTCGATTGTGTTCGCTTGGTCAATACCACTGGGGGAAAATCAGTATCATCTACCATGAATTTTTAGCCTCGGCCAACCATTCCTCTATGAGTTGGCTTAGATGAACAGGGTACTGATGAACTATGCACATTGTTACTGATCAGTCGTCTTGTGACTTTGGACAGCAGGGACCTCTTTTTACGGTAAGTTTGACGTTTTAGTGCCTACCATATAGTTGTGTATCCATTCTTTAGTGCCTGGATACTTTATTGCGTTTACAGGTGATCGTACAGAACTGTCCTGCCTGGATATTTCAGTGCTTATTAACCTCCGTCTCAGATGCAACTTGCTTTGCTTTTCCACTTTACCTTACAAGGCTTTTGGTGCGCATGGATCCAACTTATATGAAGTTAGGCCAGGTGAGACACGTTCCAAGTTTGTTTATGATCATTGACAATCTGCGATACATTAGTAGCCCATAAAAATCTTTTAATAATCCATGGGATATAGGTTGAATTGTTGACATTTTTAGCTGTAGTAATTTTGGACTTGGAAAATGAAAGAGTCCCCCTAATAGAATGTAACAAATCATGATGCAGATTAGCATGCTCAAATGCTCAATATACCTGTGTTGAGTTTCAAAGGGTGCCACATTTCAAACAAGCAACGTGTCACCTTTTCTTGGTTGTTTTTTAGTAATTTTCTGATTCCACAATGGTGTACCTTTTCTGCACCTTTTTCAGAATGATGCGCAAATACATTTTATAGTAGAGGTTGATGAATACATTGATCCAGTGCCAGTAGCCTCTGCCTCAATACCGTAGGTCTCCCTCGGAACCTTTTTATTTACATTATGCGTTATGCTGCCAACCATTGAGATAGTTCATCGTCATCCAGCCTCATCCTGGCATTGAATACACTTTGGTTACTCATTTGAATTTTATCTATGTTGCATGTATTTTCGAGTTCTTGATCCCTGGGCTACACAGGACATCAGTGGTAAATGCACACTTTATTGGGAAGTACAGGAATAATTAGTTTGTATGTATTGAAGTGAGAATATATAGTAGACATTACTAAATTTGCATTTATATTTTGCTATTTTTTCAATCTTTGTTATTGTCATTTTCGTCAGGTATAGTCTCTATACTATATGATGACCACTTCATTTGCTGTTCTCTGGTATATGGTGGTTACCAGGTCTTGTTCTTTCCAGGCCCCATCTCAATCAATAAAATTGAAAGATTTAAAGGTAGCTGTAGAGGAACAATCAGACGTTGTATTCTCCAGCTTCTCATGTAGACGCAAATCTCTGTTGTTACTGAAGAAAAAGGTATGCATAATCACAACAGTACCTTTATCAGCACATATGAACGACCCTGCTGTCTTCGTACCTGTTTTCTTAAACTGTATTTAGCCGTGTACCTACTCTGGCCTATGGGATCCCTTTTTTGCTATATGCATTATCCATCAGTAACTTTGAATGCTTATGTTCTATGCATGAGCCGTTGCATAGCTGCCATGTCTCTGTGTTGATTTCCATGCAACCAGATTGATATGTTTCATGGTCCGTTCTTGCCGTTTCAGTGGTTTTTGCTGTCATTTCTATGTCTGGTGTCCAGTTTAGGCTGCAACTTAAATATTTAGTTCGTACTATAATTTCTATACCTGATGCACACATATTTTTGCTCAGGCATTTACGAGCTAATTCCCGGCGCGCGAGGGCGCGCGTGATGGACTAGTGTAACTTGAAGCTTTTATAATTCTTTGTATCCCCTACATAATACTTCATGTATTTTTGACCTGTACATAATACTTCATGTATTTTTTCCCCTATTCTTGCTCCTCCCCGTGCAATGCGCGGGGGAACTGGCTAGTTATATATATAGACATGGTCTGAATGTATAAACAGCCCCCAACCGAGATTTTTCTTTTTTTTTGTTTTTGTAAATTGGCATCAGTGACGCGTTTTGGCTATACGCGTCACTCAACTAACCATTATCAGTGACGCGTTTTGGCTATACACGTCACTGCTGAACATTATCAGTGACGCGTTTTGTCTACACGCGTCACTCAACTAACCATTGTCAGTGACGCGTTTTGGCTATACACGTCACTGATGAACATTATCAGTGACGCGTTTTGGCTACACGCGTCACTCAACTGACCATTATCAGTGACGCGTTTTGGCTACACGCGTCACTCAACAGACCATTATCAGTGACGCGTTTTGGCTATACACGTCACTGCTGACCATTATTAGTGACGCGTTTTTACGCGTCACTGATTTGCTCTTATCACAGACGCAAGAACAGTGACGCGTCTTTTCCGCGTCACTAATGACTGTCTGGACGCGTCACTGATAAGCTTTTCTGGCATAGTGATAGTCGGTACCTTCTTTGTGTGTATGGCTTCTTCCTAGCTTCCTTCCCCTAAGCTTGTTTTTGCTTGTGCATAGGAATTTCAGTTGGAGTGCGCACAGGCAGTATCCATGATCGACTGCATGCCTCGAAATGCATGCATGCATGCATGCGTACATGGTGCTCGGCACCTAATCAATCTATCGATGGAACGCCAGCGTACCCAACTCACTGCCTCTCTGTCGCTGCCTACGTACTGTACGCGTGCTCGATCGTATCCTAAGTAACATACGTACTGCTAGCTGCTCGATCGATCGCATGCAAATGCAATGCAACAATCACTACTGCAATAAACTTATCAGAGGCGGACGTTTTTCATTATCCGAGGCAGGCAAAGGCAACCGCCTCCAACGAAAGGTCACGGTTAATTCGTGAATAACAGAGGCAGTTGCCTTAACCGCCACAGCTAATCGATTAACCGAGGCGGGCTGCTTACAACGCCCGTCTCGGTTAATCGATAAAAAAACAAAAAAAAACCCGAGCCCACCGGCGAGCCCGATCCCGAGCCCGTCAGCGAGCCTGTTGCTGAGTCCACTAGGTAGATCCAGCGCCGCAGGACGCCACCGTCGCCTCCATGCCGTCCTCCTCCTCACCTCCTCGCCGGATCCGCTGGCCCCCTGCCCCCATGCTCCGGATCCGCCCGCTGCTGGCCTCCACACCGGCCTCCTCCTCGCCTCCACGCCGGATCCGAGCACGGTCGGAGCTGGGGCCGGCCTGCTCGCTAGATCTGCAAAGAGAGAGGGAAGAGTAAGGAGAGGAAGAGAGAGGGAAATGGACAGAGCGACCTACCTCGACGCGCCGCCCAGCCCCGCTCCACTGCGCGCCTCGCGAGCGCCCGGCCCCGTGACCCCGCGGCGCCGCAGATCTACCTCGCGGAGGAGGACGCGGGGGCTGGCCCCTGCGCAGCGCCGGAGGAGGGGGCCGGCCCCCACGAGCAGTGCCGAAGGAGGGAGGGACCGAGCCGCCGCAGATCTACGTCGGAGAAGGAGGGGGCCGCTCCCAGCACGCTGCGGCGGAGGAGGTGGGGGCCGGCCCCTGTGAGCAGCGCCGGAGGATGAGGGGGCCGGGCCACCGCCGGATCTACACCGGAGGAGGAGGGAGCCAGCCCCCACAAGCAACGTCGGAGAGGAGGAAGCCGCCGGCCCCCATGAGCAGCGCCGGAGGAGGAGGGCGCCGGCCCCGCGAGCAACGCTGGAGGAGGAGGGGGCCAGAGCAGTGCACCAGAGGACGGAGAGCTGAGGGAGAGGAAGAGGTGTCGGGTGAGGGGCGTCGGGTGCCGTGGGAAGGGGAAGGAGGGGGTGTCGGGTGAGGGTGGAGCTGTGAGATTGGATAAGTTTTTGAAACCCTAACTCTATATATATACGATGACCGTCATATCGGGCCGAGACGGGCTGTTTGGGCTCTGACATGGGCCAACCTTTTTTTGGAGGCAGGCCTTATAACGTAACCACCTCGGTTAATGTATTTACCGAGGCGGTTGCGTTACAACAATCGCCTCGGTTAATCGATATTAACTGAGGCGGGCATTTTTAAGGTGCCCACCTCGGTTAATCGATTTTGCGAGATGGTTGTTATAACCGCCTCGGTTAATAGAAAATGATTGTCTCGGTTAATGGTAGGTATTAACCGAGGCGGTTGGAAAAGCTGCCCGCCTCCGAGGCTGTTTTGGGAAAGTCACGGAAAATATTTTATGTAGTAGTGAATCAATGCATCAGTTAAAGCAAGCTAGCTAGCTCACGCCACATCGATTCATGCATATATATCTCGCTGTGTGTCCATCTTCCATATCGATCTCCATCATATCGACCGTCGTGATCTTCATATCAAATCGACGATGCATGAAACAAAGCGGGCGGGGATGGGATCGGATATGATGGACATGCACATGCATGGATTACTCATCACACAAAGCGTTCGTCCTTAGCTGCCTACTCGATCGATCATCTGTATGCAGTAATGATCGATGAAACGATCCACATGACACACACACGATAGTTGATATGATGCAGTATATGCATATCATTTATTAATCCAATGATCAGCGGCTTCAAATTAATTGTTAAACATCGTTCCTGCAGATCAGAGTCACTCAGTCCATCCCAAATTATAGGTAATTTTAGTTTCAAAGATGCCTATTTGAAGAGGCGATCATCTTAGAATGCCCGTCTTTCTAAATCGATTTTCAGAGATAGGCGTCTTAATTAGATGCCCTTTACTAAAAATCTACATTAACAGAGATGGCCATCCTAAATGTCCACCTCTAAACATAAATTAAGAGAGTCTTTAATAATAATTTCATAAAAAAATAACTCATTATTTTTCCATATAAAATCATATGAAGCCAAACTTTATATCAAGATTACATCTCTCGGCACAAACTACAACTCTGTATGTGAGAAGTTTTTTATTTGAAACTGTTTAGAGTCCAAAAATATCATTTTAAGTTCATATAATTAGAAATTTAAAGTTTTCAAATAACCTCGGATGTTGACACATGGCCTATACCGAAGTTGTAGTTCTCAATACAACTATAACCATGTAGTTGAAATTTTTTATTAAAATCATTTAGAGTCCCAAATGTGTGTTTTAAGTTCATAGATTTTAAAATTCAAATTTAGAATTTCTAAACAGCCATAAAAGTTCACATAGTTAATACAAAAGTTGTAGTGGTCAACCTGATCTACATATTTGTTTTTTATAAGTTTTTAACTTGAAGTTTTTTCGTGTCTCAAATATTTTTTTTAAACTCATATATTTTGATATTCAAATATTTTCATTTTTTTCAAATAATCTCGAATGGAGACACGTCATATACCAAAGTTGTAGTCCTTTACAAGATTTAAAATTTTGTAGTTGAAGCTTTTTTTCATTTGAGTTCATTTAATAGCCAAAATATTAAATACAAGATTACGAAATATCTCTAAAAATATAGAATTCTATATATATTGTGGTGGTAAGAGCAACTCCAAGAGACTCTCTATATCCTTTGTAATTTATAGAAATATAGATTTTAGTGAAAAATACCCTCCAACGGTGTCTTTAATTGGATTATCTAATATAGACATCTTCTATTCTGAATTATCGCTAGCCAAGAGTGAGCACAAGATATAGAGAGTAAAAGATATAAAAAGCGATTTTTACTCAAATAACCTCCTTATAATGATTTAGAGAGTAAATTTTAGAAAAACTCTTGAAGATGCTCTAAAAAGATGTTATTGCTGAGTAGTGGGTCGTGGGTTTAAATTCTGAAGACTTTATTGTCCTTAAGTGTCATGTTCGCTTATTTTATAAGCCGTACTTTCTCAGCCAACGAACTTCTCTCGTAACAAATCAGCGAACAGTACCTTCAGTCAATGACTTTTCAGCCAGGCGAATAGGGCGAGGTGTCTGGCTATGAAAATGTTTTTTTTTACTAGATAGTGATGTTTGGTTAGAGTCGGATGGCTTATCCATCTTTGAAAATGTTTTGTGTACTGGTGTCCATTATATATGGTTGCGCTCGATCTCATCGGGTCTCCCGGAACAACAATGTCGCTTACCTTTTGTCCCCGGTTCATGCGGGAGTGGGAAGCCACCACCTCCGGTAGTCCGATGTGACGACTGAAACCGACCACCCCAGAAAAGGAAACCACGTAACATTATTGGAGCATTACTCGTCACTCCTGTGAAGTGTGCAGCCATATCTAGGTAGCGCGCACTCATCTGCTCTTTTGTTTAATACTAGTAGCGGGGCGCGCGCATCCGCGCGCCTGTGCGGCTACGATTTTGGGAGAACCTAACACTAATATAGCATGGATGGTTTGAAATAAGATGAAGCTTGCATTTTTCTTATCTAGCATATTTTCTAAGAATTTATGCTCCCAAAACATGCCCAATTCAATTTTAGTTTATAAACATCATGTGAGGCAAAAGGAAAGATAGAGATCCATCATCCAACAGTGGCTACTACATGTCATTATCAATTATTCAGAGATAGGTCCTTTATCATATACCGACTCATGCTCAACAAAAATATAAATGGACATAGTGACGACAGGGAAAACAGGCAACGATATCAATAAAGTAATTATATAAGTAAGCAAATAAGTTCAGTTTAGGGAACGTATACTCATTTATACTCTACATAATTTTTGGCTATGAAGCAGAAATAGTGATCAGAATCGTGAGGTATGCAAGCAAATAAAAGACCTCCAATTTTACAACCAAAGACACATATATAGAAGTAAATGGGAAAACAGTAAAGGAAATAAGCCTTTGGACAGCCAGCTACCAGGCGACGTCTGCTATCAGCTGAAGAAAGCCTCAAGCGGTGTGCAACCTCCAATCTGGCGACCTTCATACATAAGATACACACGGGAGAAGTTAGTTGCCAAAAAAAGGAGTTATTCCATAACCTCCTAAAATCTACCTGGACAAGCCTGGACCAGTAGAGAAGAATGACTAATAAACTCTTACACCTGTAAGTGAAGACACACGGGAGAAGTTAGGTGTCAAAAAAAAGGAGTTCTTCCATAACTTCATAAAATGTACCTGGACAAGGCACGTGTGTAGTGATATACGCGAAATCTTAGATATGAAGAAAGTGTGCTGACTAATAAGGCACAAAAGGCAATCAGAGCACATTCAGTTTCGTACATGGTGTGTCAATCTAGGGAATATGTTTGCAGATAATTTTTTTGGCCGGACTACACAGCTATTGTTACCTAATTGTAACCGAAGTCAAGATAGCCCGGCTAATATACAAACTACACGAAATCAGAACACCAACCCTGAACATGGATATTCAGTTAAATTCTGTTAGGAAATATACAGGTACCCTAAATCACATGTGTGTTTTGAAAGGCGACGCTCATTACGGATCTGCTGCGTCTAATGCTTTGGAGGCAGATTAATTTTAGAAAGAAGCCTTTGCTGCTCTATAATAGAGGTAGTAAGCGCAAGCCTAAAGCAATAAAGTTGTCATTTTTTAGAAGGTACCATAGCAGTAAGGCGGAAACTTAATTTGCTATTGTCGTCGCTTTTTAAAAAGGCAGCATTAGAACATGGCTCCCTAAAGCACATTAGAACCATTGTTAGGTTCTTCAATCTTTGGTGGAACCACAAAATATTTCAAGCAAATGGAAGGTCATAACAAAATAAGAAAAACTATGTAGAAGATAAAGAAAATGCAGATGTGTCACTAACCATTTTCTGGAGAGCTGATTCTTTCACAAGGGCTTGCCATGTTATTAATGATGTCATTCGGGCTTGCACCGAAAGCCCAACAACCTGATGATTTCAAGAATGGAGAATTCATAAGAAGGCCTTGTGAAGTTGACATGAACTCTTGGAAATAAGAACCTGTAAAGAACTATAATGGAGAAAAGAACATACCTTCCATTTTTGGATTCTCACTTTGGTCTTGCGAAATCCTCCACCAAACCCCAGCAACCTATTTTCATAAGCTGGAACCCGACTTTGCTTTAGCTCCAAATTTAAAAGGTAGCGATAATACAGGCCTCCAAAAATAAGGATTGGACCTGTCAAAGGTAACCAAAGCAGTGTGTCAAAAAAAAAGTTAACCGAAGCAGTAGGCAGATCTGCCTACAATAATCCAGAAGGCTGTAACTGTACGAAATATGAACCTGTGACCAACTATAATGGAGATTCGAGAGAAGACATTAAGCTATCAAATTGATAAGGAACACCATAATATGTATCCATATTTTGGTCAGGCAAGGGGAAGAGTAGCATACTATCAAAAAATTGTTACCAAAAGGCCCTGAAGCAATTAATCGCAGGAACTATCCTATCATCATGTATTACAATGGGATTAAATGAAAGAACAAAATGGATTATCTTACAAGGAAAATTAAACAAACTTCATGGTATTGTGGATAGTACAAAAGTCCCCAAATAAGCGCAAATATATATGTACCTGCTGCCCCAGTGGTCTGCAAAGGAAACAGATTCAGCAAAACCTATGCAGCGCGCACACATAAAAGATTCTAGAACTGCACAGCAGAAATTAACAACTTAGAGTTAAATGAACCATCGTTTTCAGTAACTTGTACTATACACCATTGTATAAATGGTAACCAGACCATTTGTGAAACCTGTATTTCCCCCAAGAAATGGAAAAAATGTTGATAGGATCTTCCAGATAACCGCACATGTTGATAGGCTTTTGTCTTAGATGGTGTACTATCAACAGTAATAAAATGTGAACCCATGAGCATTGCTCCTCCAATGTTCAAACTATGAGATGAAGAATTGATGGGATCATGCAAAGGAAACACTGCTGTAGGACTAAAACTATCAGAACTGCTTCATGAGGCCTCTGGTGCTATAAAAAAGTTTCCTTTGTGGATGGTTAAATAGTATGTGAATTGCCGATGCACCCACATAGTGTTCTTTTCTTTAGAGGAGGTCCAGTATTGGTGCATACTAAAAATGGTTTATCAACCTGTCCCATATACACTGTTTTGTTAGCTGAAAAAGCTTCATAACCAGGTTCAGTCAGTAATATTAAAGTATCAGAAAGCAATCACTGAGCCAGTTCTCTCAAAATAACTGCTATATCCAAAACCATTTGCCTTTGATAGTTAGATGTTGCTAAATTAGAAAAAGATATCACATCCCAAATGGTACAACTACTGAAACGGAGTTTTTTACGATGTATGTAGAATGACAAAAATATTCCGATTCTAACATATCTGATGTTTGTTTTGCTAGGTCCGTCACCCCTGAATTGAGGCATGCATGCACTATGGTTTGGAATTTAGTACAACGTTAAATTTAAGAAATACTAAGATATTGCAGTCAGATATATGGCTGCATTTTAAAAAACACAGCGCCTCTGATTTTACGCAGGAACAAACAGTTTGTAAAGAACATTCAAATAAAAGGTCAAACAAGGCAATCCCGTGGCTCAGTACACATTAAGTCAGCTGTTAATAAATATAGCCCGACACTCATGCTCAGTCCATGATACAGGCGTACATCTATATGCACGAGCAATGTAGAATGTATTATTTCATCAAGCTAAAAGAAGTTTAAACATGTATGAGTATGGAAAAGAAATTTTGAGAAGAAGGTTATGGTAGAGCGCACCCGAAAAAAACAACGGCTTTATCTAGCATTGTAGGTCATTTAGATCTTGACCCTTTTTATGATAATGCCTTGTCCTCCAAACACTATTCTGTAGACAGTTGACGTCGTAAAATTATCTCATGTTAGAATACGCTACATACTGTGCAGATTGCTGCCGAGTTCCTGAGAAACGGCTCATGCAACGTAAGAAAGGGCCTATTGAAATACAACAGCAAAAAAACTGAAGCAACAATAAAATGGAGGGCGCACGCCATCGCGCGCACTGGTAGTGAAATGTGCTGGATATATATAGTTGTACATGTAAGATTACTAATATTTCAATATAAAGCAGCACATGAACTTGAAAGATGCGTAGAAACAGTATTCAATATTTGAATTTATCGGATTTTGTTGCTGTAATGAACTGACACATTTATATGTAAGCATAGATCTCTCAGTTTACATATAAAAGAACTCAAACATGAGGAAAGAGTTCCCTTTGGCTTTGTTAAGAGAGGTAAAGACCACACCCTTTAGGGAGGCACTCAGTGTACTGTGAGCACCTGGGAGTGTAGGCAAAGAAACTTGACTGTATATAGAGTGTAGACAAAGGAATCTGACTGTGTCTAGCATAGGAGGCACAGATTAACTATAGTACTGCACCCAAATTATGGAAAAGGAAAAAACGGCAGAATATAAGGTCAACAAACCAGGTAGACACCACTAACCAAATCTTTTTTTTGGACACTGCATTGAACTCTAATGTGAATATACCCAACAGATGAATCATCGTTTTCTCTTTTCTCCAAATGATAGAAAACTGGAGTTGTAACGACCAGTTACATCTGCATCTTCAGTGTCTCAACAGGAGCACGCTCACCATGCATAACCTAGAGATAACATAAGGAAGACCACAATAGTCAGATAGTGGGTTAGGAGAGATCCTGATTCCTGAGATAATCCAGAAGAAAGAATTTATTTAGATTGTCCATTACCTTAATCGTCATAAGCATCTCGTTTGGACACTGCAGCATGGATGAGGTATGAAATGCATATTTACCCTTTACATCAATGGTGCTGACTGATAAAAGCTCATCGCCCTGATGATTAAACGGTTATTTAAACTGCGGACCCTAAACAAACATAAGAAATGCATCATTAATTAACATGTGCATGTATATAGAATCAAAGATCACGCAACAGACACGCCTAGAAGGCTTTGTCCACAAATCTAAATTTTCAGGCGAAAGACCTATTTGCTCAGAAAAGAGAGAGCCAGTAATCGCCTGCAATTTTTGTTCAGCCTACCCCCAAAAATCTTGTAGCCGAGGAAGTGCGCTCTACAGGGAAAATGGGGATTCAGATCTGCTATAGAAATTGTTGCGACACAGTTTTAGGAAAAGAACACTGTGTAGGTCTCAACTACCATACAAATCGCTGTGAGGATCTGCAGCTCCAAAAAAAATGCGAGGGAGAGAGGATCTGGGGGAGGAGGCATGGGACGAAGGAGGAGGAGAAGAGGATGATTCACCGTCAGATCCAGCCGCCGCCGCGCTGCCGCCGGCGCACAGGCACCTAGGGTTTCGTCGAGTACAGGAGCACAAGCTCCCCAGCGCGAGGACGCATTGAGGAGGCCGCACGGAGGATGAGGGAGAGGGAGGAGGCCGCGGAGGCCCTCCCGCGTCGGCGCACTGCCCACAGGGGCGCCGTCGCCCGAACCCCACCGCCACGTCGCGCCTACCACCGCCTCTGGAGGGAAGGGGAGAGGGAGAGGAAGGGGAGGGAGAAACGGAGGAAGAGGAGGAGGACGAGGAGGATGGGCGCCGCCGCCGAGCCGCCTGGAGAGAGAGAGAGGGGGAGGGGAGGCATGGGCGGGGGCGCGAGCGGCGGCGGCGTCGCACCGAGCTGCGGGAGGAGCAGATGAGTACGGGGAAGAGGTAAGGTGGAGGCCGGTTTTTTCGGTGGAAGGATGGAGAAGGGGAATCAGAAGGCCACGTATATATTTGGTGGACCGGCTCTGGAGGAGAAGCCGAGCAGAAGCCGAATGGAGCAGAGGGAAACACCGATGGAAGCGAATGAGCGGCAGGATGAAATCTGGTCGAAGCAACGATGGCCATCTGATGCAAGATCCAACGGAGGGAAAAATTTCGGGCGACGTGGCGGGGTGCTCCTTCGGAGGAGCAGCCCATCTTTGTTGGTTTTAATACAGTATGGGAGGACAATTCTGTTTACTACGGAGTACTTTATTTCTCCAACCATGAATAATGAATGAAATAGTACATCTGAATTAATTGCACTAAGACATAAAATTGTTTAACTTTGACCACTGATATGATAATATCCAAAATATTAATTATTATATAGACCGACAACGTGTGGTTGACATCTCTAGCTTCATTATGAAAGCTCCTTTTACAGTATATAACTCTTCGCATTTAAGGCAACGTATATAATTTTAATAGACAATACTAACTAGCCAAAGTTAGCAAAATATAACTAATGCCGGTCTAGATAAGTTGAATATATAGTCTATCCCAGTGCACAAATTCATGACCCAATTTCATAGCTAGCCACCGTATCATTTAATTGTTAGAGGGTGCTACGATCAAATATGCCATATGGACTATATGGAGGCTGTTTGGCATGCCTCTCATCTGCTCCGACTTCATGACTGTTGATTACTATAGCAGCATATATTATAGCACAGAGAGCCGGTGGAGCTAGAAATCGTAGTTCTGCTAGCTTCTCTTCTTCCCGGTTCATTTTTTTTTTTTTTTGCCTTGAAAACCAAAACGGCTCCGTGCTAGAGTTTCAAACAGCCGGATGAGCCAGAGCACTCAGGAGCTATATAGGCCATAGTATCGCAATTGCATATAATTAGTCAAACACTATACTCCTATTAATTTAGTCAAAGTTGGCAAAAAAATGACTAACAGAGGCTAATCGAATCTAGATCACTTATATCTATGATTGGATAAGAAGTAAACAATTAGCCCCCCTGCTTTCGAGGTGCCAAAGAATCACATGGCGTGCCAAAGAATCACATGGCGCAATGCAAGAAATTAAATTAGTACTAGTAGTAAGAGGCTACCACACATAATTGGGAACGAATAATACTTCTTTAGTTATTGATTGATATACTTGGTGCCGTCTAGCTCCGTACAAGAAGCATAAGATATGGTCCAAATGTTATAACCTTCGTCCCTAAATAAATCAATTATAAAATTTAGAACTTTTCAGGTTTAACTAAATTTATAGAAAAAGGCATCAAGATTTAAAACCAAATTAGCTAATATTGTTAGATACACAATAAAATATATTTTTATAATATACTCATTTAATGTCATAAACATCGGTGCTCTTTTCTATAAATTCGATCAAACATAAAAAATAGTTTAACTTAATAAACCAACTCTAAGAATGGGTTTATTCAGAGATAGAGGAAGTAATTTAAATCGACAAAAGAAAACACTACTACTAACTAATGATATATGCAATGATGAAAAATCATAATAAAAGGTCAAATATAGTATATATTAAGCTAAAAAAAGCAGTGCTCGGTCGAATAAATTAAAGAAATGTGCCTCAAAAGCAAACGCTACCGTACCGTGCTTTGGGATACGACTCGTCAATCATCAATTGCAAATTCGCTAGGAAATATTTAGAATCTGACTCAGCTAATAGTAATTTATTCGTCATCAATTTGCACCTCTCAGTAACGCAAATGGCTTTTTTTCATTGTGGAATATAATAAAAAAGAGAATTTCTTTCCCCTTTCAAGATATTTGTTCTATTGGAATGTGGCATCGGCGCACTTGTGCTTTCTTCCCACCAAAATTTTATTCATAGCGGAGCAGGCCCTCCGTGCACAAAAAGATGCAATTATTGGATCCATGCCGCTCAAGTTTGACCAAGTTTATAGTAAATATTATTCGCACTTATGTCTCCAAATAAATTTATTATGAAAATATATTTTATAAGTAATCTAATGATACTAATTTTGTATCATCAATGTTAATACTTTTTTAATATAATTTTGGTCAAAGTACAAACTGTTTGACTTCTCGAAAACGAGAATTGTATTCTTTTGTGAACGGAGGGAATATTATAAAGTCCAGTGTTCCAAACATGGTATATGTGTGTTCTTTGCATGCGCAACTTTTTTCACTTTATCATGATGAAATGTTTCCACTACAAATTGGAGTTTGTTTCTTCCTTAAGCTGACAGGTGCCTGTATTCCATAATGGCCTTCTCAAAGCTTGCATCATCTCTTGCATCATTTTACATACATATATTCATATATAATATAAATAAAGTAGCGATCTAAGGAGCTCGGTTGGTTGTTTTTTTGTTTAACATGTCCATCTGAGTTCAAGCTCTTAACTTGATGTGGATACTTAAATTTTTGTTCTTTTAGTAGATGTGCTCATTAGGACCGATGAGAACGTTGATCTTTCAGTGTGGCGGGCAAGGTGCCCTCGATAGCGAGGTGTCTTAGTCTTTCTAAGCATAACTATCTGCTTCTATATTGTGATGATTTCAAAAAATATATATTATTATATATAAATAAAGCAGCCAGCGCTTTGGAAAAGTGCTTGCCGTGACCGTCTTCATCAGATACACTGAAAAATAAGGAGAAAAAGGCGATTGAGGCAGACATGATATATCGCTGTCGCAGACTCATGTCACTAGCATGTTTCGTCTTTTCTCTCCATTTTTCATATGATTCAAATACATATGCGATCGGAATGGAAAGACACTAATGTACAGATACCTTGCCTGCCTGTGCAAGGTATGTGGAAGTGGAAATGGGTACCCTAGCTAGCAAAGTACAAACAGACCAGCATTGTTCATGGTTGGCATTGATGGGCTGTGGGCTACAAGGATCTCCACTGAGTTAAATTTAATTTAATTGATGTTATGGTTTTCCATAGGCGTGTTGCGGTGTTGGAAAACAGTACTACGTTTTGACCCTAATTTAATTTATTCGTGCTATCATGCATACAGTTAAAGTTTTGTAGGTCGCGCACTTGTGTTGAGTTGATAGGGGGATGCCCCTTAATTAGCTTGCACGTCGGATTGGCATGGACGGGCACTAGCTAGATAAAATTGGGTGGTGAACTTGCAAACACTTTATTTCATTTTTTTCACCACTTGTGCATATAAGTAGATCCTGGAGAATAAATGGCAGCCGGCAGCTTTTTATTTTGGTTTTCTAAATGAACCACAAAGGAGACCCGTCCAAATAAAATATAATTTTGGCTTCAGTACTAAGTCAGAAAGCCGTCTTTAGTTTGACAAAATTATAAAATAAAATATAATTTTAGCTTGAGTACTAAGTCAAACTGTCTTTAGTTTGAGAAAAATTATAATATTAATGGTACTAAATAAATATAATTACATTTATCATGAAATTTATTTTCATATGGACCTATTTGAAATCATAAATGATGATATTGCTCCCTCTGTTTTGTACATACCATATTAGTTGTCCTAAATCAGATATTTCTATTTTTTATCATCAATTTTTTTATAAAAAAATATAAGTTAACAACATAAGATTTATGCTTTTAGATTTACAACAAGAAATACTTTCATAATATGTTGGGGTCGAGATCTTTCGAGATGCCATCCCCTTCGTCCTGATACCTCTTTCCATCACCTCTGCGAAGATATACTGTAGGCGCGTTTGGTTCCTTCCCCTCCCAGCCTAGTCTGCTCAACTCATACGGGCCCAAGGTAATGCCAATCACATGCAAGTAGAAGTCATTTGGTTGCCTGCACTCACGCAGCCAAGCCAGATGCGGAGCCTGTTTTGTTGCCCGTGTACCGCCATCAGCCAACTCGTTTTCTGTCACTATGTACCTGGCCCCGCGCGCTTGCCTGCATGAAGCGAGCCTTCATTGCCAGATACGCAGATTTTCTCCACACTAAGCGAGCCAGGCCGAGGGCTAGCTTTTGCACCACGTGAGCTAGGTCCAACTGCTACACCAACCAAACAATCGTATGTTCTCTTATGCGGAGAGTCTGGCTGAGGGCAAGAGCCGGCAACCAAACGCCCCTAGGTTCCATGTGGGTGTAGGGGATACAAAGGTTATGAAAATGGAGTAAAGATGGTGGAAAGGTGAAAAGTGATTCCTAAAGGTCGAGGAAATTATGGGGAGCTCCCGAAGGTATCAAGACAAAATCCAGAGATTGAACTCGAAGGCACACAACATGCAGGAAAAGGAATAAACCTTCAGGTGCTATCATCATAAGCTTGCGCCTTCACGGCTATGAAGGAAATAAGAAGGGAGTAGAGGCGGGTTATAGCGGGAAGGCTGGTGGTGTGGCGAGCCGGCCGTTGCCCACAGAGCTGGGCGCCATAACCGGAACTTGTGTCGCTGTCGCCACGAAGGAAAGAAGGAAGGAGGGTCTGGGCCAACACCATGGCGGAGTAGGGGAGGGCTAGCCACCTGTGGGGGCAAGGACTAAGGAAGCCCACTGTGAGGTGGGCCAGCAGTGTTGCGAGGACAAAGAAGTCGGAGTTTGAGGTCTGATGACAGAGGTTGAAGACAAAGGCAAAAAAAAATCATTTCTTTTATGTTCCCTCTATACGAGTACTAGAAATTAATAAAATAATCAGTGTGAGATGTTAAGTAATAAAAAAATGATAATAATATTTTTTTAATAGTACTGCACAAATTTTGGAGTCTATGGTATCACTCGGCCACTCACTATCCATGTCAACTGTCATCCATCCTTCCTTCGTACGGCCGGGCAGTAAACTAAAACTGGTAGCGTGCATGCTTTGCAGTAGTTTCCAAATTTAATTTCTCCAAGTACGTACAACGACGTAGGAGTAGGCCACTGACGCATGCACCGTCTCTCTCACCTCCTCCCTTCCTCTGTCCGTCTCTCGTCTCTCGTCTCTGTCTCTGCTCGCCTCGCCTCGCCTATGCCTATATATACGCCGCGCCGCTCGCCAAGACGCCAACAAGCTCCATCCCCCTCCCCCGCATAGTGCATAGCCATCCACCGTGCCCCCCACCCCCATCGTTCCGTCGCGTCGCGTCGCCCACTGCACCGCGCGCCCGGTCGGCTGCTGGCAACATGGGCGGCGGCGGCGGATGCGATGTGGCGAAGCCGGTGGCGGCGATGGTGGTGATTCAGGTGATGTCTGCCGGCGTCAACATATTCTACAAGCTGGCGGTGTCGGACGGCATGGACATGAGGGTGCTCGTCGCCTACCGCTACCTCTTCGCCTCCGCCTTCCTCGCGCCCCTCGCCTACTTCATTGAGAGGTATCTAGTTAGGCTACTGCCTGCGTCGTCTCTATCTGCGATTCTGCGTGCGTGCATACATGCCATGGCCCTCCGATCGTCCATGGCCATGGCGTCCGATGATCCTTGTTCAATTCGTCTTTTTCTGCATCGTCGTCGTCGCCGTCGCCGCCGGCGCCCGGCCCACCATCTCGTGTTGTGTCGACCTTTCTATTCTCGGAGGCAAAGGGCAAAAGGAAAAAGGAACTTGGTAGTAGTGCCACCAGCCGTCCATTTTTCTTTTCGTTTTCCTTTTCTTTTCTCCACTCTCGCTCGCGTCGTATTCCAGAACAGAAGATATCACTTGTATTCTTATCATGCACTAGCTTCTGCTTCGCTGGTACTAGACGATAAATAGATGCCCCATGCATGCTGCTAGCTACTACTCTTGAAAGATTGATCGGTCGATCGCAGCTGATTTTCTGCTGATGATGGGCCTAAAATCATACGTATTACCAACTTCAGACAAGCTAGTGATCAGTGAATAATTGGTGGCTTGAGATATAATTCTAGCTTTTGTATGTATGGAATTTCGATGTTTCAGGAAGAGACGGACAAAGTTGACGTGGAGAGTGTTGGTGATATCTTTCATATGTGGCCTCACCGGGTGAGTACCTTATTTTATTATATATATCACTCTGTTAAAAAAAAACATTCCCAACCCAAGTGTATCCCACAAACTAAAACATGCATGCATGTCATTGTAGCTTATATGGATAGCTCATCAGCATTAAATAATTAATTAATTAACTAATTGCATAACTCATACACATATGCATGAGTGGTGTAATCTTGTGAAATGTTTCTTTAAATTTCCCATTGACTAGCTCAAAATGGATGCAGTGATAAGTATGCATGTAGGGATACAGATCGAATCTGTATGCTACATTAGTATATATGTTATATATATGCATGTATTTCATCGCTTTTGTTTCTTTCTTGATGAGTAGCACTAGCTAGTGCGGTAGTTCAATTAGTTTGGCAACAGGAACATGCATGTAGAAGCAAGCAGATTGCGTGCCGGAATTCAGGTGCGATAGATAGATAGATGCCGGGCGGGTGCAGCATGCAGCAAAAACAGCTAGCTTTTGCACGTGATGCTACTAACTAATATAACTAGGCCGACGCTGACCGACCACACATGTCCTCCTCCTCCACGCATCCAAGCAATTCGGCAGCGCACCCACATCACACTTGTATGTATATACAAGTATATATATCATCTTGACCTTTACATGCTACTATAAATATTAGTATATTGTTACACACACAAATAATGCAAATAAAATACACGTATGTATGTATGTCACGAGGTGCTTGCCGGAGCAAGCGAACCAAAAACCACTTTTTGGTTGGCATCCAGGGCCGGAGAAGGAAATAAAATAAAGCTTGCTTGCATACACCGCAGGATCCATCCATCGGATGATGATGCTCTATCACTGTCACTGTCAGTATGATGTCTGGTGCTTGTTGACTCAACAGTCAACACTCAGCAGCTGCATGCTGGCCTTCCGTTTGGACTTTGAGATCGAGTACTGTAGTTGGGAGCCACGTCAGTGTGTTTTATAGACACTTGTCGCGAATTTTCTGAATTTTTGCCGCATGCCATATTGCCATTGCCATCTTGTCTGCCATGCAACTTTGTTTTTGCCTTTGCCCGTTCGCATCGCATGCTACGGACGTGTCAGTCACTGAGCACTGACCATATATACGCCCATGCATGCGCGTGGCCACCTAGTAGCTATATAGCTCCGCAACTACTACTGCAATGTCTGCACAAGTGGCGTAGCTAGGATTTAAAGCTAGGGTGGTCCAATAATTGAAATTTTCTTAACCGCGTTATAATTGTAACATCTTGATAAATAAGTATACAATAAATTACAAAATGCAATACGATTGATTAAACTAAAGAGGACATACAAATGTCATAAAATAGATGAGTCTAGATTGCTTAATGTAGAATTAAAATATTACATGCCCATAATAGCTTAAGAATAGTACGTTATTACTTCTTGTTAGGCCTCCATTTTATAACAACCATAAAAGTATTGATTATCTCTTCTTCACTCAATTGCAAGACAATTATATATATTCCCATTTACCATTCATGTTGCACAAAAAAGATCCTACAATTAAAATAAGAGTAAATAATTGAACCTTGCACAAAAACTCCTCTACTAATCTAACGCCCTACAAATCTAGAATCTAAATCAATTTTTGCATACCCTGTGTCTCTTAGTGCACTTTTGCTCTCTGTGCTCATTGCCGATCATCAGCCGCCAACAATGCTTGATGTGTCTCCTATTTTGCCCAAGGAAAAGGAGAAACGTGAGTAAGGAATTAAGGCAGCAGGTTGATTGGCTTAGCCGCTCAGGCCTGGGCTAGGTTGCTGCTTGCTCGGAGCTCGCAGTCGGCTATTGTCTCGCCGATGGGCGATGGCCACGCAGCCCACGTCCGCTGCTGCTGCCGTCACGGCGTCGGTGCGTCGCCTGACGCACGCGCACGGAAGCCACACCGACGGAAGAACACGAGAAGGAAGGGGCATCTGCACCAGCACGGAAATACGGGAATATGAAATGGCGTGCCGGTGGTACTGTGATATTGCGATTCGCGAAGCCACGAAGGGCGAGCAGCAGATAGAGCACCATAGAGGCATAGACGTCCAAAGACCATGGCCTTCGTTGGGCTTGAGCGCAGGGTGGTCCGCGGCCCACAGGGACCACCCTGTAGCTCCGCCCCTGGTCTGCACTATGCATGCGTATATGATTAGTACTCTATACATACTGTGTGTACCACCCTGTACCTAGCTAGTTTGTGCAGGCATACATGATTATATTGATGAGAGATCGATTTCAGGTTGCACATCTCTAGACGCCGGCCTTGCTAACTTAGTGTATATACATACGTGTCCGCCGGCCGCCTTGCATTATACCTGCCAGCGAGCTGAGCTGCCGCTGCCGGCGGGCGGCGTCGATCGTGTCGTGTCGTGTCGTGTCATGTCGCTACCAACACCGTACGTACAGAGTACACTGCGCATGAATACAACAGAACAGCATGTAACGGAAATGCATGCTGAGCTGAATAGCTGATCGATCGATAATGGTAGCTGATGGACGCAGGGGCTCGCTGGCGCAGAACCTGTACATCTCCGGCATGAAGCTGACCTCGGCGACCTTCGCGTCCGCCACCACCAACCTCGTCCCGGGGGTCACCTTCGTGCTGGCGCTCATCTTCCGCTACGAGCGCCTCGCCATCCGCGCCTCCTCGGGGCAGGCCAAGGTGGCCGGCACGCTGCTGGGCGTCGCCGGCGCCATGCTGCTCACCTTCTACAAGGGCGCAGACATCACACCCTGGCACAGCCACGTCAACCTCGTCGCCTCCTCCGCTGCCGCTGCCGCTGCCGCGCACCACCAGCCGCCGGTCCTGCAGGCGGCCGACGCCAACCGCGTCATGGGCTCGCTGCTCTGCATCAGCAGCTGCGTCTTCTACGCGCTCTGGCTCATCCTGCAGGCCAAGCTCAGCAAGGACTACCCGTTCCACTACTCCAGCACGGCGCTCATGTGCGTCATGAGCACGCTGCAGTCTGTCGCCTTCGCGCTCTGGACCGACCGCGACGTCGCGCAGTGGCGCCTCGGCCTCGACGTCCGCCTGCTCTCCGTCGCCTATTCGGGCGTCCTCGCCTCGGGGGTCATGCTCGTCGTGCTGTCCTGGTGCGTCAAGAAGCGGGGACCGCTGTTCGCGTCCGTCTTCAACCCGCTCATGCTGCTCGTGGTGGCCGTCCTCAGCTCCCTGCTGCTGGGCGAGAAGCTCTACCTCGGCAGCGCGCTCGGCGCCGTGCTCATCGTCGTGGGGCTCTACGCCGTGCTCTGGGGAAAGGGGCGCGAGGCGGACAACGACGTCACCACCAAGGTCAGCGAGCTGCCCCTGCCCATCGTCACTACCGACGATGATGACGGCACACGCGGCGCCACCGTCGACGTGGTCGTCGTGCAGCAAGCTAAGACGTCCGATCACGATTCCTCGAAGCAGCAGCAGCGGACGACGACGACGACGAGATGATCCAGGTTATTAACAGGGGCCGGAGGGACGCTCATCAACCAACTTGATCAACCTGTTGACCTGCAGTATGTATGCATGTAGAATTGGTTGATGGCATTGCTGATTGGCTAGCTAGCTAGGTCACCATGCATGCAATTGTTGTATCTGTCGTCATGCATCATGCCTGAACTGAATTCCATACATCTGTTGCCTCGGTCGTCTGAATGGAGGAGATAGTTGCAAGATAGTACTAGAAAATTACGCAATCATCAATTGCAATGCAAGGGAGTCAATGGCTGTTCATCCAAATTCAAACCCAAGGAGACACATTGTACATGAAGTATCTGAAAATTAAAAAAAACTGCAAGCCAATCTCAATCTGGCAACATTTTCAGAACTAACAACACTCTCACATCCATCAGCAGTTTCAAACAGCTTTGCTGAATATCCCTGGCCAATTGAGAGAAGCCAACATATATGCATGGGCCGGGCCGTTCGTGGAAGGCCAGAAATACCTTTTTAGGCCCGTTAGCCTAGCAGGCCGAATGTGATTCTCCCTGCTATTGCTCTTTGGGAACCCGTCGCTTCTCCCTCCGTGCCGCGAATCTGTTATTGGGCTGCTTTTCTTCTTGAGCGGCCCACGCGCGCCACTGGAGCAGCAAAGGGAGTGGCCCATGCCGTCGTGCACCACACCTGCGCCGCTCGCTCCTCGCTCCTCTCTCTCGCTCGCTGCGCGCCCCACCCGCCCTTGCTCCTCGCTTCCGTCATGTGTCGCACCGCCCGCTCCCTCCCGTAGCGCGCGCCACCCGCTCGCCTGAGCCAAGGCCAGTGGTGGTGGTGCTTGCGCGCCGCCACTGGCGCTGGTGCTGGTGGTGCTTGTGGGCCGCCGCTCGCCGCTAGATCTCACCCCTACGACCAGAATCAACCGGCCCCCGCCTTTCCCTCCCCTATGTTGCAAATGTATGTTCAAGTGTTTCAGATGTTACAGAGGTATGTTGCAATTGTTACATATGAATATTGCAAAAGCAGATCAGGATGTTGCACATGTTGCATATTTTGCAAGTGTTTTTAGAGGTACGTTGCAAGTGTTTGTTCTGAAAATGTTTCATCTGTTTCGGACATATGTTGTAGCAAGTGTTTTATCTGGATGTTGTATATGTTTCGCACACATGTTGCAAGTGATTTTATCTGGATGTTACATATGTTTCACACATGTTGCAACAGTATGTTTTAAAAGTGTTAGACGTATGTTGCATCCAAGTGTTTCATGTTGCAAGTGTTTCACGGTGGCACGGCGTGTGATGGCGCACGGCCCAGACGTCGGGGGTTGGGGCGCAGCGAGCTAGGGGCCGGTGGACGGACGCCCGGGTCCTGCCCACAAAGAGGGGGGTCATGGGGAAGGAGCGGGGCGCAGCAACGGGGCAGGGTGCCTGTGCGAGGCGGACAGGGGCGAGCTGCGCGGCCGTCCGGACACAAGGAGCAGCGGGCGAGCGTCGAGGGCTGGGTGCGTGTGCGAGTCTGAGCGAGGTGGGCTGCACGGGCGTCCGAACGTGCGCGTCTGTCCGGACATCCGGGCGTTAGCCACACCCTAATCATTTAGATTTTGACATTTTATGATTTGAAAAAAAGAAGCAAAACAGGAAAAACGACAATGAGAATGAATACAGAGTATGCGAAAATAATACGAGCTGGAATTGTGCCCACAGCGGGTGAGAACGGGTAAATAAAATCGGAATAACCATCCTCCATGGTAAATAAACCAGTACATTAGACATTATTAGTCGAAAATGATCAATGGTGATAGTTTTACATCCACAGTTGGTTTTCTTGGGGTCAGGGTCAGGAAGATAGAGCATGGCCGCTCCAAACAGGAGAAAACTGTCTTTCTCCTCTGCTGCCATCTAGAGCCCCTCTCCTATTTTCTCTATCATAAGTCTGTCGATGGCACGGAGAGATGATCCATCTCTCTTTTACATAGTTTTTAGATCTAGTTTGTTTAGGGATTTAGTCCAAATAAGTCTACCTGATGATTTTTTGTTAGGATCTTTCTACCTGCAGGCAGGATCATCTTTGCAGACTCTCAAATTGTACTAAAGCTGACTCTAAAACCAGATTGTGTGGATAAGCTAGCTAGAAAACGGTGAAATCTAGTATTATAAATTTATAATTCTAGCTAGCTGATTCCGTTCATATCAAAACTATATATAAAAAGAAAAATAATGTTAGAACGGGAACGGTCATTTTTTATTCCCGCATCCGCGTGGCTGTTTGAATTGTTCTCACATAACTTCCTGAATACCGTGGATGCAGCCGTCGGCGCCACGAATTACTGCTTGTATGCATGTCAACGGTTTCTGACCCGCCGACCAGCGGTCGGTTTCTGATGACCCCCCATAACGATGACGATAAGGGCGGGAAGCAGCTAGGAATGCACGTATGAATATGATGGATGGGTAGATAATATCATATCATATCATCATGCATGATGCATCGTTGTCACACATACACATGGATTTCTCATATAGTAGTAGACTAGTATGTACTTCATCTGTCTCTAAATATTTATCGCTATGGTTTACATGCTGATCAAACTTTCGTTTGATTGGATTTGTAAAAAAAATAGTAGCAATGCTGGTATCTCCAAATAAGTTTATGATAAAAATAAATTTAATGATCTATCTAATGATAGCCAAAGGATGCTAGACCAGCTGGTTAAACTGTTCTGGCGACACCCCTTAGGTCCTGAATTTGAACTCTCATGGGAGCGAATTTCAACTGAGGGTAAAATAATCTCCTCGCTCGCTCCAGGCTAAAGTATAGGTAAAGAGATTGGTCTTTTTCACTGATAACGTCTCCTTTGTATAGATGGGGCGGGGGTTCGAAGATTTTCTCAGTCTGTGTGAAAAGACCTTCTTCTTAAGCACAATACCCGAAGGCGGTCAAGACCCCTCGCAGGCCGAGATTTTTATCTATCTAATAATATTAATTATGAACAATAAATATTAATATATTTTTATATAAATTTAATTAAAGATAAGTACGCTTGATTTCTCGGAAAACGAGAACCACAATTAAAAAAGGGGCCGAGACGGTACTTTACTAAGGCCACCAGGTTGCGCTGGTTGGTGCCAAGCATAAGGGCCTGTTTAGTTGCACCCTAAAATGCCAAAATTTTTAAGATTTTTCATCACATCGAATCTTTAGACGCATGCATGAAGCATTAAATATAGATAAAAAATAAAACTAATTACACAGTTTAGACGAAATGGACGAGACGAATCTTTTAAGCCTAATTAGACCATGATTGGACAATATTTGCTAAATAACAACGAAAACGCTACAGTAGCGTTTTGCCAAAAAATTTGGCATCCAAACGGTGCCTAAGATGCTTTGCAGGATGATGACATCTGCCTCTCGGGAATATAACATCCAACCAAATTTCCTTATAAAAAAACATCCAACCAAATTCATAAAGTGCTTGTTCAATCGGAAGAACCGAGAGCGCATGGGTGTTCATTTCATTGCAAAATTAAGTAACCTGTGGTGGCCGCTGGCCGATGCATGCTTAGTACTCCTCCGTCCTTAAAAAAAATCTACAATGTTAGAATAGTGTCAACTCAAATGATTTGAAGATTGACGAAATTTATATTAAAAAATATTAGTAATATTTACCTTATTAAATAAGTAACATTAGATTTGTCATGAAATATATTTTTAGAGAGGGGAAAGAGGCTCTCGATTTCTCGCGCCGTCTTCCTCGCTAGGCGACTAGAGGGTGACTGATCAGCGCGGCCACCAAATCACCGCCCCCCTCCAACCAGCTCACTTGGCCACTGCCGCCGTGGCTCCTCGCCAGCAATGGTCATGGCGGCGGCGACCAGAGGTGATGTCCAAAAAGGCTCGCTTGTGCCTACTTTCTCCACTACATCTCATTTTTTTCCTAATCCCAACTCTCTCCTGGATCTCTTAATTTGTCCTTGTTATGGCAAGATGCTTGTATCTAGTGGCTGCTCGATGTTGCTAGGCGGCTCCTAGTCAGCTTATTAGACCGACCCAAGGCCAAGCCTTTCCTGTCTGTGTACCGCGGACGACCACACCTACCTCTGCATTGGCCTCCTCTAGCAAGGCATCACTAGCGTATGTGATGCCCCTACAGGTGGGGGGAGGCATACATGGTGGAGCGCTCATACAGGCGGCGGGCTTATGCGGTACGGGTTGTGCGTGCGGACACCATGGATGAGGTGCGCCATAAGGAGCATGTTAGGCAGGACGTGCTCTGCGTCATGGCGAGGCCCTACCATGGGGCATGCCTTGCCACTTGTCATCGCCCTCAAAGACAAGCTCGGGGCCATGGGTGCTCGTGGTCAAATTCAACGACATGTAAGCCCTTCAACCTTGCGGTCTGGGTTCTCTATGGCATTGTCCATTGCTGTTCGTGCAAGCTACCGAGGGCTCAAATAGCAAGTTACGATGGCCATGCCTGGATCCGACCTAGGCAACAATTGTTCACGCTCCGGATTTGAGAAAGACGTTCCTATAGTATAGGGGTTCGGGGGAGCCCTAAGCCAATGTCATGCTTGACCTGTTGGTGTTGTTGACGGCGATGCTCGAGGGATTCCTCTAACCTCCTTGGAGGTGTTGATCCTTCTCCACCTCTGTAATTGTATGGTACCTCTGGGTGAAAACCTTGTTGCCCCAGTTCTCCTGGTACGATGGCGATGGCGTTGTCGTCGATGTTGTGTATTACTTGTATGCGTCACCATGGAGGATCTTCTTGATTGCGTTGTACGCTTTCTACAAGGTCCTCCATTCGCTTACTCTTTCATACAAGCACACAATTGTTTGTTGGATGGTGTTTGCTGCCAGTGTCTTTGTCCTTATGTCCTCCAAGATTCTTGATTGCATCTTCTCATCATATGTCGGGTTAGCGATCGAGACCACAGTTTCCTCTCTTAGGTCTCTTTGCTCTCCAATCATCGGTCCTTCCTCCCTTCTAGGGGTGTTGGTGGATGATGGTTGGAACCGCGATGTGACTCATAGAGGATGTATATCACGGTTGTTGTCTGTTAGTCTTGACTTGGTGCCTTATAGTCGCATGTGGAATGGAGCTCATTAGAGTTTTGTTGCTTGGTCGTGTATTGCTCGGCGATCGACGACCTACCCCCACCATGGGAGCTTATGGCTTGACCCTATAGATGTGTTGTAACCCCTATGTATGTTGTTGTGGTTGTTTCTCCTTGCATATGTTGTTGGTGTTCGTGTTCTTCTTTCTCCCTTTTTGCTTTGTATCTTTGGGTTCATGATCCAACCTTCTAACTACCATTTCTGGTTCTGCCGGCATCCGTGGTAATGAAAATTCAGGTGAAGATATATCACCCTCGGTGATCTCCTTAAAAAAATATTTTTTTTGTATACATCAATTTGGAGTCATATATTTTGATAATATTTTATATAAATAAACTAGTTAAACTTAGGATAGTTTGACTTTGATGAGACCTAAAATTCAATTCTTATTAGGATACAGATAGTAGTCGTACGTACTCCGTAACTCCAAAGCCCGTACACACATGGATAAGGATAATGTTGTCATTTTCATTCTCGCCAAGATATGTAAAGCAAATCATATACGACCCAAGTGTTAAAGCCTAGTGTCATATTCATACTCAAAAGCATTTTTTTGATTGGTTTGTATGTACGCACGTATGTTAGCAATATGCATTAATCAATACAATCATATACTCCGTACAATGCGTAGAGCATTCAGTAGAAAAGGCGAATTGAAAACAACCATGCTTATCTAGTACATATGAATCGGAAGAGTACACATATGGGTTTTCGTTTCATTGCAAAATACAATTAAAGTAACTCCAGGGCACATACCCCCTATACACACGGATAAGTATAAAGTAGTCATTTTCATTCTCTCCAAGGTAAAGTAATATCTGATCCAAGTGTGTTAAAGTCCAGTGTGGCATACTCATATGTATGTAGGCACGTATATGTCAGCTATATGAATCGATAGAATGCTTGTAACATTCAGAAAAGGGAAACATCTAACATGTTTGTTAGTTTGTCTAGCTAGCACGGATCAGATTAAGCTTACATGTAGTGGGCCCGATGACTAGTCCATCGCCCAGTGTTAACGTGAGGGTAGTAATTTTGGATAAATGTTAGACATCTATACCTTGTAGTGGAGATTAGCTTTGTAAAATATATAGATATATATAGATACCTTATATATCTTCTCGCTGTGATAAACTTTAGTTTGCTAGCTATTATATTTTTTCCATTCCAATTAGATCGACGCTAGACATATGTTTAGTTGAAACTTCTCCCATGTGTTTACATCCTAACACAATAACCATCGGTAATTTCTTTTTCTTTATGCAGTTACTTTATTTACTACTCATTCTCATTAAATTTTCCTAGTTGCATCACACCTCTATGTGTGTGTTTGACATATGTTCAGTTGACACTCTCTCATATGTTCATGTTTTAATATAGAGTATATTAATAGAGTACTTATCATATACATTTTATTATCC
Source organism: Saccharum hybrid cultivar R570 (assembly GCA_038087645.1). NCBI lineage: Eukaryota > Viridiplantae > Streptophyta > Magnoliopsida > Poales > Poaceae > Saccharum > Saccharum hybrid cultivar. Next base: position 44,137,462 of record JAQSUU010000534.1, read on the forward strand.
ACTCATCATGATATACCTACTTATCAATTATTTTATATATGTTTCCATCCTAAATCATATTCCCTTGCATTGCACCTTCATGTGTGTTCAACATGTGTTTAGTCAAAATCCTAGCCTCAATTCTTGTGCAAATAAAAAATGAAAATAAAAATCCTAGCCTCACCTATGATCAGGGGCGAAGTTAGCAACAAATGAACCTTTGGTGCAAGCACTAAAAGTGCACATATATTTTTTAAAAGAATATGTGGTAAAAAAAATTACCCTGGTGCATTGGTACCAAGAAAGCTGAACGTGGCGTCACCCCTGGCTATGATTTGGCTTGGAATTCAACATGCGTGTTGCTTTATGCACATGTATATATGGTTTACGTAAACATGCTTTGTTGGGTGCATACATTGAGTTATTTTTTATGGATTAAATATCATCAGTGAGTAATTCTAAAGCAAATATAGAAGTACTTTGGAACATTTTTAATGATAAATGTGCATATAAATTAGATTCAAGAGTTACTTTAGGTTATTTTAATAATAGCAAAGATGGATAATTTACATGAAAATTTATAGGGGTACTTTCTAAACCATGAATTAGTTCTTTCCATATTAACAATGCAAGAAATAAATGATTAAGATGTATATTGGGATTTTTAATGACAAGAGTAGATAATTTAGATGAAGATTAGAGGTTACTTTAGGTTATTTTATATAATAACAATAGTAGGTCACTTTAAACCAAGATTTAGAGGTTTGTTTTAGACTATTTTTATAATAGCAAAGGTAGGTATAATTTTTTTATAAAAATATTAATGACTCTATTGTTAATGATGATTAGAGTCTACCATATAGATGTCTAGATTTTTGTGAGAATTTCTAGAATTTATTCTTTTCATAGCGCCTCTTGAGAGAATAATTAATGTGGAGACTCCATTAGTAATCTACTATTATGAATACTAGTTAGGTTGTTTCCTTTGCTACACAACATATAAATTAATCCAATATTGTGGCATCCGATCCTACTGAAACTAGTTAACTAGGAGTAGCCCCGGCTGGGTACCAAAAGCAACACAGCTTAATTAATATATTAACATATATAACACTGTTCACACAACATATGCAGATTAGCATCAGATACTAGTACTACGCGCAAGAAAAGTAAGATAAACAAATCAAAAGGAGCTCTCCCAAGATGAACATAAATTTGTATGTATGTATAACAATTATTCTTCATATGCTTTTCGAAAAAAAAATATTCTTCATATGACACTTTTTAGATTTGTATGTCATCTCCTGCTGTTCACCAGTATCATCAAACAAAGCTAGCCACGCTTTGTTTCACCTACAACATTTATATATATGTCTGCATGTTGGGGAGATAGAGCGCAATCGTGGATTTCTGAGTGCAGACTTGCAGTGCGTACGCGTGCAAGAGGGACGGCGACGTTGTTAATGTTATCTGTATCTGTATGTAGGGCCATCTTCACTCTGAATCACTCGCGTGCTCAATTGAATGCAATGCAATTATGCAATGCAAGTTCGTTCAGTGCGCCTCCCTTTCTCGTCCAACTTTGTAGCAGCAGCAATCGTGAAAAGAAGAACAATCCCTTCCCCCTAGCCTAGCTAGTGTGTGTTGATATGCTTGGTCACTACTCTACTTTGGTTTCTTTATATATACATGTTTAGTGTTTACACCACTGATTTATTGAGTAGTCTCCACGTGATTTCAGTTATTTGTTTCCTGATTGACAACATCACAATTAATATATTCTCTGAGCTTGTAGTTAGCCATAGTATTATATTGTGTAGCTGGTGAGCAGCAGGGCTTCCCTAATTTTTTCTTTTCTTTTTGTAAAAAAAGAAGTAGCTGGTGAGACACATCATATATAACCTTCTTTTTTTAAAAGAAAAAAGGGGTTGAAATGAACATATATAAGAGGTGAGCGAGCCAAGGAAGAGGCAACCTAGCTACCTGCACTCCATAACAACAACCACCACATTTGAGTTGTTTGGACCATTTGGTTTTTTGTAACTATCAGCAGGTGGATGATGCTTTGCTTGTCTCTTTTATTATGTCCTATATAACAGTGACTTTGCTGTGCCTGAACAGCCTTGTGCGAGCAGGCAAAGGCAGCCATGTGATCAGTGATCTTTATTACTACTACTAAAAAAAAGTACTAGTACGAGCATGTGTGTGTATATATATATATATATATATATATATATATATATATATATATATATATATATATATATATATATATATATATATGTGATGTATCATCAAAGCCTAGCCTTTTTCCTCAACACACCCATAATGCATTCGATTAGTACAACAGAGAAACAAGCAAGCCCACACGTGCACGGTGCTGCTGCTGCTTATCTTAACAGAACCGAACTGAAAAAAAAGGTGACCGTACCAGATCTTCTTGTTTTGCGTTCTTTCATTTGAGGGAAAGTGTTTCCTTAGGCCCTAGCTTGTCGGCAGTAATCTGATGATTAGCGGCGTTGGCCACTGTTGGATAGATAAGCATGGACCTGCCTGCTGCAACTGGGGTAAAAATATCTTGAGAGATATTAGTCAGATATATATTTTCGTCGTGGTGCCGCTTTTTCCTTGCGTGATGGATGGATCTGAGAAAAAAAGTCGTCTTTGTGGCATTGCAATATCTTTTGTTTTCTTTCTTATCCTCGATCTACTCAGTCTTTATTCTTTAATCTGATGGACACACACACTAAGCTGGTCAGCTCCTGCAGCTAAGCCGTTTTTGTCAGGCAGGCAGCCCAAGCACGGCTCGCTTTCTGCTCCCTCCTTGATTCCTCTGAATTTTCACTTTGGCAGAGCCGTAAGATCGGTCGGGCAAGCAGGCAGGCAGTAGCTAGTGCCCTGGTCTGCCTTGCCCACCAGTCACAGTTCCTTGTGCCTGTCTCCGTCTCCTTCGCATCGGATGTGTCGGAAGAACGTCGGGAGGAGCTTCGGATACTAATAAAAAAATAAATTACAGAACCCGTCAAGAAACTGCGAGACGAATCTAATAATACTAATTAATCCATCATTAGCACATGTTGGTTACAGTATCACTTAAGGCTTTCATGGACTAATTAGGCTTAAAAGATTCGTCTCGCGGTTTCCCCGAGAACTGTGCAATTAGTTTTTTTTCGTCTACGTTTAGTACTCCATACAAGAGTCAAACATTCGATGTGATGGGTGAAGGCAACAATTTTTGGGAACTAAATCAGGCCTAAATTTGTGCTGCATGAAGTTATCTGAGTCTTTGGGAGAAAGAGCACTGAAGCGTTTCTCGCTTTCAGTCACAGGTCAAAGCCTGCATCCTCCACTGAAAAATATCAGGATGCATAAATCACAAGGTGGAATGCTGTCACCTGTGTCTATTGATCATGAACTACCAATTGGAACGATTGGAATGAATGAACGAATGCAGTGGTGTACCAGCTCAGCCTATCAGTAGCAGACAGATACAGACAGTCACGCAAAACTGCCTGCCTTGGCTGCTCGCACTCGCACTTGCAGGTAGCGTTGGGGAACTTGCCATCAGATCCCTACGATACCGCCATCTCCTTCTGCTTCTCCTCTGGAAATCAAACGATAATACCCATTCTCTTTGTTTTAAAAAGAAACAATAATTACTTCCGTATTCTCCAGTGCTGAAAAGCTCGCAGTCGCAGAGTCACAAGCCCAGTTGTAATGCTGAAGGCATTTTATTTTATAGCCAACAAAACAAATTCCGTGCGCCTTTCTACCTGCACAATCTGGGTGGATCCGAAGGAAGACTAGCAAAGTTTTCATGATCCCATCATGAGCATGAGGTAGAGAGCAGCAAGCAGCATGATTCAAGATGGCGCTCAATTGCAGGGCGAGTGGAGTGGAATCAGAGTCCCAGTGAAAGACGAATCGTGTCTGGATTCAGCAGGGCAGGCAGAGGCAGATTCATGTGCCTGAGGTGAGCAACAGAGCAAAGGCATCGCCTTTCCTTCCCTCCTGGATAGGATATTTGCCGTGTTGTGCTGTCCACATTGGATTATGCTCACCTCTGCAGTGCAAAGTGTGCGTGCCACTTTACTGGAAAGTGGATTCTCCCTTTTGTCCTGTGATGTGCCACGGCCCGGCCGTAGTAGTGCTAGAGCTAGTGCCTTGGCATTGCTCTCACTCCAACTCCACTAGCTCAACATGAACTGACTGCTACTGTTACCATGAATTGCAACAAACAGTGAATGAAACAGGTATGTACCATACTCCATGGGATGTCCAATCCAGTTGTACTGATTGTATCCCAATCCCAATCCCAATCCCAATTGCTCTTGTTCCTATACTTGATGGCATGGTTGGCATCCTTTCTTCTCTTGACTGAATAGGTATAGTGGCAGCAGTGATCTCCCTCAGTCTCTGCTCTCTGAAACTGAAATGGAGGAGGGCAAAACCTGAAACCCAGCAGAAACGAGGAGAAGAGCAGTACTAAACAGGGAAACAAAAAGGGTGGGCAGAGCACAAAGGAAGACACAAAGGCAGTTTTTCGGACGTGGCGTGGCCCCTCCTCTCCTCTGATCTTCGCATCACACTGTTTTGTCCTCGCCTCCACCTCCACCTCATCCATCTCGCTCGTCTTCCTCCTCCCCTCCCTCCCCTCCCCTCGCTCCATAAATCCGATCGACAGCTCCTGACCGCTCCTCACTCCCCACTCTGGCTGTTTCTCGCGCCTCGCGCGCCCACCCACCCACCTTCACGCGCACTCCCAACTACTCATAAAGCCCCCGTCATCACCACAGACACAAACGCGCGCGAGATAGATCGACGTCTTGCAATCGCATACTCGTCATCTCTTCTTGTTCGGTCGAAAGACTGGATCTTTCCAGAGTTCCTGTTGGGAGAGCAGCCGGATCTTTTCGAGGAGGTTCGATCTGGTCTCCGCCAGCGTGTCGGTGGTAAGCACCCTTGCAATTTTGCGTTCCAAATGATCCTGGCTGTGAGTACCGCCAGGCAAGGCTGGGCGAATTCCAGGTTTCAGATTCAGCTGCGCATCCGTACGCAGACCCTTTTCTTGTTTTCCTCACCCTACCGGCGCTAATCGCTGGATTCATGCGTTTGCTTTCACTGACGCGGCGTTGCGTTGCTTGATTTGGCCGAACCAAAGCTGCCTCCTTAACTTGGATTTTGTTGGCAGAAAACAAGCATTTTTTTATCCGCCGTTCGTATCCTAGGACTCTACTAAACGCCTGCCTTGTCAGTCTTATCTTAAACATATCCCAACGCGCGGCCTATTAATCCACAGCTCGCAGTTTAAGGTTTGGAACCCGAATTAAAAAAAAGGGTTAATTTTGCTGACCGTGGTTGTTTTCTGCAACTACTAGGTCTAATAAAGTGTTCTGTTGGCCTTTCCCCATCGTAGAGGTTGTGCCCCCGTGGTGATCTAATCTTAGCATGGAGTACACGACAAGAACAAATTATTATATGATAGTCCGACGACCCTAGGCAACCCTCTAGATTATTCAAGCTGTTATGGGATTACTCCAGAGTCTGGACTGAGATCGACTGACATCACATGATTGCTGCTGACGCTCTCTGATTTTACTGACTTATTATTGAATCCCAAAGTGGCAGTATATATATCCAACACATACTAACAATTACTCTTTTGGTCTGATAAGAGCTATAATTCTGGTGCTGGTGGTACGACTTTTAGATTGGCTCTGCCTGTTCGCACCATATTCCCCTCCTTTCTTTTCCCCCCTTGCCATTGTGTATTTGTGCGCCATATTAGGAAATAACCATGGAACAGGAAGTAAGAGAATCGATAAGTCATCTTCTTTTGTGCCCTGTAGTGTGCTGATATTCACAGTAGTGCTTGTGTGCTTATTTTAGGAGATCCTGATAGACATACTACTAAGTTGCATACTTGCATCTTGTGCAGTTCCTTCTGTTGGTATTGACTGCTGCTGCTTGTTATTTCAGACTTGCACCTTATCTGAAGATGTCTTTTCGGAGCATGGTTCGTGATATAAGGGAAAGTTTTGGGAATATATCGAGGCGGAACTTTGAGGTGAGAATTCACCACAGAGGGAAGTCTCTTGGATCTTCAAGTGACTTGCAAGACAGGCCTGCTGAAATTCAGCAAAGCAGGTGGGCTAGCCTTCCTCCTGAGTTACTCCGCGATGTGATGAAAAGGTTGGAGGAAGATGACAGTAGCTGGCCGGATCGCAAGGATGTTGTTTGTTGTGCCTCTGTTTGCACAACCTGGAGGGATATGTGTAAGGATATAGTGAGAAGTCCAGAACATTGTGCAAAACTCACATTTCCAGTATCTCTTAAGCAGGTAATTAGTGGGCTCAGTGAATGTTGATGAATTGTGAATTCTCTCTCTCTAAGTTCACCTTGCCTTTCCTGAAATTCTCTCGTATCACCTAATAATGGTGAGGAGCCGAGAGCGTAGTTTTAGTTATTCAGATTTTTAACTCTTAACAAGGAAACTCGGTGTCCATGAATTTTGTTTGTTTTCTGTCTTTCTTAACACTTGTTTGAATTTTTCATGCACAGCCTGGACCCCGAGACGGAGTAATCCAATGTTTCATAAAAAGGGACAAATCAAAGCTAACGTACCGGCTCTACTTGTCCCTTAGTTCTGGTAAGTGTCAAGCTATTGTCTTCACTTCAGAAAAACAAAGTCAATAGTCTTTTGTTTGTTTGTTGAAACTCCTGTCTGTCCCATCAGTTTTCAATTTTGTCCTTGAAGGAGAACCATGGGGTCATTTTCAGTACATTGGAAAATATTGTTCCACTATTTTTTTTGTCTTTGTCTTTTCTGAACCCGATAATTCAGGAGGTGACTAGAAACCAGCACTACTTTCTATCACAACTTTATTCAAGGGGGAAATCTGTGATGTTAAAAAAAAAGGCATTAAGTACAGGATGAAGCATCTATGTAAATGCTTGAATAATTGTCCAAAAACATGAATGTTTCTTAGAATTAGACTTTCTCGCCTTTTACATTAGTCATGGTGAGACTATTGTTCCTGTACCAGCCTTTGAAGCTTCCACAGCAGCACGGACTTGAAAATGATGTGGTTCGTATATAGTTTGGATTATGCAGTGTCGCATTGTCACCATAGTAGAATATACCATGCCTGCTATTGTCATGGCTGCTTCAGTTAATTACATGCAAACTGCAAACTGATTTCTAGTTTCTTGTCATGGCTGCTTGTGCCTGCCTTCATTCTCGATGACAGTGTGTATGTAGTAAACATATCTGCCACTAAAGATTTTAAGTAACATTCTGAAACTATAATAAGAACTAAATAGGATGGCTTCATCAAATGTACATATGCAACACAGTAATATTTCTGCTGGATTTTGTAGCTGTGCTTGATGAGAACGGAAAGTTCCTATTAGCTGCGAAAAGGAGCCGCAGGATGGCGCACACGGAGTATGCTATTTTTATGGATTCAAGGAATTTCTCCCGATCGAGTACTGGCTACATTGGGAAGTTAAGGTGAATCTTCTTTGGCAACAATCTTCCCTTTATCCTCTTTGTCACTTGGATGAGTATGATTGATGATCTTTGCATTAAAACCTAACACAAGTATTCCCTCAAATAAAAAAAAAACTGAGACAAGTTATGGCTCTGCAGGTCAAATTTCCTTGGAACTAAATTTATCATCTACGACACACAGCCTCCGTACAATGCCGGGAAACTTTGCGCACAGGAACTTGCCCCCAGCCGTCGGTTGTCTTCCAGGAAAGTTTCACCAAGAGTTCCAATGGGCAGCTACCCCATTGCTCAGGTAAACTACGAGCTGAACGTGCTCGGAACCCGGGGGCCAAGGCGGATGCAGTGTGCTATGCATTCCATCCCCGCATCAGCAGTCGAGCCTGGCGGTGTTGTGCCTATCCAATCGAAAGAACTCCCAAGGCTGTTTGACGAGTCCTTCCGCAGCACAGCAACTTCTTTCTCCAAGCACTCTGTTGTGGACAGCTCCATGGACCTGAGCAGCTGCCGGTTCTCCGAGTTCGGTGGAGGGGCTCTGCAAGAAGGTGGTGGCGACGACTCAGAGAAGGAGAGGCCTCTGGTTCTGCTCAACAAGGCGCCAAGGTGGCATGAGCAGCTGCAGTGCTGGTGCCTCAACTTCCGCGGGCGCGTCACTGTGGCCTCGGTCAAGAACTTCCAGCTGATAGCTTCTGCGCCACAGCCAGCTCCAGTGGGGGCTGCTTCTGCTCCACTGCAGGCGGCAACACCTCCTACAGAGACACAGCCACAGGCCTCCGGTCCGTCTTCGTCGTCGTCCAGCCATGCCCATGACCCGGTGATCCTGCAGTTCGGCAAGGTTGGGAGGGACATGTTCACCATGGACTACCGGTACCCGCTGTCGGCCTTCCAGGCCTTCGCCATATGTCTGACGAGCTTCGACACCAAGCTGGCCTGTGAATGAATGAATGAATGAATGAATAGATGGGACGAGTAGCGTATCGTAGCAGGGCAGCAGCAGTGAGAGAGGCTTGAGAGATCGTTTTGTGTGTTTTTAAGTGATATAAGCAGAGGCATTCTGAGCCTTTGCATGTAAATAATTTACTGTAGCTGTTGATTCAAGTATTGTTTCGTGAGATGTTGCTTCAGAAACCTGACAGTGGATAGAAACGCGAAGTGTTTTTTTTTGGGTCAGGGAACCAATCTGAGACAAGTCTGCACTTACTTTTGTTGGTAGCTGACTCTGTATTTGCTACTCTAGTCTCCCTGTGTAAAAAAAATGTATATCTTGTTTTCCAATGAATCAATCAGTTTTAAATTTGACTTGATTTATAGAAAATAGTAGCCATATTTGATATTTGTATCTTCAAATACATTTAACAAGGAAAATATATTGTATGAATAACATAGGAGTATTTTAGATATATTAGTATCTTTTGTATATATTTTGATAATCTAAAATTGGTTGGCTCTTGAATTCGCATTTTCGGGTAGTGCCGCCATCTGCACTCGGCGGCAGCTGTAGACTAGCGGGTGCGAATTGCGACTGACTGACTGAGCGCCCGTGCTGGTTAGCACGGGACCCACGATGTCGGAGGCTGTAACATTTCAATCCGGAAATTGCTGACCAGCAAACCATGCGAATAATTTGTTGACGTTGTTTGTGCCTATAATAATATAAGCTAGCAATTTTGTTAGATTTAGTTGGATTTGGTCTGATCTTAAATTTGTTATGAGTTTTAAAAAGTTAGAAGATGAGCAGCACCTACAGCAAGCTATGACATGAGTGATAAGACATCAACGAGAGATGCAACTCCAAATTCAAAATGAGAAGGGATAACAATCAGTGAATGGAAGGGGATTTTCTAAAAAAAATGGAAGAGAAGTGTGAGTCGGAGAACGAAGGAGAGAATGAGAGACACACGACAAACCGAGAAACAGAAGAAGATCGAGTAAGATATTATGCTATAGATAGAGAGATATACTAAGTAAATAACGAATAACTATAGTCTTCAACGAGGAATAAACCGCTGGCCTCCCAGGCCGCCATCAGGTAGTGTTCAACGCTGTAGCTGACATCATCCGTACATTGTTTATCATTTTAGCTGACGTCATTCGTATACTATTTACTATTCATCACTGTAGCTATTTTCTTCACTAAATTTTTTTTCCCGCACACACAAAAGGCCAGCGCAGCGTAGCGCGCCCATTGGGCCAGTAACTCAACCAGTCGAAGCGGACGGAAATGGGCAAGCCAACCGGACCAGAATTGCATTGCAGCAGCTGCCTGCGATTATTGTTGTCCTGTCGTGTTTGATTTTCAATTCAGTGAGGTACGGTGGATTAAACAAACGAAGCAGAAGATTAGGATTACTTTAAGGGCCTGTTTAGCTGCCAAATTTTTTTTTAAGATTCTCCGTCACATCAAATCTTTGAACATATGCATGAAGCATTAAATATAGATAAAAAATAAAACTAATTATACAGTTTAGATGAAATTTATGAAACGAATCTTTTAAGCCTAATTAGATCATGATTGAACACTAATTGTCAAATAATAACGAAAATGCTGCGGTATCATTTCTCAGAACTTTTCGTGAACTAAACGAGAGCTTACTCGTGCTGCGCTGCAGTCTGCACATTGCAGCTGCATGCAAGGAGATCGCTGGTCAGCTCAATCTCCGTTTGGGTTTGAGCGACACAGCCAACTGGCACGTGCTGTATTCCCGTGTCGTGTTCCTGTACTGGGGCGCGCCTGTCAGAGACCCACCGCGATTCCTGGTCCAGGAGCAGCAACAGGCCAACAACAGCCATTGAGCCAAGCCAAGCCAAGCCAATCAATGGTCAAACGTCACGTGACTTTTGACCTGGCCTTCATTCCCGGCACGTGACCTACTCCTCCTGTCTGGCTGCCGCCCTGGCCTGGATACCATGCTGCCACCGTATCGGAGGGGCCAACGCACTCAACAGCTCCATGTGTGGTCGTGGTGCCCACGGTGACTTGGTTCAAATTACAAGAATTGGAAAAACACATGAATATAGGATATGAATGCATATACAAAACAGAGTAGTCAAAATTTTTAAAAAAATATAGGAATAAGTGTTTGAATCAATTGTAAGAAACAACGTACAAAACAAGAAACATGAGGTTTGAGTAGATGTTTTTTCAAAATTAGTCAAATATATAAAGAACATTTCTTCATGCAAGCGGTTTTGTGAATCAACAAACTTTACGGTGACTCAATTCATAGGACTTTAGAGTGACTCAATCCAAAGGGGCTTAATTTCAATTGCATAGGTAAGTCTAAGATCTGACCAACACTTAGCCTAATAGTTTGTAGTCCTCCATACAATATAATAGAAAATTAGTGTCATTTTCTTCTTATAATATTCAAAAGTACATTCATATGGTGTTAATTTCGTAGCCATGAACAATATAGTACTAGCATGGCAGACGTGAGATGCAGAGGGCAGAGGAACGAACGGCTGCGATGGATGGACTGTAGGTGGAACAGGAAAGAACAGTGTTCCACGATGGGAGGATATGATGATATGACTAGAGGGGGCCCCGCGCGTTGCCGCGGGCCCACCTGGAGAAAAGAAAAACTTTAAAAAATTACGGTTAAAAACCCGGAGCAAAAAGGGGGAAAAATCTACGTGGAAATTTTTAAAAAGGAAAGAAAGCAAAAAAGAAAGAGAAAAGAAGGGAAAACGGGGGAGCAAAAAAAAAAGGTACTGTAGGACTATTCACCGGGCACTGTTCCTAAGTCGTTCGGGAAACTATAATATCTAATATGATATGATATCAGATATGAACATTCAAAGCGTGATCATGAAGACTACTGGAAGTTGAATTTCATATACCAATCTTAGACAATTAACTAGTACAATTAAAAGGGCCCTTCATAAGAAATAATTCATTTTTTTAATAAAGTGAAACAATGGCAAAATTTTCATGTTGGTTGAACTAAAAAAATAGACACCTGAAATATATGACAAAGTGGAAGACTACATAAGGCCAAACCATGTCCTGCAATTTGAAAAGGGACACATATAAGTTAGCTATTTTTGTTAGGATATAAATCACAAAAAATAGTGTTTTAAAATGATGTACCACAATGCATTCTATTAGTATCAAAGCATGCAAATTGAAGACGGTGCCAGTGATTTCACGGCGGCTCAGCATTTAAGAAATTTTGGGTTCTTCTATGAGGAAGTAGTTGAGATTAGGTTGTTTATTGATGTGTATTGATCTTTATGGCAATAAAACGATAATATTTATGTGAAAAATTTAATACTTGGTGATCCATAAAAAAGGTAATGTTATGGTAAATCTTATTCTTGTTTGTTTTGATACAAAATTTGTTTACGGTTGGATGATCCAAGCGCATCTTATAGTTTCAAAAGCATTATTATAGATTAGTATAGAAACTCATAAAACTACAATTTTCTTGCCACATTTGTCAAAAATAATATTCCCTAGTAAAGACATGTTAAGGTCCTAAGGGCATCTCTAATGGACCCCTTCCTAAAAAACTACATGTATTAGGAGAGATATGACTTTTTTCTTACTCCAACAGATCCCCTTTCCATCCCTCATTGTTGATTATCACCAAAAATTCACCCCCAACTCACCACAAACGGAGTAGGAGATGCAGGTCCCCATGTACATTTCCAAATCCTAGGCGTCTCTTCTTTTCCTCATGCCCCCATTCAGACATCTCCGCGACACGTCTAAACATTGGTAAAGCATCATCGTCCGCCCACTGATGCGCTACTAGGGCATCGTAAACGGAAAGCCCCGCCTACTACACTCCTTTATTGCATGGGTTGCTTCCACTCATGTAGCTCCCTCACACCTGTATTTCGACAAAGATCCATGAGATGCAACGATCAAGACGGAGAAAACAAGGGCTAACGTCCTCACTTTGTAGGCCACCAGCTTTCGAGGACGATGCCCCTTTGTCAGTGACTGCGAGATTAGAGACTCTGTTGTCGTTGAGCACAAGCCGAAGGCGGTAGGTGGCATCTACGGTGTACTAGCTATGGTAGACGAGGAAGTAGCTTGGGGTCATCGAAGCTGAAGAGGCCAAAGACAAGGGTGAGGAGCTCCTCCGGGAGGCCAATGATGTTGTGTTCCTTAACGTCCTTGGTGATAGAGGCGAGGAGTTGTGTCGACACAAGGAACTGAGGGGGAGGGGCAGTGGAGCGGGACGTGGCGGGTCTGCTGAGGAAGGAGGAGGCAGACATGGGGAGGAGTGGGTAGGGTGAAGAGAGAGTGGTGTGGATAAGAAGTACGGGAGTAGAGGAGTAGAAGAGGAATGAGATAAGAAAAACTAAATAAGCTCCCTGCATATGGATATATGTGTATTAGAGATGAATTAGTGGTGATCTACATAAATTTTCTCCATCAATAGCATGATATTGGAGTGGAATCAATACTAGAGCATCTCCAAGAGTACCCAATATTTTCTTCCTAAAAACATGAAGTTTTACAACTCCTAAAAAAAGTATCGGAAGGAATAAAGAAGGTCACTTCTAAGAGTTTCTAATAATCCACTCCTAAAATATAGAAGACAATTTTACATCAGGAATCCTATACTATTTTTATATATTCTCTCTTGTACATTTGCATCAGTAACCTTTTCCTACTCTTTCTTCTTTCCACGCCCTTGATTGGCCGATAAACACGTGCGGGAGAGAAGATACGCGCGACTTGGAAGCGTCTAACTTTACGCGGAACAGGGTGACTTTGTCCAAGTTCTAAAAGATTAGGAGGATAAATTAGGAGTTGTTAGAGAGATGTTTTTCTCATCTTACTAAAAACTAAGAATTAGAAAAAGATTTAGAAAACTCTCGGAGATGCTCGGTTCATCGGTGATCAGGGATGGTTGATGTTTTTTTCTCATCTTACTAAAAACTAAGAATTAGAAAAAGATTTAGAAAACTCTCGGAGATGCTCGGTTCATCGGTGATCAGGGATGGTTCATCGGAGAGATGCGCAATTTGCGGGATACCAGGGCCATATCTCCCATCGGAGGAGGAATGATTTCTTGTAAAAATAGCGTAGCAGGTAGCAAAAGGGGTTAGCACTTGCCAAACTATACTCGGAAGAAGGCAGGGTGTGGTGATTAGAAGAGGGCAGGCCAGCACCAGCAGGAATACAGGGTGGAGCCAGCAATTTGCGGCCTGGGTTTGGGTGTTTGGGAGGTGGCCGCAGCAGACAGCCGGACAGACAAACCTCCGGCTGTCCCGTTTCGCTACGCGTCCCCCGTATTCCATTTTCCTTCCACATTTTCTAGAAGGAAAGGAAGGCCTGTCACGAGGAGCAGGAGTAGTGCATTTGGATTCCCAGCGGCGGCGGCCAATCAAAGCAATCAGCCAGTCGCCCAGCCCCGCAGCCGCTCGCTCCCCTCCCCCAGTCCCCGATGCGAGGCCCAATGCCGGCCACCGATTCCTCGTCCTCCATCGGCCGCTCCATCCGTTCGCTCCGGCGGGACCAGAACCAGATCCACTCCTTCCCGCCGCCGCCTGACGACGCCACCGACGCCTTCCAGCGCCGCGCCGCCGAGCTCCTGACCAGCCTCCTCGCGCCCCTTGCCGCCGACGACGTCCTCTCCCTCGCCTGGACGCGCCGCCTCCTCGACGCCTTCCTCCTCTGCCTCGAGGAGTTCCGCGCCCTGCTCTTCGGCTCCGGGGACTCGCCCGCCGCGCGGCCCCCGCTCGACCGCCTCGTCGCCGACTTCTTCGACCGCGCCGTCAAGGCGCTCGACCTCTGCAACGCCGTCCGCGACGGCCTCGACCTCGTCCGCCAGTGGCGAAAGCACCTCGCCATCGCCGCAGCCGTCCTCGCCTCCTCCGCGCCGCCGCCGCTCGGGGAGGCCCAGATCCGCCGCGCCCGCAAGGCGCTCACCGACCTCACCATCCTCATGCTCGACGACAGGGACGGCGGGGGCGTCGTCGGCCAGCGCAACCGCTCCTTCGGCCGCCCTGCCAACGACAAAGCCGCCCGCGGCCACGGCCAGGGCCACCACCGCCGGAGCAGCAGCGGCGGGAGCTCCGGCTCCGGCTCCGGCACCCACCTCAGGTCCCTCTCCTGGAGCGTGTCCCGGGCCTGGTCCGCCGCGCGCCAGCTGCAGGCGATTGGGGGAGGCCTCCCGGTTCCCCGCCCGCAGGACAACGCCGCCACGGGAGGCCTTGCCTCGGCAGTCTACACCATGGGCGCCGTGCTCTTCATCGTCGCCTTCGCGCTCGTCGCCGCCATCCCGTGCCAGGACCGCGGCCTCCACGCGCATTTCTCCGTGCCCAGGAACCTCCCCTGCTCGGCCCCCATCACCACGCTCTACGAACGCATCCTCGACGAGTCCAAGAAGAAGGAGCGCAAGAACTCGTGCGGCCTGCTCAAGGAGATCCACCAGATTGAGCTCTCCTCCAGGCACCTCATGGAGATCACTGACGCCGCCGAGTTCCCGTTGCACGAGGACAAGGATGCCCAGGTGCGGGAGGCCGCGCAGGACCTAGTGCACCTGTGCGAAACCATCAAGGAAGGGCTCGACCCGCTCGAGCGCGAGGTCAGGCAGATGTTCCACCGGATTGTGCGCACACGCACAGAAATCCTTGACTGCTTGAGTAAGCCACATGGCGCCCAGTGATGAGAAGATACAGAGATAGGCTGGGAAACAGGGAAGCCGCACTTGCTTGCTTGCTGTGATGCCGCTTATGACGAAACATTGTTGTGAAATGCAGCAGCAGGGGTGAGCCCGGTTCAGATGAGGTAGCTTTTCTCTGCGTAAGTTAGCAACTACTACACCATATACATGTGTCTTCATAGAGGCTTGTCCTTCTGTTTGATAAATTGGTTTCTTCATTTTTTTCATTTCATTTTCTCGTCTTTGTAGATTGTGAATCCTTACTTGGCAGTGCTTCGTAGTAATGGTCTAATACTATTTGTTCCATTCTTTTCATCTGGTTTGATGTGGTAATGTCAGTCACTTCGGTGATTAGTTAATGTTCATATGGTTAGCATCTGTGCCAACACAGAAACGAAACAGGCTTATGGTGCTATGCTGGAAGTGTTGAGAGATTGTGAGCTGATGATATTGACACAACCACCATTTTTTTTGTGCCCAAAGATTAGCGAATGTATATAGTCTGATCAAAGGAGACGACACTTCATTGATCACTCAACATTAACTTATGTTGGCTTGGTCCATAGCAATGCTTTTGTTTCCTCCGTCCTGATACTTCATTGATCACTCAACATTAACTTATGTTTGCTTAGTCCATAGCAATGCTGCTTGTTTCTTCCATCCTGTTTTTGTGTGTCTAGACTTTGTGTTTCAAATGAACACATCAAATGCGTGCTTTGCCACTGATATTGTTGTCTATAACTCTATATTGGGAAAATAAGGCGAATGGACAGAAACAACTGACATAGTTAATTTCTTTGTCAATGAACTAGTTTGGGTGAGCTGTACCTTACTTGGTCCCCGTATTTAAATTTGATTGTATACTTGAAATGTGTCCTATTCTTGTATACAGACTATATATAGTTAAGAAGAGATATACAGAAATACTGTTGTATTTCAGAGCATAGTTTTTGAGGCGCCGCGGCGAGGCGCGGCGCCAAACCCCCTTCACAACGCCTAGGCGTTTGTGGCGGACGCCTAGGCGACGCCATACACACATTGTAAGGCGTTGTACTATAGAATTTTATATACTACTGCAGCACATACATACCTCGTTTGTTGCCAATTCTTGAGCCCAGGTTCCTTCCTTTCCTTTCCAAAAGCTCTTCTCCCATGTAGCATCCATCCCCCTTGAAGGAAACTGCATAACAATTACAGAATTCAGCAACCAAACAAGTTATTAATTGCTGAGAATTAAATAGGAAACAATACACAAGAGTCAGGATAACAAATTAGCAAGCAGCCAAGCATTAGTGCATGCATTAGCATTACAAATGACATCATAGTGCCTCAAATAGTTCACGAACTTAGAGTCTTAGTCTTAGACTGAAGCACTGAATTCTAAACCATACTAATTAAGTCAACTACACCAAAGCCATACAACAGGAGTGCAGGGCAACACAAAAGTACAGCTAGGGTGCAGGACACAAAAGAATCCATCAGCAGGAGTGCAAATCTCTATTTCAGCACTCAAAATCCATCATCAAACTCATCAGGATCAGTAGCCCTGTCTTCTTCAGGAGCAGGAACATTGCCATCTTCTTCACAATCGCTCACTTCCGCATCATCATGTGGGTCTTCAACTTCATCTCCATCTTCCTCTTCTCCTCCATCTCCATCTTCAGTAGCAGCAGGAACATTTCTTGAACGACTATAATATCGAGTAGGAGCAGCTCTTCTAGGGAGATTACGACCCTGCAGCGTCTGTGATGCACCGGTGGCTTCATCAACAAGCTGCCATGTGAGGTCATTGACAGCATCGGACCCTCGAACACCCGGAGTATGCACATGCAATGAATCAGCCCATTCATTGTCCCAATCGAACTCCTCAATGACCAAAGGGTCATATTTCTTGCCTGCCTTCTCACGCATAAGCTGAAACCTTGTTCTCATCTTCCGATTATATGAAACAAAGACAATATCATTCAATCTCTTGTGCAGCAGCCTATTCCTTCTCTTTGTATGCATCTACAAATAAAAAATCAGATTGGAAGCAAAACAAAAAAATCAGATGGGCAGCGAAACAAAAAATCAGATTGTATGCATCTAAACAGAAATTTTTAATCACAAGGATACTCACATGATTGAAGATACTCCAACATCTCTCACAACCAGATGAGGATGCACACAGACTAACTATACGCTTAGCAAGTCTTTGTAGTTCAATGGCTCGGCCTCCATAAGAACGCCACCAATCAACTAGATGCAAAGTACAGCACATATTAGGAGTTTGGAATGCAATTAAGTTGCTGAAATTTGCAAAACTGAGATTAACGACACTTACGAGGACTCATTTTGTCATAGCTTTCCTTTGCCATTTTGTTTGAGAAGGCATCTCCACGCTGCTCTTCATACTCAATGGCCTGCCTATTGATCTTCATTTGTGTTTGCACATCTGGAACCATTCTTCCAAGCACTTCAATGAAACAACCCCTTAGTTGTCCAATAGTGGCATCATCATTGGCTTTTACAAGAGGAAAAAATTTTCCTGGGTTCAAATAAAGAGCAGCCCCATACAGTGGATGCTCCATTTGGTTCACCCAACGCTTCTCAATAATTTTCATGATATTCTTGAGCAGGCCTTGCTTGGTTGATATATTGAAGCTTTGCTTTATCCTCTCTTTTGCATGATTCATTAGAGCTGTGACCTCTGGCATTGCAGGCTTCTCATCACCATCAACAGCCCTCAAAACAATTAAGAGTGGGGCTGAAGCTCTTAGGCAATCTTCTATTGAGTTCCAAAACTCAATAGATAGCACAGTGTCTTGCACTTGTTGGCCTGCTGTAGTTTTACACAAGTTGTTCCCAGTCCATGTTTCACTAACAAACAAGCTCTTTAAGGCATCCTTGTTCTTGTACAAACTCTTCAATGTTAGAAATGATGTGGCAAATCGAGTCTTTGCTGCCCTTACAAGATCAGTCCCACCTGTTTGAGCCCTCATTGCACTAAGAAGCCTCCCATGCCTATAAATGAATGTGGTGACACGCTGTGCACGTGCAATAGGTTTCTTGAATGCCTTCAAGTTCCCAATTTCTTCCAACATCAGATCCAAGCAATGTGCAGCACAAGGACTCCAAAACAGTGTGGGAATCCTATCCATCAAGATCTTACCAGCAGCCTTGTAGTTAGCGCCATTGTCGGTCACAACTTGAACAACATTGTCCTTTCCGATGTCCTCAATCTTCTCCTGTAACAAATCAGCTAACATTGTTGCACTATGAACTTCACTTGATGCATCAACTGACTCCAGAAAATATGTTCCCTCAGGGCTGTTCACAAGAAAATTAATCAAGTGGCGCCCTCTCATATCAG
The DNA here is from genome assembly GCA_038087645.1 of Saccharum hybrid cultivar R570. Lineage (NCBI taxonomy): Eukaryota > Viridiplantae > Streptophyta > Magnoliopsida > Poales > Poaceae > Saccharum > Saccharum hybrid cultivar. The sequence continues at coordinate 44,155,928 of JAQSUU010000534.1, forward strand.
TCCACCCATCTGATATTAGTGTACATCCATATTGCTTCCAGGCCAGCTCATGGTCCTTCCTCATGTCAGTTGTCAGCTTAACACATTGTTTAAGCAAAGGTTCACCAAGCTGCTGGTTAGTTGGAGGCTTATACCCTGAACCATATTGGGCTGTTGCCTCACAAGCAATCTCAAATTGCCTTGAATTTGCTGCATTAAAGGATACACCACACTCCATGAACCATAGTGCCCATTGCCTATCCACATATTCCTTCTCATCCTTAGTCTTTGTGCTGGATTCAATGGTGGGTTGAAAGACCTTTGCACGCCTTTCATCTACTATCTGTTCAGGTGTTCTTCTCATCATGCCAACAACTGACTTTGTTGTCTTTGGTGTTGAGTTGCCACTGCTAGGTCTTGAAGCCTTGAATTGATAGATAGCATGCCTTTTCTTCGCAGCTGTCCCAGAACTTGGCTTTTTTGCAGCCACTTTTGGTGTTGCAGCAGCTGCTGCTGCTTGTGCATCTGCTGCTGACACCTCCACAACTGCATCTTCTGGTTCTCCATCCTCCTCTTCAATACCATCCAAATACAAGGGCCTTCTTCTCTTCTTTTGCAAGTAAGTTTCCATCTCTATTCTGATTTCAGTTGTAACCTTTCCACAAAGGACAATATCACCATATCCACCAGCCAAATGTTGCTTGAACCTCTTTATGCCTCCTGAACCCTCATGTCCACACAAGATACATGTCACCCAATCTCTCCTAGCAGGGTCCTGCCAGTAGGCATATTTCCAGCCCGGATCATTGGACTTTGCTTTCCTTGCTGGATCAGTCTTGGGATCATAAACAGGTGGTTCACTTGAGCCTGCCATGTTGCTGGATGCTACATAAAGAAAGCAAGAGCATTACTAGTAGCAGGTAGCTGATAAGGCAAAGGATGCACTGAAAAGCAATGATAACACATAAAATCTCTATGGATTAAAAAAATGCTGACCCTTCAGTAACAAACATGCAAAGAAATCCTTGTGCTTTTTTGTGTGTTGGAGTTGTTCCAAATTCACTTCAAGATATAGGCCGGGCTTCTGACGGAGCGAAGCTCCGGCCCGTCGCCACACACACTTCTCCTAAAAAGCAGGTGCCTGAAATCTGCCTTTTTATTCAGGCGACGTGGTGGTCCTTTGATCTGTCTTTTCTTTGTGTGAATTTAGATCCATTAGATCTTCATCTGATGGTTCAAAGCCGTTGCCTAAAGAGATGCTATTTTTCAGGCACCTGGAAAATAGCAAATCTCTCTTTTTTTTCCCCAGTTTTCCTCCAATAAACCATGTGGTTATAAGGTTTTCACTCTTCATGCGCTTCAGGTGCCTGAAAATGCCTGAGTGGCTTCAGGTGCGAACAGCAGACAAGCAAAGGGAGGGAAAGAATATATCTACCGTTGATTTTCCATGAGACACGTCACATGCGTAGCCTGAGATGAGCCTTAATTTCAGGCACCTGATTAATAGCATGTCCCTAAGGTTTTCGACTTTTCGGTGTCCAATTTTCATTCCTTATAAGTGAATAGAGGGAACTCTCTGCCTCTTCGAAGAGGTTTCTTCAGATGAAAAACTGAAATGATTGTAGTTTTTCTTAGTGGGAAAGAACATTTTCTTTCGTCCCATGAATGACAGTTCTTTTTAGAAAAAAAAGCATGGCAAGAGATTTGCTGTATAAGATGTATTAGTTGAGGAAAAGGGTGAAGATAAAACAGGGAGGTGTCCAGCCGAGCACACAGACAGAGACCTGATAAACAGAAGAAGAAAGCAAACTCAACTATAGGCCTAGCTTATTTCAACGTAACAAAGCTTCAAAAGCTATCACCACCATGATTCCATGACAACAGCACATGGTAGCTACCTGTCACTTACACAACACTGAGAAGAGATACGCTGAGCGACATATATGGCGCCATGACCTGTTACAGTTACAGCTAGGCGGAACTAGCTAGCTACGTATAGCTCATCATTCACGCGTCGGCCGCGAGCCCCTCGTCTCCGGCGGCGGCGGTGTCGAGCTGGGCCGACGATGAGATATCGACGCGTGGGGCGGTGTTGCGCACGGAGCAGTTGAGGCGGATCTCTCCGGCGGTGCCGGTGAGGACGTCCATCTGGCTCATCTTGACGAAGGACCTGGCGAACTGGTCGAAGAAGGCGGCCTGGTTGAGCGCGAAGCGGGTGGCGGTGCGCATGGTGTCCGGGTGGCTGATGAGCCCCTGGTCCGACTTGAACAGCCCCTGCCTCGCGATCAGGTCGAAGTAGTACTTGTTGTCGAAGGCGTTGGGCGTGCGCACGTCCAGCACCTGGCTCACCACGTTCCCGCTGGGGTCGCTGGCGCACTTGGCCGCCAGCTTCTGCCGGAACGCCGGGTCCATGGTGTCGTCGTCCGCGTTGGGCGGCAGCCGGTCGCTGAAGGAGGCGCAGTGGCCGCGGCCCACGGTGTGCGCGCCGGACAGCGCCACCAGGTCCGCCTTGTCCAGGCTGCGGTTCTTGAACGCCTCGATCAGCGTCGGCACGTCGAAGAAGGGCGCCGGCAGGGTGCCCACCAGGTCGCTCGACGCCGGCGCGAGGCCGTCGCGCCGCCCGAGAGGAACGTCGAAGAAGGGGCCGCCGGACTAGGTGGATGGAGTAGTCGATATACAGTATGATCGATCAGTATTACGTGACAGTCTAGCTGGCTACTCAATGCAAAGGTAGGTAGCTAGCTTGTAGATAGGGTGAACGGCCGGCGACTTACCGCGACGACGGCGTCCCGGGTGGCTAGCGTGGTGATGTCGGCGCAGGACACGGTGGGCCCGCAGGCGTCATGGACGGTGGCGCGGATGTCGTCGATGAGCTTCAGTGCCTCGGGACGCAGCGTCTGGTTGGGTATCTCAATCTGCTCGCTGTTGGGACCCGACAGGAGCACGGACGCGTCGCAGCCCTGATTGTTGATGGTACATTAATTAGTTTTCATCGTCAGCATCAACGTTAACGTAGCAGGCAGGGTCGTTACCTGCGGGAAGCAGTCGTGGAAGAAGATGCGGATGAGCCCGGCGGCGATGCCGATGTCGCGGCGGAGAGCCTCGGTGACGTGCCAGCTCACGATGTCCTCCACGTACGGGCAGGACACGTCGTAGAAGCTCCAGGAGAGGCCGTTGGCGATGGGTTCGTTGTACGGGCATCGCATTGCATCATCATAGACAGACTAAATTAAGCAGCAAGGAATTAAACATGGATCAAGTGAAATGGTGGTGGGAGGTAATAAAAGGTATTTTCATGTCGCACTCGCACCGCATGAGTTTTAAATCAGTAAATTGATAATAAGTCTTCTGCTGCCATATCATAAGCATATATGCAACTTCGTTGCAGCTTCGTTCCACATATACTGCACACCCATGACCCACCTACTAATCCCTGTTGTATATACTAAATACTAGTATCATCTATCCCTTGCTAACTCAAGTCTCAAGCTGACCATTCTTGCATGAGAGAATTCCGTATGTGCCACCGAATGATTCCAGAATTCCGAGTTCGCCACTGAATATTTGGTCTGGACATGAGTGCCATTGAAAACGTTTCAAAGTTCCGTATATGCCACTGCCGTCAACACCGTTACCTCTGCGCTGTTAACTCTGACGGGACACTGTAGCAACGCCGGTTACTGTAGCAGCCGCGCGGATTACTGTAGCCGGAGTGCTGTAGCTGCGCCTGGATTTTTTCCGCCCTATCATATAAGACTCGTATATGGGCACTACGCTACAAAATTAGTGCTAGTAATTAATTGAAGCTACCAATTACTAATTACGTCGAAAAGAAATAAAAAAATAAAAATAATAAACACAACAAAGAGAAAATTTTTTCTCTTTGTTGTGTTTATTATTTTTACTTTTTTATTTCTTTTCGACGCAATTAGCAATTGGCAGCTTCAATTAATTACTAGCACTAATTTTGTAGCGTAGTGCCCATATACGAGTCTTATATGGTAGGCCGGAAAAAATCCAGGCGCAGCTACAGCACTCTGGATACAGTAATCCGCGCGGCTGCTACAGTAACCGGCGTTGCTACAGTGTCCCGTCAGAGTTAACAGCGCAGAGGTAACGGTGTTGACGGCAGTGGCATATACGGAACTTTGAAACGTTTTCAATGGCACTCATGTCCAGACCAAATATTCAGTGGCGAACTCGGAATTCTGGAATCATTCGGTGGCACATACGGAATTCTCTCTTCTTGCATTGCGTGCATTGGTTCCTTTTGTTGGTTTGAACAAATATGACATACAGCTGCTCATTAGTGCCACATTCCACGGACCAAGATAGGTTAGACTAAGCCAACTGCCAAGCGGCCTGGTGCATGCACTCATATATACCAATATATAACAACATCGACAGGAACATGATGATGCATTTCTCTAACGACATCTATGAATAGTATATATATTGTTAATGGGAATGTCTAGTGTAACTGTACACTGCACCAGTTGGAAAGCTAGCTAAGCTGCCTGCCGCCTTTTTTCCCCTTTTAAATTTGGGAAATCCTAATTTAAATCGTAGGTTAATTGTCAATGATCCGTTGTTAGGAAAATGACCATTTGGATGGGATAGGCGGGATGATACCTGCCACTTGCATTTGCATGACAGATAGAGTGTGCCCACATTGCCACGTACTAATCTCGTCTTCTACAGCGGCCCCAGCAGGTGTAGTCGTCGTTAATCTTGAGGTGCATCAGGTCAGCCAGGGAGGCAGCACATGGATTCCTACTTCCTGCAACCACCCTCTCCAAAAGTCAAGCTCACAATCTTTCCTTTGATCCACAGGGACCTCGACCATGTCCAGCAACCAAGAAGTACAAGCTGAGTATATATACCTAAGGCCATGTTTGAGGCCAGCCAAACGGGTCTCCGAGATGCCGCTCCTCATTCCCGCTGTCTAGAGCGGCAGACGAGAGGACCCGAATAAACTAGCTTAACCTAGCTCCTTCAATTCCTTCGTGCTTGCAGGCCCGGACAAAAATGCCCCTCTGTGGGCGTGAGCAGGAGCGCAAATGACGGGCGAGGCAGAGGTGGAGGCGTCTGTAGACATTTCATCTTTTTTTTTTCTATCCTGGGAAGCTGTTTTAACAAAGCTCTTACCAAAATAGCTTCACTCCAAGGGTAAAACTGCTCTTAAAGCCCGTAACCAAAAAAACGTTCCACAAGCCAAGCAAAGTTGTGTCAAACGACCTCTAAAAGCATTTTCAAACGTTGCCCCCACTAAAATAGAGCTCCTATTTTTTTGAGTAAGGGCTCTCTACTTTTAGAGCTTTGTTTTCATCATTCAACTCCAATAAGAGCCCCCCTACATCTAAGCTTCTATTTCATTCTCTTATATTTTAATATAATCTTCATGTATATCCTTCATGGCACTATTATAAATTCAAACTTAAAAAATTATAAACCATACAAATGAACTCTATTTAAACTCATGATTTCAAATAAGACAATTTAAATTCAAATTCAAATTTATCAACTATAAAAATCATATGGGCATATTGAAATTGTCTATGACACCACATAGCAACAAATTATGATAAAATTACAATGGATCATACTAGCTAGCGCCCAGAAATGCTCCACAAGATCATCTCGAAGTTATTGTGAGCATAAAAAGAAATTAGTTTTGCAAAACTATGCCAAATAAATCTAGGGGGAAAATGTAATCATTGGCAGAGAAGCCTAAGCTCTTAGGGGCAGAGCAAAAGCAAAAACACTGGGTCTGCAAAAGTCGGCTTAGTCGAGTTTTCTAAGAAAACCAAAAAAAGTCCTAAATTCAGAAGCAAGGTGAGGCCAAGCTTTGAAGAGTTGTCGGCAAATACAAAGAAGAAAGGGGCTAATCAAAAGGAAGAGAATTGTCCAAGGAAGAATGATTTGAAATCATCGACAAAACATAAGGAAGAACTAAGCCATGAGTCATAATATAATTGAGCCACTGCACCCCATTCTATTTCCGGGCCGACTTGGTTATATCCTTTGCACTTACTAACCTTGGGATTATACTAGTATGCATATGCAGTCATATAATATTTAGTATCATATTGCATATTCAAACTATAATTCATCACTTAACAATAATTTGGTCAAAACTGCATCTTCCGGTCATAAAGAAAGTGAGAAGGGCAGCAAAGAAGTTTCTACATCTAACCACCGAGCTAGTGTCCCTCTGGATTATCTCACACACAAAAGAGGAGATCGAAGTGGACGCGAAGACTGGATCAATGAAACAAGTGTAAGTGATTCCAGCAAAGCCCAAATCTAAAAAAAAAAAGTCTAGAAGCCGAAACGGGTTGTTTGTAGCCTCAGTAGGCAGTGCTTGCGCCGCAATAGCAGCAGTTGGAGCCGGCTAAAAGTAAGTGCTGCACTCCCCAGCCCAAGGCCAACAGCCCATGAGCGGCCCATAATGCACCGGCGACACTACCGCGCCACCGGACTTCCTGGTTCCTGCTCGCCGCAGCACCGCCCGGCCACGGACCTCGGTGACCGTGAGTTCGTCTCTCGCCGTGCCGGTAGTCCACCCGGCACCGGTCGTCTGCCTTGACTCTCCTCGGCCAGCCAGGCGGACCGGCCACCACCCACTGCGAGCCTGTGACTCTGCGAAGCAGAAATGCATGGGTTGATGATTAATTGTTGCTATTTGATTTGTTTAATTAATGATGCCGTCGCCTTTTAGTTAAAAAAGTGAATAGTCAAATCTTTGCTCGATCACTATTACTGACTTTCTGTGGAGGTACCAAACTTAGCTTGCATTGTTTAGAGCCAGGGGGGGACAGACCTTTACTGGGACTGGTTTCTAGTGCTGCTTGGTACTGTAGGTGCTTGCACCTGCACTGTTGCACAGTTGCAGCGTGGTGCAGTTCGCCAGTTCAGGTGCAAGCGTGCTGTTGCTTGCTGCTTCTGTATGGTCGTATGGTGGTGCATTGGTGGGTGCTTGCAAGTTGCAGGCTCGCTGGCTGTAGGCTTGTAGCTTTGCACATCTAGCGTAAAACATTCCACCTTAAGTTCCCGTCTTCCGTCCGTTTACGGACAGTTTCCATCCGTATTAGTTCGTTTTCGTATGTCCGCATAATCTGATCCCATTTCCAATTCCAGCTTTTCTGAACCCGCTTTTATTTCCGTCAAAAAAAAATATAGAAACGGAAATGGAAAAGGTGTTTTCCTGTCTATTTCCATCCGTTTTCATCCCTAACAGCAGTCCAGCAGAGCCAGCAGTCGAGGCTGGGGCTGGCTTTCTTATGTACAGTACAGGGGACTGCTTCGTCGTCCATGAGACACCTGTGGGACATGGAATCGCCATTTTTAGGGCAAAGAAAAGGCAAAGGCAAAAATGATAGAGAGAGAAAAGATTGATTTTCTACTCTGATCTCGTCACCCATTTGGCCATTTATTATAACAAAATTTAAAAAGCTAACACGACGATAGGATGCATGCGCGGACAATGTAAATGCAACACTGCCAGTGGCTGCTAGCAAGGTGACACAGACGCACGGCCGCGATGAGATGCTGATGCCTCTTTTGCAGCTGTAACTAATCAGGCGTCGGCCGCGAGCCCCTCGTCGCCGGCGGCGGTGTCGAGCTGGCCTGATGAGATATCGACGCGGCGGGCGTTGGGCACGGCGCAGTTGAAGCGGACCTCTCCGGCGTTGCCCGTGAGCACGTCCATCTGGCTCATCTTCACCATGGACCTGGAGAACTGGTCGAAGAAGGCGGCCTGGTTGAGCGCGTAGCGCGTGGCGGTGCGGTTGGTGTTGCCGTCGTTCATGAGTCCCTGGTCCGACTTGAACAGCCCCTGCTTGGCGATGAGGTCGAAGTAGTACTTGTTGTCGAAGGCGTTGGGCGTGCGCACGTCCAGCACCTGCGCCGCGTTGGGGTCCTTGGCGCACTTGGCCGCCAGCGTCTGCCGGAACGCCGGGGCCATGGTGCCGTCGTCCCCGTTGGGCGGGAGGCGGCTGTTGAAGGAGCTGCAGTGGCCGCGGCCGACGGTGTGCGCGCCGGAGAGCGCCACGAGGTCGACCGCGTCGAGGCTCCGGTTCTTGAACTTCCCCAGCAGCGTGGGCACGTCAGTGTCGGGGCCCGGCAGGGTGAAGACCAGGTCGCGGGACGCCGGCGCCAGCCCGTCGCGGCGGCCCAGAGGCACCTCGAAGAAGGGACCTCCAGACTGCATGCATTGCTTTGTGGTCAGCTTAATTTTGGGTGGGATACGTGGACGTGGTCCGGCGATGGATCGGACTCCGACTTACCGCGACGACGGCGTCCCGGGTGGCTAGCGTGATGATGTCGGCGCAGGACACCTTGGGGCCGCAGGCGGCGTGGACGGCGGCGCGGATGTCGTCGATGAGCTTCCGCGCCTCGGGACGGAGCGTCTCGTTGGGTCCCAGATTCTGCTCGCTGTCGGAACCCGACAGGAGGACGGACGCGTCACAGCCCTAAATTTGCGTGGTGTCAGCATTCAAGCATCACCACACCAACGACGGCAACATGGATGTCCTCCTACGTACCTGCGGGAAGCAGTCGTGGAAGAAGATGCGGATGAGTCCCGCGGCGATGCCGATGTCGCGGCGGAGGGCGTCGGCGACGTGCCAGCGCACGATGCCCTCCACGGAGGGGCAGGACGCGTCGTAGAAGCTCCAGGAGAGGCCGTTGACGATGGGCTCGTTCACGGTCACCGTGGCCGACGAGAGGGCGGCGCAAATGGCTATTGCCGCAAGCACGGCGGCCACTGCTACTCTACTGCTGGACCTGATGGCCATTTTGCTCGATCTGCCTCGCTTGCACTGCAGTGCAGTGCAGTGCAGAGGTAGCTGCTTGATGGGTCGTGAGTGTGTGTGGCTTCCACGAGTCATAATCATTTATTTATAGGCGGGCGGTTAGTTATGGACGAACGGATATTTTCTCCACATGGTCGGACCGGACCGGATCGGACCGGACCACATCGATCTAGGCAGGCTACAGGCAGGCATGCATGCATTGCATCGGCCGGTCTGATCCTTCCACTTGTTCCATTGTATATTTGCATCGACATCGAGCGCATCAACTTGGACTAAATTAAAGCAAGAAGAAAAGCTGCATGGTTCATGTGCATGGTGGTAGGTGGTGATTAAAGGTAATTTTATTTTATGCGACACCCCATACATGTTTTTTTAACCACATAGTACCGTTCTTTACTACCATGATGCATATACATGCACGCCCTCTCTGATAAAGATCCTAGCGCTGATTCTTAGCTAAATCCAGCAAAGGCTCTCCTAAACAATTTTTCAGAGAAAAGTAATTCTTTGCTGGTTCTGTGAAGTGATTCTCTAAAATAAAAGCTAAAAGTCTGGGAGCTGAAAAAAGCAAATTTTCCTGATTCTGTGAGGTGATTCTCTATCGTGATTTTGAGAGTTTATGCTAAAGAATTAAAGAAAATACTTGTAGCAGCAGAATCACTTCTATCAGAGAATCAGCTTTCATGGAGAATCAGACCCTGTTTGGAGAGGCTTCTCTCGGCTCCGACTCCAGCTCTGACACTGTAGCAGTACTATGGCAGAGCTAGGAAAAGCCCCCAAAAGTCAGCTCCTCCGACTCATTTGTTTCGTAGCTCATTTCAGTGGAGTTAGAGCTGTTTTCTCCCGTGCTACAGTTAAACATTACTCTTGAGTAACACAGGAGCTAGAGCACTTGAGAGCCATACAAACATAGCCTCGGAATCAGATGGAGCTCTACTAATCAAATAGGCCCGCACTTTCCTTCGTTGCTTCACTCCACGTACACTGAACCCATGGTCCCATGCCACCTATACGGCACTAGGTCCGCCGGGTCCGACAGGTTCTTGCTGGCGAACGCCGACAGCAGCTCGTCCACGGTCGACGTCGGCGGCGGCAGCGTGAACACGTCGTTGCTGGACGCCGGCGCCGCGCTGTCGAGGCGGCCGAGCGGCACCGTGAAGGAGGGGCCGCCGGACAGGCTGACGGCGTCGCGGGTGGCCAGCACGGTGATGTCGGCGCACGACACCGTGGGCCCGCACGCCGCGTGCACCTTGGCGCGGATGTCCTCCACCAGCTGCACGGCCTCCTCCTGCAGCCCGACGTTGGGCGGGAGGCCGCGCTCGCCGTTGTCCAGCAGGATGGACGCGTCGCACCCCTGCGGGAAGCAGTCGTGGAAGAAGAGCCGGAGGAGCCCCGCCGTGAGACGCACGTTCTGCTGCAGCGCCGCGTCCACGGTGGACCGCACGATCGTCTCCAGCTGCGGGCACGAGTCCACGTGGAAGTACACGGACAGGTCGTTACCGCCGGCAGCAGGGCGGCTAGTAGCCAGAGGCACGACGGGCCTCGAGGAGACGGCAGCGGCGGCGAGCAGCACGCCGACGGCGGCGGCCACGACGAATACACGGCCACTCATTGTCGCCTGCCGCGTCGTGTTGCTACTACTCTACCACTCGCTAGTGGAGTAGACAGTACAAAGTTGCTAGCTTTGCTGGAGCACTGAAGCCCGCGGCTGTTGATATTTATAGCCAGTTCATCAGTTGCAGCCAAGTCGATGGAGCTGGGTTAGTCACATAAGCATGGCTAATAATCAACCAATCTGTTAGCTGTACGATATTGTCATATTATTTACACCAAGTTAAAAGCCCACCTATATAATACTCCCTCCGTCTTTGAGTAAATTAATTGCTAGAGTTATCTAAAGTCAAACTTTGTTACGTTTAACTAAATTTCTAGAAAAGAACACAGAAATATACTCTGAAAACTAAAACAACAGCTTATAAAAAGTTTGACTAAAGATAACTGTGAAAACTGATTTATTTAAGGATGGAGGGAGTACGTGCTACATCATTAATAATTGTCCCACCTTATTCTCTCTCATAGAATTTCTCAAAACTCGTGTATCAGCTGAATACAGATGTGATGTGATACTAGTCCGCTTATACATCCTCTCATCATATACTTGATCTTAGTAAGCTGAGGTGAGATATGATAACAACTCTCCCCTGTCTTTTTACATGTCGTATTAGTCTTCTCCCTGGGTCAAGCATTTGTACCATTGACCTTTAATTTGTAAATATATATATAGGTTAATAGTATAAGATTTATTACCTTTGGAATATGGTCTACGAGACGAGAGGTACAGTGGTACGTATGGATATGATTAATACTCCCTCTGTTCAAAAAAATGTCATTCTCTCAATTTTTACAAAGTCAAAGAGTTTGAGTTTTAACTAAATTTATATATAAAAAATATATTAACATTCATGATACAAAATAAGTATTGTTAGATTAGCTATACAATATATTTTTAAAATAAAATTATTTGAAGATAAAAATACTAATATTATTTACTATAAACTTAATTAAATTTGAGAGTTTGACTGATGTGAACGCAGGGAGTAACTGGACGGCCCTGTTCGCTTGAACTTATCTGTCAGAATCAGCCAGTCATTCAGCAGCGTTTTTCTCTCACAATAAATCAACATCAGTATCAGCCGCTTTTACACCCAGCAAACAGGGCTGTTAATTGGGGCCACGACAATCGATGCTGCATCGCGTCAGTTCACGTGATTGAGAAATTAATCAACTGTACGGAGTACTCCAGGGATGATCTAGAGACGCAGCGAGTTGTGGCTGCATGTGCAGGTGGAGTGGATTGGCAGTGCCGCAGCAAGATTAGATACCCTGTGCCCTGCCGGCCCGGCTGCGGGCTGCGTACCTGCACCTGCCCCCCCCCCCCCCCCCCCCCCCCCCCACGAGGCCACGACCCGCGTGTGCCGTGCGCACGCCGCTCCATGTCCATGGCCACATGCGAATATGCGATGCCATTCCATCGCAAGGGGCTGCAGTGCAGTTTCCTCCATCGTCTCCAACTATATTTGGCCATTTGGCCCAAGCACTATGGGCCGGCATGGGCCCGACCCGATAAAGCACGACACTAGCACGGCATGGGCACAGGACTCATAGTGCCAGTGCCGGCGTGGGCACGATCCCGGGCCGTGCCTGGCCGCAGGTCCGGCCCGTAGTGCCGGCACGGGCACGACACGATTAATGGGCCGGCACGACGGTGACTCGATTATTTTGGATTGTTGGATTGATTTGTGTTATTTCTGACCGTTAGATTGACTTGCAACATCTCTAAGACGGTATAAAAGCAAATCTCTCCTCATTCTCTGTCATTTCTCCCTCTCCTAGTCGCCGTTTCTTTTCTCGCTGCTCCTCCCGGCTCGTCCCGTCCTCCTCCGGAGTGCTAACCGCAGAAGCCACTTTCTCCCCCACTCGTCTTCTCCTCAATGCCACTCCCTGCCCCACTCGTCTTCTCAAGGCACGGTGGCGACGCGAGACACAGCTTCGGTGGCTCGACGGCGTTCGCGCGGTGGCGCGGCGTGCTCGGTGATGCGGCGATGAGAGACAACCTCCACGCGGCGGCGGTGCGACGGCCTGGAGCGCGAGGTCTGCGGCGTCGCGTGCGCGGCGGGCGAGGGCGCACGGCGGCGTCGTGGGCGAGGGCGCATGGCGTGGCGCGACGACGGCGCACGGCAGCGTGGCGGCGCGGGCCAGCACGAGCACTGTAGGCCGTCGTGCCTAGAGGCACGACACAGCACGACTAACCTCCCATAGTGTCGTGCCTGGGCTGGGATGTAACACCCCGGTGTTACGCAAGCATATAGGCACTGCAAATCATGCATATTATGCATCATCAACATCATGATCATACCTGCCTAATCACGTTAAGTAATAACTGAAACAACACTTTGAAACATATGAAACATGCTCGTGAAACATGAATGTTGCATACACTTGTTTAAAATTGTTTTACCTTAATTATGCTGCTAGGCTCATAAAACATGTTTGTCTATAATTGTAAATCATCTAGAATTATGTAACACAAATTTTAGAGCAACTTTGGTATTCAAAGTTTTGTCAAATTTTCTTTTAAAAATATTATTGAAAAATGGTCAAAAACCCTCCATATTTAGATTTTACTTTCCAATTCAAAATCTGTTTGGAATTTTGAGTTGGTCCCTTAATAAAAGTTGTAGAGAATTAAATTCTAAGCAACTTTCATTTTTGGGTCATTTCCAGAAAATACCATTTTCTTGCTCCAAATTCGATTTAAAGCCGCTGCCTTTTGAAAATCTTGAAAAAGAATTGAAAAATAAAAAGAAAAACTCTTCTTCGCCTGGGTGGGCTGGCGCCTCGCTTCTGGCCCGCTCGCGCAAGCCAGCACGGCCCATCTCGCGCTCGCGCCCGCGCTCCCGCGCGCGTCCGCGGTCTAGTGGACCGGGCGCACGCCGCTCCCCCGCCTGCACCCGCGCGCCGTGCCCAACCCACGCGCGCGCCCCGCCGCGTGGACGCGCCGCACCAGCGGCCATGGGCGGTGACTGGCCGGCCGGTCAGAGCCCCTGCACCGGGACGGAATCGCGTCCAGGGTCGCTCACGACCGCGCCTTAACCCCCGCGCCCGCTCCCGCTATCCCCACGCGCCTCTCATTTTTGAACGTCGCCACGCTCCTCGCCACCGCGCGGCCGCCCGCCTTTGCCGCAGCCACCGAGCTCGCCTGCGCCGCCTTGCCTTCGCCCGAAGCTCCGCAAGCTTCTGCGTGAGCCTCGCCTCGACGTAGCCCACCTCCGGCACCGCTGTTTCACCAAGGTGAGGGCCGGAAGGTCTGTAACCGCCACAGTGGTGCTGTCGGTGCTCACCGGAGCCCGCGGCCGTGCCGACCTCCCTGCTCTGCTCCTCCTCTCTTCCCTTGAACAGCATCACCGCGTTCGCCTTTTCCTCGCGGTCCTCGTGCGCGCCGCGTTTCGCCCGCTCGCGACCGGAGACGGCCGCTGGCCGTTGGCGGCCGCCGCGGTCCAGGGCGCCGGCATGGCGTGGCCACGGTCGTTCCCCGGCCTTGCTAGGCCGGCTACACCGTGGGCCGAAGCCCCGAGCCAGGCCGGCTCGCTCTTTCTCCCGCGCGCGTGGCTCAGGCCAAAAGCGGCCGTGGGCTGGTCATTCTCGCGGGCTGGCCCAGTGACGATGAAAAAAATTGGTTTTCTATTCTTCTTTTCTTATTTAAGAAAAGAATTGATTGGAAAAATGTTTGTGTACACATTTTGGCTCTAAAAATTGTGAAACAAATTTTTGTAGACTTCTTAGGACCAGATCTATGATGAAAAAATATTGCATGTCAAGTTTGAAATACTTTTCTGTAGAGTTTTTATTTAATCATTGAAATTGTTGTTTTCTTGATAAATGCATAATAAATCATAGAAAGCTCAGAAAAATATGGTTCCATGTTTTGTTAATCTTCTTGGGTAATGTGCTTTCTAGGAAAAATATGTGCCATGCATGTTCTGTAGAAAAATGTTGATGTCTAGTTCAAGTGCTATTTATTGCCTAGATTTGTTATTTTTTATAGAGAGCAAAAATTGTATAAAACATGCATATAATAATTTGTATACAATGGTTTTTTACTGTGTAGAATATAAGAAAAATACTAAATCCGTTGTTTGATACTTTTCATAATACAAAGTATTTTCATGCTCATATTTAGGCCCTAGATTGTTATTTTTGTGTAGGCTATTTCACTTATCCAAATGCCGTGAAATTTTGATGGTAGTCTACTTATTGTAGTACTGTGCCATGGTAATTTTCTAAGGTTTTTCCTTGCTGTAAAAATAAATGTTTCCATTCAAACCTAGTTTCAACTAGGGTTTAATTAACCTTTTTAATGCATGATTAGTTAATAAGGTTTGCTTTGGTGTATCTTTGAAGTATCTTAGCTTGCTGTGGTGACTTGGCATGGTAGAATAGTGGTTGTAGTAGTAGTATACTAGTACATGTTCTTGGATGATGTGGACTACCTTGTAGAAGAGTTGTATTTCTACTCTATCCAATAAAGTAAAACATGTTCATCTACATTCCATTCATCATGATCATTACATGTCATCTCTCCAATGCACCTATGCATGAGCACTCATATATTTGCTTCATACAGGATCGCAGGAAGGAGTTCCGGTAGCAATTCCCGAGGAGTCGAAAGAGCAGCCCGAGGTGCAAGAGCAGGAGGTGCCCGAGGCAGATGAGGAGGTCGGTGAGGATCTTCCAGAGTGCTCCGACCATCGCCCGAGCTCTTTCAAAAGAGGCAAGCCCCAGAGCATTTCTCTCCCGATTTGCAAATGTTTTAATAATGCCTTACTTCAATTGATGCATTACGTTTAGGAGTTGTTTGCCACCGTTGCTGCATTATACCTTGTTTACCTTTGTTCTACAATATCCTTGTTATCCTGGTATCCGCAGTCAAGTCAATGCTTAGCTGGCTTAGACCGGTAGAAGTCGGGTGATTTCCTGTCACCTGCGAGCTATAGGTGGTTACCTGGATCTGCTCATATTACTATGTCGTAAGGGTATAACTCAGTGTTAATATGAAGTTGAGACCAGACGAATACTTACAGGGTTTTGGACTGTAGTGATTTTCGTCTGCGTCGATTAAGGACCAACCGTTGTTGGGCCTCGGATCATGTTGAACGCATGCCTTACATTTAGCTGGCCGAATAATGTACCTTTCGACCGCGAAGCTGGGAGATTATTCGGGCCGAGTGGATTGCCCGCAACGCACTGTACCGGAGCAGGTGTGGTAGGACACGGGGGCGCGATGATAAGACCGAAAGGCAGTCGGGCGGTCCCCGGGTACATTTGGTTCCTGGCGAACTCGAGACTTTACCTGAATAGTTGACTCGGTGACCAATATCTCACTTTAGCGGGTGGGTGAGGTTTGTGTGAGGAATAAATTACCAGCTGGTTAATAATCGATTCGAATCGTCATCGTTCACTGGATAGTGAACACTTAACTTGAGTTACTTCATCGTAGTAATGTTGATGGAACACTTGGATAGTTATAATGGAGATGACATTATGAAAGTTGCTAATGATCATTGATTATCATTACTTGTTTAATCACATGTTTACTCTAGTATAGGTGCAAAAGGTAGTCGACAGGTTAATAATAATTAACTTGACAATAATGTTTTTAGAAAGGTTCTTGAAATGATAAAAATGTCTTTTTGCAAATGAGTCAGCTACCCCACTATCAAGCCTTTTATGATTTCTTGGTGTCACTTTATTTTTGGTTATGTCGGGTAAGTCTAGTTGAGTACCTTCTCGTACTCAGGGTTTTGTTCCCACTTGTTGCAGATGGGCATATGTATTACGACTATTGTATCAACTGCCTTTATCCTGTGATGGGTGATGCTTAGGACCATGAGCAGTGGTCGTTCCCTACATCTCATCTAATGCTTTTGTCGGAGATGATCATCAGCTGGCACTTTATTTCAATCTCCGTGTGACTGTGTGTGGATTTGAACTAAATGCTTCCGCTACTTTTATTTGAACTCGGTTTGTAATAACTATGTTTAAACTCCGATGTATCTGCGATGTGAATTTTTATGTAATTTGTGATGGTGACCGCTAAACTTATTACGATCTTGTCTGGTATGTGTGTTGGTTTGAAATCATTCGTGATTTCACGGACTACCGGATTATAATGGCTTAAGTTTGCTAAATTGTCTGCGTTGGCGGGTGATTTTCTTACTTAATTTCGTATAATTGGTCGGTTCTGTTACACGGGATGCCGGCATGGTGGCACTACGCGGCACGGCACGGCAGTGCCGCCGTGCCCCGCCGTGCCGTGCCCCGCCGTGCCGTGCCTATGCGTGCCAGTGCCGTGCCTGGACGGCCCGTTTGGCCAAGTATATCTCCAACGGCTACTTTAATTCAAGACTCAATCTGTATAGTACCAGGTTAAAGACTCATGGAGCAGAATAGGGTGTGGTTAGTGATATTTTTGTTGCATACATAATTCAAACCAATATAACGTTTTTGTTTTACAATAATTTCTTGGTGTTCTGTTGTCCCACAAACACACAGGTAAGCCGTATTCAGTATAATTGTATTTGCTTGATTATGCTACGTTGTCTATAGTCATCTCCATGCATGTTCTAGTAGAGGTATATGGATGCAGGTGCAGCAGGTCTGGGACTACTCGCGGCTGTAGACCTCCATTTCCTCTTTCCATGGGTAATGATGTGCCTGTTAGCATATGCGCGAATTGATCGTAGATCGGTTGGTAGGGTTTCTTATTGCCGAATTTGCCCACCTGGGTTCACGTTCTTGACTTGGCGTGGGTGCTCGTATTTTTCTAGATTTATTTTAGGATTTAACGGCGCTATGCTTTCAGTGGTAGGCGACATCCCCGTCGACAGCGAGGCGCCTGTGGTGACTTCGTGAATCTCAAGATCTGCCGGCTCAGTCCTTCGAATGTGCTCATAAGGGTAGGGTTTACGTACGTGTATTCATAGGGGTGAGTGTGTGTTCGTGTTGTGAACGTCAACGTTGTACCGTGTAATTCTAAAAAAAAAAAGAGACGAAGCATATATGCATGCTCAAAAATAGAAAAAAACACTGAGTATCAATAGGCAGGCCAAATAAAGGGGCCTCTTATCCAAGGTGGCCGAAGGTTGCCGCATGATAGGACAACCAAACTGGCCCAAGTAGCGGTCCGTTAGCAAGTGGCCACGACCACAGGCCCAAGGTTAATTAGGACTGCCTTTGAGTTTACGCTGACAGAATTGTTCTATTTGTTTGTTTGTTCCTTCTTATTAGGAGTGTGTGTATATATATATATATATATATATATATATATATATATATATATATATATATATATATATATATACAAATAGCTAATGGAGAGCCCCAGCCAACTTTCCTAGCCAGCCCAATCATTCAGGTCCGTGGGGTTGACGCACGCGCATGTAGGGGACCACTGCAGACCTAACAGATCAGATGCATAAAAACTCAGTTCAAGCTGCGCAGAAACGTTTTTGTCATGACGTTGCATAAAAATTAATAGTTGGATGAATGAAAATTAATTCGTTGCCACATAAAAACCTCTTTTCGAGCTGGACGTTTCACCTGACACAACCTGACAGAGCTGACGCATGCACGCATGCATGCATCGAATCTAATTTCTTTCGTTTTTTCATTATAATTCCTCAATGAAGCATCTAATTCAAAAACGGTTTTCACCATTTAACTCCTGACATTTTTGTGCACGATTCAAGATCCACTGTGAATATTTTTAAAAAATTTTAAAATTCATAAATTTGAAATTTAAATCATGGCGCGTGATGGCCTATTGGATGCATAGACTCAATGGTCAACATGCGTAGAAAAGTTTTTGGCGCTGACATTGCATAGAAATTAGTGGTTTGATAAATAAGAAATAAATTTATTACCGCGTAAAAACCTCTCATGATATGAATATTCCACCTAATACAACCATGATTGTCTCCACCAACATCATGTTTTTCACTAACTGAGTTGTATAATTAACGTAGAAACAATGCATAGAACATGGAGACCGTAAGTGTAGAACATGGAGACGATCTCATCTCGTCTTCTCCAAATTTTGAAATTTGAATCATGACACGTGATGGCCGATTGGATACATAAAATCAATGGTCAAGATGCGCAGAAAAAATTTTGGCGCCAACGTCGCATAGAAACTAGTAGTAGAATGGATAAAAATAAATTTTGTTACGACGTAAAAACCTCCGCACGATATGGACATTCCACATGACATAACCATGATTGCCTCCACCAACATCATGCTTCCATCTATGGGATGTATAATTAACATGGGAACAATGCATAGAACCCTCCCTTCTGCATATTATTGATTCAAAAAATCATGACTGCACCCAACCACACTTTGCTTTCCATTGGGGGATGCATAAGTAACATAGGAAAATAATGTATAGAAACACACAAAACCCTTCCTACTGTATCGTAACCAACACCATAGCAGTCCAAGCCCACACCATGCATTCCACCAGGGAATATTTATTTAATAGAGGAACAATGTATAGAAATCTAACACCATGCTTCTCTCTAGGGGGATGTTTAATTAATAGAGAAATAATGTCTAGAAACATATAAAACACTATCCACTAGGTGTGGACTATCCATAATGGTCTCAACTCACAACATGCTTAGAAATTGAGTCAACAAAATATTGAAACCCAACTGAGGTTACATACAAACCAATAGTTTTGCTCATCTCATCCAAACATATAAACACAACATATGAAAAACTAACTTTTTACATTACCCCATCAACTACATTAAGATCACACTATGCCACCGTCACAAGCCATGTCCTATGTCTGAGCCACCATTGACCTCTCACACTAAATAAAGACGAATTCTTCCAACTATCCTACATCACAACAAAGGCAAAGAAACATATTTTAGCAGGTGCAGAAACTTTATAGTTGGCAAAGGAAGGCATAGAAACATGTTTTAGTGCGCGAGGAAACCTTACGGTGACAAAAAAAAGCACGTAAACATGTTTTTAAGGCACAAAAATCTATTATGGTCCCAAACAAACCTTGCATCCGACTTGGACGGATGTATAATTAATAGAGACACAGTGCATAGAACCCAATACAACCCTCCCCAATGGAGGATTATTTTATCCAAAACCGTGGCAGCCCCATCTTAAAACATTATTTTCACTTTGGGGACGTATAATTAATAGAGGGACAGTGCATGGAACACAAAATACGCTCCCTTCCAGGGAATTATTGTACCGGAATTGTGACAGCCCTAACCCAAACAATATATAGAATAATGTATAGAATTATGTACCAACAATGTATAGAATTGTGTAGAAGTGTACAGAAAACTGTTCCAACAATTTATGTCAAAGTGTTCTAACAATACATAGAAATGTGCTCCAACAATATATAATTGTGTAAAAGTGCTAATTGCTTCAACAATATATAAAAATGTGCTCCAATAATGTATAGAAATTTGGTCCACCAATGTATAGAATACATACCCCCATAACCAAAATTTAAGACTTCAATTTTATTGCATATCATATTAAGGTGAAGCATAAAAATAGTAACCATAAATCACAGAAAGATTTGAGTATATACATAGAAAAGTTAAAGATAATCATATAACATGCATAGAAAATATTGTATAAACATGGCATAGAAAATTCATGGAGTCGTCGCGGGCACAGACATGAGAGGGGGCTCCGCAAGAGGTCCGCCGCTACCAGCATGGAGTCGCCGTCAGTCACTATCCACACATGAAAATTGTTTGAACATGGCATAGAAAATTCAAAATTCTTCGATCCTGCCGCAGCTAGATCCCTTTTGCTTATTGTTCTGTATTTTAGTGAAGCATAAATAATCAAGGTCAAATTCATACAAAGCCTATATGAAGAGTAGACAACGGATAAGCATGTTACCAGCACGAACATCATAAACATGTATTCGCATAAAAAGCAATGATAATAGTCATTGAAAGTGTGAGCCACGCCACTACTGTGTTGTCCTTGACCCCGCCATGTCACTGCCGCTGTCCATGCCACCGGCTGCCACCACCGATTCGCAGCACGCATCGTTGCCGTGGACTGCGTCATGCACTGGACCGCCACCGCTCACCTACATACAAACCATTGTCTTTGAAGCAAAAACCAATTGCTTGCTTGCTGACATAGTTAGCTCAAGAAAGCATAGTAGAAATAAAAAACCCATTGCACAAAAACCTATTCATTGCACATAATAACAAAGCATAAAAAATAATCTAATTCACAAATTGTATTTAAATCACATAGACACATGGTCATAAGGAAACATAAAAAATTTAACACACAATGTCTTGCATGCTGCCAGGCGTTCGACTTAACCGGTTGTGTGTGGTGGGCATATTGCAATTGTGCATAAAAAATAACATGAGAGATCACCTTTGTCGCCAGATCCATTATCACCGTGCGGCATGGTGATGAAGCTCCCATCCAGGTTGCATAAAAAGTGCGAACATCGTCAACATGCGGTCGCATAAAAAAGCAATGACAACATTCATAGTAATTATACACCAGCACACAAGACTGTGATGCCGCATCTCCTGCAACCAAAAATCAGAAGAAAATGCATAAAAATTCAGCCACAAGCAACACTGTTGGAAGCACAAAATCAATTACGTGCACATGACTGAATTAGAATGGCAAGCATTGAGTACAAGTAGTATTCATTATGCGAGAATGCGTCAGAAGTAATTCTACTATGTTAAAAAAATACTACTATACCATCCAAAACTACTGCTAATGTGCTCCGATAATATATAGAATTGTGCTACGATAATGCAAAGAAGTTTATTCTAATTATATATAAAAAGAAACGTGAATAACTATTGCTAAGGCTTTTGTCGCCACTGAAGGAAAACAGTAGCTGTTGTCTGTCTACTCCTGCGGCTGTGGATGGTGAACTGCAGTGAGAAAAACTACCAGCGAAAAGCACGAGCTACTGCTGCACTAGTTAATAAAAACTTGCTGTCTTTAGTTGTCAAGCTAGTTAATAAAAACTTGCGGTCTTTAGTTGTTAAGCTGTTAATCAGACTTGAAAGAACTGACAACAAGAAAGAAATTATAGCAGCCGTTGATTCTCATTAGAGAGGAATACAACAACCTGCTACTACTGCTATCAATCTGAAAACCAAGGCAGGCAAAAGAATGTTGCAGCTTCACATCGATCATATAATAAGCTAGATAGAAATACAACTGGTAACTGAAACTACATCCAAACTGATTCATACAAAGAATATAAAACTGAAAACTAAGTAGGTATGCAAACTAAGAAGCAGAGACCTCTCTTAATGATATGAAATTTCCAATCAGAAAAATCGTAAAAGAATACACAAGAATGTGTTTGAAGCTAATGTATACTCCAATCATGATAAGCGAGCAGTAGAAAACAACATATTTGAAATAAAAAATATATATCATAAACTTCAAGCGTCGCTTCATTGCTCACCCCAGGGGTCTGCATAGCATATGATTAAAATTATTCCAATTTGGAAAATAAACATGGTCGGAGCAAAGCTAAGAATTCAGTATCACAAAGCTAAAAAGTAAGATTTCAATTTCTATCCATCCAAAAATAAGATTTCAATTTCTATGCATCCAGTGTGTCCCTCTTCTTCCTCTTGTTCTTACTGCTCCAGTTCCTACAAGATCAAAGCAATGATTAGTTGATTGTCCTAGAGTGGAATGGCCAAAATAAAAAAGAAATGAAAATTGGTTTGAAATTGGGATTTAAAAAGAAGAACGCAGGTACTTACCTGGAAACAAGCAAGCATGCACGGGGATAATACTCTCCGTGACGGAGTCAGGGAGAACTCGGCCTCCAGGTGCTCACCGTACCCTGCCATGGAGCCAAGCGCCCGACAGAAAAGCCATCAGGTCGTACCCTACCAAGCCGGGTCATCAGGGCCTCCCGCCGGCCGCGTCGCCACCAGACGCAGAGAGGAAGGGGACGCATACACGATGGAGCGGAGGTGAGCGAGATGCCACCGGAGAGGGAGAAAGCAGCGGTGGTCGGACTGGATCTGCCACCGGAGAGGGAGGAAGCAGAGGTCGCCATGTCGCGTGTTGCTGGGGCCAGATTCGCTCGCCGCACGGAGTTGCAGCAGCACCTCGTGTAGAAGCAACATCGCTGCTGGATCACAGACGACCGTGGAGCAATAGGGCCTCCTCGTGCAGGATGCCGGAGCGGCGTTGGGCTGCTTCTGTTCGCCCCAAGCCGAACCACCTCCTACGACGTGCGCCGAACCTGCTGGGGGCGACTTCTCCGGCCACCTCGCGCCTCCTACACCCCCCTTCTTGGCCCCATGCCCACCACCTGCTCCTTGTGGATGGGAGCTGCCGCCTATGCCAGTTCCTTCCCCATCCAGCATCGTGGCCACCACCTGCTCGTGTCAGGGATGGCCTGGAGGGGTGACGGCACCGTCGGGACCGAGAGGGGTGGGGCTGCGGCCGTCGCGAACACCAGAGGCAGGGGAGGGGAGTTGCGGCTAGCCTGATCTGCCGCGGGACGAAGAGGTGCTGCCGCCACCTAATGCACACGCCAGGTGGATGGAGCCGCGGCCACCGATGCGAGCTCGCCGAAGCCGCAGTTCGGGACGGGGAAGCCATGGTTGCCGGAGATGAGGGAGCCGCCGCTCGATCTGGAGGCAGGGATGAGAGGGGGCGTCGTCGCTGGATCCCAGAGTGAGCGGGAGGGATCTCCGGCGCGGGCCGCCGTGCGAATTGGGGAAGTAGCGGGGCCGCGCCGTCGCGTGGACGCCGTCGAAGTCGCCTGCAGGGCCGCCGTTGTGCCTGGAATTGGCCATCGCCGCCACCATGCCATCCGCCAGCAGTGCCGCCGGGAAAGGGAGCACCGCCAGGAGAGAGAGCGTCGTCGCTGCCGGGAGAGGGAGGAGCACCGGTGCCTGTCGGGGGATGGAGCGCCGCGGCGCTCCAGGGGCGGCGGGTAGCAGGGGATGGCGGCCAGGGCTGGGTGGGTGGGGATCAGGACCTGGGTTATTATATACTAGCAAATATACTAGTGTGACAGACACGTATTTCTAAAATCTATTTCAATAATACAATGGAAATATTAATTGAATTGACACACTTTTTTTATTGGACGTTCCTTGATTTTATTTTCACCTCCACGTTACAGATGTGGTTCATTGACAATTTGCGTTTGCTAGTTTTTTCTGGTTTGTCATAACAAACAAAATCATGTTTGTTCAATTTTTTATTATTTTCTTTTTAATTGCTAATACATACGCATGCATACATCCATACTGACATGCCTTCATATTATTCTACTTTTCTCAATTAATTTATTTATTATAGTTGCATGCATATTTTCCTTTTTTCAATTAATCTATTTATTAGTTGCATGCATGCATCTTGGCGTGTATTATTTTTTCTTTTTCCGAACGATCCGCGGTAGGTGGCGGTGCATCCATATGAGGATGCTTTTTTTGCAGCATTAGTAGTGTTATAGTCTTTATATTCCAATGATGCATGCATAATATTATTTTCCATATGACTGGTAGTAGCCCGGAGACCATATAGATTTTTTTATGTATATAAACATATTATTAGTGGATGGTGTCAAGTATAGTCGTAGAACATCAAATTTTGAAACTATCCTAAAACAGCACGAAGAAATTAGAAGTACGTAGATAATACAAGGCATCATTTGAAAGCTCATTGTAAATACCTAAACCTGGCGTTTTGAGTCCTACATGACCTCAGTTGACGTCAAAATCTGAACAATGACCTAGTTAGCCAACGATCGGATTGGATGATATGATTCTGCGATTAGCGTTGTGGCCGTTTTACAAGTCACGACTGCCTAAATGGGTAGCGCCAGGATAGGTCCGAGCAGGTTGTTGTGTCGTCATGCCGCGCCAGATCGGATCTGACGATGTTTGTGTCGAACCGGATGCGGGTGGGCTGTCCACCACCATCGCTTCCTTCCGGCACTGGCCCATGGCGAGCGTCGCGCTGAGGCGTGGGTACCGCCACCAGGCGGAACACGTCGTCCCCCACCACGTGCGACCTCCTTCCAGCGGACCTCGGCCACCACGTACGATGAGGAGGATCTAGCACGATCTGACGGCGGACTCTAGCTTATTAGCCGGCGGAGATGACGGCAAGGTGAGCAGCTCCAGGAGCTCACCCTACCGCCCGAGCAGCGTCATCGCTACCGTGCTTGTTGCTGTCTGGGTAATCATATTTGCTATATTTAATTTGGGTTCCACATGTTTCGATCTTTAATTTTCTACTTCTCCTTGAGTTTGTATCAGACTCGGAATTAATCCAATCTCTAAATCACCTGCCGAGATCTCAGACCTGATGCCTTCCATATACCTCGACCTACACGTATCAATCCTAAACTCCTATAGTATGTCGTGTAAAGTCCTAAACAGGCACACACGCCGGGCCACAAAAACCAAGCTGCCAATAATCTAAGATCTCAGGACGACGGAAGGCTCATATTACATGGCGTCTGGATCAAACGGTTATTAATAAGGGAGAGTAAGATGTAAGATCTCAGACGACGGATGGTTCATATAGCACGACGTATAGATCCAACGGTAATTGCCTGCCACCAATCTAGTCGCCGAACCCTGCATCGGAGCCGAGTCTAAGATCAATCCGAGAAGTCAGGCAACGGATCACACACATCGAGGCGATGGAATCTCTCTGCATCCTGCTTCATGAATCTCGCACAAGGAAGCTCGATACGGATCCGATACACATGCTGGAATGATTTGATATGGTGGCTGCACGTGGACTGAGGCGGAAATCACCGATCAGCATGCGTAACATGCGTGATCACAATCACGCGAAGGAAGGCACGCGTAATCAGCGAGAAGTTCATTATGGAGGCATCTACCTGACTACATGTGCGTACATGCAACCAGGAGACAACAAGCAAACAAGTCGACGAGCTGACAATGGTTTGTGCATGGTGTGGCGTCAGTTCCATGCCGAGGCATCAATCACCATGCACGACTACGCCGACACGACGATGATTTTGATTACTCGGCTTGCAGCAGTGCTAGGGTTTAGGGGGCATAGGGGTAGGAGAGGAGCGATGCTCGATACAAGAAGGCAGATATATAGAATTGATTGGCTACATTGGGTACGGGCGTCAAAGTCCTTTCTGGCTCGTATGGGCGACGAAGTCCTCAAACATGATAATTTGGCTCGTAGGACTTGTGTTCAGATTTTTATTAGAAATTTTGGTTGAGGAGGAGTCTTACATCTTACATGTAAGATCACATATATATGATGGAGGGCTCATATAGCACGAAGTCCAGATCGAACATCGCTATTACGCAGAGAGAGCCCCTACAAATCACTCGCTCTTTTATAGTAGGAGATACACGGGAAGGTAGGCCGGTGAGTGGGCCAACGGGCTGCTCCGGTTTGGGCTTGGGCTGGAACCTGGTTTGGTGGAACCAGACTAGCTGGGTTTGGTCAGGATTGGAAGCCCTATGCTCTTAATAGCATATATATATATATATATATATATATATATATATATATATATATATATATATATATATATATATATATATATACACACACACACGCTTATTTGGTTCAACATTAACACACACACGCTTATTTGGTTCAACATTAATAACACACACGCTTATTTGGTTCAACATTAACACACACACGCTTATTTGGTTCAACATTAATACAGTTTTCGGGCTCGATTGAACTTTCTATGTATGCCTATGGAAAGGCAAAACTAAACATAACATTCTCTTGGTCATTTTCTCAATCGCACATCAGCTGGTAGGAGTAAATAAATAGGCTAGATTTTTTATTAAGAGGAAAATAGCAGAAGCACCCAAATTCGTCTCAACGTACGTCAACAATGACTCTGAGAACACCGCGTGGCAAGCGCGGAGAGCACGTCTCAAACAATGACTTGAGAAGGACCTAGATGCTGGTCGGGTACACAACTACAACTACAACTACAACTACAACCTGGACGGACCAACTAAGCTTGGTTTATAGCTTCCTGACAAACAACGACAAACATTATTGCCACTAGTAGTTACTTATTTGACGACAGACCACATGTATGGCAGCAGCGGTCTCGATCGATATGCATCAAGCAGAGGCCGCAAGGCCCTCGTCATCGTCGCCTGAGCCAGCAGCTGCAACGGTGGTCTGGAGGTTGACGCCGGCCTCGCGCTTGAAGCAGTTGCGGCGGGCTTTCACACCTCCGGGGCTCGTCATCCTGCTCATCTTCTCCATCGCCTTGGCAAACTTTTCGAAGAAGTTGCCCTGGTCGTTGGCGAAGACGCCGACGATCCAGCCGGTGCGGCCGTCGTTGTCCAGCCCCTGGTCGGAGGTGAGCACTCCCTTCCTGTTGATGAGGTCAGCAAAGTACCTGTTGTCGAACGAGTCCGGCGTGATCTCGTCCAGGTTGCGCTGCCGGTTCTCGTCGCCGCCGCAGAATTGGGCGAGCTCCTTGGCGAAGTTGTCGTTGGGGTTGGGGCGGCTGGTGCGGTCGCTGAAGGAGCTGCACCGCGCCTTGCCGACGGTGTGGGCGCCGGAGAGCGCGAGCACCTCGATGGCGTCGAAGCCCTTGCCGTTGGCGGCGAAGGTGTTGAGGAGCTTGGTGACGTCGGCGTTGGGGGCCGGCAAGGTTTTCACTTGCTCTGCTTCTGCCGGGCCCACGCTGGCCGAGTTGCATGTTGATGAAAGGGCCACCGGCCTGCATTTTACATACATAAGGTTATCCGCACTCATGGACCTCTATATTCATTCTCTATACGTCCTAGTCAGCAAGATTTTCTCCTCTATACTCAATTCTTCCGCACCCATCAATCCTCTATATCATCCTCTATCCACTCTATCCACTGTGGGACCCACTTGTCACTTTATCTAAATATATCCATGTGTGATCTAGTTTTGAAGGATTTATTGAGACGAATTTAATGGTGCAATCGAAATTTAATTTGAATTTTTGGTTTGTGAGTTATAGTATTTTTTTCCTTTGTTTAGCTAGTGGGGCCTGCCACTGCACACTATAGAGTAAGCACTGTGCTACTCTAAATATAGAGTGAGAGAAAGGATAGAGTATCGTTTTAGAGTACCCAGTGCAGCAGTTTTTACTCTATATTCATACTCTAAAGGTTTAGAGTATCGTTTACAGTACGCCACTGCGGCCAGTCTAAGCTTCTTCTTCCCTTGTTGGAATGTACTCCTCCACTATATATGCATGCAGTGTACTAATACGTACCAGGTTGACGGCGTGGCTGGTGGCGACGGCGAGGATGTCGGCGCATGAGACGCTTCTTGTGCACCGTGTCTCGGATGCTCTCGATGAGCTGCAGCGCCCTCTGGCACTACAGGAAACTGGCTCTTTACCGACTGTAATTTTCTTTGCCAACTGTTTTTTTGATACTCGGCAAAGAGGTCTCTTTATCAACTGGAATTTCCTGCAGTCGGCAAATCAGAATTTGCCGACTGCCTGGCTTTGCCGACTGCCAGGCAGTTGGCAAAGAATTGCAGTCGGCAAAGACAGGCCATGGTTGACGCCATCCACACCGTCACCTTTGCCGACTGCCACTCCGTCAGCAGTCGGCAAAGGTGCAGGCTTTGCCAACTGCCATCCTCCCTGGCAGTCGGCAAAGAATTTTTATTTTTTTTGATTTTCGATCTCAGTTTTTTGTGTTGCCTCGATACAGTAAGTACATGATATATTCCAAGTTTGGGATCATTTTGATTTATTTTGCTATATTCCGTAGATTTTTTCTGTTTCTTTGATTTTTTTCCGGCAGCTCCAGATTTGAGCTGCAGGTACATGAAATAATGGAATCCGACCATTCAGAAAATGATATTCACGATGTTTGGAGCATGTTCAGGCCGTGTGCGGGGCCTCGCGTGAAATTTCGACCGTGTTGGTGTCGGAACACGCCGAGCTACGCGCGTGAAAAGTGTTTTTAAATTTTATAAAATCGAAACGGAGTCCGAAAATGACGAAACTTGACGACGTGTCTTGTCATCGCATGCGGAGGCTGTGGTAAAAATTTGAGAAAGTTTCGAGCAAGTGGCGACGTCGGGTGGCTAAAATCTGGACATCTCCACATCTGCCACGCGCGTGATAAAACATGTGGAGCTGCTTGCCCCGCACACGGCCTCAACATGCTCCAAACATCATGAATATCATTTTATGAATGGCCGGATTCCATTATTTCATGTACCTGCAGGTCAAATCTGGAGCTGCCGGAAAAAATCAAAGAAACAGCAAAAATCAATGGAATATAGCAAAATAAATCAAAATGCCCCCAAACTTAGAATATATCATGTACTTACTGTAGCAAGGCAACACAAAAAAACTAAGATCGAAAATCAAAAAAAAAATTAATTCTTTGCCGACTGCCATCAGTGGCAGTTGGCAAAGAGCCTTTGCCGACTGCCAGGGAGGATGGCAGTCGGCAAAGAATTTCAGAGAAAAAAATAAAAAATAACCTTTGCCGACTGCTAGGGAGCAGAGCAGTCGGCAAAGTATTTTTAAAAATAAAAATAAAAAAAAATAATTTTTTGAAAAAAAATAATAGACCTTTGCCGACTGCGTCACATGCTGGCAGTCGGCAAAGGAAAAAAATAAAAAAAAACGTCGCCTTATCCGCTCGGCCCGCCCTCCCCTCCCCAAAATCCCGCCCGCCTGCCCCAAATAACCCGCTCGCCCGCCGCCGCCACCCAGGCCTCCCCCGCCGTCGACGTCGTCGCCCGGCCGGCCGCCGGCGCATCCCCCCCGCGCCCTCCCCCTCCCCCGCGCCCCTCCCCTCCCTCTCTCCCGCGCCGGCGGATCCCCTCCTCCTCCTCCCCCGGCCGCGCGCGCCCTCCCTGGCGGCCGCGCGCCCCCTCCCAGGCGGCGCGGCCCTCCCCGGCGGCGCCCCCCCCCCCCCCGCGCTGGTCCCTCCCCGGCGGCGCCCCCCCCTCCCCCCGCGCCCCCCCCCCGCGCTGGGCCACCCCCGCGGCGCGTCCCCCCCCCCGCGCTGGCCCCTCCCGGCGCCGGCCGCCCCGCCCAGGCCCCTCACCGGCGCTGCCCCGCCCCGATCCGGCCCCGGCCAGGCGCGCCGCCGCGTGCAGCTCCGACGTCGGCCCCGCAGCGGTCGCGGCCTCGCCCCGACCTGCCCCGGCGCCGTCGCTGCCCCGCCCCGATCCGGCGTGCCCCGCTCCGTCCGCCGTCCGCCGTCCGCGCGCCGTTCGCCGTCCGCCGGCCCTGCGTCGCCGTCCTCGCCGCGCCGTCCCCGCCTCGCCGTCCTCGCGCGCGCCTCTGCTCCACGCGCCGGTGACGCCGTCCGTGACGACGAGGTAGTAGTACTACTACTAGTAGTAGTTTACTTTGTTAATACCTGCTTATATTCTTCTGCATGGATTGGAAATACATTTGTGGTTGTCGGCCATCGTGCCTGACATGTATATGTGTTTGTCGGCCATCGTGCCGTCTTTTCTTGCAGGTTTGGTAACCTTTCCGTACAGGGGAGGTGCTGCCGAAATTTTTCGTTCTCACTAATTGTTTTTCTTTTTCAGGAGGGCTCCCATTGGAGGCTAGCCGGAGGAGCACGACTCGGCACTGCCCCGCTAGCCTTTCTTCACCGGCACCTGCGGTATGACCCCTCTTTCCGCCACATGTAGTCGTAGGTCGCGTTACCCAGTTAGGCGTCTCCCATCCGAAACGGATACGGTTGGAAGTATGCGTTCTTCGCATATGTATAACCGTATCCGTTTCGGATTGTCCACGTTATTTGGACAGCCCGAGGATGCGCAGACGAGGTTAGCTCCCATGTTCCGCTCCCGTCCGAGTCGGAGTTTCGGTAGTACCTCCCCGTTGTTCTCTGGATACACACTCTCCCCGCCGGGACGTGTATCGGGAGAACAGCGGGGAGGTGCTGCCGAAATTCCGTCTCGGACGGGAGCGGAGCATGGAAGCTAACCTCGTCTGCGCATGCTCGGGTGGGATTAGGACCTATCCTTCACCTATTAGATGGTAGGAGCGCGTTGTAGATGCACTTGCTGGTTTTATCACATGTTAACATTGCCGCATGACAGAGCATGGGTGACCGTGAGTGGATGTACTCGGGCTTCGCAAGTAAGAGCCACGAATGGATCAGGGGGACGACTGAGTTCCTGGAGCATGCATTTGGCCCAGCTGCTAAAGGGTCGATTCGGATGCCAAGATGGAGGAGAGGATCGCCACGTTGCACGCGCAGATGATGGCGCAACAGATGGCTTACCAGCAAAGCCTGCAGCAGCTTCTTCCAGTCCATGCAGACGCCCGGGGTGTCTACACCGCCTCCTCTTCCAATGTTCACTCCACCGCCTCCTCCTCCAGAGTTTTTTCCTGTGCCTGCTCCTGTCGCTCCTGGAGGGACCCCGGTGAGTATATTGACTCTTGCTTTTAACTTGTGCGTCCATGCTGCAGATACTAATGACATCACTTGGCGTTTAACTTGTGCAGGTACAGTCGGCGGGTTCGAACCCGTCTCCTCGAGGTCCCGGCCATCAGATGATGTCGTATCCACCACCTGCACCCTATCCACCGTATCCACCTCCGCGTGGCCCTCCTCCGACGTACTCGTGGCCGCCGGTGCGCGGAGGGTGGCAGTACGCGCAGGCGCCTCAGTTTGGTCCAAGGGGGTTTCCGTGGGCAAACCCTGGGGGCTCTGGGGGCGGAGCGGACGACGAGACCGGGGACGGCGCGACGAGCTAGGTACTTGTCGATTCTGTTATCATGTATCCACCGTATCATCGAAGTTGTTGTCATGTATTTCTTTTCTTCGTTATGGACCTAGACTTGTTATGTTGAACTTCGTGTGATGGACGTCGACTTGTGGTGTTTGACGTGTTGGACTTCATGTGATGGTTGTAATGCACTTGTGTGGTTGTTATTGTGACATATATGTGAGGTATATGTGATGTTGTGCGTTATTGTGATATATGTGGTGATGTTGGCGACAAATGTGATGAAATTGTGATATAAATGGTGCTACCGGTGCTTCTGGTGAAATTGGATTATAATTTGTGATTTTGCAGGGTTTTGATGCGAGAAAACAGAAAACAAAAGCAAAAAAAAAATCCAGCTCTGGGCAAAAAAAACCCAGGACAGAGTCTTTGCCGACTGCAATGGGAGCCAGTCGGCAAAGAGGTCAAACCTTTGCCGACTGCAACTCCGAAAGCAGTCGGCAAAGAACATTTCAAAAAAAAATATTTTCTTTCTTTGCCGACTGCCGAGCTGGCGGCCAGTCGGCAAACAATTTTTGAGAAAAAAATTCTTTGCCGACTACCGAGGAACCAGCAGTCGGCAAAGCCTGCCGTCAGGGCTGACGGCGCCATGTGGCTATGCCGACTGCTGGCGTGGCAGTTGGCAAAGGCTTTGTCGACTGTGTGCCACGTGGCAGTCGGCAAATCCGCCTTTGCCGACCCAGGCGTTGCCGACTGCTCTTTGCCGACTGCCACGTGGCTTTGCGGTCGGCAAAGCCTTTGCCGACTGGGTTTATGTCTTTGCCGACCGGGGCAAGCAGTCGGCAAAGAGGCGTTTTCCTGTAGTGTGGTTCAGGCCCTTGTTCTGCGGGAAGCAGTCGTGGAAGAAGATGCGCAGGAGGCCCGCGGTGGCCTGCACGTCCTGCCCGCGCGCGGCCTGCACGGCGGAGCGCACAATGCCATGCAGGTCCGGGGCGGGCACGACAGCGCGTGGAAGTCCGCGGACAAGCTCCCCATCGTCGTGTCGTTCTCGTTCATCGTCGTCGTCGTCGTCTGCAAATCAGCAGAGGCAACAACGCCTCTGCTGCCGCCCATGCTGTGGCCAGGACGAGCATGGCGCCCAGGAGGACATGGACGTTGCCTGATCTGCCTGCCATCGATCTACTAGCTAGCTAGCTATAGCAGGTCGTATCAACAACTGTATCTGTATTGTATGCAGCAGCTGCTCTGCTGATATATATAGGCATCATGCAGGCGCTGCATTGCATTGCATACAGTGGATGGACTCTCTGATAGATTGATCGTAGCTAGTGGCATGCATTATAGTATACATATTT
Organism: Saccharum hybrid cultivar R570; assembly: GCA_038087645.1. Taxonomy (NCBI): domain Eukaryota; kingdom Viridiplantae; phylum Streptophyta; class Magnoliopsida; order Poales; family Poaceae; genus Saccharum; species Saccharum hybrid cultivar. The sequence goes on from JAQSUU010000534.1 coordinate 44,188,399, forward strand.
ATTCGGGAACGTGCGCCGCACGTATTTCATTAAGGGAAGTTTAGAGTGAACCGGTTACACGCCCGAGGACATTAGATGGCGAGGTGTCGTCTAGTGCGTGGGTAAACACAACAAAGAGCACCGCTTAACGGTGGATGGAAACGTTTGTATTGCCTGAGTAACGAATTGCGCGACTGAAGGAGGCTGCTATGCGCTACTCGTTGTTGACGCTTCCGGCCGCAGCAGCAAACAGCTCAGACAGAGGAGCATATCCGGCAGCCATCCAACCATGAGCTTCTTCGATGATGTGGTGCAGCAGTTGCAACGCCGTTTTGGAGACTCGTTCAAATGTTCGTCGATTGCGTTCCTTCCAAATCTCCCAAGTTACTAATAGCACCGCCGAATCGAATGCCCGCCACAGCCCGCCCGGCAGCGACACGCGAGACTGCTGCCACCAATCCATCAGATTGGCCTCTTGGCCAGGGGCTAAGTGCTGCAGGCCAACCATGAGGAGCAACCTATGTCATATCTCTCTCGCAATGACACAGGAGCACAGGAGGTGATATGAAGTTTCGTCGTCCTGGTCGCAGAGTGCGCACGTGGCATCTTGCTGTAGGCCATGGCGACGTCTTCGTTCGGCAGTCCACAGCCGTCCATGAGCAGCAACTCAGAAGAAAAATTTTACCATGGGCGGGCCTGCTGCGCGCCACAGGTGGCGTGCTCCGATCATCGGCGTGCGCCCAAGGAAGAAGGAGCGGTAAGCAGATGAGGCCGTGTATGTGCCGTCGGCCGTCCATGCCCACACAAACCGATCAGGGACCGTCGGCTCAAGGATGACATGTTCGGTCCGTTCCCAGACGAGGACGTAGTCACAGAGCATAGAGGCGGTGGGCGCCCCTGAGATGTCGTGGACCCAGGAACGGTCCGTGAGTGCATCCTTCACCGATCAGTTGCGACGACTCCTTCGGATCGCCTGAAACAGGCTGGGCGCAAGCAACGCAATTGGCCCCTCCGGCAGCCAGGAGTCGGTCCAGGAGAGTGCCGTAGCGCCGTCGCCAAGTCGTATACGGACGGAGGCTCTGAACATTGCATCGACGTTCTTCTCAGTCGCCGACGGGAGGAGGGCCCAAGGCGAGGAAGGGTCCGTACGTCTCCGCCACTCCCACCGTAGGCGCAGAGAGAAGCCAAGCACCCGTTGGTCAGGGATGCCAAGGCCACCATAATCGCGGGGAGAGCAGACAATAGGCCATGCAATTTTGCATTTGCCCCCTGTCGTCGATTGCTTCCCGGACCAGAGGAACCCCGGGCGCCGTTTGTCGATCTCGCCAATCCCCCAAGCAGACAGGCAGCATGTGATTGAAATATGTACTGGAATAGCTGACAACGTCGACTGCGTGAGCGTTGCCCGCCCTGTGGCATTCAGCATGCTCGCCTTCCAGGTAGGGATCCTTGCCGCCACCTTGTCCACGAGCCGCTGTTCGTCCGCGTAAGCGAAAGCGGGGCGCCGAGGTAAGTGCATGGGAAGGGCTTCACTTGGCAAGGAAACACCTGCAGCACCGCCCCAATGTCGTTGTCAGAGCATCGTATGGGTGTTATCTGGCATTTATCCAAATTTGTTTGCAGCCCTGACGCGCCCGCAAAGAGTTGTAGGATTTCTCTGATGCAGACGAAGTCGCCCGGGTTCGGGGAAAGGAAGACGACGAGGTCATCCGCATAGACTGATGCTCTGAACTTGATCGCATTCCCCGGCAGCGGTACGAGCACGCCTTGCCGGTCCGCTTCTGCGATTAGAGCATTGAGTACCTTCATGACAATCACGAAGAGAAGCGGCGACAGCGGGTCCCCCTGGCGAAGTCCGCGTGCATGGCGTATTCTGCGTCCCGGCCGTCCATTGACGAGGACTTTAGTGCTTGCTGTGGCTAGCAATGCCGAGAGCCAATCCCGCCATCTAGCCGGGAAGCCAGCGTGCTGCAGCACCTCCAAGAGAAACGGCCAGGCCACAGAGTCGAAAGCCTTGGCCAGATCAATTTTGAGGAGAATGGATGGGCAGCGCCTGTTGTGCAACCATCTGCAGGTGAGCTGAACAGACCTGAAGTTCTCGTGAATTTGGCGTCCTCGGATGAATGCCGACTGATTCAGGCGCACTAGCTCATGCATGCGCGGCGCCAGGCGCATCTCAAGCCCCTTGGAGAAGAGCTTGCCGATTGAGTGTACAAGACTGATCGGCCTGTAATCGCGAAGTCCGGTGGGGGAGTCATTCTTCTTTAGCAAAACCATCATCGCCTCGTTCAGGAGGTGCAGGCTTCTGCAGTCGAGCGCCCAGATGGATTGGAAGACTTTCACGACATCTGGCGATACGACCTCCCATGCTGCCTTTAGGAACCCACCACCGAAGCCATCAGGCCTAGGGGCTCGGTCCGATGGAGTGTCCATCACAACTCTCGTGATCTCCTCAACCGAGAACGGCATGGCCTGTTCCTCCAGATTAAGTTGTGGGAGGTGCAGCAATGACAGGTCAATTGTGTGCTCCCTGTTGAATGGCGTCCCCAGGATGCCAGAGTAGTACTCGTACACTAGGCCTTCCTTTGCTTCATCTTCGGTAAAGGTTTGCCCGTTGTGCTGCACCGCAGCAAGGAAGTTTTTTCGGCGTCGGTGACATGCCTGGAGATGAAAAAATCGCGTGCAAGCATCCCCCTCCTTCAGGAACCGTGTACGCGCCCTTTGCCTGGCCATAGTGCGGTTCAGGGATGCCAGGCCCAAGGTTTTGGACTTCAGTTCACGCCTTAAAGCGAGCTCGTCCTGGGAGAGGGGCCGGTGTTCCTGTGCAAAATCGAGTTCTTGAATGATCACTCTTGCGACAGCCAGCTGTAGGCGGATGCTGCCTACCCTGGACGCGTTCCAGCTTTGCAGGCAGCGAGCGGCGTATCTCAACTTGTGATCGATCGAGCGACAGGCGTCGACGTCGTCGGCTGAACCAGCAGCCCAAGCTGTTTTTACGACGTCCAAAAATCCTTCCATCTTGGTCCAGAAGTTATGGAATCTGAAGCGGGGCGGTGCCCAGGGTTCCGTGTTCAGTACCAGCAGCAGCGGTGCGTGGTCTGAGGAATCTGAAGACAACGTTCGCAGGGCGTGGTTTGGGTGCTCGTCAAGCCAGGTGACAGAGGCGAGAGCTCTATCCAAACGCTCCAAGGTGGGTCGGTCGCGCTCGTTACTCCAGGTGAAGGAGCGCCCCGACAGATATAAATCTACGAGCTCGAGATCATCAATGACCCTGCGGAAGGCCTCATCAGCCGTCGATGCAGACGACCATTGTTCTTGTCCGCAGCTTGGTAGATGATGTTGAAATCTCCGCAGACTAGCCAGGGCCCCGGGCACGCTGTCCTGACATATTTATATTCATGGAGATTGATGTTGCCTTGGCTACATATCACGTGGATGTGGATACCTATCGCTCGATTCATATTCAGAGCCCCCTTACACTACACTGATCGACTCGAGGTCGAGGATGCATCAATAATAATCTCGCTCCACTTGCATGGCCATCAATTTGATTACTCAGCTAGCTGCTTAAGTGGGATAATGACAAGACCATGTACAGTACTGACCGGGGTTAAAGTAATTTAAGCTCCCCACCCCACGCCGACGATCAGTGACATACCTTCGTTTGTACTCTCCCTCACTGGTACACGAGCATACTATACAGGCGGTTGGTAACTTATTTTTACTGGCGTTTTCCAGCACCGCCTGCGCTGGAGGCCAGTAGAAATAGGTCAATTCCACAGGCGGTTGCTTGTGAACCGCATGTGGAAATAGATTTGCACAGGCGGTTGTGGAAATGGATTTTCACAGGCAGTTCACTTAGCGAACCGTCTGTGCAAAAAATTCCTGAAAAAACCCGAAAATAAATAGCAAAAAAAAGATTTTAATTAGGGGGAGGACCCCCACCGCCTAGCGCCCGCCCGTCTCCGTCGAAGTCGCAAGTCTCGCAATTTTTCGTGTAAAAATTGCGTGCTACGCGCTCCGGGTGGGATTCGAACCCACGACCTCGGCCTCGCGCGAAGCCTCCTCTACCGCTGCACCACACACTCACATGTGTCCGTATACCCTTTCGGTCCCCCACATATTATACAAATCCGCGTGTAATTTGCTTATCTGAAGTCCTAAACGATTTCAAATCAAAAAGTTGTCAACTACAAAGTTTCATAACTTTTCGAGACGAACAACTTTCGTATTGGTCATTTCTCCATCCGAGGTCGTTTATAAAATTTGAATTTAAAATTTGAGACCATTCAAACATAGTTTTCGTTGACAAGATGATTTCAAATTAAAAAGTTGTAATTTACAAAGTTTCATAACTTTTCTAGACGAACAACTTTTATTTTGGGTGTTTTCTCATCCGAGATCGTTTGAAAAAAATCGAATTTTAAAAAACACGGGGTATTTCTAGTGGCGGATTTCTTAACGAACCGCCTGTAGAAATGGATTTCTACAGGCGGTTTGTTAAGACAACCGCCTGTAGAAATGTCTTATTTTCACAGGCGGTTGTCTTAACAAACCGCCTGTAGAAATCCATTTGTACAGGCGGTTTTGGTCTTGGGGTCCACCGTTCCATTTCTACTGGCGCGTGATAACTAAAACCGCCAGTAAAAAAAAAGCGGGCGCCGGGAAAAATCATCTTTCTACTAGTGCCTGTTCAGAAAACAAAAATGCAATTCTCGTTTTTCGAGGAATCAAATACTTTTGAGTTTAACTAAATTTATATGAAAAATACAAATATGTATGGTATAAAATAAGTATTATTAGATTTTTTAAAATAATGGATTTTCATTAATTCAGCCTCTATATCCACCAAGGATATACACAGCCAAAAGGATACAAGAGCACTTAGACTCACACCTCCTCAACAAAGAGGAGAACATGCAACCAAAAAAGAGAAAAAAAAACTATGGCCTCGGCACATCCTGCTTCCTGACATCCTCTGTTGAAGCGGCCAGATTCGACGAGTGAAAGTCGTCAAGTTGCCACTGCCCCTAGTGCGCCATCGTTGCGAACCTCCACTAGTGCCATCTTCATCCGCTTCAAGTGAGCTGACGCCATGTGTCTCCGGTTAGTCCACCTTCATCTGTCATTGTCGTCTAATTGGAACTAGCTTATCAGACGCTAGTCGACATGATCCGCTTCCCACTTCGCCGGGCCGCTGCTCCCTGTATTAATTATGAAATCTGGTGCGTATGGAAAGTTTCAGATCTACATTTTCTCAAGAAACGTTTCTGGCAATGAATCAGAATCACTCTATAAAACAGTTTGGCTAGTAGACTAGATTCTAATTCAAAAAAATATTTTCGTAAAAATCATATATATAAAACTTCGCATGTGAAGCTTTTTGAAAAAAAAAACTTTGGACACAAACAATTTTAAACATCTTGAGAAGTTATGCAAAATAGAACCTAAATCAAATTAGGACTCTTATCTCTAATTTAAATGTGTACGCTCCAACAACACATAAAATCCACCTATCCACATGCATGCATTAATATAATTAACTAACTAGCGCGCGCGGCAGCTGATCGATATGATCGAGGGCGATGCATCAATCTCCATGATGCTGCCGGCCACGCTATATATCTTACTCGATTCAAATTACGAAGGCAGCTATACACTATATTTAGCATAGATCTGGTTAAAATTACTCCAACATCGATGGGCAAGTGGGTTAAAATTAGATTATGCATGCAATGCCCAATTGAAGTTAAAGAAAGCTCATCACCACCGAGAGGATCGATGTGGGATTCCTTCTTCTCCCGAGGCAAAGCCATCCTAATCCAATACGCACCGACGCTTCTCGCTGCATCGTCTAAGCATCCATGCATCCATTTCAAATGAGGGTCACCGCATAGCTCGCCGTTTCCATCTACGCACGTGCAAGCATGGTCAAATTAAGCACAGATCTCAATTCTGACGATGCATGGTTTTTTATGGGCACATATCGTCGGCATACGTGTATGTGTGCCTGCTTACCCATCAGAGTGTAGCTAGCGTGCTTTCGATCATATATGCTAAATAAAACGGTGTCTCAACACGTTCCTAAAGCATTCGAAATCATGTCTCAATACGGTATGAAAACATGCATTCCACGACAAAATAATAAATATGAGATGCAACAAGCATATATAAAATGCAACATACATTATTGTTGTTGAATATATTTATATGTTGGTTGCATCTCGTTTTTATGTTGTGGAACGTTTCCAAAATGAAATTCAGACATGGATTGCAATCAGAGGTGGAGCTTAAACAACACCATAAGGGGGGACATAGGGGGCCACTAATGATGCATGAAGAAATTTAGCCATGGATTACTGTAGCTTTATTAAGAAAAATGGAGAACCCAGGGGTGGCCATGGGCCATATTGGCCTTACCTATCCTCCGCCCTTGATTACAATGTTTTAGATATTTCTAGATTTTCTAGTGCTAAATCTATTTTTATGCTTCTAGACATATTTTCATTAGTTCTAAATATTTATTCGGGATGCTCGTGACCAAATCTATCGTCTCTCGGATTTTTCATTGGGATTTTTAGAAGCTTAAATTTTTTTTTGTGCATAAAAAACTATCAGGTGTTTACTGGATTTTTTTGAACTAAAACGGATGGAACCATCTTGAAAACTACATCTAACCTAGATTTTTCTTTTTTGAGAATTACTACATCTAACCTAGATAGGAAGTTAATTTAAATGGTTTGAGAGTTGTGAGAGACAAGTTGACTAATTTTGGAGTTGGAGGGGAAAACTTAACTCCCGTGATAGTCAAATTGGGCCTTTGCATCACAGTAATTTGATAGGCTTTTCGTGTCCGTTTTGGAATATTGGGCCTTTGGCCTCCCTAGCTAGGTAGCCCAAATATTGTATCCTCATGGATGCAGTACTCAGGAAAGGCCCACATAGGGAGGTAATTGAGTGTATATTGGTCTTTTCGTATATGCATTCAATTCTTTCCATAATAGTTTATGATACTTCGACCTAGATTTTAGGTACATTTTAGTTTTCTTATATAGAAATCATAGGTGGATAATTTATATATAAATTAAAGGGTTATTTTGTATTATCTTTTATAATGATAGACATTTGATTTGATGTAAATTAGGTGATTGTTTTAAATTATCCTTCATCATAAAAGAGAGGCAAGTAATTTTGATGCAAATTTAAAGGATTGTTTTAAATTATATTTTATAATAACATATGTGGCAATTTATATGTAAATTTAGGAGTTTATTTTTTTAGGGCAAAGGTGGGTATAAAATAAAATAGATCCAACGAGTATTAGTGGCGATGATGATTGGAGGAGTCTACTAACTTAAAGGCAAGATGCTTTTGTTTTTTAGAATCTCGTGAGGATTAATGTTATAAGATATATTAATCATAATGCAATTTAACTTGATATAACTATCTTAATTTATATGGTGAAGAGAAACCACAACAAGAGGGTGTGGTAAGGTTGGAGCATAATCGATACTTCCTCTGTTCTAAATTATAACATTTTAGTTTTTCTAATAATTTTTACGTACTATATATTTAGACCTAGCTTATATCTTGGTGTGTATCTAGAAAAGGCAAAACGGTCTTATAATTTGGAACGGAGACACAGTGATATAAGTTGGTTGTAGTTGTAACAGCGGAGTATAGTAATGATGAGCTTGAACAAGCAAGCAGGAAGCCCTCATGACGTGGGTACTTAAACTTTGCATGCAGTCACCAACCTAAGCACGATAACACTCGTAGGAGTACACGTCATCACAGATATGACTGGAACAGTAAATATACGACGCCGACGACGGCGAGTACAGCAGGATAATAATAGATGTTCAACGGGCAGACGCCGCGAAGCCCTCGGCCTCGGAAAAAAATTGGGTGGATACTGCGTAGTATTACGATGAGCCCCCTCCCTCGATGCATGACGCGTGGCGCGGCTTCCGATCTTACGGCAGCTATACGCAACCCCTCTCGGCAGCTCGTATTAGCATGCAAGGCCGGCTAGCTCCAATCGGCTCGGCTCCTCCAAGACAGGTATCGGAGTCTTACACGAATAAGATCGCGGGAATACGATCAAATTACGCAAATAGATTGTGCCGTCATCGCCGTGCAGGCAGTTGCACGCCGCCGCCGCTGCAGCCGCGCTTCGATTAATCTAGCATCCTCTATGGCCGGCGTTGGAGGCGAAGAAGACATCATAACTGTCGACTTAATGGCAACATCTTCTCTGATGGAGGCTTCATGCGCGGAATAAATTGTGCAATCCCCTATTGATAATTGATGAGTGCGAGAAAGATGAAAGCTTGAGTTGCCAACATGTTCCTGTGCAGTGTGCACTCACAGAATACTAAGCATACTGCGTTGCCTGATGGTTTAGAACTGGATTATCATTTATCAGTATATATACTCAGTTTTCCCCGTTTGACAGGTTTATGAAGAGAACCAGTTGCTCATTTGAAAACATTTATTCAGTTGAGGAGTTCTTATATACTGATCATAAAAGGTCAGTAGAGAAAGTATCGCATGGTAATGGGGTTTATCCATTACATTCTGAATCAAGGCCTACTAAACTATCAAACAGTAAAACAATGATTTTCTGCTCCGTCCTGAATGTTCGAGGTACAATGCAGAGGTGCCTGTTCTTCAATGTTCCTTGCAGCCGGCACCCTACACCCTGCAACCTGCAACAAGCCAAACAATTGCTTCAGCTTCGTTAGAACTCAGGAGGAGGATGCTGTCGCCATCCGACCTGCTGCCGCTGCTATCGCCGCCGCCAAACAAATGCTTCACCCGACCCGCTGCTATCGACGCCGCCGCCGCCGCCGAGCTGCGTGTGGTCTTCGCGGCGGGCATCCAGATGAGCGTGGGCGCGTCTGCTCCTGGCCGATTTGGACCACCTGCTGCTGTGTGACGCGGCCGCGAGCCCTCAGGGTGGGCACATTTAACCCGAAATCCGAAAACCGAACCGAACCGAAACCGAACCGAAATGTCGGTTTTTCGATTTCTCGGTTCGGTTTCGGTTTTTATTTTTGGGAGTTTCGGTTGTCGGTTCGGTGATCGGTTTTGCCTCCCAACCGAACCGAAGAACCGTATAGACTGAAGATCAGGAGCTCCGTCAAATCCATCCTGTGCGACTGCGCGTCTCTTTGCCCTTTCCCACCGTGGGCCGTGGCCCGTGGCCCAGTAGGCTACAACGACCACGGCACTAAAGCCCACCACGCTCTGCCTACCGTTCCTAAAAGAACACGCTAGCTTATCCGACTGCCAGCGGCGAGTGGAGCACCGCGGCCGCGCGTGCGACTGTGCGAGCAGCGAGCGGGGCGCCGCCACGCCGCAGCCGCGCGTGTGAACGGCGAGCGGGGCGCGACGGGCGAGTGGCGAGCGGGACGCCGGTGCTGCGCGTGCGAGCGGAGCAGCGCGGCCGTGCGTGGCGGCGCCGGCGCGGCAGACGAGCTGCGAGCGACCGGGAGATGGCGTAGGTGTTGGGGCTGAACTGCAGGCGGTGGTGCGACGAGCGGCGGCCGGGGAACGGTGCATCCTCAGTCTCAACCCCATGCCGACGACGAGATCCCACCCAGGTACAAGCAAATTTCGGTTGAAACCGAACACCGAACCGATGAAACCGAAACCGAAATCGTCGGTTTCACCTTTTCTCAGGAACCGATCGGTTGCATCCTCTCTCCAAACCGAAGTTCTCAACCGAATAACCGAACCGAATTATTGGTTTAAACCGATTGCCCAGTCTGAGCGAGCCCGCCGCCACCGCCGCGACCTCCTACTCCGCCTTGCCGGGTATGGTGTACTCGATAAACTACGAGGAACCGCACTCACGCCCGGAGCCGAGGAGCCACAGTGGACCGTGGAGCCGAGTAAACGCGAGGGGCTGACGACGTGCGCCTCTTGTGCTGTCCGTCTGATCGGAAGCCGTGCCACGCGTCATGCATCGAGGGAGGGGGCTCATCGTAGACGGAATGGACCCAGAGTCCACTCAATTTTTTTCCGTGGCCTCGACGTCCTCGACGCGTGCAGCGTCGACGTCAAGGATGTTCACGTGGGCGTTGGTCTTGAAGCAGCTGCGGCGGCGAATCTCGCCGATGTTCCCGGGGCCTTCCTGGGCACCTTGCTGAGCTTGACTATGGAGCTAGCGAACTAGGCGAAGAAGGCGTCCGTGCTCCCCGTGAAGCGCCTGACGATGGGCGCCGTGGTGGGGTCCCTGATGAGCGCCATGTCGGACGTGAACACCCCCTTGCTAGCGTTGAGGTTCTTGTAGTAGACGTTGTCGAAGGCGTCGGGCGTGACGAAGTCCAGCTGTTGCAGCCGGTTGGGGCGTCCCTGTCGCAGTCGGCCTTGAGCTACCTGGCGAAGACATCCTCCTGGCTGTCGGCGCGGTCCTAGAAGAATGGGCAGATGGCCCTACCGACGGTGTGCGCGCCGGAGAGCGCGATGTCACGGAACCGCCCAAATTATAAGAACAAAAGTACAAAAATAATCGCCGGAGCAATTAAATTCCCGTACTTAAGCTCCTATAACTCCGGTAGTCCAATAAAATCACGAGGGATTTCAAGCCAACCAACATACAAGCCAAGATCGTAGTGGTCCAACATAACATGTCATATGTTATATCTGTTTCATAAGTAATTCAACATATATCGGAGTTCAGTAGAGTTATTACAACTCAAGTTCAAAAGTAGCGGAAGCAAAGTAGTTTGAAACTAATATCACCTTAATTCAAATACATGCCAGTACCAAGGTCAATTTCTAACAAAAGCATGAGAGACAAGATAGCTCAGAAGGATCATGCCCGTGATCACACTCCGCCACTACAGCAGGAGTCATCCAATTCTTGCAGTAGCCATGATACATTACAACCTGTAACAAGTGGGAATAAATCCTGAGTACGAGAAGGTACTCAGCTAGACTTACCCGTCAAAAACCAGAAATAATGACACCAAGGAGTATGCAAGGCTTTCTTTCAGTGGGCTAGCTTGACTCATTTGCGAAAAGCATAAGTTATCATAAATAAACTAATTTAAGTCCTTTTGCATCATCTTTATTATAGCCTATTCAATCTAGGTAAGCACCTATGCTAAAGCAATCACTTGATTAATCATTAACATCAAATGTTACCATATCAGGTTTAGCATTTCCAACATTATCCATATAACCATCCGTGTTCCATCATAATTACTACGATGTCGTAACTCGAGTCAAGTGCTCACTATCCAGGAGCGATGGCGATTCGAATCGATTATTAACCAGCTGGTAATTTATTCCTCACACAAACCTCACTCACCCGCTAAAGTGAGATATTGGTCACCGAGTCAACTATTCAGGTAAAGTCTCGAGTTTGCCAGGAACCACATGTACCCGGGGGCCGCCCGACTGCTCTTTGGCCTTATCATCGTGCCCCCATGTCCTACCACACCTGCTTCGGTATAGTGCGCTGCGGGCAATCCACTCGGCCCGAATAATCTCCCAGCTTCGCGGTCGAAAGGTACATTATTCGGCCAGCTAAATATGAGGCATGCGTTCAACATGACCCGAGGCCCAACAACGGTCGGTCCTTAATCGACACAGACGGAAACTACAAGCACCCCAGAACCCTGTCTGGTTGCCCAATACTTATTCCGCCAGTCTCAAATTATCCATCAACACTTGGTTATTTCCGGGATATCATCCATTCCATAGCTAAAATATTCCAGTAACCACCTATAATTGCAGGTGACCGGAAATCACCGATCGCTACCGGTCTAAGCAGGGCTAAGCAATATTTTCGATCCTGAACCAAAATAGGATTCCAGGCATATTTACGGGACAAGGAAAGGATATATATGCAACAAGTGTTTTCAATCAACTCCTATAACTTAATGCAACAATACATATATAACATATATATACTCAATTGCTTTTGTAAAGTAGGAGGCTTAGAATGCTCCAGGGCTTGCCTTGGATCGAACACTAGGTTAGTGATTGACAGATGACACTCGCTTGGCGAGCATCTCCCATCCCGACACTTGTTTAGTCCTTCCATCTTCGGGATAGGTCCACCAAACACCGTCTTCAGGTTTGGCTTCAACATCTCATCCTTCACGTGGTGCATCTAGCGTACCTAGATGAGATGCAAGATGCATGTGTATGAATATGATGAATGGTAACACAAGATGTATCACTTAAGCATTCAAGTAAACACAAGATTACGCAAAACATAGACACCAATAGCTATTTAACTAACATCACACAACCAATTAAAGAGGGCAAGCACATCAAGCATAACACAACTTTAACAAGATCACAAGTATCTTAACTTGACCATCATCAAGGGCATAAGCCACACTTAGCAACACATGGAGTAAACAACCACAACTATCATCTATCTATTTCTAGACTGCAAACAACAACTATATGTTTGGATCATAAATGGAGTTATACAAATCCAATAGCCCTGCAACAAGATATTCTGGAAAGCTTATGAAATTGTCTATAATTCATCTTTAACCATCTTAGCATGATTCTCAAGTTAACCAAGTCAAACATGCATAATTACAGAATCTGGTCCAGAGATTCCAGAGAACAACTATTTCTAGAACCCAACTTGGAGCAGTCATAACTCACAAACTATAAGGCCAAATGCCACCAAAATTTAACACAAGCTAGATTAATGAGTAATCTACAACTTTGTTATAAGCATGTTTCTCATCAAACATCGTTTTCCAGGTGCAATTACCAAAGCCCCAGAAACTATCCAGGAAAGCATCAATTGCAAGAATAAATATTAACTTATATTCCAAACATATATCTGGCCACAACCAATGTAACCATAATAAAGTGCATGTTAAATGATCACCAAAAAGTATAGTGCTCATCACTAAATAAATTCTTTTAATGCATTTCTTAATTTATTTAGATAGCAAGGTGAAATAATAAACATATACCAAACATACATAATAAAATATATAAAAATTACAGTAGATCTTAAATACACCCAATAGTCTACTGTACAAATTTCAAGTCATTTGGACATGTATATCAACATCTATGAAAAAGACAAATTGCTATTGCAAGAATTCATGTGAGAGCAAGATACACTAATAACTCACTCATATGGCAACCAAAATTCATGAAATTTTTACCACACATTAAAAATCATGTGAGTAGCATTCCACAAAAATTTCACTTCATTTGGAGACCTAGATCTATAGTTATGAAAATGACAAATACATCTAGCATTAAAAACCTAGCTGCACAAATCTATTTTTATAGAGAAAACTTTAAACTAAAACATGACTTATTATAGATCTAGTGCATAGAGCATTTCACAAGGATTCCAAAAAGTACTTATTTGCTATTTTACGATTTTTCTACAATTTACTATGATTTTCCAAAGTTTTAGTCATTTTTCTGCAAAAGAAAATTATTAAACCGAAAAGGATAAACACTTTACAACGGGATCCCTGGAAGAAACTTTAATTAAATCAAGCGAACAAGTCCTTCTTGCACTATTCAAATGAGTATGTGGTTCGTAGAAAAACCCTTCCCTTTCTACTTATTGAAGCCCGTGGTCCATCTTCTTCTTCAGAGCAGAGCACGCCGAATCGGCCGGTGCCGGCGGCAGGGGGCGGTGCTCCGGTGGCTTGCGGAGGTGGTGGAGCTACAGGTGGACGGTGTGCACCCATTGGTGCCTCCAGCTTGGCTTGAGGTGGCCCGAGGCCGGCTGGCCACGAGAGCATGGCGGGTCGAGGCTGCGGCCGCGTCGGCAAGAGCAGATGGCGGTCCCCGAGCGACGAGAGGCGGCAGCGGAGCACCAGAGCATGCTCGAGCAACTCCGGTGGGGCGCGGCTTGGCTCGAGCAGCGAGCGCGTGAGGCTGTGGGTGACGAGCAGCTCCGCCTGCGGCGGCCATGGCGGGCGGCGCTCTGGTGCGCGCGCGTCGCGGCGAGAACGGGAGCGGGGAGGCGAGTGAGGAAGCTCCGGGGCATCCCAATCGCGCGGGCAGGAGTAGGCAGCAGCGGCAGAGGAGGTGGGCATGTGGCGGAGGTGGGAGCACGCGGCGTCCATGCGCGTGACCACGTCGACATTCAATCGAACACCTGGCAGGCAGTGAATCGGGCGAGGTGGGAGGCTGATTAGGGCCAGCAGCAGGCCGATTTGGACCTTGGGCCAAAAGGCAAAGTTGTAGCCCACGAGTTGCTCTACAACTTTCATTAAGGGGCCAAGGTCATTAGAGCAATGGATTAGCGGTTAACTAGTTGCCAAAACTGCAGTGTCAACACCTTGATGACAGTCACGGAAACTCACTTTCGATGGTCAAAACTTCGTCAAAATGAACTCAACTTTTTGTATGCTCTTCATCATCATGTATTCTCCAACTTTTATATTTGGCTCAACTTGAGTTGCTTAGCAAAAACACGAGAACGCGACGTGCCAATCATTATCGCCATTGAAATCCCAGACTTAGAATTATTTCTAAGTGCTGAAAACTGCAGCAGATTCAATCTTGTGACCTTTGTTTGACTCTGTTATGGACCAAACTAGCTCTTGACCCTTAAACAAAGTTTCTTCTCCATAACATGAACTACAACTTTCATTTAAGGTCCAACCTCAAAACTGGTATAGAACCTACATTTCTACTTTGATCAAAGTAGGATCACGATAAAGCTTAAATTATCCTTTTTGATCAATTGGAGCATTTTCTGGGCATTTGCTCAACACGAACCTTTCATGACTTTTATTGTAGAGTCTATCTAGAGTCATTTGGGTAAGGTTGCAAGGTTTGGTTGATGACCTATATTTCCATCCACTTAATAATGCAATTCTAGCACTTAGTAAAGTCATTCCAACAAGGATATAACTTATCATTTCATGTGACTTTTTGATTCCAAACGTCATGAAACTTTTCCGGTGACCAATATAGATAGATACTAAGGTGAGACACATGAAGATATTGTAATAACACCACCCAAGCATATATATTGAAAACTACCTATATGTAAAGTAAGGGTGCAACATCCAAGTTTAGGTTGGGGCTCATTTCCATAGGTTTGACCTTGACATCTTCATCACCACTTAATCTATCATATTTGAGCTCAAACCCACTACTTAATGAGTGACAAACACCTGGGGTGTTACACACGACTAGGTCGGCGACGTCGCGGATGCCCCTGCTCCGGATCGAAACGCGGCCAGGAGGTCCGAGACGCTAGCGGAGGTGGGCAACGGGAGCGCGTTGACGTCATCCTCGGGCGCTGGCGCGAGGCTGTCGTGCTAACCCAGGGGCACGGGGTACGAGGCCCCCCCCCGACGCGATGACGGCTGCGCGGGTGGCGAGCGCCGTGACGTCGGCGCAGGACGCCGGACACGGTGGCGCCGCAGGCGTCATGCACCTTGGGCGCGGATGTCGTCGATGAGCTGCAGCGCCCGCGACTGCAGCGCGGTGTTGGGCCCCATGTTCTGCTCCGTGGCGTTGCCCCTGAGGAGCACGGACGCGTCGCAGCCCTGCGGGAGGCAGTCGTGGAAGAAGATGCGCAGGAGGCCCGCGGCGAGCGCGATCTCCCGCCGGAGGGCGGCCCGCACGTTGTTGGGTTGTAGAAACTGGACTGTGCACATGCATTATAGCCTTGCTCACAAAGGCAACTGGCGCTCGCAGTCGAGTCGCAGCTCGCTCCGTGCATGGCCCAGGAGGTCAGGAGGAATGGCTGGGGAAGAAAGCCAATGAATGAATTGATATTTTTTTTGCGAACAGGTCGTAACCTGTGTTTCATTAAGAAGACGATAGGAAAGTTTCAAAGTTACACGACATCAACGAGTTCCGGCCGTTCCACACCCGCTGGCAAGACGCTAGTGTTCAGGATCCACCAAGAACGTCGACACGCTAGACCTTAGCGCCTAGCAACTAAAATACATACAAAGGACTATACGACACTAGAGTTTGCGACCGAGGGTACAACAAGGCAAAGCTGTAGAAACACTTAGCCTATTCGACGTCTGTCGCGCGACGCCGGCCTCTCCCCAAAAAGAGAGCCTCCATGGCTTCCCGCGTTCCAAGGGGCAGCAGCGTGGTGAAAGCAAACTCCTCAAAGGACGCCTCATCAGGTTTCTCCGTCTCGACCTCCTCAAGCCCGAGCTTTTTGAGAGCACCTTTCTTGCCTGGGCGTCCGGCTTCATTGCTCTGAACTTGCTCTTAGCCGCTAAACGGGCGCTGCGCTTGGGGACGAAATCGCCATCATCAACAGCCTTGGGGTCCTTGGTGATGCGCAGCCTAGGCGGTGACACCGTAAGCGGCTACTCGAGCGGTAGCTTGATGGCATCGATGAAGGACACCAAGGCGCCATCCCCAGAGGAATCCTAAGCCGGCCTATCCGTGTGCGGCAACCCACAACCACGCATAGGCGAAGTTGGCATTCTGGGGGCTTCGTGCTCAGACGGTGCTCCAGCTATCAGGATAATAGGGAGCACGACAACAACCTCCACCATCATCGGATCCTCTGCCACATCTCGACCAGCCTGCCTCGCGTCAAGCCCAGTGACCCACAGGAACACCTAGGCGAAGATGGCATTTCGAGGGCTTCGTCCTCCGTGGGAGCAGCAAGCACGGGAGGCGGTGTTCCAGCTGTTTGAATAATGGAGAGCGAGGCGACGAGCTCCACCATCATTGGATATTCCACCATGTCCCGACCGGCGTGCTCTGTGTCCAGGCACAGCGACAGCGTCAACGGGTTCAATGCGGAGCAGGCAGGAGGCGATGAGCTCCACCATCATTGGATCATCCGCCACGTCCCGACCGGCGTGTTCTGTGTCCAGGCGCAGCGACAGCATCAACGGGTCGAATGTGAAGCAGGTAGGAGGCGAAACTTCGACGGTAGTGTTGGCCGGGGACTCTGCACGCCTGCCTCTGGCAGCCGGTGAACCCTTGCGCTGGTCCGGCTTTCGCTACCGCTGCCGCCGCCGACGTCTGTGGGGATGACCCCAGATTGAGGTGTCCAACGCGACACCATCAGCAACATCCATTGCGACGCCTGAGGAGGAGGTGCGTGGGGGGGGCCATGACCATCAGAGGGCCGGTGAAGAGGTCGTCCACGGGCTGCTCCCCGTTTACGCTGGCATCGACGTGCATGCTGACCCTCATCTCCTCACCGAAGGCACCTGGACCGAATGAATGAATTGAATAGCAAGAAGAAGGCGATGGATGCAATGCAAGAACCAAGAAGGAAGAATGGGTCAAGAGCTCCCCATGAGTGACCACGTGGTGCCGACAAAACTGTAATTAGTCCTGCCTTTCACGCTACGTGTACTCATCTTGCTATAAAGAATCTAACCTACTAAAGTCTACCAAAAAAAAACTTCCGCGCTGAGATGATCTCTCCCCACGCACCCTAGAATATGTATTCAGAAAAACGACTCTGTACAAATGAACCATTTCTGACTCTTTACTCACTCAGATCTAACGATCAGAATTGCGTGTATGGTACTGCTCATCCCCCTCCCATCTCCCAGCGCCCCCACGCCCACACCAGCGGCCACGGTTCGATCCAAACTTCTCTCTTTTTTTCCTAGAAAAAACACACGACTCCCACCTTGCCGCTTCGACTCTGCCCCGTTTGGCGTGACCTCCCGCTCACGGTTGTGGCCATCGGCGCCCGCTCGCGTTCACCCCGCCGCCCCACCCCCGATCCATGAATCGGAGCAAGTTCCCCGGCGGACGCGGAGCACGCGGATGCCGCCCCGCCGCGGCTAGGGTTTCTCGACCGCTGCCTGAATCACGCTCCGTAGGATTTGAACCTACGACATTGGGTTTTGGAGACCCGGCGTTCTACCAAACTTAACTAAGAGTGCTTTCAATGCAAAAAAAATCCTTTTCTATTCCAAACGTGTCTCACGTCCATATAGTATCCACACCGGTTCCCCTCGCCGGCGCCGCCCGCGGCCGGCCGCGGCCCCGCTGGCGCTTCCCCGAGCCTGGCCGCCCCCTGTCCTCATAGGTCTGCGGCTCCCGCACGGAGGACCACCTCCATTCGAGCAGGAGGAGCAGGTGCTGTCATCGGCGGCTGCTACATCGATGTCCTCAAGTGCCTAACCTTCAGCTGCCGCCGCGGAGGACGAGACTTCCTTCACCTGCAGCCGCTGCCGCCGCGGAAGAAGAGACTGAATACATTTGTGCTGAAATATTTTTTTTGCCAAACGATACCTGATCTGATATTATTTTGATTTTGATTTCGATTCTCATTCTCATTCTCAGGCTTGTGACCAGGAATGATGAACAGGTTAGTGGATAGTCCACGTCTTTCTGATTCCTTCTCTCTATTTTCCCCGCTCTGAATTTAGCTACTATTAGTTCATTTGGGTTCGTTGTCATTGAGGCGAAGTACTGACATTATGGACCTCTTAGCTTTTACAATTTTTGCCTTCAGACTGCCAGAAAGGTTTCCTCACTTTTGTAGAGATTTACTTGCTAAGTACTTTTACAGGATATTATCTTGGAGAAATGTGGCTCAGACAGCTGCAGCATTGGAGATTATGGTGGGTTTGCTCCAGATATTTCCAGGCAAGTGATAAACTAATTTACTATTTTCTGATTCTGATATCACACATTTCTTGCTTCCCCAATTGGGGACCTACATATGGATTTCAATTTGTCATATATATGTTGCTTTATTGATGTCCAGCATATCTGACACTGACACTACTACAATTAAACTTAACTGAGGCGTTTGGCAAAAGGGCTCGGAGGCGGGCAGGCCGGTTGCCCGCCTCCGTTATTCAGTGGCCAGGCAGCCGGCCCAGCAACCGCTTCGGTTAATCATTAACGGAGACGAACAACCTAATACGCCCGCCTCGGTTAATGTCAGTATATATTTACGATAATTTATATACTCTATAGCTAGCTACAAAATAAGTTATTTTGTAGCCACCTCTATTTATGATAATTTTATATACTAATTTACGACAATGTCAGTATATATTTACGATAGTTGAATTACTATAGCACATGGGGATATTTTACCATAATGTTATAGTAAATCACATAGTAAGGAGTTACTATAATCTCGTAAATTAGCATGGCAATTATCGTAACTCAAAGTGGCTACAGAATAAGTTATTTTGTAGCCAGTTGTAGGGTAATATATAGCCATCTCTCATTCCCTCACCCGCCGCCGCACACCACTGTCTCTCCTCTCTCGGCTCAGTCCTCACGAGAGAGGAGGCGCTCGTCTCTCGCGCATGCATGGCCCGCTCTCTCCCCCCCCTCTCTCCCCTCTCGTGTTGGGCGCTCTCTGGAGGCGGTGGGAGGCGCTCGCATCCCGGCGGGCTACTCGCGCCAGGCTGCGGTGGCGGCTTACGAGTGCGGCGGGGCGGGGCCTCTGGAGGCGCTCGTCTCTCTCCGGCTTCGGCGCGGTGCACGGCTCCTGTCCTCCGACAGTGGCGCGGGGCCTCCGGCGGCGGAGCGCATGGCTGGGCTCGCGGATCCGGCGTCGAGGCTCGCAGATCCGCTAGATCCGGCGTCGGGGCTCGCGGATCCGGCCACCACCGACGCGGATCCTGCAACCAACGGCGGCGTGGGCGTGGATCTGACCACCAGCGGCGGCACGGCGTTCCCGGAAGCGGGCTCAGCATTGGGCCTGAGAGTGGGCTCAGCGTCGGGCCTGGATTTATTTTGTTTTTTTATTGATTTACCAATGCAGGCGTTATAAGGTGCCTGCCTCTGCTAACTGATTAACCGAGGCGGGCAAGGCAACCGTCTCCGTTATTCACGGATTAACCGTGACCTTTCAACGGAGGCAGTTGCCTTTGCCTGCCTCTAAAAATAAAAAATGCCTGCCTCCATTAAGTTTATTGTAGCAGTGTGAAGGCCTGGATCTTGTTATTGCGGTTGCGGCAATAGAGAGGGCTGGATATAATGGAAGAATAAAATTGGCAATTGATGTTGCTGCTACTGATTTTTGTGTAGGTAAGTAGAAAAGCAGTGCATTGCCTATGCATGGACTATGTAAATGTTCAAAAAATAACTATGTGAATAAAAATATCAAAGAGACTATGAAATTTTGTGATAGGATGTAATCATTTTGCTGCTCTGGTTGTGTCTGCTTACTGGAAGAGTTGCACGCAGTGTTTTCACTTTTAGGACCCTATCCATATTATTTATGCCTCATTTTTCCATGCTGTCATCTGTTTGTTGCTTCCTAATTCTGTATTTCAGGTGGAAGCATTTCGTTTTCTCAAAACAGGGCCGTATACCTCATATAGCCTTAACTGATAGTGACGCAATCTTTTTTCCTCTCAATATCCCAGGCTGTAATCCTGACAAACTGATAAGAAATTTGACGGAAATTACAACTAGGGTTCTACTACAGGTTGGGCAGGTTGGGAAGTGAGAGATAAAGTTGGGAGAGAAGAAGAGAGAAAAGGTGTGTAGGTACCTTTTTTCTTCCTTTTCTATTTCCTACTGCTTCCTTTCTACTTTGTCCGGCACACTGGCTACTGTTAAACAGTAAATAAAAGATCAACGACATCTGTTGGATACCTAATCAATGTTTTCATTAGTCAAAATCTTCCTCCCATTTAGATTTTTTGCACTGCCGCTTCCCCCTTACCGTGAAATTGATTTTTGTTCATCCTAGGCGTGCTAATGCTATGCTGTCTTCAGGTTTAAGGATGGCGTGGGTCTGACCATTATATTCGCTAAATTTGCAAAACAGGGAGTACCTTCCGATGGGAGGCAGTATCAAGATGACTGAAGAGTCACTGAAGCTGGCGTACGGAGAGGATTCTGGCTTCATCGAAGATAAGAGGATAGCAACGGTGCTGGTGCTTTCAGGCACCGGTGCCTGCCGGCTCTTCGCTGATTTCCAGAAGCGCTTTTTGCCAGATTCGCAGATGTTACCAGAAGCTCTTCGCTGATTTTCAGGCACAAGTGAGTTGGCATCTTGCTGTGACCCCAAATGTTATTTGATTATTTCATTTACTTCTCAGGAAGAAAAGGGAGTGAAGTAGAGTTATGGAGATGAGTGTGCACTGCACTCCCTCGCAATTCGTTTGGGAGAGAGAGAGAAATAATCTCAACTTATTTTTACTGTATCTGTGATAGAAACAATTTGTTAATCAGGTATAAACAGAAATTTGCTGCATTCCTATTTTTACTGGATTTGACCTATTGTGATTTGATTTCTTGGAAGCTTTGGTGTTGCTATTTGGAACAAAAAATCAGCTGCTCCAACTAATTTATGTAGGCATGTGCATGTCGCACTGTGAATGCCTGCTCATCATAAAATTTGTGTTTACGTCATTTAACTTTGTTAAAATATGTTCAATATAGTCAATTAGCTTTTGGACTTAATGTGACCCGTAGCATTAGCACGGGCAATATACTAGTAGTAACTAATTGCTTAATTACATTTGTCTCAGAATTGTTACTCTTGTGCATGTCGCACCGTGAATGCCTGCTCATCATAAAATTTGTGTTTACGTTATTTAACTTTGTTAAAATATGTTCAATATAGTCAATTAGCTTTTGGACTTAATGTGACCTGTAGCGTTAGCACGGGCAATATACTAGTAGTAACTAGTTGCTTAATTATATTTGTCTCAGAATTGTTACTCTTATCTTGGTCCATCATTTACGTTCCTCACGATCTTTAGTCAAGGGCCAATAATGGACTCTGGAAGGAGCAGAATAGAAGAACTTTCCAAAATAACTCTATGCAGCCAGGTCAAGTTGCGATGCTCCGCAAAGATGAGATTCAGCAGTTTTAGTTGGCAACGAGACCGATTGTTACGGATGGCTAGTTGCTTTAATTTATTTTGGTCTGGGTGTTCCAGTAGTTTCTTTTTTAGTAGTTTCAGTTGGTTCTGTGCTTCGTCTAGGCGTTGTTAGTGGTTTGTTTCGGTTTTGTTCTAGGGAAAAATGATGCCTCTGTGTCTGTCCCGCGGGGTGGGTGTGGGGAGGGGTGTCTCAGTTGTAGTTTTTCAGCCAGAGGTCATCTGTTTCCCCTTTCTATACTTATTTTGTTTTCTATATTTTTGAGCTAAAAACTATTTATTTAGGGACAGAGTGAGTATAGAGGAAGTTGATGCACATCTTCGTGGGTGTTTGTTTTCTTTTTGTCTCTGTGCTTTAGCATATGTGTAAAATGTTGGTCGCTTGTTATCAGATTGAGGAGGTTTTTAATTTAGTTGGTGGAGAGCAGCTCTGTTTTTCTTTTCGGTGCCTTCCTGCACACAACTGAGATGTAAACTGGTTTCCCTAATCCCTAGTAACTCCTTTATGCTTTCAATATAAGGAAGGGCGTGCATGGGTCTATGGTCCAAAAAATATATATAAATATTTGCATCCTCTACCAACTCTTATAAAATTTTCTTGTTATGTATATCTAACACGCCGCTTCTATAACAACTAAACTGAAAAGTAATATAGCAAGATGAATGTACGGAGTCTATATTTGTCACGGTTTAAAGGTCAGCTTGCATTCGTATGTTGCTGTCATAGCATCCATATACTAGGCAGTCAGGACCCGTGAATTGGGGTGACAAGGACCATTGTTTTTAGGGGAAGAAAAAGAAGAAAATACGACTGGGATGTCGACTACTATGTTTAATTTGTGGAGTTTAGACTTTGGAACATATACCTATATGTAAGTCAATGGGAAGATAATGTTTCACCCAATTAGTTCTTGCTAAAATTCAAAGTATACCCTACACCTT
This sequence comes from Saccharum hybrid cultivar R570, assembly GCA_038087645.1. Lineage (NCBI taxonomy): Eukaryota > Viridiplantae > Streptophyta > Magnoliopsida > Poales > Poaceae > Saccharum > Saccharum hybrid cultivar. Next base: position 44,211,099 of record JAQSUU010000534.1, read on the forward strand.
TTTGTAGTGATCATAGATATTGATTAATTTGGCTCAGATATAGTACCTACTATAATATTTGTTGGTATGTACAAGTTTTTGGCCAAATTTGTAGACAAAAACATTAACATATATCAGATCAAAGATGCAAATTATGAAAATGTGTTTCATAATGTATTTAAAGAAGCTCATTTTATATCGTAAATATTTTTTCTATAAACTTGGTCAAACTTAGAAGGATTGACTTATGATAATTGAAAATCCCTATCTTATGGTAGATGGAGGAGTACTTCGTCACTAAAGATCGTGCATGGTTAAGCTATAGGTGTCAAAAAGTTTGTTAACCTCGTATAGTCTTCCCAAAATACACCAAATATATATGAGTGAAACGTCTATGAAACAGTTCTATCACACCCTTTTACCTCGACTTTCCTGGCATGTGCTAGCTCTATCTGCATGCTCAATTAGATAGAAAGGTTTCCCCCCTATATATAAATGCATGAACCATAGCAATTAGGGTAAATAAGGATCCCGCTGAGGCGTGCGCGTAGACGAACTCAACAATTGAATTAGTCAGTTAATTCTTTCTTTACCTTTAATTAATTTTTAACAATCATGCATAGCATGCTTTTCATTAAGAGGAAGAGTTTATAACAAAACCCGGGCAAGCTACAATTCGCCCGTAACGAAAGAAGAACAACAAGAAGAGCAAATGACTACAACATTAGGTCATAATTATACGTACCTGCTAGTATAGTTCCCGACCGACCTAACAAGCAACCTAGCTTCCAGTGTTGCCAGAGAGTTATAGCATGCTAGAATCCATAGCTTAACCTCTTCCATAGTAGCTTGAAATAGAGACACCGGAATTCGAATTACCTTTAATTATTTGTTTGATGTCCACTAAATTTGAAAAGCATGTACTTATTTAACCCTATTAACTAGCTTCTCCTATTAGAAAGTAATCAGGAATCCTCCATAGACCAGCCCTAAAAACTTTAGAGCGGCAAAGCTGAGCCTCCGCTCCCCTGCCCCCCGCCGGTGGCCACTCCGGCCCCGGAGCCCACTGGCCACCGCAGATCCAGCACTCGTCCCTCTCGTCGATGACTCCGCTCTCCGTCACTGGCCGCCTCACGTTGGCCATGGCTTCCCGCCGGTCCGCCCCTGGGTGGTAGTGATCACCATCCCTGATCGCAACTAGAGGCAATGGAGTTGCAGGGCCTAAGCTTTCGTCCTGGAATAGGTGTCCAGGATGTGATCAAAAGTAAGTTTGGTTGCTCTGTCTCATCGGCCACTTCGGATCGCGCCTTCTTCTTGGTGGCTTCCTTTGGCCGCTGCAAGTTCCGTTTGTCTCCTGAAACAGTGGGAATCATTCTCCAAGCCATTCTTGGGGGCTCTATTGTTGATGTTTCGGTTCTTGCTCTTGCTGGTAGAGTGTTCAGGTTTTTTGTCTCTTCTAGATTGGTCGGTTTTCACATTTTTAAACTTCCATCTTTTGTTTGTTCTACTTTTAAAGTCTTCTTTCATCTTTGGAGCAATGGTGGACCTAATTGGGTCCGAGATTGGTTTCTATTCTGCCAAGAAGAAGATGCAGCTTGGTCTGTAGCCAGCAAAAAAAAGGGTTGATCAGGGGAAAAGCTTGGTCAAAAAGGAACTTTCCTTCGCTGATGCAGTGAAGAAGAATATGCTAACTAGTGCAAATAGCGTTCCAATTCAGACCCGGCAAAATGTTAGACAAAATGTTTCAGTCGACTGTCCTTTCCTAAGTCTGCTGATAAATCTTTGAATAAGGGGAAAGCACCTATTGGTCAGGTTCATTAGGTTGGGCCGGTGGGGTTTGACCGCAGTAGAATTTTGAATTTTGGCTCTAGCTCTAGTCAGCAGATGCCTGCAAAAAATCTATCAAGTGCTCTGCAGACCGGGTTTTGCTCACGTTGTTTGTCGTCTAGACATGCTAGAGAAGCATGCAAATCTTCTATTAGATGCTTTGCATGCAGGCGTGGGGGACACATATCTCTCAACTACCCGGGTGACAGTAAGCCGACTGGTAATAAGCAAGGAGTTACTGCTCATAATGGTAAAGGGATCCTTGGGAGGCCCGAACATGTTGTATTGGAAACCAATTTGAGCCTTGGGCCGCAGCACACAGGCCCACCAGCCTTCAGCTCCTTCTCGGCTTGGGCCAGATCCCTTGCGTCCACTTCGCATGCTCCGCCCCTGCCAGAACCGATCATCATCCCGTGGCCGTCTACTCTTACGTCCATGACAGATGGACCCCTAGAAACTAATCCCCACTTAGTGGTGACTTAGCTCAATCTGGGACGGGTGAACATGGGGCCAGATGCTCCGTCTTTCCCTGCTTTCTTTACTTCACCTTCCTGCAATAGTGCAAACCCAACTGAGTTGAGAAACCCCCAATCGCCTGGTGAAGTGTGTGCACCATTGCCACTCCTCCAACCTCATATTGCTCCGCCCACCTCTCAGCAACTCCAAGCCATGGCATTCCAACGTGCTAACCCGTTCCCCTTCAAGTCGCGCGGGATGCACATTGAAGACATCCCCAACAGACCGATGATGGTTAGAGCTGTGGTAGGGAGGAGGCCGAGGCCAAGAAATGAAGACCTGGCAATCGCAACAATCACTCCACTACCCGGTAATGTTCTCCACTTCCCAACGGTAGAGGAGATCCTTAGAGAGTTCTTGGAGCAGTATAGAAGGACACGTATTAGAGAAGTGCAGCCATGTCATTTGGGTCAGGTGTTTGTTTGGTTTGAGTTGGAGCATAATAGGGATAGATTTGTACTTGAGAGCCCACACGCTTATGGCGATGTGCACATCTCTTTTGTCCATCATAATCAGGGTAGAAATTGAAGGAGGGTTTATTTCAATCAGGAATGCTGGTTGATGCTTATGGGACTGCTTGAAGATTACTAGGAAAGAAAATACATTGATACGGTGTTGGGCCCTTATGCCAGGAAAATCAATTGGGACAACGACCCCGATCACCTAGCAAGATTAATCGTCAGAGCTCGGGTAGTTGATCTAGAGACTATCCCGCACTTTGTTGTTTTCTCTGATCCGGAGGGCTATGAGGGCGAATCTTGGACTATCCAATGTGAGATTCTACAGCATGAAAATCTGGGAGCTAGTCCACCTGATGAAGAGCCGGTACCTTCTCTACTGGATGACATGGGGCCACCACTGTATGATTTCTTTGGACTTGGTCAGTAGGTTCTGGCCCCAATTGCAGAACATGAGCATCAACTTCTGCATAATTAGGGGCTGCTGGGGAATGATCAGAATCTGCAAGGTGAGCAGAACAATCAGGATGAGGGGAACCAGCAGATACAGTAGCAAGATGAGTGGCCAGATTGGCATGAGGAATTGCCAGCATTGCCAAATGCTGGGGTTCTATAGCTGAATCTGAATGTGGCCCCTATAGCTTTGGGGCAAGATCTGAATGCCCCTGCACCTCTAGCTTTTTAGGACCTAAACATGGTCCCTATGGATGAGGACCCTCAGGAGGCCATAATCCACCTAGGACAAGGGCAGGGACAAGGAGAGGAACAACTGAATTTGCCACAGGTTTTACCAACTCAATAGCAGGGAGAGGGGTTGAAAGAAGTAGCAGACAATCTGAACCTGCAGGTGAATGTACACATACCTGCACTGTAGCATCCAATGGAGAATTTTCTTCATCATAAAATACCAGAAGAAGACTTGATGGATTTGGTAATGAAATACCAACAGGAGGCAGCCCAGGATCAGTTGGATGAAGGTGCAGAGCCAGTCTTCCAGAACCAGATTCAGTTGGGAATGGTGAAAACTTTCTTTTTTAATCAGCCTGAATTGGTGAAGCCTATACCGCTTGAGTTCCCCTGGTCAGTGCCAAAGCCTTTGGATTTGAAAGAAGAGAAGGATAAAACAATCATTGAAATCCTAACAAAGTGGTTAGGCTTCTTCTAGGCCTTACTATTGGCCTCGGCCCAGCACAATTGGGCCAAACAACTGTTGCAGTCCAGTTCCCCTCAGCTGCTGCAAGAGGACAATGACTAGATGTCGGGTACCTACAGCTAGGGGTACCCACAATCAACAATTAAGAAAAACAAAACTGCTACCCACAAACGAGGCGAGCCAAAATAGCTAACGAGACACCTCGACTACGTTCCGACTCATACGAGGCACGCTCGACGGGACGCCTCGACCACGTTCCGACTCGTACGAGGCTCGCTCGACAAGGCACCTCGACTATCGGGAAATCTCCGACTCGCACGACCCTGGGTCGGGCCGCTCGACCCACCTTATTCACCAACTCTGAGACAAAAGTCAGAGCATTTAATGCGACTACCCACTACTTCCTACCATCATGGCTACAGCAGTAACCGGCGTGGAAGCAGTGCCGGTGTCAAATCTCACTTTTTACTGCCCATCCCGGGATGGGAGATGAAAACCTGTCACTATACGCACCATACCGTGCACTATTTTGCCACTGATCACCCTCGAGGGAGGATACGACGAGGACCGTACCCCACGATCTCGGGGACTCGACCTTATCCACCCGTCCTCGACCCGTCCTCGACCCGGCCTTGACCTAGCCTCGACCCACCGCCGGTCAACAAGGAAGAAAGGCCGACGTGGCACAAGACTCGGAGTCTTTTCACCGTCTCGTCCTCTACGTCACCATGGTGTCCAGGGATGGCCGGCCATTCCCGGGGCACGTTGCTATAGCCACCCCCACAGGGATCGGCAAAACTTCACCTCAAAGGCACCCCCGGCATCCCTGCCTTCTCTTACCCTATAAAAGGGCAGGCCGGGGCTCTACAAGGGGGCGGACAGAAGAACAACGAACAACAGACAACGAAAAACCAGTCTCCATCCCACCAAAGAAGATCAACATCTCAAGCAATCTCCTTTGTACTCTCACTTTTTCTTTGAGACCTGGGCTCGGTTCCCTCTCTCACAGCTTGTAACCCCTACGCAAGCACTTAGGTGCAAGGAAATACAATACTACCCCCTCCCCGCTGGACGTAGGGCCTTCTTTTGCTCGAACTAGGATAAATCCCCGTGTATCCTCCTTGCATCACCATCTAGATTAGGGACATGTAGCATTTGATTCACTCGTTGGCTTAGGACCCTCGCGGAACCAAACGCTGACACTAGATGTCTCCTCTTTCTCTGCAGCAAAAGCCTTCAACGTTGGGTGCTTGTAACCTTCTCGGTGGTGAACCATCTTTAGCCAAGGAGATTGAAGAGGATATCCCATAAGACAACCTAGAAAGTGGATCTCCTGGTAAGAAAAGGGGCAGAAAGGGCAAAGCTGAAACTTCGATCCAATAGTGGATTCAGTTGTGAGACACAGCACCAGGGTCAAAGCAAATTCCAATGGCTTCAAGGTGTCTGCTTGTAAAGCTAAAAACCGCCTGGGTTGCAACCTAAGCCGCCAACTCTTTCCTAGGGCATGATCAAGAGGATAGGAACATCTCTGTGTCAGCTGCGAGAAGACCAGCTTGTTGAAGAAACTCTGCTGGGTAAGAAGAAGGTGGAACCTATTGGGAAGAAGCCGAAGAAGAACAAGGATAGTAATGGTGACAAGATGAACTTGGATGATGAAGAGCACCAGTCTAGGGGTGAATGACCTGATGATGAAGACCACTGGTCCAGGGATGAATGAGTCTTTTGTTTCTTTTTCTTGCTTTTGTTTCATTCACTAGTCTAATCTGGTGACCTTTTGTATTAATCTTCTTAAGAGGTGGCACTGTCTCCTTGTTGACAGTTGGTACCTTGCTACTCTGTTAAGTCTCTTTCCTTTGCTTTTGTTTATGTTGGCCTTGCTGCTGTGTTGGGGGGAAAGTCATTCTTCACCCCCTGTTTGTCCTTTGTTTTTCTGGTTTCAATGAATCAAAAAAGATCTTGAAAAATCCTAGATTGGAATGTGAGGTCTGAATTCTGACAAGAAGTGGAGCTCAATAAGAGATAAAATTATTGAAAGTAGAAGTGATATCATCTGCCTGCAAGAAACAAAAAGAGAAGAGTTTGACATCAACTATATCAAGAACTTCTACCCACCTGACTTTGACCTATTTGAATTTCTTCCTTCAGTAGGGGCGTCAGGTGGAATCTGAGTGGCTTGGAAAAGCTCAACTTTTTTAGGATAGCTAGTCTTTAATAACTGCTATGCAATCTCAATAGAGTTCACCTCAAAGATGAGCAATGAAACCTGGCTTTTGATAGCAGTCTATGCTCCTTGCACTCCTGTAGGCAAAAGAGCTTTTCTGAAATGGTTCGGAGAGATTCAAATGCCTTCTGAAATGGATTGGCTTATAATTGGTGATTTCAACCTAATCAGGAGGCCAGAAGATAGAAACAGGGAGGGGACATATTTAAATTAGATGTTTAGCTTTAATGAAGCCATTGATAAGCTTGGTGTAATTGAGCTTCCCCTTCATGACAGGCAGTTTACATGGACAAATAAGTAGTTTCCCCCTCTTCTTGAGAGACTAGATTGGTTCTTCACATCAACCTCATGGACAACCAAATTTCCAAACGCTATTGTGAAAACATTAGTTATGGAAACATCAGACCATTGGCCATGTGTTGTTGAAATTAGCACAAACATTCCTCAAAGCAACACCTTTATATTTGAAAAACACTGGTTAAATCATGAGGATTTTATTTCAGTGGTAGTAAGTGGGTGGACAGCCCCATATCACATCTCTGACCCAGCCAAAAGCCTCACTACAAAGTTCAAAAATCTGAGAAGAGAATTGAAGTCCTAGAAGTCACAGCTCCCAAAGCTGGCAATAGCCATTCAGAATATTAAGTCAGTTCTACACTTTCTGGAGACTGTGGAAATCTATAGGGATCTCTCCCTACTTGAGTGAAACTTCAGAAATTTGGTCACTGAAAAGCTTATTTCACTACTGAAACAACAAAGAACATACTGAAAGCAAAGAGGAAAGATTAGATGGGTAAGAGAGGGGGATGCAGGAACTAAATTCTTTCACGCTCATGCCACAATTAGGCACAGGAAAAATTCTATTTATGTGCTTCATGATAATCTTGGAAATAGCCTACAAACACATGAACAGAAAGCTAAATTTTTGTGGCAGGCATTCAAAGAAAGAATGCAAAAGACTGACTTTAATCACATGATTTTCAATTTGAGTGAACTCCTACAACCTACAAATGATCTGGAGCAGCTACAGACAGCTTTCCAAAGGAAGGAGATTGATGATATTGTCTTGAACCTGCCAAATAACAAGTCACCTAGTCCTGATGGCTTCACAAATGAGTTCATAAGGGGGTGCTGGTATCTGGTAGCAGATGATTTCTACAAACTGTGTGACAAGTTCTTCAACAGGGAGGTTTGCCTGAGAAGCATTAATAACTCTTACATTGTTCTAATCCCTAAAAAGGATGGTCCTCAGGGGGTTTTAGATTATAGGCCAATTTCCTTGCTAAACACATCAATCAAGCTCCTGACAAAGCTTTTGGCAAACAGACTACAGAAGAAGATCAGAGGCTTGATTCACAAGAACCAGTATGGCTTCATCAAGACTAGAACCATTCAAGATTGCTTGGCTTGGGCTTTGGAGTACATCCATAATTGCCACAGATCAAAGAAAGATTTGATTATCCTAAAGCTGGACTTTTAGAAGGCTTTTGACAAAATTGAGCATGGTGCAATTTTGGAGATCCTCAGAGCAAAAGGGTTTGGTCAGAGATGGATTGATTGGGTGCAGGCAATTCTAGACTCTAGGACTTCCCCAGTTTTGCTGAATGGATCCCTTGGAAAGGTGTTTCATTGTAGGAGAGGGTAAGGCAAGGGGACCCCTTGTCCCCTTTACTCTTTGTATTAGCTACCGACCTATTGCAATCTATGATAAATAAAGAACAACTCCAAGGACTGCTCAATCTGCCAATTCCCTTGAGATACACTAATGATTTCCTAATAATTCAATATGTTGATGACACACTCATAGTTATGGAAGCCCGCGGTCGACAGCTTTTGACACTTAAAGCATTGCTTCACACTTTTGGGGAATCCACTGGTCTGAAAGTCAACTACAACAAGTCAGTCATGGTACCCATCAACACTAATCAGAAAAAAAAACTGGACCATCTGGCAGGGGCATTCAATTGTGCAACTAGAAGTCTCCCCTTCACTTACCTAGGGTTACCATTGAGCCTCACAAAACCAAAGGTGATTGACTTCTTGAAAGCCCAAGTTTGGTTTTGGAAATTGAGTGACACCAAAAGTTGCTAATGTTATGTGATCAAGTGTGATTAAGCTAGGCATAAGCAACATGTGATGGAGGTGGAAATGGCATGGAGAGATGGCCACAAGACCACATGATTTGGTGCATGAAATGATGAGCAAGATCATGAAGGAATGCACATAAAATGATGGACTTGATGATCAAGTGGAGGAGAAGGATCTAAGAGCGCAAGGCAAAGGTATAACCATAGGGTTTCCTTTTACCGGTCTAAGATGAGTAGAGAAGTGATTGACCGGGTTTAGGATACATAGCCGACTATCAAGAGGGGCAATCACGGTTAGCTCGGGAATCAAGTGCCACTAGATCAATGTCTTGAGCATATGCATTAGGATCTAGTTGAGAGCTAACATAACGCCTTGAAAAATGACTGTGAAATGCTAACACATATACACATGGTGGTGTTAGCACATTTGCGAAGGCGGTGGAGTTTGAGCGGTGGAGAGGGGTTTGGGGTCTTCTCTCCCTCCCGCCGAGCTTGCGAGCGCGGGATTCAGGCGTTTTCGAGGAAATGAAATGCCTATTTTCCATTGCGTCGGAGGTAAGAAAAGGTGGCGAAAGTCCGAAGTGTTTCTCTTTGAAAAACTCCAACCGGACGCGGTCCCGGTTTGACTGGACGCGTCCGGTCAGTTCAACGCGGCGCGGGCACTAGGGTTTGCAACCGGTGCGTCCGGTCCCTCACGGAACCGGAGCGTCCGGTCGGGCACCCAGAGGGGCAGAGCGTGGCGAAGAGCTGATCGGATGCGCGGCGCGTCCGGTCACATGCGATCGGACGCGTCCGGTCGCGGTGGGAGCTCTCTGGACTCCGACCGGACGCCGGATGCAGCGCGTCCGGTCACTTACGATCGGACACGTCCGGTCACGGTGGGAGCTCTCTGGACTCTGACCGGATGTCGGGTGCAGCGCGTCCGGTCAAACGGTGAAGCGCGTCCGGTCATGGCAACGGCTCTCTCTGACGCGCGCTGTTACTGTTTGTCCTGTAGTGCCCTCACCGGTGCGTCCGGTCATCACGTTTTTTACTGCGACATCTAGTAACGGCTAGTTGCTTACCCCTTCGCTATAAATAGATGGTGGCCGGGGTTGGGGGAAAAACTCTTGCACATTTGAGACCTTGAGACATCCTTTGAGCTAGAGAACAACCCCTCCACTCATCTCTTTGCTTGGTTGCACATCTTGAGTGAGATTGAGTGAGATTCAAGTGCATTACTTGAGAGTTGCATTCTAGAGGCACTTGTTCTTTGAATTCCTGCGGATTTCTTGTTACTCTTCCGTGTTTCCCGACGCGGTAAACAGCTTGGAGTAGCGGAGGTGATTGAGCTCACAATTGGAGATTGTTGGAGCCCTCGCCAAGTGTTGTAAGAGGTTCTTGATCCTTCCCCGCGGGAGTTCGCGAATTGAATACTCTAGTGGAGCTCGTGGCTTGGAGGATCCCCATCTTGTGTGCGGTTGTGCGGCGCCCGCCAAGGGCTCGACTCTTGATAGTCGATTAGTTCATGAACCGACAAGTGGGTGTATCGCCACAACGGGGAGTAGCTTGCCGGGAAGCAAGTGAACCTCGAGATAAATTCTTGTGTCGTTCTCTTCCCGAGGATTTCTCTTGTGTGATTGATTGATTGATTGGTACTTCTCATCTCTACACGGCGGTATAATCACTCGAAGCTCTTCTCTCGTATTACTTCTGGTATCTAGCTTGTAGTTGTTGTTGTGTTTAGTGGATAGCCTTGTACTAGACTTGTGTAGGTGGCTTGCTTAATTAGTTAGAGCTAGTGCATTTTGCTTCGCCACCTTTTGTACTAACACGTGTGGTTAAGTAATTCTTGTAGAAGTTTTAATTAGGCTATTCACCCCCCCTCTAGCCTTTTTGGACCTTACACTTCTCACCCTTGGTCACCAGATGTGAAAGAAGACTAGCTGCAACGTCTATTTTTTTAATCAAGCAGGCAGACTTGAGGTCACAAATTTATTTTTTTTTAGCTTTGCCAACCTTTTGCATGAGCACCTTCCTTCTTCATCAAATTGTTATTGATTAAATAGACAAGTTCAGAAAGTTGTGTTTATGGAGGGGGGCTAATGTCAATGCTAAGGAAAAACCAAAGGCTGCCTGGCCAATGGTCTGCAGGGAAAAAATGAAGGAGGGCTGGGAGTTATAGACATCAAGACACAGAATGAAGCTCTACTGATGAAAAATGTACATAAATTTTTCAACAAAGAAGACATCCCATGGGTGTCTTTAATTTGGGAGAAATACTATGACAGTGGCAGATTGCCGGGGAGGTCAAAAAGGGTTCGATCTGGTGGAGGGATGTTTTGAAACTTTTGGACAAATACAAAGGGATGCAAAGGTGGAAATCAACAGTGGTAAATCCTGCTATGGGAGAATGAATTAATGTCAGGAAAGTTTCTAGAGCTCTTTTCATTTACTGTTCAAGGGTGAGAATGAATTAATTTTTACTGTTCAAATTTGAAATATTCGAAAAAATTCAACGAAACGAAAAAAAAATTAAGGAAATACAGTAAAAATACTCAAAATTGTCCAAAATTTTGAAATTGAGATTCAATTACTGTAGCAAGGCCCCAGAAAAAATGAGGCAAAAAAACAAAAAAAAAATAATTTGCCGAGTGCCAGGTCATGGGGCACTCGGCAAAGAATTTTAAAAAAAAATTAAAAAAATCTTTGCCGAGTGCCCTTTCTGGAGCACTCGGCAAAGCCCGAATAGAAATTGGGCCGCTGGCCCAAAATCCCCCACCCTCCCCCCCAAACCCTATCACGCGCTCGTGGCCGCCCCCACCCCGCTCGGCTCAGCGCCCGCTGCCGCCGCCACAGCTCCACCGCGCCGCCGCCGCTCCACCGCGCAACCCCGGCCCGGCCGCGCCGCACACGCCCGCCCGCGCCGCCCCAGCCCGCCCGCGCGCGCCGCTCCCACGCGCTCGCTGGCCACCCGCGCGTGTCCGCCGCTCCGCCGCGCAACCGCTCCACCTCGCATCTAGAGCTCTCCGACACCGTCTTCACCGTCGGCGAGCCGGATCCGCTCGTGCACGCTTCCCCTTAGCAGCACCTTCACGGTGAGTACTCAAACCCACACTACTGGCTACTGTATGATTTCCACGAATTTCATGAACATGAACATCGATGATTATACAGTAGCTTTCATTTATTTATTGGATTGGAATTCAATTACTTTGTAGTTTGTACAACTACATATATGCTTTGTTTGATTTGTTTGGTAGGGTCATGCAACCATTACTGAATCCAAACTGTCGGTCGGCTGCTTGTGTTGAATCAATTTCTTGCCCTTTTCTTTTTGCAGTTCATTTGTTATGAAACTTTACCTTCTATTAATAAGGAAATTTAGGGATGTACTGATAATGGTGGTGATCATCTCGTTTGTGCGGGGTCAATCAGTAAATTAGGCAAATGGTGCCTGTGTCCCTCTTTAGAGAATTGACACCGCAGCTGCTTAGATGTGTTAGTAGAATTTTTTTAACAGTGTTAATTAGATGTAAATGTAAATCACATGGTATGGCACTGCTTAATACATAGAATTGCCTTGTTGTAAACACTGAACACGGCATAAAAGATGTTAGAACCAAAATCTGGTCTTCACCTGAGAAACGTAACCTAATCCTAATTATTTGGTTGAGAAGCTGCAGCTTACATGCATGGTAACTGTGCCACTGATTGGTAGTCGTAGCTATTCCCTCCACTTCATTTTATAAAGCCTTGTGTGCATTAAACTCAGGCTCGTACGCATTAAGCCAAACTTTGTAATCTTCAACCAACAATTAGCCTCAAAAGATAAACATTTTGTTAGTATGAAAATTATATCATTGGATTCACATCTGAAAGTATTTTCTTATGGTTATAATTTTGTGCTTGTGCTTGTGCTTGTGGGACTCTGCCACTGTCATTGGGTAAGGGTAGATATGCGCCTTGACATGGTCGGCAACTTGGCATGCATACCATCACGGGGCAATCATGCATTGTCTTTCCCTGCACCGCACTGCATGCATACGCACGGAAGCAGTAGGCACAAGAAGAACTTGCTTGGCCCAGTTTAAAATAAAGCTCTGTTTGCCAAAGGAGCCGATAAAGCTAAAAATATATTGTATGTATGAGACTAGCTTTTGATTAAAATGTATTTTTTCTATTTAAACAAAAAATGATATGTTTGCAGCTTGTTGTACTGGTAGTAGTTATAAACTCTCGTCGCACGTACGAACAACGGCACGGAAACTATGCTAGTGCTACGGTATTCCGTATTCAGCTGTTTTTGCTAGCTTCTCCAATCAATTCAAATTCAATGCGGGCCTGTGTATTGTACCGTGCTCTTTATTCAAATTCAGCTGTTTATTTGGACAATTTTGATAGTGATGATGAGACATATCATCCAGATAATCCCAATAATGATGATTACTTCTAATACATGTAATACTATGTTATTTTATAATCGTGTTTTGTTTATTTATTTAGCATCTATTTCTAATACATGTAATAATATGTTTTGTTTGTTTCTTTTTAATTGCAGGTGATTGAATAAAGATGGCGGGCAGTCGTATGCCAAGGAACGTGAACTCGAGGTACCAAAGGCCACGCGATGAAGATGCGGATGCAGAAGAGGGGTCATCGGACGGGAGGAGGCAGAGGGCCAGGAGCAGCGGCAGTGGCAGCAGGAGGGGCCGACCTCCTCTAGTCAGGCCGCATGACGTGCCGGAGGAGGAGCGCCGTACCCCGGACTCCTCGGAGGAGGAGCTGGTTCGGCAGTCGGACGACGAGGGAGACGAGGCACAGCAGGACTGTGAGGCTGGAGGCACAGCTGGTTCGGGCTCCTCTGCTGCGGCCAGCATCTACTTGCGAGGTCCCTCGAAACTCCCTGGGCCTCCGCTTCCTCCCCTACGCCCAGTGATCCGCCCCCAGGGGGACAGGTAAGTAACTTTAGATTTTATCACAGCTACTTCATATAACCTGTTGAAAATTGTCAGAGAAACTAATAATGTTTGTTAATAACTTGTGCAGGCACTGGTTGGTTGTGTCGCCTGGTGACTCACGCAACCCCAACCACATCTTAGGTCTTGTGTGCAGGCACTTTTACCCCGGCATTGTCACGCACAAGGGGAACACTGAGCCGGCCAAATCGTGGGACCACTACAAAGATGCCCCCGACGTAGATTATGGAGACAAGCAGGAGCGGGTGAGGAGAGAGTTTTGGGTAAGTCTCGCTCGCACAACTTTGATCAATACATCACATTCATTTGACTTTTTTTGACATAATGAATTGATACATTGTGTCTATGTGCAGACTTTTTTCAGATGTGAAGAGGGACAGGAGGACAAGGCGGAGAAGGTGATGGTGAAAAGTGCTAGAAAATGAATCACCGACATGCATTACGAGGAGCGCCTCACTTGCATCGTGAAATACTACGCCAAGCAACTTGGTGAGAAGATCACCAAGACACAGGCAAGACAGAGTACGCTGACCCGGGAGCAGTACCTTGAGGTAAATGAAGAAGAATAATATTGATTCATTTTGAGATTAAGTAGCTTTAATTTGGTCTTCTTTATGACATGTAGATGATTCCATGGTGGTGCGAGTCGTATCGGGAGTGCTGGGAGATGATCGTGGATAGGTGGTTCACGGAGGGTTACATCCAGGACCACGAGGCGGGGCGAGAGCGGCGTCTGGCAGCGACAGGCCCCACACACCATCAAGGCAGCCGCAGCCTCGGCGCTTACAAGCAAGCATGGGTACGTGAATTTTTAGTATTCTGACGCTCTATTCTGCATGTTTCTTCTAATCATCTTGTTGTCTTTCTCGTAGTCGGCGTCACACGGTGGCCAATCCATCTCCACGTTCATGGCATATGGTCTGGCCCGCAAGGGTAAGGCGACGTCCAATGTCACCTTCACCCCGGATGACCCGCCCGAGTCCTACAGCAACCCGAGCGTCCACACCCGCATCAGTTCGTACGCGTCGGAGGCAAGGTCAGTCCATGGGCCAGATTGGGATCCGAGCACTGATGACATTGATGGGACGATGGTCATGAGGATCGGACAAGGCAAGAAGCATGGGCGGTACTGGCTTGGTGATGGCATCCTCGAGCCCAACGAGATTCCCTCCCTCTCCCAGATCCGAGCACAGACCCCGAGCGGAGGTCCGGCCATTCGCCAACGGCCGTCCTCTTCACAGCAGCGGGTCGACGCACTCCAGGTTACTCCCGTTTAACTCTTCGTACATTGATCTTTACATAACTTAGTTACCTTTGAATTACTGAAATATTAGATTGAAATGTTATAGGCCGAGAACGAGAGGATGGCTCAGGAGCTGTGGGAGTTGGTGGCGAGGACCGAGCAGGCCGAGCGGGAAAGACAGGCCGAGCGGGCCGAGCGGGAAAGGCAGGCCAAGCAGCTGGCGGACATTACGATGTTCCTGCAGAACTTTGGGCAAGTGAACGGTGTACCTGTGCTGCAGTTCGCTCCACCGCCGCCAGTTGTAGCTAGTCCTGTGAGTATGAAACCAAATTGCTTCGACTAGTGCTTTCATTAGACGACCACTCTAACACATGCAATCTCTTGTCCTTTATGCAGCCTCCATCGGCAGGTTCAAATAACCCATCTCAGGCGCAAGCAGGCGACGGCGCTTTTCCTTCACCAGGCACTCAGTTTCCTCTGCACGTTTAGTTTGTATCTCTTTTTCACCGCTTGATGGACATGTGATGCACTGTGATCGACTATCGACTTGTTTCGATGGATATTGGACCTATTATGTTTGTGATGTCGTATATGTGAGATATTGTGTGATCGACATGTGATATATATGTGGTGTTGCCTTTGTCATGAGATGGATGTGATATATATGTGTTATATTGTGTTTGTGATGTCACATATGTGATATATATCTCTTATACGATGTGTTTGTGAATATAGAATCAAAAAAAAATTAGCCTCTTTGCAGCTTTGCCGAGTGCCAGGGCCAGGGCACTCGGCAAAGCTGGCAGAATTCCCAGCTTTGCCGAGTGCCAGGGACAGGGCACTCGGCAAAGAAATTACAAAAAAAAAATTAAAAAATCTTTGCCGAATGCCTCCCCGATAGGGCACTCGGCAAAGAAATTATGAAAAAAAAAATTAAAAAATCTTTGTCGAGTGCCTCTCCGATAGGGCACTCGGCAAAGAAATTACGAAAAAAAATTAAAAAATATTTGTCGAGTGCCTCTCCGACAGGGCACTCGGCAAAGAAATCATGAAAAAAAAATTAAAAAAATCTTTGTCGAGCGTCTCCCCAACAGGGCGCTCGGCAAAGAAATTACGAAAAAAAATTAAAAAATCTTTGCCGAGTATCTCCCTGGCAGGGCACTCGGCAAAGAAATTATGAAAAAAAAATTAAAAAAATCTTTGCCGAGTGCCTCTAACATGACACTCGGCAAAGCATGCGCTGACGGAACCGGCGCCGTCACAGTCACTTTTCTTTGCCGAGAGCCGTGTTTGCACTTGGCAAAGTCTTTGCCGAGTGCCCGATAAAAGACACTCGGCAAAGAATTCTTTGCCGACACATTTTTTACCGGAGGCTCTTTGCCGAGTGCTACACTCAGTAAAGGTTTTGCCGAGAGCATAATAGCCTTTGCCGAGTGTATTAGGCACTCGGCAAAGTGCCTGAATCCACTAGTGTACACTAACCACGGCAAGTCAGCACCTCATCAGCTCTTCCGATCCGGAAGAAATCAAATCCCTAGCCGCAGCACAACGTAACGTCACGTCAGGTCACGTGTGTACCCATGCATTTGAATTTGAATTCGAGTTCGAATTGATTGACCGAATGTTACTCTTGCGTGTTATATATACATCCTACTGTGTGTTGTGTGTGTCTCGCAGACGGCAGACCAGAGACCAGAGCATGGCAATGCAATGCATGTTGTGCTCTGTACACACGTGCGCCGCGCTACGTGTGCTAGCTACCTGTTCCAACTGCATATATCCATTATTGTCTCAGTGTCTGAAAGATCAACTGGTTGAATTTATTTTGAAAGCTTGCGTACGTGCATATGGCTAATTTTCAAAGCTTAAGTGTTATTGGACCCTGTTCGCTTGAACATATCAGCTCGCCTTATCAATTATGGTATAGTATTTTTCTCTCACAACAAAACAGCACCAGCCGACTTATCAGCCACAGAAACCATCTAGCGAACATGGTAATGCAAACATGCACTCGATGGGACATTATATTATATTAAGCTGCCCTGGAACGTCACAGGAAGTGATAATGGAGGGGCAATATAATATATAAAATTAAGCTCTGCAGCGTCACTCTTATGGCAAAACTCCCCCCTATTTAATATACTTGGTGTACCATCACTCTTATATATGTACACAAAAAACTTGACAATGTTATTTGTTGAAAAATGAAATTAATTTTGATCCTCCTCGATCTAAGATTCATCAGTGAGCAGTGAGTACCAGGCCTCTCTCATGGGTATATACTTTCCGGCTGGGCCGGCCCACCTGAGACGCATGCATATCTGTCGCATCCGCCTCTTAAGTCTCCTATAACTAGTAGTAGCTATTAGCAGGCCCAGGTTCCGGCCCAGGAGACGATGAAATAGTTGGAGAAGCGGCTGCAGCAAAATCCGGTGCCAGGGCAGGAGACGGTGAAGAAGCCGATGCCGGTGCCGGTGCCGGAGCAGAAGACGGCTTGCAGTAGGTGATGCTGTCGCGGCCACACTGGAGGCGGCCGTTGGCGACGTCGGTGGCCAGGGGAGCGCCGCCGCCGTTGCTCCTCTGTGCATGTATTCATTCATGGCGGATCCATCGTCATTCATGCATGCACGAACGCACGCGTGCATGGTCAATCAATCAATCCAGAGAACATACCATGTAGAAATCGACGGCGATGTAGTTGGGCCATCGGTTGGCGGCTGCTTGGTAGCAGGCGTTGAGCCTGCTGATGAGCGGCGCGGAGTTGTTGCTGCAGGCCCAGCTCTGGCTCGGGTTGCTGGTGAAGAAGTTGAGCAGCACCAGCGACTGGGCCTTGGAGTCCATGGGCCTCGACTCGGACCGCTTCGGGCACCCGCCATCCGACATGCCCTCGCTCCCATCTGCTTGTTGTTTTCGAAAAAATGCATGCATGGAGTCCCAACAATGATTCCCAATTCTAATAATCTAAACAAGAACAAGAAGACGAACGACGACGACTCATAATAATGTACATACAGTACGTAACGTACATTGGGTTTCCACTACGTAGTCCCACTGGTACGCGAGCCCCTCCGTCCCCTGCTTCCCTTTCTTGGACGTGAACACGATGAGTCGGTGGTCGTCGGCGATCATGTCCTTGAGCAGCGGCCAGTCGCCGCCGCCCTTGCTGGGGCTGGGCATCAGGGACTCGGGGAACCAGTACTTGGACAGCCCGGCGGCGTTGAAGGCGTTGCTGAGGGAGCCCGGCGCGGCGTAGTCCTCGAGAAACACGGTGACCACCTCGGACGGGTTGGCCTCGAGGAACACCCGGACCTCCGTGAGCACGCTCAGCGCAGGCACGTAGGCGGTGAATGGCAGGCACCGCCCGTGGAAGGAGTGGCAGAACCAGACGGCGTCGTTGAAGTCGTAGGCGTCCAGCATGAGGCCCCGCACGCCGTTCTTGAGCTGCTCGCTCACCGAGTCCTCCTGGTTGGGCGGCGAGATGATGGCGGAACCCAGCGGCGACTTGGTGCCCACCACCGCGAACGAGTTGTGCGTCGTCAGCCACGAGTACTTGTTGAAGGGGAGACCGGTGCCCTGCATGCATGCATGGTGATGGTGCATTGGTGCATACACGACAAGCAGAAACGATCGACGACAACGCCAGGAAAGTATAATTAACAACGTACGTGCGTCTTGGGGTCGATGGGCGTGGTCCGCGCGCACTCGGCGGGTCCCGTCCCCGGCGGTGGCACGCAGGTGGTGCAGCGCAGCCCCTTGCCGCAGCCGCCGCCGCCGTCCGGGGTGGACGACGCCTTGCACGAATCGCCCACCAGCGCGGCGCCGGACGCCGCGCCGAATAACGAGGCAATGGCCGTTCCCAGCACAAGGAGGAAGCATCGCTGCCGCCGGACCGTGGCCACGGCCATCGTCTATCGCGTCCCGTGGGTGCGATCCGTGTTGCCAAGGGAAGGAAGCGTCCGGCACGTACGGGCGTGGACAAGCAGCTAGCTAGGGCAGCCTGGCACGGCGTGTGTTGAAAACTGGAGGACGCCCGCGAACCGCGGGATCGGATCGGAGTGCCTGCCTCCTCACCTCTGTATATACGTACCATGCAGTGGCAGTGCAGTGCAGCTGCCCGCCAAGACCAAGAATAGATAGAGAGATTTTACTTGTATTCTTCTTATTCTGTGGACTCCTAGAACCCAGCCTTGCTGATGACTTGTCGTCAATGTGATTTTGCCTGATCTGATCCAGAGACCAGAGTGGAAGGAGAGAGACAAACACAGTGGCGATCGGACCTACTGTAGCATTCACCTAATCACCCAGCCCTTTAATAAAATCATTACCTCCTGCTGTCCATCTCCCCGGCCTGCTGGCTGAGAATGAATGATTAGTTATCCCTAGCGGCTCCCTGTTCCAACGAAAACGAACCCAACTAACCCGAGAGGCCAAGATCAGATGACGTATAGTCATAGATTCAGAGGATGATATGTATATATTTGCATGTGATCAGATTCAGCATTCAGGGCCGGGTAGTGTCAATTCAATTCATTCCGGAATATATGTATTCAGTTCAGGGTAGCAAGGCCAGAGGGAGAAACGACAACAGCAAGCAGACATATATTCTAGTGCCTTGGTGGGGTGTACTCATGTCGGGTAGGGGCAGCGTGCTGCTGTTCTGGCAATGCATTGCTCTGCTGCCTCTCTCCATCCGCCATTTCTGCATCTCTCAGATTATTATCTGATGATCTGCTGAACAAAAAGAAGCTTAACTACAAGCAGCAGGCACCTCGATCCCCTGTCATTCTAATATCTACCGTAGCGTCCTTTAATTCAGCAATCTCTCGCGGTACATATGCAGTTACCTGCCTATTACAGGTTGTAGTAGTAAGAAGCAAGCAGTTTGCATTGATTCTGTAGGCAACCTTAAGTTCCGACAGTGTTGTACAATCTAGCGCTACATTTGTTCGTTTGAGCCTCGGATTGTGAGGTAAGGCCGTGCTTGGAGCGTAAGAATTTTAATGAAATTAGACTGGTTTATGTGAAGATACTGTAACGTAAGAATTTTAACGAAATTAGACTGGAACGTAGGAAATTTTCACATACGAAGTTAAACTGATTTATGTGAGGTTACTCTGTAAAATTTTCAAACCGAGCAAAATAAGACAAAATAGCCCTCCCTAATTAGCTCCAATCAATGGGGAACCTTTCATCCTTGATGCAACTACAGTCCAGACTCAAGTACTCCCTGCAAGCAGGTGTACGTATCTGTCATCACGCATCATCCTTCTCGTACGTACGTATCATCTTCTTGTTCCTCCGTCTCCTCCCCTCTGCTCTGCACTGTTCCTTTCTGAATGTGTCATTCATGTGTACGGATATATATATATATATATATATATATATATATATATATATATATATATATATATATATATATATATATATATATATATATATATATATATATATATAACCCGACCATGTAAGCATGCGGCGTGGGGCGCGTCAACCAACCAGCCTCCCTGAAAAGCCACTACCCTGTTCGTTTCGCTGGATCAGCGGAATCAGCAGCCATCCAGCAGTGTTTTTCTCTCACAACAAACCAGCGAACAGTACTTTCAACCACAATAAACCAGCGAAACAAACATGGTGCACGATATGAGCACGAGTAGGAATAGTATTCAAATTAGGTTGTTGTCTGCTTGCATTGGTGACCACTGACTCGTCTTAAATTCTCACCGCAAGTAACAAAGTGCTCGAATAACGTCGTGTCATTGCACTATGAGTTGAGCTGAGCGTAGCTCTGCTGGTTAACAGCCTGTTCGCTTGAGATTATCAGCCAAATCAGCCAGACAGCCAGCAGTGTTTTTCTCTCACAAAAAACTAGTCAACAATACTTTCAGCTAGCCAGATCAACCCAAGCGAACAGGCGCTAGAGTTCGTTCCCCTATGGCAGAATCTATTCATTCAAATTTAAGTCCTTGATTTAAACGTGGGTGCTCATATTTTTTTAGATTTAAACGATGTTGTTTTTTCAATGATAATCGGCGGAAGTGTGTATAAAGAAAATAACACAGGCGCTAGAGTTCGTCCCCCACCCCCCGCGCTCTGCTTCCTATCTCTGCACTCCACACCCACCGCCATCTCCCCTTCTCTTGGTTTTAGCAATTTCTTGTTCAACACCCCCACTTGACTAATGTCTGTACCCTTCCTCAAATCTTCCCTTTCCAAATTTCTCCACTAGTTTTGAAGCAATTCTTTGTGCCATCTTCTGTTCTTCAGTCTATATAGCTTGTTATCCTAGGTAGAAATGCATGCCTTTCTCTAAATTAAGTGTTTTTATTTATAAAAATTATATTTTTATTCTGATGCCTACAATAGTTTTGCACAAAACCAATCCTCATTGAGTTTCTACCTCCGTCCATTTTCATGAAAAGTTATTAAAAAATCTTTGTTCTAAAAAAAGCTATCAAAAAATAAAACCAAGCCAACGAGCGACTCCTTAGGCATCGGTCCTCTTAAAAGACAATCACCCTTGTCTGGCGAAGATCTCCATAGTCATAGCATCTAATCTCCAACATATGAAGTCTAAGTTATATTCCTCTCCTGCAAGAGACTCTAGCAACGTGCCCACTAGATTGCACTGAAAATAACTTACAAAAGAGTATATTTGTTTAATATCGCATCATTTCTACAGAGTCAAAGGACCAACAGAAAATTCCTCATCAACTTCCAGTCATCATCACCCCTATGATTGTGTGCAAAAGGTTGTTTGGAATTTGATGTTAGACACTTCTTTAAGGGGAAAAAGGAAAAAAAACAAACATTACAAGTCAAGTAGGAGTAGGAGTGAAAATCGTACGGATATTTTCTGACCATACCCGAGACCGAATTCGATTAGAAGGGTTCAGATCTATCCGTATCCGAGTCCGGATATTCAACATTAGATACCGTATTTGTATCCAGATACTCAAATCACATATTTATGATGTCGATATTCATTTGTATCCAATCCGACATATTTGATACTATTCATATTCGAATCCAAATACGATTAGAAATACAAAAGCAAATGTAATTTTAGCGATGTCGGTCCGCATTCGATCCAATTACATCGAGTACTACTCATTATGTGCGGTGTGACTATGGATGGGTATATCTGTGATTGCTAAACTTGATGTGGAGCAGTGAGCAAGAAAGGCAGCCTCATGTCCTCATGTGAGACTGTCTCCAGCGAGGTAGGCATCACACTACCCATACCCAAAACGGGTGGTTCACAGGCAAAAACCACCGTCCAACAGAGTAGGCGAACAGAAGACCCATTTTGCGTTGAAGGAGAGAGAAAACCCAAATAAGTGTCGCCTCTCTCCTCGAATCCAAATCTCTGGCGCCGTGGAGAAGGCCCACCCACCTGAGATGGTCGCCGCCGCCACCGTGGGGGCCATCTGCGCGAACGTCGAGGCCGGATCCGCTGGGAAAGGGGCGCCGCCATGCTCAATCGACCGGATCCGCCTGTAGATGACCGGAAGGGGAGAGCGCCGCCACCGGTGGAGGAGGAGGAGCCACGAACACGCGCCGCCGGTGGAGGAAGCAGAGCACCGCACACCATGGCGCAGCCCAACCACACGCGGCGGAGAGGAAGCCCGCGTCCGCCACCGGGGCAGAGCCCACACGCGGCGGAAAGGAAGGCCGCATCCGCCACCGGGGGCAGCACTGCTCGCCGGGGCCACGCACGACGGAGAGGAAGCCCGCGACCAGAGTGGAGCGCGGCGAACATCCTCTGCTTGCCGGAGTTGAGCGTGGATCTCGCGCTCGCTTGCTTCCTCTGTTGCTGCTCGCGTCCCGGAGGAAGAGGGGCTTGCCGGATGTGTGGAGGCTGTCCGCCGGAGGTCTCTCCCCGCCGGATGTGGGAGGCCGCGCCGCCAGATGTGGGGAGACCGCCGGAGGTCAGAGTGGGGATGGGGGCCTGCCGGAGTGGGGAGAGGGGCCGCGCTGCCAGTGGGGCGAGGAGCGGTGGGCAGGGCTAGGCGTCGATGCAAGCCGGCTCTTTTTTGCGTCAGCTGTTGGACACGGGATGTTTTGGGTAGTGGACTCTTGGTCGTGCGTGACCCAATGACGGAATGGGTCTCCTATACGGGTTTGAGCTGTTGGAGATAGTCTGAGCTGTGAATGAGGCTGTGAGCTGTGTGACGGAACGGAGGGGAGCAGCGGGGCAGGCTGCCTAGGGTGGTGGGCGACGCTACAGAACCCCAGGGGAGAGGAGGGCTTTTGGCCTTTTGTCACGGGGGAGCCACCACATCCACCACCCGCGGTCTACTCTACTACTCGTACGCCGGAAGCAACGCGCAAAACAAATCATTGTCGCTCGCTACAGCCGCCGCCCCAGCGATCCAAAAAACCCTCTTCGTCCCCTTCCCCACTCCACTCCACTCCACTCCCCCGCGCCGCCTCCAAATGCCGGCGCTGCTGCCCTTCCGCCGCCGGTCCTCCCCCATTCCCTTGCTACTGCTCTTATCGCTCTTCGCCTCCTCCCCTCTCTTCCTCTCCTCGAGCCCCGCAGCAACCGCCGTCGGAGGTCAGCTCCTTCATTCTCTCCTTATCTATTGCGTTGCTTATATAATGAATAAATCGCACTATTTGTGATCCTCCCGTCATAGTGCTGGTTCCGTCATGTTTGGGGATCAGAATGCAATGGTTATTGTAGGATGTATATGATCTATAAAGTGATCCGCACTTGCTTTTCCATGCTACTCGTATGTTGTGTCTGATTTGATTCATCTCTAGGATGAGCTTGCTGTGCCTATGAGCTCCTATGTTGGACGATCGCATAAAAACAACATCTTTGTACGAAAAACCACACATTTTACACCCCCTCGCTGACCTTCTAGTTGATTCAATGCGTATTGCCCGACGGAGGCAATCAGGCAGTGGGGCAGTAAACATTGATTTTACCCAATTTGTGCGTGTCCTATACCTCACCTATCGTTAGGGACTTACTAAAAGCAGCGATCTCCATTTTTCTTCCACAGATTGCCCTCTGGATTTTAGCTGGGCAAACTTCACACAAGCTGCGGCCGCCTGCTCTGATCCGACCCAGCGGGCGGCGTGCTGCCGCTACATCAATGCGTTCGTTGCCATCTCCATTGCCCACTATGCCAACGCCACCGGGAGGCTGGGGGTCCCTCCTGCCTTTGCGGAGATCTGTCTCAGCTCCGTGTCCGAGACGTTCAAGCTGCGGGGGATCCCCACCGATGCCGATGTCTTCTGCGGGCTGGGACCCAAGATAAGGGTTTCGTATCAGTGCGCTGGGCAGGATACCGTGCTGGAGATGATGCAGTCCCCGAACTTCAATGACGTTATCGGGAGCTGCAGGGCCCCTCTGTCGCTGGATATCACCTGCAAGACTTGCTTGAATTATGGCATCGTGTACCTCCATCGCCTCATCGGTTCAGACGATAATGTTGGCCTGAGCGTGTGCCGCAACGCGGTTTTCGTAACGCTTGCGACTCAAGGAGGTATTCTTTCATATGAAGATATCGTCAAGTGCTTCTTTGGTGTCCAGGGAATCACCACATTTCCAGGTATTACTGTTAGCTGCATTTTCACTATGTTCAATTCGTGACCACCCACACCCTGTGTTTTTTGTCTAACTCTGGGAGCACGCCAGGACCAGCATCAGTTACATCGACCCCAGCGTCCTCTCCAAATGTCACTGTTGATTCTCCAGCTCCAAAGATCAAGAGTCTTCCACAGAAACATCAGCAGCACTACCGGATTACAGTTATTCCAGGGATAGGGATCGGTGTTATATTGCTTGCTGTGCTGCTGCAAATCGTCTTAGTGGTACTCATTCGTAGAAAGAGCAGGGAATTGAAGAATGCCGAATTTCCTGCTCGGAATCCAGATAACACATTTCACCACAGTCAATCCTGGAGATGCCCTGAAGGTTTGTGAACATGCTTCCATTGTACATAAGCTTTGAACCAATAAATTTGTTTATGCGTTCGCTATCTCACAAATCATGTATATTGTAAACTGATAATCTCATTATTTCCAGTTCTATGTTAATGTTGCCATGGGCATCAGAAACTTGCACGATGCCAACTGAGTGTGCTTTCTTGCATCACGCTTGTTGTAGGAAGCACTAACAAATAATAACAAAAACTGTCTGTTATATCTAACTGAGCATTGACTGATCTAGTTTTTGCTGAAGCTAGGTATGATAGAGACAGAAAAAAACAAGCAAACCATCTTATTTTACCTTTGTCTTTAATCCAAACCACTCTGTTTACCTTGTTCAGGCCAATCACCAATGTTCCAAAGGTATAGCTACAAAGAAACAATGAAAGCAACGGATAATTTCAGCACAGTTATTGGAAAGGGAGGTTTTGGAACTGTCTGTAAAGCTCAATTTAGTGATGGCTCTATAGCTGCGGTCAAAAGGATGGACAAGGTTTCAAAGCAAGCTGAAGAAGAGTTCTGTAGGGAAATGGAACTCTTGGCTAGGTTGCATCATCGCCATCTCGTGACCCTCAAGGGCTTCTGTATTGAAAAGAAAGAAAGGTAATGTTCTTTCCTTTTCATCATTGCATACTCTAAGTTATACGCAGTTATAGTGATCATCTTACACTTGAACATTTCAGGTTTCTTGTGTATGAATACATGGCGAACGGAAGTCTAAAAGATCACTTGCACTGTATGCTCTCATTTGTTTCAATTCTTGTGTATGCGCAAAACATATATTTGAACTTCGCTTATGTGTTCTTATTTGAAATTTCGCAGCATCTGGAAGGAAGCCATTAAGCTGGCAGACAAGGCTACAGATTGCAATGGATGTGGCCAATGCTCTGGTAAGTTTGTCACTGCAAATTGAACTGCTCCATGTCTTGTCTTCAGTTCGTGCTTTAGTCAAAACACTGGAAAGTATCCTTTAGTCCTTTAGCGTTCAACTAATCATGCATCAAGTTGTCTATCAACATGTTTTAGTAACTACAGTATTTGACTTGTTAATTGGTTTTATCTTTAACCTCAAAACACTTATCCTTAGTTTCTTTGCTATTGCTTTCTTGATGTTAACTATACCCACTAAAATGGCTACAGCATCTGGAATAAAAGCATTGAGTTTGGAGACTAGATTACAGTTTCAGTGGAATTTCTCATGATTAGTGAGAACAACTAATTATGGCCGTTAGCATCAAATCTAGCTGGGCATCTCTCCTCCCTCCTTTCACCAAGAGCAATCATCCAGGTCCAGGCCATCACTAGAAATGCCATTAAGTTGCTGAGATGCCTTGTCATCACTGTATTGAATTCTGGACAGTAGTTTGAGATATTTCTGGGAATGCCCCATATCTGAAAATCCTATTTGAAAATAAAAGAATTAATCCCTTGGTGTGCACACACTATACTATATGAAGCATTTTGCACCCTTCAGGAAGAATGGTCCCTGTCTTGCAGTCTTGTTTTGAAAATTGATTCAAGAATTTCTAGCTGTGGCATTCCAGTAGCATTCAGGAATTAGTATTGGCCAATCCTTTTAGAAAAAAGGAAAATGAGTTCCACCTTTTTTAATCATCTAATGGATACAGTTCCATTTAATTAGTACAAGGTTTCATTTGAATGAGATTACAAAAGTGACACTAGGCTTAGCCACTTATCCTATGACTAAATCGCCACCTTGGCAATGTCCTCCATAACTACTATCTCCAATGTGTGCCATGCCTCCTGAATGCTTGACTCGGGAAAATATTTCTGGTATATTTTACTGATAATATTGGACATGCACTTGTTTTATGGTTATATCAATGTAAGTTTGCTGGGTAGACGCATATTTTCCAGCTTGAAATACTATTTTAAGCTATTGTTGTGTTTGCCCTGAGGTTCGGAAGAAGTATAAGGGTAATAGTTTTGTGGTGTTGAAGGGATGATAGCATTTACTGGTGCTGCATTTACAACTCTATTTGTCTTTTTGAGACTTCCATGGACTGTACTTCATCTTTGCATTTGGCACTGCTAGCCTGCATCATGTTTTCTGCACATGTATACTATCCTGGAGTTCTGTGAGCTATGTTTCATCAGTGATCGGTTCCTTTTATAATTCATTGTGTGTGAACAGCTTCCTTTTATATGGATTGTACTGCATGTTGGTGATTTTCATGTCCTCTTCTTGTTTCAGGAGTATCTCCATTTCTTTTGTAACCCTCCCCTCTGCCATAGAGACATCAAATCGAGCAACATTCTTTTAGATGAGCATTTTGTTGCAAAGGTATGGTCTTGTGATGCACCGTTGTAACCTTTATAAGTCATAGTTAGTGCTTGCTCATTTTTCCTCACTCTTCTACTTAGGTTGCTGATTTTGGCCTTGCACATGCATCAAGAACTGGAGCTATCAGCTTCGAAGCAGTGAACACGGATATACGAGGAACCCCAGGTGAGCTCTTGCAATGTGAATCGGTTAGAGAAACTATAGAACAGAACAGTTTACTTTCATGCTCAGTTAGTTGTCCTGGAAATCTACATAAGAAATGGAAATGGCTTTGATAGGTAATGCTAGATTGCAGCTTAGGTGAAGAATAAGTACCCCTTACCATTATGACTTCAGTACTTTAGTGAAGACATCCAGGAAAGGCTGCAGACTAGCTATTGATAACTGATAAGCTCGCTCGTCTGTCTCTTATAATGAATCAACTGCAGGGTACATGGACCCTGAATATGTGGTTACTCAAGAGTTGACAGAGAAGAGTGATATATACAGCTACGGCGTGCTTCTTCTGGAGCTTGTGACTGGACGGAGAGCAATACAAGACAACAAGAACTTGGTTGAGTGGGCACAGATGCACCTTTCGTCTGGAGTGATCTCTCCTGAAATTGCAGACCCAAGGATCAGGGCTGCTGTTGACGTGGACCAGCTGCATCTCATGGTCGGCATTGTGCAA
Source organism: Saccharum hybrid cultivar R570 (assembly GCA_038087645.1). NCBI lineage: Eukaryota > Viridiplantae > Streptophyta > Magnoliopsida > Poales > Poaceae > Saccharum > Saccharum hybrid cultivar. The sequence continues at coordinate 44,238,458 of JAQSUU010000534.1, forward strand.
TGGTGCACCCAGAGGGAAGGGCGGCAGAGGCCATCCATCAGGCAGGTTTTGAGGATGCTCTCGGAGAGGCTGGATCCGGGGAACGGCAGCTTTGGCGAGGGCATGGAGGACGCAGAGGGGGGCTTTTATCCCCGGAGCAGCAAATGTGGTGCCCATCACCGGAACGAGCTGGTCCCCTACAGCGGTGACATGAGGTCCCTGCATTCCTCATCGAGCACGACCAGGTCTTACTGCAGCCGCAGCATGCTGCTTGAGAGTGGACAGACTCAATCTCCCCCAGAAACCCTGTGATGAAGAGTGCTTTCTGTTTGGACACGGACACAAAAATGTTTGGCCTGCTCGTTATAATGTCAGGGTATGTGTTGGTGGGAGTATGTGATGCGCTTGCTGTCTGCTGGTGAGAATTCAGTTTTGAGGCGTCAACATTTGTCACAGCCCACAGGAACTAGCTTGTGTAATGTAAAGGCAACTAGTTGGCATGTGGGAGGAAAAAGAAAAAGCAGAAGTAGTGTAATCTGTATGCTAGTGGAGGCGAAGTCAGTCAGAAGCTGGGCGGGCCTAGGAGCGAAAGCCACTGGTTGATCCTGCTGGATGGAAGTGGAACCAGACGAATGCACGTCTGTATTGTACTATGGTTTTGCAGAGACTGTTTGAGGAGGCAAGGCATCAAGGTTTTGCACTCTTTACTCAACTGTTTGTGGTATTGGCATGCCGGTGTGGTTTCTTTTCTTTCCCCCTGGTTGCAGTTGGATAGATCCCGTTTTATTGGCGGTTTTCTTTGTGTCGGTGAATGGCTCTAGTGCGTGTTGGGCCACGTGGGGATGGGAGAGATTCCATGCATCATCGTAGGCAACTTGTTGGTGATGGTGATTGCTGTTTTTTTTTGTAATTTGTTTCGTTGTTATATTATATCATGTGTCTGTGTGGGTGGGAAGCGGTAGGTGCAGTATTTTTTTATATTTGGTTTTGTAAGAAAAAGGAATTGTGAAGTGGTGATTGGAAGGAACAAGTGGCAGTGAATGAACAACACATGTTCCATGTGGTTGTTGGTCATGTCCCTCTTTGAGTTTTGAGTTTTGACGGGGATCTGTAAATTGCTTCAGTTGACTAACAACCATGTTCAGTTCAGTTGACTAACAACCATCTGCCTGTTCGCTTGAACTTATCAGCCGTACCGTTTTAACGAAATAATAGTGTTTTTCTCTCACAACAAATCAGCATCAGCTGTTTTTCCAACCAGCCGAACAGAGCCATGTTCTGTAAATTCAGAGCCACTTAAACCGTTCCGAGACATAGCTCCATTTGCATAGGTAGAAAAGAAAGGGAAATGCAGATATATTTTACAGGTGAATTCTCTCAACCGAAATGCAGATAGTCCAGGTAATAAGGTAAGCCTGAATTTTTTTGTAACTGATGACCAGATGTACAGTTCCTGTTCCGGAGTAAACAGGAAGAGAAAAGATCAAAAACCCAAGCGGGACGGGTGGATAGAAGGTGGCTGGCTGGGTGGCACTGGCAGCAGGTGGGTGCTGGACTGGTGGTGGGCGGTGGCTTTGCTGGACCGACAGACACAGGAGGACTGGGCAGCCAGCCGCACATGAACTGGCGAGGCTAGTCTGTCTCGCAACCGACGAATCCCGGCACACATGCTGCTGGTGAATGGTGATGCTTGACGAAACGCCGAGCAGTGGATGCATATCACTTGCTCACTCTGCTCCTAGCTGCTTGTACTGCCAGTGAAAGTGATCCCGATCCGTGCAGCTTCCTTCCTTCCTCCTTCCTTGGTAGCTGCTCTGCTCACTCCACCGACGGTTTCAGTTGAGCCAACTAACACTCGCTTTCGCCCTTTCTCCTGCCTGCCATTGTCTTTGCTTTCTTTAATATAGTCCAATCCATCCGCGTACGCCTCGCCGATCCCGCTTATTACTACACCTCTCCTAGTCCTAGCAGGAGGAGTTAGATAACTCCACCCCAAGCAGCAGCCAGATCAAGCACAAAGGCAGCAGCTTTCAGCTTCTGCCATTGTTGCCTGCACTGCATTTGCCACGAGCTCTTCCGCTGCATCCCAGCAGCTAGCTAGCTCTGGTAGCGGCCAGTTGATCCATCAGGCAACCAGGATGCCGCACGCCAAGACGGACTCGGAGGTGACGAGCCTGGCGCCGTCGTCGCCGCCGCGTTCCCCGCCACGGACCCGCGGGGCCGTGTACTACGTGCAGAGCCCGTCCCGGGACTCCCACGACGGCGAGACGAAGACGGCGACGTCCGTGCACTCCACCCCGGCGCTGAGCCCCATGGCGTCGCCGCGGCACTCGCACTCGTCCGTGGGCAGGGACTCCTCCTCCAGCCGCTTCTCGGGGCACGGGCACCACAAGCGCAAGGCCGACAAGGGACACGGCAGCAGCAACAAGGGCGCGCCGGGCGGCAAGGGGTGGCAGGAGATCGGCGTGATCGAGGAGGAGGGGTTCCTGGACGACGACGAGGAGCACACCCGGATCGTGCCCCGCAAGTGCTACTACTTCCTCGTCTTCGTGCTCGGCTTCGTGGCGCTCTTCTCCTTCTTCGCGCTCGTGCTGTGGGGCGCCAGCAGGTCGCAGAAGCCGCACATCGTGATGAAGAGCATCCGCTTCGACAACTTCATCATCCAGGCCGGCACCGACGCGTCGCTCGTGCCCACCGACATGGCCACCACCAACTCCACCGTCAAGTTCACCTACCGCAACAAGGGCACCTTCTTCGGGATCCACGTCACCGCCGACCCCTTCCAGCTCTCCTACAGCCAGCTCACGCTCGCGTCCGGAGACGTAAGTGGTGAACCATCTTGCACAGATTTGGATCCAAGACACGAGGAAATCTGCAAGATTCAATTTTTTTCTTTTTCTTTGATTGACACACATGCCATTTCTAATTCATGATGATCTGCACCTGCACTGCAGCTGAAAAAGTTCTACCAGGCTCGCAGCAGCAGCCGCACGGTGAGCGTCGCCGTGGTCGGGAACAAGGTGCCGCTGTACGGCGGCGGCCCCACGCTGACGGCGGCGCCGGGGGCCGGCGGCAAGGGGGCACAGCCGAGCACCACCGTGGCGTCGGTGCCCATGGTGCTGAGGACGACGCTGCACTCGCGGGCCTACGTGCTGGGCGCGCTGGTGAAGCCCAAGTTCACGCTCGCCGTCGAGTGCCGGGTGCTCATGAACCCCAAGCAGAACAAGCCAATCTCGCTCGAGAAGGCCTGCCACTACTCATAATTAAGCGGGCTCATGAATGAATATATCGGCCACGTTCCTTCTCCTTCTCCCTCTTCTTCATCTTCATTCTTCGTCTCCCCTCAGCTGCTCAACACAGGAAACCTTCCTCGACATCGCCATGGCCATGCATCTCTCCATCTCCCAATTGTACTGTAACGGAGTATTTATTTATTTCTTTTTGCCTGTTCTTTCTTTTCTCTTCTCTTCTGTGTCTTATTAATTTCTTCTTCATTTTGTGGATCATCATATACTACATATATGACAATATGAGATCAATGAATGAATCAATATATGTTGGGATGTGTGATGCCATGGCTGCATTCCAAATTCCCAATGGATCGCCTCGGTGTCAAAATTTAGTCATGGTAAATCATTCATCTATGCATCATGAGAATAATGTTCATGACATCGAGATCCCTCTACAAATGAAATCGTATACACAATGTACAATTCATTGCTCTTTGTCAGTGTACCTGCAGCCTGCAGGTGCAGGCACAGTACACTCCAGCTATCGCTGTAAACAGGGTAGCTGCTGTCACAGATTGATTAGTGAGCCTTAATTGGCTTGCAGTGCCGATGGATTGATTTGCCTTGCCTACCAGCATTTAGCAACATGCAACGCAAAGCAAGTGCTGTGCAACTTCCTTCTCTACTAGCATCATACAATCATCATTGTTGGAGACTACTCTCTATTCTAAATTATACAGTAAATTATTTTAGTTTTATTAATATACAGGTTTTACCACGTATCTAGATATAATATATAGATAAAAAAATAAAAACGACTAACAATTTACTACACCGGAAGGGTACTACTTGCTAGCTGCATGCTGGATGCAGTGGATGAGCTGTGCGCGTACCTACGTCTACATGGATCGGCACATGTATGTGGTCCAGTCCGCATCAAACGATCCATGCATGTGCCTTGTCACGATCCCAACCAATATCATAGCTGTCCCTCACTCGTTTCCCTTTCCTATTGCATTGGCATCGTACTAACTAAAACGCGTCTCTCATTTTTGAACAAACTTGTACCAATTCGCCTTTGATTCTGCTCCATCCGTTCTAAATTATAAGACGTTTTAATTTTCATAATTTCTATTATGCGCTTAGATGCATAATAAGAATAATATATTTAGAAAAATCATAGCGTCTAACAGTTTAGAATAGAGGGAGTACTCATGTTGATCTAATAAGTGCCTAGTCCAAAAATAAACAAAGGTCACAAAAGCTTAACTTGCTCTTCCGTTGACAATCGGAGTTGACCTCCCGCACAACTTGCAGTGCTTCTCTGTTCTTTTTTTTCCCATTCCTTGGCGCTTCCTTCCTCAAAGACCGTAGATCGCCAAGCTGCTAAGGCTCTCTCCACATACTTACAAGTTATTATCCCTCATTGCTATAAAAAAGAGTTTACCCCAAATACCATATAGCTTGAGCTAGTTTTTCTTATATTAAATAAGGCATAAATGGATAATTAGAAGCATGCAAAAGAATACTTGGTGATAATTTTTACAACAGCAAATACAAATGATTTGGATGCATATTTTGGGGCTATTTTAGTCCGCTTAATTAATGATGAAGCTAGGTAATTTATCAAATGTCTTCGAGGAGTCAGCAGGTGCAAAATTCAGATGTAAACTCAGAAGATTAATCTAAATTATGGAATGGTCCAAGGAAATGAAAAATTCTAATGGGTGCAACATTGACAGTTAATAGGCTGCTATTGATTTAAATCTTAGTTTTGTATAGGTCAAATCTTTTATTAACACAACTTCGTAAAAAAAGATGTAACAACAATGGCAAAACACACGCGTATTACAATGATCGTCACAACACAAGTTGTAATTCTTTTTACATCCTATATTGCCATAGTACTAGGCTAGTAGGGTTGTGACAGGTTCACTACCTTTTACTACCGATTGTGGTTCATGCCGCAATAGCTTATCACTGTCGGTTTGTACCGTGCACCGGGTGAGGTTCCATTTCACTGCAGGCGATAGACTTGATTTTATTGTCAGATCTGTGGCTTAAACTGATAGCGATTGAAAGGAACAATATATAACACTGCCGATTTGTAGCCTCTTCGCTCCATTTTTTCGTGGGATGGGAAGGACTGGGACAGGCAGCGTTGCCAGTTCGCTGCCGGTTCCAGTTAAACCAGCGGTTTTGGGCCGTACTATTTATCGACGTGTACTGTATTATAGGGAAAAAAACAAAATGAAAATATAGGTTTTTTTTAGTGGACAAATGAAAATATAGTTAAAGTAACAGGCTATTCACGAATTGAGCCCAAAACAGTAGCCTCTCGTCCATCTCCGTCGGCCCAACAAATGCCCCAGTGGCCCAACCTGTCCAATTCCCCCCATCCGCAGTCGGCTCGCCGTACCGTCTCTCTCTCTCTCTCTCTCTCTCTCTCTCCCGGTCTTCCCTCCCGACTCGCGTTCCTTCGATCCAAACCCTATTTCCGTCCTGACGCGGCGGCGGACCGGCAGCTCTCCGCTCGGATTGTCTTGGGCGGCTGCCGCGCCGCACACCTGCGGGCAGCGGGCAGCGGCTGGGCGGTCCGTGGCCGGGGCAGTGCCGCAGCAGCCAGGGGCATAGGCGGCTACGCGGCAGTGCGGCACCGATCCACCGTCCCACCCCACCGAGGAGGCCGCGCCGAGCAGCCTTCTGCATCCTCCGAAGGTAAGCACCAATCCTCAGCCCTAAATTCGAGCTCTGTTTGGTGGGAAGGGCAACACGTTCTGTTCTACAGTAGATGCGAATTTGCTCCATTCGCATGGTCAGGATTGTCTAAATGCATATCTGGCACTGTATCGTCTTGTCCTTTTGAACTGATGAATACGTGGAAGACTGGAACCGTATATTCTACATCATTTCCTATCACGTGTGTCAGAAATATTATACCATTTTGTCATCTCCATGACCTTTACTGGATGCGCCCCTGGTTTACTGGATTGTTCATTGGATTATACTGAATCGCGTATTGGACTTTTTGTCTGGCGATACCGTAATATCAAGATCTAAGGATATTTCAAGTGTGGATTTGATAAGGCTTCAACTTTATTGATGATGATAATGGTACGAGCAAATATAGCGAAAGGGTCTCTAGCCTACTGGTCACAGGAGCCTTAGTAGCACCTTAGGTCCTGGGTTTGACTCCCATGGGAGTGAATTTAAACGGGCTGTGTTCCTGAGTTATACTTGTATAAGCACCTGAGTTGCTTTCAGCGAGATGCACATGGCCGCATATATGTGTCCTGGGCGCTTGATGGCACGTCCAGGGCAGCCGGCCGTCAGGGTGTTTCTCAGCCTGCACGTGAGATGCTTCTTCTTAATGCAATGATGCGGGAGGTAGTCTTTCCTCCGCAGGTCGAGTTTTTTTTTTAATATATATGAGCAAATATAACAGGTTCAGAGGCTGTGAGGTCTCCATTAAGCTTGTTGAAACAAATAAAAGTGTTCGTTATGATTTTCTGTGCTTGATTCTTAAATTGATTTTGGAGATAACAACTACTGAAAAGAGTATTCTATGCAATTAGTCCATTTACCTAGGAATAAGTTGAGAAATACTCCCACTGGTCTATTTTATTTGGCGCAAGTTAGAATGGCATGGTCTCCTAGATTACACTTTGACCATTCATTTGCTTTATATTATATTATTTGTGCTTATAAACTTATAATCATTGGATAGTATAATTCCTTACAAACCTAATCATATAAAGTTTGTATTATAATAGTTAAAATTTATCAGCCTAATTATTGATCAAAGTTTTTAAAGTTTGAATCTTGATATGTGTGTGCGCCAGATAAAATGGACCGGAGGTAGTAGTATGAAGTGATAAGTTATTGAATGACTGTTTAGTCACATTTATTGAACAAGATGTTTTCTCCAAGGATTTGAATTGTACTTTTGGAAAATATTGCTGTTTATACTGAATTGTGGTTTGCTGGTTCTAATAAAATTTATATCTGCATACTAAATGCTTGGCAAATTGTAGTTGCACACCGAAGGCAAAGTTGGATTATTATTGTCTAGATACACCCTGCTTCCCACCTAAAAAATCCTAGCCCGCACCTAATGACCAACATGCAAGAGAAACAGATTTGCTATGTCAACGATACAAAAATATAGTGTATGTGTGTATGTTTGTCACATTTCAACTTTAAACCCTATTTTGCTTTTGTATACTGTTCTCCTGAATTTTCTTATGTGTACTGGCTACTTCTTGCATGGAACGGTATAGATTGGAGTGACCAAGTGTTGTACCTTATCTTCAACAGGTTGCCCTTCAATGGAGACTTCCAAAGAACAGGCTTCCAAGGACTATGCTGATTTCGAGGAGAAAGTTAAGAGGACGATATATATTGACCAGCTTTCTCCTCAAGTAAAGGAATCGGCCATCAAAGCTGCTCTTGCACAGTGTGCAAATGTTGTCAATGTGGAGTTCATCGTCAACTACACAATCCCATATGAAATCCCTTGTGCTGCATTAGTGGAATTGGATGATGATGTGCAGGCTAAGGCTGCTGTAGACTTGATGAATGATTTCCCATTCATAATTGGTGGAATGCCAAGGCCTGTAAAAGCTACCCATGCCAAGCCTGAGATGTTTCACGATCGCCCTCCTTGCCCTGGTCTTAAAAAAGATTTCTGCTGGGTAAAACAAGGAGATAAAGACTATGAAGCGATGCAGAAATTGAAAAACCTTGCAAAGAGGCAGGAATCTGAGAACATGGCTCTCATACAGGTAAATGTTTAGTTATTTTGTGACTGCTATGGGAAAACTGTCTTTGTGCCTGCCCTTTTTAGTGTATGGTTGATGATGTGTTATTTGCTCTTTTGTGTTGTACTCTCTGCATTCCGAATTATAAGACACTTTGGCTGTTCTAGATACATTACTTTTACTATGTATCTAGACATAGTGTATGGCTAAGTGCACAGCGAAAGCAATGTATCTAGAAAATCCAAAACATCTTATAATTTGGAATGGAGGGAGTACATTCGGTTAGCATAAAAATGTTGGTTTTACTGGCTGCTATGTTATTTTCATGGTTATGCCAAACATGAAACATAGAGACCCCAAGTGCTTTCCATTTATAATCCTTTATTTTCAGAAGTGGAAAAGTTCCTTCCATTAATCTTAGAATATAATATAACTATTGGGAACTTATGTCCATATGGAAAAAATATCCATTCCATAGGTGATATTAACCTTGAGTTTTAATGTGCACAAAAATATATGATTATTTTGTTCATGAACTTCATCCCTTTTTGCCATGCTATAACTTAGCTGTTTGTGGGGGCGCCTCAAAGGAAGAGGAGACTATACAAGAGTAATTGTGACTAGGCGCTGATCACTTGTTAAAGTTGTGCAAACTCATATTGGATAGCCAAGTGCATATGCACTGCATTTATCATAATTTACCAATACTGGAGGCCTGTCTCTTATAAAAACTGTACACACTTGTCAGATTGGTGACTGTCCGAGTACTGTATTTGTGCTAGTATTGGTTGTTTTTTGGTGTTGATGATGATACTTTGGCGTTTCATTTAGAATATTATATTATACATGACAATGCTTATGTGGAGCTGTTTTTATTTTTCTGTCCAGAAACTGTTGGAAGAGGAGAAGGAACTAGCGAATCGGCAGCAGGAGTTACTCGATGGAAACTGCAAGAAGTACGACATGCTGGAAACTCTGGTGCAAAACGGAACCATGAAGAACCTTGCTCAACGCTACGGAGTAAACTTGGACGACTGACGAGTCATTCGTGTCCTTTTTCCTAGAGCGATGGCAACTGGTGTGATGATGGAGTGGTACATTGATAAATCACATCGTCATGCGTTAGTTCTGGTCTGGTAGCTGGACCCCCTGGTGTAGACTGTCCCAACTTAGTTAGCAGGTGTTGCGTTAGAAGCAGATGATAACGGGAGGCGGCCGTAGTGTAACCGTTTTGTTTCTATGGCCAGTGACGTGGCAGTTAAACTGGAAGTATCAGCTGCTGTCTCGTGTGTACATATTGCCACGTGAAATCCGATGACCTTTCTTTATTGTGTCCAGGCTTGGGTGTCGGGGCCCTTGGCTTTGGCCGACAATGGTGAAGGTGAAGCCTTTGGTTGCACGTCTCTTCACTGGAGGCATTGTCGTGAGGCTCCCTTATCCTCCAGGAGTTGGGTTGAAAAACCTTGGTTCTCCATTCAGCTTTGATGGCATCTATGGATGTCATTTCCCTCTCTGGAGGCACCGCTACGGAAAACCTACCCTTCCTTCCATTTTACATCACTTGTACTCTATAGCATGAAGAGTGTTGTTTGTTAGCCGTGGTTTGTGTGTGTGTGTGGGGGGGGGGCTGTGGTTTTGTTGTTGCCTCCTTCGTGAGGTTATTGTTGTTTTTTTTTCTTTTTTTCTTGTATTGTAATTGCTCGTTCTCTATTAATACATGCCCGGCATACTCGTGTCTTCAAAAAGAAAAAGAAAAATTCTTCGAGAGCGAGATTTTCTTGTGTCATTTTTCCTGTGAGTTACGCAGGTTTCATTTTTGATCGATCTTCTTCAGACCCGGTTTAGCACATTTCACATGTTACTGATGGATCTTGTCCAAAATTTATTATTTTGTAATATACGTTTAGGCCTTATTTAGATGCACATGTATCACCTTCTATCTAAACACTTGCACACACATGGAATAAAGTGGCTAATGGACATCCAAACAAAGCTTAGCTGGTATATAAACGATGCCCGCTAGAAATCGTTGGACGGTAAGACGAAACTCAAAATCGTCGTCCAATCGGAAAACGTTTCAAAATTTTGGCCAACCTGAAGACGAAATATCAAAATCATGTGCGACTTTGAACACGGGCGTCGCATTCCTATCCGCGGGCCACATCTGGTCGAACGGATGGCGTGCGTGCGGTGGTCACTGACCGGACCGACAAGGTGCGGGGCGGGAGGCGGAGACGGAGGCGTGCGCGTGGCGTCGGGGACGTCCGGCCGGCGGGCTGCTGCGGCGTCTTGGGCGGCGGTGCAGCGCCGACCCGGGCCAGCAGGAGCAGCCGGGCTGTGGGCCCGTGCGACCAGCAGGTGTAGTTTCCATTCATTTCAAAAATCTTGTTTAATAATTAAGCACTCGGTTATGCCGGCCTATAGGTTGGACTACCACATTAGGCTGGACACAAACATTGGTGCATATCATAAACCAACATGAATTATGCACTAATATAAGTTGCACATCCATGTCGATCTGTGATCTGCCATGCCACTCTCACGACCGCATCGGCGGCTACTTGTTTACGTGCCCGACAGTGGTTAATAATTCTCCTTAGATAAAATTTCAAAGTCGTTTTTCCCAGTAAACGACATTATGCTATTTCTGTAATTGAGCACGTCCAGGGTATAATTTTGTTAATTTCAATGAAAAATGTATTAGAAACTAAAAAAATCAACAGCTGGCACACAGAAAGAAACCACATGAGCCGTGGACTCCAAAGAACCACAATTGCTAGGGAGCATGGCACATTACGACATGTATATATGTTAATTAATGTAACCTTAATTTCTTTTGGTGCTGATATATGCTAACCACCATTGATTTGGATGGGTTCACAGAGAAGTGGCTATGCAATACAAGAGCCTGCAGGTGACTGGTGAGCTACATGTTGTTCTGATTCTGATTGAGTAGACTGACGAGATGCTGAAAGCCAAGCACTGGATAGGAGTAGTAGAACAAGGAAAGGAAGCCGAATGGAATTGGAACCGGAATCGGAATCGGATGTGGAGCAAGCAAGGAACCAACTGAACAGGGCCATGGTTGCTGCTGTTGCTGTACAAGCAGGAAGAAGATGAGTCTGCCATGCAAGCCAAGCCAAGGTATTTACCTTCCTTGCTGCTGTGGAGAAGACAGAAGAGAGCCTCCCTATCACGTACGTATTCTCTTCCTCCCCATGGTATTAAACCCGAGCTGTGTCCAGGTATCTGGCTTTCGTTTGCATGCACTTGGATCGTGTACGCACCACGTTAAACAGCCATGGAGATGGAGAAGAGAGCCTCCCTGCCTCTGCTTCCTACTGTCAGGTACTGCTACTTACTGTGTCCTCTGCTGGCTCCCTATATGCTCTCTCACTTTTTCATGCCTGCCGAAATGCCACCCCTCCTTTTCCTTTGCCTTTGCCTTTTCAGTTTGCAGTACTTCCCATTTGCACCCTGTGGAAAGGGAAAGACATTGTCTCTGGTCATGTCTAGTGCACTTGAGATTGCCACCATTTTGTTTTGTCGCATCCATCATTTTCTTCTCATCTCGGAAACTGCCAGTACATGTTGTTATATACTGCCTCCTTAAAAAAAATGTAATTCTAGGTTTTAGTGAGTCAAACTTGTTTAAATTTGACTAAGTTTATAAAAAATATCATTAATATTTATAACTCTAAATAGATATACCATAAAAATGTATTCGATGATTACTCTAATAATACTTATCTGATATTATAATTATAAACATTAGTAAATTTTTAAGATTTGATAATCGCCGGACTTCTCTAAAAGCGAGAATCATGTTTTTGGATGGAGGGAGAACTAATCATCTTTTTTTTTAATATACGTTGGAGTGAAGAAACGATGTGCAAATTAAACTGATTCATCGTGTTTCTTCAGCTTGGGTTGGGGTCAATAAGATGTCAACAAATTAAATATAGATGTCTATATAGAAAGACTATATAACTCAGGATGAAAACGGTCGGAAACGATATAGGAAAACGAAAGCGGTCAGTTCGGGATATTTCTATATTTAGCAATTAAAGAGTAAAAAAAAAATGGTTGTGAAATCAATTGAAACTGATAATTTTTCATGTTAGAAAACGGTATCATAATATAGAAAATGAAAGTGAGATTTGATTTGTTTGGGCATGCATGCAATTTGCTGATTTGCATATGCATGCAGGCGCGGCGAAGCGTGCTGAGTCGGCCCGCGTGTTCACCATCATCAACCAGTGCAAGACGGTGATCTGGCCGGCGGTGACACCCGGCGAGAGCTTCGGCGGCGGCGGGTTCGCGCTCCGTCCGGGGCAGTCGATGATGTTCACGGCGCCGGAGGGGTGGTCAGGCCGCATCTGGGGCCGCACGGACTGCAACTTCGACGCGGGCGGGAACGGGTCGTGCGCGACGGGCTCCTGCGGCAGCGCGCTCAAGTGCGGGTCGTCGGGCGCGACGCCGGCCAGCCTCGCCGAGTTCACGCTGGCGTCGGTGGACTACTACGACGTGAGCCTGGTGGACGGCTTCAACCTGCCCATGGTGATCAAGCCCGTGAACGGGCAGGGCAACTGCAGCGCGGCGGGGTGCGACGGCGACCTGCGGCTGAGCTGCCCGTCGGAGCTGGCCGTGAAGGCCAACGGGCGGACGGTGGCGTGCCGGAGCGCCTGCGACGTGTTCGCCACCGACCAGTACTGCTGCCGCGGGCTGTTCGGGAACCCGGCCACGTGCCAGCCCACCTTCTACTCCAAGAAGTTCAAGGCCGCATGCCCCACCGCCTACAGCTACGCCTACGACGATCCCACCAGCATCTTCACCTGCTCCAACGCCGACTACGTCATCACATTCTGCTCCAACAGGTATCTATAGTTTCAATTAACCTTGCTGCAAATAAATCCCCATCCCCATGGCAACTAATAAGCTCTTAATTATGCTCTGCAAGTCTGCATGCAACTCCTGCATGCTGTTCTGGTAAGACGGTGAGCATGCAGTGTTGCTGAACCTTATCCTTTCACCGACCTCTGAAATTGCATACACACCTTCCTTACACTGCCAAGGAATCTGATTCCAACTTGACGCAATTGTCATGTGCATTTGCATAGCGACGACATGGAATCGTAGCAATCATATATAGGAGTACTATCTAGAGATGCCACAGCAAAACAATGCAAAGCTCCCTTCTGCACTGTTTTTATATATCTGAAACTGTCGTCTGATGTGCTGCTTGCTTCTGTAATTTTTTCGATCGATGCTATGATTAAAGTTGATTAGAAATTTGGTTATGATAACAAGCGGCATTATAGTTTGTTGCCTGCATTCTGATGATGTTATCACTTATCACAACCTGTGTTTGCCGGTTTTTGCTCCCAATTAGTCCCAAGTAGTAGTATGATTAACTGATAAATCCCGTTGTTGCATTGATTATTTCTGTTTTTCAGGAAGCAATCAGTGTGCTCGTACCACAACAACCAGCTTGTCTGCAGTGACTCGAGCAGATCTTTGGCGATCAGCATGTCCAGGCTCATGCTCGTGCTGCTCCTCAGCTTTTTGGCTTTGCAGTTTTCAGTGTAAGCTAGCTGGGAGGATCGATGGAGCAAGAAGTAGCTAGCCGGCTGCCGGCCTGAATGCCTGATGCAGTATATTTTATTGCTGCTAACTGTTTTTCTTCTCTTGCATTGTCCTCCTCGCTCGCTCCTCTCATCTGATTCTAACTTTCTGATCCATCGAGGAACAAAAGTACAGCAGACAGGTGATTTTATTTGTTTGTCAAATACGTACAGCAGGCACTCTCTCTCAAACTGATGAGACGAGACACACACAAACACGTAGTACATGTAAACATATATTACTATATATTAGTGATTCTTGACAAGCACTGAGACAGCATAATAAGTTATTCTTCTTTGCTTGCTCTTTTGTCCCTTTTTACCATGCATGTAATAGGCATGTGGTTCAGTCAGTGCAAGTGCAGACAGCAGCACTGCACCAGGCCACATGCATGATTGCAGTGATGTAATTAAATTAAAAAGAAGGCATAATATCCAAGCTAGCTACAGGTTGTGTGTGATGTGTCTTGCAGGCGCAATAACAATATTGTGCTGTGTGTGGATTTGATTTCAGACTTTCAACAGGTCACAGAATATGTGGTTTACAATACTGATGTTGGCACATACATACAGTACAACCGATCTCATTTGAAGCAATGCAATATATGGGTAGGTAGAACGATATGATGGCACACAAGCTTGCTGATGCTTTGAAGATAGTAGAAAGGTTGTGCCCTGAAAGGCTGAAACTGAAAGTAGCTAGGAACTAAACTCTAGTCCGATGGATCTAACTAGCTAGCTAGGGGCCAAGGTGAGCAAAATGAAGATTGGTGAGCTCAGTGGGAGAATATAATCGTCCTGAGGACAGAGACAGAGATATGCTGGATAGGCATGGGCTTGACCACAGAGAATCGATGATCAACAGCAAGCTAGCACAACAGTGGTGCTGCTGGTGCCTTAACTTGTGCAGGTGAAGTGAGCCAAAGCCCCCAACAGCCATGCATGCTGATATGATGATGATGTACTACAATACAAGCATCATAACATGGCACATGCGGCAATCGAGTGCACTAGAACCGGAATGGAACCGGCCGGCCCGGAGCATCTCACATGCATGGGGAGAGATGGCCGGATCGGAGATACATATGGATGCACTTCATCACCATCACCGGCCCTAGCTTGGCCCTTGCTAGCTCGCTACCTATTGGTAGCTGTCTGTATTTATTCTTATTCCTCTTCTTTGCTCCTCTATTCTTTCTTCATCAGCTGTTGATGCATTAATTAATTATTAGTACCAGCGGCAGTATATATGTATGTACTACTGTGGATTATTAAGGAAAGAGATTAGCTAGGACCACGTATTATATAGTATATATTGTTGCTGGAGTGTGAGACTGAACTACTGTTCAAAGGGGTTTTCAGGTTTGAAAGATCAATCATGGTTGGTTGGACTGCCGTTTATTGTTTCCGGCTGAATTATCATTGTGATTTCGGGCTGGTCCCACTCCCATGAATAATTGGGAACGAAAATGTGCATGGTACTGGTACCTGACAAAGATATAGCTAGCTGCGGTATGTAATGTTAGGGAGAGCAGGCAGCATTGATCTCAGCAAGAATATAATTCTCGGGTGCAGCAAGAACAACTCCAAATCAATGTACGTTTTGTTCTCTTGAGTTGAACATTTATTTCTAGTTCTGGCCACAAGCAAGTAGCTATAAAATCTAGATAAATCTTGGTTGATGATAGCTAGATTATTCATCATGGAAATTGATTCCGAAACAATTAACCATATTTATTTGCAAAGTATTTATTTGTATCTTTTATATATATCAAAATCGCTAGTCGGATTTATACATATAATGCAGGCCGTATCAACATATATCCTATAAATAACTTACATTTGGAGCCATTTCTCGGAATCAGCGTCTTGTCTTGAGATTAGCAATTATGTTTGAACGGTGCCATGCCTTAACAGTAGTTTAATGTACTGGCTTATTGCGTAATCGAGTTATGCTTTGTTCCTTTTGAGAGCGACAGCGGCATCGACCGGCATGGATGATTGCGCCTCGTGCTTCTTCCTTCAATTCCTCCCTCCCTCTCTTGTTTTGGCTTGGCTCACTACTCAGGGTGGGTGTACATAATGCCTATGCCTATCCATCACCCATCAGATGCCATTGCAGCAGATGCATGCTACACTGAAACTCACAGAGTCACAGCAACTTAACGACATCACTTTGTTCAGACGTACCAAATTTAATTTACTAGTACTCCCTCTGATCTAGTTTATAAGATGCTTATGCATACATCAAGATTCAAACTTCAAATCTTTAGCCAATAGTTTTCAACTACTGCAATACAAACTTGGTACAGTTTTATTTGTGGTCAAATCTCCTATTCAATAATCATAAACATTATATCGTCAAAATAGATGAATGGTCAAATTATAACTCGAGAGCATATCAAACTAAGCCTTATAAACTCGACCGGAGGGAATAGCATGTAGTAGAAGTACAAATGCGTGGTGGGCTATTTCTTTGTTAATAACGAACAGGAACGACGACTCAACAAGATAGATGAATCATCGAGGTTAACAAAAGCGCAGCCTTTGCAGGAAACTTCGCATGCAAAAGAAGCATAGAGCCCATGCATGAACAATTTCGGGATTCTAATAGGCTGCAGCTACCAGCTAGGGGCCGGGACACAAGATAAAGCACAGCATCTGAGTGAGTGATCTCGTACTCGCAGCATGCATGCATGATGAACACACACACACACACACAAGGGCCACCTGGTTGTGAAATTCAGACTGTGTGTGTGTGTGTGTGTTTGTGTGGTGCCTTGCTCTTGAGATGCAAAAAGGAAAACAAAACGCAAAAAAGCAGCTTAGCTCCCCTTTATTCCTTATTCCGTTGGTTGCTGATATGCTGATGGGATGGCTTTTTGAGATGTTGGCTAGCTGCTGATGGCATATGATATGCATGTATGATTGTCTCCTCTCCTCTAGTCCTCTCTCTGCAGCTCCACATTCAAAGATGACTAAGAGCCAAACAAGGCTTCTAGAGGATCCAGCTCCTTCTGAACCAGCTACTGTAGCAAGGAGCCATTTTTCTCACTTTCCGTGAAATGAATTAGGAGCCTGAAGAAACCACGTTTTGTAGCCAGAGCCAGAAAGAACCCTGCCAAAAGAGGGCCTAAGCAGGTCAGCAAGTGCGACTGCAGGCATGAGGCAATGGCCTTTTGCAGTCTTCAGTCATGAGGACTGACTGACTGACTAGCACTGAAATGGATTGCAGCCACCAGCGGACCAGCCCATGCCCATGCCCATGGGAGTGGCCGCCCGCCGAGTGGGGATCCATCATCCATGCTGCATGGAGCTCCCAAACCTGCACCTGCATGAAGCATGAATTTAGGGTAGGGTCCCCAATAAACAGAGGGGGAAAAAGATGCAGCTAAGCAGATCCATAGTCATCACGTTTCAGAATCATGCGTGCACAATGCTGCAACTTCCCCTGCCATGGCCACTCCACTACCGGCGCCATGTCATGCCATGCCCTGTACTGAACTACTGATAGGTAGCAGCAAACTTACTCCAATGCGAATCCGAATAATCCTGCATGTGATGTGGCGTCGCTCTCATCGTATACATACATCACTCCCTTCTTACTACTACTCTGTCAGATACTCAGGTTTCAGTTTCACCGCGCTGCCTGCCTTGCTTGTTTTCTGCATGCCAAAAAAGAATAATAATGCAGTTGCCGCTTTCTAAGAAGTCAATCAAAAACTAAAGTTTGATCAAGTTTATACAACAATATTACTGACAGTTATGATACTGAATAAATACTATTAGATTCACTATAGAATAGATTTCCCAAAATAAAATCTTGTTTCTTTTCTGAAGCCAACAGGCAGGGCCCGTGAAAAGAAGGCGCCAATTTTATTGAACAGATAAGAGTGTGATGACACGATAAAATCAGAAGCAGCTATGGATGGTCCAAACCAAACCAAAACCGCGCAATAACAATCGCGCTAAGTACACATCTGTAATAAGCAAGCTGCTTGTTTGATTCCTTGTACATACTGTAATAACCACCATTGGGGCCTGCCTGCCTGCCTGCCTGCATCAACTTGTTATTTCGCCCCCTCTGCTTTTATTCGAGATCTTGCATGCTAGTTAGTAACGCCACTAGTATCCAAGACCAAGAAACGCCAGCAGGGTACATGCATGTGCTATTTTGGACTCGATCAGCTCATTAGTAGTAATCAAGTACGTAGCGTACCGGCATTGGTCATCTAGAAAGCATCAAGATTTTGTCATTTGGATCTTATATGTACTCCTATGTCTGTGTGTACGTTCAGCCATTCATCTAGGCTAGCTACTTAGCTAGGCAGGCAGAGGCAGTAAATTAAACGGAGTCAGTGAGTGTGCAAGCAATTTCACTGTTTGCATGTCACTTACTCCCTCTGTCTCTAATTGTGTGTCGTTTCCGGTTTTTGTGCCCGTAAGTTTGACTCGATTTGTATAAAATGCGTGCAATATTTGTATCTCCAAATAAATTTATTAAAAAACTAGATTCAAAGACCTTTCCAATGATACTAATTATATACCATAAATATTAATATTTTTTAATATATATTTAATTAAAGTTGTTTCTCGGGAAGCGTAAAGCGACAGACATTTAGGGACGGAGGTAGTACTTAGGTTTGTATTGTATAGGACATACTCCCTCCGTCCCAAAAAAAAGCGTCGTTTTAGGTTTTTCAGACATCGTGTTTGACCGTTCGTCTTATTCAAAAATTTTTAATAAATATTATTTATTTTGTTATGACTTATTTTATCATTAGAGATACTTCGATAGTGATTTATTTATTTTATAATTTGCATAAAATTTTTGAATAAGACGAACGGTCAAACACGATGTCTGAAAAATCTAAAACGATACTTTTTCTGGGACGGAGTAGTATCAAGTTGTACAACTTGTTCAGAAGCACACCTAAGTTGTTTGTCTTTCTCCAAAGCAAGCAAAATTTAGACTTTTACTGTACTCCACTGGACGGAGCGTTCTGCTCCTATTCATGTTTTGAATTTGTCCAAAGATAGCTCATGGCCCATCAATCTAGAGATGTTTTGAATTTCAGTTCAACCTCGGTATTGGGCATCGAGCTAGTTTTGTTCCTATATATTCATTGTGAGATACGACGAATATTATAATCTGGAGCTCAGTAAACAAACCAACAATGTATATTGTGCTAGTAGCTATAGAGTACTTGGGACGCCATCAAGGCATGGGATCAAGAACACCATCGATGTGTTTGTGGCATGCCATAACATGCCATGCTGGATGACTCATTTATTAATCAAGCCCCGCCATTGTTAGTGTTAGCTAGCTGCATGCCTGCGTGCTCCTAATCCAATGACTAAATTGCCTGGAGCATAAGCAGGTGCAGCTGCAGAAGCACAGAGCAGAGGCAGAGCAGGCTCCTGCTCCTCCACCCTCATCAGATCACTCTCACTCCCCAAAACCAAAAGCATAAAGCTGCAGCAATACGAAGCCTCCTCTTTTTCTCTTCTCCTCTTCTCTCTTCTCTCCTCTCTTCAGATAGAAAGACAGGTAGAAGCACAACCCATTCATTCACTCAATTCAGCACACACATGGCATGGTCCATCCTCGCTTCACTTTCATCATCATAATCCTTCTTTCCTCCTCCTCTCAAGCAGACTAGAACTAGCTCATCACAACTCCCAACACGAACAGATAAAGAAAGGGAAATCCCAAGAATCTGAACAAGGCTAGGAGTTGTGAGCTAGAGGAGCTTGGATCGCAATGGTGGAACCAGGGAGATCGGTAGGCGTCAGGGAGGCCAAGAAGATCAGCAGCAGTTCCAGTTCCACCGCTGCCGCCATGGTGAAGAAGAAGCTGACGACGAGCAAGAAGAGGCCGGAGAAGGAGGAGAAAGCAGAGAAGAAGCAGAGCAGGCAGTGCACGGAGCCGGAGAGCCCGTCCTACAGGTTAGCGCTCAAGAGCCTCTTCTCGTGCAGAAACAGCCACGGCCACGGGCAGCACCACCACGCGCGGCCGCGGGCGCAGGACACCGGCAGCAGGAGCAAGAGGCTGGGCTGCTCCGCGCCGTCAATCTGCAAGCTCAAGGACGACAGCGACAGCAGGCACCAGAGGATGCCCGTGCCGCCGCCGGAGGAAACCATGGGCGGCGGGGCGTCGGCGGGCGAGCCCTGCAAGCGGCGCGCGTCCGTGAGCGGGAGCAGCGAGCGGTGCGTGAAGAAGCCCCTGAGCGAGGCCAAGTGTGGCACTGGCCGCAGCTCGTCCGCGACGGCGGCGAGCAGCAACAGCAACAAGCATCTGCAGCGGGGCGGGTCGTCGCTGTCGTCCTCGTCCTCGTCGGGCGGGTCGTCGTTCAGGGCCGGCATGCAGCTGAGGCGGCTGTCGGGGTGCTACGAGTGCCACATGGTGGTGGACCCCGTGAGCGGCAGCACCTCCATGAGGGCCACGGCCGCCACCATCTGCCCCTGCCCCGACTGCGGCGAGGTGTTCGTCCGGCAGGAGAGCCTCCACCACCACCAGTCCATCAGGCACGCAGGTTGGTTGCTTGCTTCTTGCTGGTACTGACTGGAGTACAATTAAATCAATTAATAGAGTTGCTATATTTTTTTTTCGAATACACAAAAGGTTTGCGCATCTTTATATTAAGATCAAGAAATAGGCCTGGTTTAGATTGCCAAAAAGACCTACAAATTTTTGTACAGTACTCATCATATCGAATCTTTGGATGTATGCATGGAACATTAAATGTAGGTAAAAAAAATAACTAATCGCACAGTTTATTTATAAATGTCGAGACAAATCTTTTGAGCCTAGTTAGTCCATGGTTAGACAAATTTTGCTAAATAACAATGAAAGTGCTACCGGGATTTTTTCTAAAAAATTTTGGGATCTAAACACGAATGTTATAACGACGCTCCACGAACATGGCACGTTAGGGGGAAGTGTTATGCAATCGGGTGTATAGAGTTGCTATATTTCAGGTGTCTAAATTTTCACAAGCACCTTTTAAATTAAAAGATGATTTATAATTTTTTCACAACAACAGAATTATATATTATCTGAACTACAAAAAGAGAAAACAGACAAAACCAAAATCAGATCTCTTTTTGCAAAATCAGACACATGGAATAATATGTTAAACTCATGAATCACCACAGTGGAGATTGGAGAGTGGCGATGCTGGCAAAGTAGTCCTTTGGTCGGTGCTGCTGCTATGCTATAGCCCAGCTCTACTCTACTGTTGTGTGAAAGTGACTAAGTGAGAGCTACACTTTATTCTTGCTGCTTTTCATGTTTTTATGTACTAGTCCCCACGACTAGCAAGCATACTGTTGCTGATTCTACTGTAACAGTAACAGTAGAAAGCAAAGCAAAGCTGCTTCTGCATTTCTGATTTCTTATTATGAGAAAATTGTTGCATTGCTTTCCATGGCAACAAGTGCAGTGCAACTAGTGGGCACTGGGCAGTAGCAGGACAGGAGATCCAACATTTTTATCTATCAGATCCGCATTGCCTGGTTTAGGTTTCAAAAAGTTTTCCCAAAAAACTACAGTATTAAATGTAGACGAAAAAAAACTAATTACACAGTTGAGTGAAAAGTCGTGAGACAAAACTTTCGAACCAAAGTAGTCCGTGATTGGATACTATTTGCCAAATAAAGTTAAAACGTGCTACAGTATATTTTTCACTCTTTTCACCCCAACTAAGGCCTTGTTTAGTTCCAAAATATTTCGCGAAAAAACAGTAGATTCTCCGTCACATCAAATCTTTGGACACATGCATGGAGCATTAAATATAGATAAAAAATAAAACTAATTACATAGTTTAGACGAAATGGACGAGACGAATCTTTTAAGCCTAATTAAGCCATGATTGGACACTAATTACTAAATAACAACGAAAAGTTCTACAGTAACTTTTCGCAAAATATTTCAGGAACTAAACAAGCTCTAAACACCCGTGCGTGTTTAGTTCGCGAAATTTAGAAATTTGGCTACTGTAGCACTTTCGTTTTTATTTGACAATTAGCGTTCAATCATAAACTAATTAGGCTCAAAACGTTCGTCTCGCGATTTTCAACCAAACTGTGCAATTAGTTTTTTTTCGTCTACATTTAATGCTCCATGCATGTATCGTAAGATTCGATGTTACGGTACGGTAGCACTTTTTAAAAAACTTTTTGAAAAGTAAACAAGGGTGTGTTTAGTCGGTGAAAAGTGGATGAAAAGTTACTGTAGCACGTTTTGTTGTTATTTGGCAAAATTTGTCTAACCATGGACTAACTAGGCTCAAAAGATTCGTCTCGACATTTACAGACAAATTATGTAATTAGTTATTTTTTTACCTATATTTAATGTTCCATACATGCGTCCAAAGATTCGATGTGATGGGTAAAAGAGAAAATATTTTGGGTTTGCATGGGAAGTGAATGGGCCAAAGGCCTAAATTTGTAGCACAGCACAACCTGTCATGTCGACAGTTGCAACATGCAAGTGCGGATGTGTACTGGCACTTTGACCAGATGGGACACAGTCTAGGCTGACATGATTTGATGAGTTAATCACGAGTGCTGATGGATGATGATTTCTGCGAGGGCTGCCGATACTAATTTATTGTAAGAGAAAAACACTGTTAAATGATCAGCTTCACACGAAAAGGTGCAAATCGGCCATGCCAAGATATGAACTAGTACTACAGTAGTACGAAAGAACAGAAATGATCCCGTTTTGTTTGTTGTTTGACCTGGCCACAACCAACTGTGAAACCGGCATGCTATTATATGCAGTGTCCGAGCTGGGTGCGGATGACACGAGCCGGAACATCATCGAGATCATCTTCCAGTCGAGCTGGCTGAAGAAGCAGAGCCCCGTGTGCAAGGTGGACCGCATCCTCAAGGTGCACAACACGCCCAGGACGCTGGCCCGCTTCGAGGAGTACCGCGACGCCGTCAAGGCCAGGGCCGCAGCTGGCGGCGCCGGCCAGCAACCGATGGCGATGGGGGCAAAGAACTCCAACAACAGCACCAACCGGCACCCGCGGTGCACCGCCGACGGCAACGAGCTGCTCCGGTTCCACTGCGCCACCCTGGCCTGCTCGCTGGGCCTCAACGGCGCCACGCACCTCTGCGACGCCGCCGGGACCGCCGGGGGATGCGCCGCGTGCGGCATCATCCGCGACGGATTCAGCAGGAGCGCAGGCGACGGTGGGGTGCTGACGATGGCCACTAGCGGGCGGGCGCACGACGCCGTGCCCGTGCCGGCGGCGGAGGGCGGCTTGGGTGAGGAGGCCGAGCGACAGCAGCGGAGGGCGATGCTGGTGTGCCGGGTGATCGCGGGAAGGGTGAAGCGGCCCAAGGAAGAAGAGCAGGCGGCGTCGGTGGAGGCCGCCGCCGACGCCGAGGGCGAGGAGGAGGAGGAGGAGTACGACTCGGTGGCGGGATCGGCCGGGGTGTACTCCAACCTGGAGGAGCTGCTGGTGTTCAACCCCAGGGCCATCCTCCCATGCTTTGTTGTCGTCTACAAGGCTTAGCTAGCTAGCTTCAATTGGTTACAATTTACTACAGTCCATGCAATGGAATGGATGCATCTAGTGTTAGTAATTAGTACTCGTATTAGTTGATCGTCACAAGTACAAGTAGGTGATTCAGGTTCAGACCACTCCCGGTGCTACGTAGGTATTGTTGTATTGTATTGTATACACGGAGCAGCAGCAGTAAGCTAAGCTAAGCTAAGCTAAGCTAGTACTCCCTCCGTCCGGTTGAATATGCAATTATGGGAAACGTGTCGTTCAAACTGTGTCAACTTTGACCAAATTTATAGCAAAAAGTATTAACATTTATGTCTCAAAATAAATTTATTATGAAAATATATCTCATAACCAATCTAACGGTACTTATTTTGTCTCATAAGAGTTAGTATTTTTTTATATAATTTTAATCAAAATTTGCGATGACTGATTTCTCGGAATGCGAGAATTGCACATTCATTGGGACGGAGGGAGTACTTGATTGTTCTGTCTTCTGAATGAGTTTATAGAGGCATTCATTTGAGCAGCAGCAGAGGACTAGCATGTCATCCACTAGGAAGTGTGAGCCTGTGAGGAGGCTTCGTTTAGGGCCTGTTTGGTTAGAGGTGTTAAAGTTTAACAAACATTGTAACACTTTCGTTTTATTTGACAAAAAGTTTTTAATTTTGGACTAATTAGGCTTAATAGATTCGTCTCGTAAATTACTCCTAATATGTGCCGACATGCATGCAATTAGTCTACATTTAGTACTCCATGCATTTGCCGCAACATTGATGTGATGGAAGTTAAACTTTAACGTGTGGAAACCAAACAGGCTCTTAGTTCTTCTACACCTTATTCCATCGAATGTTTGACACATGCATAGAGTATTAAATATAGACTAAAAACATAACTAACTGCACAGATTGTGATTACTTTACGAGACGAATCTCTCAAGTCTAATTAGTCCATGATTTTACAATAAAGTGCTACAGTAACACATATGCTAATGACAGATTAATTAGGTTTAATAAATTCGTCTCTTAGATTCTATAATTTGTTTTTTATTAGCATCCGAACACCTCATGCAACATCCTCTAGTGACAAATGATGTGATATCCCAAAATTTTACACCCTGGGCTAAATGAGGGGCTGGTGCAGCACTGGCTCGTTAGTACTCGCTCCGTCCATAAAAGAATGCAATTCTCGCTTCCTGAGAAGTCAATCAGTCTAAAGTTTGACCAAAATTATATAAAAAACACGAACATTCATAATGTAAAATTAGTATCATTAGATTAGTCAGATAATATATTTTTCTAATAAATTTTTTTAGAGACATAGTTAATATTATTTATTATAAACTTAGTAAAATTTGAGCTACCTTACCGACATGATCCATAATTATATTCTTCTGTGGAGCGAGGGAGCAGAAGTCTGCTGTCCCTTGGCCTGCAACTGCAACTCAAGCACGGGGTGGAGGACCAACGCCCTGGCACATCACATCAGTGGCACTACGTAGGAGTACGTGCCGCAAGGAGAGGAGACATTTAGAGGTTGATTGTCAGCTTTGGCTGGCATGCAGTGTCGATCCAGGAACCAAATAGTACAAGACCAAATGGCCAACATACAGATTGTTCGTTTGAGCTATTCGACGGAATCAGCCGCTATCCAGCAATGTTTTTCTCTCACAACAAACCAGCAAATAGTACTTTCAGCCACAATAAATCAGCGAAACGAACAGGCTGCGTACCATCCAGAGGGAGCATTAGCGTCTGCCTTTCTCGTTGGTTACGGATCATCGGCACAAAGTTCTCTGATAACACAAGATATACCTTTGACTCGTCTCAAACCATGATCATCTAGGTTGACTAAAGAGGTGGTTTGGGAGCACGTTTTTTTTACCCACCAACAGTATCCTGTCCTGTTCGTTCAGCAGCACTTTTTTTTATACCTACATACAGGCTACAGCAAATGAAACTACACGCCAGCGCAAAGTAACAAGAAAAACAGAGCCATGAGAGAGCCGCTTGTGATTGTGACACTGAGATTGCATACTAACAATAACAGGCATGCAGACAGTACCTGCGCATGCTAATCTGACTTCCAAGAGCAGCAGCAGTGGTAGATGTAGATATAACTCGTATATATGAAAGTAGTAGCAGGGATAATAACGTTGCTTGTTGAAAAATGGCTTATTCAGCAATGCAAAAATCTCAATGTTACATGTATACATTGGCACATCACTAGGGCTCACAAAGTTACAAGACATTTTACATGTCCCATTAAGCAACAATTCATGATGAACCTAATTTGTTGATGAATGGTCACTTTTCTTCTTTACTGCTATTTGTGATACTCGTGCAAGTGTACTTGATGAATGATTCCATATGTTGGTGGATCATTTGATGAAGCTCCTCACCACTACATGAAACTCATGTCTTCAAACAGATCAACAGACGGTAACCATTATTGTTTTCACAACGGAATGCACAGCTCTGGGTACCTTTTTTTTCACATCTATTGCAAGATTCAGCTTCAGTAGAGTTTGACAATACAGCTTCAGTCACTGTCATCGGCCATCGCCGTCAGCCTACCCAGAGCAAGCCGTGCAACGTGTTGAGAGTGACAAGTGTCAAGAAGTCGGGTTTTAACTTTTGGGCTAACCCAAGACAGGAGCGAAGACCGAGAGAGCACGACACATACACTTTTGGTACTAATAATAATACGAAAAACAAAACCGAGTCAGCTGCCGACAGTAGTACAAGCTGCACGAGGATGACCATCATAATAAAATCCTTCCACCATAGCATCATGAGGGTAGTTAATTGATCCCAGTATCAAAAGATAAATTGCTCTTCCTTCCACCATAGCATCATAAGGTTAGTTAGTTACTTGTCCCATCCCACTTCGCAGCATAAGACCATCTGTTCCTACTCCCACTCCACCGTTGCAGGCGGCTTAGATGTGATGTCCTGGCAAACACGGTTTATGCCCCGCACATTGTTGCAGATCTTGTTTACCACATCTACCAGGAATGCATGGTCAAAATAGTACCTGAAATTTTTTAAAAGAGTGGCTTGATATGAGAAAATATGCAGGATGTAGTCAACTGTTTAAAGACACATTGCCTGCAGTTTACTGCTTAAAACAAACACTATGACAGGGCAACAGGAGAACTTAACATGACAGAGAAGATAGTTCTATATATTCCAACAATTTGTACGGCTCGAAATAAAATTATATCAAGACTAGGCATGCACCATCACAAGGTCAATCTGTTCAATATATTCAAGATGCACTGTAAGAGAGCACCATTAGCACTTTGTAGTTGGAACACAGATTAGATGGCTTGTTGGAGTAAGGCAAAACCAAATGGTTGACCTTAGTAGGGAGCACCTAGAGAATTTCGGGTTGGACAACAAGGGCAACAAGGAAAGAAAAGGGCAAACCACCAAAGAAATGACGGAATTTACTATCTCATGCAAACATTTGTAGATTTTTACAACTGTAACCAATTAGACCATGAATGAATGAGATCCAATTATTGGTTCCCAGACTCTAGAGTGATAAGAGTGTGAAACATTACAGCAACAGACAAAGAAAACTTATCTGTATGACTGGAACAGAATATTAGTACAACATACCTAAAGTTTGCTAGGGGAAAAAAAGTGGAACAGAGTTGGAACTTGACTGGTACATACCAATCTGCAGTCATGCCATCCTCACTGGTGATTGCCCTTAAAACAACAGCATTGGAGTGGGTTCGCTGGTCACCCTGAACCCCAACTGTCTATACTGGCAAGAACACAGCAAAAGCTTGCCAAATTTTATCATAAAGGCCTGCATCTTTAATAGCTTGAACAAATATCTCATCCACCTGAAAGAAATAAATTGAGAAACTGTGAATTCACAGTGTATCCAAGGTGCTATAGCAACATTTCAACAATTCTGAAAGTTCGAACCTGACGAAGAACCTCCAAAGCATTGCCTTGTGTAACATCACCTAGGACACGTACAGCAAGCCCAGGCCCAGGAAATGGGTGTCGCTTCAAAAATGAATCTGGGACATTCAAAATACTCCCCAATTTCCGCACCTACAGACATTAAAAATTTTTTGTAAGAGTAATAAAAAATAAAGGTTCCTTGGTTCCTTTCATCATACCACGCCTGACCATGCAAGAAACTAAGAAAATTGCAAATTATATTATGCAAATTAATTCAAATTGGTACCTCATCCTTGAATAGGAGCTTGAGTGGTTCGATGAGTTTTAACTTCATATCTTTTGGAAGGCCACCGACATTGTGATGGCTTTTGATGGTGTGGGAATGTGTCCTTCCACTCCCAGGAGGTGGGCATGATTCAATTACATCAGGGTACAAAGTCCCTTGAACTAAAAATTCAGGCCTTTTCCCTATCTTCTGTTCCAGCTTGTGAGCAAAGTCATCAAAGACAGCTATGAATTCCCTGCCAATAATCTTTCTTTTCTGCTCTGGGTCCTCGACACCCTTTAGCTTGCTGAGAAATTGCTCTGAGGCATCAACGCATGTAACTGGCAAGTGCAAATCGCTTTCAAAGGTTGTCATTACTCGTTCTCTCTCCTTGTACCTGCAAATGAGGTTGTGTTAGTTTCATTGCACACTGATTTGAGATGCACAAGTTCCATTCAAAAGAAACAGAAATAAGTCAGCATATTGTTACCTCAATAGACCATTGTCAACAAAAACACAATGAAGCCTATCTCCTATTGCCTTGTGAACGAGGGTGGCAGCAACCGTTGAATCAACTCCACCTGACAATGCACAGATAACATGCTCGTCAGGACCAACCGTGCTTTGGATGGTCCTGATTTCTTCATCGAGCACATCTTGCATCTTCCAATCAGCTTTGATCTCACAAACATCAAAGAGAAAGCGGCGCAGTGTTTCCATTCCTTGGGCTGAATGTGTAACCTTTACATGAGAAAGTTCAATACAGTCATGCTATGGCATCAACAGATCCGCAAAGAGCAACCAGATGGTATGCGAGGACAAAGCACGATGCTGTGGATACATAATCAACAGTAATAATACCAGAAGAAAGGGCAGAGCATGCAAAAGATCATTTCCACTGGCAAGAGAGAATTAAACTACTGAGCTGATGTTGCTCCATAGGATGAATGAACGAAATAAACGAGCAGTGGTCTGAACCAAGAAGACCAATATTTGATTCAAATAAAAAAAAACAATATCTATGCTGGTGAACTGATGAAGCAGTTAAATAGGCCTGGAATGATTAAACAGTGTCATTCACTGTAGCTTAGCAGAGACTGACGTTGATCATAGTAAGTAATCAGACATAACGGTGGCTACCTCTGGGTGGTATTGGAGCCCATAAAAGCGCTTCTCCCGGTACTCGATGGCGGCGACGGCGCCCTGCACGCTGCGCGCAACCACCTCGAAGCCTTGCGGCAGCCTGACCACCTCGTCGCCATGGCTCATCCACACCGTCTGGCGCTTCCCCGTCTCCGCCTCCCCGTATAGCGCGGAGGAGGCCGCCGTGACCTCAACGTCCATCTTCCCGTACTCCTGGCGCTCCCCGGGGACGACGGCGCCGCCGAGGGACTGCACGAGGAGCTGCATCCCGTAGCAGACGCCGAGCACGTGCGCGGCCGCGGCGTCCGCGAAGCCCAGGAACCCCTCGGGAAAAGCAGGCGCCCCGGGGGCGTGGACGGAGTGGGGCCCGCCGGAGAGGATGACGGCGCGCGGGCGGAGGCCGTCGAGGGAGGCGAGCGGCGCCGTGCCGGACACGCAGAGGGAGAGGACGCCGAGCTGGCGCACGCGGCGGGTGATGAGGTGGGTGTACTGCGAGCCGTAGTCGAGGATGAGGACGAGGTTCTCGCCGGCGCCGGCGGACACCGGGAGCACGGAGGCGGCGGCAGTGGAGCCCATGGCGTTTGGCGGCTGGGAGCAGAGGGGGTTAGGGTTGCTGTGGGTGTTCGTGCCGAAGCAGATATAAAGATGGGGGGGAATGGGAGACGCAGCGGCCTTTCTTTGGTCCAAGCCCAGCAAGTAAACTCAACTGGGCCGTCCTGCGCTGTCAAGGTTGCCCGGGCCCCGAGCTGGTTTGAAAATTGGGGCCTCTGGGCCTTGGGCCTGGGCCAACCAAGGACGGCGCCACGGCGGCTAGGAAAGAGATACGGATTCCTCAAAAAAAAAAAAGGGGGAAAGCGATACGGATTACGGACACGAATACGAAAACGAAACCGAGTCGGTCAGTCGGCTGCGCCCACCGTAATCTAATCCCTGCTGCTGCTGCAACCCTGCACGAGACGACCTTAAATTCTAATCCATCCAATCCTTTTGCCACCAAAGGAATCAGAGCAGCAGAGCCTGGCAGTCCCAAGATCAAGATCCCCTTTTGCCACCAACCCCGCACGCGCAGCGCAGACGCAGCCCATCCATGGCCGCCGCCGCAGCTCGCGGTGGCACGTCCATGTCCAATTCACCACCAGCATCCGCCGGCGCCGAGGCGGAGGGGATGCAGAGGGTGCGGCGGAAGAAGGACTTCAGGCACATGGAGCGCGTGGACGGGCGCATGGTGAACGTCCTCCAGGGCCTGGAGCTGCACACGGGCGTCTTCTCCCCCGCCGACCAGCAGCGCATCGTCGACTACGTCGTGCACGACCTGCAGGACAAAGGCCGCCGCGGCCTCCTCGGAGGTAGTAAGCGCACGTACTCGGAGCCCCGCAAGTGGATGCGCGGCAAGGGCCGCACCACCATCCAGTTCGGCTGCTGCTACAACTACGCCACGGACCGCGACGGCAACCCGCCGGGGATCATCCGCGGCGAGGAGGCGGACCCGCTGCCGGCGCCGCTCAAGTGTCGTGGCGCGTCCTCCCGCGGGACTGCGTGCCCGACAGCTGCATCGTCAACGTGTACGACGTGGGCGACTGCATCCCGCCGCACGTGGACCACCACGACTTCGCCCGCCCCTTCTGCACCGTCTCCTTCCTCGCCGAGTGCGCCATCCTCTTCGGCAGGGACCTCAGGGTGGTCGGCCCCGGCGAGTTCGCCGGCCCGGTGTCCATCTCGCTGCCCCCGGGCTCCGTCCTCGTGCTCGCCGGCAACGGCGCCGACGTCGCCAAGCACTGCGTCCCCGCCGTCCACGCCAAGAGGATCTCCATCACGTTCCGCAAGATGGACGCCGCCAAGCTCCCGTTCGGCTTCAGGCCCGACCCGGACCTGCAGAACCTCGAGCCCCTGCCTCTTCCTGCTCCTGTTCCTGTCCCTGTCCGGCCGGTGGCGACCAGCAACGAGGACAGCCCGTCGTCGACGAGGAGCAGCAGGCCCCAGCAACAGCAGCTGCCGCAGTCGGCTAGTTCCATTGTGAGACAGGGGATTGCTACAAGAGCGCAAGCAGGCCCCGCCGCCGCTGCTCCTCCGATGAGACAAAACGGCGGTGCGTTCAGCCTGTCCTCCGATGACTTCCCGGCCCTCGGTGCTTCGAAGCCGGCAAAGGCACCGGCAACGGCAGTGGCTAGCAGGGAAAGCAGAGGAAGGCGATAGAGATAGAGATTAGTGCCTACTAGTTCGTTGCGCGCGCCCTTGCGCGCGTCGCAAGTTAGGCGGAAGTGCATCCATCGAGCTGATACGTACATTGTTATATAGAGAAGCTGGAACATTGGTTTGAATGACAACGTCAAGAATATTCACTTAATATTGTGCTAAACTGTTATACAACCGAGAAAGGTATCTAAATGGAAAAAGAAAGTTTCTACTTCTGCCGATGGTAGACACACGAGAACAGTATTGCTGGATTGCTTCGCGGATGTCTTCTGAAAATATATTGCAACTTTGCTTCCTTTCATCTTCAATATAAATGCATATGCTAGCTGCATTTCTCTAATCGACGTAGCATTATGACCTGCAGGGTACAGGATAGAAAGAGAAGAAAAGGCAATTAGCTACACACAGAAGGCGCACATAAGCAACTCGTTTTATTTTGCACCACGCGAGGAATACACAATGCTCCAAGGTTCCTAAGCAAAATAAGCAATGGACTTTACTCAAGAAAGAATTGATGTGTTGTTGCTATGGCATAAGAAAATGACAGGCCATATTATGTAGCAGATGCAACATCATCTCCTAATTTGGCAGCCCTAGCTGCTACCTAAAGCGCTGCATAGGCAATCCATGTATAAAGGACTAATCTATATAACCTACAATCTACTACAACAAATTCATATATACTCTGCAAATTTGAAAATGCTTGTTCATAAGCACATGAGTAGTTTGGTTGTGCACATGTCCAGAAAGAAACTGGCTATGTATGACTATAACCACCCACATAAGGCACCTCCATCTCTACATAATATTGTTGCACGTAACCACGTTATGAGCTGGAGATATATAGGGCTACGGGTGTAAAGCTGCAATGGCTTGTAACAGTGACACATATGAGGCAACAGAAACATCAGAGACCTTTGACAAATAGAATTTAGAAATCTAAAAAATGTGGAAAAAGAACAGAGTAAAAACGAATAGGTTGAGGGGAAGAATCAGTTATATAGTATGAATCAAGAGCAGTATAAAGGAGAATAAATTTATATATATTCCATAGCTATGAATCTAACATGCAATGCTAACTATGTCAGGAAGAAGGGCGCCATAGTATGCATATAACACAAAACTAAACATTAAAGCCAAATGGAGTCACAGAGAGGAAACTCACCAAAGATGCTATGGCCCGACTCTTTGGCCAGGAACAGCATAACACAACCCAACCTAAAAATGATAGGATTTTATATTTAGTCAGTAGGCTACTAAACAGAGGAACAAGAAAAACAGAGGTAGACTAGAAACTCAACAAGACATGGTGGCCCAATTATGCGAGGATGTTGTAACCAACCACACCACCAGCTCAATCATAGCAGTATTTCATAATCACTCACTAAATCGGCATACAGGGAAACAAATTTTCTCACATTTTATCTAAAATAATGTACCTATAGCTGACCTCCATCTGGATACGACATGCATTTTAGTTCTTGCAAAACATACGCTGGTTTAAAGGGCAATGGCCTTGCAGCATACAGGAGAACATATACTCTGTACACAATTTAAAATGTATGAAGGTTAGGGAGGGAGAGAAGCTCACCTGAATCTGAAGGCATTATCATGATAGGCAGCACAAGGAAGCCCAATCTAGCAAGGGCAGCATGTCACAATTAGTTGGCAGACCAACACCATACATAGTGAACCAAACAGACGATCACTAAATCTCACGCTCTTCATTATTGAGATACACAAGGAACTAAAATGCGCAAGGGCCGCATATCACAATTAGCCGTCAAACCAGCACCATACATAGTGAACTAAACAGATGGTCACTAAATCTCTACGGATTTCCTCAGTCTTCCTTGCTGAGATACATAATGAACCAAAATGCTATCTGGACTATACACTACTCTGGTTTAAGCTTAGTAACTAACATGTCTCCATACTTGCCTCAAACCTGGAGTGGCCTAACTGAACATCTCGGACTTTTCTCAGCACAATGAAACCTGTTTAATACAAAAAATTATACATTAGTTTGCAATGTGAGTCTAAACAGATCATCGTTTCATGTATTATGAACATTGCTGTGAAAACATCGAAATCCATAACAAATAGACCAAGGAAAAAAACAAATTACATTGGTTTGTGTGCTCATGTCAGCAGGATCATTGGTTACATCCACGACAATAATGGATAATTTCAAAATACAAACAACAAGCAAATCATCACTTTTACCCCCCGTCCGAAATAAAATAGACACATGTGTAGTTCTCTATAGTTTTAGCTTCTGTTTCATCCAGATCCATTGATGCGAGATCTGGCATCACAAATGTGTAGCAGACCATCATGAAATATGATTCCAGTCTGTACAGGTTGATCCAAAGACCTTTGGTTTTAAGCATACAATGTATTTAAATTGTCGTTCCGAAAAATAAACTTCAGCATGGACTCATATGGATTGGGAAACTATCCCTGATTTTTCTTGTGCCAATTCCCCAAATGCAGGGCCCCTAAAATAGGTGGCTTTTACTCCAGGTGCTAAAATAAGGACACTTTACTATATCGAACACCGAGGAGTGCAGCTAAGTGACCACAACCAGATCCAAATTGGTAACTGATATTTATTTTATTATTTTTTTAAAAAAGAGGGATAGTGAAGGAATGAACACTTCCTCATCAAGCACTAAAGACCCATAGCTAAAGTTTAGTGCTTCAAACAACGGAGAACAATCGTGCCAGCTAAAAGTAGCAAGCTTAAATTATCCGTAGCTACTTTTGAACACATTACCCATCAATAACTATTCAAGACGTTCAATTCTATTTTTCTCAGAGGGATTCAATCTATGTATGGAGAAAGCAGTCAAAAGGAAGGAAGAGGTACAGAATGTATAATACATGCATAGTTATGTCCTTTGCGTCTTCGATTTGGCAAAGCACTCCTTGTGCCATATAGTGATGTGCAATGCAAATGCAAATAAACCGAAACATGAATGAACATGGGAACTGAAATAGCAGCAGAAGAGATAGAAACTTGAAAAGAAGAGCAGTAGACGCTAAAAAAACGGAGAAAACACCATATGGCTAGAAATTGCAATGACGAAGAAAACCATCAAGACAGATGGAGCAGATTGCAGGAGAACGCAATGGCGAAGAAATCCCATGAAGATAGATGGACCCGGATTCCAGGGAACGGGACCAAAAACATGGAAGGAAACAAGAAAGATAAAAGATAGATCTGCAACAACCTAAAACAAATTAATGGAAACACCATAACCTTGATCAAGGTCCAAGGTAGGAGCAAAAAAAAATAGCATCAATGCAGAGAAAACTTTGAAATCTATGTTAGTTATTTCATGAAGGTACGTATGGCTCAAAAAGTTAGGACCATAAACATAGCATGGAAAATCCGAGATAGTTTGACATCCTTCATGAAACCCCCTAGAGAATAACAGAAGATCATCGTTGGGGTTGATTATATATTGGAGCATCTCCGAGAGAGCTATTTAAAACCACATTACAAATCCGAGACAGTTTGACATCCTTGCTTTCAATCTTTGTGCGCTCGATAAAATCCGAGGAAGAGGCAGAGCCCTCTTTTTTTCTTTTCTTAGCAAACTGAAAAGATCGTAGAAAAATAGTTTGGCGCAAAGAGAAGAAAAAATAAGAGGCAGGTGCTTTGATGACACACGAAACCTCTTTGGCATCAACACAACATTCTATACACATAAAACGTAAGCCGATGATTTCTCTATAGCCAAGGCGGCCATTATCAAGTAGTCATAAATAGAGAATGTATGTATTAAAACACTAAATAAACAGGTTGAGAATGAAGTACATAAATAGACTAAGAAACTTGCCTTGGGATGAGCCTAACTACATGGCCCTATCATAGAAGAAGTGAGATATAGTTTGTAGCAATTCTTTGAAACCAAAGCTGGTGCAAAAATAATTAGCTACCTGGTGGCAAGTATATATTTTCTTTGGTACACAGAAACAGAAGAGGGGAAGAACAAATAATAACAAAGAATTTTAGCTAATATAGGAACAACATTAGGAAATCAATTTAACAATTTGAAAATATTATTCATGCAAAGCACACAACAACAACAACAACAACAACATAGCCTTTTGTCCCAAGCAAGTTGGGGTAGGCTAGAGATGAAACCCAAAAGAGACGAGAAACAAGGAGACACACCAAATGAAAAGAAAACGTGAAATGTAACAGACCGTATTATGTTCTTTTCATTTGTTTTGTCATGCACTCTTGTAAACAAAAAAA
Source organism: Saccharum hybrid cultivar R570 (assembly GCA_038087645.1). Lineage (NCBI taxonomy): Eukaryota > Viridiplantae > Streptophyta > Magnoliopsida > Poales > Poaceae > Saccharum > Saccharum hybrid cultivar. The sequence continues at coordinate 44,273,372 of JAQSUU010000534.1, forward strand.
ACTCAGCACTACTAAGGAATAAACATAGATATCGAGGTTATCCTGCATACAGGGAAAAACACACATATAGCAGCAAAGTACTAACCACAGGGGTTTTGCTAAACATGAAAACACAGTAGACTGATACGTCGTAGGTGGAAGAAATACAATAAGAATTACTCACCACCACTTTAGCAGTCCCAAAATCATGTCTTCCTTGTGGGAGACAGGTCTGAGGTACCAAATTAAAACCAGTCAAACAAATATCATTGAACTGAATATGAAGAACACGATAATTAGTAAAATGATGATCCAGTCTTTTGTTCATGGCACATATACATCATCCATTGTCCAAAGTTCCGAAGTCAATTAATTTGAGGGAAACGAAATAATAACCCCAAAGCATAAATAGGAAATATGGTACTCAATAGAACTGAACTGTGAAGCGTCACCATTTACATCTGCGCTATGATTGCGCTGAATAGAACTGAACTGTGAAAACTCACCATTTAAAGGAAGCACCATTATGGCATTATGTGTAGAGAAGGAACAAAATATGGTACAGCTACTCCGCGCCGTAACAAACGAAAGTGAATTTGGCTAGGCTAAATCTGTTAATGCAACACGAAAGGCAACTCATAGCCTCTATAGATACGCGCCATACGAAATTTCTACTGCAGCAAATTAAGTGCATCCACCTCGGGGTAAACATGGAAATCATAGTTATTTAATTGATCTAATCCTAGGAAAGTGGCCTGAACATTTAATCCCTTAAGATAGTATGGGATGCACAACGATTCCACTTCAAATATGTAAGCATGCATACTTATTTAAACCTAGGATTTAGTGATTAAGAAACCACATTGTTAAAGCATGTAACAAAAAATTTAGGGGAAATAGCTTGAACATACAACAAAAAACGTATGGACCATTTGGCTGACTTACCAATAAAGCATAGTCGACAACAGAGCCAACCTGGAGACACCAACATATCTCCACAACAGGAGTAAGCACCCTTTGCTGCGAAGGGCGCACTTTGAAAAATAAATGGACCATTTTGCTGACTTAGCAATAAAGCATAGTCGCCATCAGAGGCAACATGCAGACACCAACATATCTCCACAACAGGAGTAAGCACCCTTTCCTACGAAGAGCGCACCTAGAAAAATAAACAGAGGAAACAAACATGGACAACGGAATATGACTATATGAGGATAGGTGAAGTGGAATATTATAGAAGCAAAAAAACTGGAAAGGCACGTTTAGAACACTGACGCACTAAACTATGTAGCTGCATATATTTGAAACTAAATAAAAGGCCTATGAACCTAAAATGACTAAACAGAAGGAAGCGGAGGCAACAGGCAAAGGGCATGGTGACATCACTCCTCCATATTCCATGAACATGAGAAGAACTTGCTTTTTTTTGTTTTATTTGTTCCCTTCAAATACAGTAGTATTTTCTTTGGTTGCCCACTGAACTCCCCAATTTCTCTTTCATGATCTAACTACTACAGGAACGACTATTAAATTTCACCGAAGAAAAAAAAGGAGGAAAAGAGTGAAGAAGAACATTAAATGAAAAGAACTGGTGACCCAAAATGTCCGAGCAGAATGAAGCGAATTTTTTAAAAAAAATAGGGGACGCGGGAACCTGGAGCTTTCGAAAATAAAAACTGAAACTATAAATGCGAGCCTACACCATTCGAGTTCACTCTTTATTAGACCAAATTGGAAATAAACCTAAGATTACATGAACTTCCAAAGCAAGAAAACACTGACCTTTGTTGTATTTCTTGCTCAGGCTTGCAGTTGCAGGTACTCCAATTAATTGAGGTGAAAGAACACCAGTGCACATAACTGTAACGAAAACTCAAACAAACAGGAGAACCAAAAGGTTGACAAACGCGGAAGAAGAGAAGCGCAGGTCCAGCAAAGACGCAAGGGAAACCAAACGTGGAAGAAGAGAAGCGCAGGTCCAGCAAAGACGCAGAGGAAACACGATGGGAGGCGGCGGCGAGGCGGGAGGTGGCACTGTAGCATAGAACCCTAGGACGCACGAATACACGGCGAAAGGCACGACGAACGCGGCGAGGAGGCCGAAACGCATGACAACGCGAAGGCGCAGGCCAAAACGGCGGCATTTGCACGAAGAAGGAGGCGGCGGACGGAGAACCAGGGAACCACGGCGTCGAGACAAGAGGCCAGAGGAGGCAACAACCAAAATCGGAAAGGGGAAAGGAAGGAAGAGAGGACCGCACCTGACGACGCAAGCTGAAGGGAAGAAGGAGGGCCCCCGCGACGAGGTCAACGATGGCGACGGCGACGAGGACGGAGCGCACGAGAAGAGCACGAGGAAGAAAAGCGACGCAGAGAAAGGGGAGGCTGAAACCTGGAGGCCCAATCGGATACAAAAGGAAACGGAGACCGGGAAGGACGCGTCGGCCCAATGGGAGGGAACCACGCGTGAACGGCGCTAGAAATGGAGGCACGGTAAAAGATCAGTGGACACGCGGTAAGAAATCAACGACAGAAAACGAAATCGGACGGCCTAAACTGATTACGCTGTCGTGGCCACGCTGGTAAGCCGCCGAGGTCCGCGCTCTTAATAAGAAGAAATATTGTTGTTAGACATTTTGGTCAATTCATGCATTCTTTGTACAAGGACTCGTATACCTACCTCAAAGAAGACGGAACGGTGTTGTTAGGCTTGATCGTTCACCTGTTACCTGTAACAACTGCCCGGAATTCCCCTGGTTTGATCGTTCATTACTCGATCACGTCACTAGTTCCCGTGCTTCACTCATACTGTAGACATGGAACAAGATAGTACGGTTGAGTCAGTTTCTTTTGTTTTTTTTTTACAACAGATGGCATTTTCATTAGCTTAAAAGATCGTTACAAAGTAAAGTAAGCTTGAATGGACTATGGGGCTTCATTTGGCCACATCAAACCAGCCGTCTGGTTACCCGACTTAGCTAATACATGCACTACGTTATTACAATTTTGACTAACAAAGACAAAAGAAATTTCATCAAAATTGTTTTTTCATTATCTTGATGTCTAGGACAATTGCTCCTATATGAAACCTATCTAGACTTTTTTCCATGAGCTTTCGTTCCAAGTTTAAGCAGTCCAAAACAGTTACCACTTTCTTGAAGTGTTGACACAGCCTTTCAATATTTGACACTGCACGTATAAACTATTAGATTCATTCAGGTGTTTTCCTCTCCTTTTCTTCGTATTATTTTTACGAAGCCTTTTTTTCAGTCTACGTGAGTGGACGGTTTTGCCCATGCCTTATCCTATCATCCACAAATTGGATACGTTCATGTAATCATGTGAAAAATTAACACGGGTCCTTCACAAATTTGTGTGTTTTTTTTAAAACTCTTGGAGGGCGTCGGTCCAAATGCAAATGCAACAACGTTTAACGTTTTGCACAAGAAACCCTTGCACTATGTATTTTCGCTAGGAGCCCCTGTGGCCAAGGCAGTGGAGTCAACTGCCAAAGTGCTGCTGCCCGCCGTCCGCCTCTCCGCCTCCTCCGGCGCCGGCGCTGCAGCTGCCGGCCCACGGAATCTATGGGCAACATGACCCGCTCAGACTCGCCCGTCTCCCGCCGCATCGTCCTCTCCTTCCTCGACTTCCTCAACTCCGGTCGGTACTCGCTCTTCCCTCTCTCTCCGTTCCACACCCACGATCCCCCGATCCGATCCCTCACCCGCGTCTCGTTTCGCTGCTACTCGGTAGTCGCGACCGTTCCCCTTCTTTCTCTGGACGATCCATTCAGCCCACACAGCACACATGGTTTCTGCTTCTGCTTCTGCCGTGGTCGTGGGGGCCTGGGAGGGGATCCAATCCCGTGTGCTACCAAACCCATGAAATTAGAGCATCGCTCGCACTTTTTTTAGGAACTCGTTGTGCATCCCAAATGGGATTGTGTATTGAAACCATAACTCCACGTCTGTCACGGGCAAAACCCCCACCTTCTAGACTAGGGTTACAACTTACAAGTGCTTCTAGTGGGTGGCAGTAATTCAGGGTCCTTTTTGGAAGTGGTGGCTTTCCAAGGAGGTAAGATACTGTCGTGGGCACATTAGATGCTTCATCTCTGCAGGTGAATCAAAAACCCAGTGAAATGTTATAATTCATTACTACGGAAAGCACCACATTTTCACGTCAGTCATAGACTGACTTGCGAGAAGCTGAGAACCAATATCTAAATAAGTTGATTGATTTTAATGGAATTAGAACGACTGAAGCACATGAGTTACTCTGGGTTTTGCTAATTTGATTTTCTTGCCATTCATTTTCCTGACATTAAACAACCATGTCTTCAATGCAGTCGAATTAGCTCCTGGGGTTGATCCTGAAGCTCTTGAAGTTGCTAAGGACTGCCTGGAGTCTATTTTTAGTGTCAACTCATCAGCCTCTAGCGAGGCGATACAACCAGGACTGTTGCTTGAGCTATTTGCTTCTCTGGAAGCAAATGAAAGAGACCGGGCAAGAGCTGCTTTGCTGTCTCAATCTGTATCAAACAAGCCATCTCAAAATGCGAGTACATCTAATGTCGAAGAAGACTCAAACAAATGCACAACATCAAATGTATGCTCTCTCTCACCCCATTCGACACATGAATTGTGTTTCTGTTTAACAACCATCCTTTCCGTGTTGCCCCACAGGCATGCATGCTTATTCATATTTCGCATTTACTAACAATATCTTTGCACAATTTGTTCGATGTACATGTTACTCAGAGCTCCTATAACATATGATGAATTGCTTATCCATACAGTTTTGTTACTTTCCCCTAATAGCATTCTTTAGATATACTATCTTCTCATATCATCTTTCTGCTTGTCCTGGTCAGAGTGACAGTCAGATGGAGGATACATTTGACATAGGTATGACTATGGCATAAATTTTATTTAGATATAGTTGCCTCTTGTTTATCTTGATTTCATTTGCGAGGTAGCTAAAATTAACTATGTTATCGCGAACCTTTTTTTTTAAATCTTTGGCCAGATCATTCAGGCGATGAAATATTTGCAAAATTTTATGCTGCACTTGATGAAATCAATTTCTTTAAGACATCACCTGCTGGAACTGAAGATCCTGGCCTACTTTCAAAAGCAACACAATACTTCAATGATGCATTAGTGGTAAAATGATCTCTCTCCCTCTTTCTGTTTTTTTTTTCTTATATTTGTACAATTATTAATTATGGGCCTTTTTTTTTGTTTCTGTTTAGGCGATGCAGAAGTCAGGAACGAAAAAGGCAAGCTTAGTAGACCTTGCAGAGTCCTTTAAATCAAGAGGTATGTGGTCTAGTCATTTCATGTGTTGTATTTTGAGTAACAATTTGCATTCCCTTTGTGATTCATTAGTTTTGCACTAATGTGCAAATTCTAACTTGGCAATCTTTGCTGTTTTCAATGTGTAAAGGTAAAAGTCAATAATAGTTCAAGCCTTCTATATGCATTAATAAATGAATGTCAATGCGCTCGGTCCTGTTAGCTGACTGCTTATCATTTATTTATCAGGTAATGAATTCATGAGATCAAACCAACACCTTAAAGCGGTAGAGCTGTACACCTGTGCCATTGCATTGAACAAAAAAAATGCCATTTACTATTGCAACAGGTACGGACCAATTGGAGAAACTATGGCTGTGAACTCGCGGGCTGCAAATTACTATGATAGTTTTTTTTTCTCATGATAATGTGTTAAATTGGTAGAACAGAAAAGATACATTGTATCCCCCCTCAGTTTCATGTTTAATGTAGGATGGGATCTTGAGATTTAAGGACTAATGGCAGTTCTGCCTGAACCAGTTCTTACTTTCTAACTTTTATGGTGCTCCTATTCTATAACCTGTGATTAGGTACCAAGTCTCAGTACCTTGTACCTGTTATTAGTTCTTCCTAGAAACTCAATATCAGAGCTTAGAAGCCAATTTCAGGTTGATGAGGACTCGGGTGGCAGAGGTATATGCCGACACTTCAACTAAGCTAGGCTACCCTTGGTATAAGGCTGAGGAAGGAAAGCACATATTTGAGAAATAAACATAAATAATGAGTTAGTTAGAAGCCCATTGAGAACTTTTCATTTCTGGCAACCAAAGGACTCTCTAGCTTTTGTTAATCCATGATGTCATTTACTTGCTTCCACTTTGATGTAACATGTACATGCCACTTCCAGGGCTGCTGCATATACCCTTCTTAATATGAACAATGAAGCTATTGAGGACTGCCTGAAGTCAATTGAAATTGACCCCAGCTACAGCAAAGCATATAGCCGACTTGGATCTGCTTATTTTGCTATGGGGAATTATCACGATGCTCTGTACAAGGGATACTTGAAAGGTATCTGATGGTGTGCTGCCCTTTTTAACATTTTCCACAGTTAGTAGGTGCAGTTGCCTGTGTTGCGTCTTTTATATGAACTGTGGATCTAGAGGTTGAACTTTTGTTTCTTGACTAACTTTTAGCATACCGTGGCATGCAACCCCAAAGCAACTTTCTTCCTTAACATCTGAACATCTGTACTTTTATAGAAATCTAATTAGAAAAAAAAATTAGTTCAGTTCCCTGTTAAGTCCTAATCAAGTTCCACAGCCAAATGCCCAAATCCATACCATACTTTCTTATAGTGACATGCTTTAAGCACTGTGTAAACTACTAAATTCTGGATCTTCAAATTTATTCCAATGATTCCTGATATTTCAGTTATAACTAGCAAAAGTGCCCGTGCGTTGCAACGGGACAAAACATACTACACAACTATTTATCTTTTTTTTCTCTTTTTTATAAAATTTGAGCGATTCATGTCCACGCCGGCGACTTCGCTACACCTCTGCTCTGCATGGTTTCTCTCCCAAAGCTTGAAAGATCCTGGGTCACGCTTTTTTTTCTTGATGAACGAGACTCCCGAAACGTGGACATCATCGATACATATAGTTTCCAGTCATCAAATTAGTTTGATAGGGCAGACAAAAAATGGGCTAAAATTTTTGCCTCTTTAGTATAGTATATATAGACATAGAAAAATATGCCCGTGCGTTGCTATGGTGAAAAATAGTTGCTACATGAAAGAAAAAAAAATGACAGATGGACCCCACACATTAGATGTATCATACCACCTTATCGTCCCTCGTCCAAACACAACCTAGTTCCATCTCTCCCAACTAAGGACGTAAGTTGTCTCATACCACCATATATCACCCCTCATCCAGACACAACGCCAAACATCTCTCCCAACTGAGCACATGGCAAGACATCCCTCAAAACTGGAATAGAACCGCCCCATCAGGTTTCCAAACCAAATGTAATTAGGCTTTAGACGTCTGTACGAACCAACATCGCAACCCCTTTATATATGTTCTTATATATGAAAGAAGGGGTATTAGTTAAACCTACCTCACAAGAGACTCAAAGCACAATCTCTTCAAAAAGAGCAACTCGTAAAATATTGCTTAAATTCTATTGGCACAAAAACATTCAGAGAAACCAGTAGCCCTTTGTGTTCTTTCGAGAATATGTAGTCTTCAGTGCATATAGGAATACTACCTTTTTAAGCTATTCCAGTTTAGAAATATAGAGTCCTTTTGAAGAATAAATTACCTTGTTTGCTTGTTTCTGTCGGCTTCCAACATAGAATTCAATTGCTTGTGAATAATCAAATTCGTCAATAGACCGAACACCTGCACCCCTGCCTGATTCTTTCAAAACATAAACTGAACACCTGCACAAATCATCATCAGACATTAGTTTTCAATAGATGAAAACTGAAAAATAAAGTCAACCTGAATAGTGAATACCTTCAGTAACTCCGCTGCTTTTATAGCGGAGTTACAGATGATGGGCGAAGGACGCAACCTCACATTGAAGCCATGAAGGACGATTCGACAAATTGGATTCGAGATAAAGGAGAAGAAGGGACACAAAGACGGATACGTAGTGGCATTGATTCTGAGTCATATTGGGAAGGACATGGATGTGTTGGAGGCAGATTCGATTGATTGGTTCGGAGTAGGAGAGCCGGGGACAATAGCCATACCGGCATGTCCTCCTGGCATACACGTCGGGGCCCTGCACTGTCGCCGCCGATCGGCCATTGGCATGTTGCCCCCATGCTCAAAGAGCTTCCTGAGCCACCTCTCCGGCTGCCAGCCGCCGGGAGGCCGAGACGGATTGGTGTAGCGAGAGAGGGCGCGGGGCCGTGGACGGGGAGCGTCGGCCGCCAGGAGGCTGATGCAGATGGGCTCGGCGCGCGCGGCCGTCATGTGGCGGCACCACTGCAATGGGGGAGGGGGCGGTGACACGGACACGGACGGCCAGCGCTGGCCGCCGGAACTCGCACGAGCTCCAGCCCTGCACGCGGACAAGAGCTGGGAGGAGCGTCAGTCAAACACACACGGACGGGAGCCGACAGGAGCGTTGGCCAGACTGTTTTAATTGTGTCCTGAGTAATTCGTGCGAGCGAATGGGCCGCAAGTGGGCTGAAAGTGAGCGAGTGCCAGGACTGTTGGGCCAAATTGAATGGGCTGGACGAAAAAAAAGACCTGAAATTTTGCCTTTTTATTATTAGGGATAGGTAATGGGTTTTTCTTCTGCCTGATCAAACTAACTACTCCACTTGTTCGTCCTGCATGTTTCTGCACTATAGTGTTATGTTATCCAATAATGTGTGGAATGTATCGTTAATCTACTTTGCTCTTCTTGCAGCCGCTGAGCTTGATCCTAGTAATGAAAATGTCAGGCAGAATATTGAGGTAAAGATTTTCTTTTTCTACTTTATTTTCATTTGGAACATGAGTATGGAAAGCTAATGCACCTTTTTTTTCTTCGCTTTGCTCTCTGTCCAATAAACTTAGGTCACAAAAAAGAAACTGGCTGAACAAGTCCCACCAGGAGAGCAGGTACTGTCACTAGAAATTTGCCTATACCTCCGAAGTGGGGTCTGAGATGTGTCCTACAAATAAGCACTATTTTTTTTTGTGTAAAATGAAATACTTCGCTTGTAAAAAGGCTCCTAGTTGGGATGTCTACTGAAGATTATGTTTTTATTATGTTGTATGGTTTTATTTTGTTCTTTGGTCTAAATTGACAGCTAATCTATCATCTTGTTTATAGAACACACATGCACGCCAAGCTCAAGGACCACATCCAATATTTACAAGTGGTGGTGTTCCTTTCAATCTGTTTCCACCAGGTAGTTCTCCAGGTCAAGAGTTCTTCGCTGGCTGGTCATCCGATATTAGTGCACCACCACCAGGACATTCGATAAGTATAAATTTGAATGACATTTTTGGTCAAGCAAATGTCAATGCTAGCGGTCAAGGACCGAGTCAAACAGGGAATTCAAATAGCCATACTCCACCTGCTTCGTTCCCAACTGGTGCTGCTGTTCCTCCCCCCTTTGCCTTCTCGGGCTCAGGCAATGAAGGAACTCAGGCACGCCAAGTTTCAAATGGACATGAAGGGGACCATGGTGAACCAGGTGTACGCAGGGATGATGGCATCCATATAAATGTGGCTGGACCCGAGCAGGCTGCGGAGGCTTTGAGAGCTGTGATGCAGATGCTTGGGCCACAGAGGGATCCACACGAAGGTGCACCTAGAGGTTTGATACTAATCTGCTTCATTTACAACATTTGTTTCTTTTGAGTTAAGTTTGTCAAGTTCATGCTTTGAGCAGAATAGGGCATGTCTTCTCTAGTTATCTTTGAAGGAATAACTCCTAAATGAATGTGATCCATATCTGTAGAGGAAACGAATATCATACTGTCTTGTTTGTATCGAACAAACAATCGTTTCAGTGCATTGAACAAAACACCATAGATAGTACAGTAGGTGTGATCGCTGATCCCAATAAAAGGAAGGAATTCTACTGCTTGCATTACCAAAAGAATGATTGGATAGTTGAGTACATGCTTCCAGTTTGCCTTTTGTCTCTTTATTAGTTCATTGTCCAGTTGGGGCGAAAGCGAAAGTGAGAGTACCGAATTCTTCACGTACAAGTTGCGTAGAAATCCTATTCATTGAAGAAGAAGAAGCTATTCTTTTCCTATCATGCGGGGCACTGTCCTAGAGTAAGTTTTGAACAATAGAACGAGTCAAATATGAACTATTATGTGTCATGTTTGCTGTGCAGGACCAGGTTAATACGTGGGAAGTAGGAAAATGTGTTGTGCGGCGTATTGTTGAATTGTCGTCTGCAGAAGTCTTATACAGGACATAATTTTGTCTTTTCCATCCTGATGAAGAATGGAATTTCTTGTGCACTTTATAGCAGTATGTCTGTGCTACAATTCCACCTTAATGGTTGCTGGCACATTTTGCTCAACTTACCTGTTCTGTTCATCTTGGCGGAGATGTATCATTAGCTATGCTGAGTCTTGTTTGTTGAGATTGTCCCGTGATTTGTGTATACCTGTTGGTCCATCATGTGATTTAAAGCCATTTTGTCCCCTGGTTTTTCGCTGCTTGTTGGTCGCCAGTTGATACTTCGAAATATTCCTGTGACTGGAATGAAGTGCATGCATGATCATTATTGGCTGTGCTTGGATAATTGTTGGAACTGCAGATCATCACCAGGAGGGAAGTTACTATTAAGTTACCAAGCTGAGTATATATCAGTTTGGAGATGGCATCCATTCCAAAGGCTTTGTCTTTACTGCTTTGGTACCAGAAAGAAGGTAGGAATGGGTGGGCCTGGGCGAGCTCACTTTTCATTTTTGAGTAGTACTCTTTTCTGTAGATAGATACTGTAACAAATATATCTAGAATCTAGATAGATTGTCTTTTGGGCTGGGCTACAATATAAAAGAAGTGAAAAGCCCAGAAAGGAAGAAACAAACAGGGACATGACATTGTCTTTTTGTTGGGCTGGTGATGCTATGCTTCATCAATTGGCTAGCTTTGGCATCCTTTGACAGCCATCATTTGAGTAGTGAAGCTGAGGATGCCTTTTATTCCTGCACGGCCCCACCAGTTAATAAATAAATTGACCAAAATGAAATGCTTCAAAGGAGCCGAACCTAGGGATGGCTAAAATTTTGCTTTTGCATCATGAGATGAGACCATACGTATATATAATACCAAACTGAAGCGTCCTGGTCAGGTCTTTGTAGCACAAGAGAAGCTACTGTACTTCGTTGCGTTGAAACGTACACTGACTGACTTGTCCCACCACCCAATCACAGGTGGACACGGATTAGGGATTATTCCCCATCACAAGCACAACACAGCTGCGCGCGCCCCCACATGGCCACCGTCCATGCCCATCACAGTGAAGCATCCCGAAAGCACACTACAGCACGCTTCTAGAGTAGAGTACAGTTAGATACGTGCAGCTCCATTTATTTCTAGTATTAGCAAAGCAACAGCCAAATTTCTGCACTGGAGTAGAGTACCATTTTTTTTTTTTTGAAAATTGAGTAGAGTACCATTGAAAGAACAAAAAATGAGTGCCTTCACGTCTCACATCACTTTCTCCTTGGTTGGCACTTGGTAGGCCTCCCTCCATTTCGTGGACGTGTGCGCGCCTAATGTGTGGGAACTACAGGACATCCTGATAATTTTTAACTAACGGTTTATCGAATTATATGCGTGCTTTGACTAGTGTGTGGAAGTAATATAGGAACTGTTTTTTTTCTCACAAATATTTAAAATATAACATGGATGTGGTTATCATATATATATATATATATATATATATATATATATATATATATATATATATATATATATATATATATATATATATAAACATTGATTTTGATTTGGGTAGGGTTTTTTTTGGACTAGAGTACATAGGGCGGATTATTCTTTTATTAGTGGCAACTGGCTTCTGTTTTGATTTCGCTAATTTTAAAATATACGGTGCTAGTCTCGTAGAGGTAGGATTCAGGATATGAATATCGGCTTTGAACTCAGAAGGCGTTTGTTTCCATGGATGGAAACGTAAATGGTAAGGAAAACAGATCACGCGGGGAGCAGCATTCCCATGATTTTTACGGTTGCACAAAAATAAGGGAAACTATTGTTGCGTAATGCTATAAAGCTTGTGGAGGGATGGTATCGGTTGTGAACGGGTCCGTATATGATCGCGGGGTACTCCATAACGGACCGAGATGAACAAAACAACCATCCGAACCCCCCGTAATCTAATTACGTTACATTTCGCTGAACCAAACGCCATCTTATTTTTTTGAGGGGAAAACCATTGATTTTATAACACTGTTTACTTGTTGATGGTATTAAATGGATAGTTAAAAGTACATATCCTTGCGTGTTTGGAATCTTAGGGGGGGTTTAGTTCGTAAAAAATTTTGGTTTCGGGCACGGTAGCTTTTTTGTTTTATTTGACAATTATTGTTTAATCATAGACTAATTAGGTTTAAAAGATTCGTCTCGTAATTTTACGGTGAACTGTACAATTAGTTTTTTGTTTCATCTACATTTAATGCTTCATGCATGTGCTATAAGATTCGATGTGATGTTTTGGGGTGAAAATTTTTGGAACTAAACACCCCTTACCGTGACGGTCTGAAAAGAAGTGCGTGCATAGGGTAGGAGTACAGAGCAGCAGCAGTAGGCGTTCGTTGGAATTTGGAAATGAGAGGGAGGGATTATTGGCGCTGCGATTAAAAAACTATCTTACAGAACTCGTTCAGAAAAAAAAAAAGTACGTACTGTAAAATAAGAAATTTTGAAAAATAAAAATCCAGTAGAGAGAGGGGTCTTCGTCTCCCTCTTGTCTTGGTTATTTATCGGTGCGCGGTGTGGCTGCCCTGCCCCCGCACCGCCAGTCCGCCACCGGCCACCGCAGCAGAGCAGAGCAAACCCTCCCCACGCAGCCTGCACCACCCCCCCGGCGCGGCCGGGACCAACAAACGGAACGAACGCAGGATCACCTCGGATCTGCGCCTCGCCGGACTCCCAACGAACGTCACGTCACTGAACGGACGCCACAGATTTGGCCTGCTCCACTCCACTGGACGCGTCGCCAGATTTGACAACGCCGCGCGCGCTCACACACCCAACTCGCGTCGTCTCCGGGGCTCCTCCTTCCATGCATTCGCCGAGGTCGCGCATTCGCGGCCGCGACCCGCACCCGCCCTCGGGTGGTGGACGCCACCGCCGCCGGTCACCGCCTGCTCCGCCCTCCCCGCGTTACCAGCGACGCCCGCAGAGGCCGCCGCGGCGCTGCGATGATCCCCACCCCGACGTCTCCGCCGCCGTCCACCACCGCATCCTGCTCGAGGCCGGCCGCCTCGCCGCGCACTTCCTGGTCGCCCAGGGCGTCATCCCCGAGCATGTGCTCCGGGCCAGGGAAGACCCGCCCGCCCCACGCCCCGCGCACCCTCCCGCCAGCCGCGGGAGAAAGCTAGACGACGGTGGCGGTGGCGGCGGCGGCGATCCGAGATCGCGCCGGAACGATGGGGACTGGCCCCGCGCCTGGGAGGATGACGACAGGCAGGCACGGAAGGCGACCAGATGGGACAGGAGGAGCCACAGCTTTGACGAGAGGCGTAAGTACCACGACGCCGGCCATGATGTGGACAGGGGCGCCCGCCGGACTCGAGACTATGATGAGCCCAGGAGACCTCCGATGTCGAGGTCCTACTCGCATAACGATCGCCGGCCTTCCGCTGATGGCGGCAGAGTGGATCCAAGGAGCAGGAGCAGGACCAGGAGCTACTACGCTGGCAGCAGCAGAGATTTGGATCACACCAAGGTGCCAGACTCTGGCATTATTCCTGCCGCTCCTGGTAGGGACTTTGACGTGCACTACCGTCATGTTGATGAGATGCCAAGGCACCAGCGGAGGGTGCCTAGTTCAGTGGTGGTTGCAGAGGTGAATGACAGTGCCGATGAGGAAATGGCTAGCGAAGACGGGGAGATGGTGTCAGCGATCCACGGACTGAATCGCAATCGAGACATTTCTGAAGGCGAGGATGGTGAGTTTGAACAAGACATTTCTGAAGGTGAGGACGGTGAGTTTGCAGCTGCTCGCTTGAATGGTGTTGAAATGGATGCCACCCAGCACCAACTGTCTGATTCTGATACCAATGTTCATCCGTTGGAATCTGTTGAGGAACCGGCCGTGCATAGGGGGTCCCAGCTCAGCAATGCCGTAGAGGACAGGGAAGCTGCCAATGCACCCATGGTCATGGATGCTTGTACGAGGGGAACATTAGGTGAGGCCAATGACTGCTCTCAAGCAAGGGATGAAATGGTGGCTCCACATCCACAGAGTGAAGGTCAGGCTGGTGCTGGCGATTTTAACAGAGATAAACCAGAGCTGCCAGCTTCGTGCAGAGTTTTTGACCTCAACGTCGTCGAAACTCCAGATGCCTGTGAAATGACTGAGATTTCTGGTGATCCTCAAGCAGACCATGTTTCTGATTCTGTGCCTGATTTAGTTGGCCGGTTACACCAGCAGACTAACTGTCATGCTTCAGAAATTCAAGGTCAAGATGAGCTTGCAGGGGATAGTCACATGTTGAAGAATGGACATGACTTAATTAGGTATGATCTGAACAGTGAGGCTGTTGATGATGCACAGGATATTCACCTGTTGGACAATGAGAAATTACTTGTAAGCCATGGCATTGATGCGCATGATACGATTAGAATCCAACGGAGCAATGGGCATTTACATCTGAATCAAAATGCACATGAGCTGGAACATGAAAATGACTGGATGGAAAGCCATACTGTGATTGGTGAGCAGCTGCTGCTAAGTGATGGCATGGATGGACATCTTGTCCATAGTTATCAAATGGCGTCAGAACCCAAGCGTTTACCTATGGGTGTCTATGATTTTCATAGCTACAATCTGAAAAGCGAGAAAATGCTTCTAAATGATGGTGCAGACAAGCATGCAGATGATAGTTGCCATTTGAAGGACGGGCAAATGCTTGTCAATCAGTCTGCGAATAGAATTCACAATAGGGCCAATGAGCGAACAATTCCTGTGATTAATCTTGAAGATGATGATTATGAAGAGCAGTCTGATATCAGGGAGTTTCTCGAATCCAAGTAAGCCACTTTCGATTTTCTTTTGTTGTACTCTCAAGGGAAAGATAAAAAAAATCCTTCACATGCATCTGAACATGTTCACTATACACACCTGTAGTATTCTGCAACAGCAAACCTCAACTTTTTCTCACGATCCTCAGATTTTGTTGGACCGAGATCACGACCTTTTATTTGCCTTATATGGGATCCCTTTACAGTTGGTACACCTTTTCTGTGCTAACATTAGCTTTGTTCTTGATATGTTTTTGTGTGAACTGTCATCCACAAACCACAATTCCTGGCTCTGCATGGCCACATGATGCAGTGAACACTGCATTGGACATTTGGACGATGAAAAGTACTTGCTAGGTCTCTAATATACCGGTTTGTTTTTAGTAGCATATAAACATGTTTGTGCTATGGGAGAGCATACTATCGAACGGTTTTCAACAACAACAACAACAACAACAACATAGCCTTTTGTCCCAAGCAAGTTGGGGTAGGCTAGAGATGAAACCCAAAAGAGACAAGAAACAGGGAGACACATAAAGGGACATAAAGGACACAAGACAAAATGTTTGTGCTATGTCTCTAATAAACTGAATTCATACACAAAATCGAACGGTTTTCACATATTCAACTGCTCTTCTGCTCATGTTCTATTGATTTCAATACATCGGCATGAATGAAACCAAAATGGTTCACTGTTTCTACTAGATGTATGCGTTCTGCATACTCAATGAATATTTCGTCAGATCAGGCAGGCTGTGTTCTTGTGTATTTGTGCTGTCGCGTGACAGTTGCAAACAATAATAATTTGTTGACTTCCTTGACTCGCCTGGTTTGTGTTGAGAGTGAGTGAAGTTTTGCTTTCGCTGACTGCTGGGGTACTAGAACTAATAGTAGATTGATTATGACCTGCTAACTTATTACCTTTTGTTTGTTGTGTGTTTTGTTGGTCAGAAGTTATCAATGCCTGGGAGTGGGACCTGCCATTCTCTGAGCTTGGGAAGTGGGCAAGTGGCCATGTTGTTGTTTGCCTAGCCGGCTCCGAGATTCTGCGTCAGGCAGTGCAATATGTCATCCTGGAGCATGGGAAACAAGATTGCATTGCGCGGGGCTGATCTGGTGAAGTTGGTAGGTTCGTTCATGCAATGTTGTTGTTTTTAGATTCCCAGAGCCAGAGCAGAGGGTGGTAGACTGGTAGCGGTACTCTTCAGTTTTTGCTTGCTGGTAGTAATTAGTGTAGATGTTTAGCTGAACAGTAGGTGGCGCATGAACTTGAGCAGCAGCAGCAGACTATGGTGCCCTTTCAGGTTTGTTGTTTGGTATTTATTTGCCCTGTACTGCTTGGCTTGACATCCTTGTTGAAGATTCTTGAGAAACGCCGGTTCGGTGTGTGATATAATAATTATTAATCAGCATATAATAAGTGGGATATGCGTGCAGTGCAGTGCAGTATAATACCACATCGATCTCTGATGATGAATGGAACCGATTGATTATCCAGGCAGCATCTGTACCGTGAATATATTATGTGATGCATCCATCCATACATATCTTTTCCATGCTGGTGCGGTGGTGCCAGTGCATTCTAGCTTTGATTTGATTGGGTGATGCATGGCCACATTATTCAGTGTATCTGCCTGGCGGGTGGCCTGTGGGGTTTCGGTTGGTTCGTGGCCGGCGAATGGCGGACGCACGGTGGGCCGCGTAAAACTAGAATATGGGCCCATCCATGTAAGATAATAATCTGCGGCCCGTGTCACTGATGGTAGATCACCCTCGCCAGCCCAATGGGCCTTACGTTTCCGTTCGGAGTCGTCGTCTTCTATCTCGGGTCTCGACGCCACGCCACGCCACGCTCGCTCGCTCCGTCGCTCGGCAAGGAAGGTGCGGCTGCGACACACAGTCTTCTATCTACTGCCTCTGATCTTCGCGTCACGTTACAGTCGCAGCCAGGGCGCCCGGCCCGAGGAGAAGGCGTGTCAGCGGAAGCGGCGGCGTGGTGGGGATGATCTCGCAGTTCTTCGTTCTGTCGCAGCGCGGCGACCACATCGTCTTCCGCGACTGTAAGATCTAGATCCCCGTCCCGTCCCCCGCCGCCCGATCTCGGCGGAATTTTTTCTCTCTCTCTTATTCGTCGCGATCCTGAGCTGATGCGGTTGGAAACTTTGTGCGGCCGTGTTTGTGGGGGTGGGTGCAGATCGCGGCGAGGTGCCCAAGGGCAGCGCGGAGATCTTCTTCCGGAAGGTGAAGTTCTGGAACGACGACGAGGCAAGGAGGCGCCCCCAGTCTTCGTACGTATCTGTTACTTGTTACTCCCGCTCTCTTATGGACACTGCAAATTTTGACCACCATTGGTAGATAGACAACTTAGCAGCAGTAACTGTGATTCTTGCCTCGTGTTAGCTGAATGCTCTACTTGCAAGCTTGTGGTTTCGTCGGAACTAGCACTTTGATTGTGTGAAATGTGTGCACTTGTAAACTGATGACCAGTGTCGAATTGTCGGTTGAGCAGCATTACCTTAGAAAATGGGATGGACATGTAGCAGAATTTGAATTGTGTGTAATTGCCAAATTTCCTTTCATGTTATGTGGCTTATGTTTTCGTCCATTACCTGTTACCATCAGGTACCGTGCAATCTGTAATGGACTATTTGGTTAAAACACGGAATGATACATTTTGTGTGTGATCCAAGTACTGCCTTGGACAGACGTTTTTAAGATGAACTGGAGTAAAACTGGGTGTGATACTGTCATGCGCCTAATAGGGGCTACCCAGCCCAAGGGCGATGGCCCAGCCAGAGCCCAGCAGGGGGGCGCGCCCCAGGCGCCCTAGGCCAGCGCCGGCGGCAGCAGCAGCAGCGGCGGCGACACGACGTTTCCTTTCTCCGGAAGAAATTAGAAATAAAGGAATACAAATAAATTAGGTGATTGAGTTGGTTTGTTTAGGAAAGGGGAATCCAATCTATAAGGATATTTCCCGTAGTTGCTTGAGATACAAGTCCATTAGGGACTATAAATATAGGGGTATTGTACTCATTACAAATCAAGAAAGAAAAGAGCCTTTTGGCTTATCCCTCAGCTCTCAAGCTCTTGGCGCCTCTCTCCCTCTCCCAAACCCTAGCCGCCACCTCTCCTCCCCCATTGCCGCCCACAGCCAGCCCCCTCCACCATAGCCGCCCTCCCAAGGGGGCCAACCCCCGCTGCGCATTACATCTGGTATCACGAGTCCAGGCGATCCATGGCTGCCATCACCACCATGATGCAGCAGCTGCTCTAGGAATTCGCGGAGAACCTCCGCAACACCTTCGATGGCATGCACCAGCAACTCGTCAATCTCAACACTCGCCTGCACGACCTCGAGCAAGGATGCATCCGTGGCGAAGCCGTCGCTAGCATCCATACCAGTTTGGATCGCGAAGCCGCCATCGACGACCTCACGACAGAAACTAAGAACGTCATGGTTGCTGCCGGCAGATCCTTCCTCAAGAAAAAGCTGGAGGAACCCCAATCCTCCATCACCACACAGGTCATCAACGAGGTAGCAGATAACCTGCTCCTAGCGCCAGCAGATCCATCTTCGCAAGGACAGTTTCCCGTCAGCGCTTCAGCGGCCCCAACAATGACACCACCAGCACTGCAGCCACTGCCGCTGTCGTGCCCGCTTCCATTTGGGCAACATCCAGCCAACCCTGTGGCTGCCCAGCCAACCACGGCCGCCGAACGACTGCAACAGCCGGCCATCTGGCTGCCGGCGCAGCAGGTGCCACCACTTCTACTACAGCAGCCGGCGCCGCTGGCGCCCCTATCCATTCCAACAGAGGATCCAATCCAGATTGCAGCAGCTCCGTCAGCCTGCCAACAGCCTACCATTGTGGCTAGGTTGACGCCACCGACCTTCGACAGCTCGACAAATCCACTACCATGGATCTCCAGGATGCAGCTCCTCTTCCGTCTCCAGAACACACCAGCCGATGAGCAAGTTCGGTATGCAACGTTTCATCTTTCCGATACAGCCCACCGTTGGTATATGTAGATGACAACGGAGACACCAACAACCGAGTGGACAGCCTTCACACAGGGCCTCATCCGTGAATTTACCTCGCCAACCGACCTCACGCCTCCTCGCCACGACAACGACTTGCTCGACTACATTGACACCTTCACTGCATATACAGTATGCACGGGCATCACCGATCAGCTACACCAAGTCCACCTCTTCGTCGACGGTCTCCAGCACAAGTTGCGGGATGCAGTGCGCCTGTACCAACCGCAAGAGATGGAGGCGGTGAAAGGTCCAAATAGGCTAGAGGGGGGGTGAATAGCCTAATTAAAACTTCTACAAGAATTACTTAACCACACGTGTTAGTACAAAAGGTGGCGAAGCAAAATGCACTAACTCTAACTAATTAAGCAAGCCACCTACAAAAGTGTCGGTACCAATAGTATGGGGGTACCCACATCATCGATAATAAAAAAACAAAACGACTAAGCCACAGCAAAACGCAGCCCACCTCAAAAACCGCATGTCAGGTCCGTCTCGCACGAGGCCGGCTCGACGGAGCGCCTCGACCGCGCTCCGGCTCCGACTCGTACGAGGCACCCTCGACGGGAACGCCTCGATCGCGCCCTGTACGGCGAGGCACCTCGACCACACTCCGACTCGCACGAGGCTCGTTCGCCCAACGGGAGAAACTCCGACTCGCGTAACCCCGGGTCAGGCACTCGACCCCCTTACTTCACCTACCCCAGGACAAAAGTCAGAGCATTTAATGAGATTACCTACTACCACCGACCGGTATGGTCACAACCAGGATCGACGTGGGAGCAATGCCGGTGTCAGCCCTCACTATTTTACTGCCCATCCCGTGATGGGAGGTGAAAGCTGTCACTGAACACACCTTACCGTGCACTGTTTACCATCGATCACCCTCGAGGGAGGATACGACAAGACCCATATTCCACAATCTCGGGGATTCGGCCTTATCCGTTCGACATCGACCCGGCCTCGATCCAGCCTCGACGCCCAGCACAGTTCAACAGGAAAAGAAGGACGGTATGGCACGGCGCTCCGAGTCATTTCGTCGTCTCATCCTCTACGTCACTGTGGTGTCCGGGGATGGCCTTCCATTCCTGGGGCACGTCGCTACAGTCACCTCAACAGGGTTCGACAAAACATCACCTCAAGACTCCCCGGTGTCCTGGCCTCCTCTAACCCTATAAAAGGACCGGCCAGAACCCTACAAAGGGACAGGAACAACAGGCAAGACACAAGATAGAGATCAACATCTCAAGCAATCATCTTTGTACTCCTTTCTCTCTTTGAGACTTGGGCTCGCCGCCCTCTCTCGCAAGCTTGTACCCCTACACAAGCACCTCGGTGCAAGGAAATACAAAACTCTCTCCCCCCGCTGGACGTAGGGCCTTCTTCGGCCCGAACCAGGATAAACCCCCGTGTGTTCTCCCTGCATCACCATCCAGGATAGGGACACGCAGCACTTACTCGTCGGTTTAGGACCCCCTCGGGACCGAACACCGACAAAAAGTTTAGTACAAGGTTATCCACTAAACACAACAATAACTACAAGCTAGATACAAGAAGTAACGCGAGAGAAGAGCTTCGAGTGATTATACCGCCGTGTAGAGATGAGAAGTACCAACCAATCAATCGCACAAGAGAAATCCTCGGGAAGAGAACGACACAAGAATTTATCCCGAGGTTCACTTGCTTCCCGACAAGCTACTCCCCGTTGTGGCGATACACCCACTTGTCGGTTCGCGAGCTTATCGACTATCAAGATTCGAGCCCTCGGCGGGTGCCGCACAACCGCACACAAGACGGGGATCCTTCAAGCCACGAGCTCCACTAGAGTATCCAATTCGCGAACTCCCACGGGGAAGGATCAAGAACCCCTTACAACACTTGGTGAGGGCTCCAACAATCTCCAATTGCGAGCTCAATCACCTCCGCTGCTCCAAGCCGTCTACCGCGTCGGGAAACATGGAAGAGTAACAAGAAATCCGCAGCAACTCGAAGATCAAGTGCCTCTAGAATGCAACTCTCAAGTAATGCACTTAAATCTCACTCAAGATGTGCAACCAAACAAAGAGATGAGTGGAGGGGTTGTTCTCTAGCTCAAAGTGTGCCTCAATATCTCAAATGTGCAAGAGCCAACTCCCCAAACCTGGCCACCATCTATTTATAGCGAAGGGGTAAGCAACTAGCCGTTACAAGACGTCACAGAGAAAAACGTAATGACCGGACGCACCGGTCAGGGTACTGTACGTCAGAGAGAGCCGTTGCTGTGACCGGACGCGCTTCACTGTTTGACCGGACGCGCTGCACCCGGCGTTCGGTCGGAGTCCAGAGAGCTCCCATCGCGACCGGACGCTTCCGATCGCATGTGACCGGACGCGCCGCGCGTCTGATCAGCTCTTCGTGAAGCACTGCACCAATGGGTGTCCGACTGGACGCGCCGGTTCCGCGAGGGACCGGACGCGCCGGTCCGCGACCTTCTCGCGCGCGCGTCTGCCTGCGGTTTGAACTGACCGGATGCGCCTACCGCATCCGGTCACTTCGACCACAGCGTCCGGTCACTGTTTTTCAGTGATAAACATTCCGGACTTTAACCACCTTTTCTCGCCTCCGGCGCAATGAAAAATAGACATTTCATTTCCTAAAAAACGCCTGAATCCCGCGCTCGCAAGCTCGGCAGGAGGGAGAGAGGACACCAAACCCCTCTTTACCGCTCAAACTCTACCACCTTCGCAAATGTGTTAACACCACCATGTGTATATCACCATGTGCATGTGTGTTAGCATTTCACGAACATTTTTAAAGGGTTATGTTAGCTCTTAACTAGATCCTAATACATATGCTCAAGACATTGATCTAGTGGCACTTGATTCCCGAGCTAACCGTGATTGCCCCTCTTCGGCTACGCCTTCCCCAAGCAGCGGCAACGACAGACCACCCCGGCACGCCACGGTCGTTAACAGGCGACAGCTACAGCAGCAACCAACACCCCATCGACATCACCGAAGTTCTCGTTCAACTTCGGGGAGCCTCGACAGATGAGCGCGAGCTTCAGATCATCTATGACACCATCGAACTACAGGCAGCAGCCCCAGCTTGGACGATCCGCGAAGGTGTCATCTACTACAACGACCGACTGTACATGCCGGCATCCTCTCCACTTCTACAGGATGTTCTCGAGTCGCTGGAAACAACTGCTCCACATCTCCTAGCGCTTGGTCTTCACACGGCAGCATCTACCCCAACAACGCAAGCATTCCCCTCCAGCATATTGTTGCTAGACGCCTAGCCGCAATGCATTCTACCTTCAGCAACAGTCATCTTCTTCGACAACTACGGCCAGCAGTTCCTCTCCATTGCTGATGTCTACATCAACAACAGACGACCGCCCACTCGTCTCACCGACCTTCGACAACACCGGCGACCTCCTATTTGGCACCCTGCAGCATTTCACCACTGCACCACCAACCATGGTAGCAACGGCATTCTGCAAGCCCATCAGAGGATTCATCGATGCCGGTCAGGTACATTCGTTCCCACGACCTCCTCGGGTCCTGCGAACGCTACACTTCACAGGAATACTCTCTGCTACAGCCCTAGCTGCGGCACTCCATGCTCATGGACCCCCGACGACCTCGACTACATACGACTACCACATCTCCGGCTACTTCGGCTCCTGTCACTACTGCTTCACCTTCGCTCCAATCGACGACGACTTCAGGCAGGCCCATAACGTCCTTGGGTGCTTCCTCATCCAAATCGAGGAAATACCTTGGGGAACCAGATGGCCGATTCACAGCATCGAAACTTGGCGCATGTTTCAGCGCGAGGACGCGCTGACTGGAAAAACTGGATGTGATACTGTCATGCGCCTAATAGGGGCTACCCAGCCCAAGGGCGATGGCCCAGCCAGAGCCCAGCAGGGGGGCGTGCCCCAGGCGCCCTAGGCCAGCGGCGGCGGCAGCGGCGGCGACATGACGTTTCCTTTCTCCGGAAGAAATTAGAAATAAAGGAATACAAATAAATTAGGTGATTGAGTTGGTTTGTTTAGGAAAGGGGAATCCAATCTATAAGGATATTTCCCGTAGTTGCTTGAGATACAAGTCCATTAGGGACTATAAATATAGGGGTATTGTACTCATTGCAAATCAAGAAAGAAAAGAGCCTTTTGGCTTATCCCTCAGCTCTCAAGCTCTTGGCGCCTCTCTCCCTCTCCCAAACCCTAGCCGCCACCTCTCCTCCCCCATTGCTGCCCACAGCCAGCCCTCTCCACCATAGCCACCCTCCCCAAGGGGGCCAACCCCCGCTGCGCATTACAGATACCCTGTGTGGTTTACTCTAGCTACTCTACATATGTTTAGGATTAACAGGAACTATGCTTATTAAGGAAAGCAAATTTCTATTCAATGAAAAATGGTTTGTGGTATGATGTGTAGTTGTCTCTGTATCAGTTGTGTATGAAGCCTTTTGTGGATCAATTTGGTAAATTTAGTATTTTACTTTAAACAGTACATTGGCATATAAAATACTTGACTAAACTGAAAGAATAGCAGTCAGTTCATGTGTGTATGGAAAGAGAGTGATTCCACCTGTGATCTGTTTATTGGTGTGTTGCTTTATTATTTGATCAGACAATCGGTATTCTTACTTTTTGTTGGAGTATGTGTTTAGGCCCATGAGGCTAAGGCCCATGCGGCCCATGTATGGAACCTATATAGCTACCCCTCTAGGGTTAGCCCAAGTAATGAAAAATCATTCCTCAAACATGGTATCAACAGCCTAGGGTTAGGTCCTCTTCTTCCCTCTCTCTCCTGCCCGCCGCCCCTTCCTGGGGGCGCCGCCGCCGGCTCCTGCCGCCATGGCCGGCCGCCCTCCCCCTCCTCCCTCCCTCTACTCCTATTTCCCACCCTTATCCACTCCCTCCTGGGCCCAGGTCCTCACTGGCCCTGCTCTTCCCGCCGGCGCGCCGCATCTGGGCTCTCCAGCAGCCGGCGGCCATGCCAGCCGCCCGCCCCCTCCTCACGGCGCGCCGCATCTGGGCCCTCCTCCTGGCGCGCCGCACCCGGGCCTCCCTCATGGCGCGGCTGCTGTCAACTCCCTCTTCCACGCCAGCCCTTCCCTGGTGGATCCGCCCGCCAGGACACCGCTGCTGCTGGTGCCGCCCTGGGGGCCGCCGCCGCTGCTCCAGGCACGGCTGGCGCCCTGGGGGCCGTGGCCCTCTCCTCTACCCCGGGCGTGGGTGCGGACACTGCGGAGGGCGTTGTGGTTGCGGCCCTTCCTTCTTCGTCGGCGGCCCTCCCTTCTTCCTCGGTTTCGCTGCCCGACGGTGGAGTCCAGCCGCACCACCCTGCTGCAGCTCCTGGAACTCCACTTCCACCGCCTTCCAGCGCCACCGCAGCCGCTCTCGGCCTCGCCCCGGGGCCGGACTCCGCACTCGCCGCGGCCCTCGTCGCTGCCCGGGCCGCCGCTGCGGAAGGGCAGGCCCGGGTGCGCGCGGCCGCCCTCGTGTGGGAGCGCGAGCGCGACGCGGCCGACGCCCTGGCCCGTCAGATCGCCGAGGCCGAGCAGCTCCTCACCTCTCCCGCGGGCCCGGACGCCGGAGCCACCTCCGCCTCGCCGGGGCGCCGCGTGTCACACACTGCCGTTCTCTGGCACGACCCGGCCGACCCGCTCGTGGCTCAGCTGCACTACCAGGCGGGGGGGGGGGTCCAGAACATTCGTCTTCTCGTCCCGGTCGTCCTCGAGCCGGAGTCGCCCTCCTACGCCCGCTGGCGGGATCTGGTGCTTCTCACCCTTCGCCGCTACGCCCTCGACGACCACGTCCTCGTCGAGGCCTCGGTCTCCGCCCAGACGCCGTCGTGGTTACGTCTCGACAGCATCGTCCTCTCCTGGATCCTGGGGACGATCTCTCTGGACCTCCACGACCTCGTCCGCACCTCCCCTGACGCGCGCCGTGCGTGGCTTGCCCTTGAGGGCTAGTTCCTGGGCAACGCCGAGGCCCAGGCTCTGCGTCTCGACGCGAGCTTCCGCACCTTCGTCCAGGGTGACCTCTCCGTCGGCGAGTTCTGCCGTCGGATGAAGGGCATGGCTGACTCCCTGGGGGACCTTGGGTGGCCCGTGGAGGATCGCATCTTGGTCCTCAACGTCCTCCGGGGGCTCAGCGACCGCTTCGCCCACCTCAGGATGTGGATCACCCGCCAGAGGCATTTCCCCACCTTCCTGGAGGTCCGTGACGATCTCGTCATGGAGGAGCTCACACAGGGCCTCCAGACGGGTTCCACTGCCTCACCGGGGGCCTCCTCGGCGGCTCTGGCTGCTACTCCGCCGCGCCCGTCCGCTCCACGGTCGTCCACTCCACCGCCGGCGTCTCTCCTGGGTCCCCCTCCCTCCGGGCCGAGCGGAGGTGGGGGGGGTCGTGCCGGTCGTCGTCGCCGCGGAGGAGGTCGCGGGGGCGGCCGAGGTGGACATACCCAGGCTCCGACACTGGGTGGACCGCAGGGGGGGCACCATGGCCCTCCTTCCAGAACCCGTGGTCCGGGCGCATCTCCATGTGGCCCTACCACGCCCCCGGGGCCGACTCGCGTCCACCGGTGGCCATGCTCACCGGAGCTCCACCCTCTGGGACTCTTCCGGGGTCGCGGGATGGGATCAGGCGGCCCTGGCTCGCTCGTTCAGCACCATGGGTCTGACACCTCCGGTCGGACCCGAGTGGATCGCTGATTCGGGAGCCACCTACCACACCACTCCTGACCCCGGTATACTTTCGTCGCTCCACTCTCCTTCCTCTCTTCCTTCGTCCATTATGGTCGCAAATGGTTCTTGTCTTCCAGTCACGTCTGTGGGTACCGCCGGTGCTCATGGCTCCTTTCGTCTTTCTGATGTTCTTGTTGCTCCTTCTATGGTTCATAACCTTCTTTCTATTCGTCGTTTTACAGCTGACAATTCTTGTTCTGTGGAATTTGACTCTTCTGGTCTTACTGTAAAGGATTTGGCTTCCCGGCATCCTCTGCTCCGATGTGACAGCACCGGGCCCCTTTACACCCTTCGCTTCCCGGCGGCGCCTTCGTCTTCTTCGCCGTCCGTTTTGTCAGCTGCCTTCGCCGCTTCTACTTCCTCTACTACCTGGCACCGGCGCCTCGGTCATCCTGGACGTGATGCCCTGATACAGCTCAGTCGTAGCTCTGGTCTTCCATGTACTCGAGCTCATGATGAGCAACTGTGTCATGCGTGCCAATTGGGCCGACATGTTCGTCTTCCTTTTTCTAGTTCTTCTTCCCATGCGGCCCGCATTTTTTATCTTGTATATTGCGACCTGTGGACATCTCCTGTTCTGAGTATTTCTGGTTATAAGTACTATCTTGTGGTTGTTGATGATTTTTCGCATTATTCGTGGACATTTCCTCTCCGTGCGAAGTCAGACACGTTTACCACGCTCCTTCACTTCTTTACTTGGGTATCTACACAGTTCGGCCTCACCATCAAGGCCGTCCAGTGTGACAATGGTCGCGAGTTTGATAACTCCACCTCTCGAGCTTTCTTCCTCTCTCACGGTGTTCAATTGCGCATGTCTTGTCCATACACCTCTTCGCAGAATGGCAAGGCTGAGCGGATGATTCGCACCACCAACGACACCGTGCGTACCCTTCTGTTTCAGGCCTCTCTTCCTGCTCGCTTCTGGGCTGAGGGCCTGCACACCTCCACCTACCTTCTTAACCGCCTTCCTTCCGCTGCCTGTCCCGCTCCCACACCTCACCACGCCCTCTTCGGTACCCCGCCTCGTTACGATCACCTCTGCGTGTTTGGGTGTACGTGTTACCCCAACACCGCTACCACTTCTTCTCACAAGCTGGACCCCCGCTCCACGCTCTGTGTCTTCCTCGGGTACTCCCCGGATCACAAGGGGTACCGGTGCTTTGACCTTACCTCCCGACGGGTTCTCATCTCTTGCCATGTGGTGTTCGATGAGTCCGTCTTTCCCTTTTCCAGCACTACCACCCCTCCGGTCCCTGACCCTCCCTCCCTGTTTCCCACTGACCCGGTGGTCCAGCCACCTTTTTCGTGGTCTCCTGCAGGTACCGCTTCGCCGCGCTCCGTGCCGGCCTCCTGTCCCGGATCCCCAGCGGGTCCGGGCCCGTCGTCCTCTGGCGCGGCCCCGTCCTCTCCGATTGGTGCAGACCCGGGGTCTTCGTCCCCCGCTTCTGCCCCGGGGGGGTCGTGCCGGTCGCCGACGCCGGATCCCGTCCCGGCACCTGCCCCGAGGTTCGCCGCGCCGGTATGGGTGTACCAGCGCAGGCCGCCGCCGCCGCCGCTCGCGGTCCCCTCTCCACCGGGGACACCGACACCACCGCCGCAGTCCCTACCGGCTCGTGGTGCCCCGCCGGTCTACCACCCGCCGCTGCTTCACCGACACCCGCGGCATGTTCACCCGATGGTGACACGGCACGCGGCTGGCACACTGCCGCCTCGTGCCCTCGAGGTTTCGGCCGGCGACGCGGTGGTTTCCCCGGTACCTTCTTCCGTCCGCGACGCCCTGTTGGACCCTCACTGGCACCGTGCGATGGAAGAGGAGTACGCTGCGCTACTCGCCAACCAGACGTGAGAGTTGGTGCCCCGGCCACCAGGCTCCAACGTCGTCACCGGCAAGTGGATCTGGACCCACAAGCGCCGGGCCGACGGTTCCCTCGAGCGCTACAAGGCTCGATAGGTCCTCCGGGGTTTCACTCAGTGCCCTGGAGTTGACTACGATGAGACTTTCAGCCCGGTGGTCAAGCCAGCCACCGTCCGTACCGTGCTCTCGCTGGCGCTTGCTCGGTCTTGGCCCGTCCACCAGCTGGACGTCAAGAACGCCTTCCTCCACGGCCTTCTTACCGAGACGGTGTACTACAGTCAGCCGGCGGGGTTCGTCGATTCCACTCGTCCTGACATGGTCTGCCGGCTCAACAGGTCCCTCTACGGCCTCAAGCAGGCACCTCGGGCGTGGAACCACCGGTTTGCTGCTTTCTTGCTGACCCTGGGGTTCGTGGAGGCCAAGCTGATACGTCCCTGTTCGTCTACCACCATGGGGCCGACACTGCATACTTGTTGCTCTATGTTCATGACATTGTTCTCACCGCCTCCAGCGAGCCACTTCTCCGCCGGATCATTGCCGCTCTCCAGCAGGAGTTCGCAATGAAGGATCTGGGTGAGCTCCACCACTTCCTCGGTGTCACTGTTGAGCACCGTCCTGCCGGGCTCCTTCTTCACCAGAGGCAGTACACTCGGGATATCCTGGAGCGGGCTGGGATGACTGACTGCAACCCCTGCTCCACTCCGGTCGACACTCAGGGCAAGCTGTCTGAGGTTGAGGGACCCCCGGTGGCCGACCCCATGGCGTACAGGAGTCTCGCCGGGGCCCTTCAGTACCTCACCTTCACCCGGCCGGACATCACCTATGCGGTTCAGCAGGTCTGCCTTCATATGCATGACCCCCGGGAGCCTCACCTCACGGCTCTCAAGCGCCTCCTCCGCTACCTCCGGGCACGCTCGACCACGGCCTCCTCCTCCACCGAGCCTCCTCCACCGACCTCGTCGTCTACACCGACGCTGACTGGGCGGGGTGCCCGGATACTCGCCACTCCACCTCCGGCTACGCCGTCTTCCTGGGCGGCAACCTGGTGTCCTGGTCGTCCAAGCGCCAGCCGGTGGTCTCCCGGTCCAGTGCCGAGGCGGAGTACCGCGCCGTTGCTAATGGCGTGGCGGAGGCCGCCTGGCTCAGGCAGCTGCTTGCTGAGCTGCACACTCCGCCCTCCCGGAGCACACTGATCTACTGCGACAATGTCAGTGCGGTCTACCTCTCCACCAACCCCATCCAGCACCAGCGGACGAAGCATGTGGAGATCGACCTCCACTTTGTCCGTGATCGGGTGGCCATGGGCGAGGTGCGGGTCCTTCATGTTCCGACGACCTCCCAGTTCGCGGACATCTTCACCAAAGGCCTCCCGTCCTCGACCTTCGCCGAGTTTCGCTCCAGCCTCAACATCACCAGTGGCTAGTTGCGTCTGTGGGGGGTTGTGTGTGTTCTTTCTTGTTCAGCCTCGAACTCCGCTGCGCCGGTAGTTCAGACTGCGGGGGGGTGTTGGAGTATGTGTTTAGGCCCATGAGGCTAAGGCCCATGCGGCCCATGTATGGAACCTATATAGCTACCCTCTAGGGTTAGCCCAAGTAATGGAAAATCATTCCTCAAACACTTTTCACTATGACAGAATGTCGATGGGGTTAATTATATTCATGTCAAGGCCGCCGGACTATTTTTTGTGGTAACCACAATGGTTAATGTTTCTCCATCCCTTCTCCTCGAACTTCTTCGAAGGATTGCACGTGTTACAAAAGATTATCTCGGCGTTCTTAATGAAGACTCACTACGGAAGAATTTTATTTTGGTGTATGAATTGCTTGATGAAGTCATTGTAAGTACTCTACACCATCTTTCCTCATGCCATTCTGAACTTGTATCCTTTGTGACCTGGTTTTTTATTCACTAGCAAAGCCTAATGTGTAATATTCAACAAAGAAGTTGTGGGCTTCCACAGTGATTAGTATGATTCATCTGTTTATGGGAATGCTTACTACCAACTTCTGTTAGCATTTGTTTGGTTTTGCTAACAAGTTGAATTGTGCAATCAGGACTTTGGATACCCACAAACAACCTCTACTGAGGTTCTGAAGTCGTACATATTCAATGAACCCATTATGGTTGATGCTGGAAGGCTGCCACCACTTGGTCCTGCTGCTATGTTCATGGTAACGCTTCTGCACATTACTGCAAGTTCTTGACCGAGGAACATGCATTCCCCATGCTATTTTGGCAATTGCATAGTTTCATTTAACATCCTTGTCTTCTGCAGCAAGGCACAAAGCGAATGCCTGGTACAGCTGTTACAAAATCTGTTGTTGCTACTGAGCGTGGGGGGAAGAAGAGGGAGGAAATTTTTGTTGATATCATTGAGAGAATAAGTGTGACATTCAGCTCGAGTGTAAGTACCGGTCTATGTCATGCCTTGTCGTTACTAATTTTTTTTTCTCTTCTACATCTCAAGATATTTTGCCTTTTTCCTTTTTCTTTTGTTGAAATTCTTTATATATGTCCTGAGTTTGTGGTTCTAAATGTTTTAGATAGTGATGGTGCCCACTGCAAATTTAGTTTTCATATATCATCATCTAGTTTTGGTTTGTTGTTGCCTTTACTGCCAGAGCCTACCCTCTTTGCCATTTTGTTCCTTATATCACTACTGTTAAAGTAACTTCTGTATTCACTATTTTTAACTGGAATAAATAAAGATGACAGTCACTAGTGCATTGCTTTTAAACTATGATACTTCAAAACCATGGGGTAAGGGGCCATTGAGACGAGTTACGACCATTTAGTTCTCGATCTTACATATCTTGTGATATGATCTCCGTCCACTTAATGGTGCATCAGATCTACTGAATTAACTCAAGTTACTAAAGCCCACTTCATTTTGTTATATGTATAATGCTCTCTCATAGTATCTTTTTTCATGGAGCACTAATGGGCCTGTCGTTTCATGACTTTATTTTTTTCATTTTCATTAAACAGGGCTATATACTTACATCTGAGATTGACGGAACCATTCAAATGAAAAGTTACCTCACTGGCAATCCGGAAATCCGTCTTGCTCTCAATGAGGATTTGAGCATTGGAAGAACTGGATCTTCTTCATACGGTACAATCATTAGCTTTTCCTTTGACAACTAGCTTAGGCAAACTATAATCTAAATGATGTATGGATATGAAACAAGAATATATTTCTCCTTGTTTCATGATGCTCTGTTTCTGTAATATTGGAGACCAATCTATGATAAGCTTATAGTGTTTCACTTATTCTGGAACTCACAATGTGATGAGTTATTCAGTGCATACATTTATAATCACTATACTTATTTGCATTCCAGAGTGTTTTTGCACAAGTGATTCCTTTAACGAAACTTGAATCTACTCACAACTTGAACCTCACTTATTTTTTAGCATGGTGGTCTTTCTATTTGTCTAATTGTCATGGATATATTGTCGAATGTTGATCACATACAACATTACATTTTTTAAAGACAGATTACAGTTCTTCTGGAGGAGGAACAGTCATTCTTGATGATTGCAACTTCCATGAGTCAGTACATCTGGACAGTTTTGATATTGACAGAACTTTGACTTTAGTAAGTACTCAAATAAGGCTTTTCTGTCTGTTTGTTTATGCTTTTGCAGAACTCAAGCACTATTTACAGTTTATCACTCCCTCCATTCCAAATTATAAGTCATTCTGGCTTGTTTAGATACATAGCTTTTGCTATACATCTAGATATACACTATGTCTAGATACATAGCTTTTACTATGTATCTAGAAAAGCTAAAATAACTTATAATTTGGAGGAGGGGAGTACTTCAGAAAAAAATATAGAACTTATATTTACCGTAGCAATATTGCATAGATACCACCTGATGGAGAATTTCCTGTAATGAACTACCGGATGACCCAAGAATTTAAGCCGCCATTCCATGTAACCACACTAATTGAAGAAGCTGGACCGTCGAGGGTATGGAATGCTTGTCTTGCTATTATGCATTGATCAAAACTATGATTCAATTTGGTGAAATTACAGTTCTTTGATATCTACACAGGCTGAAGTTCTACTGAAAATAAAAGCAGACTTCTCCGCGAATGTTACTGCTAACACAATCACAGTACAAATGCCAGTGCCCGCATACACAATGAGGTCAACTGCAGTTATATATTTATTACTATGAAGTTAAAAAAAAGTGAAATATTGGCCGATGCTTATATTGTTAGCTAAAGTTCCCTATCATGGGTTACATTGCAGAGCGAGTTTTGAGTTGGAAGCTGGAGCAGTTGGACAGACAACTGATTTCAAGGAAGGATCCAGGAGACTTGAGTGGAATCTAAAGAAGGCAAGTGCCAACAAGGATATGTACATCTTGCATAAGATGATATACATTTGCAATGTTAACTTAAAACTAATAACCAGTTTTCTGTAGCTTGCTAAACAATTTTAACTTCACACTACAGATTGTTGGTGGTTCTGAGCACACCCTTCGTGCAAAGCTGACATTTTCCCAGGCGTCACATGGTACATGTTTTGTTTGAAGCATTACTTGTACCCTGGCCTGGCAACATCATGTAATTTCCTGTTACGCAACTTGCCCTGACATTCTTCTTTTCTTTGTGAAATGCAGGAAATATCACAAAGGAAGCTGGCCCAGTGAATATGAATTTCACTATACCGATGTACAATGCATCTAAGTTGCAGGCAAGGCCATATACTTTTGTATGGTACATTTGTGGGTTGTATCCATTGGCACTGCAGGGCTTAAGAGTGTTTTTGTTGTTCACTAGAAAAACTATTTGCCTAATCATTGTATCATGATTAATTATCTTTTAGTGCATATATATATATATATATATATATATATATATATATATATATATATATATATATAGTTTAGCGGTGTGCTTTCTGAAACTTGTCTCTACATGGTGCTATACACTTTTTTTTAGAAAGGACGGTAAAAGCTTTGCCGCAGTTTTTATTAGACGATAGAAAGGAAAAAAAAAGAGAGTTTTACAAAAATTTTACAAGCCGACAACGACTCCTAGACCCACTCTCTGACCAAGAAAGCAACTAGCAGAGCTATAAATAGCAAAACAACTACTAAACACCCAAACTGTCGGCTGAGAAGAACACAACATCCTAGCATGGCCCCTAACACAGAAACCTAACCCGCAGTTGTATTTGACGTTGTTGCCATGGCCATCTCATACTGCATAATGTCATCTTTACAAAGAGTGGCAACTTGATTTGGGTTAAGAGCTTTTTGTTGGAATTGACGTCTATTTCTCTCCTTCCATATGTTCCACCAAAAATAGATGAATATCCCATCCACCTTTCTTCTCTCGTTCTTCTGGAACCTGCGTCTACATCTCCACCAGTGATTGTGTAATGATCCTGCGGTGTTCACCGATTGGATCACTGTTAGCTGTAGCCACTGCTTCAAGATCTCCCACACTTCTTTTGTGAAGGGGCAGTCCTTGCACAGATGTACCGGTGTTTCTAGTTCGTTGCCACAGAGCCTGCAATCTGTATCATCTGTCCATCCCCGCTTTATCAGATTATTAGCCGTTAGAATCTTCTTATGTAGCAAAGTCCATGCAAAGAACCTGCATTTGGGCTCCGCTTTAGCCCTCCAAATGACAGAGATTTTTGTTTTGGCAAAAACTCCAACGAACTGAATGAGATAAGCGCTCTTGGTGGAGTATTCCCCATCCTGTGTCCACCTCCACCTCACTTCATCTTCAACTGTTTCATTTAGCTGCACCGCACTAGCAGCCTCCCAGAGTTTGACGAATTCTCTTACTTCTAGATATGTAGTTGTTTCATTTAGCTATACACTTTTAGATATGTAGTTGTTATGATCCTCCAAGGCCTTAATTAATTGCTCAAAAACATTGACACGCAGAATTGTTGCAGAATGTTTCTGATCAACTATGAACTGTATTACTCTCGTGCAGGTCAGGTATCTTCAGATCGCAAAGAAATCAAAGGCATACAGCCCTTACAGATGGGTGCGATATGTAACACAAGCTAACTCCTACGTAGCTCGTCTATGAGGAACCCGCATCTGTACACTTGTTTCCAGTCCATTTTTTTGGTGTAATAATATTTGAGCTTATCGTGGACAGAGTGGCGTGTGTTTGTAACTTTATATAGGAATCCGCAATACCACTCAGCTCCTGTAGTTGAACGTGTTTTAGGGACAATTTTTCCCCTCTTGCAATGTGCAGATGAATCATTCATGCTTTAATGCTACAAAATGGATGAAGTTCTTGTTCATAACACTTGTGGGACATTGGGACCTATTGTCTTACATAATTTCTGTGAGGTTTTAGAAATTATGAACTGAGCATTCTCAGTTACGTTAATTATTAAGTTCTTTTTATTAAACTATTAATAATGTCTTTTCAGTTGATTTCAAGTCCTAAACTTACTTACAAGGGTACTCATGTATCCCTTTTCTTCTTTTTTTTCCAAGAAAGTTATTTGGTATGAGATGGAGGTTTTTTTTTCCAGAGGTGGATATGCAGTTAGGTAGACGACGCATGCAGATCGAGTTGGG
The DNA here is from genome assembly GCA_038087645.1 of Saccharum hybrid cultivar R570. Classification (NCBI taxonomy): domain Eukaryota; kingdom Viridiplantae; phylum Streptophyta; class Magnoliopsida; order Poales; family Poaceae; genus Saccharum; species Saccharum hybrid cultivar. Next base: position 44,307,609 of record JAQSUU010000534.1, read on the forward strand.
CATGCATGCATTGACGGGACACGTAGACACGCGTGCGGATGATCGCATGCAACACATGGTGGTGGGACATGCAATGCATTTGCATGGTAGAGACCCCGACGGCCCGACCCGCGTACGTACGTGTTGGTAGCGGTCGTGGCAAAGGTCGGCGTTCATTGAGATTTGAAACGTGGACGCATCACGCACGGGACCATGCACCCACGTGCATCACTGACACAGAAAATTAAAGGCAACTTGCTTATATATTAGGCCTAGTTTAGTTCCCAAAAAGTTTTCCTAAAAAACTACAGTAACGAATCTTGTGACACATGCATGGAGCATTAAATGTAGACGAAAAAAAATTAATTGCATAGTTAGGTGAAAAATATTTTTCACCCTTTTCACTTCAACTAAACACCCCCTTAGAACACATGGCCTAAAGCATCTCTAAAAGGTTTGCAAAATTCACTTGCTAGATCAATAACGTCACCAAGTTAACCAAAAAGAGTAGAGATCACCTGCCATAATCAGGCCCTTTTTAGTTCCCACCTAAAGACTTTTTATCCCGTCACATCGAATATTTGACATATGCATGGAGCATTAAATATAGATAAAAAATTAATTGCACAGTTTGCATGGAAACCACGAGACGAATTTATTAAGCCTAATTAATCTGTCATTAGCACATGTGTTACTGTAGCAATTATGGCTAATCCGTCTCGTGTTTCCAGACGAGTTATGTAATTAGTTTTTTTATTAGTATCCGAACACCCCTTCCAACATCTCATGAAACATCCGATATGACACCCAAAAACTTTCACCCACCCACAAACTAAACAAGAAAATTTTAATGAGGCCTTGTTTAGTTCGCGAAATTTTTTAGGAAATGATACTGTAGCACTTTCGTTGTTATTTGGCAATTAGTGTCCAATTATTGTCTAATTAGGCTTAAAAGATTCATCTCGTGAATTTCGTCTAAACTGTATAATTAGTTTTATTTTTTTATCTATATTTAATGTTTCATGCATGCGTTTAAAGATTCGATGTAACGGGGAATCTTGAAAAATTTTAGAACCTAAACAGGCGCTGAACTTTTGGAGATACTCTGGCGGTGCGTCAATCAATATAGACGGTGTGCAGTGCAATGCAATGCATTGTGTAGCAGTAATGTTGGTAGCTGCTAGCTAGCTGGTCCTTTTCCTTTTCTCCTTCGAAGTTGGACCATCCATCCCATCCATGACCCACCGGTTCCATTCTTCAATTATTATTAGCAATTCTCTATCTATTTTATTGCAACAACAATTGTTATATATAAATAAATGGAATATTTTTGTATAGTATAATGGCCATGCATGCAATTAAGGTAAACGGATGGGAGTGAGCTTAATTAGGAACAATGCTGTTGTTGATTGGTCACATCATCTGATCTACTTTATTAATTATTAATTTAACATTAAATAAATATAATTGTAATAAAACACATAGATGCATGAGAATTGAAAAGGTTGTAAAGCAGAATGCATGGCTGACTATTCAGAGATTCATTCAGACTTGAGAGAGGCAGGCCACCGTCCCTCTCCATCCTCTCCCCTACCCTCCTCCGTCTGATTCTGGCCCTCCCTCTCCCCCTCCCCACAGGCCACCCCACCAAGGGGCGGCCAACCGAAGAGTCCTTCTCCTGGCTTGCGCAGATCTCCATCCGTCCGTCCCTCTGTCTCCCTCTCTGATTGAGGAGGAGTGAGGCTTGCTTTCCTTTCTTCTTCTTCCTCTAATCCACTCGATCCAGTCAGTGTGCACCATCGACGTCGGAAGCCAAGCCCTGCCAGGCATGAACAAGCAGCAGCAACAGCAGGCGTACGGGTACGGGCATGGGCAGGGCGACGTCCCCGGCTACTGCTGCTTCCATCCCAGGGAGGTGGTCGTCGGCGTCTGCGCGCACTGCCTCAAGGACCGCCTACTCCTCCTCCTCGCCGCTGCCAACAGCAACAACAACGCCGGCGACGACGCCGTGCGTCGAAGGAGTAGGAGCAGGAGCAGCAGCATCTCAATCCCCAAGGTCTTCGCGCTCGGCTCCTCCTTCCTCCAGCGCCTCGACTCCCGCCACCACCGGGGGCGGGAGCGGGACCCCGACAACAACTGCTACTCCGACGACGACGACGCCACCGCCTCCGTCGCAAGCCTCGATGGTACAACACCTATCTTGCATTAACTAACTAATTAATTAATTAATTAATTAATTAATGGCACCGCCGCTGCCCAGCCCTGCCCGGCCCCCTCTGCTTGCTTGCATTGCTGCTTGCTGCTTTGCCTTTGATTCATCGTCGTCGTCCGTATCATAATCCGATCCATCTGTTTGCTTGTTTCTTGTTCGTTTGGCAAATAAATCATTCAATGCAATGGGATGTGCAAAAACAAAACAAAAAAGATTCTTTCATCTCCATCAAGTTCGAGGACAACGGCAAGGCGACGTGGGACAGCCACAGCTAGCGCAAGGCTGCTGCGGAGGTGAAGGCCGAGGCGGAGGCAGGCAAGCCGGCGGCGGCTCCCGCGACGAGGTCGTCGTCGTCGTCGACCGTGGTGGTGGCGGTGGAGCACGTGAAGCGGGGCGGCGTCACCCGGTGGCGCAAGCAGGTGGTGGGGCGCCTTCTGCAGCTGGCGCGCTGGAGGAGGTCGTCCAAGGCGGGCGGCGCAGCGGCGTGCCACGTCGGCGGGCTGGACGGCAAGAAGGCGGCGGAGCGGTCCAAGGCGAGAGGAGGGAGAGGCTGGATCCGGAGCCTCACGCGGAGGCGCGCGCACGGCGACAGGGCGTGGTAGGTCGTCGTCAGGTCTGGCCGGCGGGCAGCCCATGGTGTCCGATGGATGGATCCGACCAATGCAAGCTTGCGGCTACTGACGTACTACGTGCGTACGGCTTGCTTTGTAATTGCTTGCTTGTACAAAGTCTGTGAGTGAGTGCCTCCTTTTTACCTACAGGTACACTACTTGGTCTGTTTGTGTATGTAATAGCAGTGACCACACACATGGATCAATCATATATCCAATGATCATCATGCAAGAATTATACTATATATATTATATTATATAGAGAAAGAGAGATACTCAAATCACAAACAAGAAAACAAGAGAGGATGAGGATTGTGCTTGATGCTGATCAGGGAGTGATGATCTCAGTATATATGATGGTTATTCTATTAATCCCCAGCCATGTACTGTGTGGGTTTTGATGATGACCACCAAAAAAAAAACTACTCTACTACATGTAATGCCGGCCTGGCTGCTCTGGCTGTATGAAATGAATTTGGCATTGCATGTAAAACTGTAAATGGTCTGGTGGTGGATGGAGCTTAATCATGTGCACTGCTGCCTGCTAGCAGCTAGCTGTTGGCGTGGACACTGGACAGTGGTCGTCGGATCGGATGTCTGTTTGCCTAATTATATTGCAGTGCAGCTATAGCTAATGCAAGATTTGCTTGCCAGCTGAGCTGCCTGTGAATGTGATTGAATCGGCAACAAGTAAATCTACCGACAAGGATGGATATGGGCAGACAGACGGTCCAAGACGGATGACATGTCGGAACGACCTTTTCGCCCGCCCCATCAGAAATGAGAGGGATTGGATTGGATTGGATCACAACCACACCATGCAGCAGCAGCACTCTGCTTTGCGTTAGTTGTTTTAGTCAGAAAGAAGATGCATGTACTCCCTCCGTCCCATTGAAAGTGTCGTTGGAAAACCGTGTCCCCCTCACAAACACGTTTCCCGGGCGACACTTTCAATGGGACGGAGGGAGTATGTATATGGTGCAGTGCATGGCCCTCCCCTTTTCAAGAGCAGAAAATTTTCAATAAATAAAGCAAAGCAAAGCAGTGCAGTAAGGGAAACTAAAAATATAAAAGAAAAAGACCGTGCGCTGCATCTTGACTGCTTTTTCTCCAGAGAGATATGCATGCATAGTACATGCACTGGGAAAACATTCGGCAGGGCAGGGCTGGGCTTTGACAAGTGTGTGATGCATGCAACGCAAGAATTATTCACAGCAGACAGGCAGGCATGTCAGCATGTGCTTGAGAGTGCCTTTGCACTTGCACATGACTTCACATGAGCTGATCCAGACCCAACAAACAATTAATGTCACACGATTCGGGGGGAGGAGCAATGACCCAGCATATTGTTACCAAACTAAAAACCCCACATATAGTTCCACACGATGTATAATTGCAATTTGCAAGCAATGGATTACAGCAGAGCAGACGAAAGCGATATGACCAACTCCCAGAATTGAATCAACCAACCAACATTATATAGTAGTCTGTTAAAACTAGGCCAGGCCAAACGGATCAGGAAAAAAACTTTAAGGGCTTGTTTGGCTGCACACAAATCCATCCTAATCCACATGGTTTGGGAGGAATTGAAGTGGAACTTAAACTAAATTCCACCTTAGTCCCTCCTAAATCACGTGGATTGGGAAACAAAGCCTAAATGCATGTGACAGCGAATGAAATGCGCGCACCTCCACTGTGACAGGTAGCAAAAGGTGGTGTTCAACTAAACTACAGCCATGCGTGCTACCCTCTTCTCTCTAACTAACAAGTAACAACTAATAAGGCGCTGGGATTGCAATAGTAATACTCCCACAGCCTACTAAAAAGCTAGCTACAGATAAACTCTGCATGCACCACAGAGACAGACACTTGGTACTTTGGTAGTAGAAACCCAGATGTAGAAGTAGTGACACTCCCAGTCTTATCCAGGCATCTGCAAACAAAAGCATTGCAAGCACAGATCAGTGACAGGCACTGCTGAAGCGTGGAGAGGGGGGTTGAAAATGTTTCAGTGTCAACTATAGATAGATTGTGCTCCTTTTTTTCATTACAACAACAATTTGCTTCTGCAGCTTCTTATGTCTTTGCAAAAATCACTATTTCGATTTCCTATGCTTCCTTATATATATTACTCTTTGAACTTTATCCAGATTTGCAAACCATAAAACTTGAAGAAACATATGCAGCCATCAACATTCTATTCATATCATTGAAGCAAAGGGGCTCGCCTCCATGAGGCTCTGCCAGTGGTGACAGGAGCCCATGATGATGACACAAATATTAGTTTGGTTGATCCATCAAAACATATAAGGTTCTGTATGTAATAGCATCTGATGACACCCACTGCCCCCCCCCCCCCAAAAAAAAAAAAATACACCTTGTATTCTGATCTAAATTAAATTCTCTGCATTTTTCATTGCAACAACCCAGGGGGTGCTGAGAAGATCACACCATACCTTCAAGTACAGCTGCATGATTTAGACATCTTTTTCAACATTGTCATCAGCCATAGCATCACCATTAGTAGCACTCTGCACAACATGGGGTGTGATTGTGGCGCCAAAGAGCTGTATGCTCTTCACCTGGACTGGAAGCTCTGCTGGACGCATGCTTACTGAGTTGTTGGGAGGAGAAGCAGCTTCAGGATCCAGAATCTCAGAGGAAGCACTGGGGCTTGTACGTGGTGGCATCTGGAGGTCCCCGTTGGTTAGGGGGAATAGCAACTGAGTTGTGAGCATTGCAGAGGACTCAGAGGGTGCAGCACAAGGGCCGGTATGCCTGGCTCCCTGCATGCCAGCAGGAATTGGTGACCCCAATATCATAGCCATGGCCTGGCTTTCGGATCCGATCAGTGGATAAGAGACATCTCCTGGGCAAAGAGGCACAATTGGGTCGCAAATCCTCACTGTGTTTGCAAGAGGAGGGTATGCAACAAGCTGGAGTTGCCAAGCATTCACAAATCTGCTTAGTTTTAGTGATAATGGAGAGGAGTCATCCCAGTCGATCTGCAGTTGTGTCAAGTGGTAATGACACGAGTCAGGATCAATTAGGCAATCAGCAATAATGAGAAACAAACAAGACCGATCCCTTAGCTCTGACAGGCAAGTTATAGCTCGAAAAAAAGAAATACCAAAACATTATAATAAACATATTTAGCCCTGAAATTTTCAACAAACAAATGGAAGCAACAGCACAAACATAGGAACAAGCTAAAGCCGATTGGGCTGGGGATCCGCGTGATGATAAGGAAGAATCAAATTCTCTGGTGACTTCCCTGGCAGGGACCGAGTTTGTTTGTTTGTTTTTTCTAAAGTTTGCAGGGACCGAGTACGTGCAGTGCACATGTCTAAAACTGGCATGGTTTCTTGTACGAAAACAAATTAAATTAAACAGGGAATGGAGGCCGGGTGCATGCATTCAGAAATCAGAAGTCCGGGGCACAGGCTGACAGGCATCACGAGTCACGACAAGATTTGGATGAATACACAGTACTAGTATGCAATTGACTAGAGAGTACTCCTACTACTTGGCAGTAGTAGCAGGAAGATAGTATGGACAAGCTGAATGAAATGAAGGCTGTGTTTAGATCCGAATTTTGGAGTGCCAAAATACACTGTAGCATTTTGTTTGTATTTGGTAAAAATTGTCCAAATATTGACTAATTAGGCTCAAAACGTTCGTTTCGCAAAGTACAACCAAACTGTACAATTAGTTTTTGATTTTATCCACATTTAGTACTCCATATATGTATCGCAAGTTTGATGTGACGGGAAATCTTATTTTGCATAGTGCACTTTTCGATGGATCTAAACACAGCCGAAGCAGACAGAGAAAGGCAGGCAGCCCTACAGGCTACTGCTACTGACTGCAGAGTGGAAACAGAAACAGACATGTGAAGGTATCCAATCCGACAGAAGAACTACCGGCAGCCCCACAACGCAATCGGAATCCCAATCGCAATCGCAATCGCAATCGCAATCGCAATCGCAATATAGAAAGACGACTGGACGACACTGATCGAAAACAACAAAATCTGATTAGCACGAGCGACTGGCTTGAAAGCTACTACAGGTCAAGATTGTTCTAATGATACTAGCTTTGTAGTAGTACTTAATAATACTAATAAGTAATTAATTAAGGGATGCGTACCAACAACAACAAGGTGGGGGAAGGTGAATCGCATCATTAGCATAGGGTAAAGTACACTTTACAACCCTTAACTTGTGCCGAAGTTCGATTTTCAACCTTCAACTATGAAACCGGTCAAGAAACACCCTCCAACTATCAAAACCGGACGAATTTGGTCCTCGGCCGGTTTCAAAAGCGGTTTTCTATTTTCGGGAGGCGCCGAAATTTTAAATTATTTTTTTGAGCATCTTAACGTCCTCAAATAAAAAAACTCAAAACTACAAAGTTGTAGATCTCATTGAGGTCTACAATCTACATATAAAAATTATCTTCATCCGACATCGTATTGAAGGGTTTTCTATTTTTTGAAATTTGAGTCTCATCACGCGATAAAATATGGTGCTGAAATTTTAGATTATTTTTTCGAGCATCTTAACGTCCTCAAATAAAAAAACTCAAAACTACAAAGTTGTAGATCTCATCGAGGTCTACAATTTACATATAAAAATTATCTTCATCCAACATCGTATTGAAGGGTTTTCTATTTTTTGAAATTTAAGTCTCATCACGCGTGAAACAATTTTGTCGCGTGATGAGACTCAAATTTCAAAAAATAGAAAACCCTTCAATACGATATCGGATAAAGATAATTTTTATATGTAAATTGTAGACCTCGATGAGATCTACAACTTTGTAGTTTTGAGTTTTTTTATTTGAGGACGTTAAGATGCTCGAAAAAATAATCTAAAATTTCAGCACTATATTTTATCGCGTGATGAGACTCAAATTTCAAAAAATAGAAAACCCTTCAATACGATGTCGGATGAAGATAATTTTTATATGTATATTGTAGACCTCAATGAGATCTACAACTTTGTAGTTTTGAGTTTTTTTATTTGAGGACGTTAAGATGCTCAAAAAAATAATTTAAAATTTCGGCGCCTCCCGAAAATAGAAAACCGCTTTTGAAACCGGCCGAGGACCAAATTCGTCCGGTTTTGATAGTTGGAGGGTGTTTCTTGACCGGTTTCATAGTTGAAGGTTGAAAATCGAACTTCGGCACAAGTTAAGGGTTGTAAAGTGTACTTTACAGCATAATGGCAGTAGGCGGTCGGTGATTCCGGTGAACACAACACACGCAGGTCATCAGCTAGGTTGGTCAATGGCAATTGGAACTATATATACTGTAGAAAGAAGGAAAGGAAGACGAGAGAGACGAGACGCGAATTCAGACCTCGAGCGCTCGCCAGATGTTTTGGTGGAGCGCCTTGACGTGGCCGTCGGCCCACACGGCGCGGCGCGTGTCCTCGGCCTCCATGACCTGCATGCGCACCTGCGTGCCTGGGTCCCAGCGGGTGGCGAGCGCGCCCTCCACCTCGGTGCGCGGGACGACGAACTCCCCGGCGGCCTGTCTCGGGAAGTAGGTGACGGTGAAGGGCCTGCCCTCGGCGGCGAGGCGCGCGGCCTCCATGACGTCCTGGGGCGGCACCCGCGCGCGCGCGTTGCGGGGCGGGGGCGGGGGCTCCTGGTTGGCGTTGGCCCCGGGGAAGACGAGCGGGTACCTGGGCGTTCGGCGCAGGCCGACGATGAGGTCGCCGTTGGTGCGGCGCATGAAGACGACGATGTCCCCCGCGACGAGCAGCTTGGCGTTGACGAACCTGCTCCATCCGGTGGTGAGCAGGTGTCGGCGCGGCGTGCCGCGGTAGATGTGGCGGAAGTGCCAGGGGTTGCCCCTGGTGTCGCGCATGACGAGGTTCTGCACGGGCGGGTCGGCGTGGAAGTCGAGCGTGGGGAAGATGTGGTCGGCGCAGTAGCGCGGGACGGAGAAGCCGCCGCCGTTGTTGGCGTCGCTCTGCGTGAGCTCCTTGGTGAAATAGCTGAGCTCCAGCGGCGGGCTGGTGGTGTCGGGTGGAGAAGCGGCGTGGGGGCCTGGGCTGAGGGAGATTTTGGCGAACACCTCGTTGGTGCTGTCGTCCGCGCCTAGGGTGACGTGGGTGACGGTGCAGGGGAAGAGGTGCGGCGCGGGGAGCGGCGCCGGGAGGTGCGCGGGGCACTGCTCGGCGTGGCCGTGCGGGAAGTAGTAGACCTCGGCGCCGACGGTGGGGAGGCGGGAGAGCGGGACGGCGCAGGCGAGCCAGACGGCGCGATCGACGATGCCGTCGCCGTCGCCGGGAGGAAGCGGCGCCATTGTCTTGTGATCGAGTACTACTAGGGTTTGGCGAAGTGGGTGGGAAGATTCGGAGAGAGGGAAGGAAGGATGAGGATGATGATGATATGAGGAGGAGGCCGGAAGAGAAACAGACACTCCTGCCCTCTTTTTTCCTTTCTTTATTCTTCCTTCAATTTTCATTCTAGACTAGAAACAAAGCGCGGCGTTGCCGCGCGTCTCCCTGTGTCGTATCAGCCCATGATGTTTGATGACTGATGAGGCCATCTGAAGATGATCAAAGATGGTCACTGTGTTGCCCACCCTGTGCGCCGAATGCTGGAGCAAATCGACCAATGGATCTTTTCGCGTTTGAAATGGGTTAATCATGTCTTGTTTGGCATGACAATTTAAAAATGGCAATTTAACCTATTTTAAATAGGGTTATAGAGAAAAGATAATGATCTCTGTAGTTCTAGCGGGAAATAGGATCTCATTTAAATCTACAAATAATATACTAAATAGGGGTTGTAAAATGTATCCTTTAACAAATCTAACACATTTGAATGCCTTAAAACCTGAAATGACCTCAGCTAGCTCCATAGTTTGTTGGTGTAGTGGACAAATTATATACATACATGCCTCTTCAAATTATAAAGTACATGTCTCTTGAAATTGGAATCAAAACTTGCAAGTTTTATTTTTTTTTTCAACCCAAGCCCAATGTTTGATACAGAGAGGTAAAAGTGCAGGCCATATGAACCTATATTTATGTAGTTCCATGGCTGGCTGGAAATATCCATCAGGCATTGGAAATTTGGGAACCTACTATTCAAAGAATCAACCCCGCAAAAAAGTTTTGCCATGCAGAACGAGACATAATGTTAGGCAATCATGTCTTAAGAGAAGTAGTTTCTGTTTCTAACCAGAGGTAAGCTAATTATAGAGCAGCTAAAACTCCAACCAAGTAAACAAAGTCATTGCACTCTAGATAAGGATAGGTATCAAGCAAAAGTTGCCAGCAGTTTGCAAATCATCAAAAACATTCAACTGGAGACGACATCGTCATTCAGTGACACGACACCGCCATTCAGTGACAGCTTAACCAGCTGCTGCTCATGGGAGGCATTGCTCTGCTGGAGATGCTAGGCAGAGCGTAGGACCTCCATGGCTTCAGCAAACATTGCCTTGAGAGTATCTGGCAACTCCAGCAGGTGGAGAACCTCCGTCTGGTCCATCTTCAGAAGCATGGCAGTCACCTTGGCAGCCTGCTCACGCTCCAGCTGTTCAGCACGAGGATACAGGATCTCATCAAACAACCTGCAACACAGAACAATCTTGAGCACCCTTGATTAAAAAAGGACCAACCAATAAATAACTATACCAGTCTCCGCTGATCAGGTGGGGCATTAGCAACTGCAGTGGCTAGTGACCTAATTGGAACAGGCTGTCACACACCATCATCTCTTATTGGCATCACTCCTATCTCATATGGAGATGGCATCACAGCCCCCAACACTATGCATGCCAGGATCAAGCATTTCGCGTCCAATGGGATAGCGGTAGCCACCACCACCTGTAGGGGGCATCTGCAACATGCAGAAATTTTGCAGAAATTTCAGGTCACAATTCAACGAATGAAATTGAAAAATGCCAAGAACGATACAGGATACCTATTGCTGACCACCCAATGGCATGGGCTGCTGAATTCCAACATTGTCAACACGCCTACCAGCAGTAAGCTGTGGTTGGTGCCCCTGCTGAACCATAGGCATCATAAAGTTCGGCAATGGACCAGTGGGCCTCATCCTAGGCATCGGAGGTTGCTGGAAGGCAAATCCAGCCTAACAAACATAGAATTCATCAGCTCACAAAATATAATTACAGAGACACCCAGGAATTCAGGTTAATAACAGGATTTCTAATGCATCTTACAAAGCATAATTGCATATGTATCCATCAACTTTCAATGCAAATCACAACAAAATTAGAGAGCAATAGTAGATGTATGATTGTGCACAATATGTAAGATTTCATGTTGCTGAGGGAAATACACCAAGCGTTACGTCATAAAAAAAGAACAAATAGCAGGGTTGATAAAGGCTCGATGTTTATATAATTATATTTGAATGTGATGTTGGAGCTCAAGCTCCTTAAGCCATAGGATCAAAGGAAACAACAGGTATCGGTACTAGGTCATTCGCTTAGCATGCCAGCAAGACTTTTTAGGTGCGCAGACATAATAATCATTCTCCTAGCTAGCTTTAGTGTCCATCATACTCTCCGATTCATCATCCCTCCTTGTTTGACTTGTCATGACGATGGGACAATACTCCCATGAGATTTTAACAGGACATACGTGTGGTTATAGTGCAAATACAGTGTTTTGACCACAACTGCCTACTACCAATTTTATGACACAGAGCACATTCATCAATCAATAACAGAATTGATTTTATTGATTTACGTTTGTATTAATGTTTATACGAATTTAATATTTTTGCATTTATCAAGTTTTTTTCATTATAATAAAATTAATTTCGACTAGAGTAACATGTGCAAACATATTTTGCACAGCCAGAGGATAAAGTTATGAATCTAACAAAATTAATTTAACACCATTTGGATCTAAAATTATTTTTCAATGATTTTTCACAAGTTTCTGCATGGATAGTACAAATGTGCAAGTTCTTATTAGCTTTTACTGTCCATCTTCTAGCCTTAGCAGAAAACGTTAAGAGAGAGAAGAAAGGAGCAAACCTGCCATAGATTCACCTCAAAAAGCACTCAAAGGGATGCACAACGAGATGAAGGAGCGAAATATAGGAGGGATTTGGTTCGTGTTTACCATGTGCAGCGAATTTGAAGGAGAGCAGAGCTCATCGTGGGCGTGATCTTCAGCGAAGGAGAGGACGGAATACTGGTTGAGCACTTGGTGGTCTGTTCCTCTGGTTGCGGCTCTGAGTCTGAGGCGATTCTGAGCTGGCCTCGTCGGTCGGCGCCGAGGAGTGGGAGTGGATGGCGGCGCAACTCGGCGTCTTTTTCGTCGACGCCGCCGCGCTCTGGATTGCGCAGGATGTTTCTCGGCCCTCTCAGCTCCGCACCAGGCTGCGAGGGAGGAGCGCGCGGCGTTGCTGTAGTGCATCGCAGCGGCGCGTGACTCGAGATCTGGCGGCCCGCGAGCTGCAGGAGGCGGAGAGACGAGTCATCCGCCGAGGACGCAAGGAGGAGGCAGCTGCGCGGCGGCTGGCGGCGCATGGTTCGCGAGCATTCGCGACAGCCCGGTATCGCGGCGTAATGGGTAAGAGACCCGTGAAGACCCGAGCCGATCCGCATCCGATGGACGATATCACGAGTTGGCCAGATCGAACGGCTCACGGGTTAACGGGCGACGTGGATATCGCGCCCGCCCGGAGCTTCCCCTGCGGATTCGATATTAGAAGATTTGATTAGATTTTTAGCCCATGTTTTTTTTTCTCTTACATACGTATAATACATAGGAAGGAGGTGGTTTGTTTGTTGTTTGTACTAATCCAGTAGTAGATCTCCATCCCCCATCTCTCTCTCTCTTTAATTTGTTGTTGACTGCTCTTGTCTTTCTCCTGCCGCTAAACCGCCCGGCCATTCTCTAACAAATTAACTCTACACAACCAACCGTGTTTTTTTTCGACAGCTTTGTGCATGCCACCCTCACGACAAACTCTAGTCCGACCAACCATAAATAAATACGTATATAATAACAAACATGCATACAATATATATATCCTCTCCATTTCTTTTCTTTTCTTCTCTATGCATGTCCATTGTTTGTAACAAGCAAACAAGAGAATATATGCGCGGGGCGTTTCTATTATATATATTGCGTGAAACTTAATCCGTTCTTGTATTTTCTTAATGCCTCTTTTTTTCGTTTACTTCGACCAATTTTTTGCCCTTTCAAAGAATTTTGAATGATTTTTTTCTTTAATTCTTCTAGATACTTTAAAGTCCTATATCATATAATTGTGGCCCAGCATACATTAATAATCTTGCATTTTTTAGCTATGTAAAATAGACTTGTACAAAAAAAACAAATGGTAAAAAATGCTTTGGTAAATTATATTAGCGTCAAATAAATAAAAACGGGGAAGTACGAGACGCACATGCATTACGAGATTTAAAAGTCATATAAACACTTACAAATGGCATTACAAGATGTCGACCTTGTTACACAAAATTACATTAAAAAAATATACATATCTAAAAGTATTATCTTATACTATGATGATTTTGTAGGCCAAAGTTCAATTTCAAAGATTGTGGCGAGTCAAATTTTGTTTTATACTATTTTCATATGGGGAGACTGGAGAGTACTACGTGGGAACACGAAAAAAAGATTGGTAGGCACACCTTGTTTGTACCAGCAAATCTATCAACAATACAACTTCAAATGGTTTCCAAATCATACTCTTTTTGAATTGTCATAGTGCCTTATATCGACTAAAGGTGCCACCCGTTGTATACTAGCTGTCACATGTGATGATATTTGCTATCTAAGCGCGACCTATTGTAAAGTTATAACCCGAGGTGTCTTGGAATATAGCTACAACCATTGCCACATACCACTTTAGGTTCATGTATTCAAAACCTTCTTGTATATCAACTAGTATTAGCACAAGTAGAGCCATGGAGCGGTCCGGGCGTGACATGGTAATCTATATATCCCAGCAATGTAGCATTGCTACTTACTATTGTCTCCCCATCTCTTCGGACGCCTATGTCATTTCTTTCTCTCATGTGAACCAGTACCCCCACAATGTTCTTTGATACATGCCTTGGTCACCAGATACATCTAGTGTACCATTTACATTTGATAAATGTCTCAAGAGAGTGTGTGAACTGGGCTCTAAAAAATTAAAGCAATAAGCCTTAGCTGATGAAATTCTACTCACCCCTTGCACGATTCAAACCCTAGAACTATAATAATGACAATAATTAAGATCAAATCATTAGGGTCATCACACTAAACATGTCCTTAGTCATGAGCACACTAATGTATATAGTCATTAGTTGCAACAATAAGACATGACTAAAATCACATTAGCATGGAGAAAGAAACCAAGTTGTTACCCAAGACTCTTGCAAGCAAATGAATAGCAAAACATTTGTGAAGAAATGGCATATGTAGAGTCTTGCAAGCTCAAGAGGTTGAAATAGTTGTCTTTGATCTTGAGTATATTTATGTCATACTATTAAGAGGGATGAAACATTGAGTGTGTTGACAAGTTTCGGTGCTCAAACCAACTAAACCCAAGAGAGAAACACTTGCAAATGGTGGTCTTGAAGCTTGTTTTTTTGTTGGGATGGATAGACCTCTAAATAAGTTTTCTGTAGAGTCCAAGATCACCGAAATCTTGATACTTTCGTAGACACATGTCACACCTCCACCAAGTAATTTGATGCATCTTTTGTGTACCGTTTACATCTATTATATTATATCATTTACATTTGATAATGGTATACTTATTGTGCCCTATGTTGTGTACTAGTTACACTGCATCGTGTTATGAGCTATGGCATAATTGACCTTGTGTATTTATTCCAGAAACTTGTTTAAACATTTAACAATCTAAAAAGAGAATAAGAAATTTTTATGTTACTAGTTTTGCTTCTACGTTGAAACGACATACTGGAATACTGGATGGTGCAGATTACAAAAGGTGACGCACCAAGATGGTTTTGTAGTTAAAAGCTATGAAAGTTTTCCTCGTTGCACAAACATTCGCTCTTGAATAAGAGAATGTGTTGGAGGGTATTGATAACCTATTGAGAGGTCTCGTGGTTAGTGCTCTTTGGTGAGCCTTGTGGGTGCTAACATGCACTGGCTTGTTCACTGGCAAGGAAATGTGAGATGTATATGGGGTTGTGCCATCGAGCATTTTGATCATAATTAGAACCTTTAATCATGCTTGAGTTATTTGTTATCAAGTTGTAATTAAATGTTGTAATGAAGATGTGGAGATATGGCACGTGTGGCTAATCTATTTCTATACGACTTTTATATAGTTATATGTTGGTGAGCGTATCACACTTACTCCCTCCATTCTAAATTGTAAGACGTTGACTTTTCTAAATACATAACTTTTGCAAGGGACTTAGATATACACTATGTCTAGATACATAGGAGACACAATGTATTATTTAGTACATGTCTCCATTGTGTCTTGCACATTGCATCTATTTTCTAGGAACTACCTTCCTCACAGAAATGATGCAATTCTATAATAGTGTTCATTCAAATATTCCTAAGTTTGATTAAATTTGTATAAAAGATAGTAATAGTTAACATACTAAACATGTATTGTTATATTCAAAATGGAATATATTTTCATGTTATATCTATTTAAAGTTATAAATTGAATTAAAATGAAAATAGTCCTTGACTTGAGCCAAACCTAGAATTATATATCCTTTCTAGGACGGAGGGAGTACAAAAATTTCTAATAGTGCCTTACGAGGAGTATACCAAGCATCTGACATTTGATCTGACTAGGACATGTACCCCAAAGCTTAGTAGGCGGAGCAAAAATATGAAATTTTCTTTGTTGACCATTTAGTTGATATTAAAAATTTTCAATGAAATGACGATTTAATCTAACTAATATGCATGTCTGTCAAACAAATTAAAATGTCCCATTAATTTCACACTAGAAAATGTTTGTTGAACAGTTTCTGGGAAGAGGCCGGACATACGAACAAGACATGCATGGATCGGAGTGCCGCTTCGCTTCTCTTGTCTTGATCCGTGCATCTGTTGTGCACTTAATGGGACATTTTAATTTGTTTGGAAGTGCTTCAGCCGTTCAAGTTCAACCACGGATCGTATATACCGTGTATATTTTGCCTCTTTGGCTGACCAGCATGTACGTGTCTATTATAAAAAAAAAAGCATGTACGTGTCTACATGGAGTAGGTGTTTTTCATTTTTCATCATTTATATAACAAACAAAAAAAAAACACAGACACCCACACACTAACGAAGGGGAATAAGAAGGGGAAAAAAACACAGAGAAACAAGATGAAATGAAATCACTTAATGGGACATTTTAATTTGTTTGGAAGTGCTTCAGCCGTTCAAGTTCAACCACGGATCGTATATACCGTGTATATTTTGCCTCTTTGGCTGACCAGCATGTACGTGTCTATTATAAAAAAAAAAGCATGTACGTGTCTACATGGAGTAGGTGTTTTTCATTTTTCATCATTTATATAACAAACAAAAAAAAACACGTCCGGCGGCGCATCGGCTTCGTGCTTCACCAAGGAGAACGAACTCTTCGTCGGCCGCGTCGCCCCTCCCTCCTGGGCGAGGCCGTCACGGGGAATGGCATCCTGGCGCAACTCAACCTCGAGACCGGGATCCCCATCACCGAAGCCCAGCCGCTCCTCCTCTTCTTCATCCTCTTCACCCTGCTGGGCGCCATCGGACGATTCGTCGACGACACCACCGGCCTCGAGCGCGCCGTCATCCCGCCCGGCAAGGGCTTCCGCGCGGCGCTCGGCCTCGCCGAGGGCGGACCGCTCTTCGGCTTCACCAAGGCCAACGAGCTCTTCGTCTACCCGCAAAAAAAAAAAAAAAACGAGCTCTTCGTCGGCCGCCTCGCGCAGCTCGGCAACGCCTTCTCCCTCATCGGCGAGATCGTCACGGGAAAGGGCGCCCTCGCGCAGCTCAACGTCGAGAGACCGCCGTCCCCGTCAACGAGATCGAGCCGCTCATCCTCTTCGGCATCCTCTTCTTCTTCTTCGCCGCCATCAACCCGGGCACCGGAAGGTTCGTCACCGACGACGGCCTCCAGTAGCACTACTACTCATCGATCGATGACGTGAAGATGCTTGACCGAGACGAGCTCCTTCAATTCCTTCCTACCTGTCACCACTATGCATGCATGCATAATTAGGAATCCGTCCAGTCCAGTTGTTAGATTATAATAATATAAATAAATAGTAGTGCTAGTTTTTTTTACTACTACTAGTAAAAAAACCATCGGTGGGAGTGAAACCATGCCACTCAACCTGCACTGCAGTGTGTTATTTATTACTGTCTTTGTGTACCATACTACTATCAGCTATCACTGCCACTCTATCAGTCAGAAACACAAAGCACCAGTATCCATCAGTTGTTGCTAGCATGGCATCTCATGAGGTTTGAGAATATATAGGTGATATCCTTTATCTATAACCAGCGACAAAGAGGATTGAAAGAAAAAGAAGAAGCTCTAGCAAATTCCCTTTTCAATCTCCTTTGCTTAGATTTTTTTTCTTAATTGAGAAAACCATGACATTACCATATTATTCTTATTATTTTAGGATGATCTCACGAAGCGAAACATGATGGTTTTGTTCGTGATTTCTAGAATAGGATGATTCCATATGATTGTTTGGTTATGAGGATGGAGCCCTCTCTCTTTCGTGTTTGTAGGAGCAATGGAGAGGGAGGAAAACCCCACTGCACTGTTTGTCAACCACCGTTCGTGTACTCCAAGTGTCAGCCACACAGATCAAAGAGCATGGCCTGGCAGCCTCAGTGTAGCAAGGTGCCAAGGACCTGAAGGTGGAGGCGCGACCAACCTAGGGTGATGGTTTCATCCCACATGTTTTTTTAAGAAAGGTTTCATCCCACATGTTACCAAATCAAATACTTCATCTTGGTGTTTGATTTGGTTTCATCCCACATGTTACCAAATCAAATACCAAGATGAAGGTGGATATCTCTGTCCGGCACTTCAACCAAATGCTACTGAACTCAATGGGTTCATAGCGAGCAGAATGGGTACATTGACGAGCACAACCCCAGCCTAGGCACGCTATGTAACATTACTACTCCCTCTGTTCTAAATTAGAAGACATTTTTTTCATTTCTAGATACATAGTTTTCACTACATATCTAGATATAACTTATATCTAGGTGCATAGCAAAAGCTATAAATCTAGAAAAGCCAAAACGTACTATAATTTGGAACGGAGGGAGTACATTAGTATAAGCTCTAATCTGTAGTTGGTTGGCATTAGGGTTAGGGTTTAGGGTGTTGGATTTACCACACAAGGCTTCCACCAACCAAAGGCCAGTGATGTGCATCACAAAATCTCACTATCGCCACCCGAATCTTCCGGTCAACTTGACGCGATGTACACTATGGAGCTTCTCCACATGACAAAGGGGGTCTCCTCATCGCCCACACACCGATACGACGCTGCTCCACACCAAGAATGAAGGGTCACCACTCGAAGGCCACCACTCCTTCACCAGAAGGTCACAACAGACCAATCTCTCAAAGCTCTCAAACTCTAAGGAAGCTCACGATAATGAACTATAATGTCTATCCTAGTTATGGATGTGATCTTGTTTTTGGGGCACTCCATCACACATAAGCAAGTGAGGCAACCTCATATATATAGTCCCATTCCCTCAAATAGAGCGATGGAAAACTCTATTACTTTTCTGAACACCACTGTATGATCCACTGGGTTGTTCTAGATTCTGCACTCGATCATCCAATGGGGTATATTCTTTAGCAGACCATTTATTCTTCAGTCACTGACACTACGACATCTTCACTAGATGACCCGCCACCTTGTGCACTGTTGTCCATCGCATCATACGATGGGGTATCCTACTATTGTTCATGATTGTTGTCGCAGTACTAAGATGCACCAGATGATCCGCTGGAGTGCTCTTGTACGACATCATATCATCTGGTGACATTGATCTTCAAGGTCTTCAGTTGTACCAACTCTCTGATGATCACCAGATGATCTATCAGGTGAATTTTGTCTTCACTGTATCATCAGATGGGCACAATCCTCTGTGGCCTACCTTTTGGGTGCCACCATATGATCCGATGAGCCTAATCAACTGATCCGGTGAGCAATCTTTGTCATTTCATCTTTGTTTCCACTGAGATTTTGATCAAACTTTAACCTTCCATCCCTAGGACCTTTATAGCTTGTTTAACACATCTTTAGCAGACATGTTAGTACTAGGCTTGTGTTGCATTTCTCGAGGATGAGCTTGATGCCTACCTTATAAAGGTTGTTGAAGATCATCTCCAATAGGTCTATGGTGTGAGTGATTTGTTACCTACCCTTAATGCTAGCGCCATCGATGTAGATTTTCTTTTTTTTTCATCCCATCTGGTCTCTAAGAGCCTTGTTGATGAGCCTTACTAGAGTTGCTCTAGCAATGCACATATGAAATGGCATTCTGATGTAGTACTAGTAGCACACTGCATCAATGGTAATGAAGCTCAAGGGCACACCATGTTGAGAGTGGTACACTCCATCAGTGGTTCACCCATCCTCCCCTCTATTTTACATTTTTTTATTTTATTTGTCAGCTTTGACCGGGAATCCCCCAAGAGATATCCGCGCTACCTCATTTGTTTTTGGTAGATGAAGAGATGTCGATACGTCATTTCAAGTCTGCAAATATAAATGTGTTGACCACAGGAGGAAATCCTTGAGATATATGGGGGTTGTCCGCTACTAGTTTTGACAGCAGCAGCGGCTGCTGCGGCTGGTTTTGCGTGTCACAAAATATTGTTGCTACATTGAAAATCTAAAGCTGTATGGCTACGCAAACAAGCAGCTGAACAGGGGTAGGTGGGTGTCACCTAGAAAATCGTATCTACTAAGTATTAATGCTAGGGTGAATATATTTCACACATTCAATTAAAAATAAGTTGGATTCTCAAATTTCAAACTATAGGCACTTCTACATAGCTCACATAAATTGTGGTTTTACTCTAGCCATGTAAAGAAATGCTCTAAATAAAGCAATTTTACTAATCCATTTTGTGTGTATACAAGGAAGGTGGTAACATCCATTGAGTTAAATAAGACTTTTGCTATTTATCTATTGACAATTTTTTTTACTAAATCTGTCAGATCTCTATACATTTGATTGTGCCTTAAGATTTGTACTACAGCTAGCTACTGGGTTGCATTTATAAAAAAATCTGACAAATTTGACTACATAAAATCTATCAACAGATAACTAGACACTCCAGTTAAATAACTTTCTTAATTTTTTTGTATATCCTGGTCAATGCTAATCAATACACCATATCTCCATAGATCCTACCTACCTGCATCTGTATGAGCACAAGCCTCTCCTTCCTTCTCTAGCTAGGCCTAGGCGCATCTGTCTGTCTTGCCCAGGCTTGCCTCTATATATCTACCTACCCAGTCAGTCTCTCCTTTCCTCTCACACCATCACTATGGGGGGGTCAAAGCAGTCAAACAAGGTTTTGCGGGTGTGGGAAATGCTGGATGCCAACGATAGGGCTCGTAGGGCATACAAGCGGGTTCTCGCTCGTCCAACCATGCTAGAGGTTGCCAGGAACGTGATTTGCCTCCTCCACTGGCTGGAGACGACCATGGGCATCAAAGTCCTCCAAGAAGTGTCAGTCATGGAGATGAGCAGAGACCCCAAGCTCAGTCTGCTCATCAAGGAGGCAGATGGCCTATACAGCTACCTCCTTGATGGGCATGACGCGTTGCCGGAACCCCTCGTCTGTAACATCCCGACCATCGTGTCCCTCTGCGGTGGAGGCAGGCTGGTCGACTTCAGATTCTTCAAGTTCCACAAGGACCTCATCGCACGTGGTGTGGCCATGATTCCGGACACCGTCGGGGCACTCGTATTCAACGAAGACCTTCACGCGATGTTGTGTCGTTTTGAAGACGACGTTGACTCGAGTGTGACAACCCCTAAACCTAAACCCGCGCCAGCTCCAGAGCTGACGGAGCTGTTCGTCCCTGTGTCGACGACTCCCCCTGAGGACTCGAGGACGGTGTTCCTTGCCTTCTTCGTGTCTGAGGGTGGTAAACCCCATGGTATAACCTCACAAGACATCGTCGACCACTATAAACGGTATGTGCTGATGGAGTTGTATCTCCATGCTCTGTTCATTTCTGAACTGCTAGTAGGAGGATTAGTTTCATGTGTGCGCGGGGGTCAATTTTTGTGCAGAGTTTTTGGGTTTCCGCGTCACATCGAGCGCGTTGAAATAGAGCAGCCATGCACAGGCCAGGACTCGAAGCACGGCATCATTTTGTTCAAGAGCCCGGAGAATAGGAAGGAGGCCATGTTCGAGGAGACCTCATCATTCTTTAGGATCAAGTCGCATGACATTTGGATGCAGTGCTACATGCCTCCGTTCTAAGCTCATATATTGAATCAACTACTATATGTAACCAATTCATCGATCTGTCATTGGTTGCTGTTTGATTTGGCAAATAATGAAGTTTTTCGGTTATTGTTTTCGGGTTGAAATTTCTAGTCGATTTGGATCGATCCTAATATGCAATGCAAGCTACACATACAAAATTGTCACCGCTAACTTGTTTGTTGATTTCAAGTACTAGTATTATTAATCATGCATCGTCTGATTTTCTATATCCTCACCTTCTTGCCATGGAATCCGATCCTACAATTTCCTTCTCCTTGATCGTCTACACAAACTTAGGGTCCCTTTAGCAGCTCTCTCGCCACTCCGCTCCCCGCAAGAATCAGCGGAGCGCTGCCAAACGCCTCTACTACGCGCCGCTCCGCTTGGGAATCGCTCCCAGTGCTCCGCACAAATTGCACGTCGGGTGGGGAGCGAAAAAAACCCGCTCCCCACCACTCCGTACCGCTCCCTCGTCTCCCCGGCGTGCGTCCTCGCCTCCAACGCACCCTTGTCCGCCTCTGACGCCCTCCACCGCAGCTGCGGACGCGCCCTCCTCTGCTTTCGCCGCCGACGCGCCCTACGCAGTTGCCTCCTGGCATGGAGCGTGAGGGAGTAGTAGCAGTGGGAAGCAGGAGCAGGAGCGGGTGAGAGTGGCTTGGGAGCGCTGCCAAAGGCGCCCTTAGAACTAATCAAGGAGCTAAAGTTGATTGATGGTCAACCGTTTGCGCCCTCTACTTATTGCCACATTTGAAATATTAAAATAACCTCCTACGTATCCATGCTTTTGCCATTGTTGACCTGCTTCTTCTTGGATCTTCTTATTGATGTCTTCAAAGGCCATATAATACTTGCCTGATAGTATCTCTAAAGTTGTCCTTATGATGCTTTTAGGATCAATCTCGAAAGGGACATGTATCTTACCGGCCATAGTGGCCGATTTATCCATCCCCGACGGAGTCGCCAAAAGTGTTTTGTCACTAATCCGATCCCACACTAAAAGAGGTAGATCGCTTGAATCGCGCGAATGATTGACTCACAGCGAACCTAAGAAAACCAGTTAGACTTGTTTTGGAAACCGGCCAGACCTGTTTCCATAGATTTCCTGAGAAAAAACTAAGAGCCCTCGCACCAAGGGTTGTTCTAGAGTTGGAAGGCTACCTAAAACGCCCACAAACACCATCGATCTGAGGAGTTCGTAGAACAACAAATAATATGTTTGGAAATGGTAGAAAGTTAAGTCGTATCATGTTTTGATCCATCGGATACACTGAATCGTTAGTGACCCTTCATGTGTACTCCCTCTATCCCAAAAATATTGCAATTCTAGGACCAGGCTCAGAAACCAAGGTAGTTGGTAAATGACGAAAATGCCTCTAGGAATGACAGATGGTCTGGCTTTGCAGCTCTATTCAGTACGTATGGGCTTCAAACGTGTGGAAGGGTGAGCGTCCACGTCTGTCTGTAAGGCTTTTGGGTTTTTATGGCTACGGTGCCTTTCTTTTACGTGAGAGGTGGATACGTGTCCAGTGATGGTGGGTTCTGTACCCCCGCTACCTTTACCCTATTAGCTATATGAGCGTTTTTTTGTTAGACAAATTTCAAACCGTAGAACTGCAGTCTTTTTGGAACGGAGGGAGTATGTGGGAAGGTCTTGTGCTCCATTAGAAGTCAAAAACTTTTATGAATCCCGTGCCAAAATACAACTCCTAACTTGGATCTAGCTGTCAAAGCTCAAAGGTAAGGTGGCCGGTTTAGGAAATTGGCCTGGAATTCTCTCATCTGGGCTCCAGTTAGGCATCCTACATCTGCATATCTATCGTCTTCGCGAGGGTTACACAATAGTAAATTCAAATAATTGATTTAAGGAAGTCTTCAATACAGGTCGGTTTTCACAGCACACCTGGTGTTAATCCATTCGAGGTTTAACTTGAGGCGCTGGGTCTCGAGACCGGTTCTATCATCGCAGCCATGTCATCATGGACGAAAAAATCACCGGCCCCCTAAGGCCTTGTTTTAGTACACTTTAATCCTTCCCTATCCATTTGTATTGGGCTATTGAAAACCAACCCTAAGAATGTTAATATTATCGTTTGTTTTTAGAATAAATCTTGGAATGGCAAGGTCCCACCACAAATGAAACAGAAGACGCATGGATCCTGACCAGGCAAGGCAGGCAGGGAGGTAGGACGCAGGCGATGCATCCATCCATGCACTCGTTGCGCCCCTCAGTCTTGGCTGTCGGATTCATCGTTGGTGCGCGCATGTGGAAGCACCTCTGCAGGGTCTGCATCTCCACTCCATCTCCATATATACTCTAGACAAGAGAGGGATGGAGGAATGACCTGGCTCTGGATGCAAGCATGAATTGAAACTGGAATTAAAAATGAGGCGTGAGCTAGCCGACGCCGCAAAAGGCTACCCAATCTGCGTGCTCAGTCTTGTCATCCCGCTTTTATATATATCAGCTGCAGCTTAATAATGTATAATACTACTACTAAAAGTCTAATCAAGCGAGAAGCTTTGATCGAATAAATTGGCACTGCAACTGCTGCTGCTGCCAACTGGTCTTGTATTCTACGAGTAGTCTTTGGCCGACTTTCTATACTATGCTGCTGCTAGTCTATGTTAGTGTAAGCATGATGTGTTCCAGGGTCAGGGACACGCTGTGGTGCAGGTGGTTAGGCGAGTGCTACAGCAGAATTTGAATTGTGCTCTTGGTGGGAACGGTTGCTGCAGAAGGTGGAGCGTGGTGACCGCGCTCCAGGTTGTGTCTGTCAGTGTGTGTGTGTTTCTGTCAGTTTGTATCGAGTCATAACTTGCGTTTTTATGTTGTGATCGTGTATCCTAGCTACTGGTATAAGTAGTAGTGAGTTAAAGGTGTGGAGTAGCGCCTCAAGTCAAGTGTAATTTGCTCAGACCAGTTATCAATAGAAGGTGAAAAGGGGAGCCGACGCCCTGTCGGTTGCCGTGTGTCCATCTCAAAGTTCATGCGCGATCTTGATTCTAGGATTAGCCAATCGTGATATCTTGCTTGTGATTGTGATTCTGGTGCAACACGTGGTATCAGAGCCATCAATCCTTGCAAGTGCGTTGTGTAACCATCAGCAGCAGCCATGACTGGCAATGGAGGCAGCGGCGGGAGTAGCAGTGGCGGTGACGGCGGGCGGATCCCATACCCGCAGCTCACCTCCACCAACTACACGAGCTGGAGCATCCGCGTCCAAGCCATCATGGAGCACCAGGGTGTCTGGGAGGTGATGGAACCATCGGAGGAGGCGTCTGGATCGGACGCGACGGCGGTTGCAGCGGCGAAGGCGAAGGATCGGAACACGAAGGCTCACCTGTTGCAGTGTCTGCCAGATGACTTGCTGATGCAGGTCGCAACGAAGAAGACCGGGAAGGAGGTCTGGGAGTCGTTGAAGGCGCGCTTCATCAGAGAGGAGCGAGTGAAGGATGCGCGCCTGCAGACATTGAAGAGTGAGTTTGATGCATTGAGGATGAGAGAGGATGAGTCCATTGATAGCTATGCAGGGAAACTGACGGGGATGTCAGTTCGCTATGCTAATTTAGGCGGATCGCTTGATGATGTTACTCTGGTGAAGAAAATCCTTGATACTGTCCCAGAGCGCTTTATCAATGTGGTGGCCGGAGTGGAGCAATTCTTTGACTTAAAGAAGATCGCCTTTGATGAGGTTGTCGGGCGGTTGAAGGCGTTCGAGGAGCGCACCAGGCGGTCAGCGGGTGCCAAAGCAGATCCAAGTCAAGCTCTGTTGACTCAGGCGGAGTGGGAAGCCAGAGCAAAGAAGGCCAGAGGAGAGGGATCTGGATCGAACAAGGGCAGATCGCAGGATGGCGGCGGCCGGGGAAGAGGCCGTGGTCGGAGAGGCGGTCGAGGTGGGCGTGGTGGTTATGCAGATCGAGGGAAGGAGAACACTGATGGTGGCAAGAGAGATAAAAGCCACATAAAGTGTTACAAATGCCAACAGTATGGCCACTATGCCAATCGGTGCCCAGAGAAGAAGGAGGAAGAAGCACATCATGCCAGAGCTGAGATGGAGCCATCGGTGTTGTATGCAAAGTTGGAGATCAATGATCCTCGACAGAAGACTTCAGACAAGCAAGTTCAGAAGATGGTTTGTCTGAAAGGAGGCAAGATGCAACCAGAGCTGCATTTCACAGGTGATGGTGGGCCCACTGGAGAGATTTGGTACCTGGATAATGGTGCCAGTAACCATATGACTGGAGACAGGCAGAAGTTCAAGGAGATCGACTCTTCAGTCACTGGTAAGGTCAAATTTGGAGATGGCTCAGGTGTTGATATTTAGGGTTTGGGGTCAATAGTATTTCAGGGTAAGAATGATGAGCAGTGGGTACTTAGTGATGTGTATTACATTCCAAAACTTAGAGCTAATTTGATTAGTCTTGGACAATTGACTGAGATTGGGTATAGAATCATTTTGGATGATGATGTGATAACAGTATCTGAGAAGAATCCACATAGACTCATTATGAATGTGCAAAGATCTGGAAATAGGTTATATAAGATTGAGCTTAACACTATTGTGCCAAAATGTCTGCTAACTAGTTTGAAAGATGATGCATGGTTGTGGCATGGTAGATTGGGTCATATCAATTTTCAGTCTATCAAGAAGTTAGTGGAAAAAGAAATGGCAGGGGGGGTACCTTTGCTAGATCACCCTGAGCAAGTTTGTCAGTCATGTTTGGCAGCAAAACAGACTAGACAACCGTTTCCTCATTCAGCATGTTGGAGAGCAGATGAAACACTTGAATTAGTTCACATTGATTTGTGTGGACCCATTGATCCACCCACTGTTGGAGGGAACTAGTACTTCATGCTACTTGTAGATGATTGCAGTAGGTGGTGTGTTGTTTACATGCTGAAAACAAAAGATCAAGCAGTGGAAGCATTTGTTAAGTACAAGGCAGAAGCAGAAAATTGTACTAGAAATAAAATTAAAACTGTTAGATCAGATAGAAGTGGGGAGTTTCTAGCTCATGCATTTTAGGATATCTGTGTTCAGGCTGGAATCAGGCGCTAGTTTACTGCTCCATTCACTCCACAACAGAATGGGATTGTAGAGAGAAAGAATAGGACAGTAATGGAGATGGCAAGGGCACTGTTGAAGAGTATGAGTATGCCAGGGAGGTACTGGGGTGAAGCTGTCAGGCACAGTGTGTATCTACAGAATAGACTTCCAACCAGACCTATGGGTGATAGAACTCCCTATGAAGCTTGGAATGGCAAGAGACCTCAGTTGGGGCATGTGAGAGTATTTGGCTGTACAGGTCATGTCAGGCTAAATGCATCTCACTTGAAGAAGCTTGATGACAGAAGTGCACCTATGGTGTATCTTGGGGTTGAAGAAGGCAGCAAAGCTCACAGGATGCTTAATCCAATCACCAACAGAGTTGTGGTTAGCAGGGATGTGGTGTTTGAGGAAGCAGTGAAGTGGAGCTGGGATGCTGCAGAATCAGAAGCGTTTTCTGAAATCAGAGAGGAAGCAGATGGTCAATTTGTTCCTCATGTCACTATGGGAGGTGTAAGTGGTGAAAATGCAGTGCATGATCATGGTTTTGATCAGCATGATGATTCAGGGGGAGCAATTGGTGCTGGACACAGTTTGGATGCAATGACAGACAGTCTGTCAAACTCTGTCCAAAATCCGACAACAGGTTCACAGACAGCACAGAGCTCAAGTCTAGGTTCGGTGCAGGGATCAGGCTCTGGAGGAGGTGAAATGGAGGTAGATGGTGAAGATGAATCTCCAGATGGTCACCAAAGATATAAGAGTCTGAATGATATCTATGAATATGCTCCTGTAGCCGAATTACAGCCTGAATCAGAAGAAGATGATAGTGAAGAGGTAGCTGCATTACTTGCAGTGATGGAGGAACCATCATGTTTCAGGGATGCTATTGACAACCCAGAATGGGTGTAGGCCATGGACAATGAGATGCAGTCAATATGCAAGAATGGAACATGGGAACTTGCTACCTTGCCAGCTGGACAGAAGGCAATTGGACTGAAATGGGTTTACAAACTCAAGAGAAATTCAGAGGGAGAAATTGTCAAACACAAGGCAAGGTTGGTAGCCAAGGGTTATGTGCAGAAACAAGGTGTTGACTTTGAAGAAGTGTTTGCACCAGTAGCAAGACTGGATACAATCAGAATGATACTAGCATTGGCTGCAAATAGAGGATGGGAAGTTCATCACCTTGATGTGAAAACTGCCTTCCTAAATGGAGATTTGGAAGAGGAAGTGTATGTTGCACAGCCTGAAGGTTATGTTGAGAAAGGCAAGGAGAAAATGGTTCTGAAGCTCAGCAAAGCTTTATATGGTCTAAGGCAAGCGCCAAGGGCCTGGAACATAAAGCTTGACAGAAGTTTGAAAAACATTGGGTTTAGCAAATGTGCTAGTGAAGCAGCTGTGTACAGGAGAGGAGTTGGGAAGACAGCAGTGATTTTGGGTGTGTATGTGGATGACTTAGTTGTGACTGGAGGGGATACTTCAGAGATTGCAAAGTTCAAACAGCAAATGACCTCACAGTTTGAGATGAGTGATCTGGGCAAACTATCATATTATCTTGGAATTGAGGTTGAGCAGCATGAGGACTTTATCACAATTAAGCAAGCAACATATGCAAAGAAAATTTTGTCTCAGTTTGGAATGGCAGATTGCAATTCCACCAAATTCCCAATGGATCCTGGAGCTAAACTTGATGAAGATAAGGATGGGGCAAAGGTTGATGCCACTGATTACAGAAGGATCATAGGTTGCCTCAGATACCTGTTACATACTAGACCAGATTTATCTTATGCAGTTGGTATGACAAGCAGGTTTATGGAGAAGCCAACAGTCATGCACAAGAATGCAGTCAAACAAATCATGAGATACATCAAAGGAACATTGGAGTTTGGGTTGGTGTACACTCAGACTAAAGTTGATGAGGTGTTAGAGGGATACTCTGACAGTGATGTTGGGGGTGATTTGGTTGGCAGAAGAAGTACCGGTGGCATGGCATTTTACCTGAATGAGAGTCTAGTGACATGGAGCTCACACAAAGAACCGAGGGTGTCATTATCATCATGTGAGGCAGAATTCAGAGCAGCAACAGAAGCAGCAAAGCAAGCACTGTGGCTGAGAACTTTGTTGAGTGAGCTGACAGATTCAAAACCTCAAGTTGTGACACTGTATGTTGACAATAACTCAGCTATTGCCTTGATGAGGAACCCAGTTTTTCATGGCCGTAGCAAGCATATAGAGATAAAGTACCACTTTATCAGAGAATGTGTGGAGCTTGGAGAGATACAGGTGAAGAGAGTTGGCACTAATGAGCAGAGAGCTGATGCACTAACAAAGGCACTGTCAGGGGTGAAGCTGGCAGTGATGAGACACCTGCTTGGCGTGCGCGAGGTTATCCCACATCAAGCTTAAGGGGGAGAATGTTAGTGTAAGCATGATGTGTTCCAGGGTCAGGGACACGTTGTGGTGCAGGTGGTTAGGCGAGTGCTACAACAGAATTTGAATTGTGCTCTTGGTGGGAACGGTTGCTGCAGAAGGTGGAGCGTGGTGACCGCGCTCCAGGTTGTGTCTGTCAGTGTGTGTGTGTTTCTGTCAGTTTGTATCGAGTCATAACTTGCGTTTTTATGTTGTGATCGTGTATCCTAGCTACTGGTATAAGTAGTAGTGAGTTAGAGGTGTGGAGTAGCGCCTCAAGTCAAGTGTAATTTGCTTAGACCAGTTATCAATAGAAGGTGAAAAGGGGAGCCGACGCCCTGTCGGTTGCCATGTGTCCATCTCAGAGTTCATGCGCAATCTTGATTCTAGGATTAGCCAATCGTGATATCTTGCTTGTGATTGTGATTCTAGTGCAACAGTCTACGTACTGTGTGCTTTTGTAGATGTTAGAAGAAATTTGTTTACCTTTCTTGTAGCTTGTGTTTCGTCCCTACTCTAACCAACAGTACCGGAAATAAAGATGTTGAGAAGGGGAAAAAAAAGAAACACCTCAGAGACTAGACTATTGTCCATTGTTAGTCAGTCTCCTCTCCGGCCAGGCGGCTACAAGTGGGACTAGACTAAAGACGGTGATCTTTGTTCTTGAAACCGTTGAGAAATTAAAGTGACGCTCCACTCCACTCCACAGTTGCATATATTCTACAGTAGTGGTACACTGCTAGTATATACCAACTGCGTGCAACTTGCTTCGCATGTAGGAGTACATCAGTACTAGTAGTGCCATGCATATTCCGTGTATATTCAGGTGTCTATTAGATGCAGAATCCTGTGCTATTTATTTCTGGTGAATGAATCTAAATAATCTAGCTAATCTAGGGAGCAGGTAAGCAGTGTGTGTATATATATTATATATTGTGAATGAAAGCGATGGTCGCCTCCAACCAACACCAGTATAGTGGTGGTGGGCTGATCGATGAGGCAGCTGGGCAAGGGCAAGGGCAGGGCTGCCATCATGTCATAATTAACCATTCCCTCTTGCTCTTTTACTACTGCTAGTATATATAGATATAGATATAATTAGGTCAGGCAACCAACACTAGTTGGTAATTGGAAATCCTATTCACAGAGAAGGAATGAAGGATGATAGATGTGATTGATTTTTTTTTGTCCTAGCACAGACACACAGAGCCACAGAGAGACAAAGAAGGAAGACATGAGGTGAGGTCCTTTTCGGTTGGTGTATGCATTGCTCATTTGCTCTGCTCTGCATGATGGTATAGCATTATTACTTACTTACTACAAGTGCGTGCCGCCTGGACGGCTGGACTGGATGGATGCACTGTCATCGTCATCGTAAACTACGACTAGAATACAAGTCGATCCCATCCGATCCAGCTTCAGCCTGCAGCCTGCTGCATACTAGTTACAGATCGAGAAAAAGAAAGAAAGAAACAAAGCAAATGGGATGGAGAGGGAGAGGGAGACCTAACACAAGAAAAGAAAAGAAAAGGCAGCAGCAGCACCTGCTCCGTCCGTCGTTCGACTGACTCAGCTCCACAAACAGGCCACAAGGCCACCCCACCACCCACATCCCCTTCCCCTTCCCCTCCCTGTCGTCTCTGTCTCTGTTTATTTCCGCCCGCCCGGTCTCCTCGTCGTCTTCTTCCTCCCAGCATCCCTCCCTGTTGCTACCTCCAACTCCAAAGGGAGCTGCAATCTGCAGCACCTGATAAGCCTGTGGTTGAGGTGCGTTGCTGCAGAGGGAGGCGAATCCATCGTCGGCAAGAGACGGGAGGAGAGGAGAATTATATTGCTTGTCAGATTATCATATCGCCAAGCCAAAAGCAGGAGGAACAGCAGCAGCAGCTCAAAGCAGGGATCCGATCCAATCCGATGGACAAGTACGAGCCCGTTCGTGAGATCGGGGCGGGCAACTTCGGGGTGGCCAAGCTCATGAGGAACAAGGAAACCAGGGAGCTCGTGGCCATGAAGTTCATAGAGCGAGGAAACAGGGTGAGTCGCCTCTCGTCTCGCCTTGCTGCTAGCTGCTGCTCTCTGCTCTGCTGCTGCTGTCGTCGTCGTCGTCTATGCTCTTCTTCTTCTTCTTCTTCTTATTCTTCCTTTTCCTATCTATCTATCTATGAATTCTATTATATGCCTGAAACTGAAACTGAAACTAGCCAAGCAGATCGACGAGAACGTGTTCCGCGAGATCGTGAACCACCGCTCCCTTCGCCACCCCAACATCATCCGGTTCAAGGAGGTGGTTCTCACCCTGACGCACCTGGCGATCGTGATGGAGTACGCGGCGGGCGGGGAGCTGTTCGAGCGCATCTGCGAGGCGGGGAGGTTCCACGAGGACGAGGCCCGCTACTTCTTCCAGCAGCTGGTGTGCGGGGTCAGCTTCTGCCACGCCATGAACATCTGCCACCGCGACCTCAAGCTGGAGAACACGCTGCTGGACGGCAGCCCGGCGCCGCGCCTCAAGATCTGCGACTTCGGCTACTCCAAGTCCTCGGTGCTGCACTCGAGGCCAAAGTCAACGGTGGGCACGCCGGCGTACATCGCGCCCGAGGTGCTGTCGCGGCGCGAGTACGACGGCAAGCACGCCGATGTGTGGTCCTGCGGCGTCACGCTCTACGTCATGCTTGTCGGGGCGTACCCGTTCGAGGATCCCAAGGATCCCAAGAACTTCCGAAAGACCATCTCGGTCGGTAATTACTCTCTTTTGTTTTTGGTCTCTCTGTCTCTGCCTCTGCCTCTGCCTCTGTCGTGCAAATGGAAACTGACATCTCCTCCTGCATGCAATTCGCAGCGCATCATGTCTGTGCAGTACAAGATCCCCGAGTACGTGCACGTCTCCCAGAACTGCCGCCACCTCCTCTCCCGCATCTTCGTCCAGAACCCGTACAAGAGGATCACCATGAGCGAGATCAAGACCCACCCATGGTACCTCAAGAACCTGCCGAGGGAGCTCAAGGAGGAGGCCCAGGCAGCCTACTACAGCCGCCGGGGAGGCGGAGGCGGAGACGCCGGCAGCAGCAGCAGCAGCAATGGTAATAATACCAATACCAATGCCGTGCCAGCCGCAGCAGCCTACTCGTCGCAGAGCGTGGAGGAGATCATGAGGATCGTGCAGGAGGCGCAGACGGTGCCCAAGCCCGCGAGGCCCGTCTCCGGCTATGGCTGGGACGCCGCCTCGAACGACGACAATGACCAGTACGAGGAGGAAGCAGAGGCCGAGCAGGAGGAAGAAGACGACTACGACAGGACGGTGCGGCAGGTGCACGCCAGCGGGGAGTTCGACATGAGCAGGCTCCAAATCTGACACGACCCCTCTCTCTCTCCCTCTCCCTCTTGGCAATTGCCAAGAAGCCACCGCAGCTTAATGTTAGCAGTCAGTTTTTGTGTTGTGCATGCTGTTAAATGCGCGCCTGTAACCCCGCAACGCTCCCCTGTTTTCAGTTGAGATGCATTTTTCATCTATAGACCAACATGCCAGTCAACGACACAATAATGCACATGGTATGCATGAAAGGCACATATTCAGTGATAGGACTATTTGATTCGATTCTTTCTCATCATATAAGAAAACAGAAGAAACTGCCACTTTGAATCTTCAGAAAACAGGTATCAGCATTTAGCCTCGACCGTGCGTAGACAAAAATCGATACTTGCACAAATAATATAGTCGGTCCTGATGCTTGCAACTTCATCAGCGACAGTCAAAGCTGAGCACCACAACCAAAGTCAGCAGAGCAAAGCAAGCCCAGACCATAAATAAATAAATAAATAAATTTTAATCGATCGATCGATCGATAAGCAAAACTCACGAGCTTTCCCATCTTTACTTACATCATCTAACGCCTCAACACTTCATTATGTTCCACGTTCCCTAGCAGGAGATGTGCTACCCCTAGAGCTAGAGGACAAGGAAATAATTACAAGCATAATGTGAGCGTATAAATGTTGAATTGTACAGGGCCCTGCTCCATGTTCTTCAGCAGGGCAGCAGCACAAAACCTACATGATCCAACCCTCCTACATGATCCAACCCTCCTCGTCGCCACTGCTAAAGGATTCCATCATATCACTCTCATCGTCCTCCCCTTCGTCATCACCCAAAATATCCATCAAGCCCCCTCCCCCTTCAAAGTCGCCGCCATCATCAATGAACTCTGGGTCATCTTCAATGTCATCCGAACTGGGGATATCGTCGCCACCATCTTCATCACCATCATCGCTGCCGCTGCTTAACTCTTCAGAATCTGTATCCCCTTCCAGCACTGGCGCAAGGAGAACATCATCATCGGAGTCATCATTGTCATCATCATCCTCATCATCGGAATCACCTGCGTCCTCTGGATCTGAATCATCATCAGTTATCCGCTTCCTGCCAACTTCGAACAAGCGAGCAGAAGAGAAAAGCTCCTGGTGATCGTCCATAGCAACCACCCCAATAAGAGAATCATTGGGCTCAGTGGCAAGATCAAGTACACAGCGGTCGATTTGGACGGTTGCAATATCCGAGTAGGTCACCGCATCAATCGTGCGGAATGCAGGGAAAAGAGGTTGCCTGACCCTACGAGCATTGATGGATGCTGTCACGTCCTCAAGATTACGCCTCAGGATGGCATAGATAACATCACCAGTTCCATTAAACTTTATTACTGTCTGGTCCAGGGAAGGGACACTCCTCAGAAGCTTAAACTTCCTCAGATCCCACACCTCCGAATTTAAGATCACCTGTACAATATTCAATAACAGATAAGGAGCCGAACACACTACCAACAAGTTCCTCTTAAAATAATGGCATGCGAAACAAATATATTGGTAGCAAAGCCACAGTGGATAAAATTAACCTTTCAGACCATTGTTCACCATCATCAATACCAATGTACTAAGATAAATTTCCACCACACTTAAGAAAATAGGTGACAAATGCACTATTATTTTCAATAGCCCACAGATTTTTCTTAATGCCAATTAATCAATGCTGATGATTTGTAAGGCTCTTGTTGTTTTGCTACTCCATGCACTCCTTGTTCTGCTCAAAAAAGTTATCTGTACATTGTTTACTGAGATACTTTGTTTGGGCTCAAAAGATAAGATTATGTTGAATCCAGAAACTCTGTTACTGAATAAAAAATGGGACAAGGTCGAGATACAATTGCATTAGCTGGATATGCTGCTGAACTAAACAGGTCTTCGAAGAGGGGAAGTACATCGAACAATCCTACTAACATACATGAGAGAGAAGTGATATGTTAAGCTTAGAATGCCGTAAACACACAATAACATGCTACGCGACAGATAGAAAGACACTACGGTTCAAAACATACAAGTAGACAAGATTAATTAGTATGGTTCAAGGAAAAAAAAACACACCTCATTTCCTGCTGGATGGAATCCACCACCACAGTAATCTGTGAACTGGTCAAACTGATGAACAGGATTTGGTCGCCTTGTATCCCACAGGACTCCATTCCAAAGCAACATTGTGTCTGAAGGACTGAAATGTATAATGGGTTGGATGTAACCCCGGCCTGAACCTGAACTGCTAGTGTTATCAGGAAGCCGCGTAGCAAGAGTATATGTCTGCACATCATACAACTGAACCTCCCGTTGAGCTGTATCAGTAGAAAGGGCAGCAAATGAAGTTCCAGAGTGGTTAAACCTAGCAGCTTTGCAGTCATCAAATGTGTGCAAAGGCCCTGCAGATACAGAGAAGGCATCCCAGATCTTAACCTCATTTAGGCTGGATGTGAGAATCAGCTCATTTCCACCAGAATATGCCGACTCCATCATTGTAACAAGATGTTGGTGGCACGTTTGAGTCTCTAGGAGATTTGCCGTGTTGCAGTCAAATATCCTTAATTCACCTGTGTGGTTACCAGCCGCAACTCGAGATGCATCTCCAAGAAATGTCATGCAAGTCAACAGTGATGCCTCATCACGGCAAACACGACACTGCTTGAACCTACTGTATATAAAATGACGATCCCTACGAGGTATCTGTATCCCACTAAATTGCCTACTTATCTCACGGCTTCCCACACGAGCAGCTATGTTTGCAGGTGCACTAAGGCTGCGACTAGGCTCAGGGCAAACATGAGGGTGCAAAAGAGAAAGTGGTGGCAAAGTTGTAACTGGAGCAGGACACTGGCGGTGTTGATGTTTCAAGTATTGTACAACCAGTGAGTCAAGTGTCATACGCTCCAAATTTCCTGATTGTTGATCATTCACACCAGGAAGTGCTGTAGTGGTCAACGCTCCTGGTGTGCCTTGAGAATTGTCCAAGTTGTCAGTAGAAACATTGTTGAAGTTTGTCCGACCACAATGAAATGAAGTAGGAGAATCTACTGCTACCGACAGACTTTTGCGAGTAGGAGCAGGAGTTTGGAATGCAGAGGGTTGGTACATTTGATCAGTTGTTGCAAGGCGCTTCGATGCCGATGCAGAATTATTATCCTTCACATCCACAAGCTTCCTCTTAAGTGGCAGCGACAGTGGTGTTTTATTCAACATTTCTGCATCTCCAGTATCAGCCGCAATAGGTACAGGACTTTTAAGGATGTTGCTTGCTCTGCTACCAGAAATAGGATGCGGAGACAGAGCTCTTTGTGAGAAACTGGATGAGAAGGTCAGTGCCTTTTTCTTAGATGAAGGCAGGATAGAATCTGTTTTCTGGGAAGATTGATCTGCCGACATATTTATTTTATCTGAGAGAAATCCCTGAACACGTCCAGAGGGCCACTGTTGCTGAACAGATGATGCTTCCAGGGCAGCAACTTGGTGGGCAGGAAGCACCGCTGCTGTCAATGGTAAAGGTGCAAGGCCAGCCTCCTTCTGGAGCATGGCAGCAGTGGCGGTGAAACCAGACCCAAGGAGATGTTCATGTATCAACTGCATCAGTTCCCTACAAACACCCAAAAAAAAAGAATAAGAAAAAAAAAGAAAAGGAAAGAACTCAAAGCTGCAAGATAATGCAATAGAGCAATCATACAGAAATCAAACCTCGAGTGGTAGGAGATAGGAGTAGCAGCAGCTATCCCAGCTCGCTCAATGCGCCTCAATGCTGGAGCAGCAGCATCAGTTGCTGCTAATGTTGTTTCTTTTCCAGAATTTGTCAATACCTGCCAAAGAATCATGTGATCATAGTACTCGTTTAACCAACCTCGCCTGTTTAGAGGGGTTGAATCTGCAAATTTATTATCTATAATCACATAAGATGAAAGCTCTTACCGCAATTAGTTCAATTGCCACTTGGGTCAGCTCAGCTTGCCATCTTCCACTATCGCCCCCAGACGTCTGGGCACTGGTATCACGGATCAGTTCTGATAATTTCTTCCCCACCTGAAACAATGAGTGGATAAATATCTTCAAGGTACGCATTCAAGAATTATTTGACAAAACTATTCGTCTTGAGCTATATGTAAAAGGCACAACCGCACAAGGACACATAAGATAGTAGTATGCCATCTGCGTTATCACAAAGCCGCAATGAAGAACAAGCCTGGGCGAATTAGGATTTTTAAGTCTTCAAAAGTATGCTTTTGAACACTAAATTTTCTCATAACATATTAGAGATTGCTAGAGAACATATATCTTGTTCAAAGATCCAGGAAACATGAATCTATCAATACAACTTGTATACACTAAACATGTAAGCAATTATACTAATTGGCGGTAAGAGCTGATAAAGATGACTTTTTCAAATGTTAATAGGCCCTATAAAAAAACAGAGGGAGCACTCAACTTGCAGTGGAATCATAGTTAACAATAGTTATGAGTTGCCACTGTGGTTTATAACACTGGACGTGAGATAACTAATGTTCTGTAGTATGCAATACCTGGAGCTTTGTCAGTATATGTGCAATTGTATCGTCTCTAGCCAGGCCAAGCAGGACACGGCAGGCAAGGGCTCGAATAGAATCTATAGCCACAGGATGTGTAACCATCCGAGAACCAAGAAGCTGTAAAAGAATTTTTATGCCATTATTGGCTCTTACAACTTCTCGAGCTTGACGGTATCCTTGTTCCAATTGAGCAGCAAGACCAGGACCACCACCTCCAACTCCTAACATTATTCTTCGATCACCGACTACTCCAGATGGCACAACAGGTGTGCTAGTTCCTTGATGCAAGGTATTGTTCCTTTCAGCAGGGTTGCCATCACCAGATCTTTCACGAGATTCACCCTGATTTGCAAGTAGATTCCTATCTGAAATACTTTTTTCAAAATTCTTATCTCTGCTTTCTGAAGCAAGCGCTTGCGCAGCTGCAGGTTGCTGATTGGCAGTCGACAATGGTTTGTTGCTGATAGAAGGAGGTGGGCATACAAGATTGACGAGGACATTCAGTGCTGGACAGATCACCTGATTCACAAAAAACAGTGAAAGTAGATTTTTCACAACCTTACCAATATCTTGGGTTAATAATCACAGGCCTACCAAATTTTGTGCAAACCTGCCAATACTTGAGTAGTCTTCTCACAAAACTACAAATTTGTGACCATTCATGACCAATCAGGCTCACATCAGTCATAGTTCATCAAATTTGACTTGGGCTCAGCTGGCCTCATGTCACTTACATGTGGGCCCAGCTGACCATGAAAGGAGAATGATCACAAAGTTGTACTTTTGTGAGAATGTACCCCAAGCAGTGGTGGGTTTGTGAAATGGGCACAGAATGACGTAGCTCAAAAGATAAGCAGATTTGTCAAGTTCACTGAGTGATAATAAGAACTGATATTTAAATAACACTTCAGAAATTATCAGGGAATTGCAAAGGTTATTTAATTCATACTCATATTTTCAAAGTGAAGCTGTACCTCATGATCAATATAGTCGAGACTTTTCACCGTGTCTAATAAGACAGCCATACCAGCACGATTGTTGCTTAATGTTCCCTGCACTATTGATTTGCGGACATGTGGCTGTGGCATAAGTGTTATGATGTGAAGAACTCCAATTGCATATTGAGTTAAGTCACGCAAATACCGATCACCATGTGCCTGAAACTGTGAATCAAATCAGGTTATTAACAAGCCCCACATAACCAAACAATGCATGTCTGCAGTGTGTTTTACCTTACACAGCTCGAGCATAGTCATGTGACCATTTGAGGCAACAAATTTATCCAACACAGGCCAACGAGCTCTCACAAGAGCAAGGCCTAACTTTCTGTCCCGCTGGATCTGACGAAAGACAGCATCCATAGCTTCATTGCTAATGTCAAAAGGTTTGTAGCCAGCTCTTGCACTAGAAGTGTTCCGGGCAATACTACGAATGCTTTTGCTTGGCCGAATGGAATCAACAAGTTGAAGGAGATGAGCTCTAAAGTATTGCCGTAGAGCAACACAAGTATGGTATGCAACTTGCTTCTCTGATGCAGTTAAAACTTCAGCAGGCGGCCGATCATTCCCTTGATTTACATTGGAGGATCCTGCTCCTCCAGAATTATGGCCAGACCTTCCAGATGCGCATCCACATAGGATATCGAGAAGCTTTTGCATCCCATCCCGGGCATCAAATAGATCCAGAACAGCTTTGAACACAAAAGCAGCAGCGAAAAAGATGGCCACATTTTTTCTAGCTAAATCTTGTGGGCACTCAAGAAGTTGAAGTGCTAATTCAACAACACTGTCAAGTGTGTCAGAGGAAAGCGCACAAACACGTTCCATGGTAGACTGCAAGCATATCAGAAGATTAGCATGGTAGAGAAGTAGCAGATCAGCGTTAAGATTGCATGAACAAGTATTGTTGTGTCTACCTGAAGAGACCCGAAAGTGAATAAGCAGGCAGAAAGACCCATATATGTCGGGGTAATTCTAGGAATAGAGAGGATCTTCTGAATACCACCACGATCAACAAAGAGTGCAGCAAATTTTCGATGGGCAGCCAGTGCACAAATTAATTTAAGGACATCAGGGAGT
Source organism: Saccharum hybrid cultivar R570 (assembly GCA_038087645.1). Classification (NCBI taxonomy): domain Eukaryota; kingdom Viridiplantae; phylum Streptophyta; class Magnoliopsida; order Poales; family Poaceae; genus Saccharum; species Saccharum hybrid cultivar. Next base: position 44,346,312 of record JAQSUU010000534.1, read on the forward strand.
TGAGCAAAGTGGTCATGTCCCTCCTGGTCTTTCATGCTCCTTTGCAATAACATGAGGCAAACATCAACACCTTTTTCATGGAGAACAGGACCCAAAGCTTCAACATACTCTCCCAAAATCTGTAGACACTGGATGCTATATTTTTCTCTAAGTTGTAAGAGCTGTGCTTTGTCACTGATAACAAAATTTTCCAAATCCTGGTCTTCACTGGTTTGGACAGCTTCTTCCACTGCATGCTGTTCACCAACTTGATTTGCACTTCTGTAACACCAAAGTGAACTCTCAGATAAATAACAGATCAGTGACAGAAAACAATGAGAAACATAATGTGCATGTGTGTAAGCATTTCTCCTCATTACCGTGAGACACTAGTTGACACCGCAGCCTCAACAACAGCAGATGCAGCTTTCTCCGCCGCTTCTACAACTGCATCACTATTATTTTCGCTTTTCCAAACCTGCAGAAGTGTAGCGCTCCAATAATAAGACATAGTCACTAATGAAATACTCCCTCTGTTCCAAATTATAATTCCAAATTATCAACTTATAATTTGGAACGGAGGGAGTATGAAACAGATGCTAACAAGCTATCTGCAAGTTCAAAGATGTCTTTTTCCATACCTCCAAAGCAGCAGATTTCACAAGCTCGGCAGCAGCATCACCTGCTGCTTTCACAGCTTCATCAGGTGCATTTGCAGATCTGGCCTCAGCCTCAGCGGCTCTCACTGCCTTCAAAACAATGTCAGATATATCCTTCAAGCCAATAATGCAATCCCTGAACCGATCTTCGTATTCTTCTTCAGAAATAGCGCTAAACGACTCGAGGCCTGCAGATCTATTGTTCACATCAGTTGCCTTCTTTGGGTCATCAATCCTCACCACATTCCTGTCTCTAGTAGACCGACCTCCTATTCTCAATCCAGAGGTTGGAGACAAAGGTGTCATTTCACACTCAGGCAAGCTGTCTCCTGCTTTTCCCTTCACTCTAAGTCGGGAGGGGGGTCGACCCAGCTTTCTTTTCAACAGTTCGCCATTTTCGCTGATCTCTTCATCTTTAAGAAGCTTCGGCACAGAATTCTTTTCCCCATATTTTGACTTTGCGTCACAACCACTTGTGTCATTACATCGATCATTGGTCCAATCAGCCTCGGGGGCATCAGAATTATCCAATGAAGCAACAGTGTCAACCAATGACCTTTCTCCATATGCTTGCCTCATTCCAACACCAGGCTCATTGTCCTTCTCTGCTGTCGGGTTGGTTAATAATATTCCATACCCAACCCTTGTTCCATCCAATCGAGAACCATCTTGGGCCAGACGTGATTTACCCCTACTATCGTCTCTGCCTCGAGGATACTTGGTGTCTTGTGGATGATTAGCATCTCTCTGAGAAGATGAGGCATCCCCAAGGACTCTTATGCGCAAAAAGCGCATGAGCTTTGCTGATACGCCCAAAGTCAAGACATCCTCTACCAATTGCCCACCGCTGAGGTGAAAAATTGAAACATGCAAAAAATAGATGAATATCATAATGAATTCGGTAGTAAAAGGATAGTACTCAGTACCAGATGATAAATCAATGAGACACTAACAGTACCTGCACAACGCCATAGCGAGCAACCCGATCGCATATGTTCTCAGCATCTCAGCATCTGTGGGTTTATTTTTTCCTAGATACTTCCATTCACATTCATTAGACGCTTCAGGATCCTCTATCACCCACTTTTTAATATTATCTATGATAGTCTCTTCAAAGGCGTGTGGATACGGAGGCTGAAGAAAAGGAAGGCAGAATGAAAAGCTTAGCACAGTTTGGAACGGGTGGAATAGATTGAGAGCAGACAACAGAAAGAGTACACGACACAAATGCATAGAGGATAAGCTAACCGTCCAGGCAGAGTGACAGCTCAGGAGCAGCCTAGCAGCGGCAGCACGTACGGCAACAGAGTAGGAGGTGTCCGACAAGAACTTACAAAACACCAACTCATAAAACTCGTCATTGTCCTGTTGATAGGGTTAAAGTAGCAGTGCTTAGTTAATGGGCAAAATGAAATTACGCTGATGCATACAGAACTCCAGAGTAGGCTACACACCCGGAGCAAATTGGCCAGCTTCCCAATTGTAGATGTGCTCCTTGTGTTTGTGTTATTGAACGTTGGGTCAGCTGCACATAACTCAATATATCTGCAGAGGCAAACAAATAGTTAGGAGGCAATCGAACAAGTAAGTCTGCAACTCCTTGTGTTTGTGCCATTAAACATTGGGTTAGCTGCACATAATAACTGAATTGAAGTGTGAATGGCAGTTTTGCCTCGTAAGCCTGCAAGTCTGCATCCACATGGTAAAAAATTGAACTAGTTATTTGCATGAAGCCTCACGAGCAAGATGGCAAGAGTAGCCGATATCCGTGTGCCAGCATTTCAGTTTAGTATGAAGTTCCCTTTTAATCCAGTCAATGCGGTTAAGTTGGCCAGACAAGAGTACTTCAAATAAGGATAGGGATGTAGCTTCCCGCCTGGAACTGGGCAGGTAATATGCACATGCAAAGCAGAGCGAGTTGCTGCCATACGCACACTAGAGGTGGTGCAACCCGGCTCGGAGGCAGTGAGGCAGGGATAGGACAGCTAGAACGCCCTGGTATAGGCTAGAAATCAAGGGAAGCGGGAAGCAGCAATCTAACTAACAGGGAGGAGAATCGGCTCACAGGAATAGAACAGAATTTAAATGGAAGGAAGAGGAATGAAGGGAGGGGGAGAGTGAGGCACAGCAACACTGACCTGGCTTCGTGGAGCTCGCACATGGTGGCGAGGGTGTGGAGGAGGCGGGGGTTGGGGTCGAGCTCGCGGTCGAGGATCCTGGAGATGACGGTGTGGGCGCGGGCGAGCAGCGCATCCTCGTCCTCGTGCGGCGGGCCGGACCCGAGCTCGTCGGCGGCGGCGGTGGCGGTGGCGGTGGTGGCCTCCTTCTCCGACTCCGCCATTGGTGGTGCACCGGATTAGGATTAGGGTTAGGGTTTGGCGCTGCCTAGGGTAGGGTAGGAGGCTGCGTTGGTGCGGGTGGTGGGCGATCGCGAATTCGAATCGAATGGAGAGGAGGAGGAGGAGGAGGAGGAGGTTGGGGGGGAGGAAGAAGCCAAGAGGGAAGGGAAAGAGAGTCCCAACCCAAGTCGCGATGGGAAGGGCAAAGGCGGCGCTGCCGAAGAGGGGGCTCAGGCGCCCAGCGCAGCGCAGCCCGCAAGCAACCTGCTCTCGCGAACCTTCTCAGGCTTGGAATCCCTTGTTCGCTCGCCATGGGCTGGCAGAGTACCAGTGGAGTAGGGTTCAGCTCGGCCCACAAGAATTCGGCCCAACTAAGAATACGAACTAGAGGGGTTTTTTTTCTCTTTCTTTTTTCCTATCATCATCAATCGAAATTCCAAATCTCACTCGGTCACTCACCTGGCCAAAATTTGAAATCGAAATCAAAATTGAATGGGCCAACCGTGCACCAATTTACTCGCTTTATCAAGAGCCGACTAATTGAATGGCCAACTTGTAGGCTTAGTTAATGAGACATGTTGTGCTGTCAATACTTTTCAGTGAACGAATAGTGATTTCCTCTCGCAATAAATTAGCATAAGTCAAATTTAGTGAAACGAACAGTGTAGAGTTAGAAACAAGTGCATGCAGTTGCAATGAAGGTACAAATTGAAATCATGGGCGGAGAGAAGGGGGATGGGCAGGGGCCTGGATGCCCCCTCCCGCGATGACACTACTGTTTTCAAAAGAGCATATTAGTTTGAAAAAAGTCCACATCACCTCCTAAACTTTTGTGAAAGTTTGTTTTTCTTTCCTGAACTCTAAAACCGGGTAAATCATCTTCCTAAACTTTTAACACCGTTCGTTTGACCTCTCTAACCGATTATAAGCGGTTTTCAAAGTCGGTTTTGTCTTTGTCTTTTTTTATTTATTTCGGCTGAATCTTTGAAAAATTATAGAAAATCGTAGAAAAATCATAAAATAAAAAATCTAATTTTGTTGGACTCCACATGAGTAGCTCTACACAATGAACATATATATGATATGTTTTAGTACAAATTTTTTATTGTAACTTTAGTACAAATTTTTTGTTGTAGCTTTAGATATACGTTTTTCTGTACTTAATTCATAGCTACAGTTTTTATGGTCCAATTATGGTGAAATTTTTATGCTGGCCTAAATATTGTAGGGCTGAATTGTAGTAAAAATTTCATACTCATTGGATCATGTATAACTTAGTTATAGATTTATAAATACTTTTTAACAAGCGTACACCTAAATAAATCTATAACTAAGATGTACATGATCCAATGAGTAAGAAATTTTTACTACAGTTCAAGCATATAATAATTAGCCCACCATAAAATTTTTATCACAATTAGATCATAGAAACTATAGCTATAAATTAATTATAGAAAAGTATAGATCTAAAGTTACAGCAAAAAATTTGTACTAAAGCATATCATATTATATGTTCACTATGTAGATCTACTCATGTGCAGTCCAACAAAATTAGATTTTTCATTTTTATGATTTACTATAATTTTTTAAAGATTCAGCCGAAATAAATTAAAAAAGAAAAAGACAAACCCGCCTTTGAAAACCACTTATAACCGGTGAGGGAGGTAGAGCGAACGGTTTTAAAAGTTTAGGGAGATGATTTACCCAGTTTTAGAGTTCATGGAGGAAAAGCAGCTTTTCGCAAAAGTTAAAGGATGTAATGTGGACTTTTTCCTATTAGTTTCATACTAATATATATCACCACTACACCTCGAAAGTACGGCCCAACAAACCAAAGAGGAAAGCAAAGTAGTGATATGTCTAGGCTGAAAGGATCAAGATGCCCAAGAGAAGGGTGAATTGGTTTTTTCTAAAATTTATTGTAAGAATTAAATCCTACTAAGTCATAATTTACCCCTAGTGCCTATAAGTGTTCCTAGTGATTCCACCGATAAAAGTTTTACACCCTAAGTTCCAATCCAAGTCTAGCATGGTAATTCTAGGAATGTAAACCAAACAACAAAAGTAAAGCGAGAAAGTAAATTGCTTGAATGTAAAGGGTTAGGAACACGGTAATGTTTTTCCGAGGTATCGAAGAGTCGCCACTCCCCACTAGTCCTCGTTAGAGCACCCGCGCAAGGGTGTAGCTCTCCCTTGATCCACGCGAGGATCAAGTGCTCTCTACGGGCTGATTCTTTGACACTCCGTTGCGGTGAATCACCCACAACAGCTCACAAGATGAGTTGGGTCATCCACAAGCTCCGCCGGATGATCACCAAGCTCCCAATCACCACCAAGCCGTCTAGGTGATGGCGATCATCAAGAGTAATAAGCAAGAACTCTCATTTGACCACAACAAACCTAATGAGAAGGTGGATGCACACTTGCTACTCCCTAGTCACTAATGAGGGTCCTTAATCTTGGATTCTCAAATCTCAATTCTCACTAGAGCTCTTGCACTCTCTTGTACATAAAATACGTTTCTCAGCTGAACAAATGAGCAAGAGAGACTCAAATAGAGGGGTAGGGAAAGTATTTATACTCCCCCTCAACTCTCCCAACAGTTATCTTTGAAAACAGCAAATTTCAGGGCCAACAGACGCGTCTGTCGCTAACGAAGAGCGCGTCTGTCACGTGTAACGGAGTACAAACATTCGACTAGCCATTAGGGGCCAACAGACGCTGGGCCGCGTCTGTCGCCCTAGCACCAGACGCGTCTGTCGCGTGATCAGAGAACTCAGGGCATTCTGGACTGCGTCTGACGCACACCAGACGCGTCTGACGCTATGCCCTGAGGGCGTCTATTGCGGCCAACAGGGAGGGACGCGTCTGACGCTCTTCACCCCTGCGTATGTCACTCCAATTTCACTCAGGCCTCGCAAGTTCCATGCGACAGATGCTGACGTCAGCGTCTGTCGCTTTCGCCTTCAGTGTCTGTCGCCTGTTTGAAGGCCGAAACGACTTCCGATTCAAACACTTTCTAAACGGCTTTTGTTCGAAACAATCTCAGGGCCAACTTGGAGCTACCTAGTGCTAAGTTTGACAAGTGTGCACCACACTTAACTATTAGACTCACCTAGGTCAAGCTACCCATCCATGCCCCCCTTAATAGTATGGCCAAAGGAGAGAAACAAAAGTTCTGACGACTAATTCGAACGTCACTCAACTCCTCAACGTCCGGAACTAACTGTCCTTAACCTTGTCATCCATTCTTTGAAAACCGAAATGATTTCCATCGATAAGGGGCATGATCACCACATCGCCCATGATTGCCATTACCATGACCTAACATTCTATCGTCTCTACAAAACACACGTTAGTCATGATAATTAATCGTTGTCATCAATCATCGAAACTCACTCTAGGGGCCTAGATGCTTTCAATCTCCCCCTTTTTGGTGATTGATGACAACCCTGAGTATGAAGATAGAGATTTGAGGTTTTCAAACATGCTTGGTTCACATAAGCAATTGCAATAAGAACAAAGGAGTTAGGATTGCTTATGTGCTCCAAGCCAACATAGTGTACTCATAAGATGAAACATGAAGAGTTAGTACATAATAGCATAGCTCATAAGAAATCAGAGCAAAACACGGAAGCAAGACATTATGAGCTAGAACCAATCAAGTGACATGATATAATATAGACAAGATAACCAACATATCACTAAAGTATCTCACAAGCACACATGTCACACAATGCAAGTGCGAGAATTTAAACATGATAATGCATGATGCAAGAGAGTATCACACAAAAGAACCAAAACCCTCTCACAAAGCTCCCCCTAAATTTATATACTCTCTCTCCCCCTTTGGCATCAAGGACCAAAAACTAAGGATCGGAGGAAGGAGAAGCAGACGAGCCGGCCACAGGAGTGCGGTGAGCAACGATAAACTGATCTGGGGCATCATCTAGACTGCTCTCAGGAGACGGCTGTGGCTGTACTGGGGAGCCTATCGGACCCTTAGATACTGGAAGTGCAAGTGAAACGGTTTGGGTCTGCTCAGCGGTCTCGGTGGCTGACTGTGGAGGAGGTAGAGAACCGGTATGTCATCCATGTGACTCTGAAGCTGTAGCGGTCTGAGTAGTGGTCACCAGGGGCACGGTTTGTGTGATAGGAACCAAAGATGGATCCGTCGAAGCAACGGACGATGGGATCGACTTGGTAGTGCCCGTCCCTGTCACGCCCTTAGGAGCTGGAGCTGGGTCTGGCTGAGGCTGCGCTGTTGACACATCCGAGACTGAGGTAGCTGCCGTAGTATAAGTCGATGTCGGCTGCCTAGTAATCTGACTATAGCTAGCATGGAACTGACTCGAACCGGGTACGAGCAGCTGCGACTGTGTCAAAGGTGTGAATCCTGTCTGAATAGGAGTGAATCTTGGAGACACAAACAACTAAGGCACCTGGTGAAGTGGAGAAGTGAAAGCCTGTGCCTGCCTATCGAGCTGGGACTGACTCTGAAGCCCACTGGGCTGTGACACTGGAGTCGTCGGAAGGAGGCTCTATGGTAGCTGAATGCCAGCAGCCTGGATAAGCTGAGTGATCAGGCCTAAGTAGTGCTGCTGACTCTGCTGCTACTGTCGCTGTAGCTCAAGAACCTGCCTCTAGAACTCGTCCTGGCGAGCCTGTACCTGTGCTAAGGCAGCTGCGGTCTCCTGACGGTCCTGCTGACGATGTCGCTCTGCCCGCTCCTAGTTCTCTGTTAGTCTAGAGAGAATGGAAACCAAAGCGGGGTCGGTGGCTGACCCTGAGCCGCTAGCCTCTCTGTCGTGCGGGCGAGGAGAACGATAGGTAGGCGACGGCTGGTAGTCGTCATCCAAACTATCTGTGGGGTCTGAGTCTAGCTCAACCTGTGCTGCCCCTGCTCCCTGAGTCTCCAGCTGCTCTAACTCGGCCTCTGCAAGGCCCTGCACTGTAGCATCCTGCTCTGTGGCTGTCTCTGAGACTGCTGGCCTGCGACTCACTCTCACTAGTGTAGCTGTAACTGAGCGGACGAGCTGTGAGTAGTCATAGACGGGATACTCGAAGGTAGTAGAGCTCCACTCCTAAACACTAGCGGCAGGCATAGGCTGAACTCCCATGAAGATAAGAAAAGAGATCCAATGGGCATAGTTCATGTGCCTCTTCGCACTGAAGCTCTCATAAATAGTATCCTCCAGCTCGCATAACATCAAGTCCCATATATCAAATGGAATCCCCCTCACAAGGTGTGACAGAAGCCATTGCTGCAGTCGAGTGGTCCCGTCCCTGAAGTTCGGACGAGGAAGGATCGTCCGCCTGATGATAGCATCGAGCAAGCAAACTGGTGGTAGCATATCAATAGGTCTCCTGCTAGAACCCTCCCCGAAGTCACTACCAAACAAGCACCTGACAACGTCGACAGGTGGCACAATTCCGCCGTGAGCGTGCCTCGAGGGTTCAACGGCAGGGTAACACAGCTGGTGGAGACGAACTGTCTGGAGTGGAATCCTCAGCAGCTCTCTAGCTCTGGCACTGGAAATCTCTCGGTGCTCTCCTAAGAAGCTGAACAAGATCGCAGTGTGATCTGGGGAGATCCAAAGTGTGGCAAAGAACTCTCACACCCAAGACAACACGTAGGAGCCACTCCTCTGGACTAGGTCAGTCAAGCCAGGCACTGTTTGTAGATATGTGCGAACCTCCTCTCCAACCAGGTCAACTATACTTTGAAGTGGAATGACTCTGTGAACTGTGACTGGTACATTTGCATTTACATATGCCGTGTGAAAATCCTCCTGAAGAGCTATGAAGAAGTAGTCAACTCCCGGCTGCCTCTGAAGTAGGAACCACTCCTCTAGACTGACTCTGTGGAAACTCTATATCTGTCTAGCGGTAGCCCTCCGTAGGTCATAGTGAATGACCTTGGACTGACGAGGTCTAGGAACTGGATGACCCCCGCATCTGGGTCTCTCTGGTGCAGCTGCTGGTGTCGTCTGAGAACGCGTGGTGCATCTCGAGCGACGAAGAGGTGAAGACTGTTGCTCCTGCTCCTATGGCTCCTCTGCCTGAGCCTCGGTCTCCTCAGTGGTCTCTGTGCCAAGTACACGGTCTGAGAGCGAGACGCGTGTGTGTGAGTCTCCGATCAGTATCCCACTGCCCCTGCCACCCTTCTCGACCCTCTCTGCTGCTCGGGCAACTACTAAAACCTCCTCTGCCTCACGCTCCTCTCTAGAACGCTTCTTCCTTGTGAGAATCTTGCGCTTCCCTCGAGCCACCTCTATGATACGAGGAGGACTGTCACCCCTGTCACCTCCATCATCTCTAGGAGGGGCGCTGGAAGAACCCCCGACGTTCTTGCACTGAGCCATGGTACGAAGAACAAAACAGACCACTATCGCTGAAAGAAGCAAACAATAAGAAAAGGTCCCCCTGTCTCACTGCCCTGACAAAAACTCACTGTCAAGAATGGATGCCAATCTCTGGAGAACAACTGACACACTGACACTTTGAGAGATGGTGAACTGACGCCTTGTGAGGCTTGGCCTCAATCCACACCCGAGGGCTTGGCCCTGGGTTCACCTGCCACTGTCAACTGCAATGCAAACCAAATAGCCACACAATCCACTGGCATGGCTTGCTGCAAGAATTAGAATAGGAAGGTTTACATATACGTGACATAATTTTATCTTGGGATGAGATCATATTTGTAGAAGCAAGCTGTCGGTGTTCGAACCCGAGGGGGTCCTAGACCGACGAGTAAATGCTGCGTGTCCCTTTCCTGGATGGTGATGCAAGGAGAACACACGGGGGTTTATCCTGGTTCGGGCAAAGAAGGCCCTACGTCCAGCGGGGGGGAGAGAGGTTTGTATTTCCTTGCACCGAGGCGCTTGTGTAGGGGTTACAAGCTTGCGAGAGAGGGCGTCGAGCCCAAGTCTCAAAAGGGGAAAAGAAAGTACAAGATGAATGCTTGAGATGTTGATCTCGATCTTGTATGTGGTTCGTTGTTCGTCTGTTTTCTTCCGTGCCCCTTGTGGAGCCCCGGCCCCTCCCTTTATAGGGCGAGAGGTGGCCAGGACGATGGGGCCTTGAAACGATGTTTTGTCGATCCTTGTTTGAGAGGACTGTAGAGGCGTGCCCTAGGAATGGAAGACCATCCCTGGGCACGTGATGTCGTAGAGGATGAGGCGCTGAAATGACCCGGAGTGCCGCGCCATACCGTCCTTCCTTCCCTGTTGAGCCGTGCTGGGCGTCGAGGCCGGGTCGAGGCTGGGTCGAGGCCGAACGGATAAGTCTGAATCCCTGGTCCGCGGTGTACGGGCCTTGTCGTATCCTCCCTCGAGGGTAACTAGTGACGTACAGTGTGCGGTAAGGTGGGTACAGTGACGTTTTTCACCTCCCATCACGGGATGGGCGGTAAAACAGTGAAGACTGACACTGGCATTGTTCCCACGTCGACCACGCGCGCAGCCGTGCCGGTAGGTGGTAGTAGGTGATTGCATTAAATGCTAAGGTTTTTGTCCTGGGGTAGGTAAAGAGAGGGGTCGAGCGCCTCGACCAAGGCTCACGCGAGTCGGAGTGCTCCCGGTGGGCGATCGAGCCTCGTTCGGGTCGGAGCGCGGTCGAGGCCTCCCGTCGAGGGGGCCTCGTACGAGTCGGAGACGGGATGAGGTCGAGGCATCCCGTCGAGCCGGCCTCATACGAGGCGGACCTGTCGCGTGTTTTTGAAGTGGGTTGCGCTTTGTCGTGGCTTTAGTCGTTTTAGTTTTTTATTAGCGATGGATGTGGGTACCCCATACTGTTGGTACCGACAGTAGCCCCCGAGCCTTTAGGTGAGTGTGCGATCACTCTCCTAGAGGCTTTTTTGCTGATGAACTGGAGTCGTAGCGTCGTTGACTTCTCCGGTGGGGGCGCGCGAGCACACCCGCCGGGTGTAGCCCCCGAGGCCTCGGTGGAGTGTTGAAGACTCCTCCGAGGTCTTTTATTCATTTTATTGGGGAATGATTCGTTGCGGTCGAGCCCCCGAGCCTCGCGCGCACAAGGTCGATCAGAGTCCCGGCCGTCTTTTGTTGTGCGACCCTCACGCTCTTCCTTCAGGAAGGAGGAGGAGGGGTGGAGAACGCCGTACTACCCCGTTTGGGCGAGTTCCGACGATCCCCGGCGAGCTGCTAGCGGGGGAATTCGAGTGAGAGTCCGTACCCTAGTCGTTAGGGGTCGGCTTGTGGCCCGGAGGCGCTCTCAAAAATGCCAAGGAGTGGTCGTGTGGATGTCGGTTCCCTTCGACAGGATCCGAGGGCTCGGTGCCTCCCCCGAGGGGATTCCTACGTCGACCTCTTCCTTTAGCCTCGAATACGTCTTGGGGTGCCTCGAGAGCGTGGCTCGACCCCTGGCCATGTACGGGCGCACCCTTAGTCGTCCCTTGCTCCGTCGCTCGAGGGCGGCTGTCGAACCCAGGTCGAGGGCCAGCCTTCGCTCCCTCGAGACTTATGGTGGGTTCGGAGTTGCGGTCGAGCCCCCGAGCCTCACGCGCACGAGGTCGATCGGAGTCCCGGCCGTCTTTTGTCGTGCGACCCTCACGCTCCTCCTTCAGGAAGGAGGAGGAGGGGTGGGGAACGCCGTACTACCCCCGTTTGGGCGAGTTCCGACGATCTCCGGTGAGCTGCTAACGGGTAAATTCGAGTGAGAGTCCGTGCTCCAGTCGTTAGGAGTCGGCTTGTGGCCCGGAGGCGCTCTCAAAAATGCCAAGGAGTGGTCGTGTGGATGTCGGTTCCCTGCGACAGGATCCAAGGGCTCGGTGCCTCCCCCGAGGGGATTCCTACGTCGACCTCTTCCTTTAGCCTCGAATACGTCTTGGGGTGCCTCGAGAGCGTGGCTCGAGCCCTGGCCATGTACGGGCGCACCCTTAGTCGTCCCTTGCTCCGTCGCTCGAGGGCGGCTGTCGAACCCAGGTCGAGGGACAGCCTTCGCTCCCTCGAGACTTATACCGGGCTCGGAGCCCGTTTCCCAGGTATCTGGGAATATCCGTCCGCGGATCCTTCCCCCGCCCGTTAGCCGGGCACGTCTTTTTAGGAGGGGAGGCGAGATCAGCGCGGTAGTGGGCGACGTGGCGTACGGTTACGACGTGGGGGACGGCCACGTGCCCTGCTCCTGCGAGATTCAGGGGAACGATTAGGTAAGGGCATTAAATGCAAGAAACTGCTCCTACCTTTTCGCTCGCCCGTTGGGCTTCCATCGAGGTATAAGAGTCAGGCCCGGGGTTGGCTGGCGGGGTCGAGCCTTCCATCTGCTGACGATGAGGGCCTGTGAGCCAAATCTGGGCGCAGAGGCCCATGTAATAAGTTAGTGTTTAAAACTTTGGTCGTGGCGGCCTCGGAGGCCTTGAAACGCTCGAAACGTAAACTTGTACCGATCGTTGAGTTTTGTTTCGAGTTTTTCTTCCCTTTATTGCTTGAATCACGTTTTTACACGATTTACTTAGCACGCCGTCGCACCTTTGAGCGTAAGGGAGTGAGTGGAGGTACCGTAGCCCTGGAGGCGTGAGTGATCTCGCGGCTCGACTGCCCTCGAACTCTAGGGTGCTCTTGCGGCCTAGCGGATCGTGTAAGAACTTGATTCAAAGCGACCGGGGATGTATTCTTTTTCAAAGTTACGAACCGTTACTAGGTCTACTTAGCGCGCGGTCGCACCCCTAGGCGTGAGGGGTGAGTGGAGGTACCGTAGCCTCGGAGGCGTAAGTGATCTCACGGCTCAACGGCCCTTTGAGCCTTAGGGTACTTCCGCGGCGTTGTCGACTTAGGTGACAGTTCGGTTTTTTGAAAAAGGATACGAATTTTTTTGGGGACAGGGGGTTCCCCCCTTGTAGCCCCCGAGGGGGGTTTGATTCTAGGGGAGCAGAGTCGATCCTTCCTCATTGTTTGTAAAACGAAAGTTTGAACATCGCTATATTCTTTATTGACGAAAAAGAAATTACGGAGCCTCAAGGCTGCTTAAGGGAAAAAGCAACGTAGCTGTTCAATGTTCCAAGCGTTGGTGAAGATTTCGCCCTTCTCGTTGGATAGCTTGTAGGTGCCCGGCTTTAGCACTTCCGCGACGATGTACGGTCCTTCCCACGGGGGCGGCTTGTGCCGTCCCTTGGTGTTCTGGCTTCTTGTCGTCCTTCTTGGCGCCTACGCCCTCAAAGTACCTGCGGAGCATGTGACAGTCTTTGAGGTTATGGTTAGTGGATCCCTTGTGGTAGGGACACGGCTATTTGAGCATTTTGTCGAAAATGCCCCCACCGGGGGGGCCTCGAGGTTTCTTGCGCTCAGTAGCAGCGACGAGCTCGTCGGCCGGGGCCTCGAGCTTGCCTTGCTAGCCTTTCTTCTTCTTGCGGTTGTTCCTCTTGGAGCCCCGGGTGGAGCTCGCGGGATCGTCGGTCTTCTGCTTCCCTTTGTCCTGCTCACCGCCGAAGATGGCGCCAACTGCCTCCTCGCCGGAGGCAAAGTTGGTGACGATGTCCATCAGTCCGTTGGCAGTGAGCGGGGTGTGATGGCCCAACTCTCGGACCAACTCCTTGCAAGTGGTGCCAGAGAGGAAAGCCATGATCATGTCAGAATCGGTGACGTTGGGGAGCTCGGTACGTTGCCTGGAGAAGCGCCGGATGTAATCCCGGAGGGATTCACCCGGTTTCTGCTTGCAACTCCGGAGATCCCACGAGTTGCCGGGGCGCATGTAGGTTCCCTTGAAGTTCCCCTCGAACACCCTCACGAGATCATCCCAGTCGTGGATCTGTTGGGGCGGAAGATCCTCGAGCCAGGCTCGAGCAGTGTCGGAGAGGAACAGGGGAAGCTGTCGAATGATGACCCGGTCGTCGGTGGCCCCGCCCAGCTGACATGCCAAGCGGAAATCGGCGAGCCAAAGTTCGGGTTTGGTCTCGCCGTTGTACTTGGTGACAGTCGTGGGAGGGCAAAACCGAGCCGAGAGTATCATCTCGCGGATAGCCTTACTGAAGACCCGAGGGCCCGGAGGCTCGGGTGAAGGGCTACGATCTTTTGAGCTGTCGTAGCGCCCGCCCCTATGCACGTGGTAGCCTCGAGCCACACCGTCACCGTGTTTGCGCGTGCGGCGCTCGACGATGTTGCTACGGGTGTCTCGAGGTTCGCGGTCGTCGGCGATGGGCGCAGGGGCAGGAGCCGCCCGGTTCCGTCGGGTAGGTTCAGGATGAACCGAGGCCTCTCTCTCCTGTCGGGAGGGCTCGGCGAGCCGCACCGAGGCAGGCTCGCGTCGCCTCGAGGCAGAGCTCTTGGCCTGCTGCATAGCTGCGGTCTCGAGGAGTTCTCGGATTTCATCTCGAGCTCGACGGGCGTCGGGGTTTGATGGCTCGGGCATGTTGCGGAGGAGCATGGCGGCGGCGACGACGTTCTGGCTAGCTCGAGCGAAAACTGGGGGGTCGACCACCCGGTCCTCGTTGATGCGACGATTGACGTCGCGAGCTCTCTCGTGAGCTCTCCCGCCAAGTGCGTGTGCCGCACGCTCATGCTCGAGGGTTTGCTGGAGTAGATGCAGGTTTTGTCATTCCTCGTCGAGCCTTTCCTGCAACTCGCGGATTTGCTCGAGCTGCATTCCTTGATCCGCAAGGAGCTGAGCCTCGTCCCGCTCGGCAGGAAGCTCGACATGGAGCGGCGTGTGCCTTCCTTCGTCCGACTGTTCTTCCTGCGATTCCGACGTGCTTTCAACATCGACGTTGAAGCACTCGCGGGTCGGATCGTAGGTGTCATCAGCCGAATCGGAGTCAGGAGCGCCAAAATAGTAGTATGACGGGGGAATGTTCGGCCGTCGCGAATCGTTTCTGGGATTGCAACGTTGGGAAGTGGTCACACAGGGCTCTACTTCTGGTGTCTCCGTAGAGTCCAGATAATCAGAAGCCATCGTGGACGCAACGAGGTCCAGAGTGGAGCGTAGAGGGTGTCCAGGGAGTTCCTCATAAACACTCATGCAAGTGCTTACGGAGGAAGCGTACACCTGGGCAGCCGAATCTAGCCCAAACGGGAACGGCGAAGGAGATGTGGCTGTCCACACCGGAGCGGGTGCTCCGGGTAGCGGTGTCTCACCGGGGAGAGAGGCGGGATTCTCCGTTGGCATGCTGTCCCTAGCCAAGCTTATCCTTCCCAGACCTTCCACGAGGAAATCTAGGCCGACGCCTGGCTGGGGGGTGCCGGAACGGGGAATCCCATCACCCTCCGCGAGGTGGAGACGATGGTTGCGCCGGGCTCGCCGTCGTCGGGCGGCTCGTGCCTGCCTGGAGCGGCGGTACCGGCGGATTGCTCCCCCAGGCTGGGAGAGCTCGTAGTCCTCGTCGGTAGGGTGCCTAGGCGGGAGTAGGACCATATCGTAGCCGTAGCCGAGCGACATGAACTCCAAACTCCCGAACCAGATCACCGTGGCCAACAGGATAGGGCGTTCGGGGTCAGCCATCCAGGAAAAAGGCGGGAAAGCGACGTTGGCACGTAGCGATCCCCTACCTGGCGCGCCAACTGTCGGTGTTCGAACCCGAGGGGGTCCTAGACCGACGAGTAAATGCTGCGTGTCCCTTTCCTGGATGGTGATGCAAGGAGAACACACGGGGGTTTATCCTGGTTCGGGCAAAGAAGGCCCTACGTCCAGCGGGGGGGAGAGAGGTTTGTATTTCCTTGCACCGAGGCGCTTGTGTAGGGGTTACAAGCTTGCGAGAGAGGGCGTCGAGCCCAAGTCTCAAAAGGGGAAAAGAAAGTACAAGATGAATGCTTGAGATGTTGATCTCGATCTTGTATGCGGTTCGTTGTTCGTCTGTTTTCTTCCGTGCCCCTTGTGGAGCCCCGGCCCCTCCCTTTATAGGGCGAGAGGTGGCCAGGATGATGGGGCCTTGAAACGATGTTTTGTCGATCCTTGTTTGAGAGGACTGTAGAGGCGTGCCCTAGGAATGGAAGACCATCCCTGGGCACGTGATGTCGTAGAGGATGAGGCGCTGAAATGACCCGGAGTGCCACGCCATACCGTCCTTCCTTCCCTGTTGAGCCGTGCTGGGCGTCGAGGCCGGGTCGAGGCCGAACGGATAAGTCCGAATCCCTGGTCCGTGGTGTACGGGCCTTGTCGTAT
The DNA here is from genome assembly GCA_038087645.1 of Saccharum hybrid cultivar R570. Taxonomy (NCBI): domain Eukaryota; kingdom Viridiplantae; phylum Streptophyta; class Magnoliopsida; order Poales; family Poaceae; genus Saccharum; species Saccharum hybrid cultivar. The sequence goes on from JAQSUU010000534.1 coordinate 44,362,396, forward strand.
CCTCTCTCGAGGGTAACTAGTGACGTACAGTGTGCGGTAAGGTGGGTACAGTGACGTTTTTCACCTCCCATCACGGGATGGGCGGTAAAACAGTGAAGACTGACACTGGCATTGTTCCCACATCGACCACGCGCGCAGCCATGCCGGTAGGTGGTAGTAGGTGATTGCATTAAATGCTAAGGTTTTTGTCCTGGGGTAGGTAAAGAGAGGGGTCGAGCGCCTCGACCAAGGCTCACACGAGTCGGAGTGCTCCCGGTGGGCGATCGAGCCTCGTTCGGGTCGGAGCGCGGTCGAGGCCTCCCGTCGAGGGGGCCTCGTACGAGTCGGAGACGGGATGAGGTCGAGGCATCCCGTCGAGCCGGCCTCATACGAGGCGGACCTGTCGCGTGTTTTTGAAGTGGGTTGCGCTTTGTCGTGGCTTTAGTCGTTTTAGTTTTTTATTAGCGATGGATGTGGGTACCCCATACTGTTGGTACCGACACAAGCACTTAGGGTAAGAATGGAGTGAAAAATCTACCTTAGGAGAGCAATCCTGTGAAAAGGTAAGAAGTCATCGACCACGAGGCACCACACACACCAAGGAAGAATCATTGCAAGAATCGAACGATTGAAGACAGTGAGCAAAAAGGTAAGGAAGTGGCTTTGGCATTTTGGCGAACACACAGTGTGCAAGAGGATGGCTCAACCTCGGTGGATTGAAGGTGAGCAGAAAATTGGCTGGGGAGAGCACAGTGTGCACCAGAGATGATGGGGGCGCGCAGGCTCGTAGGAGAGCGAGGCAGGAGAGGGGTGCCAGCGACAAGAAAAATTCTAGGCAGCGGTGGTCAGAGCAGGCGGCGCCGCGGCAGGTTCACGGTCGTAGGAGCGCGCGCGCATGCAGGCAAGAGCAGATGCCAAGGCAAGGCACGGGCGCGGCGAGGACACGGGCCGGAGTACAGGGCGGTGGCTGGAGAGGCACGGGACGGCAAGGCGAGTGCTAGGGTTAGGGCAGCGGTCGGCGGCGGCGTACGAGGTCAAGGGAAAAACTGCCGCGCGCGATGATTATGAAGGATAGGGTGAGGGACCCACGAGTCAGACAACTTTTAGAGGTTGAAAACGCTTTCATCCTAAGTGACAGATGCGGTGACGCCAACCGACAAACGCTGCACAGTAGTCAACAGACGCTCCACAGAGAGCAGTGTTTCATCCTGACCCGACAGACGCGTCCGTTGGGTGGCCGTCAGATGCAGGCCAGCGTCTGTCGCTTTTGGGCATCCCTTCTTCGGTTTGACAGACGCGATCATGTTCCAGCGTCAGACGTGGCTCGGGTACTGTTCCCGTGTCTGTCGACCCCTTCGCTCCTTGAACATCCTCTGCACGCGACAGACGCGTACCTTGTAGACTCTTGGCGTCTGTCACAGTGTCTGACGACACAAAAACAGCGTTTTCTTCACTTTTCTTCGTGACATTTTCTCCCAACCAAGTTCCAAGACAAACAAGACCCAAATAAACACCGAATGGAACTTGATATGAGTGACCTCTCTCAAACTCTTGAATTTTCAAATTAATTTGCCTTGGGCTAGTATTAATTTTTAAGAAAATAAGCGATAAACACCCGAGGAGCAACGTATGGCTATGCAATGGAGTTTGTAAACCCTTGGGAGCGTCAAATGCTCTCTCCATTCATGGACGAACACAACGGTTGCTCAAAGCGAAACCGAAAAGAAATGACAAAGCAACACTCATGCAAATGCAATGCAATACAAGAAGATAAAGCTAGTTGCTTGTCAAGTTTGATCCACGGTTAGGCTTCTTCACTCCTCCCAAAGAGGGTTATCGTAACCGTGTTAGACAAGCCCTAAATGTATTACGAAAATTTAAACATGACAAATATTACAATGCAATGCAAGGGACAACACAAGCTCATTTCTTAAAGTTACTTGAGTCAAGCACATTAAGTTCACTTCTCAACCTACAAAATGTAGCTTCATCCAAAGGTTTAGTGAAGATATCCGCCAATTGATCTTCACTTCTTACACCTTCTAGTGATATATCATTTTTAGCAACATGATCCCTTAGAAAGTGATGACGGATATCGATGTGCTTAGTGCATGAGTGTTGTACCAGATTATTGGCAATTTTAACGGCACTTTCATTATCACATAAAAGTGGCACCTTATCAAGAACAACACCATAGTCTAGAAGGGTTTGCTTCATATATAAGATTTATGCACAACAAGCCCCCGTGGCAATGTATTCCACTTCGGCGGTGGACAAAGCCACACTATTTTGCTTTTTAGATGACCATGATACTAAAGACCTCCCAAGCAAGTGGCACCCTCCGGATGTGCTTGTTCTATCAATTTTGCAACCGGCATAATCCGAGTCGGAATAGCCAACTAGTTGGAATCTAGCTCCTTTGGAATATCAAAGACCAATGCTTGGGGTGTGCTTAAGATATCTTAGGATTCTTTTTACGACACTTAAGTGAGGTTCTTTAGGGCAAGCTTGAAAGCGAGCACACATGCACACACTAAACCTGATATCGGGCCTAGATGCGGTAAGGTACAACAAACTACCAATCATAGAGCGGTAGAGAGTTTGATCAACCGGTTTACCTCCCTCATGTAGGTCGAGATGTCCATTTGATGGCATTGGAGTCTTGATTGGCTTACGGTCATCCATCTTGAACCTCTTGAGAAGATCCTTGGTATACTTCTCTTGAGAGATGAAAATCCCTTCTCTCATTGGCTTGACTTGAAAACCAAGGAAGAATGTTAATTCACCAATCATAGACATCTCGAACTCCTTCGACATCAATTCACCAAATTTCTTGCAATAATCTTTATTTGTTGAGCCGAAGATAATATCATCAATATAGACTTGACAAATGAAGATCCCCCCATTAAACTTCTTGGTGAATAGTATAGTGTCGACCTTCCCAATGGTGAAACCCTTCTCAATGAGGAAGTCCCGAAGGCGCTCATACCACGCTCTAGGGGCTTGCTTGAACCCATATAGCGCCTTGGACAACCTATAAACATGATTAGGATATCTAGAGTCTTCAAACCCGGGAGGTTGATCAACATAGACTAGTTCATTTATGAAGCCATTTAAAAAAGCACTTTTAACATTCATTTGATATAATCTCATTTCATGATGCGATGCATATGCAAGAAGGATACGGATGGCTTCAAGTCTTGCAACGGGTGCAAAGGTCTCTCCAAAATCAAGGCCTTCGACTTGAGAGAACCCCTTTGCAACTAGTCTTGCCTTGTTCCTCACAACTATGCCTTGGTCATCTTGTTTGTTGCGGAACACCCACTTGGTTCTAATGACCCTTGCACCTTTTGGACGCTCCTCAAGTGTCCAAACTTGATTGTGGGTGAAGTTGTTTAATTCTTCGTGTATTGCATTCACCCAATCCGGATCTTGAAGAGCTTCATCTACATTCTTAGGCTCAAGACAAGAGACAAAAGAGTGATGTTCAATGAGAGAAGCAAGCTTTTGAGATCAAGTCATTACACCCTTTGTAGGACTCCCTATGATGAGATCTTGTGGATGTGCTTGAAGTAGGGGTGAATATCTTCTATCAACCACTTGAGGAGGAGGTTGGGGAGCATCAACATCTTGAGCTTGAGCCTCGGCTTGTTCATGAGAGACATGAGTGTCTTCATTTTTGACTCTCTCATTTTTGTCATCATCTTGAGGCACACGTGATGAAGATGGTGGATTGATCACTTGAGTATCATCTTCATCATCTTTAGGCTTGATGTCTCTCACCGACATGTTTTTCATTGCCTCCCTCAATGGTCCATCACCTACATCATCACAATTCTCAATTGCTCCTTGGGAGCCGTTAGATTCATCAAATTTCACATCATATGTTTCTTCAACCAAATCGGTGGCATGGTTAAATACTCTATATGCTTTGGACTTTGATGAGTAGCCAACAAGAAAGCCAATATCACAACGTCTTTGGAACTTCCCTAGGTGTTGCCGCTTCTTATAGATGCAGCATTTGCAACCAAACACCCGGAAGAATGAGACATCCGGCTTCTTCCCATTTAGCAACTCATAGGGGGTCTTGCCAAAAAAAATTTTGTAGGAAGAGACAATTTGATGCATAGCATGCGGTGTTAATTGCCTCGGCCCATAATTTTTCTGGTGTGTTATACTCGTCTAGCATTGTTCTTGCAAGAGTGATCAAAGTTCGGTTCTTTCTCTCAACTACACTATTTTGTTGAGGAGTGTAGGTTGATGAAACCTCATGCTTGATCCCAATCTCATCACAATAAGCTTCAATGTTTGTGTTGTTAAATTCTTTGCCATTGTCACTTTTTATCTTCTTGATCTTGACTTCAAATTCATTTTGAGCTCTCTTAGCAAACTTCTTGAAACAAGCGGCCACTTCGGATTTGTCATGAAGAAAGAATGTCCAAGTGTATCTTGAGTAGTCGTCAACAATCACAAGACAATAAAGATTTTCACCCAAGCTCTTGTATGTTGTTGGGCCAAATAAATCCATGTGTAGAAGCTCTAGTACTCTTGATGTTGACATGTATGCTTTTGTTGGATGAGTATTTGCAACTTGTTTACCGGCTTGGCATGCACTACAAGGTTTGTCCTTCTCAAACTTGACATCTTTCAAGCCTCTCACTAACTCTTTCTTCAATAACTTGTTGAGTGTGTTCATTCCAACATGAGCAAGCCTTCTATGCCAAAGCCACCCAAGTGAAGTCTTGGTGAACAAGCATGTCATCAAATTAGCATCTTCGGAGGTGAAATCAACAAGATAGAGATTGTTGTATCTAAAGCCTTTGAATATCACTTGCTTGTCATCCATCTTTGATACAACCACTTCATTTGGAGTGAATAAGCATTGGTAGCCAAGATCACATAATTGACCAACGAATAGCAAGTTGAAGCTCAACGGGGCAACATATAGCACATTTGTGAGTGAGTGATCATTTGATATAGCAATCTTTCCCAAACCCTTGACTTTGCCCTTTGAGTTGTCCCTAAATGTGATCTTCTCATGACATTCTCTATTTTCTTCTAGTGAGGCGAACATACGAGAATCACCGGTCATATGTTGAGTGCAACCACTATCAATAACCCAATGTGATCCACTGGTCTTGTAGTTCACCTACACACATAAGAGATCAAGCGTGTTGCTTAGGGACCCATATTTGAGTAGGGCCCTTGACTTTCTCAACTAGTGACTTAGCAACCCAAATTTTCTTAGGCCTATTCTTGTTTGGGGGATCTAAGAACATGACTTTCATCTTTCCACTAGAATCCTTTCTTAGCATGTAGTGAGCATTGAAGGCAAAGGGTCTAGCATGCTTGTGCAAGGGTTGTGGTGGTGGAGTTTGACATTCATGTGCAAAGTGACCTTCTTGTCCACACTCAAAGCATTTCTTTAGCTTGGGCTTTGATTTGTGTTGTTGTTGGGCTTTGGCCTTTTTCTCTTGATTTGCCAAGTAACCAATACCACTTCTATCCATCTTCATGACGGTGTTCATGAGTAGCTCACTTTGCAAGTATTGACCTCTTGTAAACTTGCTTAATCCGGTCTTGAGATGCTCTTTCTCTTGCTTTAGTTTCTTGTTCTCCTCAATGAGTGACTCATTTGATGTTTGCTTTTCAAGAGCCATCAACCCTTCTAGCTTCTTGTTCTCATTTCTAAGCATTTCATTTTTACTCTTGAGCTTGACATAATCATCATAATTTTCGGACTCAACCACTTTCTTGCCTTTGCCACTAGAACCTTGATCAATGCTCTCAACAATCAAATCATCACATGATGTGGCTATATCAATCTTAACAACTTGGTTAGTAGCATCATGTGTCTCAAGAGAAAGCTCATTAGCAACAACAAGACTATCATAATTGACTTTCAATGAAGTATAGTCATCTTTTAGCAAGTTGTACCTAGTGTTGAGTTCATCATGCTTCTTCTCAAGTTTATCATGTTCATCTCTAAGCTCTTTGTTGGAAGTTTTGAGTTCCTTGAGAATAAAAGACACAATTTCATTTTAATCTCTAAGCTCATCACTAGTCTTTTGTGCAATCTCAAGCTTAGATGAAAGTGATTGATTTTCATTTTGAAGTTCATCATTTTTATTTCTAGTCTTTCTTATAACTTTAGAGTATTTGTTGAGTAATTTCACAAGTTTATCATAAGAAGGTGCATCAAATTCATCATCACTATCACTATCATCATCATCATCATCATCACTTTTATTATTTTGTACCTTTCGTTCACCCTTGGCCATGAGGCATAGGTGAGTAGTGGATGATGATGGTGACGATGACGGTGAAGGTGGCGGTGAAGATGTTGATGAAGACAATGATGACCCAATCACAAATGCGGCGACCTTCTCTTTCTCATTGTCACTCTCATCACCGGAGGACTCACATGATGACTCAATATCGGTGAGCCAATCACCAACAATGTAAGCTTTGCCTCTCTTCTTCTTTTTGTGATATTCTTTCTTCTTGCCATCCTTCTTCTTGTATGGCTTTTTCTTCTTCTTTTCATCTTCCTCATCACTAGATTCATCTTTCTTGCCCTTGTTCTTGTTCTTGTATTTGTCTTTTGGAGGCTTAGGACATTGATGAGCTAGATGACCAAGTTCACCACAATTGTAGCAATCCATTTCGGATAAGGGCTTTCTTTTGCTACTTGTGAAGAACTTCTTCTTCTTGCCATCAAACTTGATGCCACTCTTGTTAAGCTTCTTTAGCATCTTGGTGGTCTTTTTCACCATGAGAGCAAGTGATGCATCATCAATGTCACTCTCACTTGAGCTTTCATGCACAATCATGGCTTGGCTCTTCTTCTTTTTCTTGTCATGGGTAGCTTTGAAGGCCAAGTCCTTCTTCTTGGAAGATGATGAACCCTCTTCCGGAGTGATGTGCATGTACATCTCATGAGCATTGATCTTTCCCAATACTTGTGTCGGTGTTGCGATGGAGAGATCGCTTTGGTGAAGTACGGTGACAATATGGCCATACTTCTCAACGGGAAGAACACTCAAGATCCTCCTTGCAACATCCGATGGACTCATTTGAGTGAGCCCAAGAGCATTGAGATCTTCTACAAGAACATTCAAGTGAGTGTACATGTCATTAGCACTTTCGTTGGGAAGCATCTTAAATGAATTAATCTTCTTTAAAGCAATGTGATAGCGTTCCTGTAACGTCCAGTCCCGGCATATACGGCCCAGGCCCACTCTACCGAGGAGTGGTCCCACCTGTGTAGCAACCCGCTTGAGCTTTCGTCCTCGCTTCGCTCAAAATGGTTAACCGAAGGTTACTACACGTCCCTGGCCCTGGTATTTAAGTCAGGTGAACTCACTCAGGATTCACGATACGGTACTAAACCACCGGTTGAACAGTGTTTCACGATGCTACAGTACCCGGTGAATAGTATACTGCGAACAGTACACCGAATTCGGACCAGCCCAACTCGGTGAACAGTATCAGACTGCTACAGTGTTCCAGCTACAATATTGGCCTGAAACAGTACCCGGATGTCCAGACGTACAGTAACTCCCGCCTATAGTACCGGTCCACTACCCGGCTACAGTACCATCGGTCCATTCGTGAATTTGGCCCATTGGGCCCATTTTGGGGCTGTTACAGTTTCTCACGCTCACTCTTAGTTCCCTCATGGAGAGCACAAAGGTTTTCCCATAATTCATGAGAGTCTTTTGCATTACGCACACGATTGAAGATATCCTTGCCAAGGCCCCGGTAGATTACATTTTTTGCTTTTGCATTCCACTGGTCGTACTTCTCCTCATCACCAACGGGGTTAGCGGGATCCTTGACTTTAGGAAGCCCTTCGGTGGCGGCTCTAAGACACCTGACGTCTATGGCTTCGAGGTACGCCTCCATGCGGATTTTCCAATATGGAAAATCATCTCCCTCAAAGATCAAAGGTGGTCCTTCCCCATTAGACATCTTGCTCTAGGCGGTTAAGCCTAAATTAGGAGCAACTCAGCTCCGATACCAATTGAAAGGATCAAGATGCCCAAGAGGGGAGGGTGAATTGGGCTTTTCTAAAATTTATTGCAAGAATTAAATCCTACTAAGCCATAATTCACCCCTAGTGCCTACAAGTGTTCCTAGTGATTCTACCGATAAAAGTTTTACACCATAAGTTCCAATCCTAGTCTAGCATGGCAATTCTGGAAATGTAAACCAAGCAACAAAAGTAAAGCGAGAAAGTAAATTGCTTGAATATAAAGGGTTAGGAACACGGCGATGTTTTCCCGAGGTATCGGAGAGTCACCACTCCCCACTAGTCCTCGTTGGAGCACCCGCGCAAGGGTGTAGCTCCCCCTTGATCCACGCGAGGATCAAGTGCTCTCTACGGGCTGATTCTTTGACACTCCGTTGCGGTGAATCACCCACAACCGCTCACAAGATGAGTTAGATCATCCACAAGCTCCGCCGGATGATCACCAAGCTCCCAATCACCACCAAGCCATCTAGGTGATGGTGATCACCAAGAGTAACAAGAAAGAACTCTCACTTGACCACAACAAGCCTAACGAGAAGGTGGATGCACACTTGCTACTCCCTAGTCACTAATGAGGGTCCTTAATCTTGGATTCTCAAATCTCAATTCTCACTAGAGCTCTTGCACTCCCTTGCACATGAAAGGTGTTTCTCAACTGAACAAATGAGCAAGAGAGACTCAAATGGAGGGGTAGGGAAAGTATTTATACTCCCCCTCAACTCCCCCAACCGTTATCTTTGAAAACAGCAAATTTCGGGGCCAACAGACGCGTCTGTCGCCAACGAAGAGCGCGTCTGTCGCGTGTAACGGAGTACAAACATTCGACTAGCCGTTAGGGGCCAACAGACGCTGGGCCGCGTCTGTTGCCCTAGCACCAGACGCATCTATCGCATGATCAGAGAACTCAGGGCATTCTAGATTGCGTCTGACGCACACCAGACGCGTCTGACGCTATGCCCTGAGGGCGTCTGTCACGACCAACAGGGAGGAACGCGTCTGATGCTCTTCACCCCCGCGTATGTCGCTCCAATTTCACTCAGGCCTCGCAAGTTCCATGCGACAGACGCTGACGTCAGCGTCTGTCGCTTTCGCCTTCAGTGTCTGTCGTCTGTTTGAAGGCCGAAACGACTTCTGATTCAAACACTTCCTAAACGGCTTTTGTTCGAAACAATCTCAGGGCCAACTTGGAGCTACCTAGTGCTAAGTTTGATAAGTGGGCACCACACTTAACCATTAGACTCACCTAGGTCAAGCTACCCATCTATGCCCCCCTTAATAGTACGTCCAAAGGAGAGAAACAAAAGTTCTGACGACTAATCCGAACGTCACTCAACTCCTCAATGTCCGGAACTAACTGTCCTTAACCTTATCGTCCATTCTTTGAAAACCGAAATGATTTCCATCGATAAGGGGCATGATCACCACATCGCCCATGATTGCCATTACCATGACCTAACATTCTATCGTCTCTGTAAAACACACATTAGTCATGATAATTAACCGTTGTCATCAATCACCGAAACTCACTCTAGGGGCCTAGATGCTTTCATAAGCCTTTAATTTGCTCATAGCCATCAAATGTTGTTGGCCAGATCAACGATGAAGCAAATCCAATGCATCTTTTGTTGGAAGAGGGCTTTTGAATATTTATCCAAGTATGTGTTTGAATGTGTCGTGATTATGTTTGATTTGTTATTATTAGCTTGCAGTGGCTATGATCTCAACCAAGGATATGTTATCACTCCCATGGCGCAATGCACATGTTGATGCGGGAGAGAAAACAAAAGATCATGTTATAAGCCTGTTTGGTAGAGCTCCACTAGCTTCACATCCACCTAAATCCACCAGATTCATCTGGATCCACCATATGGAGTAACTCCACCGTGGATCTAGGATTCGTCAAAGTGTTTGGTAAAGCTCACATTCTTCTCTCTCACTACCACCTGGGCCTCACGTGTCAGCTCTTCATCCTCTCTTCCTCTTCCTCCCGTGTGCTTCTTCCCGGTGGGCACGCCCATGGCCAGGCGAGGCCACGGGGCGGTGGGTGCCGGAGCTCGCAGGCCATGGTGGCTCACAGCCAGGGCCAGAGGTCACACGCATGGCGGAGCTCACGCAGACATAGGGCTGTCTCTAGAAATTCAGGGCTCAAGTTCGAAATGCAAAATGGGACCTGGATTTTTAATTTTTTAAATGGCTAGTAAAATTAATACATATTTTCACTCATCAAATTTATAATTTAAATATGTATTCTTTCTTACAATATGCAGAGATATATCAAGCATTGACTTCTAATCTAAAATAAAAAAATGGTATTACTGACCTGACGAGGATGAAGGAAATAAACGTCTCCCTGGTCACAAATACATAAAAAGTAATTTATATATAGGTACATCTTGCATCGCAATTTGGCAATACATAATTTCAGACGATCAAATTCGAATCAATTAATTAAATTGGGAATCACCTAAATTCCCAATTGGCGATGGGCTGTCGCAGGGTGTCTGCCCTCTACCCAGTGCACTGTGTCGATCCGTCCTGAGGTCCTGCCTGTCTCCCTCCCTCCCTCCGATCCCTGCTGCCGTTGTGACCTGCGGCAGTGCAGCTCTGGCTGGCCTCTGCAGTTTGCGCGTGGCTGTGTGCGTTTCTTAGGCGGCATGGTAGTGAACTGGTCAACTACCGATTGCTGAATTGGTGTTGAACGAGTAAACGAGACGAAGACGTGAGATGGCTCGAGAACATGGCTCCCGAACCGTAAATCGGCCTGGACTTTAACATGGCTCGAGATGATAAGGACATGACACCATCGGATACGACCATTGATTATAAGGTGCGCTCGTTCTTATATTTGTATAGTAATTTTGGGTACAATTCACTTGGTTCCACATGTACATGTCGTTATTTGAATGTAGATACAAATGTGTCTCAAAGTACAAGTCCATCAAAGTTGAACTTTCTGTTCGTCGGCAGCCCGATAGTGCTTCATTGAGAAGCCCATAACTCTTCCATCCGGAGTGCGATTGAGGTCAATGAGCACTTGATGGAAAGCTTATTTGATAATCTTTCAAATAGATCTGGTCCCACCTCAATATCACATTGGAAAGGCCTCGAAATCATTGAGACATTCCGCCGCTATTTCTGTCGGATGCTACAACGTCGTCGTGGGCTTGTTATTCACACTTGGGACCCAGGCCCAAGTTGGAGCACGTCCCAAGAAGATGGAGAACACCTAAGAGATGCCCAAGGATGCCCTGCTCCTTGGCCACCACCTTAGGAGTCAAGCAAGGGCGTCCAAGCCAAGTTGGAGGCCCAATCCATATCAAGTTCGAGTCCATCTCGGGCTCCAGGACCAGTCCGTAGTAAAATAGACGCCCAGGCCGCAACCGGACTCCGTTTTTGATGATTCACATATGGATGGAAAGATAATTTCATAAGCTAACCAATAGCTTTGGTTTGAGGCCCAAATTCCATTGGAGTCAACAGAAATCATCAAAACAAGTTGACATCCAGAATCTGTCAGGGCGCTGCGTCGCCGTCTTTTGGGCCATTTGGCCCTTGTAACGTGTCGAGACTTCTTAGCGACGTGAGTAGAGGTCCTTGGATGTCCCTTAGGCTTTATAATTAGTAGCCGCCACCTATGTTAGGGTTTGGGTTTTGCTTTAGATCAATCTGTCTTTGAACAGTCGCCATTAACGGTTTGCGAGACCCCAACTTCGAGTGCTTAATCATATATCCGCAATTGTCACTTCAATTGAGTTGTGTTTTATCTTGTTCTTGCTTGTGTTCTTCGATTCGCAGCATGGATTAGCCTTCATGGCGAGGTCAACCAGATTGTGACATGGTTGATAACCAAAGGAGACGTGGTGCTAAGGTTGCAGGGTTCGAGTCTTTGTGATCTGAAGCCGGATCGGTGTGTCACTTCTGACCAAATCGATAGTTATCTTGAACCTGATGGAAGATCGGGAATCATAATCCCATCAAGAAGGCCTATGACGCTCAGCGCGTCCGGGTATTGGCCGCTCATGTGCCTCTTCTCACGCCATCCCTCACTCGGGTGACTTGGAGCGGCTGTCGAACCCTTCGCGGGCCGGCCTTCGAACTCCGCGTCGTAACGGACCATAAAGGGCGAAATCGTATTACGTAATTATCGCTGATAATTTAACTCATGATTTAACACGTAAGTGAGAGAATAAATTACAGCGGATAATGTGCAAAGATTTCGCGTGCACGAACAGATTGTATTTAAACAGAATAATAGATCTTGGGCAGGGGTGATGTGGTGATCTACCGATTGTGGCGCATCGACGCCGTGCGCAGCCTCTGCCCTCCAGCGTTATGGCCATGTGAGCTCGTAGCCGCCGTCGTCGGAGTTGCCATCGTCGAGGAGGTAGTCGCAGATGCCGACGAAACGATGTAGAGCCCCCGGGTCGTCGAGCCCGGAGAAGTCGGCGCCGGCCCAACTGCCGTCGTCCTCGTCGTAGCCGGTGCTGGAGGCTGTCTCGGTGGTCGCGAGTACTTCCGCGATAGCCTGCGCATGGTGAGTCGGTAGATCCGCGGGAATCTCCCCCGCAGGTGGATTACGACGAATTGTAGTCGATGACTGGCCACGGGCCTTCCCGTGGTCGCGTAGCTTACCGACCTGCGTCATTTTGCCCTGGAAACTTCCTGGCGATTCGTTCTCGAGGGCCTACCCTTCGTCGGTGCACGGTTGGACAGGGCCTCAGAGATGGCGTTGATGTCGACGGAGGGGGGAAGAAGGACCAGATCATAGTCCACTCCCGTGCAAAGGAAATCTAGATTGCCGAACCGGACATGGGAGCCTAGGGTGAAGCGGATGCGGGGGGTTGGCTATCGAAACTTAGGAGATGGATCGTGACGCGCAGAAGTGCCTCTATCTGGCGCGCCAACTGTCGGTGTCTAGAGAACCGGAGGTCTAAACAGAGCGACGAGTAAATTTGTATCTGCGCGTTTAGGCCTGGATGATGTGCAAAGTGGACACAAAGATGTATACTGGTTCGGGCATGAATGGCCCTACGTCCAGTGGGTTTTGCTGCTGCTCGTGTTGCCTTACATCGGAGTGCTCGCAGTAGGGGATACAAGCTTTCGAGAGAGGGAGCGGATCTCAGGTCTCTTGTGGGGGGTGGTGTGTTCTATCTGGTTTGATAGATGCGTTGTTGTTTGATCGCTTGCTTTTCGATCGCTCCTCCTAGATGTGGCCCCTACCTCCCCTTTTATAGCTTCTAAGGAGAGGGCTCGGGTTACATTCGTGGTAAAGAGGTGAAAATGAAAGAGAACAAAAAGGTGGCCTCGGGCCTGGCCGTCTTGCTCCTTATCCGGTGAGAACAGTTTTCCTGTAACGCAGAGATGCAACAGGCTTTGCTCTTTTGGCCTCTCCGTCTGCTAGTGCTGCGTGCTGTGGCCATGCTTTGTCCTGTGTGCCTCTGTGCCGTTGAGGACGGGCGACATGGGCGTCCGGATTTACGTAGAGAGGGGGGTTAGGTGGTATAGTGGTCGTTACCCCCGTCGCTGTAGAGGTATGGATGCCGTGGTGGTGGAATGACCGGGGTCATGTTAGGTCAGGGCGTGGTTCCCGTGCTCCTGTTGACTGTGCACGGTCACGTACATCCCATCGGTGGGAGCGGGTGCCATGGTTTGGGGGGTTCCATGGCTCACCGTCTTGCCAGAGGGTTCCACGTGTCCCTCGGGCGAGGCGGAAGTAAGCTGAGAGGGTCGGGCGCTTGTGATGACGTCACGGGGGCTCGGGCGAGGTGGAGAAATGCTGCCCGTGGCGCCCATCTCGTCCAAGACCTTTCCGCAAGGCTTGGGTGGGATGTAGTTTGTCGTTCGTGCCCCAAGTGACTGACATGTTGTCCGTGCTTTTGGTGGGCCGGTTTTACTGAGGCCTAGGGGCTTTTGTGATCGTGCAGGGTGCCGTATTTTACCGTCTGTTGGGTGCCCTGGTATTTTGGTACCCAACAGCAAGCCAACTCACCCTACCAGCGTGTACATGCTATGGGAAATGAGCCTTGAGCCTCTGTCTTATCTCTTCACGCCATCTTCTCCCTCTTGCTGGTTCACTTACATGCGGACCCGCTTGTCATCATCTACCTCCCGCTCCCATCTTCGGTCCATGGCGTCGGGAGATGCAGGCCTGGCACGGCCACGGGGCGAGCGCGTGTGCGGCCGTGGCTCACGGTGCTAGCCCAGCACGGCGGGGCGGTAGGGCGGGCACGACAGAGCGCTTGTGGCCGGCAGCGGGGCGGGCCGGAGCTCGCGGCCATGGCGCGGCAGGGCGCGCATGGTGCTCTTAACATTTCGGTGCGCCCACCTTATTTGTATCATTTATATTTATTTGCATTTCAGATTTCACTATACTAACATACATCTTCATCCTGCTATCGTAGACACCACCTCCGAGTATTAATCTCGAACAAACACCCCAAAAGGACACTGTCGCTGAGTAAGTCAACCTCTGATCAAATCTAAATGTCCTCCATGCTTTTATGTAGGCCTTCATAACATATTTATACATTTTTGAATTTATAGCTTCTTCCCAGAGAAGCAATCTGTCCAAAGGTCCCTCTTCCACAGTGCAGCAACATATGAAGAGGCGCTGCGGTGTAAATTTCCCCCTTTTTTATTTTCGTTCTCATAGTATCTACAAATTTGGTGCTCCCACAATATATCAGATAATTCTGTGTTATTTCAATATATGCATTTCAAGTCCTGAACTAATGTACATGTTTAAATCTGCTATGTCAGGTGCAGACCAAAACACCAGCTGAAGCATCTAACACAAACCTGGTTCCCAGTGATGGTCCAAGTGAGAATGCAGACCCACCATTACAGAACCAAGCGAAAAAGTAAGCACAGAAACATCGCGCTTACATATATACATAGATTTCCAGGCTGTCTATGTCGTCATCCTGATATATGTCCTAAACAATGCAGGCCAAGACTTGGGAGTTCCAAACCTGAAACAAAGACCGACAATTGCTAAGCCCAGTAACTACATATCTACTTTTGCAACAGGTCAGCACATACATATACCATTATAAATACACTCTGACTATACCTGTTATCAGATAAATATTTTCCCATGTGCCCTCAAAGTCCTATTTTCAATAGTGATTGCTCTTATCTCATTATCCCGCACACACCGCTCACAAAAACATTGTAGTTTCTGACAACTGATATAATACAGACACAGACTTATGTCAGAATTTAGCCTCCCATTCACTTTATAAATCTATTTCCAAAATAACTCCAACTTTTGCCTCTCCAATCAGGTACTCCCACTGAACAAAGTGTCTGCTGCATCATTTTGCGACGTATGCAGGACTGTGCTCCATAGAATTAGCATGAATGGTCATCCCAGACCATGTGGACTCTGTTAGCCTGTAAAAAGCCCAGCGCAACCTTGATCAAGAATTCTGCTGAACAATGTAGCAATGAACCTCCTGTTAGGTCTCTTGTTTGTGTATTATATAGGCCATCGTACTCTAAACTGTATTACTTTAGCTACAAGTCTAAACTGTATTACTTCAGCTACAAGTAAAACAAGTAGTACCATCAGTACATGTGTAATATAAATATGCATAAACTCTTTGGAAACATCAGCATGTGTAATATACATACATATGTGCAGGCGCGCGATGGCGCGCGCCCTTCACTGGTCTTCATCTCGGAAGCACGACACCATGATGATCTGTAACCTTAGCCCCGGCTATTACGAGGGGTAGGGAAGTCCCACATAAACTGCGTTTATCCTTGATGAGATAGATCCATCCATAGACATATTGTTGCGACTCCTTACTCGCAACTAACCTCGAGCGCACAATGCATAATCAATACTAAATCCGTTCCAAATTATAGTTCATTTGACTTTTTGACACCAAGTTTGACCGCTCGTCTTATTCAAAAATTTGTGTTAAATATCACTTCTTTTGCTGTGACTTTTATTAACAAAAGTTTTTCAAGAGTGACTTAAATTTGACTATGTTTGCACAAATTTTGCTGACGGTTGCCCTCGCTCGCTGTCAGCCAACCATGGCACTTGTCATCCATGATCGCTATCGTCGTCGTCCTGCGGTGTGGCTCTCGTCGTTAGCACGGCGCAACCGCCGCGATGGTGTCTCCACTATCTCAACAATAGCGGTGTCTTTTAAAATGCTAGCGCGTTCTGAAGCATGGTGGGTTGATACATACACAATTAAATTAATGTATGATATGATTGCCTCATTGGCAGGCAACGACCGTAAACTAGTGCTGCAATGTATCCATCCTGGAGTACGTAGTAGTGCTGACTGCTGACTGATGCTGAACTGAACCTATCGTATAGATATAGTATGTATAAGTTCCCTCCCGACAAGGGCGCCTGCAATGAATCGGATCGATCTCAGTGGCGCCGGACATGGGCCGGCGTATATATATCGTCCATCCATCCATGGCCATGGTGGCGCGTGCACTAGCTGGCCCGCCCTGCTGTGTGCCACCACTGCCGCGCGCCCGCGCCCGCGCCCGGCGGCGGCCGCCAAAGCAGCCGTTGTTTCGCTCGCTCTCGCCGGCCGGCCGGCCGGCCGTCCGTCCGTCCCCATAGGCATGGATGGCCGGATCATATATACGTGCATTCGATCATATTATGAGGCCAGAATGCATCGCGCGCACAATGCAATTCAACCACCGTTGCGCCATCACCGGCCGGCCGGACCAGCCGGACGTCGCTGTCCGTCGGAGATAGAGAGGGATCGGATCGGATATACACACCACGCACGCACGATCGACTTCCTGTCATCATGTCGCGCGACCTTATTAGCTTGCAGATCGATGCAGTCCATCCGTCGCCGTGGGACACGGTGATAACTGACGATAATCCTTTTTTTTTTGTTCCATATATACAGCAAGCTTAATATACCTCTTTGGACATATATATTAGATATAGAGAATAAAATAATTGATAATCATCTATATATATACCATTTGCCACAACTCATAGCTGCGAGATCCATGCTTGATTTGTAGATTAAATCACGATGGTTTAAGTATTTATATATTTAGCCCACAAACCATAAACAAAATGAAATATCTAAATGCTCTCAACATATCTCCAACTCATCCAAGATTTCTTCACTACTACATAAACCTCGCATCACTGCTGGTGGTTTTAGGTCTTGATGGTGGTGAAAGTGGAGGTGGCTGCAGATTTTAAGTTGACGGTGAAAATGACAATTACCGACTGCTTCTTATACGAACCAGTGGTTTATAATCAGTAAAAAACAAAAAAAATTCCGGCTACCAGTATCAGCCGTTATCCACGCCATCGATGTCTCGTCGCCCTGGCTCATCATCGTCTCCTTGCTTAGCCCATCACTTCCTTGTACCACAATCCACCCCCACTGTGTCCCCAGATCTAAGAGAGGGAGATTCGAACAGATCCGAGAGGAAGAAAGAGCGAGAGATGAAAAGGCAGGGGAGGGATGACGACGCTGGGGAGGGGGATGGTGCCCGCGTCAAAGTCACCATGCCTAGTTGCTCATGCTGTCCCTTAGGATAGAGAGGAAGAGAGAGGGAGGCGTGAAGAAGAAAGAGGGATTGTCGGTGTTTTGTAAACCGAACTAGTAAATTTATACGATTGCCGCGCTGCTCTAGGAAGACGATGGTAGCATCTAATAGACACGAGGATTTATATTGGTTCAGGCCGGAGCCCTACGTCCAGTCTCAGAGAAAATCGAGTGTGTGTTCCTCACTTGAATGCTCTGAAGTTCTTACAATGGGGGTACATGAATGATAAAAGAGGTGGTAGAACCTATGCTAGACGAGGGGCAGCCCGAAGAGAAGCTCCAGGAGCCCTACTACTATGGTGAATGGATGGAATGGTAGAGGATGAAGAATGAGAATGTATCCCGAGATGGGAGCCCTGACCGCCCTTATATAGAGTTCGGGGCCAGGACTCGTTACAAAGAGAAGGTTCCCCCGACCGAAGGGTCGAGAGCCTGAGAGAGGTCCTAGCTAACTTGGCTTGCAAGCTACGCCGTCTTCTGGTGTTCGTCCGGGCGTGGCCATCGTCATGGTCTTGTGGTCACGTTGCGGCAGAGCGAGACGTGGTGCCACTGTGCCGGCATGGCAAGCACTATAGGCACATTGGTGGTTCGTCAGCCATCCTGTGCAATGCGGTGTCCATCATGGTCTTCGTCGTCGTCTCTAGGTTCCCAGGGGCGTCGTACCCGTAGTAGGTAGCCGCCCCGGGTCGTCGTTCATTGGGTCGCTTCACGGGGCCGAGGGCCACGACCCCGATCGTCAGGATCAAGGCTTTCAACCGGTCTAGACGGCCTCCATGCTGAAACCCTTGCCGCGGCTCCCATCCCGTAGTGGGTAGGACCGTATACCTGCCTTGTAGGGCTGTACCCGGCCGGTGGTCATCGTACCTATCGTTACCGCCTCGAAGCGGTGTTGTCTTATCCGTGTAGCACGACATAGGGTTGGCGTCTGATCAGGCTGAGGTGACTACTGTTGTCTCGGTCCCCGTGGGGTTAGTGCGGCGTGCTTGTCTCTATCAGGGCAGGCTCGCTTGGCAAGACGCAACCTCTTTCCATCACTTCCGGTGGTTGTGACGGGGAGAGGCCGCACGCCTTGCGAGCGTGGTGAGACCAAGGGAGTTGGAAGGGGTCGTGGATAACCCTGACCTTAGCACTTGGCCTGACCTGTTTGGCTTTTCCCGGGCCTCGATCGTTTGGGCCTTTGTCTGTCGTTGCGTTGCGAGCCATGCACCCCGCTATCTAATCGATGCCTTGAGATACCCCGGAGTTATAACCCCGACAGGGATGGAGAGAGAGAGATAGAGGAGTAAAGAACACACAGGGGGCAGTGGGTGCATGGATCTACCCCCACCCACCCTCACAAGCGCCAATCAAGGGTTGACACATAGGCGAGTGGGCCTTGCCTGTTAGCCACCCTAAGAAGCACAACGTTAGGGCTACCGTTAGCCATTTTCACCGACAATTGATGTAATGAACCATCAGTGAAAATGAACCAATCGGCGATGAAAATCATTTTCACCGCCAATTAGTCGTATTACAAGCCAGCGATGAAATTCATCACAAACGGTTTTGTTCAAACTGACAGTGAGAATGCCGATGATAAAAACCATATCTATAGTAGTGTTTAGAGCTTAAAATATCCAACTCTTCTTGAAGTTGATCTATACCAAGCAGGGCCATCATATACATTTTGCTCAACACAAATGCTAGCTAGACCAAGCTTAAGTATAGCTACTTTTCAATTTTTGTTGATTCAAATAATGTCTTGCTAGTATAATATGTCTATTATTTTGTTATTTGGACAGCATTGCCATTACGTAATGGTACAATTATGAAGTTAATCATAAAGAAAATTAAAATTACTCAGCATTGCCATTACATATGGTACAATTATCCTAGAAATACGCGCATACTTATATTTGTAAATTTCCCACTATACACATTATGGAAAAAAAAAGATTCACCCAAAATGCTCATATGTGTCCTTCTGTTGGGTAAAAAAATTACTCAAACATCAAGGATAAGACGAAAGACAAAGTCGGTTCCATTTTCATCATGGTACTGTACATGTCAGAGGGGGTATTTATAGGGCCCCAGTCTTCGTGTTTTACACAAAATGACTAAAATGCCATTGACTCAAATGTTTGCAACCCTTCTCAACTACAAGGGCGAAGTGGTCATTTTCTCCTTTCAGACCTTCATTCTTCAACTTTCAGTCACCAGTTTTCTTGATATCTTTGTTTAGACTTAGTCGATTCTTCCTTTGACCTTTGGAATGTTAGGCGAAGTCGAATTCTTGCCTTCGCCTCATTTTGAACTTTCCTCCGACATCATTGGCTGGCGAAGTTGATTTTCTGGTTGGCGAAGCCAAGCTTTATCTTCGCTCTGACCCTAGTCTTTGCTGAAGTTGATTTCTGTTCTCCTTTTATCTCTGTTTGGCCAGCGAAGTTGAATCCTTATCTGCGAAGCCAAAACTCTTATCTTCGCTTCAGTCTTGTTCTTCAATCTTTTATTTCTTGGCGAAGCTGGATCTTTTCTCGTGATGTGAGGAAAACGTCTTCGCCTTCCTTTTTTCCTGCAATCAAATACTGTCACAAAGTTTTAGAGTTTTTAAACTCCAAAGTTTGGGACTGTGTTTTAGTGGTGAAGTTGAATTCCCAACACCTTCGTTTCACAATACTTGTCATTTTAGCATTGACAAAAGAGTCGAGGAGGTTCATAAAATGACCTTCTTACACTTATAGTTAATCATCTCTAAAGTTTGTGCATTCATGATATCAAAAGTACAAGCTCACTCTAAATTATGGATTTATTAAGTAAGCTTAGGTTTAAAAAAAATATAAGTCAAATGAAAGTTGTCTTGAAGTTCTAGGACAAGTAATTTGAAAAATAGATATATAGAAGAAGCTAAAACAACAAGCACTATGAAACAAGAGAACAATTATTTATAAATCGTCCATTATTGCCATTATGAATGAACCCAAAATACACATGTACCTATTTGTATATCATCCACCCCTGACATTAAAAAGCTAACAAAAAATACACCTATACATGTTTCTATATTATTCGCCTCTGCCACTATTTTAAAGTGAAGCCAAGTAAAAAATCAAAAGGAGTACACAATCTATTATATTAATGCAACAACGTTAAAGGAATCGTCATGTGTACAAGATGATTCAAATTTTGAATTTTTAAGATGCAAAAAACAATTGGAAATTTGGTGAGAGACTTGGACGACAGTGATTTTATTTAGTTCACCAAAGAACTTAAGGCTATTTGGATCTGGCCTCCATAGAAATTGCACAGCCAAGCGATAGGAGTGGTCTTTTAGCCAAGGAATTTGTCGACAATAACTATATAGAGTTTGTATAGATGGATATAGTTTGGGAGCATTGAGAGAGAACGATTACAGTCAAATAATAAATAAATAAAACCTTTTTTCAAAAAAAATGTTTTCAAGTAAAAAACTCAATAGTTACATTGGATTAAAAAAACTATCTACGCTAGCTATTTGTATGGATCACCTTGCTACACTATGTCAGATTTTCACATTAGAGACACAGTCATTAGTGACGCGAAAAAACGAGTCGCTTATTTTGTGTTTCTGATGTGAACACATTAGTGACGCGTAAAACTGTGTCACTAATGACCCTGTATCAGAGACGCGTATGGGAAAAACGCGTCACATTAGTGAACACATTAGGTAGCTTAATTACGATATATAGAAATTCATTGCACATGTGCCACCTATGCATAGAACACAGCAATCTTGCTCACACATGCCACCTATGAATAGAACACAGCAATTTTGCTCGCTTAAACGCGGCAAGTGATAGTTAAAGGTGGATAGCGATGGGTGCTCTGGAACTTAGGGGTGTTTGGTTTGGGTGTTAAAGTTTAACAAACACTGTAGCACTTTCGTCTTATTTGACAAAAAGTTTCCAATTTTAGACTAATTAGGTTCGAAAGATTCGTCTCGTAAATTACTCCTAATATATGTCGACATGCATGCAATTAGTCTATATTTAGTACTCCATGCATTTGCCGCAACATTCGATGTGACGGGAGTTAAACTTTTAACTCCCGTAACCAAACGGGGCCTTATTTGTTGCAAGTGATGGATGAAACAGTCGTTGAATTGGCTACGCAAGCCAGCCTAGCTAGCTACCATACTAGGGTCGCATATTCACACGCCAAAGAATACGACTGATTTGTACTGCATGCGATTGCCGATTCTCGATTGTGCGTCAGTCGTTGGGGCAGCTAGCTAAGCTAGCCATGACCATGAGTGGCAACCGAGCCAGTGCGAGTCCCTATCGATTTTGCTTTGTTTTTATTAGCCTAACCCGATGGCGTCAACTGATGACCCATCTTTGCGGCTCACCATACACAACAATTCGATCAGTGTGCTTTAATTACTCGCGACTCATGCAATGCATCTACCATCCCGCGTGAATCAAATATTCAAATGGCCTTAATTAGCTTTTTTTTCTTAAAAAAAGAATAACATCAGTAAGTAATAATAGCTGAAATAATTAAAGCGTCATATATATATCTGCATATATCATATCAGTAATAAGTAATAATAGCTGTATATATACTTATGTTACATGTGTATAAGCTGGTGAGAACAAATTATTACATAGCTAGCTAGCTACTACCTGCTGAGACTGGTGCACTTACTACTACTCCCTCCGTCCCATTGAAAGTGTCGCCCGGGAAACGTGTTTGTGAGGGGGACACGGTTTTCCAACGACACTTTCAATGGGACGGAGGGAGTAGTCTACTACTATGCATCATGCTGTAATGTTCTACTTCTACCTCAATCTATGGCACGCAAAAGGCCATCAGAGAACCACAAACAAAACGTACACTGACTGAATGATGATGAGCTCCCACTCCCAGTAAGGGTGTGTTCAGTTCGTGAAAAGTAGGTGAAAAGTTACTGTAGCATATTTCGTTGTTATTTGGCAAAATTTGTCCGACCATGGACTAACTAGGCTCAAAAGATTCGTCTCGATATTTACAGACAAACTATGCAATTAGTTATCTTTTTTACCTACATTTAATGCTCCATGCATGCGTCTAAAGATTTGATGTAATGGGTGGAAGAGGAAATATTTTGGATTTGGATGGAAAGTGAACACACCCTAAGTCGAGTAAGTGAAACAGTCTGTAATATGTGTGTAACTACACAGAACAATGAAGTATGTATGTATGAACACACATCTGAATCTGAATTATTAGCATATATAATATATATGCAACTAATATAATGCCGATCCATGAATGAATAATGTTCTCCGTTGGATCAACAGTGTGCACGTGGATGCTTGCTGCAGCAGCAGATCAATTGGAGGAAAGATGGAGGTCACTGCAACAAGGATCCCGAGGGATCATGGAGTTGCGACGTCGCGGACAGCAGGCTGTCCAGAAAGTTCCAGTCGATGGCGCCGGCAGCGGCTGCAGCTTGCTCTCCTCCTCCCTGCTGGATCATCAGCTCATGTTCATCGTAGCTGCTTCTCTGCACAGCTGCAGCGTAGCCGCCGCCGCCGCCGCCGCCGGAACAGCAGGCTATGGCAGTGGGGCTCTCCAGCGGCGGGATACTGAACATATGTTTCTTGGACTCGAAGTCGTCGTCGGAGTATAACGAAGGCGGGAAGCTGCTGCCTGCAGCGCCTGCTGCAGGGAGGTGTAGCAGTGCTGATGATGAGCCCAGGAAATGCATATGGCGGTCGCCGTCGACGTGGAGCCTAGTGGTCGTCGCTGAGAGGTGGTGGTCGTAGTAACCGGCGGTGGCGGTGTAGCTGGTGGGGAAGAAGGGCCTCTGGTTGGGGATAGGCTTCTGGAATGCGCGGCACACCACCCAGCCTTCCTCCTGATACATCGATGAGATGAGCAATGTCCGATCCATTGCATTGCACGCACAACAAGTGTCAGAGATCGATGTCCATTTGTATGTAAAAGTGTCAATTAAAAAGTTGCTTCTTTTTTTTTGTTTTTGTTTTTGTTTTTGTCGACAGATCGAAAAGCGCACAACTACTGACACTACCTATCTATCTGTCTATCTATCTGATGGAATAACTTTTGAAGAATACGCAAAGTGAAAGAGAGCTCCAGTTTACGTTAAAAAAAAATGAGAGAGCTCCATCAGTTGAACTTTGATGATACAATTCATATTGTTTATAGGAAAGAAAAACATGATTATAATAAGAGAGTTAATTAATTAAATAAAAACTCTTGCTTGCCTGCGCGGGTGCGTGCTCGTTGGACTGGAGTCGGTACTCGTGCATGATCCAGTCGCTCTTCCTGCCGTTGGGGGCCCGTCCCTTGTAGAATACCAGCGTCTTCCTCATGCCGATGACCCTGCTGGTGCCGCACCTGGTCCTGGTGGACGACGACAGCACCGGCTTGTCCCTGCCGGTGGCCTTCCAGAAGCCGGCCGCCGTGGCGCGGTTCGTCCTCGTCCCGCTGGGGTACTTGCGGTCCTTGTAGCTGAAGAAGTACCACTCCGTCGTCTGATCGTCGCGCCCACCGCCGGCGTGCTGCCTGCACCTCTCTGCATGATAGATGATGAGGAAGAAGCGGAGAACAATACAATATACCATAGATGAGATACGGGTAGAAGAAAAGGCAAATAATAATAAACAGATAAAAATGCATGTACTCCTACTCCTAACGTACCTTGCAGATCCCATGGCTCTATCCTGTAGAGATCGACCTCCTGAATGATGTCGAGGTCGATCTTCTGGGAGGCCACCTTCCTGGCAAGGTAGTACCCCACCAGCTCTTCCTCTGTAGGGTGGAACCTGAAGCCTGGGGGAACACAAGACTCCTGCTGATCCATGCGGGCGGCTAATTAATTATGTTCTTCAGCTGCTTAATTCCGCGTGCCTCCGTTCCTCGCTCTCCTCTCCTCTGAAAAATTAGCCTGCAGCGTGCCTTTTATTGAGTGAGTATGGAATACATGGAGTACGTAGTCAGGGAAGAAAAGAACTATAGCTAGCTAGCTTAGCTATAGATGCGTGTGGCGGCCGAGCCAATGCAAAAGAAAAGACAGATGGACAGGTAAGGCAGTACCCTAGCCGGCCGGCCCAAGCAGCAGCAGGTTCTGCACGCAGATATGAGAGACAAAGCAAATAAGCTCTGGTTCCTCTCTACTAGCATGCAAGTCTTTAGTAGCCTAAGCCTACTGTATGGTCAGTTGAGAATTTCAGATACACACTCACTCGTGCAATGAGACCTAACAGAACAGCAGCTACTTTAGCCAGACGACCTGCTCATCTGCTAGCTGGTGACCTGGTGTTTATATATACTCCATTGCAACCTGCTGCTGGTGGAGTCGTACTAGAAAGCTAGGCGACACCAAATACATGGATGATGGATGTAATAATGCTGCAAATAGTATCAGCGTCAGGAGACTGAAGAATTGAAGTACAATACAGTACTGCTGACAGATCATGATTTGGTTGCAGAGAAGGATAGATGTCCTCTGTCAGGATGGATCCTTTGTAAAGTACTAACTGGCAGGTAGCTAGTAGAAGGAGTAGAACAGAAAGAAAGGGCCAGGCAGGAGGGAGAGGGGAAAAAGGCAGGGATGGATCGGTCTAGTGCATGGATGGAGTGGAAAAAGACCAGCTAGCTGCATAGGAGTATATCAGTGCTGCTGCTGCTGCGGGTGAGGATGAAGAGAGGAAGCAGCTAGCCAGCTATAGCTTTCTTTTGAGGTGGAGTGGTATCGGCCCGTATCCGGCAGCAATAGCAATAGCCAATAGCATGCTTGTTTCTTTGAGTGCACTTCAGGATTAGCTAGCTAGGTGTTGGCTGTTCCTCGCTCCGATCCTCTCACATGCCTCTTCCTCCACACACCACGCACGCACCCGGCCTGCGCCCGTAAGGCCATACGTGGCCTTGTCTTCTTCTCTGACTAACTCTATCGATCTGATCTGTTATGGCAGGCAAGGCAAACGGGCGGCCTGTATTTTTCCATCATTCTTCACACAGAGCCTAACTACGTCGTACCGACGACTCGACCAGCTAACTACTGGTCGCATCGCATGTACGTGTGCACAGCACCTATGTACTCGATCGATCCTACTATAGGTATGTAGAGAGAGAGAGAGAGAGAGAGAGAGAGCCTGATGATCCATGCATGCAGTGGGTGTCATATATATCAGTCTAACAATATATACAAAGGGTACAATAATCCTGCTAGATATATAGCTTGTGTATTGAGAACGAATTATATTGAAGCAGTACATGTATATGCAGCTAGAGACGACAGAGGTTGAGACTTACTATCATCATCAAAATCAATCACTAATACACACACACACACACACACACGGAATTAATTAGTTGCACCTGTGACGACAACAAGTACCTAAACAGGTACATTAGTAAAAAAAAAACAAGACCAACTAATAATAGGGTACGTACAGTATAGCTAGCACTAGCTAGAGCTAGCATTCGGTCTCAAGTTGCAGCTGAGACAAATTGCTTGGGTATGTAACAGCTAGCGTGTGCCTAACCCATACATATACTCCTACTATACATCTATGCAGCAGGTATGTGTGTGAGTAACAGTTGTAGACTTCTAGTTAAGCAGTCAACAAGTTTAATTAGTTGGTAAAATAGTTCCATCATACAGATCGACAGAGTACTAGTATATACCGGCAGCTAGCACTATAGCAGGCGCCCAGGCTGACTCAGGCTGTGTTTAGTTGGGGAAAATTGGGTGAAAAGTTATTGTAGCACTTTTCGTTGTTATTTGGTAAAATTTGTCTAACCATGGATTAATTAGACTCAAAAGATTCGTCTCGAACTTTACAGACAAACTATGCAATTAGTTATTTTTTTACCTACATTTAATGCTCCATGCATGCGTTTAAAGATTTGATGTGATGGGTGAAAGAGGAAATATTTTGGATTTGCATGGGAAGTAAACAGGGCCTCAACTAGTAGTACTGCAAGAAAGATGGTTGGCAGCTGTTCGTCGTCAGTCCTAGGCCTGGTTTAGATTGCAAATTTTTTCAACTACAGCTATGGTAGCATTTTCGTTTGTATTTGACAATTAGTGTCTAATCATAGACTAATTAGGCTCAAATGATTCGTCTCGTGATTTACTAATAAACTGTATAATTAGTTATTTTTTTTACCAACATTTAATGCTCCATGCATGCGTTCAAAAATTGATGTGATGAAGAGAGTGAAAAAACTTAGAATTTGGAAGGGAAGAGAACAAGACCCTAGCTAGCGGCCTGCTGCTGGTATTCCTATGGGACGGCGGATGGAACGCCCGCATGCAGTACGTACTGTGGCTAGCAGGCATATAGCTCTTTTCACAGTTGGTGCAGACTGCAGGGAGGGCCGGACGAACAAGCTAGCGATACTTACGTCCTTCCTTTCCTACAGCATGTACTCCGTAGAAGCGAACTGAAGAAGCTTAATTCATTCATTCTCAGATTATTAATTATATATATGCTGCACTGCATATGGACCAAACAGAGACAGGCAGGCAGGCAATTATTCAAGTATGTACTCTACATAGACATAGTAGTATGTGGGGTGGGGATGGAGTGGGGACACGTACTCACCAAATTTATATATGATCCAGGATGAATAACAAGCTGCGGGCGCGCATGCAGCTCCTCCGTCCTGCAGGCACGGCACCGGCCGGCCGGCCGGAACTGTACGCCGCCGCAGATAGACAGAGCGACAGCGATGGACGACGGCCCAGCTTGCAGCTCCAACAACCTGCTGGCCGGCGGTGGTTTATTTTATTTGATTGAGACACAACAGAGATTGATCGAGATGAGACGACGGCCGGGCAGGGGCAGCCTCGTCGATCGATCGCTGAGCTTCTTGCTGCTGGTTGTTGGATTGGATTGGATGGAAGCTAGAGTGTAGCAGCTTGCTGCGGATCGAGATGGATGACGACCAGTGCGGTGTGCGGTGGAGAAGAAGATGAGCGAGGGCGCCGGCCGGCAATCTACTTACAACAAATTAAGTTGTAGCTAGGGAACACAAGCGCTGCAGCTTATTACCTCCTGGGGCCCTATTTATATATTCCAAAAGGGGCACTCGCTAAGCTAGCTCATATTGGAAGCACACATCACATCGATCGATCCTTGGTCATAAAACTTTTTGTCATGTAATGCAATCTACTGTATATTTTAGCTAGCTATTAATTAGCTACTGTTTCAAAAAAAAAAGCTATTAATTAGCTACTCCTTGTAGAAATTATATTTAATAGTATGACTAGATATATGCCAGTGCATTGCACCGGGGGTCATAATTTTTTAAATTGAACCTTCATAATCGGACACGGACGCGTAAGCTCTAAGAACTTCGTATCGGAAACGGATCGTGGATCCGATCAGCGTATCCTAATCGGGTAGGATGCGGATGTGTGAGCTCCGAGTAGAGTATAATTTGTATTGGACATGGACGCGTGAGGGATCAAGATTTGGTATCACCGAGTAGATGATGACTTTAGAGCCTTTTTTAGGTGTAGAGATAAGGATCGTATAAACCATTTCTACACACCTCTGGTAAGCCATTCTATATATCGGCGTTGCTGATGAACCGTCTATAATCTAACACCCGTAGAAATTGCCAATTTCGACTGGAGGGTCGAAACTGCATGTGGAAAATTAAGATTCCTATTCCTATTGGTAAAAACTTTTAGCTTCATCAAGTAAATTGTTTTTAATAGATTTATTATGAAAATGGTCTATTATATATACTCCCTCTCGTTTGCAATGCTAATGCATACCTGCTTTTACTTTGCAAACATGGTTTCCTCCAAACACATACTCCATTCCATATTATAAGGTGTTTTGGATTTTTTTTACATATGTAGCACTTTTGTTATGCACTTTGATATACGCTATATCTAGATACATCATAAAAGCAATGTATCTAAATAGTCAAAATATCTTATAATTTAGAACGGAGAGAGTAACTTTCATCATTGTTTTCTATCATACGGTAGTACAAATGAACCATTCCTAGCAAACTTATGCGTCTTTTTAGAAAAGCAGTACATGTTAAGAAAAAAATCCATGAAGATGATCTCTTCAAGTTTGTTAACTAGCTTAAAGTTATTTGCAATTCAATTTTTAAAAGTTTGTCTCAAATTTTGTCTAAAGCGCCAAGTATTTGCAAACAGGAGGCAGAAACTCTTTTTCTCGAATACGCAAAAGGTTTGCGCATCGTTGTATTACGATTGAAAAGTAGAGTTTTTACATCGACGCGCCACTAGTCGGGCGCACTACGGAGGCAGGAACTCTTAAAGCTAAATATGATAGTACTCCTTCCATTCCAAATTATAAGACGTTTTGGCTTTTCTAGATATATAGATTTTGCTATACACTTTGATATACATTATGATACAAAGAAAAAACAAACGAATGGAGTATATGTTTATATATCCATCATCAGTTGTCATACATATTGGAGACCATACCGCCGATGTCGTAGCTAGATTTGTATGTCTTTTTTAATGAAAAGCTAGATTTGTATTTGTAGTGATGAGGATATATAAAGTGGGTGTATGCACGCGTGGGGTGGCTAGAGAGAGAAATTTAGAGAAAAGAAGAGAGAGAGAGGGCGGTGGTCGTTTGGTCGGCTAAGAAGAAGGAGAAAAGTCTCTGAAGCGACCACCCCGTACCTCCACTACATACCACAGGCCACAGCGAGCCAAGCATTGGGCGTGGTGGGTCCGTCGTCGTCTCTGTGATCGCCGAAGGATCCGGTCGAGTTGCCATCACCTTTAGGCTTTTTAGTTTGCTTTTTTCATTTTACAACAGACGTACGTTAAGAGAAGCGTGCGTGCGATGTTATTAGCTTATTGGAACATGGAAGCTAGCCCTCAAGATCTATGGACTATCGGTCATCCGATCCGATGCATTTAATATATGCACCCAATACTATTTTTATATATATATATATATATATATATATATATATATATATATATATATATATATATATATATATATATATACTCCCTTGTCCTTAAAAAACTTGATGTTTTAAAGTTTCTAGAACAAACTGGTGACCAACACCATATGTATATATCCCTCTTTCTCATTGGTGAACCATGCATGCTAGCTAAGAAATAAGCACCTCATTAAAAGGAAATGCATAGAGACATGCGATTTTAAGCTGAAATGGACCCAGTCTATTGTTCAAGAGCTAAAACATCAAGTTTTCTAGAACATTTTTTGAATACTAGAACATCAAGTTTTTTAGACGGAGGGATAGGGCTGGATATCGAGCCAGCTCGGCTCGTTATAGCTCGGCTCGTTATGGCTCGGCTCGTTATCAAGCTGGCTCGGTTCGGCTCGTTATACTAACGAGCTAGAAGCTTAGCTCGGCTCGGCTCGGCTCGCTTAGCAGCTCGAGCTGGCTTGTTTGTCTCGCGAGCTAACTTAAGTTTTTTTCTTCCCGTTGAAGTTATTTATCCAGCAAAAGTCAGAGACGAGTACTAATTTGGGAAAAGAAAAATAAATAAGAAGACCGGATGATTTGATGTTGGTTTGGGAAAATCAAGAAAAAAACAAAAGCTAATGCTTGTTGCTATGCGTTGGCTTGCAACTTTGCAAGGGAGTAAGCAAAGTTGCGATTGCAAGGCCCTAGCGAGCAGACGGGGAAAGTCTAGGGCCTAGGGGTGGGAGCGTGGGAGTTGGGGGCTAGGATTTTATCATATTGGGCCAATAGTGCATGGTATATATGGACTGATTCAAGTTGCTATCATATGATTTGCCATGGCTCGTTTTGTCTCATGATTGGCTCGCGAGCTGGATCGAGCTGGCTTGTTAATTAACCGAGCTAATGTGCTGGCTCAGCTCGTTTAAAAATTCAAACAAGCCAAGCTCGAGCCGAGCCACTAACGAGCGAGTCAAGCGAGCTAGCGAGTTACGAGTTTTTCGTCCAGGCCTACGGAGGGAGTACGTATTTCCATTCATACCTGCCGTCTTCCTTAATTTGCCGTGAAACAATATATTTTTTAAGATAACAGAAAAATCCGGCATCAGCTCCTTTTTGAGTCAGAAGTACTATCAGTCCACACTTATTACAAACACATGCACCAAGAAATAAATTCATTATAGGTTCAAAATTAAAATTCAACACCATAACTGAAAGACCATCCATTAAACGCAAAGAACTACTACATGACATGTATGTTTGTTCTCCTGCTGCACACATACACATGAGTAGTAAATTGTAGTATGTAGTACATTTTCTCTGGTAGCAATATTCCCTCAAAGCTGCTGTGCTATCCTGAATTCGCAAATATACACAACCAGAATTTCCAACTTCCCCTAGTAAAGTGAGATTCTCCTAGTGTTTTAGCATTCAACATTTAGTATAAATTTTTTCTACTAAATGCTTCCTAGTGAGATTCTCATGTGCTATGACTAGTGGTATTATTTTATTACTACTTAAAAACACTAGGAGAAGTCCACCAATTTGGTAGTGATAATCCCAATTAGCGCCTCACCCTTTCGACTGGAAGTCTTCATATTGCAATTGTCGTTACGTTTTTCATAGAGTATTATTTTGATTTGATGGAACATCCGGGAGTAAACAAAATAATCTCATTTCCAGAAACAAACAACCAAAGTGTTGCAAGCTGCAAATCTTTGCTCAAATTAAAGACATCTTGCCTTGGTTATCCACAAAGCAAAGAAGAAAACTTACACATCCTGGCAACCGAATTATGGCTAGAGCATTTTGTGTTCTTATCTGCTTTGTAACACATATATTTCGTTCTTTACTGTTGCTCGTTGATTCTTTCAGTCCTATTAGTATGTTATTACTCCTTATTATGGAAGGAGTAACTAGTAGGAGGAACGACCCTCCTCTTTCATTTCATATCATAAGAAAAAGATATATATACAATAATATAATCAATTCAATTTGTAGGATGCAATTAACAATCTGGTGTTGCTTGCCGCCTACGGCTACGGGGATAGATGCATGACATGAAGTGGATAAAGTGCACATGTCAGATCCCTTCCAAAATTTAATACTCCCTCCGTATCCTAAATAGAGGACGTTCCGGAGGCCAGGCCGTTTGCAGCAATAGAAGATGTTCACCGTATTGAGGGCAACTTTGGACGCGATTACCCCTAGCCAGGCATTAATCGCGGACTCCTCATCATTAATCGCGGACTCCTCGACTGAAGAGATCGCCGCGGTCGCCGCCCGTCCACAGCACGCTCGCAGACCGCCTAGGCACGCGCGCCGCCCGTTCGCATCGCTGCCCGTCCACAGCACGCAGACCGCCCACAGCACGCTCACCGCGGAGGACATCGGGCCGGAGTCGGAGGAGGTCGCCGCGGAGGACGTCGTCGACCCGCTGCTGTCCATGGACTCCGACCCGCTGGTCTCCGTCGCGCAGGATTCGCAGGAGCCGGACGAGGTCATCGTGCTGCTTGCCGCGGACGGCGTGGTGCCGGATTCGCAGGAGGTCGCCGCGGACTCCGTCGACCCGCTGCAGTCCGTCGAGGCGCCGCAGTCCTCGCCGCTGCAGTCCGTCCAGGCGCCGGTGGTGGTTATGCTTGGCCATGGCAAGTTGTAATTATAGAGAAAAAAAGCAAGCACATTCATGCAATACTCATTTGTACACGGCATGTTCTAGCTATAAGAAAAAAAACTCATTTGTAAACAAGCACTTCATGATACTAATAGGCATGGCATATTCTATTAAAAAAAACAAGCACTTCATGATACTAATAGGGATGGCATATTTTACACGGCAGCATATTATTCAAAAGAAAAAAAAACAAGCACTTCATGATACTATGGCAGATTCGACGGATCACCTGTTGAAAACGGCGCGCCAGCGGCCAAACCAGCGCCATGCAAAATCAGGCAAAAAACTGTGGCCTCCAGGGATCGAACCTGGGACCTTGGGACCCTTGCTGCTCCGCGCTAGCCACTTGGACTTTGTTTGTTTCATGCATACAATGCACTCGCAGCCCTATTTAATAGGGGCAAGACAGAAAAACTAACCCCTATTTAATGACTCCTTGGTAATCACACTCATGTCCTAAACGTCCTCTAATTGTGATATGGAGGGAGTACTCCGCTGTGGAGTAGTACGTACAAGAAAGACACCGGACATTTTAGGACAGCGAGGTGCCATTTATTATTATCAGTACTTTCAATATCGTGTACCAGTACGTGGGAGTACAATTCATGCGCTCTGTCTGCTAAATATTTGCAAATTGCATTTGCTTTCGAGGACCACGGGCGCGCGTACTGTGCAACGCGTCAAAAAAAGTCCATCCTCCACAGTCGTACCAATTGTTATACGCCAGGTAACGCTACTACGGAACAGACAACCTTTATAAGATAATTTAAACTCGATGGTTATAAAGGTATCACTGCCGACTCGTAAACAATTTAGGTCTTGTTTGATGCAAAGTATTTTTAAAGTATTCGAGAAATACTATGGTTATACAAAATACTTTGGTTTCTAAAAGCTACTAGGTGTTTAGATGCAACAAATCTTGTAGTCTTTAAAACCATGGTTTTGTCAAAACTGTAGTTTTTTTGAAGTTTTAGAAACTCCACTTATGACATCTTTTTTCTAAACCACAGTTTTGTCTCTTTGACTTATAAACTACAGCTTTGTGATACTAAAATTTTTGAAAACCGCATCATCCAAACATGCTCTTAAGTTAGTGATTCCTAACTAACACCCCCCCCTCCGCGGGACTCGACCTTAAATTTTGTTACGAGCTTAAGTCTTGCAATTCATCTCTCTATCTTTATCTTCTCTCTCACTCTCATTATCTCTCCTGCCTAGTCTCCAACTCTCCATTAACTCCCTAGCACGTTGTCCTTCTCCCCTCCTCTCTTCTCCTCTACTTGGCCAACTGTGGCGCGAGCGTTATCCCCAGATGTCACATAGGATGCGGTGGCACAGGCAGCTAATGCGGTGAGGTGATGCGTGGATGAATCGATGATGTGACGTGTTTCCTCTCTCTTTGTGATGTGTTCTTCCTCTCTTTGATTCGACGAATCATATGTGATGCAACGAATCGATCTATCATTTATGATGTTTTGAACTCTCATTTTCTATGTCATGTGATGAATCGATCTATGATATCTTGAATCTCCCCTTCTTTCTGTGATGAATCTTCCTCTGTCTCTCTGCGTGGGGCTCATGTCACCGGCAACGGCTACGCTGGCCTCGCCTGACCAGTGGCCAGGCAAGCCGTGGGAGGTAGCCTGGTGGGTGCTCACATTTTTCTCTCTTTTTTTGTTTTTTAAAGGGCAATCATTGCTGGTTGTAGCACCGGTAATGGAAGCCTTTGTCACTACTGCCGATAACGCACCGTTGGTTCTAAAATCCGACAGTGATAGGCCTTTTGAACTTATGGAAGGTTGAGGTGAGCATAAGGTATTGCTGTCTCCAAAAATGCACTCAGATTTTCAAAGGCAGACTGTCTATTTATGGAGACAACATTAATTGTCTCTATAAATAGATTAACAAAGGCAGACCTCTTAAGAGGTTCGTCTTTGAAAATGAGGGTCATTTTTAAAGGTGGACCTCTTAAGAGACCTACCTCTATTAATTGAGGCAAGACCACAAGCCCAACTCATCCCGCTTAGCAAACCCTAAAAAAATATAAGGTCCACTGCCAACTCCTTCAGTCCTCTCTCACTCCATTGCGGCACAACTCCCCACTCTCTCTCCTTCTCTCTGGAACTTCTTGAGCCTATGCATGCTGGACCTTGGCCCCTCTCCTTTTTCAGCGGCGCACTTGCGTGGGACCCTCCTCCGATGGCGGCACTCAGAGCCCACCCTCGCCGGCAATGGCGCTCAGGGTCTGGCCCCTCCGGCAGCGGTGCGTGGGGCCTACCCTCCTCTAGTCGTGGTGCTCTCGTGGGGCTCGCCCTCCTACCGCGGTGCATGCTCGGGGCATGCCTCCTCCGAGGATGGCATGGGATGTGGATGTGGTGGTGGTTCAGATCTGGTAGATCTTGTTGACTCCCTTTCTATCCTCTCATCCTCTCAAATCCGGTGAGATCCAAATGCGCAGATCCATGAGATCAGGACTTCCTCTCTCTATGTAGAGCGATGATGGGGCCTGGCAATGGCAGCTAAGTTGGGAGCGGGCTTGGCGATGGCGGCTGGACTGTGAGCGGGCTCGGCGACAGCGATGTGCCTAGAAACAGGCATGGCGACGGTAACAACCTTGAAAGCGGGCTCAGGAATGGGCTCACTAGCGAGCTTTCCTTTTTTGTTTTTCTAATCCACTTCTAGAGGCAATCATTATGACCACCTTGGGAAAGGTTGATTAACAGTGACTTTCATCCAGAGGCGGGCTGCGTACACGCCTTTGGAAACCTTTTTTTTTGACCGCCTCTAAAAAGCCTTATTGTAGTAGTTTTGTTTACAAATATATCTAGGCGTAGTTCAAGGTTGTTTAGACCTTTTTTAAAAAATATGTTTTAGTTAAGATATAAATTCGAAGGGTTAGCTAATTTATTTTTTTGTAATAGTGGAGTAGACAATTTTAATGTAATTTCTGGGACCGCTTAGATTATCTACCATAATATTAGAGTCAGTAATTTATATGCAAATTTCGAGGGTTACTTTAGATATTTCTGATAATGAGAGTTGTGCATAATTTGTACTCCCTCCATTCCAAATTATAAGTCATTCCAAGAATGTTGGAGAGCCAAAGCATCTTAAGATCATAGTTATTAGGACCGGACCGGACCAGCGGTCGAACCGGTAAAAGACCGAACCAGAGTCTAAACCAGTCTAGTTCACTTAAAAGACCGTCCGTGCAATCGAACCGGTATAAACCAGTTGAACGGGCCGGTTTTTCATGGAACCGGTGAACCGGCCCGTTTCAATGCGAACCGCTCCGGTCTGTAACTCTGTGCAATGGTGCGCGTGTACTGCAGTCCTGGCTGCTGTGCGGCGTGTTGGTGGAGTGGAGTGCACATGCCACCGATGGGCCCGCCTGGCTACTGATCACGTGAGCTGCTCCTGCCTTCGTTGACTTTTTGGTAGTGCTGGTGTCAACTGACGTTAGTACTACCTTTTAAATTTTAAAATTTCACAGCTTTTTCAAATGAGCTCCAAATTAGACAAATAATATATCCATTTTGATTATCTCAACGAGCTCTTCGCAATAATGCACTCCATTTTAGCATTCAAGATTATTTGTTATATATCATTATATTACACCAGTTCGAAGTATTTATGGGCGTAATTCATCCAGTCAAAAACTGTCGAACCAGTGGTTTAGCTAGGTTCTTTATTTGTATGATGTATGATATGAACTATGAAGATGAACATTATGTTATTATTATCGGTTATCACATACTTGATGTTTTGAATTTAAGAACATGTCATTTTGCATATGTATGAATCTTGTGGTTGTACAATTAATTGTGTTTACCTTTTGTTAATTATATCATATATATACACCGGTTCAATTAACCGGTCCAAGACAATTGAACCGGCGGTTCAACCGGTTCTAAACGGTTGGACCAGTGAACCGACGGCCTCACCGGTTCGATCTCCGGTCCGGTCTTAATAATTATGCTTAAGATTGACCAAAAATTTAGAGAGAATTAAAAAGACTTATGACATCAAATAGGTACAGTATGAAAATATAATTAATGAAGAATCTAATGATACTTATGGTATCATAAATGTTATTATCCTATCATATAAATTTGGTCAAACTTGAGATCCTTTGACTCTCAAAGATTCTTGGAATGACTTATAATTTGGGATGAAGAGAGTATATAAATTTACGGGTTACTTAATGTTATTTTTTCAAAGAGTTTTATCTTTAAGTGTTTTTTTAGACATATTTTAACACAACACACATATGGGTCTGGATGTCTGTATTAGTCCATGTTTTAAATAGCGAGCTAAGGCTAAAGTGTTTAGCGTTTTATAAACCGTAATTAGCGGACTTTAGCGGCAAAATAGCGGCACAATTTTTTTCAAGCTATTTCGGGCTATAGCGACAAAAATAGCGCGCTATTTAAAACCATGGTATTAGTTCATATCTAGGTCTGTCTAGTGCAATTTATTCGTATTTTGTTGCCCACGGAGACCTTAATATAGGTCTGCACAGTTCTCAAAGCATGCCAGGGGCTGCATTAGGTAGTACGCTAGATTTGGTCATATTGGACAATGTATAAATTTGCATTAGCCAATAAACCAGTGGAAGATCTAGAATTTTGCCAAGATCGAAGTAGCTTATTAAATTTCATCAGCTTTCACGCTCTATGCCGTTGCTACTGATCCTATCGTTGTCTCTGGCCTACGTTGTGACTAGCCACTCGCTGCCACGCACCATGATATGTTTGTCCTTCAAGTGAATATACCTGACGGCACGTTACCACGGTGCAAATAAGGATTAGGAAAAGATCTGGACGTCAAAGGGAAGATCAAACGGGTGGAAATCACTCTGCTAACGTGGATGACCTCATTACTCGGCGCCGAGTTCCCAATTAAAGGAGAGAATTTTGATAGTCTTCCTAAATTGTCCATTTTGTGCCCCATGAACTGTTTGGCCCCCTGTCCATCACTACTAGAGACAGGTTTTTTGCCGAGTGCCCAGTTTTGCCCTCGGCAAAGCCTTTGTCGAGGGTAGCACTCGGCAAAGAGCCCTCGGGGGCATTTTCGTCGGCAAATGGCTCTTTGCCGAGTACCATTTCTTGGGCACTCGACAAAGAAAAGCGACCGTCACGGCGCCGGTACCGTTGACGGCGTCTTTGCCGAGCATCCCACGGAGTGGCACTCGACAAAGAAATTTCTTTTTTTTTAAAATTCTTTGTCGAGTGCGCACGGCACTGCACTCGGCAAAGAAATTTTCTTTTTTTTTAAAACTCTTTGCCGAGTGCTGCTTGTAGCACTCGGCAAATCCTTGATTCTTTTTTTTTAATAATTTATTTGCCGAGTGCCATGTCCATGGCACTCGGCAAATTATCCAGATTTGCCGAGTGCTATGACCATGGCCCTCGGCAAATTGCTTATAATTCAATTTTTTTTGTTTTTTACATTCCATCCACACAAACAATACATATATATATATATATATATATATATATATATATATATATATATATATATATATCCAGCAGCACATATATATCACAAACCTCACATATATATCACAAACGAAGCATGTCTCACAATATATCACAACAAGTCACATGTTCACAACCACAAGATACATGTTTATTACACCAAACTCCGGATGACAAACCACAAGTCATTGACAAACGACAGAGCCGACGAGCACACTCCTCACCAACCTGGCCTCTGAGACGTCGGTGGTGTAGCATAGCCTCCATCTCCAGGTGACGCATTAGCGGGTTGATTTGAACCCGCCGACTAAGGCTACATAAAGAATTAGTTGCCTGTGTGAGATTGCATCTAGTAATCTAGGTTTCTATGTGGTCTGGGTTTCTATGCCATACAAGCAAAGCACAAGCGAGTAGTTAGAGTTTGACACTTACAGGAGTAGCTATAGGAGTAGGGCCTGAAGGAGGTGACAGCTGCATAGGTACACCCGTCTTTTGCCCAAGCTATTGCATGATCAGCATCATCTCCGCCATCCTCTTATCCTGGGCCTCTCGTGCGGCCCGCTCGACCTGCAGCTAAGCAGTCAGATGCACCGTTTGCACATCTTGTTCTTTGATCTAGGCCTGCAATATTGCACTCCAATGTTTCAATAATGCAAATCTAATTCAGGTGTTAGAATATCAATGTACAACGAGTAAAACAGGAATTACCTCGAGCTCGTCGACGCGCTGCAGTGCTGGACTAGGCCGTGGGCGTATGGGCTGGCTAGAGCTCGTGCTCCGTGCTCAGATCGCGTCCAGGTGGGGAATAGTGCTGGAGTTGATGGCGCCGTCAGCAATCCACAACCGCCCGTGCTTCTTACCTTGTCCCAGCCTCATGATGGCCTCTGCATCAATGGGCTTGGTGCGCACGTCGTAATCTGGCCCGTGGAACTCCCGTACCGCCGACGTGTACTCCTGGACCTTACCGTACACGGTTGGGTCAGAGTAAGCCTCGGGCGGGGCAGCCGGGTCGAAGGAGACGGAGGAGGACGCCTTGCCCATGTGGGACATAGCCCACGCTGAGAACTCCGAGACCTCCTCGTTCGGGTGCGCAGCCTCCTACGAGAAAGGTAGCAAGATGGTGAGAAATCAGGCATAATTGAGCGTCCAAATAGATAAAAGAAATCACTTACGTATGCCTGTTTGAATGCGGGGAGGCTCCGGCTGCCTTGGTGGTGAGTGGGACCTTGCCTTAGCATACGCTGGGCCCACTAAGCCTCGTGCCTGTCAATATAGCTCTGCGTGAACCACCTGTCCACGATCATGGCCTAGCAGTCCTTATACGACTGGCACCACCAGGGAACCACCTACAAGTCATCGAGTATTTCACATATCAGAAGATCAAATTGAACCTATGTAATCTCAAAATGAATCAATATCAATGTTATCATTGTACCTCGAGGTACTGCTCTCGAATCAGCGTCATCTGTCTTGCCTTAGTCTTGCTGAGGCTCATCTTATGCACCGACATGTAGTAGTCTATGTGGCACTGGTGGCGGGACTCGTAGTGCATGTCAGTGAAGTACTTCCTACAGGCGGTATGCACCGCCCGATCCGCCTACTGCTCAAGTCCTTCTTCGGGCTTGAAAAACTTCTGCATATACAAAAACAATGTATCCAATCAATATTTGAAAAAAAGACTTGAATGTGATGTGTTGACCAATGTTGTGCGAGAGAGACCCAAAACTTCGCCAGTACCTAGTCCTGCTTGTTGCGGTAGTGGTCATCCGGGGCCAGCGCGTACCTGTCCCACGAGAAGGCTGGCTCCCGGGCCCCCTCGGCGTCAACTCCACAATGCCGGGGTACCACTTCCTGCACAAAACACCCAAGATGCTCGCGGGGGAGCATGAGGGAGTACCCGACAAAACTTTCCAGGCCCTGCACAAGTGATTAAGAAAATTTATCAATTTCTCTTTTGATTTTGAACATATCATATGAAGTAGTTGTGATAGCATCTATAGTTACTTACTTCTTCGCCAAAGGCCAAATCACTGGGCGGTTGTGAGCAAGCGGAGCGGCAGGGAGCTTCGCAGGACCTCGCTGGTAGACACTCGGGGCCTGGCCTCCCTCGTCCTCGGGCGCCTCGCCTTCCTCGTCCCTGGGCACCTCGCCTCCCTCGTCCATCTGCTGAACGCCCTCGTCCCCCGAGGACGTGTCCGTGGTCATGGTCATGGCCGCCACGTGCTCCTCCTCCTGCACCTCCTGTGGGGTGGGAGACCGCTGCCTCCTGCGGCTGGCCCTACTCCTCCTCCCGTCACCTCCAGCGAACGCAGCCCCTGACGACGACCCCTCACCTGGGAGGAGAGGGCGTGCTCTTGCGTAAGCTGAGGGCGTGTCACATCGTGGATGGCTGCTCGCCATCTTTGAACAATCACCTGTAATCATAAATAATGAACAAGACTTATTAGTACATATATTAGAGCTTCAAAATAAATAAACAAAACATAATTGGGAATAATTGAGAAATAAAAAACCTAGTATTACATGTATTAGGAATAATCTTCATGATTGGGATCATAGGTCTCGTCATCACTGTCAAAGTTGTCCAAATGGGCAACACTATCCGAAGGTTCTATGTTGTCTTCGTCGTCATTGCCTTCAAGTAATCGCTCAAGCATTTCTATGTCCTTGGCATTTTGCACCACATCTCCATCGTCCTCGTCATCAACCATTTCATTGTCTACTTCCATTTCGCTCGCTTCGGGTAGGACTATCTCAAACATCGCTTGTAGCCCATCTTCTTGATAGAACTCTCCATCATATGTGTTTGCGTTGAAGTTATAATCGTCATCGTTTGGGGCAGGTAGTTTGCCGTGTGGAGATACCTGGTGCACAATAGCCCAACCCTGAAGCTCCTTTTTGGCTTGGTTGGCATATCGCGTGTAATACACCTGCACGGCCTGTTGAGCCACAATGTAGACGTCTTTTCCCTAATAGATGGACTCTTCTCGAATCTCGACTAGCCCAAGATGAGGGGTCTGTCTCCTTTCGCGAGGATTAAAC
Organism: Saccharum hybrid cultivar R570; assembly: GCA_038087645.1. NCBI lineage: Eukaryota > Viridiplantae > Streptophyta > Magnoliopsida > Poales > Poaceae > Saccharum > Saccharum hybrid cultivar. The sequence continues at coordinate 44,403,076 of JAQSUU010000534.1, forward strand.
CAGTGCCATTTGAACATGATAGGTTTAAGAGGTTTGTCACCATCAAATTCCAGTTCATAGATCTCCTCAACTCTTCCATGGTAGTCGAGACCATCAGTGCCGGGCACACAAACTCCGCTATTTGTGGTTTTTCGAGTGGCCCGATTTTCCTCGTATCTTGTTGTGTGGAAGCGGTATCTGTTCACGTCGTAACCGGTAAATGACTTCACCCTAACTTGACAGCTGTTGGCAACCTGTCTCAACTCATCACTCATGGACGAATCGGTCTGGGCCTGCAAGCTCAAGCATGATAACTCGTCATATTAGTCGAACGTACGATCAACTTGGAATATCGAACGTACGATCGGGTAATTGGATATTACATTTCGTTTGAACCAAGAAATGAAATCAGGCCTCCCCGCTCCCGCACCCCGCGAAAGAAGGGTGTCTTGTTCCTACAGGGTAGGATCCCTAGGTTGATGCCAGGATTCACGAACAAATTCCCTGTCCGAACAAGAATCAATGGGGTTGGATGCAGAATAGTGACGGCGTATGGAAACAAGATCGTTGAGAACTTACTTGATGAACGGCTGCACCTCGGTAAGGTTGGTCAACACATATAGCGTGATACTACGCCACTCTTTAGTTCTCAATATCTTAACAGTCGATCCACTTGCGCTGCCGAGTTGTCCTTGAAAAAGGCTGAGGGTCGATTCATTTTCGCCAGCATTATAACAAGGGAGTGGATTATGATTGCTAAGAAGGTTCAGCTTGTAGTATAGCATTGTGAAGTTTGCCACCTCCTCCCGCAGGTATGCCTCTGCAATGGAAGCCTCAATTCTAGCTTTATTTGTACATTTCTTGCGAAGAGTATTTAGACATCTCTCGATCGGATAGCACCAACTGGCCGAGATGGGCCCTCCCAAACGTGCCTCGGTCGGGAGGTGCACAATCAGATGCTGCATCGGCAAAAAGAAGCCGGGTGGGAAGATCTTCTCAAGCTTACAGAGCAACACGGGTGCCACTTTTTCCAATTCCAGAGCGACGGTCCGAGATATCTTCTTGGCACAAAGCTGGTGGAAGAAATAGCTCAACTCTGCCAGCACTTGCCAGACAGGCTAAGGGACGTAGCCTCGGACCATCATCGGAAGAAGCCGCTCAATCCATATGTGGTAGTCATGACTCTTCATCCCATTGACTCGCAGAGTGCCTAAGTTCACTCCCCTGCTCAGATTCGCTTACTTCCCTCCTGTCATCGGTTGTTAAGAAGAAATCGACCTTAGGCCTTTTCCAGTTCTTGTTTCGGCCACTAGGAGGCCGCATCTCTTGTTTCGTTCTATCGCACAACTCTGCCAGGTCCACTCTAGCCTTAACGTTGTCCTTAGACTTGTCAGTGTCCATGAGAGTTCCCCAAAGTGCCTCGGTGATATTCTTTTCAGTGTGCATTATATCAATGTTATGTGGCAGAAGAAGGTCATTGAAATAGGGGAGCCTGGTCAAGCCGGACTTATGTGTCCACATATGTTCCTCACCATATCCCACAAAACCACCTCCTTCGATGGGCATGAGAGCATCTATCTGAGCATAAACCTCGGCACCACTCTTGATGTGCGGTTTAGGGTCTCTCACTATGACATCTTTCGTAAAGTTCTTGATGTCTTGTCTGAATGGATGGCCAGAAGGGAGGAATTGACGATGCTTGTCGAACGACGAATACTTGCCACCCTTTTTCAACCAAATGAACCTCACATCTTCCTTGCATATTGGGCATGGGAACTTCCCGTGAACACACCAGGCGCTGAATAACCCATACGCCAAGAAGTCATGCAGTGAGTAGTGGTACCACACGTGCATTTTGAAGCTTGTCTTTGTAGCTCGGTCGTATGTCCATACCCTTTTCTCCCAAGCGTCGATCAATTCATCAATCACAGGCTCCATGAACACACCCATATTACTCCCCGGGTGTCCAAGAACTATCAACGACAAGAACACGTTATGACGCTGAAAGGAGACGCCGGGGGGAAGATTCAGGGGGATAACAAACACGGGCCAACATGTGTATGGGGCAGCCATAATTCCATAAGGATTGAACCCATCAGTTGCCAGTGCGACACGTACATTGCGAGCCTCTTTTGCTTTGTCAGGATGTTGTTCATTGAAGTACGTCCATGCTTTAGCATCGGCCGGATGTACCATCTTCCCAGGATTGTACCGTTTGCCATTTTTATGCTATGTCATCTGTTTCGTGAATTCCTCGGTCATGAAAAGCCGTTGGATCCTCGGCACGAACGGAAGGTGCCGTAAGACTTTTGTGAGGATCGTAAGCTGCCTCTTCTGGCCATCACCAAAGTCTACCTCCAGGTACCTGGAGGATTTATACTTTGGACAGTAGTTTGCATCCTTGTGTTCTTTCCTAAATAGGATGCACCCCTTCGGACAAACATGTATCTTATCATACGACATATTGAGCATACGAAGGAGTTTCTCTGCCTCGTACAAGTTGGGGGGCAGAAGGTGCTTGTCCGGTAGCATGGTGCCAAACATGACCAACATCTTATCGAAGCCTTCACGACTCAGGTTTAACTCGGCCTTCAACCCCATTACGCGACCAATGGCATCCAGCTGAGAAATATGTGTACGGTCGTGAAGGGATTTTTGTGCCGAGTCCAACATTTTGTAGAAAGCCTTTGCGTTTGCCTCCATGTCCTCCTTGTCACGTCCTTCAGCGAACTGAGCTTGGTGAGCATCATCTAGCATGTCTGCTACCCCAGCATCATCATCAAAAGCCTCCAGGCGTGGTCTCACCACCTCCTCTCTGATATGATCGGCTTCGCCATCGGTAATAGCCCGGCGTATAACCATGGTGCACAAGATGTCTAGCCATGGTCTCCTGGTTTACCCTTCTCCTGTTGTCACAGTGGTTGCAGGGGCAGAAAACTAGAGAATGCCCTTTAGCTACACCCTGTCCAAATGCATGCTTCAAGAAACCATCTGTCCTTCTCACCCAGTCCATGTCGTAATCGTGCCGGCTTCTTCGGCCCATGTACATCCACTGACGGTCCTCCATCCTTCCACATATACATCATCGAGTAATGTAACCACCAATTACATCTACGTGGTGTTCCAACTGTCTAATAGGTAAGGATAGGTCCTAATCCCACCCGCGGATGCATAGTTGAGGTCAGTTTCCATGCTCCGCTCCTATCCGAGATAGAATTTTGGCAGCACCTCCCCGCTGTTCTCCCGATACATGTCTGTTGACACCGTTTTTTGGCATGTGTCAAGATGGTTAGAGTGGGCTAATCGGCAGGTGAAGAGTTACTGTATATACTGACGGCCGATGAAAATTAGCTTGTGAAGGAGGTTGCCGATGAATGGTGGTGACCGATAGAAAGGTTGATTTAGACTCAGGCGTTGCTAAGGTTGAAGATGTTATTGCCGATGCTGATGAAGGGAGGCTTGAAGGCTGCTACCGATGAAACAGGAAGTATGTCGATGGAAAGGAGGTCGGTGAGAATTCCATCATAATTAAGGCGGACAAGGAAATAGATAGGAGTTGATTTCCTTTTCTATGTTTGTTAGAGTCTGATTTGTATAAGAGTCGTGTGTTTCCTTAGATGTGGACTTGGTGTCCAAGTCACATTTGGTTATGTTTCAGTAGATCAGGATATAAATATAGATTGGAGGGCAATGTAATGAGATATATCAATCAATATCAAACCAATTTTACTCCTGTTTGCATCTACTTACTTTTCGGCGACTTCGTCAATTTGCGTATTTTTTCTTTTTACGAGTACTCTTCGATTCGATGAGCTGCATCACTTTAGTGCGACCTTCGACGATCTTCGAGTTCCGTGTGAGTACCTCTTGGCCGTGGCTTCTGGGTGTATCGCTGTTGTCAGGACCAAAGTGCTCGAGTTATCATCCTTGTCGATTAACAGGTCAAATCGACTGACACGCTTTGGATATCGAGTCGGGTATAAGCCCTTTATGTTTGCAGATCCACTTTTGCATCAACACATCTTTTGGCACGCTCGGTGGGACTAATCAATCCGATCAATATGTTCAATCCTGAGATCGATTCAGGGAACATCATCGCGGTATCAGAAGAAGATCTTAAGGAAGATCAAAGGCAGGCTATGGAAAAGGCTATAGAAGAATACAGGCAGCTTTGCCTGAAATCGTTTAGCCTGAACAAGAGTGGACAAGTCATCCAGAAGCAAGATTTGCCATTGCCTCGGCAGGTTACCTTCGATTCCAATCCTGGTAAACTTTAAGAGATGGTTAATTCTGCAGTAAATCATGTTTTGATTAATCATTCCAATGTGCTATCTAATACTGTTCATAATACTGTGGTTCAAACTCTCAAAGAGGGACAAGCGTCACCGCATTACGTTGGGCCTGCTTATCACCAACCAGAGCCGGCATCTGTCAATACTCCAACGGCTCCCTCGGCCGTTGTGGGTACAGAAGTTACTTCTCCTCCAATATCGACAGGCTTACCTAATATTCAATCTACACCGATACGATCAGATCCGGTATTACCAGGAGGACGAGTTCAGCTTAATACAGATCTATCGGCATCAGCTATGTCAGGGCCTGTGTCTCAGAATAGCCAGATTCCTGCTAATTGGTGGGGATATGGTATGCCTCCGGAGTCATCTGCTTTCAATCCTAGGTTACCTCAAGTGTTTGATGCAGCAGGAAAAGCTCCTATACCATCGGTTGTTTCGCCGATGGCTCAAGTGCCTTAATATGCCACAACAACCACTGTGCAACCAACTCCAGGAGGTTTCCAGATGCCTTTGGTTCAAACATCCAATTCAAGTCTATCGGCAAGCTTACTGCCGATGCAGCAGAAAGCCCCTGCTATGAGTCAACCTAGGGTTCAGTTCATACCTCAAGCTGGTTATAATTATCCAACAATGTCAGCAAATTATCAGCCATCGGTAAGTTTTGTGCCGATAAGTTCTAATAATGGTTGGTCAGGACAGTTACCTATTCAACATACAGTTCAGCAAAATCAGCAGGTTGCAGGGGTTCAACAAGGTCATATGCAAGCTGGTTTCCAGAATCAAGCATCGGCAGCTCAGCCGATGAATCTTTTCCAGCAGGTTAATGGACCATAAGTAACGACAAATATGCCAATTGCTGGAGATCGTGGGCTACAGAGATACGTGGAGGGATATCAGCAGGTACCTCCTGTAGAAATTCAACCAGCTCGTCAACAAGAGGCTAATGCTTTTTGGGCCGATAAGATAGCAGAAATTATGAAGGATCAGTTTGGGATAAAGCCCAAGGTCAATACTTATTCTTATCGGACTCCATACCCTCCGGCATATGATTTAATTCCTCTCCCAAATCGGTACAAGGTACCAGATTTCACTAAGTTCTCTGGGCAGGACGATACATCAACCATGGAACATGTTAATCGCTTCATTATTCAATGTGGAGAGGCAGCTAGCAGAGATGAATTAAGAGTTCGATTATTTTCATCATCTTTGTCTGGATCGGCATTCACATGGTTTATTTCATTGCCGCCAAATTCTATTATTACTTGGGCTGATCTAGAAAAGCAATTTCATAAGTATTTCTTTACTGGAGTCCATGAAAAGAAGCTTACCGATTTAGTAAAATTGAGGCAGCGTAATGATGAATCGGTAGAAAGCTTTGTGCAAAGGCTACGAGATGTAAAAAATAAGTGCTACAGTCTGGTGCTGGATGATCGGCAGCTTGCCGATCTGGCTTTCTAAGGATTATTGCCACATCTTAAAGACAGATATGCTTCTCAGGAGTTTGAAAGCCTGAGTCATCTTGTGCAAAGGATCTCTGATCAAGATACTAGGGTTTTTGAGCCTAAAAAGAATTGGAGCAAAAAAGTATCATTTGTCGGGGAGATAGAAGATTCTGATTTAGATGAAGAACCAGTTATCGGTTTAGCTGAGTGGGTTAAGAATAAAAAGCCGATATCTTGTCCCTTTGGTCAGAAAGAGTCGGAAAAGTTTACCTTTGATATCACCAAGGCCGACAAGATATTTGATCTTCTGCTTCAAGAGGGCCAGATTAAGCTGTCACCTAATCATGTGATCCCATCGGCAGAAGAACTGAAGAAGATCTTGTACTGCAAATGGCACAATGCAACTTCACACAGTACAAATGAATGCAAGGTGTTCAGGCATCAATTGCAATCGGCCATCGAATCTGGGAGAATTAAGTTTGGCAATTCCAGGACCCAGAAGCCAATGAAAATCGATCAGCATCCTTTCCCAGCGAATGTATTGGATGCCAAGGGTAAGACCAAGGTATTGACATCAGAGACTGCTGAGAAGAACGCATCAGTGGATCCCCAACATCGGATAACTACTGATGACGCAAAAGACAAGGGTCTACTGGGAGAAAGCGGTAGTTCCAAAAAACCTCCTCGACCTGGCATGGTGATTACTCATCGACGGCAACAGGAAGGAAGGCAGGAGGAGATTTGGCGCTGGCGTAAGGACCAATATCAACAACAGTAAGAAGAGAGACGTCGGGAAGAGTGGCATCGGCATAAAGATCATTGGAGGTGCCCATTTTTCATCCATTGCTGGGAAGAAGGTATTAAATTGCCAACTGTTGAAAATTGCCCCGAGTGCAATGGTTATTATGGGGCCAATCGACCAGGAAGGGAATATCAGCCTGGCAATCAGGGTTTATCTATCAACGGGCCGATCAGAGGCAGAGCATCAGTGCACGATCGGCTGGGGGGTAGACTTAATGTACATGAAAGACTTGGTAAGCGCGCTGGATATTTTCCAAAGAATCAAGAGGAGCTTGAGGAGATGGCAGACGCAAGAGTTCCCGATGAAGAAATATTCTACAGGGACCCTAATATACGTCGTGTAGAATCAATTGGAACATGTTATCAGCCGGTTTGGAAAACTAAGCTTCCTCAATGGTGCCCTGAGGGTCTGACAAAGACACAGAAAAGGAGGATGCAGCGTGAGCGTTAGGAAGACCTATACAGGGAGGAAAGCTCTTCCAATGAGAGGCCCAGACATCGGCAATGGCAGGTGAAACACAAAGATAAGGGCGCATCGGCAGATGTTAATATGGTATTTATGTTGCCGATGGAGTTTCTGACACTCTCTGATGATGAGAAAGAAGTTGTTCTCTCCGATCAAGTAGCTCAGCTGGTACTAGATCCAATGATGACTGTTTTTGAGAAACCTACCGATGACAAAAGATAGCATCTCAAAGCTTTGTTTGTGAAAGGCAGAGTTGATGGGCAGCCTGTTTCTAAGATTCTTATCGACGGAGGAGCTGCAATTAATATTATGCCCTATGTAATGTATCAGAAACTTGGCAAAGGAGATGAAGACTTGACCAAAACCGATATGATGCTGAAAGATTTTGAAGGCAATGTGTCACCAGCTAAGGGGGCAGTATGCGTTGAGTTGACCATCGGCAGCAAAACCTTGCCGACAACGTTCTTTGTAATCAATGGTAAGGGTGCATACAATCTGCTTCTAGGAAGAGATTGGATTCATGCCAATTGTTGTGTTCCTTCCACAATGCATCAATGCCTCGCACAGTGGGTTGGGGATAAGATTGAAGTTGTCCCTGGTGATTCTTCCTATATCATTGCATCGGCAGAATCAGATACTTATGAGCGAACCAAATGCATATCAGGAGAAGTTTGGGAGAAAGAGTTCCTCAGAGTTGCTGATTATGAAATTCCACCGATCCAAGCAGTCGGTTCTGACGAGGAGTTTTAATGGATAGGTTTGCCGATGATGGAAAATTAGGTCAGGGGTTTACATCGGCTGATGATTTAGTAGAAGTAGATATTGGTAATGGTGATAGGCCAAGGAATACTTTTATTAGCCCTAAGTTAGATTCCAAATGTAAGCAGCAAATAATCAATTTGTTAAAGGAATATAAAGATTGTTTTGCTTGGGATTATACTGAAATGCCTGGATTAGACCGATCGATAGTTGAACATCGGTTACCTATCAAATTTGGATTTCGGCCACATCAGCAGCCAGCGCACCGATGCAACCCTAATATACTTCCTGACATTAAGGCCGAAATAACTAAATTAATTGAAGCAAAGTTTATTCGGCAGTGTCGGTATGCGGAGTGGATTTTTAATGTGGTTCCTGTTTATAAGAAAAATGGGAAACTTCGTGTTTGTATTGATTTCAGGAATCTCAACAAAGCCACACCAATGGATGGTTATCCAATGTCGATTGCTGATTTGTTGATTGATGCTGCAGCCGGACATCAGATTATCAGTTTCATGGATGGTAATGCAGGTTACAATCAAATATTCATGGCTGAAGAAGATATTCCCAGGACTGCTTTTAGATGTCCAGGTCATGTGGGATTGTTTGAGTGGATAGTCATGACGTTTGGTTTGAAAAATGTCGGCGCTACTATCAAAGAGCTATGAACTTTATTTTTCATGAATACATCGGCACATTAGTGGAGATCTACATTGATGATGTGGTGATTAAGTCTGGAGATATCACAAAACATCTAACCGATCTACGAAAGATACTGGAGTGCATAAGGAAGCATGGATTGAAGATGAATCCTAATAAATGTGCATTTGGTGTATCGGTAGGTCAATTCTTGGGTTTTATGGTGCATCAGCGGGGCATCGAAATCAGTAGGAAGTCTATTGATGCAATTAACAAGGTGGTTGCTCCTGCCAATAAAACTGAATTGCAATCTTTGATCGGTAAGATTAATTTCATTAGAAGATTCATATCTAAACTGAATTGCCAACAAAAGTAACGCCTTATCAGTTAGTATATGGACACGATGCAGTATTGCCTTGGGAAATTAAAACTGGATCTAGGCGAATACGTTCTCAAGACCAGCTGACAGCCGATGATTATGATACTCTTATGAAGGATGAGTTGGAAGATGTAGCAGGTCATCAGTTGAGGGCTTTAGTTAGCATCGAAGAAAATAAGAAAAGAGTAGCCAAATGGTATGACAAGAAGGTAAAGGTAAAGGAGTTTGCCGATGGAGATCTGGTTTGGAAGTTAATTTTACCGATTGGGACTAAAAGTTCAAAATTTGGAAAGTGGTCTCCTAGTTGGGAAGGTCCATATCGGATAAATAAATCTGTTCCTGGCAACGCATATATTCTAGAAACACTCAAAGGGGTTGTGTTTCCCAGAGCATTAAATGGGAAATATTTAAAGAAATATTACCCTAGTACCTGGATGGATGCATAAAAGTATAAGTGCCGATAACAGTCATATCGGCTAGAATTATACAAGAATGTCAATGTTTCATAAAGTGCCGATACAATAGACAAGATTTACAAGTTTAACAAGGATTGGATAGCCGATATCGCACGCAGGCGAATCTGGTCGGCTTCCTTCATTTCTTTGATGTCTTCATCGGCAGTATCTTCCACAGGTTTGAGTTTTTTCTTCATGGCCAAGGCTTTACGAGCTTGGATGTCTCTTTCTTGCTGAAGGGCCTTAATGGCATCGGGTAGCTGGCTTTCTTCTTGTCTGGCATGAGTTAGGGTTGTTTCAACTTCCTCCAATTTAGCTAGTAGAGCTGTCCTCTTTGCCGATAGATCCAAAATTTTCTGCTTGAGATTGGCACCCGAGGTCTGCAAGTTACCGATACTCTTGTGCTTCTCATCAGCAATCTGTTTTAGTTGCAGCATCTCTTCCTTGAGCTGGGCTTGAGCTGCTCTATCGGTAATACGGTGAGCAGTCTGTTGATATTGCAATTGTCGGCTCTCTAGATGGACTGCTGGGAAGAGGGTTTCTTCAATATCGGCAGGAACTTGGCCACGAATTGTTTTGAAAATGGTCTTTGTAGTATCTGAATCATTTACCAATTGAGCAGTATCCTGTTGTAACAAATCCAGGAGAGCTTCTAACTTGGCGTAGATTTCTGCCGATATTGTTTCTAGTGCCAGAGAAGAGCTTGCTTCTTCTCCATCATCATCGGAAATATCAATAGCAAAGAAAAATAAGCTGTTTGGGGAGTCTTGTTCCTGGGAAGAGGAAAAGAAGTCAGTTAAGGATGGGTATGAATATTATAAATCGACTAGGTCAATCGGTTTACCTGCTTCAAGGCAATTTCCTGTGCTTGGCTAAAAGGAGCGGCTTGGAGTGTGCCGTGTGAAGGATCGGCAGAGCTTGCCGATGGGATATCTTCTGTAACTTCATCGGTGGTTGGCCCTTGGGGTATGATGGCCGATGGTATATTCTGTACAGGAAGGTTAACTTGCTCAGTTACGTCGATTGGCTGGCTTGCAGATGTTGGGACAGATGTGGGGACCGGCATGGACTTCTGACATTTTTGCTGAGCCTCGGCATCTGTTAAGGCTTTGCGCTTTGCTTGGGTCTCAGCAACGGTTGGCTAGGGGGCATCGGTACTTGTTGATTGTGGAGCTTGAACATCTGGCATGCTTGCCGATGTACCCATTTGTTGCTGCAAAACAAGTGTAGGGTATGATATTTAACAGATAAAATGTAAAATTAAAGGAATACCTCTGAAGGTTGGCTGGAGGTAGTGGTGCTTGATGTCGGAGAAATTGCCGATGACGATCCAGCAGCGGCTCTTACACCCTGATGATTAATGTTAATACAGTTTGTGATCGGCATGAGTAGAAATAAGCAGGGTTATTACCTTAAATGCCTTAATTAGGCTTGTAGCAGCAGCTAATGGAGTGGCCCTAGCTATAGCCAGTTTTGATTTGGAGGTGATAGTCTTGGCACGGGTTCTCTGGTGAGTTAAATCAGCTAGGGTGGGGGCGTTGTAGCCGATCGGTGATATTGGGGAAACAGGTCGAAGGGTTTCCCACTTTTGCTCATAGATGGTACTGGGTCGTCGACCTATCACAAGAAAGTTAGCTGCCGATATATGAAAGGGAAAAATAGAAGGGAGTTAAAAGAAACTTACTGCATCATCGGGAATGGCGTATTCAAGGTCAATTATGTGCCGATATTCGTGAGCAGATGTTGCAAATAGTTGTTCCCTCCATTCTCGCCACCATTGCTTATATGATTCAGTGATGAAAGATGCTGGTGACCAAATGGAAAGATCGACGTCTGTAATATCGGCATCGGGGGAAAGTCTCACTACCCTGCTCCATTCTGTTCCGCTGGTGATTGTTTCTCTGGGTTTGATCACATCGGCAAAGCAGGGTTTGATTGGCAGTTGCCCAAAAGCCAATTGATGGGATACTGCCGATGGATTGTAAAACTCATAAGTGGTATTGGTATTTTTCCCGCTACCAAATGTGTTCACTGGGATTGCCCTGGGAGTAATGATGGCTATCATGAGATCATTATCCTGGTTCAGGTCGTCATCGGCAAAGTTGAAGAGAAGGGGGAACTTGTTTTCTTCATCAATATAGGGTACCCAAGCCCTATAGTCATGAGAAAGACCATTATAGAAGTTTTGGAAGAATCTACCGATCTGATCTTCATTGGCCTCTGTTCCAGGGAGGACAATTATGGCTTCACCAAAATTGAGAGGTGGGCGTGTTGCCGATTCCTCATCTCCAAGGACGTAGTCTTCGGCAATTTCTCGTGGGAACTCTTGGGCGAAGAAATCCCATTGCAAGCGTTTGTGCATATGGGCATTCAGCCACATGTTGATGAACCACCATGGGCCTCCTAAATTGCCGATGGGTTCGCCAAGAAAAAGTTTCTGAGACACTTGATGAAGAAGATGATAGGTGGAGCTCAGAAGGTATCGGCCAAGAGGGAACCTTATGCCATTGGCCAAGAGTTCAGCCGTGAGGAGGAAGGCGTTGGTTGGTCCTACTGATCGACCACAGAAGATAAATTTTTCTAACCACATATTCAAGAATGTGGCATGTTCCCTCTAGTTAACCGTCCCGGTCCTTTGGTATTCTTGAATGTATCATGTCCAGCCGCCGATGTTGCGGGTATTCACTCTATGTTCAGCTTTTCTGCCATAGATGGAGCCCTCATCGGCAGTTGAGATATCCAAGCCGGTAAGCATGTATACATCGGCAAGAGTGGGGGTGGCTGGGCCATGTCCAAACATGAAGGTGTTTGTTGTGTCTGACCAGAAATAAGCAGCAGCAATCATCATCGACTCATTTTTCTGCATATCGGTAATAGATAGCCTAATACATTGGTCTATCTTCCTTTCTGCCCAGTACACCTGCATCAATCCATTTACTCTTAGATACCAATCTTTCCACCCTTTGGTGGTTTTGGGCCAGGATCGGAATGTGTCTTTCCATAGATTCAGAGAAAAGTTCTGGGCTCTAAAGGGAATTCTGTTAACTTCTGCGTTGATTAAGTCAGTTGGATCTGGGTTGCCCATTGGACCTAGGCATTGGAAGTGCGGTTGATCGGTTGGAATAACCAGTTTGTTGTGTAGTTCCTAAGTTTGGAGGATCAAAAGAATAGGGGAAAAAGAGGAAAAATTACCAACTGTATGAACTCGCAAAGACCAAAGGAATCAAGGTAAAAGTAACGGAAGTGGAACAAACCGCAGGGACGTCGAAGTTGATCGACATTGCTCTGAGGAGGATGAGGGCACAGGCTGGGGACTTGAGGTTGACGCTGGAAGGGGTTCTTGTTGGATTGAGGTCGCGCGTTTGTTCGTCGGAGTCACCGCCGGAAAGAGAGAATGCCAAAGGTTGGGGTCTGAGGGTAGAAGACGAGTGTTTCGGAGAAATCTATTTATAGGCCGCTAGGAGTAAGGGTATTCTGGACTTATTTCTATGCCGCGCGCGTATGGGTCGAGGTGGTTCAGATGGATATGGTAACTGTTCGCACGATAATCAAGGGATTGTACAGAAGATTTGATGGCAAGTAATCATGACTTGGAAGAGATCTCGGTACAAGATATTTTAGTTCTAAAAATGGCGGAGTTATTATGTTAAGATCTTACCGATGGGTTATTGTTTCGGTATCTTAACCTTAATCGGGGCAAGAATGGTTGGAAATTATGCGATATTTACTGAGGTGCGTGAATCAGAACTAGATTTGATTAGATTCAATAACAAATTATGTTATGCTTGGAGAATGGGTTAAGATAAATGAGCGAAGGCAAGCATTATCTGGAGTAAATTTCGGAGCATCAATGTTTTATACTCTGAAATTGGGGGGCATGTGTTGACACCGTTTTTTGGCACGTGTCAAGATGGTTAGAGTGGGCTAATCGGCAGGTGAAGAGTTACTGTATATACTGACGGTCGATGAAAATCAGCTTGTGAAGGAGGTTGCCGATGAATGGTGGTGACCGATGGAAAGGTTGATTTAGACTCAGGCGTTGCTAAGGTTGAAGATGTTATTGCCGATGCCGATGAAGGGAGGCTTGAAGGCTGCTGCCGATGAAACAGGAAGTATGCCGATGGAAAGGAGGTCGGTGAGAATTCCATCGTAATTAAGGCGGACAAGGAAATAGATATGAGTTGATTTCCTTTTCTATGTTTGTTAGAGTCTGATTTGTATAAGAGTCGTGTGTTTCCTTAGATGTGGACTTGGTGTCCTAGTCGTATTTGGTTATATTTCAGTAGATCAGGGTATAAATATAGATTGGAGGGCAATGTAATGAGATATATCAATCAATATCAAACCAATTTTACTCCTATTTGCATCTACTTACTTTTCGGCGACTTCGTCAATTTGCGTATTTTTTCTTTTTACGAGTACTCTTCGATTCGACGAGCTGCATCGCTTCAGTGCGACCTTCGACGATCTTCGAGTTCCGTGTGAGTACCTCTTGGTCGTGGCTTCCGAGCGTATCGCTGTTGTCAAGACCAAAGTGCTCGAGTTATCATCCTTGTCGATTAACAGGTCAAATCGACTGGCACGCTTTGGATATCGAGTCGGGTATAAGCCCTTTGTGTTTGTAGATCCACTTTTGCATCAACAACGTCCTGCAAGGGAGAGTGTGTATCTGGAGAACAATAGGGAGATGATGCCGAAAGTCTATCTCGGACCGGAGTGGACCATGGAAACTAACCTCAACTATGCATCCGCGGGCTGTCCAAAAAATGTGGACAATTCGAAAGAGATACGGTCGTAGATATGCAAAGGTCTGCATACCTCCGACCGTATCTCTTTTGAACGGGAGACGCCTAACTAGGTTACGCGAACTACGATCATGATACGGATAGAAGGGGTTATACCTAAGGTGCCGGTGAGGTCAGGATAGCGGGGCGGTAGCGAGTCGGTGCAGTGGCGAGGCGACGCGGTGCAGGCAGACCCGCAACGCCGACGAAGACGATCGGGGTCGCCGAGTACCTCCCATGGGTCCTTCTCCTACAAAAAAGGGCAAAATTGGTTAGTGTCGACCAAAAATTTTGGCAGCACCTCCCCTGCACGGGGAGGTTCCCAAAACCTGCAAAAAACATAGGCACGAAGGCCAACAACCACATATATACCAAACATGGGCACGAAGGCCAACAACCACAAATATACCAAGAGGAGCCATGTACTTTAATTCTCTTTCCATGCAGATGAAAGTATTGAAATAGTACAACAACAACTACTACTAACCCTACAACTACTACTAACACTACTACTAACACTACTTACTACTAACAACTACTTAACTACTAACACTACTAATACTAAGAACTACTACTACTAACAACTACTACTACTACTAACACTACTACTAACTACTAACTTCTACTACTAACTACTACTACTTACTAACCACAACTACTTACTAACTACTACTATTTACTAACTACTACTACTACTAACCCTACAACTAACACTACTAACTACTACAACTAACACTACTAACTACTACTACTAACACTACTACTAACACTACTAACTACTACTACTACTAACACTACAAGGGTAGGGCATACCTTGGCGGCAAGAATGGCAAGAGCGAGGGCCGGCGTCAACGGCGGGGACGACCGCAGCGGCGCGAGGGTCGACGGGCCGAGGCTGGCACCTTCCTCTTCTTCCTCCTCCCCTTCTCTTTCTTCCTCTTTCTCCAAACTCCTCCTTCTCCCTCTGGCTGGCCGGCCGCAGGGCACGGCGGGGTGCAGGCCGCGGGCCAAGGAGGTGCCGGCGGGCCGCGCAGACACGGAGGCGCGGGCGGTGGCGCGGGCGGCTGGGTCGGGGAGCTCGGGGCGGGGCACAGCGGTGCCGCGGGCCAAGGAGGCGCCGGCGGTGGCACGGGCGGCCGGGTCGGGGAGCTCGGGGCGAGGCATGGCGGTGCCGCGGGCCGCTGGGGCCTTCTCTGGCGGGGAGCCGGGGCGGGGCGGCGGCGCTGCGGACGAGGCGGGGGCGGCAGCGCTCGCGGGCGAAGGCGCGCCGGAGGAAGGCGGCCGGCGGAGGCGAGCTCAGGGGCGGCGAGGGCGGCCGGCTGCGCGCGGGCGCGACGGAGGAAGGGGCGGCGGCGGCGGGCGGATCGGCGGCGGCGGGCGCGGCGCGGGTGGGAGGAAGGGGAATGAGGGGTCGGGGTCGGGCCAACCCTTGCTGGGCCTTTAGGTTAAAACCTTTGCCGAGTGCCGGGCCCAGCGGTACTCGACAAAGGATTTTTAATTTTTTTAAGTATTATTTGCCGAGTGCCACTGGTCTGGCACTCGGCAAAGGCACTCTTTGCCGAGTGTCATCCCTGGCACTCGGCAAATTATTTTTTTTTTGTTTTTTTGACCCAATTTTTTTGTGGGGCCCACATATATTATTTAAAAGTACATGTGCAAGTTTGGTGCATTTTTTAGTTTTTTTGCTATATTTGGTTAATTAATTTGGTTTTCTTGAATTTTCCTGGATAATTCAAATTTGAACTGCAGGTGCATGAAATAATATAATTTAGTGATTCAAAAAATGACATTCATGATATTTAGTGTATTTTGAGGCCTTATCCAGGAACTCACATGAAATCTCGAAGATCTTGTACACGGAACATGTCTGGGAACTTGCCGGAAAAGGAATTTTAATTTTTTTTAAAATACAAACGAAGTCCGAAAATCATGAAACTTGCTGAGGTGTCACGTTATCGCATGTAGAGGCTGTGATAAAAAAATGAGGAGGTTTCGAGCAAGTTGCGACGTCAGATGACGAAAACCCAGACATCTCCACATGTGATCATAAAAAATGCACCAAACTTGCACATGTACTTTTAAATAATATATGTGGGCCCCACAAAAAAAATTAGGTCAAAAAAACAAAAAAAAATTAATGCCGAGTGCCAGCCCAGGGGCACTCGGCAAAGAATACTTTTAAAAAAATTAATTAAAAATCTTTGCCGAGGGCTTGACGCCTAGCCCTCGACAAAGACTGACGGCGGGTGACACCGTCACCTAGGACGGATTTTGCCGACAGCGCGCATTTTGCCGAGGGCTGGACCCTCGGCAACGATTCATTTTGCCAAGTGCCTGCCTTGCCCTCGGCAAAGAAGGCTTTGCCGAGTGAGTAACAATGCTGATGGCGGCCCTCGGCAAAGACTGGATTTGCCGAGTGCCTGAGATTTGGCACTCGGCAAATCCTGAAGCCCTCGGCAATGTTCCTGTTTCCAGTAGTGCATCAATGACAGATTGAACTCCAACGAGCTTTTACACCTTGACCCTACCATCCTGACACTTGCCTTCATCGATCTCGAATACTAATACCATCGTCGAGGGAGTATTATTGTAACATGTGTTGGGAGGTTGGTCGTCGTCGTCTATCAATGTCTGTAAAGGAAAGCATAAAGAAGGAAAATAAGGTGCTCCCGCCGATGGATCCTATTTTGTCTGGAGTCTGTGGACTGGTGAGGCTGACACGTGGGTAGTACTTGGAGTCACGGTCCGAGGGTTAAATGCTCGGGTGATCTTGTGTATCGCCTTGACAGTTGCAGGTCTTGACTCTTACGACGGTACGTTTGCCTATGCCTAGCTCGCTCGATCGGTTACTGATATGATGGATCTATGGATCGATCGAGATGAACTGACCTGATCTGATGACCTCACCTCACCCCTGAGACAGCTAGTACTGATGATGATGAGAGTTGAGATGGAGATTTGCTAGAGCGAGCTAGGGAGCGAGGAGCGAGAGCTAGCTAGACGCGTACGTACGTACAGAGAAGATCGAGACGAGAAGACAATCCGATCCATGGAATGCATGCATGGGAATTAACATATATATACTCCTGGATCGATCTCTTTAATTTTTGATGAGCTAGCTAGCTAGAGACGACGTCGACGATGATCTGGAGATATATGATATTCAGAGATGGAGGATATAATGCTATATATAGCGATCGCGCTCAATTTCTATTGTGTTATTATATATACTAACTGACGAGACGATTCAATTCAGATCAGATATATACCTGCCTAATATATATACATCTCGTCTCCCGTTCAATTCGTTGTCAGCTGTATGTATGTATATATATCATGGTTTTAAATAGCGCGTTATTTTTGCCGTTATAGCCCGAAATATCTTGAAAAAAATTGTGCCGCTATTTGCGTTCATGCACAATTTTACCGCTATTTTGGCGCTAAAGTCCGCTAATTACGGTTTATAAAACGCTAAACACTTTAGTCTTAGCTCGCTATTTAAAACATGGATATATATACATACAGCATGCATGCAATGCAATGACGATGAACTGGCCGTTATATGTCCAGATCAATAATGCAAATTAATGGGAATACGTACGTACAGCAGGCAGACACAATAATAATAATAATAATAATAATAATAATAATAATAATAATAATAATAATAATAATAATAATAATAATAAAGTAAAGCGCGCGGTCATCAGAGGTCGATGGAGAGAGGATGGCGATCGAGATTCTACTCCTATATATCATCATCGTCATCTCATCTATCTCAGTACTAGTAGCTACTAATAATAATAAACATATATATATATATGGCGGTGTGTACCTGCTGCTATCGATCGGAAGTGAAAGGGACATGCGAATTGCCCACCAATTTCAACACGGTACGCGTGAACACATATCGATCCACCACCCATTACACTGCTTACACGGTACGGTCCATATCTCCGTCGCTCGGCATCATCGATCATCATCATCATCATCACAACCACGACCATCGACGGCGACACTGCATGCCATGCCTGCCTCCGCGTAATTTTCTGCCCACCCAAGTATCTCCAACAGTTTTTACTTATTACACTCACCCGATCGATCGCTATACTCCCTCTGTCCCTAAATGTTTGTCTCTAGAAAACCGTGTTTCTCTCACAGACACGCTTTCCGGACGACACATAAATAGGGACAGAGAGAGTAAGTCCGTAGAACCGCTCTTTAATACGTACGGCCTCTAATAACTTCTCTGTATCGTCTTGCTCAGTGTTTTTTTATTTTATTTTTTGACGAGGGAGCGAGAAACAGAAAGTAGAAATATTTAGAGATTTATTTAGTTAAAAATATTGTTGAAGAGGATATAAAAAAGCTACCTCCTGGTGAGTCGTCGTGTACATGCAATGTATACTGTGTACGTAGGGCTGTAGGTGCTCCGTGCTTGATTTATTAGGCCGTGTTTGGTTTAGTTTCTAAAAGTGCTTTTAGTGAGAGATTATTTTTCCAGAACCGCTAGTTTTCGTGTATAACAATTTTGCAGCACCTATCCTGCTTTTGGCTTCTGGTTTTCAACCTAAAAAGACGTTTTACAACTATTTCAAGAGAGATAAAGAGAGACTAGACGACAAATTTTATAATTGTTTTAACAAACATCTTATAATTTTTTCACAACTCACAAATGAACCAAACTGACCCGGCCTAACCACGTTGCCCTGCACGATACATGCAGTCGCGCAATGTTAATGAAAAACAGATAGTAAAAGTGAGGACCACATAACTAACTGATCATCATGACACGTTACTAGTGTATGCATGCCCTGTTCAGCTTACATGTGGTCTTGCATTGGCGCCCAATATTAGCATATCATTAATAGTATAATGAGCTACTCCAAGGACTCTCTATTTCATTCCTAAATGCTACGAATAAAGGTTTCGATGAAAAACTATTCTCTGACAGCTTATATCTAAATGGTTATCCAAGTATAGTCATCTTCTGTTTCGGATTTTTGCTAGCCAAAAATAGAAGACGAGAATGACTCTCTAGACTGCTCACGAGATATAGAAAAACTGTTGGAGAGTGAAAAGATATAAAAAAAGATTTTTATGTAATGACTCTCCAAATTATGATTTAGAGACTCTTGGAGATGCTCAACGATGGGTCGCAACTACATGCGTCTCTAATGACCGTACTCAGAGCAAGACTAATAATACAACCAGCAAACCGGCTGTAAGGATCCTTGCAGCCTTCTCTTAGCCTACCCATATAATAGTTAGCTCTTCACTATTAATACATGACCCACTTATCTCTCTCGTAAGGTTTCTCGGTTCTTATGTCTAAACCGACTGTAAGCTTACAACCCGCTTCTCTTCTCTTTTCTCTACATCAGCATTCAGCCGGCTTACAGCCTTGCCATTATACTTGCTGTCAAACGATTGTGACTCGTCATTGATCTTATTTACTACCGTGGATTAATTAGGTGTACCATGCTCAGGCCAGCTAGCTATAGTAGTGATCTGTGCCACGCCTCAACCTCAACCGGTTAATTAAACGTACGCCATGTATTTCGCTGCAGCGAGAGGATGTCACCTTTTCGCTGCACTCCCAATATCAACGGAAGTTTTATCTCACTGTTTCCGAGAGTCCCATGCGTTGAAAAAAGTATGCTCCCTTTTACCCTAAATGTCTGTCATTTTCGTTTCCCGAAAAATAATTTTAACTAAATATATATTAAAAAAATATTAATATTTATGATAAATAATTAGTATCATTGGATAAATATTTTAATCTAGTTTTTTAATAAATTTATTTGCAGATAGAAATGTTGCACATATTTTCTATAAATCAAGTCAAAGTTATCGGCACGCAAATCGTAACGACAAACATTTAGGGACAGAGGGAGTAGACAAGTTTCATCACCATAAAACTCATTTTATCCCAAGAAACGTTTTTCATCTCTCTCTTCATTTATACTATGACACGTCAGCTTATTTAATACCCATGAAACCATCATGAAACTCTTATTGAGACTAGCCTAATCTACTTAAATTTAATGGCCTAATATACTTAAATTTAATGCATTGAATAAAAGAAATTGAAGTTGGAAATAATTTTGAACTAATTTTCTGCCTTAATTTCTTCTAATCCATGTGGATCGGGTTGGACTAGAGTAGTAGCCAAAGAAGCCCTTACAGACACAGCAGATGGAGACACGAAGCAGGGAGGTAAGAACTGATCTAGGTCCCACATGTCAGCACATTTCTCAAAGTTTATTTGCCGAAAGAACTGATTATGTGAAGACTATTTTTTTTTTGCAGTTAGTCCTTTTTGTTGCATGCGTATTAAACCAAGGACGACGGTGGAAATTGGTGTATTTGTACCGGCTTACACAAATGTGTCTGATTCACAAATCCTTTAGCCCTTAGATCCAACGGACTGACCATATTATTCTACTTTTAGAACCAGATTGTATATATCCTCGATTTGTCATGACAATTAAGGCAATAAACTGACTATATATATATATGTATTCTACATGATTCTAGAACCAACAACTGTAAGACTGATTCCCGATGACCCCGCCGAACGGCGCGCGGGAATCAGCCGGTAGGTTAGGGCCTGTTTAGTCAGAGGGGTTAAAGTTTAACAAATACTGTAGCATTTTTATCTTATTTGATAAAAAAATTCTAATTTTGAACTAATTAGGCTTAATAGATTCGTCTCGTAAATTACTTCTAATTTGTGCCGACATACATGCAATTAGCCTACATTAAGTATTACATGCATTTACCGCAACATTAATGTGATGGGAGTTAAACTCTAACATTCATGAACCAAACATGGCATTAGTTTCTATTCTGCAAAGCTTTTGCACGAGCGCTGTAGTCCCACGTGCGCCCACGTGCACGAGCGTAACCTGGACGTGGGATTTCCGATCGACTACCAGAGCAGCCTAGGTATTACGTATGTTTTCTTTTTCTTTTTCTTTTCTTTTCTTTTTTCGTTTTCTTTTCTTTTCTTTCGTTTTCTTTTCTCTTTTTATATTTTATTTTCATGCTTCATTTTTTATTTATATTTCTTTTTATGTGATTTTTATTATCCTATTTTATTTTTATGTTTCTTGTTTTCTTTTCTTTTCTTTCCTTTTATTTCCTTTTCTTATTGTTTCTTATTTCCTCTCTTCAATTTATTTTTTTATTTCTTCATTTCATGTGATTTTCATTATTCTTTTCATTTTTATATTATTATTGCTTTAGCTATAATTAATTATTTCGTTTATTTTATTTTATTTTATCTTTATATTATATTATATTATATTATATTTGTATTTCTTTCTTTTTTCTTTTCTCTTTTGTCTTTATGTTTTCTATAGATTTTTATTTTTAATTTTTCTATTTTACCTTACTTAATTATTTTTTATTTTCTATATTCATGAGATGATATGTTTATATAGTATAAATATGATGTTCTATGATGTTTTTATGTTGTTTCACATGGTATATAATGTCATGTTCTGTGATGTTCATGTAGTATACATGCGATGTTCTATGATGTTTTTGTGATGTTTTTTATGTTCACGTGGTATACATATGATATTTTATGATGTTTTTTATGATGTTCGCGTAGTATACATATGATGTTCACGTAATATATAATGATGTTCTTTGATGTATTCTGTGACGTTCACGTAGTATACATGTGATATTCTATTATATTTTTTGGTGATGTTCACGTGTTATAAATGTGATGTTCTATGATGTTTTTTTAATATTTATGTGATATACATGTGATATTCTACGATGTATTTTGTGATGTTCGCGTAGTATATATGTGATGCTCACTTAGTATACAATGATGTTCTACGATGTATTCCGTAATATTCACGTAGTATACATGTGATGTTCTATGATATATTTTCTGATATTCTATTTTATTTATTTTATTTTTCACGTTTGCTTTTTATTTTTCCTATATTCCATTTCTTTCATTATGTAATTCTATATACTTTATAATTTTGTTGTTCTTTTTTTATATTTTTACGGAATTATAGTATGAATCACTTAAATCTATAATCTTTCTCTTAAATTTGGAATACTGTTTTCTAAATCAAGAATATTTTTCTTATGAAGGCGGAACATTGTTTTTTGAATCTAGAACATCACCTTTGCTCAATAATAAAAGAAAATATTCTATCTTTATGAAATAAATGTTTATTAATGAAATTTATCTAAATATATTCATATGAGGTTTTGTTTTGAAGCATTTGTTATAAGAAATACAATGATGCAATCGGGATTTAATTTGGATACTTGTTTAGCAGTTACAACTTTTTTTAGTTTACAAATCCATTCATTGCGCGATATGTCAGCAATTCTGTTTCTTTTGTTTGTTGGGGCCACACGAAGCACATGGACCACGCGGCTCCCCTCTGCGCGGGAATTTCCTCTACGCGCGCTGCTGCCAGCCACGGCGGAAATATTTGGGATTCATCGGGTCCGAACTCCGAACGTTCGGACCCAACCCTCCGCCGAACAAACTATTCCCGCGCGCGGGTATCAGGGCAACGAAAGCGATGGCGCGCTGGAACGAGGGCGCAGCACCCAAGCGCAGGAATCGGCAACTGGGACTGGGAGTGACCCATGTGGTTACGTTAGTTTCTTTTTGTTTTTTCTTATTCTTCTTATTTCTTTCTTTTTCTTTTTCTTTCCTTTCCTTTTCTTTTCTTTTCTTTTCTTTTCTTTTTTCTTTCTCCTTTTTTCTTTTCGTGCTTCATTTTTTTATTTCTTTTTTGTTTTATATGATTTTTTATCATTCTTTTCGTTTTTTATATTTTATATGTTTCTTTTCTTTCTTTTTATTTCTTTTCTTTCTTTTCCTTTTCTTATTATGTTTTTATTTCCTTTCTTCAATTTATCTTTTTATTTTTCGTTTCATGTTATTTTTCATTATTATTATTTTTTATTTTGTATGTTCCCCGCATGTATGTTTCTTTTCTTCTCTCGATATAGGCTGATAATTGTCATTTTTTTCCTCTGCTTATTTTCTTCTTAACTCCTACTAGGCTGTTAACATTAGTTTTTCTTTTTTTTATTTCTTATATTTCTTTTTTCCTTTTCCTTTGTCTTTTCTTATTTTTTATTGTGTGTTATTTTACTTTAAATAATTATTTTATTTTTTCATGTACATATTTATTTCTTATTTTTCTATATATTTATCATTTGTTATTCATATTTTATGTGTGTTTTCTCTACTTTGCTATTCTTTTTATTTTTTATATTATGATTGTTTTACTATAATTAATTATTTTGTTTGCTTTATTTTTATATTTTACTCTTCTTTTGTATTTTTTCTTCTTTTTTTTCTTTTGTCTTTATGTTTTCTAAAGATTTTTTATTTTTCTATTTTTACCTAGTTAATTACTTCCTCATGTTTATTTTTTTATTTTCTATATTCCATGAGATGTTAGGTTCATACAATATAGATGTGATGTTTTCTACGATGTATTTTGTAATGTTCATGTTGTATATATATGTCATGTTCTATGATGTTTTTGTGATGTTCAAGTAGTATACATGTGATGTTTTATGATTTTTTTTATGTTCACGTGTTATATATGTGATGTTCTATGATTTTTTTTATGTTCACGTGGTATACATGCGATGTTCTAGGGTGTTTTTTATGATATTCGCGTAGTATACATGTAATGTTCTCATAGTATACAGGTGGTGTTATATGTTCTTTGTGATGTTCTCATAATATATAGGTGATGTTGTATGATGTTTTTTGTGATGCTCACATAGTGTACATGTGATGTTCTATGGTGTATTTATTGATGTTCTATAATGTTTTTAGTGGTGTTCTACGGTGTATTTTGTGATATTCACTTAGTATATATGTGATGTTCTATGGTGTATTTTAGGATGTCTAAACAGTATCCATGTGGTGTCTTTTTAAAATTTTCTCGTGTTTTATTTTTTTCTCTTAGACTTTGCTCTAGATTATTATTATTTTATTTATGTTATTTATTTCTATGTATATTATAATACTAGTTTCATGAATACAAAACTAGAATACTGTTCTTCTAAACCGAGAACATTTTCTTACAAAGACGAAACATTGTTCTCTGAACCTAAAACATCGTCTCTACTCAATACAAAAATGTTCTATCTTCATAAGATAAATGTTCATTATTAAAAAAATTTCTAAATATATCCATGTGGGATCTTGTTTTAAAGAATTTATTGCAAGAAACCCGACGATGTAATAAGAATTTAATTTAGATCTTTGGTTTAACGGTTATTTTTGTGCATTTGTGATGTGTCTTCTGTATTTGTTATGTTGTGTTATTTCTTATCCCATGTAAGATCCAAATGGCTAGAAGGGGGGTGAATAGCCTATTCAAAAATCTACAAGCTTCACTAAACAACCACGTTAGTATAAAAGATGGCTAAGCTAAATATAGCGCTAGCTCAACTACACTATGCAAGCCACCTATACAATTCTAGTGAGGCAAGGCTATGATCTCTAATACACACCAACAAGACTAAGTCACTAAGCTACTTACTCATATGTGATGAAAGCTACACTAAGCAAACTACACTAGGAGTAGTACAATAAAGTAAAGAGCAAGTGACTTGATTCTTATACCAACGATGTAGAGAAGTAATGCACTCGAAGAATCAATCACAATGATCAACCACAAGAGAAAAACTCGGCAAAGAGATGACACAAGATTTTTACCGAGGTTCACTTGCTTCCTGGCAAGCTACTCCTCGTTGTGACGATGCACCCACTTGTCGGTTCGCGAGCTAATCGACTATCAAGAGTCGAGCCCTCGGCGGGCGCCGCACAACCGCACACAAGATGGGGATCCTCCAACCCACGAGCTCCACTAGAGTATCCAATTTGCGAACTCCCGCGGGGAAGGATCAAGAACCCCTTACAACACTTGATGAGGGCTCCAACAATCTTCAATTGTGAGCTCAATCACCTCCGCTGCTCCAAGCCGTCAACCGTGTCGGGAAACACAGAAGAGTAACAAGAAATCCACAGCAACTCGAAGATCAAGTGCCTCTAGAATGCAACTCTCAAGCAATGCACTTGAATCTCACTCAATCTCACTCAAGATGTGCAACTACGCAAAGAGATGAGTAGAGGGGTTGTTCTCTAGCTCAAAGGATGTCTCTAGGTCTCAAAAAGTGCAAGAGTTGTCCTCAAACCCTGGCCAACTTCTATTTATAGCGAAGGGGTACGCAGCTAGCCGTTACCGGACGACACAGTTTAAAACGGGCTAACCGGACGCTCCGGTCAGGGTGACCGGACGCGTCCGGTCACTACAGGACAAGCGTGAACAGTGCGCGTCAGAATTTACCGTTGCCGTGATCGGACGCGCTCTAGCGTTTGACCGAACGCGCTGCACCTGGCGTCCGGTCGGAGTCCAGTAAGCTCCCACCGTGACCGGACGCGTCCGATCGCACGTGACCGGACGCGCCGCGCGTCCGATCAGCACTCTGCTGCGCTCTGCCCCTCTGGACGCCTGACCGGACGCGCTGGTCAGGCCAGACCAGCGTCCGATCAGAAACCCTAGCAGCACCGAGTTGAACTGACCGGACGCGTCTGGTCAAACCGTGACCGCGTCCGGTGCAGCGTCCGGTCACCACAGTGACCGCCGTTCGCCTCCGTTTCTTTTCCGACTTTCGGCGTAGTGGAAAATAGGCGTTTCACTTTCCCAAAAAGCGCCGAATCCTGCCTCGCAAGCTCGGCGGGAGGGAGAGAGGAACTCAAACCCCTCTCTACCGCTTAAACTCCACCGCCTTCGCAAATGTGCTAACACCACTAAGTGTACACCACCATGTGCATGTGTGTTAGCATTTCACAAACATTTTCAAGGCGTTATGTTAGCTCTCTACTAGATCCTAATGCATATGCTCAAGACATTGATCTAGTGGCACTTGATTCCCGAGCTAACCGTGATTGCCCCTCTTGATAGTCGGCTATGTATCCTAAACCCGGTCAATCACTTCTCTACTCATCTTAGACCGGCAAAAAGAAAACCATATGGTTATACATTTGCCTTGCGCTCTTAGATCCTTCTCTTCCACTTGATCACCATGTCCATCATATTATGTGCATCTCAACCATGATCATCATTTCATGTCCATGCACCATCTCTTTGTGATCTTGTGGCCACCACTCCTTGCCATATACACCTTCATCACATGTGTTGTTTATGCCTAACTTAAAACACTTAACACATGGCATTAGCAACTTGGTGTCATTAATTACCAAAACCAAACTTGGGCTTTCATCCCATTAATCTATAATTTGTTCTTTTAGATATGAAATACTATTCTCCTGAAGTGAGAACACTTTTCTTATGAACGCGGAACATTGTTTTCTAAACCTAGAATATTGCATCTGCTCAATATAAAAGAAAGTGATCCATCTTTATATAAAAAATGTTTGTTAATAAAATTTTATCTAAGTATGTCCATATGAGATCTTGTTTTGAAGGATTTATTATAGAAACATGATGGTGCAATTAGAATTTAATTTAGATACTTGGTTTGGTAACCACAACTTTTCAAAGTTTTCAAAACCGTTCATTATACATGATGTTAGCAATTTTGTTTTTAACGCCATCAACCAATCACGTGAATAGTAGCCCTTTGATTTCCTTCGTGTAGTTAGAGCATCTCCAACAATACTACCTAAAACACACCCCCTACTTCTCTATTAGGAAGCCACCTATTTTGAGACTACTCATATTTTGCTTCTAACTCCAGCAATACTACCTAAACCATACTACTCAAATTTATTTTAGTAGTCAATGACGCGTGGAGCTCTTTTGTCATCTTTCTCATCCAGATTTTGCACGGTGGAGAGTAGGGGGCCAACGGAAGTAGAGGGTGGAGGGGGAAAAGTAGGAGGCCAACAAATATGGGGGGTCTAGTAGGGGACCTGTTGGAGTTGTTTTTTTGGCCTCCGCTACATATATCTGAAGTAGGGGGTCCTGTTGGAGATGCTCTTATCGGATACAGTACAAAGAAACGTTGATAGTAATAACAGTTGAAAATGTGAAACAACCGAGTAAAGAAATATTGTAGTCCTAAAAACTCACTATGGCCTCGTTTAGATGCACCCAAAAGTTAGAATTTTTTCACTCTCTCTCCGTCACATCAATTTTTAGCCGCTTGCATAGAGTATTAAATATAGATAAAAAAATAACTAATTACACAGTTTAGTTGGAAATCACGAGATGAATCTTTTGAGCCTAGTTGGTCCACGATTAGATAATATTTGTCAAATAAGACAAAATTGGTACTATTCATCAGGTTGAAATTTTTTGCAATCTAAACGTGGCCTAGGAAACCGTCAAAACGGCCATAGACAAATCTGTTCGTCCGCGCGCGTGTTTCCAGTGGCGCGAAAATTATTGCCGGCACCGGAATAGGGTCCGAATGGCCGGACCCTAGGAGTGCCTGGAAATATTTCGGCACGCAGGGAGCGGGAATATTTGGGCAGGAAACCTGCCGGACCGTGCGTTCGATCCGAACCGGCGGACTCTAGCACACCCCCTAATTATGTGTGATGGGTGATGCATGTGTGGATGCATTGTTATTGTATATATATTGTTAGCTAGCATGAAGAAGGTAGTTACTAATAAATTGTGACTCCACTGGCTAGCTTAAAGATGTATGTATATGTAGGGAACTAGACGAGAGCACATGCATGTGGGAAGCTAGTAGGACCTTGTTCGCTTGGCTGATAAGCCATGGCCGAAAGTGTTGTTCGCTGATTTGTTGTAAGAGAAAAATATTGTTAAATAACTAGCTGATTTGGCTAATAAGGTCAAGCGAACATGTATAGATTATTAGCAGGGACGCGCGCGTAAGGGGAGCTAGGACCTCCATAAGCATGACACGACCTTTTAGGCTTTGAGCATGGAGCCTTGCACGGACGATGGATGACGCGACAAAGGAGCTGCATGTGGAGCCACGATTTTGAGATTGTACGACCAGTTTATCCTCTTGAAAATAAATAATCTCGATCGAATCCAATTAAGCTGTACGTTTTGCTAGACACTTTTTTTTAAATAACACCTCGAGTCTATTTATTCATTCACACCGGTTCAGCGGGATCGTGAACCAAAATTGCTTTAATTTATTAGCTACGTCATCAAAGACATACGTACGCAAGCGGCAGAACTAGTATTCTCCCTCCATCCTATAATATAGTGCATTCTGGCATTCAAAATTGTCCTCAAATATAATGCATTTTAAAGGACAAAAACCAATTTTACATTAAATATTTTTCATTTATCAACCAATCACCATTAATCACATTAATGATAGTGTCTCATTAGAAAATAAAATGAGGGTACATGTGTCTTTTATGTTCTCTCTAAGTTTGCCTTCAAATTCCTAGAATGCACTTTATTACATGACAGAGGGAGTATATTTTTGGAAGGAGGATCGGAGCCAGCGTCATCAGGTTATAATTAGCTAGCTAGCCCTAATAATTGTATGGGATCATGCATGTAATAAGAAGATTTGATTTTGTGCAAGCCAAGATTGCATTGCAATTGGCAGCATGCATGATGAATTTGCGCGTCCGCCATTTGTGGCACTACTGACAAAGAAGGCTGATACCGACTCAACGGGCGGGCGGGCTAAAATTGGACACGACGTACGGCAGGATCGGCGGATCTATCTATCGGAGAGGATCACGCAGCTACTCCTAGCTAGCAATCGATCCAGTAGCTGTTGCAATGCATTCAGATGAGATGTAACATTTTTATTAGGCAACAAAAAATAAGAGAGGGAGGAAAAAGAGAGTGATAGTATGTGCCTGTTGTGGATGTCTACATTATACTCTGTAATTCTTAAAGAAAAAAGAGAAGAAGGATTTAAAAAAAATAAATTAACGATTCAAGGGGCGGGAGCGGGCCGAGACATTGCAAAGAGAAGAAAAAAGCGAGTGGGGCATATGCATTACAACTAGCGGCCCATGTATGATGTATGTTGGGCCGCATTACATGGACCCATGCTTTGTTGGCTTGGATGGCCCATGAAGCAAAGCAAAAAAAAAAAGGCGTCTCGAGAAAAGCAAAAAAGATTTGGAGCTTTGATGTTCATATCCGCGTTTCAAATGAAAATAGTGTTTTTATCTTTGTTTTTTAAACTTTGTGATTTTATCTCTGTGATTTTCAACTAAAGGAAGAGTTTGTCCTTATTTCGTCAAGTTCTAAACAATGTTAACTTGGACTAAAACAAAAGTTTGCCCATGTGATTTTTACCCCTGCTTTGTTAGAGACCGTGGTGACTTTACCCCTATTTCAAAATCAAAGTTTTAACAGATTTGGAAGTGCTGTTGGCAACAAAACTAGACACGATTTTATGTTATTATTATAAATCTGTGCAAAATTTGGACAACAGTTATGCCAGAATTGAGACAAGCACAATTCATTATCACACAGCTTGCATGTAACGATCAAACCATTATGGACAACTATATCATGCCAACATACATGTACATGTCACATTAATATCTACATCACATACAGGGATTCTGTTCGGTCCCAAAAGAGCATATGCGTATCTCCATTTTGTTCTAAGAAAAGAAGAGGTGGCAAGAAACTTTATAAAATGGCTAAATACTCACATTCCTCCAAGATTCTAATTTCATATCCCAACATTCTATTTCCTAGAAACTAGATACACCACATAGTCTGATTAGTAAAAAAAATAATAGAGCAATAGAAGCTAGGAAAAATACAGATGTTTAAACAAAAGCATCTAGTAGCCATGCAACGAGTTTAAACAAAGCACTTCAATTATGCAATTGCGCATGTTACAAGTAAGCCTAAACATGCCTCAGCTAGTATTAGTAGTAGACAATGATTTAGAAGACTTCCTGATTCTCTGTGAGCACTCCCTTCGTCTGCTGGAGTTCATGGCATTCATGTTGGCCGCGGCCATGCCCCCGGGCTTGAGAATGGCACCAGTTCCTATTGGTTCAGATAACCTGAACAAAAATAAAACATGACCTGAGAAGTGAGAATTCATTTTGGAAGAAAAAGCAACATGCAAATTCCCATTCCCGTTAAACAAGTGCTTGACAGAAGCACCACAATTTATAAGAAAACAAATGCACACATATAGATCCTTAATTTTGGGAAAAGGATGAGCATATAAATGGCATGTATATATACTGGAAACATCTAACGGTTGGACAGCACGTACACAAGTTCAGTAAAATGCATTCAAATGAAATTTAAAGCCAAAAGTGATGGGAGCATCGCTGTAAGCATATATGCAACAACCTCCGCTAAAAAACGAAACAAAATGAACATGAGTAAATGTGAATATCATAGGACGGACTGCATGCTGCAAAGCTGTGCGCTTGCTCTTTTACTTCAGTTCAGTGCTGCTGCTGCTACTGCTAGGTCGGCATGCACTGTATCAGAATATAATGAACAGAACCTTGCAAGCACAATATTAGAATGAGATATGACCAAACTATTGATGCATGCATGAACTAATAATTGCATATATAGGCAACGCAGTGATACAAGAGCAGGACAAGTTAGTGCGTATTATTATGCAATTCACCGAATATGCAATTAATTGCCTATATATATTCAGAAGCAAAGTGCCAAAGACGTAGAACTGGACAAGGTCTATAAAGATTCCCACACCAATGCAAAGCCTGAGCCTTACAAATGCATGAACTAATTACCTTGGTAGATGGGCCTAAACATTGACATGCCATTCATGCCAATATAGGAGCAGATACTGATACTGATGGGCCGACGAGTGTTTACAAATGCAGGAACAAAACCCTTCCTCGCTCGCACAAGCTCGCCGGCCACAGTCCAAATTCCCAATCACAGTCTTCTAGAATATTTATTTATGCAGGAGCACCAAATTCCCAAAAAATCTTTGTACGGAAAAGTCAGCCGATCCTGTCATGTCGGGCTACAGCTTCTTATACAGTGTACTCTAGAGTACTCTCTCCGTTCCCTTTTAAGTGTCGTCCGGGAAGCGTGTTTGTGAGGGAAACACGATTTTCTAGAGACACGTGTTAAGAGACATAGGAGAGTATGTGTATTTATTTTTTATAAACAAAAAAATTGCTGATGTTCGATTCGATCACCACTGATTGATTTGATTGGGTGGCTAAGTCAAATTGAAATAATAAAATTGAAACGGGGAGGGGCAACACCAAGCAAGCAAGCAAGCAACCTGGAGCAGGCGGGCCTACGGACGGTCTACTGTATCTGTGTATCTGTATGTATGGAATGGACAATGGAGGACGGAGTCGGAGGTAGACGACGACCACCACGAGTGACAACTGACAAGTCCACAACCACCACACAACAAACAAATTGAAATATTAATTATTGACAGAAGAAAGGAGAAAGCCAAGGCAGCAGCAATCAAACTGATCTGAACCCCATCATCACAAATATCTCATCTCCCAGGACAGCAAAGCACA
Source organism: Saccharum hybrid cultivar R570 (assembly GCA_038087645.1). Taxonomy (NCBI): domain Eukaryota; kingdom Viridiplantae; phylum Streptophyta; class Magnoliopsida; order Poales; family Poaceae; genus Saccharum; species Saccharum hybrid cultivar. Next base: position 44,434,569 of record JAQSUU010000534.1, read on the forward strand.
GGGAAGGGAAGGGAAGGGCGTTTGCCTTTAGGCGGCGCGCCGAGGCCGAGCTAGTAGAGTGGCAAACGGGCTGTGGGGGTGGCCATGGACCCCACCGGCGGCGCCGACACCATCCTCGCCGATCCCCTCCTCCATCCCCTCCCGCCGTCCAAGTCCATCAAGCAGCAGCAGGAGGAGGAGGACAACTCCAACTCCTCCGCTCTCGCCGGCGTATCCGACTACCTTGGGCGGCCCGTGCAGCGCGGGAGCTCCGGGGGATGGAGATCCGCGCTCTTCGTCGTGGGTACGTACCGTTCCAACAATCCCCAATCGAATCGGGCAATCCTCCTTCCAATAACAATCGAATCACCGGCACAGGCGTTGAGATCGCCGGGAGCTTCGCCTACTTCGGCATCTCGGCGAACCTGATCACGTACCTGACGGGCCCGCTGGGGCAGTCCAACGCCTCCGCCGCCGCCTCCGTCAACGCCTGGTCCGGCACGGCCTGCCTCATGCCCCTGCTCGGAGCCTTCCTCGCCGACGCCTACCTGGGCCGATACCGAGCCGTCATCATCGCCTGCACCCTCTACGTCCTGGTAATTAATTAATTAACTAGTCTCTTGTTGCCTGTTCCTATTCACCCTGTTCAGTTGAGCTACTTCCACTCCTAATAATTCAGTATAAGCGAATGATGATGGTGCATCCGATCCATGAATCAGCCAACTCTTTCTGCTTCCTCTTTTTTTTTTCTTGTTCTTTAGGTGATAGCTAAGCACGCACGTGGTATAATATAATAAACAAAGAAAGGGGCTCGGTCAATATCATCCTTTGTTTTTCCTTTTTCCTTGTTTTTTTTTACCAAGAAGAAAGGTCATCGGTAGTAGTATTCTCCACCGTCTATCTCTTTCTTCATCTCATCAATCAAAGGAAAATCGCCCGGCCAGGCCCAGGCTGCCGCCACAACCACGACAGACGCTGCTGAGGCCCTTTTTGTTTGTACAAGTTTAACTCCCATCACATCAATATTACGGTAAATACATGAAGTACTAAATGTAGACTAATTGCATGCATGTCGGCACAGATTAGGAGTAATTTACGAGACGAATCTATTAAGCCTAATTAGTCCAAGATCGAAAACTTTTTGTCAAATAAAACAAAAATGCTACCGTGTTTGTTAAACTTTAACACCTGCCCAGCCCTGACTTGTACTGCTAGCTTAGCGTACCTGCGCGTATGCTGCTAACCCCTTGTTTAGTTCATCTCAAAATTCCAAGTTTTTTCACTCTCTCTCCATCACATCAATTTTTAGCCGCTTGCATGGAGTACTAAATGTAGGTAAAAAAAATATCTAATTACACAGTTTAGTTCAAAATCACGAGATGAATCTTTTGAGCCTAGTTGGTCCACGATTAGACAATATTTGTCAAATAAGACGAAAGTGGTACTATTCATCAGGTTGAAAAAATCTTCAATCTAAACTAGGGCTAAGAATAGAGGATTTTTATTACTACGTACAGAACAAGTACTACTACTGCGTGTCCACATGCTACGGATTGCAACTTTTTGAGTATAAAGAAAAAAATCTCTACATGTTCCAGTCCACGCTGGTCTGTGTGGGTTGCCGCCAGCTTGTCCCTCCCGTCCCGCCGTCGTTGTTGCCACGTTTGTTTGCCTGCCAGGCTGCCATCCTCATCCATCCACCAAACCACATTGACCAGTTGCTTGCGATGCAAATTGCAAATGGACTGCCTGCCTGCCTCTTCGACGTCTATGGGTCGGTCCTGTGTCATGTGTCTAGTCTGCCCTGCTGCCTGCTGCTAGTGGAGTAGATAACCGGGCGGGACCAAAGGAAGGAGTTGAGTTGAGCCTCGAATCATGCTCCCAGTCCCAGTCCCAGTCCCAGAACGAGCCAGGACATTTCTTCATCAAACTCGGCCACCTGATTTGCTTTGACTGTTTCATGGCGGATAAATTCAAACTAACAGGGCCAAGATAGCCACCACTCCCATTCCATTCATTCATTCGTCACTACCTTGTCCTTCACCCTGTCGTACGAGCTATTCAGCGGAATCAGCAGCCATCCAACAGTGTTTTTCTCTCACAACAAACCAGCGAACAGTACTTTCAGCCAGAATAAACCAGCGAAATGAACAGGCTGCTTGTCTGGAGATAATACCTTACGACAAAATTTGGCTTACGCTGAAATACTGCAAGAGAAAAACATTGTTTCACAGATGAAAAGCAGCTCAAGTGAACAGTAACACTGATTATTAATGGTGGCAGGGGTATGGCATGCTGACGCTGTCGGCGACGGTGCCGGCGCTGCGGCCGTCGCACATGCCCTGCAGGGAGGATGGCAACTCCTTCTCTTCGTCCGTCTGGGCCGTCTCGGCGTCGTCATACTCATGCCAGCCAGGGTGGCCGCAGGTGGCCTTCTTCTACGTGTCCCTGTACCTGATCGCCATCGCGCAGGGCGCCGACAAGCCGTGCGGGCTGGCGTTCGCGGCGGACCAGTTCGACGCGGAGCACCAGGGGGAGCGCGCCTCCCGCGGCTCCCTCTTCAACTGGTGGTTCTTCTGCATGGCCATCGGCATCTCCGTCTCCGTCTCCGTGGTGGGCTACATCCAGGAGTACGTCGGGTGGGGGCTCGGCTTCGGCGTCCCCTGCGCCATCGTGCTCTGCGCCTTCCTCGTCTTCCTGCTGGGCACCCCGACGTACCGCCTCTACGCGCCCACGCCGGAAGCCAAGTCCCCGTTCCGCCGCCTCGCGCGCGGCCTGGCCGCCGTCGTGAAAGGAGGAGGCCGCCTTCCCTCCTCGCAGTCGCAGGAGGAGGCAGCAGACGACGCGCGGTGCGTGCTGCGCCTGCTGCCCATCTGGGCGTCGAGCCTGGCGTACGGCGTGGTGTACGCGCAGATCATGACGCTGTTCAACAAGCAGGGGCGCACCCTGGACCGGCGCATCGGGCAGGGCGGCCCTGAGCTGCCTCCGGCGGTGCTGCAGACGCTGGGCCCCGCGAGCATCCTGCTGTTCGTGCCTGTGTACGACCGCGCCGTGGTGCCGGCGCTGCGGTGGGCGACGGGCAACCCGTCGGGGCTGAGCATGCTGCAGCGCGTGGGCGCGGGCATGGCGACGTCGCTGGCGGGCGTGGCGGTGGCGGCGCTGGTGGAGGCGCGGCGCCTGGCGACGGCGCGGGAGCACGGGCTGGTGGACGACCCGGCGGCGACGGTGCCCATGAGCTGGGCGTGGATCGTGCCGCAGTACGCCATGATGGGGGTGGCGGACGTGCTGGCCGTGGTGGGCCTGCAGGAGCTCTTCTACGACCAGATGCCCGACGGGCTCCGCAGCCTGGGGCTGGCGCTCTACCTCAGCGTCATGGGCATCGGGGGATTCATCAGCAGCCTGCTCATCTCCGTCATCGACGGCGTCACCGGCAGCGGCGGCGGGGACAGCTGGTTCGCCGACAACCTCAACCGCGCGCACCTCGACTACTTCTACTGGCTGCTGGCGGGGCTCAGCGCCGTGGAGCTCGCGCTCTTCCTCTACTTCGCGCGCTCCCACGTCTACAAGCACAACAAGTCTGGCAGCAGCAGCAGCAGCAGCAGGCGCCTCTCCTGCTCATCCACCTCCACGCTTGGGAAAGGGAAATACTCCTCCTGCTAGCACTAGTAGATAGATTTATTACTGTTGATTGATGAAATTAGTGCTTCAAGTACAGTAACAGTACAGATGAATGAAAGACAGGTGCAGATGCAGCGCCTTTTTCTGTTGTTGTTTACTTGTTCTTGTAAACAAAAGCAAACTCAGTTGTCGGGGCAAAAATGGACCCTAGTCAAATTTAAATTCACGTTTGGTTTGGAAGAGGTGTTGTACGTAGCAGCTTGGTAGCAAAAGCAAGAGATCTTTTTGGTGGATGTGATGACTGATTATCAATCCAATTATGTATGGGTTGGATTGTTTTTCGAGGCCAGGCTATAATGGATGAATGATTGGTGTCATCTAGATGGATGCAATGTATATAGGAGTACATAATTAATAAGATGCATGATTTAGTGGATTGAACTGAATTGAATTCCAGGTTGTGTCCGATCCAACCAGATGGTTTGTGTGTGTGTGTGTAAACAACCAGATGGCTAAAATAAGCAAAGACAGGAAGCAAAGCAACAAATCAGCGATGGGCCCATGCAAATTTCATGTGTCATCTCGGGATGAGATGGCTTGGCAGGGCAAGGCAGCTTCTTGCTTGCTGCGGCTGCGGGCGGCCAAAGGTGTTCTGGTTTGGCTTCAAAATTTTCGTTTCGCCTGAAACTTCGCTTATACTGATTTGTTGACCGTTCATTCGCTGAAAAGTACTGCTAAAGTCGTGCAGCAGAACATGGCTCTGATCCGCCCCTGGAAACCTTTATACTCTCATATTTTAGATGTTAACAAGTGATCCTTAATGTTAGCACTCGTAGAACTGTAGATTGATGTTAACAACACTCCCTCCAACTGAACCGAACCTCAGAGCATATCCGGACGGACACTTGCAACCATGGGAAAAGAAGACATTTTTTTTTTGGGTGATGATGACAATGCAGCTCAACAGAACGGAACGGATATCCATCCTCGCCCTCGCCAAGCCGACCTCGCCGGCTCCCCACTCTCAACATTGCCCAGTTGCCCCTGCCCCTGTCGGAATCAGTCCAGGTTCAGGTCGGCAGTGGGCAGTGGTTCAGGTCCAGGTTCAGGTCGAGGCCTCGACGACGAATCGCGCTGCGTCCCCTCCTCCCGCCTGGTTCATCCACCGCCACAGCCCCCCTCGTCACATGGAAGCCGACGTCCCCATTGCCGCTGCTACCCCCAGGTCCGCATCCGCACAAATCCCACCTCTCCCGCTCCCTCTCTTTCTCCTCTCCGCCGTCACCTGCCTGCTCAAAATCTCTCAAAGATCCGTTCTTTCCTTGCACCTACTACTAGTTGTTCTTCGGTAGGAGTACTGTCTAGGTCCTTTTTTTTTTGTGGAACGAACAAACAGTGCTCGATTGATAGAGAAATAACAAGGTAGGATGATCCTGTCATGATTGGGCACCGCTGCCCCTGCTCGTCATCATCTAGCGATGTGTTGCTTATTAACGAGATCCTTGTTCAGTCCTATCATTGGGACATTCTTGGCGATTAGAGAGTTTCTAGCTCATGACCATACTATGTGAATTGCTTCTTTTGTCATAATTCAATTTCCTAGGGTCTAGGGAAGACCATTGAGCGGATGTGTGCTTGTCTTGTTTCATAACCCCAAGCCGGGAAAGCTTCTCTCTGGAACTTACTTACTTTTGGAAGATTGGCTCTTTGCCATGCCAATTGTGGAAATTACAAACAGAAGCAATAGTTTTAGTTCCTTCTACTAAATCGTAAATGGTAGACATCTCCAGCTTCTACTCACAATTCCTTCCTGTTTTCACATACTGTTAAGGAAGAATGCTCCAAAAGGATCAAAGCAATGTCGGTTTCAGTTGCCACGAATGGTACCTGATTTGTTGCTTTGTGATCTGCAGGTACTGAGCAGGCCTAAGCCAATAGCTGCACCTGGAGACACAGATTTGGAGTATTGAGCTGGCTCTCCGTTTTGTGTTCTGTGCTTCTACTTCATAGAAAAGAGCTGCATTTTCTTCTAAGTGCTTTGATACTGGCCAGATGAAGAGTAGATTTCTGTTCCTTTGTGTGATGTTCTGTCTTATGGCTCGGATGGGAGCTGCCAATGTCGTGCTAATGGGGAATAATCTGACCCAGTCCTTCGACGACATTGAGGCGAGCTTTTGTAAGTCCTGCACTCCTTGCAACCATTTAATCTTGTCAGATCACCAACTGCTACCATCGGATGCCACTTGATTTAAAACATTTTGTTTGCATGGCTTGCGTATGTGATCAATTTAGGTGTTATGTTTGGCCTTATTATTGGTTACACTATATACCTGCTGATGTATGGTGATGTGTGAGTGCATTGCGCTGCCTACTATCATGCTCTCGTGGCTATTTTATATCAGTTCTCTGACTAACATTAAGCTTGGTCTTAAGCTTCTGATGATTGTGTATGCTTCATTTGTCTCTTAGGCTCTCGCTTATTCCTTTTCACTTTCATGATTTTTTTTACTGAAGGATTCAAACATGCCTTTTCGATTGGATTGCAGCTCCAGGAGTGAAAGGGTCTGGAGTCAGTGGAGTAGTTTATGCTTCGGAACCTTTGAATGCCTGCAGCCCATTAAAAATCAAAGCAGTCAATGGCCCTCCATCTCCCTTTGCGTTAATTATAAGAGGCGGGTGCGCATTTGATGAGAAAGTAAAAAATGCACAGGATGCTGGATTCAAAGCTGCAATCGTCTATGACAATGAAAATAGTGGGGTCCTGGTTTCAAGTAATTTACCTTGTCACTCGCTCTTGCTCCATATCCCTTTTTTTTCTTATTGCCACTTGCGTAGCTGCATGATGTCCTTGGTCTATAGCATTGTGAAGTAGAATAGATGCCTATCACCTCTTCATGTTTACCTGTAGATAGCTATGCACTAATTAGAGACAAGATTGGTGCACAAGCAAATGCTCTCTGCAAAATGAGTTGGACATTGATATTTTTTCTGATAATGCTCAAACAATACAACAAAAATTAACTGATAACTGGATTCAATTTCATTCCACTAAATTCTATTGGCAATTGATCCTGTATTACCTTCTCTATCTAACTAGATAAAAATGTTACAGTGGCTGGAAGCTTAAGCGGCATTCATATATATGCTGTGTTCGTTTCGAAGGCCTCGGGAGAGGTGTTGAAGAAATTTTCAGGGCATGCGGATGTAGAGGTGTGGATACTACCTACATTCGAAAACTCGGCCTGGTCGATCATGGCAATCTCATTCATATCGCTACTTGCTATGTCTGCTGTACTAGCTACGTGTTTCTTTGTGAGAAGGCACCGAATAAGGAGGGACCACCCTAGAATCCCAGAAGATCGAGAATTCCATGGAATGAGCAGTCAGTTAGTTAAGGCTATTCCAAGTCTTGTTTTTACAAAAGTGCAAGAAGATAACTGCACATCGTCAATGTGTGCCATTTGCTTGGAAGACTACAATGTCGGAGAAAAGCTAAGAGTGCTGCCTTGCCGTCATAGTATGTTTGCTCCACTTCTAACACCCTGCTTTTTTTTGGCATACATGCTACTACAGTAGCATGATTGTTTAGAACTCTACCTCGTCAAATAGATCTGCTGTACTGTATCTTTCAGTGTTTGGGTTTGGGTGCAAGATCTTTGTGAAACCCAACAAGAACTAGACAAACCAAAACAGAAAGCTAAAATGTAACAAAAGTATATATAGCAAATTCATTTAGACGCCTTAATCTTACTGGTGTGTGGTGTGGGAGCGCGACACATCCGGGTTATAATCATTAGGTATAGAGAACATTTCAGATTTTACTTATTTATTACTGAATGGAAGGGTGTTCGTTGGGGCGTAACCCTCTTAGCGACGCGCTACATCGGAACCCGGGTGTGGTGTTAAATGGGCAAGGGCCGGGTCGTCATCCCCTTAGTAGCGCGTCGTATCGTGACCCGGGTACGATGAAAAATGAGCAAGGGTCGGGCCGTCGCAACCTTAGTGGCGCGCTACATCTACGCCCGGGTGTAGTGAAAAATGAGCAAGGGTCTTCGCACTTCCCTCGACGGGTGCGAAGGGTAAGGAAGCTAGCCGAGCCAACTAGGATTCGTCTAGGTAGCTGGAACGTAGGGTCCCTAACGGGTAAGCTAAGAGAGCTAGTCGATGCAGCAATTAGGAGGCGTGTAAATATTCTATGCGTTCAGGAGACTAAATGGAAGGGCCATAAAGCGAAGGAGGTGGAGGATACTGGCTTCAAACTTTGGTACACGGGGACAACATCGGGCAGGAATGGTGTAGGCATCTTGATCGATAGGAGCCTTAAGGATGGAGTCGTTGATGTTAGGAGGCAAGGCGACCGGATTATCCTGGTCAGGCTGGTAGTTGGAGATTCGGCTTTGAATGTGATCAGTGCCTATGCCCCTCAGGTAGGTCTTAGCGAGGGCACCAAGAGGCAGTTTTGGGAAGATCTTGATAGCATGGTTAGTACCGTGCCTATCAGCGAGAAACTCTTAATAGGAGGAGACCTCAACGGCCATGTGGGTGCGACTAATGTAGTTTTCGAGCGGGTGCAGGGAGGGTTCGGGTATGGTAGTAGGAATCAAGAGGGGGAGGATGTTTTGAACTTCACGTTGGCCTATGACTTGTTGATAGCGAACACCCTCTTTAGGAAGAGGGAATCCTATCAGTGACCTTTCGTAGTGGACAACACTCGAGCCAGATCGACTTTATCCTTGCAAGGAGGGAAGATAGACGTGCTTGCTTTGATTGTAAGGTGTTACCTGGGGAGTGTGTTGTCCCTCAACACAAGCTTGTGGTGGCGGACTTTCGCTTTCGGGTACGTGTCCACCGGGACAAACGGGTCAAGATTGCGAGAACGAAGTGGTGGAAGCTTAGAAGGGAAGCAGCGCAAACGTTTAAGGAGAGAATGCTAAGCGAGGGGCCTTGGGAAGAAGGAGAAGATGCCGACGACATGTGGCTAAAGATGGCAACATGTGTTCGGAAGGTGGCTTCAGAAGTGTTTGGCGTGAGTAGGGGAGGCAAACGGGAAGCGAAAGACATATGGTGGTGGAATGACGAGGTGCAAAGGGCTATTAGGGAGAAGAAGGAGTGTTTCAAGCGCCTCCACCATGACAAGAGTGCAGCCAACATCGAGGGCTATAAAATAGCGAAGAGGGTTGCAAAGCGAGCTGTGAGTGTAGCAAAAGATCAGGCGTATGATGGCCTTTATCAGCGGCTAGGCACGAAGAAAGGGGAGAAGGACATTTATAGGACGGCTAGGATCCGCGAGAGGAAGACAAGGGACATCAACCAAATAAAATGCATTAAGGATGAGACAGATCGACTTCTGGTGAAGGATGAGGAGATCAAGAACAGATGGAGAGAGTACTTCGACAAGTTGTTTAATGGGGAGAATGAGGGTCCTACCCTTGAGTTGGACGACTCATTTGACGATACCAACAGACGCTTTGTGAGGAGAATTCAGGAGGCAGAGATCGGGGAGGCTTTGAAGAGGATGAAGGGAGGTAAAGCGATGGGTCCTGATGGTATCCCCATTGAAGTGTGGAGATGCCTAGGCGTCAGAGCGATAGTATGGTTAACTAAGCTTTTTAACCTTATTTTTCGGTCTAATAAGATGCCTGAGGAATGGAGGAGAAGTATATTAGTACCTATCTTCAAGAACAAGGGAGATGTCCAAAGTTATACTAACTACCGTGGGATTAAGTTGATGAGCCATACGATGAAGCTCTGGGAGAGGGTTATCGAGCATCGCCTAAGGAGAGTGACACGTGTGACCCAAAATCAGTTTGGGTTCATGCCTGGGAGGTCGACCATGGAAGCGATTTTCTTATTACGACAATTGATGGAGAGATATAGGGAGCAGAAGAAGGACTTGCACATGGTCTTTATTGACCTCGAGAAGGCATATGACAAAGTACCGAGAAATGTTATGTGGTGGGCTTTGGAAAAGCACAAAGTCCCAACTAAGTATGTTACCCTCATCAACGATATGTACAGGGATGTGGTGACGTTTGTCCGAACATGTGATGGCGACACCAGTGACTTTCCAATTAAAATAGGACTGCATCAGGGGTCAGCTTTGAGCCCTTATTTATTTGCTTTGGTGATGGATGAGGTCACAAGGGACATACAAGGTGATATCCCTTGGTGTATGCTCTTTGCTGATGATGTGGTGCTAGTTGACGACAGCAGGACAGGGGTTAATAGGAAGTTAGAACTATGGAGGCACACGTTAGAGTCGAAAGGGTTCAGACTTAGTAGGACCAAGACCGAGTACATGAGGTGCGATTTCAGCGCGACTAGGCATGAGGAGGGAGACGTTAGCCTCGATGGGCAAGTGGTGGCCAAGAAGAATATTTTTCGGTATTTAGGATCGATGCTACAAAAGGATGGCGACATTGATGAAGATGTTAGGCATAGAATTTCAGCCAGCTGGTTGAAATGGCGTCAAGCTTCTGGCGTCCTCTGTGACAAAAGGGTGCCTCAGAAGTTGAAAGGTAAGTTCTATAGGACGACGATTCGCCCGGCGATGTTATACGGTGCTGAGTGTTGGCCTACAAAAAGGCGACATGTCCAGCAATTGAGTGTAGCAGAGATGCGTATGTTGCGTTGGTGTTGTGGGCACACAAGGAGGGATAGAGTCCGGAACGACGATATTCGGGATAGGGTTGGGATGGCACCAATTGAGGAGAAATTGATTCAACATCGGTTGAGATGGTTTGGACATGTTCAACGGAGGTCTTCTGAGGCGCCGGTGCGTAGTGGGGTTCTAAAGCGAGCCGATAATGTAAAGAGCGGTAGAGGTCGACCTAAACTAATTTGGGACGAGTCCGTTAAGAGAGACCTTAAGGAGTGGAATATCTCTAAGGATTTAGCTATGGACATGAGCGCTTGGAGACTGGCAATCAACGTGCCTGAACCGTGACCTCTTTCTGTCTTGTGTCATTTATGTCCCTTTATGTGTCTCTCTGTTTATCATCTATTTTGGGTTTCATCTCTAGCCTACCCCAACTTGCTTAGGACAAAAGGCTATGTTGTTGTTGTTGTTACTAAATGGAAGGCAAGTGTTTACTTGTAGTAGTTGTTTTTTTAATCCTTAGGCATCGAGAGTACTGCAGATTTAATTGATGAGGGGAAAGACAAGTCATTGCACTGAATGATGCGTACCGTTGTATAAAATCAGCAATCCAAAGAGTGAGATGTGCCTTGTCAAAAAAAAAAGAGTGAGATGTGTAAAGTAGCAAACTGATAACTTCTGTCTATTGCCTTGCAGAGTTCCATGCAGCTTGTGTGGACTTGTGGCTGACTTCTTGGAGAACATTCTGTCCTATATGCAAGAGAGATGCAAGGAGTGGAGCATCAGAACTTCCTGCCACAGAGGCTACCCCCTTACTTTCTTCTGCTGCTCAGTTACCTTCTCGGCCATCTTCATTCCGGTCGAGCGTGGCAGCATCCCCTCCAAGGCCAATAAGCCGGCATCCTTCATCGAACTCAGTCTCTCGTGCTTACTCTGTTTCTAGTACCCTCCACCTCCAGTCTCCAAACCCATTTAGATCTCACATAAGCTCACCTGGCATCCGTACAAGCAGAAGCATCGCAGACCTTCCAATTATGTCATCTCCCCATCCTCGCATCTCACATCTGTCGTCGTCGACGCACTCCCTGGTTGGCAGCCACTTGTCTCCACCAATCAGTATAAGGTATCCATCGCCCCATGTGGCCCATTCAGGGTATGGATCACCCAGTCCACATGTGAGTTCATCCTACATCTCCAATTCTGGGTATGGTTCTTCAAGCTACTGCTATCTGGGAGGCTCCAGCCAGCATGGGACGTACCTAAGGCACTGTGGAGAATCGGGGCCAAGCCTGTGTACCATGGTCCCACGATCACCGCAGCAGTCGCAGTGGGAGGCGAATGTAGCGGCAGGTGCATCATCAGCAAAGTCCCTGCGGCAGTCCTACCTGAGACACTGTGGCGATTCAGATGCCAGTTTGTCTGACATGACGTCAGCCCAGTCGTTGCCGGGGTGCTGAGGGAGGGGTCTGGCTCTGGATGTGTGTGTACAAAAGATGTGGCGCGATTTGATTTGTGCATACAGTGAGGAGTGTGACAATGTGACATAACATTGCATTGGTTGTGGAGAGAAACATGCATAGCAATAGAACATATAGAGCACATAGGTTTTTTTGTTCTTGTTTCTGAGCGGTGCTATGTTTTTTTGTGCTTGCGTTGCGTGCATATATATGAAAAGTAACATGAGGGAATAATATTTGTTTATTCATATGGAATGGAAGGTTGTAGGGTGAATTAGTTTGGTTTGTTTGATTTGGTCGGGCGATGGGCAGGCTGCCACCCCTGACTTGTGAGTTGTGAGATGGCTGATGCCAATGCAAATGCATGCAAGAAGAAAGGGGGTGAATGGGGGGAGGTGAACTCATCATTGCTGATCGATCATGTTTTTGAGCAAGCCTGTTTTGGGCTTTTGGGCTTTTGGCAAAAGAGAGCCTGCTTTCTTTTTCCCTGTTTGTTTTTTTTTAATATCTTTTTCCCTGTTTGTTGGTAGGGTACTACTACACACACAGTCCAGCGCTACTACCAGTCTATAGTTAGAGACAGAGAGGTCCAGGTCCTTTTTGGTCCCTCTTGTCTCTTGGCTTTTTCTCTCATCTCGTTGCACCGCACCGCACCGCAGCAGTGGAAAAGGCGAAAAAGGTGAGGAGGCATCACCGCACAGGCCCATGCGTGCGTGCGTGTGCTCTCATTCTCATCATCCCAATTCGGCCTTTCTATGCCATGCTATGCGCGCCGGCCGAAGGAACCAAGGCTAAAGAAGGCTTGTTTGCTTCTTTCCAAACATGCCACTATGCTAGGATTCAAGTTCATACCACCACTCTATACTGGAGTATCCGGCAGCTCAAAGAACCACTCTGATGTTGTCACCGTCAAAATGAAGTTGGGCCTTGTTTAGTTCCCTAATTTGGGGATGGTCAAATCACTGTAGCGTACCGTAGTATTTTTGTTTTTATTTGGTAATAATTGTCCAAACATTAATTAATTAGGCTCAAAATGTTCGTCTCGCAAAGTACAACAAAACTGTGCAATTAGTTTTTAATTTTATCTACATTTAGTACTCTATGCATGTGCCGGCATTTTAATGTGACGAGAAATCTTCTTTTTACGTAGTGAAATTTGATCGCAAAGTTGGAGAACTAAACCAGGCCTTATTCATCATTGTTATCTGTAGTAGTAGTATAGTACGGAGTACTCCTATGTCATAAAGAACATCACTTAATTCAGTGTCACAGAACATCAGTTACCTACCTTATCAGAACATTATTAGCAGCATCAAATCAAATCATATCACGGCGTGTCAATGCCTGGGATCCTTGTGCATGCAGATGCAGCACGCAGAAGAGAGAGCCTGTCCTGTTCGTCTGCATGTCTGTAATTAACCAGCCCATGCCATCCCTTCAGACAGACATACTACTGTTTAGTACAGGCTCTTTTCAGACCTGCATTGCATCAGACTTCATGAGAGGCGCCCCCCACCCCCCTCCTCCCGAAGCCAGAACCAAACAGAGCGGTTATGCGCCACCATCGGACAAAAGAATCAGGCCTGGTTTAGCCTCCAAAATTTGGAGGCAAAATTTGCATAGTAAATATCGTGTCACACTGTAGTAATTTTATTTTTATTTGGTAATAATTATCCAAACATTGATTAATTAGGTTCGAAATGTTCGTCTCGTAAAGTACAACAAAACTGTGTAATTATTTTTTAATTTCGTCTACATTTAGTACTCCATACATATGCCGATATTTTGATATGACGGGAATAGGAATTCTGTATAGTGAATTTGGTGGCCAAATTTGGAAATCTAAACAAGCCCTCAGCGAATCAGGAATCCAAGTCACAGTCAGTCAGTCACCACCGGTTTTTCTTTTTCAGTGATCTCACCTCACCCCCACGGACGGATGAACCATCATGATGGGCAGATGGGTTGCACTAGCAGTACTCTCTCAAAGAATGCAAACTCAAAAGTGGTTTACGTGTGACCAAATTTCTCGTGAATATTATTCACTTTTACAGCTCTAAAATAATTTATTATGAAAACACATTTTATAATTAATCTAATGATATTTTTTGGACATCACAAATATTGATACTTTTTATCTATAATTGATCGAACTTAGTATACTAAATCGTGATACTGTGCTAAAATTGCATTTTTTCCTGGACAGGAGATGCTATGTTGCTGCTGTTGTGTCACTTGCTCGATCGCCTCCGGCACTTCTACTACTGCATCTACTGACCGGCGCTGATGCCAATACCAATCCGTATACTGTCTGACGCTACTGTAGTTCTCGCTCCTCCGTTCTGACGTTTTGGCTTTTCTAGATATGTTTTAGGGATGTTTGGATTTACCTCCTAAATTTTAGTCGTTGTCCCCGTAAGATGTTTGGACACGTATATAAAGTATTAAATATAGACTAATTACGAAACTAAATGCACAGATTGAGACGGTTCGAGACAAATTTTTTAAGCCTAATTAGTCCATGATTTGATAATGTGGTGCTACAGTAAACATGTGCTAATGACGGATTACTTAGGCTTAATACATTTATCTCGCGGATTACTAATGAATTCTGTAATTTGTTTTTTATTAGTATCCGAACACTGTATGTGATAACTCCTAAACTTTAGTCACTAGATCCAAACACCCCTTACTCCCACCGTCCCAAAATAACTGTCGCCGTAGGTGTGCGTGCCGCAAGTTTGACTCGATTTGTAGAAAATGCGTGCGACATTTGTATCTCCAAATAAATTTATTAAAAAAATAGATTCAAATATCTTTCTAATGATACCAATTATGTACCATAAATATTAATATTTTTAAATATATATTTAGTCAAAGTTGTTTCTCGGAAAACAAAAACGACGTATATTTAAGGACAGAGAGAGTATTTAATATGCATATAAATATACACTATATCTAGATACATAGTAAAAGCAATGTATCTAGAAAAACCAAAACGTCCAATAATTCGAAACAGATTTAGTACTGTGGTTGTTGCACTGCTGCTCCCAACTACACTGCTCACTCGGTTCCAAAAACAAATTCTCTTCCCACGAGTCAAAACAATCATAAGTTAGAGCACAATATACGTACAAACTACTAATATTTCTAATATGTAATAATCACTTACTAGGTTATCATGAAATATATTTTGTAGCAAATCTATTCAAAAACATAAATACTGACATTATTATTTTTTAAATCCAATTAAAATCTAATATCGTTTAACTCATAAGGAAACGATATTTCTATTCTTTTGGAACAAAGATGGTACTTTGAGAAGGCTGGCCTAGGCCTGTCCCACCGGTACACACGTACACTACTCTGGGTGGAGATTGTGGAGTAGTACTTTGAGAAGCACCGATGAATACTTGTGTGCACCTGACAAATGTAACTGATTCTTAATCATTCAGACGTCAGTTTGATCAAACTGAAGAGAAGACCGTATATGAGTAGTGCCGCAATCTGACAAAGCTAATGATCGCTGCTGCAATGCGCTACTAATCGCAGCAACTGCCTGCCTGAAACAAATTAAATGCAGTCGATAACGTGATCTTTACATTGCGTACATGACTGCCGTGCCCGTACTCATAAGATCAAGGTCCGGGACAGCAAGGGTGCGTTTGGCTGGAGGAGGAAGCTGACGAGATATGATGATCTGTGAATATTAGGATAAGAATATCAATACGTATGTTTGGTTAGATGGATGAGACGAACTATTTTTATTTGGTTGGATGGAAGAAAGTCGATGGAACGAGAATAGTTAGCTAAATATATCTATTATTTAAAAATAATAACAACTAATTAGACATTAATAAATATGCACTAATACTAGTTTTGTCATGATAATCACTAATTTAAAATAAATATGTTAATTAGCACCACTAATACCCTAATTAGCACATGAAACATGCACTAATAAATGTATTAGCACTTATCAAAACTAATCCTACCATCATAATTACTAAGTAATAATATAACATACTAATATTCCTTAATTTATTTACTAATAACAAAGATCAGAAGACATGGATAAGCTGGTCCATGAGATTTTTATGAACCAGAAAATCCAACATCTTCATGGTATATTCCCTTTTCAATCCAATCCAATCCTTCAACCAAACACTACACATCCATGGATGGTCTCATCTCATCCATGCATATCCAACCAACCAACCAAACACACCCTAAGTGAATGGATTTGGATCCATCTTATTTTTACTATCACTCTAGATGCAGTGATGATATGCAAAATGTGTGTCATAAGTTCACCTCTAATGTGGTGGTCCCCCCAACCCACCACACACACCACCCCGAGTTGGTGGGATTTAACGACATTGTTTTTTTATAGTAAGTGACATGCTTATCTGGTGACTTTGTTAATCTCGATATCTATTGATAGTTTAATCTCTGGAGGTGCGTATAAAGGTAGGGTATGTGCGTGCGTGCGTTCGTATATATGTATGTAATTCATAAAAAAAATAGCCTCCTTTTCCTAGGAAAAGGGTCAAGACTCAAGACATCGAGGCTAGTTGGGCAAGGAAATCAAATCAGTTTTTCCTTAATTCTATAATTTCATTTTGCTCAACGATCACTATGATTTGACAAGAGTCGTGACTTTAGACTGTGCCATTTTTAGGGCCACCATGGCATGGCCCAAAGCATGGTATGATGCGGTAAATTTTGGGCCGTGACGATACGATATGATTGCGAGGGTATGTCAGGGTTATAACCCCGGGTGTCTCAAGGCACCAATTAGTTGGCGGGCTACGCGGCCCATGATATATCAGCTAGTAAAGGCCCGAACGACCGAGGCCCAGCCGAGCCAAGCGAACCTGGCCAGACGCCAAGGCCAGGGTCAGCCACGACCCCTTCCTTCTGTCTCAGCCGCATAACGAACAGAAGACTTGCGACCTCTTCACCATCACGACCCCTGGGAGGAACGGGGAGAGATCAAGCCTAGCCAGACACGCCCACTCTGGCAAAGGTAAGCACGCAACTCTGACTCTGCAAGGACCCAGACAAAACAACATCGCACGACAGTGACAACCGGTACGGCGATCTGCCGTTCAAATATGGTCTGACAGGATGCATGTACGATTCTACCCACCGCGGGATGGGATCCACGATGACAGCCTAGACTTAGAGGCCATCCAGACAAGGGAGCCATGACCCCAACGGTCGAGATCGTGGCCCTCAGCTCCTCAAGCCCACAGGGCGAACGATGACCCAGGGCGGCTACCAACTCCTATACGACGCCCCGGAAACCAGGAGGCGATAACAAAGACCACGATGAGGACCACGTCGCATAGGACGGCTGGCAAACCACCACCATGCCTATAGTGCCATCACGACCAGCATAGTAGCACCACGTCACACCATGCGCGATGTGGCCACTAGACTATGACGACAACCATGCCCAGACGTGCTCCACAAGACGGCGTAGCTTGCAAGACAAGTTAGCTAAGACCTCCCTCAGGCTCACGACCCTTCGATCAAAAGAACATTCTTCTTTGTACATGCCCTGACCCCGAACTCTATATAAGGGCAGCCAGGGCACCCATCCGAAATTATGCTTTAGTAGATATTGGTTATTTTGTCGGACTAACCCCTGCAGAAAATTAACAAATCCAATTTGGGTAAGTCAAGAGAAGAACTCACACGAGAGGTGAAGCAAGGCATATGATGAACTCCAACAACTTCGCACAAAAGACACAGCTCATTCATCGTCCAAGAAAGAATTATAAGTATCAAATATCATTCACATTGTCTTTTACTGCATGTTACCTTTGCCTTGAACCATGTTAAAGTGCCATAAAAAAAGTTGTTCGAAAACATGATAAATAAATCCTATGCTAAAGTAACTCGAAAACCATCTCTTTGTTAGCATAGATGAAATTCAAATAGATAGTGGATAATAGCCCATAGCTTGAAATTGTTGCAATCCTTCGGGTATGTGTCCACTAATATTTTGTAGGAAAGAATCTACAATGTGTCTGTTCATGGTTTGTCATGAACTTGCTAAATCACCACTTCAGTGATGGAACAAAGAAGGGGACAAGAGTACCACAAGAAGGATCAACATCTTGAACTCACTCAAAAGAAGTGGATGAACAAGGCGACAAGCTATGAGCAACCTTGAAGACATCATAGCATTGAGCCCAAAACTCGAGCTAGGATGCCGATGAGGAGCAGGGCGCAACTGACCTCATTTTAGCCAACCAAAGACCTGCTCTCATTGTTCTTGAAGACACCATCTTGCACATCGACGGCGAGGACAAGGATGACATGATAGCATGCATCCTTGTGTCAACCAATCACCAATCAAGGGTTGACTACCGACCAAGCCTTGAAAGACCATGACTATGGTTGCAAGATGATGTCCCTAAGCTATTGGAGATGAAGCCTGCATGCAAATATTAATGAAGCTCCTTCCTTTATCATCAAGACAGATGGCGTATCATTAACTGAACAACTCTTCGCCATGCCGCCAGAAGACAAAGACCATCAAGGAAGAACTCGAGTCTATATCTCCAATGAACATCAATTCGTCAACCAAGACTCAACAAAAAAAATTAAGAATGGTTGATGAAAAAAGATCATGCAACTGTCTATATCCTCATCTCCTGGATTGGACAGTCCAAAGAAAAACAGAATGCAAAGGAGAGATCTTTGCTCAACGGACCTAGAATTAAGAGCCCTCTCCGACAGATTGAAGAACAGAGGACGAAGTGTCTAAGGACGTGGAGTTATAACACACTTTGAGGAATGATTCAACACTCACACTTGGCTTCAAGTGACGAGCGACAGCAAGGCTCAAGCTTGGGAGAAAAAGGCCACCGACTCCTCTAGTGATGATCTAGCAATGCTCTTTCTCTTCTCAAGCCCCCGTCGCTCTGGCACGCTGAGAAGAAACAATGAGTGGAGCCAAAGGTCTGGACATAAAAAAAATAGAGAAGAGGGAGGGGAAAGAAGGAGTGCAAATCTAGAAGACAAGATGCTCATGAACAAATCAAGGAGAGAGGTGCACCGAGCGAGGCAAAATCCAAGAAGAAGGAAAAGACCACTAGAAGCATCTACTCTTCATCACAGGGTGCTCCAGTTATAAAGGTAACATCCTAAGCTAAGTGTTCATAACATCACTATCTTGATTTCATAGACATAATTAAATGAGCTAAATGTTGCATCTTTGGGAGATGATTGTCTTAATCCTGAAAATGTTTGATACATAAATATAAAGTTGACAATTCTTTCATTGGTTAAGCAATTTCACTCTTTTTGACAAAAGTATTTAAATGCTACATTCATGCTCATCCTTCTGATCTTGCCACCCATAAAATGAACAACACACACCAATCTCATCATGTTCAATGTGCCTAAGGTTAAAGAAGAATAAATAAGGTTATGGTTCTATTGGTGTTTTTCCACCAACAGGACCCATGCACTTGATCTTTACCTTGTCTTTGTAAGTAGGACATACTTCAATAAAGGGGAATAATTAGTTGATTTCCCAAATCCTCTAAGTGAAGTTCTGAACGTACAATGAGCAAGATATTGCCAGTTTTCACAACTAGTACTTCACTTCAAACTGCTGGAAGAGCAAGAAACATGAGTGACACCATCTCAAGAGGTGCAAGCTATCAAGGTCTATACTATGGGACCAGATGGTGCACCTACAGAATGAACATGGTAAGGGGTCCGGTTCAGGGGACCTAAAAACACTGAACCCTTGCCGAAAGGTAAAATCGGTAGTTATCCATATTTATTCTTTTTTTTCAGCATTGCATCAGTTTCCCTTTTCACATAGTTACTTTCCAGCAATTGCATAATCATTCTCCTTTTAGCATGTTTACTTTTCTGCATTAGCATTGCATTAGAAAATAAAATAAATATATGTTTGCTTTGCTGCATCATAAATTATAAGCCACATGTGAATAATTTTGTGGCATGGACCCATAGGAATATTAACTGTGGTGGCATAAAATAAAAATAAATATGCATTCATCTTGTTAGACTTTCTCTGCAATATAAAAATATAAAAAGTATTTGAGGGAAATCCTGTTGAAACTCTGCTTAAAAGAATCAAGAATAATCTTAAAAACTCTGGACAATTAAGGCTTGAGTGACCAACCACTAACGCTTAATCTATTCCACAAGTTTTGTTGTCTATTTGAGTTTCACAGGATTTGAAGGACCAAGAAGAGCCAACAAGCAAGTGGATGTTCTATCCACTGGTGGAGCACTGTCTCAACAATCATCAACATCAATTAATGCTCCACTAGAGGAGGAAGAACATCCTCGCTGCCAGTCTGCTACTTCATAAGATTGAACGACTACGTCGACATCTAGCTTGGGGGAAAGCACCCCCATGTATCCAGCTAAATATTTTCTTCCCTCAGCTTTACTTTATTCCTTACAAGTTTTCTTAATTAGTAATAATAGTGGTCTAAAATAACTAAAGTAAAATAAAAAAGGTGTCTAGTTTACTTGTTTTTATTCTTAAAGAAGTTGTTAATAAAAGAAGAAACTCGAATAATCTCTTGCATGGAATTGATGAATAGTTGCTCTGCCATAATTCCTTTTAAGTACCTAGTTTTCAACCTCGAACTCTCCTGAGTTATAGACACAACTGTTTTGATCTAAGATTTGCTCTGAACCTGAAACTCGTGGGTAGCGAATGCTTGACCTAAGTCTAGGTAGTTGACGGATATGATATGGGAAGGTTTTGAGCTGTTATTTATCATGCTCCTAGAGATACTAGAGTTCTGGAGAATTTATCTTTGAAAATTAAAAATCTTGCATGATGAGTTCCTGTATGACGAGAATTTAATTCCTACCACAGTCATATATACATGCTTACTAGATTAGGAAAGACTTTCACTTGTTAGCTTAGCTGCTTATAAGCATTGAGTGTGGTCAGTCTGTGTTGACCCTAGGGGATTAGTTATGCGGTTAAAATCAAGATTCACGTGCACTCCACCTACTTATGCTGCTTCTACCCTGGAGGTATGCATTTAAATATTTTCCATTAGACACAACCCAACAAGTTGTTCTACTCCTATACTGGGAGTGAACAGAACCCTTCATCCATTGCTAGCCCCTTTTGTTATAAGCTCCAATATTTTTGTTGTTATCTCTTATCTATGTTTCTAAAAAGATACTTGGGAATTATTCCATCGTATTCAGTTGTTTAAAAAAAGAGTGAGAAAGAAAAATAAAGAGAGAATAAAAGGACAAGGGTCCCAATTATGAGAGATTTTTCAGCTACCCAAGTTCTCAGCAAGTTCTTCAAAGTTTAAGAGGGGTATAAATTTCTTTCAAGGAGCAAAAGTAGAAATAAATATTCACCATTTTTTCCTCTACCCCTTCATTTCCACTTACATCCACCATCATTACCACTATATACGTATCCACTCAGCTCATATTTAGGATCACACACATGCACATCTTGATTTGACTATATGACCGGACTTATCCCTCTGGATCCATGTGTCTGACCATGCAATAAATGTTTGCAAGTATGGATTCCTTGTCTCCCACCTATGATCTCCAGATAGACCTATTAGAAGTAGGGTGAGAGAGAGAAGGTATAATGTTACTATACTTTATGCCAAAAATACCACATATTTTGAGAGAAGAGAGAAGGTATACACCATAAATGACTTGGTGAGGATCCAGAAATACCATAAAGGAGAGACATGAAAGGGTCATACACAGGAATCTCTGAGTTTTATTTAAAAACCCTGCAAAACTCCGGAATGATGGTTGATCAAAGAGCTTGAGACATAGCGCTTGACTTGACCGTTCTGTCTTTTGACTGCTCAAGACCCAAGTGACGGCTACAAGCCCCATGGTAAAAGGTAATATAGGTAAGTTTGAAGTCAGGATAGTTCGTTCTAATCCGGAGGAGAGTTCTTGTTTGAACGTATGTGTACTTTTGAGGCGTGAAAGCATTGTAGC
This sequence comes from Saccharum hybrid cultivar R570, assembly GCA_038087645.1. Classification (NCBI taxonomy): domain Eukaryota; kingdom Viridiplantae; phylum Streptophyta; class Magnoliopsida; order Poales; family Poaceae; genus Saccharum; species Saccharum hybrid cultivar. The sequence continues at coordinate 44,456,223 of JAQSUU010000534.1, forward strand.
AACTCTTGATCCATCAGTGAGTTTATCTTTGCTCAGGGACGAGCAAAGGGTAAGCTTGGAGGAGTTTGTTGACGGTAGATAAGTATCATTTTTGAACCGTCAACATAGCATGAAAAAGGACTAAATAATAATTACCACTTAGATATAGGGGGTTTACTGACATAATTCCACGAGTTTTGGTGAATGTCTATTTCTGCAGGGTGTCAGCTAAAAAGAATCAAGAAAGGCCCACATGTCAGGTTTACATAGAGACAATAGGGCCACACATAACTTTTCTGTAATCTGGAAGGTATAAAAAGACTCTAGAAACAAACGGGAGGCAAAACGGCCCCGGAAGCCGGGCGGCCGCCCAAGGGGTGGGGGCACCCGCCTGAAAGTCCCTAGTTTGGTTTTGGCTAATTGATGAAACCTAGGACTAACCTTTGTATCTAAGTGGATGATTTAGATAAAGGTGGTCATTGAATATGAAACATGACATTGACTTATGTGACCAAGATGTGAAGACCAAGATGAGGCTTGGCTCGATGGACCGGTTGTAAAGGTGAAGAGCAAGTCGAGGCTTCGAAGCGAAGGACCATGCGATGGTGAAGCTTGAGCAAGACTTGGCGCCGACGGACCGATGCAACGGTGAAGAGCAAGTGAAGTCAAGGTCGATGGATCGAGACGGTCATGTGATGATATGAAGTGGATCATATCATTTCGGGGAAATGAAATGCCTATTTTCCACTACACCGGAAGTCGGAAAAGAAACGGAGGCGAACGGAGGTCACAGAGGTGACCGGACGCTGCACCGGACGCGGTCACGGTGTGACCGGACGCGTCCGGTCAGCGTTCAGCGTCTGTGTGAGTTTCAGTTTGTTCATCGGACGCGTGGCGCGTCCGGTCACAGTCGATCGGACGCGTCCGGTCGATCAGGGAGCTTACTGGACTCTAACCGGACGCGGGCACTATGGCGTCCGGTCAGTTCTAACAGCGCGTCCGGTCACTGTTTCGTTGTGCGCGACTCAGACTTGACCAGCACGTCCGGTCAGTTACGGGACCGGCGCGTCCGGTCGTTCCCGGCGCGTCCGGTCGTTGCGACCAGCGCGTCCGGTCGTTGCTTCGCGGGCACGGGCACTGTGCGACCGGCGCGTCCGGTCGTTTGAAGCAGTGCGTCCGGTCATCACGTTTGACCGTTGGCGCGCAGTGACCGGTGGAGGATCTAACGGTCGCGTTTGAATTCGGTGGACACGTGGACGTCGCAGTGCGACCGGACGCGGTTGAGCGCGTCCGGTCAGTTTCGACCGGCGCGTCCGGTCGTCCCGAAAAAACGGTCAGTGGAGTAGCAACGGCTCTATTTGGATGGGATGCTTATAAATACTCATTGGCCGGCCCTTGGGGAGGTCTCTTGGCATTTCTAACATTCTTGTGCATCCTTTGAGCTAAAGCAACTCCTCCCACTCATCTCTCTTGCTTGATTGCAAATCAAAAGTGAGATTGAGTGATCCCAAAGTGCATTGCATAGCTTGAGGGCATCTAGTGGCACTTGTGGGTAGTTTAGCCGGTGGGTTTCTTGTTAGTCTTGGAGAGTACCGCTCCTAGCCGGCTTGGAGATTGTTGGAGGCGTTGGCAAGAGAAGGTGATTGTTCTTGGCCACCTCCGGTTGATTGTATGAGGTTCTTGTGCTTTCCTCGGCGGGACGCCAAAAGCAACTCTATTACATTGCGCGTGTCATTGAGTTACCTCACTTGAGAGTGGTGTCTTGCGGTGCCTTGCGGGGCGTGCCTTGAGGGGCAAGTGACTTGAGGGTCACACTGGGGAACCATCTAAGTGTTGGTCGACACAACCGGTGACGTAGCTTGTCGGTGCACAAGTGAACACCGGGTGAACAAAAAATATCGTGTCTCTTATCTCCTGGTGATTGGTCTTCATGTTGTATTGTTGTCAATATTGATTGATTGTATGTCATCTTGGTGATTGGCAACATCTTCACTCCACCGTCGGTATAAGAATCATAATCCTATCTCTTGCTCTTATCCTTACTAGTTTATCTTGTGTAGCTCTAGTAGTAGCTTTGCTAGTAGTGTTGTTAGCTTGTTCTCTAGTGTAAAATTAGTGACATAGCACTTGTGTGAACTAGAGATCATAATCTACTAGACTTGTGGATAGGAGGCTTGCATCACAACTGTAGGCTAAGCAAAACTCGCTTTACGCCGTTTGTTATTCTAACAAGTTTGCTTAGTGGTGCTTGTAGAATTTTTATAGGCTATTCACCCCCCTCTAGCCATCTAGGACCTTACAAGTGGTATCGGAGCCGTGGTCACCGTTTTTAATCAAGGCTTAACATCCTTCGGTGTGAAAAATGGCTCAAATTGTGTTCAATCATGTTGGGGGCAAGCCACCATTCTTTGATGGTGTTAGTTCTTTTGCTCATTGGAAGAGAAAAATGACAATGTACCTTGGTTCTATTCATGAGAGAGTTTTGCAAGTCACCGAGAATGATTTTGCTATCATTGATCCCGATCATCTCACCGATGAAGATAGAGCAAATAGAACATGCAATAGAATGGCTCTCAATACACTTTACAATAATATTGACACAAAAGTATTTGAGGGCATCAAGGATTTGGAATTGGCAAATGAAGTGTGGACAAGGTTAAGTGAAACATATGAGGGCACTATGGTTGTGAAGAATGCCAAGCTATATGGGCTCAAGAGTGAGTTTGAGAACTTCAAGATGAAAGAAGAAGAAACAATCTTAGAGATGTTTCATAGATTGCAAGTCATTGTGAATGATCTCAAGAGCTTAGGGCACAAGACTCAAGACCAAGATTTTTGCCACAAGTTCTTGTTGAGCCTACCTAAAAGATTTAAGATGTTGATCATGATGCTACAAAGAGATGGGCTTGAAACAATGAAGCCCAATGACTTGCTTGGAGAGGTATTGACCTTTGACAAGTATGATCAAGATGTTGATGAGAAGGAGGAAGAAAAGAAGAAGAAGACCGTGGCATTCAAGGCCACCTCCTCCAAGGGCAAAGCTATCATCATAGAAGAAGATAATAATGAAGGTGAAGATTTTGAAATTGATGATGAGGCACTTGCTCTTGTAGTCAAGAAAGTGGGTCACATGTTCATTAAGAGAAGAGGCTTCAAAAAGAGAAATGACAATTTCAAGAGCAATGAGCAACAAAGGAAGTGCTTCAATTGTGATAGCACCGAACATCTTCAAGCCGAATGTCCCTATGACAAGAAGAAGAACAACAAGAGGGGCAAGTTTGAGAAGAAGAAGAGAGGGGCCAAGATGACATTCAAGAAAGGCAAGAATGGTGCCTATGTGATCACTTGGGAAAGTGATGATGAGGAAGAAGAAGAAGAATCATCCAACAAGGCTTTTGCTTCCATTGCTATCAACAAGAAGCCATCACTATTTGATTCATCCTCTTCATGCTTCATGGCTAAAGAAGTTAAGGTATTATATGATGAGAGTGATGATGAAAGTGAAATGGAATACGCTCATGATAGTGATAATGATAATGAAAGTGATGATGATGAACCAACTAAAGAACAACTATATGACTTGATGCAACAAACTAGAGACATAGCTATTGCCAAAAACAAGGAGTGTAAGAAGCTTTCAATGAAAGTAGCAATACTTGAGAAAGTTCTTAGTGAGCTTAAGACCACTCATGAGAGTCTAGTGGAAGACCATGAGGATCTTGATAAGGCTCATTCTAAGCTTGAAAAAGCTCACTCATTGCTACTTGAGCAACAAGCAAAGAAGGAGGTTGTTGTATCATGTGATATAGGTGTTACATGTGATATAATTGATGAATCTTTTAATGAACCTATCATCATGTCAAATACTAACCCTTCTTGTAGCTCTTCATCCACCACCACTAACTCTACCTCCACTACTAGTGATGGTTTCACTTGTGATGCCTCACTAATGGTTGAGAATGAGACTCTCAAGAGAAAGGTGGATGAGCTCACTCACGCCCTAGGCAAGGCCTATGGTGGTGAGGCCCGCTTGCTTAAGTGCTTGGATAGCCAAAGGTTCTCTCTTAACAAAGAGGGATTGGGCTACACCCCCAAGAAAGGCAAGTCGGCCTTTGCAACTCCAAAGCCTAGCTTTGTGAAGGGCAATGGTCGGTTTTGCAATAGATGCAAGCAAGTTGGGCACCTAGAGCATAATTGCAATAAAAAAGAACCAAAGCAAGAACCTTGTTAATGCTATACCTTTTGATTCTTGCTATGTGCTTACCAAGGGTGTGAAGGGTGTGCAAGCTAAGTTTGTTGGTACACCAATTGTGGGCCCAAAGAAGAAGGCTATTTGGGTACCAAAGAGCTTAGTTACTAACCTACAAGGACCCAAGCAAAAATGGGTACCTAAGCTTTATTGATTTGCTTGTAGGTCAATTACAAAGCCGGAGGAAGGCATTGGATTATTGATAGTGGGTGCACTCAACACATGACCGGTACATCAAGAATGTTTGATTCAATCAATGATAATGATAGTGGTGTTGATTCTATCACTTTTGGCAATAACAAGAAAGGCAAGGTTATTGGCTTGGGCAAGATTGCAATATCAAATGACATGAGTATCTCCAATGTGTTGCTAGTTGAAAGTTTGGATTTCAATCTTTTATCCGTGGCACAAATATGTGATCTAGGCTACAAATGCATTTTTGGGGTTGATGATGTGGAAGTTATTAGTGTGGATGGTTCAAATGTGGCATTCAAGGGTTTTAGATATGAGAATCTCTACCTAGTTGACTTCAATGCTAGAGAAACTTCTTTGACAACTTGCTTAGTCTCCAAATCAAGCATGGGTTGGCTTTGGCATAGAAGGCTTGGTCATGTCGGCATGAAACAATTGAAGAAGCTTACAACTCACAATCTTGTCAATGGTTTGAAAGATGTTAAATTTGAGAAGAATAAGCTTTGTAGTGCATGTCAAGCCGGGAAGCAAGTTGGTAGCTCACATCCAAAGAAGAGTACAATGAGCACATGCAAAGCATTTGAGTTGATGCACATGGATCTATTTGGACCAACAACATATACAAGCATAGGCGGCAACAAGTATGGCTTTGTCATAGTGGATGACTTCACAAGATTCACATGGGTATTCTTTCTTAGTGACAAAAGTGAAGTATTTGACACCTTCAAGACATTTCTCACTAGAGTTCACAATGAGTTTGAGATTAGAATCAAGAAAGTGAGAAGTGACAATGGAAGTGAGTTCAAGAATACAAGAATTGAAGAACTTTGTGATCATTATGGCATTGGACATCAATTCTCGGCCAAGTACACTCTACAATCAAATGGTCTAGTTGAGAGGAAGAATAGAACATTGCTTGATATGGCTAGATCAATGCTTCATGAGTACAATGTGAGTCAATCATTTTGGGATGAAGCAATCAATACCGCTTGCTACTACATCAATAGACTATATTGTCATCCATTGCTAGAGAAGACCCCATATGAGTTACTTCATGGAAGAAAGCCCAGTATTTCTTACTTTAGGGTGTTTGGTTGCAAATGCTATATCTTGAAGAAGGGCACTAGATTTGGGAAGTTTGACAAGAGATGTGATGAGGGGTTCCTACTTAGTTATTCAACTACAAGCAAAGCTTATAGAGTTTGGAACAACTCAAGTGGCATTCTAGAAGAAGTCCATGATGTGCAATTTGATGAAACCAATGGGTTACAAGATGAAGAAGAGAATCTAGATGATGTTGGTGGAACTCAATTAGTGGAAGCAATGAAGAACATGGACATTGGGGACATTAGAGCAAAACAAGTAATTGATATTCAAGATGATGATAAAGATCAAGTGCAAAATTCTCCATTCAAGCTAGCTAGTGACTCTCAAGTGCAAGATTATGGTGCTAGTACATCTCATCAAGATACATCAAGTGATCAACCAAGCTCAAGCAATCAAGTGCAAGTACTCCAACCATAACATGTTGCAAGAGATCACCCCATTGATAGTGTTATTGGTGATATTAGAAGTGGTGTGCAAACAAGATCAAGATTGGCTATGTTTTGCGAGCATGCATCATTTGTGTCGACCATAGAACCAAAGAAGATAGAAGAAGCTTTGAGGGATGCCGATTGGATCATGGCTATGCAAGAAGAGCTTAATAATTTCACAAGAAATGATGTTTGGGAGTTGGTAGAAAGGCCAAATGACTACAATGTGATTGGAACCAAGTGGGTGTTTAAAAACAAGCAAGATCAAGATGGCATTGTAGTGAGAAACAAAGCAAGACTAGTTGCTCAAGGTTACACTCAAGTTGAAGGTCTTGACTATGATGAGACATGCTCCCGTGGCAAGATTAGAGGCAATAAGGATACTATTGGCTTATGCTTGTGCACACAATATCAAACTATATCAAATGGATGTCAAAAGTGTATTTCTCAATGGGATTATCAATGAGTTGGTCTTCGTTGAGCAATCGCCCGGATTTGAAGATGACAAGAAACCCAACCATGTGTACAAGTTGAAGAAGGCTTTATATGGCTTAAAGCAAGCACCTAGAGCATGGTATGAGAGGCTAAGGGATTTCCTTCTCTCTAAGGGATTCAAGATGGGCAAGGTTGATACAACTCTATTCACCAAGAAGATTGGAAATGATCTATTCATAGTGCAAATATATGTTGATGACATCATCTTTGGATCAATCGATCAAGCTTATTGTGAAGAATTTGGTGCTATGATGGCCAAAGAGTTTGAAATGTCTATGATTGGTGAACTTAGCTACTTCCTTGGTCTCCAAGTCAAGCAATTGAAGAATGGGACATTTGTGAGTCAAGGGAAATACATAAGAGACATGTTGAAGAAGTTTGGAATGCAAGATGCAAAGCCAATTTCAACTCCAATGGGTACAAATGGCAATTTGGATAGTGATCTTGATGGCAAAATGGTGAATCAAAAGGAATATCGGTCTTTGATTGGAAGTCTACTCTATGTCACCGCATCAAGGCCGGATGTCATGTTTAGTGTTTGCATGTGTGCTAGATATCAAGCCTCACCTAGAGAGAGTCATCTCACGGTCGCAAAGAGAATATTGAGGTACTTAAAGCAAACAAGAGATGTTGGACTATGGTATCCCAAGGGGTCAAAGTTTGAATTGATTGGATATTCGGACTCCGACTATGGGGGTTGCAAGATCAATAGAAAGAGCACAAGTGGCACATGTCAATTACTTGGAAGATCACTTGTGTCATGGTCCTCAAAGAAACAAAATAGTGTGGCAATCTCTACCGCCGAAGCCGAATATGTGAGTGCGGGGAGTTGTTGTGCACAATTACTATGGATGAAATCAACTTTGAAGGATTATGGCCTCAACTTCAAGAATGTGCCATTGCTATGTGATAACGAGAGTGCAATCAAGATGATACAAAACCCGGTTCAACATGGAAGAACAAAGCATATTGACATAAGACATCATTTCATTAGAGATCATCAACAAAAGGGAGATATTGCCATTGAAAGTGTTGGCACCGATGATCAACTTGCCGACATTCTCACTAAGCCACTTGATGAAAAGAGGTTTTGCAAGCTAAGGAATGAATTGAACATTCTTGATTTCTCAAACATGAGTTGAATGCACCCCACCCACTTATTGACATGCCTCTCCTTCGACATTGCAAGGTAATGTTGATTGACATGTCATTCATCCTATGCTAAGGACTTGCTAGAGCATGTAGACATAATAAGTGGTATGCATGAGCATTCATGATAAATCAAATAAATTTGATGGATATATGTTACCACTATTGCCTCTATGCTTGATTTGATCTAGTGGTGGCATATGACATGTTTGTGAGCTTGCAAACCTAGTGTTGAATCTAGAAAATTTGCTAAAGTGTTTAATTCAACAAAGGCAAGATAACCCTTATTATGAGGTGTGAAGAAGCTTGTCTTTGACTCAAATCGAATTAAATATCTTTGGCAAGTATTCTAGGTTGAACCAAAATTGATAAATCTTAACCTACTCCATCAAACATTTTTCTTCTCTCCATAATTTGATCCCATTTTTGGGTAAGTTGTTGACAAAGGGGGAGAGAAAAAGATGATTCAACATGATAAAGGGGTAAATAAGGGGTAAATAAATTTTTTTGATGCACACAAGTAGGGGGAGCAAGCTCATAAACAAAGTTGTTGCATTTGTTTGTGCATTCTCATATGACTTGCTCATTGCACATGTATTTAAATTCAATATACATGCTTGTGTGGTGCAATGCTAGTATAGAACTTAGATGATGAAATGATCTACTAGCATGTATAGGAATAGTTTACTTGTGGTATCTAGACATGCCTAAAGCTTTACAAGTGGTCCAAGAACCTTTACATATAATGTTGATCTCACGGGATTCTTGAGTTTTTGATAGATGTCTAGTTACTTCATGGTGCTAAGGATGGTGTAAAAGGCAACTTCGATTGGTATCACGCTTCAAAGGTCCATTTCTTACACCTTAGCATCATTTTGGTAGAATTACTCTCCCATCACTTCTATCCATGCATATGTGCAAAGCTTTCAATCCAAACTCTATGCACATATGTAGGGGGGAGCTAATGCTACCAAAACCGAGATTGTGATAATTGTCTAAACTTTACTTATGAGCAAAATGATTGGACAAGTATGACAAGTTCAAAACTTTTATTATCAAAATCATCTTTGTGAGGGTTGTCATCAATTACCAAAAAGAGGGAGATTGAAAGTCCCTAGTTTGGTTTTGGCTAATTGATGAAACCTAGGACTAACCTTTGTATCTAAGTGGATGATTTAGATAAAGGTGGTCATTGAATATGAAACATGACATTGACTCATGTGACCAAGATGGTGAAGACCAAGATGAGGCTTGGCTCGATGGACCGGTTGTAAAGGTGAATGGCAAGTCGAGGCTTCGAAGCGAAGGACCATGCGATGGTGAAGCTTGAGCAAGACTTGGCGCCGACGGACCGATGCAACGGTGAAGAGCAAGTGAAGTCAAGGTCGATGGATCGAGACGGTCATGTGATGATATGAAGTGGATCATATCATTTGGAGAAACAAAATGGGCTCAAGGCAAAGGTATAACCATAGGGCCATTTTGTTTTACACTCAAGACACCATAGAGGGTGTGAGTGGTTTAGGGTCGATAGCCGAACTATTAAGAGGGGAAGTCTTATCGGTTAATCGACGCACGGGTGCCACTAGGTGAATTCATGAAGTGCATTGCATGTAGGGCCTAGTGAGCTAACTGGAAAACCTTTGAAAATGATTGAGAAAAAGCTAACACACAAGCACATGGAGATGTACACTTGATGGTGTTGGCACATTTGCAAAGGTGGCGTTGGTCGCGCTGTGGTTTGGGCGGTAGAGAGGGTTTGGTTCCTTTCTCCCTCCCGCCGAGCTTGCGAGCGCGGGATTCAGGCGATTTCGGGGAAATGAAATGCCTATTTTCCACTACGCCGGAAGTCGGAAAAGAAACAGAGGCGAACGGAGGTCACATATGTGACCGAACGCTGCACCGGACGCGGTCACGGTGTGACCGGACGCGTTCGGTCAGCGTTCAGCGTCTGCGCGAGTTTCAGTTTGTTCATCGGACGCGTGGCGCGTCCGGTCACAGTCGATCGGACGCGTCCGGTCGATCAGGGAGCTTACTGGACTCTAACCGGACGCGGGCACTGTGGCGTCCGGTTAGTTCTAACAGCGCGTCCGGTCACTGTTTCGTTGTGCACGACTCAGACTTGACCAGCGCGTCCGGTCAGTTACGGGACCGGCGCGTCCGGTCGTTCCCGGCGCGTCCGGTCGTTGCGACCAGCGCGTCCGGTCGTTGCTTCGCGGGCACGGGCACTGTGCGACCGGCGCGTCCGGTCGTTTGAAGCAGCGCGTCCGGTCATCACGTTTGACCGTTGGCGCGCAGTGACCGGTGGAGGATCTAACGGTCGCGTTTGAATTCGGTGGACACGTGGACGTCGCAGTGCGACCGGACGCGGTTGAGCGCGTTCGGTCAGTTTCGACCGACGCGTCCGGTCGTCCCGAAAAAACGGTCAGTGGAGTAGCAACGGCTCTATTTGGATGGGATGCTTATAAATACTCGTTGGCCGGCCCTTGGGGAGGTCTCTTGGCATTTCTAACATTCTTGTGCATCCTTTGAGCTAAAGCAACTCCTCCCACTCATCTCTCTTGCTTGATTGCAAATCAAAAGTGAGATTGAGTGATCCCAAAGTGCATTGCATAGCTTGAGGGCATCTAGTGGCACTTGTGGGTGGTTTAGCCGGTGGGTTTCTTGTTACTCTTGGAGAGTACCGCTCCTAGCCGGCTTGGAGATTGTTGGAGGCGTTGGCAAGAGAAGGTGATTGTTCTTGGCCACCTCCGGTTGATTGTAAGAGGTTCTTGTGCTTTCCTCGGCGGGACGCCAAAAGCAACTCTATTACATTGCGCGTGTCATTGAGTTACCTCACTTGAGAGTGGTGTCTTGCGGTGCCTTGCGGGGCGTGCCTTGAGGGGCAAGTGACTTGAGGGTCACACCGGGGAACCATCTAAGTGTTGGTCGACACAACCGGTGACGTAGCTTGTCGGTGCACAAGTGAACACCGGGTGAACAAAAAATATCGTGTCTCTTGTCTCCTGGTGATTGGTCTTCATATTGTATTGTTGTCAATATTGATTGATTGTATATCATCTTGGTGATTAGCAACATGTTCACTCCACCGTCGGTATAAGAATCACAATCCTATCTCTTGCTCTTATCCTTACTAGTTTATCTTGTGTAGCTCTAGTAGTAGCTTTGCTAGTAGTGTTGTTAGCTTGTTCTCTAGTGTAAAATTAGTGACATAGCACTTGTGTGAACTAGAGATCATAATCTACTAGACTTGTGGATAGGAGGCTTGCATCACAACCGTAGGCTAAGCAAAACTCGCTTTACGCCGTTTGTTATTCTAACAAGTTTGCTTAGTGGTGCTTGTAGAATTTTTATAGGCTATTCACCCCCCTCTAGCCATTTAGGACCTTACACCGCCCCACCTACAGAGCTAATCAGGCTCCGTCTCACGGATCATGCCTCCACCGCCTTTGAGGATCAATAATAATCGTAGATCAAGGTCGGTTTGATCTGAGGGCTGTGGTGCTTCCTAGAGGGCTATATAAGCAAGGCCCCTGGCCCCTGGAGGAGGCATCCCCATAAACCCTAATTTCATTATCTCTCAGCTGGGATCAAAGGCAGAGGTGTCCCATGAAAGGATGACCTCTCCTCCCTAGAGAATTAGGGTTAGACATTCTAATGTAGTAGATTAGATCTAGATGAGAGTTAGGGAGAGCGGAGCTACGCTCTGGTTCTGGAGAAATCTTCAGAGATTTGGTATGTCTTTGTATCTATTCTTTACAAGACTTATACTATATATATTTTTATCTTCTCTATTTACTTTATGCCTTTATTATGGTTAGTATAGTTGTTATACCTTGGCATGGGATCTTAGCTCGTATTGAGTACTTTAGTTATTGCGCATAGCTAGAGTAGTAATCGATAGTTTAGGCATGGTGTCTAGGCTATAGGTTACCTGAGGTTGTGCTCAACCCCACGTATAGTTGTGGTAGCCCCAGAGGTGACAACTCTGTAAGGCCTTCGTAATCCACCATGTTCGGGTTGATGTTCATAGAGCTTTTGACAGCCTTCCCCCGACTACTTTCTTCCTAGTCTCTTTCGAGAGTCGGAAAGGTACTGTTGCTCCAAAGTGTCATGTGTATGATCGTTGTATCTATTCATGCTTTAGTTATTAAAGAACCAAAGTAATAGAGAAGTACATAGGAACCTTGATCTCTCCCGTTGTCCTCTCACTTTAGCTAGCTACTCATTTATCCTAGAATTCTCCTATGTGTGCTTTTATTCATATACCTATCATATATCATTTATCCCCTGCTTTAGTCTAGTTGGTTTATTAAGTTAGTAGATACATGATGGTGAATTATCAGATTCTTTAACCCTTGCTTCCCTGTAGTAAAATATAAATAACGATACCTGGTTTACTCCCGGTAAAATGATACAATGGTATATTCTGTGCGCTTGTGGAATCCTTCATATTTTAGTTGCACTTAATTTCTACCAACAGAGCCCCTCCTGGCACATGTTTCTAGATCTGCCATTGGTCATGCTTGTGCTAAAGAAAAGGTTTGTCATGCCAGTGGCAAACATTCCTCGCATAACATTGAGTCACGGTTTGAAGCAGCACAAAGCATGAGAATGCTAGATTGTTAGAGCATGACCTAAGTTCATCCTCTATATTTGATTAATTCCTTGCTTGTACATAAATGGTAGTAGGTGCATGTGCTTCCATAATGCTAGGGACATGATAGGATACATACCATAGTTGTCCTCTAGGCAATATGCATGCATGCCTACTCTTACAAATTCCAATCGATTGAAAAACTAGTCATCCATGGAATTATGGTTGGTGCCGCTATGAAGTGACATAGTTTTACGATGATCCTATGTGCAAAAGTGGTTTCATGTCCATGTCCATGCCACCATCAATATAGACCCAAGGGCAGTGATCATGGGCCCCATTCTAACGACATGTCAAGAAACCACTACAACCAATACTAACTGGGCACGATAATGTCTTAGCAACACATTGTTAACAGTGTATCCTAATTTCATCCCACACTCTATGTGCTAGGAAACTATGAATAAGGATGACCATGCAAATGGATAAATAGGAAACCCAAGACATTGGGTCAAAGTCTGCAACCTGACATACTATGAGATAATGCAACCAAAGAAGGGTGGCAATGGGCTAGGGAAGGACATTCATCGATCCACAACGAGGGCAAGATAAAATCTTAATATGACAAAAACAGAAGATTCACACGAATTACATACCAATTGACATTACCAAGAAGATTAACACGAATTGTGGAAGGCACACATGTTGGCAGACACCAAACTTCCCTTGTAGTGACAATTTAATTGCGAGGGCCCAGCCCCCTCTAAACAGGACACCAATGATGAGTCCAAGAAGGGCTATCTAATGGTCTTACTAGGTGCTATGCCTAATTTGTTGTATCACTGTAGATGTAGGTGACATGGAGGTCATGCAACGAGCATCCCATAACCTTAACCTTGTAAGAGGAACCATATGCAAACCCCAAATGTCTGAATGGAAGACCCAACCATGTCCATCCTCAACCATGTGCCGCTGAGCCATGTGAAGACATGGAGGCTAAGCATAGTGAACCTAAGATTTTTCTTTATAGGATGAGTTAAATATTTGATCTCAAATAGCCAAATTCGTCCGAAGGAAGCCCAACTGTGACAATCCTTGGCCACTCGAAGTGGTATCTCCATGTGATTTTGTTGCAGCATAGGTAGAAAGGAGGAGAGGAGGGGAGGATACGACATAGAAGGAGGGATGGAGAAGGTGCACAACTTGTCGTTGCCTAATGGCAAGGATTGCCTGGATGAATTGAAGGTGGTTCTCTTGGTTGGGGATGAACCTCCCCTTACCATGATTCATTTGAAGCTCCGTTATTGTCATAGATGGTCGTGAGGCAGACAGATAATGGTTGTATTGTGAAGGGGGGCACTGGAATGTTAGACATTGAGGACGAAATAATAATGGTAACATTAGATGTTATGGTAGTAATGACACTTGAGAGTAAGAGTTGGTGGTGGTGAAGAGAGGAGACGATATAAGATGTTGGATACTAGAAGAGTAGAAGAGACATGAGGAAGGAAATTAACCCTGTTATCCTCTGTCCTGTACCATACTATTTAATTTGATGAGTAATAAATATGCTTATTCACCATCATAAAAGATCAATGACAAGTGTTTATTTAGGAAAATCTTTATACAACGTGCATGAGCCGTAACCACAAGCAAAAGCATAGCAACACATGTCAACACACGATTGGATCGTCTGCATCTTCCTCCTCCTGCTCGTCTTCTTCTTCTCCCAATCTATAGTGTCAGGGATCTGGGGGGTTCCAGGTCCATACCCAATGACCTTAGAAGGGAGAGGGCCGACGGTAGAGGCGGTTTGATGGGCAATGAGCAAAGCGGCGGGGGCGCCACACGAGTGGGCAATGTTTGGATATTTGGTGAGTAGGGCAGATGGCGACGGCAACTGAACACAGTGTTAGGGAAGGGTTGGCGCTGTGGCGATGACTGTGGGACATGGGTGGTGAAGTTGTTGGCGGGAAGGGCGGCGACTAAGGTGACGTCGATGGGGCAACACAGTGTGAAAGGAAAGAGAAGGAAGTAGAAGATGAGGTTGCAACACAACGATAATAGGTAGCCAGTGAGAATGCTTGCGAGAGTGCTAGCAAACTGGTGGTGGTGGAGGCGGAGCACGAGTGAAAGGTCCTAGATGGCTAGAGGGGGGGTGAATAGCCTATAAAAAAAAACTACAAGCACCACTAAGCAAACTTGTTAGAATAACAAACGTCGTAAAGCGAGTTTTGCTTAGCCTACGGTTGTGATGCAAGCCTCCTATTCACAAGTCTAGTAGATTATGATCTCTAGTTCACACAAGTGCTAGATCACTAACTTACACAAGAGAGCAAGCTAACAACTACTAGCAAAGGCTACTACTAGAGCTACACAAGATAATCTAGTGAATGTAAATACAAGAGAGAGGATTGTGATTCTTATACCGACGGTGGAGTGAAGATGTTGCCAATCACCAAGATGATATACAAACAATCAATATTGACAACAACCCAAGAAGAAGACCAATCACCGGGAGACAAGAGACACAATATTTGTTCACCCGGTGTTCACTTGTGCACCGACAAGCTACGTCACCGGTTGTGTCGACCAACACCTAGATGGTTCCCCGGTGTGACCCTCAAGTCACTTGCCCCTCAAGGCTCGCCCCGCAAGGCACCGCAAGACACCACTCTCAAGTGAGGTAACTCAATGACACGCGCAATGTAATAGAGTTGCTTTTGGCGTCCCGCCGAGGAAAGCACAAGAACCTCTCACAATCAACCGGAGGTGGCCAAGAACAATCACCTTTTCTTGCCAACGCCTCCAACAATCTCCAAGCCGGCTAGGAGCGGTACTCTCCAAGAGTAATAAGAAATCCGCCGGCTAAACCACCCACAAGTGCCACTAGATGCCCTCAAGCTATGCAATGCACTTTGGGATCACTCAATCTCACTTTTGATTTGCAATCAAGCAAGGGAGATGAGTGGGAGGAGTTGTTCTAGCTCAAAGGATGCACAAGAGTGTTAGAAATGCCAAGAGACCTCCCCAAGGGCCGGCCAATGAGTATTTATAAGCATCCCATCCAAATAGAGCCGTTACAACTCCACTCACGATTTCCGCGGGAGCACCGGACGCGCCGGTGGTAACTCACCGGACGCGCTCAACCGCGTCCGGTGCCCCTGCGATGTCCACGTGTTCTCCGAATTCAAATTCGTCCGTTAGATCCACCAACGGTCACTGCGCGCCAACGGTCAAACGAGCCACCGGACGCGCTGATGCGAACCACCGGACGCGCCGGTGCGCACAGTTCCCGCACGCGCGAAGACAAGACCGGACGCGCTGTTGCGAACCACCGGACGCGCCGGTGCGCACAGTTCCCGCGCCCGCGAAGACATCACCGGACGCGCTCCTCGCAACCACCGGACGCCACAGTACCCGCGTCCGGTGCGAGTCCAGTAAGCTCCCGAGACCACCGGACGCGTCCGATGGTGTGACACCGGACGCGCACCGCGTCCGATGACTTCGTGATTCGCTGTTCGCCAGACCGGACGCGCCGGTCCCGTGGGTCACCGGACGCGCCGGTGTCAAACCCTAGCTCTCGCGCCAGACGCCCGCGCTGCACTGACCGGACGCGCCGGTCCACAGTGACCGCGTCCGGTGCAGCGTCCGGTGCGGCGTCCGGTGCTGCGTCCGGTCACCTCTGTGACCGCGTTCGCCTCCGTTTCTTTTCCGACTTCCGGCGCAATGGAAAATAGGCATTTCATTTCCCCGAAATCGCCTGAATCCCGCGCTCGCACGCTCGGCGGGAGGGAGAAAGGAACCCAAACCCTTCTCTACCCGCAGACCACAGCGCGACCAACGCCACCTTTGCAAATGTGCCAACACCATCAAGTGTACATCTCCATGTGCTTGTGTGTTAGCTTTTTCTCAATCATTTTCAAAGGTTTTCCAGTTAGCTCACTAGGCCCTACATGCAATGCACTTCATGAATTCACCTAGTGGCACCCGTGCGTCAAATAACCGATAAGACTTCCCCTCTTAATAGTTCGGCTATCGACCCTAAACCACTCACACCCTTTATGGTGTCTTGAGTGTAAAACAAAATGGCCCTATGGTTATACCTTTGCCTTGAGCCCATTTTGTTTCTCCAAATGATATGATCCACTTCATATCATCACATGACCGTCTCGATCCATCGACCTTGACTTCACTTGCTCTTCACCGTTGCCTCGGTCCGTCGGCGCCAAGTCTTGCTCAAGCTTCACCATCGCATGGTCCTTCGCTTCGAAGCCTCGACTTGCCCTTCACCTTTACAACCGGTCCATCGAGCCAAGCCTCATCTTGGTCTTCATCATCTTGGTCACATGAGTCAATGTCATGTCTCATATTCAATGACCACCTTTATCTAAATCATCCACTTTAGATACAAAGGTTAGTCCTAGGTTTCATCAATTAGCCAAAATCAAACTAGGGACTTTCAATCTCCCCCTTTTTGGTAATTGATGACAACCCTCACAAAGATGATTTTGATAATAAAAGTTTTGAACTTGTCATACTTGTCCAATCATTTTGCTCTTAAGTAAAGTTTGGACAATTATCACAAGCTCGGTTTTGGTAGCATTAGCTCCCCCTACATATGTGCATAGAGTTTGGATTTAAAGCTTTGCACATATGCATGGATAGAAGTGTTGGGAGAGTAATTCTACCAAAATGATGCTAAGGTGTAAGAAATGGACCTTTGAAGCATGATACCAATCGGAGTTGCCTTTTACACCATCCTTAGCATCATGAAGTAACTAGACAACCATCAAAAACTCAAGAACCTCGTGAGATCAACATTATATGTAAAGGTTCTTGGACCACTTGTAAAAACTTTAGGCGAGTCTAGATACCACAAGTAAACTATTCCTATGCATGCTAGTAGATCATTTCATCATCCAAGTTCTATACTAGCATTGCACCACACAAGCATGTATATTGAATTTAAATACATGTGCAATGAGCAAGTCATATGAGAATGCATAAGTAAATGCAACAACTTTGTTTATGAGCTTGCTCCCCCTACTTGTGTGCATTATTTACCCCTTTATCATGTTGAATCATCTTTTTCTCTCCCCCTTTGTCAACAACTTACCCAAAAATGGGATCAAATTGTGGAGAGAAGAAAAATGTTTGATGGAATAGGTTAAGATTTATCAATTTTGGTTCAACCTAGAATACTTGCCAAAGATATTTAATTCGATTTGAACCAAAGACAAGCTTCTTCACACCTCATAATAAGGGTTATCTTGCCTATGTTGAATTAAACACTTTAGCAAATTTTCTAGATTCAACACTAGGTTTGCAAGCTCACAAACATGTCATATGCCACCACTAGATCAAAACAAACATAGAGGCAATAGTGGTAACATATATCCATCAAATTCATTTGATTTACCATGAATGCTCATGCATACCACTTAATATGTCTACATGCTCTAGCAAGTCCTTAGCATAGGATGAATGACATGTCAATCAACTTTACCTTGCAATGTCGAAGGAGAGGCATGTCAATAAGTGGATGGGGTGCATTCAACTCATGTTTGAGAAATCAAGAATGTTCAATTCATTCCTTAGCTTGCAAAACCTCTTTTCATCAAGTGGCTTAGTGAGAATATCGGCAAGTTGATCATCGGTGCCAACACTTTCAATGGCAATATCTCCCTTTTGTTGATGATCTCTAATGAAATGATGCCTTATGTCAATATGCTTTGTTCTTCCATGTTGAACCGGGTTTTGTATCATCTTGATTGCACTCTCATTATCACATAGCAATGGCACATTTTTGAAGTTGAGGCCATAATCCTTCAAAGTTGATTTCATCCATAGCAATTGTGCACAACAACTCCCCGCACTCACATATTCGGCTTCGGCGGTAGAGATTGCCACACTATTTTGTTTCTTTGAGGACCATGACACAAGTGATCTTCCAAGTAATTGACATGTGCCACTTGTGCTCTTTCTATTGATCTTGCAACCCCCATAGTCGGAGTCCGAATATCCAATCAATTCAAACTTTGACCCCTTGGGATACCATAGTCCAACATCTCTTGTTTGCTTTAAGTACCTCAATATTCTCTTTGCGGCCGTGAGATGACTCTCTCTAGGTGAGGCTTGATATCTTGCACACATGCAAACACTAAACATGACATCCGGCCTTGATGCGGTGACATAAAGTAGACTTCCAATCAAAGACCGATATTCCTTTTGATTCACCATATTGCCATCAAGATCACTATCCAAATTGCCATTTGTACCCATTGGAGTTGAAATTGGCTTTGCATCTTGCATTCCAAACTTCTTCAACATGTCCCTTATGTATTTCCCTTGACTCACAAATGTTCCATTCTTTAATTGCTTTACTTGGAGACCAAGGAAGTAGCTAAGTTCACCAATCATAGACATTTCAAACTCTTTGGCCATCATATCACCAAATTCTTCACAATAAGCTTGATCGGTTGATCCAAAGATGATGTCATCAACATATATTTGCACTATGAATAGATCATTCCCAATCTTCTTGGTGAATAGAGTTGTATCAACCTTGCCCATCTTGAATCCCTTAGAGAGAAGGAAATCCCTTAGCCTCTCATACCATGCTCTAGGTGCTTGCTTTAAGCCATATAAAGCCTTCTTCAACTTGTACACATGGTTGGGTTTCTTGTCATCTTCAAATCCGGGCGATTGCTCAACGAAGACTAACTCATTGATAATCCCATTGAGAAATGCACTTTTGACATCCATTTGATATAGTTTGATGTTATGTGCACAAGCATAAGCCAATAGAATCCTTATTGCCTCCAATCTTGCCACGGGAGCATATGTCTCATCATAGTCAAGACCTTCAACTTGAGTGTAACCTTGAGCAACTAGCCTTGCTTTGTTTCTCACTACAATGCCATCTTGATCTTGCTTGTTTTTGAACACCCACTTGGTTCCAATCACATTGTAGTCATTTGGCCTTTCTACCAACTCCCAAACATCATTTCTTGTGAAATTGTTAAGTTCTTCTTGCATAGCCATGATCCAATCGGCATCCCTCAAAGCTTCTTCTATCTTCTTTGGTTCTATGGTTGACACAAATGATGCATGCTCACAAAACATAGCCAATCTTGATCTTGTTTGCACACCACTTCTAATATCACCAATAACACTATCAATGGGGTGATCTCTTGCAATATGTTGTGGTTGGAGTACTTGCACTTGATTGCTTGAGCTTGGTTGATCACTTGATGTATCTCGATGAGATGTACTAGTACCATAATCTTGCACTTGAGAGTCACTAACTAGCTTGAATGGTGAATTTAGCACTTGATCTTTATCATCATTTTGAATATTAATTACTTGCTTTGCTCTAATGTCACCAATATCCATGTTTTTCATTGCTTCCACTAATAGAGTTCCACCAACATCATCTAGATTTTCTTCTTCATCTTGTGACCCATGGGTTTCATCAAATTGTACATCATGGACTTCTTCTAGAATGCCACTTGAGTTGTTCCAAACTCTATAAGCTTTGCTTGTAGTTGAATAACCAAGTAGGAACCCCTCATCACATCTCTTGTCAAACTTTCCCAATCTAGTGCCCTTCTTCAAGATATAGCATTTGCAACCAAACACCCTAAAATAAGAAATATTGGGCTTTCTTCCATGAAGTAGCTCATATGGGGTCTTCTCTAGCAATGGATGACAATATAGTCTATTGATGTAGTAGCAAGCGGTATTGATTGCTTCATCCCAAAATGATTGACTCACATTGTACTCATGAAGCATTGATCTAGCCATATCAAGCAATGTTCTATTCTTCCTCTCAACTAGGCCATTTGATTGTGGAGTGTACTTGGCCGAGAATTGATGTCCAATACCATAATGATCACAAAGTTCTTCAATTCTTGTATTCTTGAACTCACTTCCATTGTCACTTCTCACTTTCTTGATTCTAATCTCAAACTCATTGTGAACTCTAGTGAGAAATGTCTTGAAGATGTCAAACACTTCACTTTTGTCACTAAGAAAGAATACCCATGTGAATCTTGTGAAATCATCCACTATGACAAAGCCATACTTGTTGCCGCCTATGCTTGTATATGTTGTTGGTCCAAATAGATCCATGTGCATCAACTCAAATGCTTTGCATGTGCTCATTGTACTCTTCTTTGGATGTGAGCTTCCAACTTGCTTCCCGGCTTGACATGCACTACAAAGCTTATTCTTCTCAAATTCAACATCTTTCAAACCATTGACAAGATTGTGAGTTGTAAGCTTCTTCAATTGTTTCATGCCAACATGACCAAGCCTTCTATGCCAAAGCCAACCCATGCTTGATTTGGAGACTAAGCAAGTTGTCAAAGAAGTTTCTCTAGCATTGAAGTCAACTAGGTAGAGATTCTCATATCTAAAGCCCTTGAATGCCACATTTGAACCATCCACACTAATAACTTCCACATCATCAACCCCAAAGATGCATTTATAGCCTAGATCACATATTTGTGCCACGGATAGAAGATTGAAATCCAAGCTTTCAACTAGTAACACATTGGAGATACTCATGTCATTTGATATTGCAATCTTTCCCAAGCCAATAACCTTGCCTTTCTTGTTATTGCCAAATGTGATAGAATCAACACCACTATCATTGTTATTGATTGAATCAAACATTCTTGATGTACCGGTCATGTGTTGAGTGCACCCACTATCAATAATCCAATGCCTTCCTCCGGCTTTGTAATTGACCTACAAGCAAATCAATGAAGCTTAGGTACCCATTTTTGCTTGGGTCCTTGTAGGTTAGTAACTAAGCTCTTTGGTACCCAAATAGCCTTCTTCTTTGGGCCCACAATTGGTGTACCAACAAACTTAGCTTGCACACCCTTCACACCCTTGGTAAGCACATAGCAAGAATCAAAAGGTATAGTATTAACAAGGTTCTTGCTTTGGTTCTTTTTATTGCAATTATGCTCTAGGTGCCCAACTTGCTTGCATCTATTGCAAAACCGACCATTGCCCTTCACAAAGCTAGGCTTTGGAGTTGCAAAGGCCGACTTGCCTTTCTTGGGGGTGTAGCCCAATCCCTCTTTGTTAAGAGAAAACCTTTGGCTACCCAAGCACTTAAGCAAGCGAGCCTCACCACCATAGGCTTTGCCTAGGGCGTGAGTGAGCTCATCCACCTCTCTCTTGAGAGTCTCATTCTCAACCATTAGTGAGGCATCACAAGTGAGACCATCACTAGTAGTGGAGGTAGAGTTGGTGGTGGTGGATGAAGAGCTACAAGAAGGGTTAGCATTTGATATGAAGATAGGTTCATTAAAAAATTCATCAACTATATCACATGTAACACCTATATCACATGATACAACAACCTCCTTCTTTGCTCGTTGCTCAAGTAGCAATGAGTGAGCTTTTTCAAGCTTAGAATGAGCCTTATCAAGATCCTCATGGTCTTCCACTAGACTCTCATGAGTGGTCTTAAGCTCACAAAGAGCTTTCTCAAGTATTGCTACTTTCATTGAAAGCTTCTTACACTCCTTGTTCTTGGCAATAGCTATGTCTTTAGTTTGTTGCATCAAGTCATATAGTTGTTCTTTAGTTGGTTCATCATCATCACTTTCATTATCATTATCACTATCATGAGCATATTCCATTTCACTTTCATCATCACTCTCATCATATAATACCTTAGCTTCTTTAGCCATGAAGCATGAAGAGGATGAATCAAATAGTGATGGCTTCTTGTTGATAGCAATGGAAGCAAAGGCCTTGTTGGATGATTCTTCTTCTTCTTCCTCATCATCACTTTCCCAAGTGATCACATAGGCACCATTCTTGCCTTTCTTGATTGTCATCTTGGCCTCTCTCTTCTTCTTCTCAAACTTGCCCCTCTTGTTGTTCTTTTTCTTGTCATAGGGACATTCGGCTTGAAGATGTTCGGTGCTATCACAATTGAAGCACTTCCTTTGTTGCTCATTGCTCTTGAAATTGTCATTTCTCTTTTTGAAGCCTCTTCTCTTAATGAACATGTGACCCACTTTCTTGACTACAAGAGCAAGTGCCTCATCATCAATTTCAAAATCTTCACCTTCATTATTATCTTCTTCTTCTTCTTCTTCTATGATGATAGCTTTGCCCTTGGAGGAGGTGGCCTTGAATGCCACGGTCTTCTTCTTTTTTTCTTCCTCCTTCTCATCAACATCTTGATCATACTTGTCAAAGGTCAAAACCTCTCCAAGCAAATCATTTGGCTTCATTGTTTCAAGCCCATCTCTTTGTAGCATCATGATCAACATCTTGAATCTTTTAGGTAGGCTCAACAAGAACTTGTGGCAAAAATCTTGGTCTTGAGTCTTGTGCCCTAAGCTCTTGAGATCATTGACTATCACTTGCAATCTATGAAACATTTCAATGATTGTTTCTTCTTCTTTCATCTTAAAGTTCTCAAACTCACTCTTGAGCCCATATAGCTTGGCACTCTTCACAACCTTAGTGCCTTCATAAGTTTCACTCAATCTTGTCCACACTTCACTAGCAAATTCCAAATCCTTGATACCCTCAAATACTTTTGTATCAATACCATTGTAAAAAGTATTGAGAGCCATTCTATTGCATGTTCTATTTGCTCTATCTTCATCGGTGAGATGATCGGGATCAATGATAGCAAAATCATTCTCGGTGACTTGCAATACTCTCTCATGAATAGAACCAAGGTACATTGTCATCTTTCTCTTCCAATGAGCAAAAGAACTAACACCATCAAAGAACGGTGGCTTGCCCCCAACATTGTTGAACACAATTTGAGCCATTTTTCACACCGAAGGATGTTAAGCCTTGATTAAAACGGTGACCACGGCTCCGATACCACTTGAAAGGTCCTAGATGGCTAGAGGGGGGGTGAATAGCCTATAAAAAAAAACTACAAGCACCACTAAGCAAACTTGTTAGAATAACAAACGGCGTAAAGCGAGTTTTGCTTAGCCTACGGTTGTGATGCAAGCCTCCTATTCACAAGTCTAGTAGATTATGATCTCTAGTTCACACAAGTGCTAGATCACTAACTTACACAAGAGAGCAAGCTAACAACTACTAGCAAAGGCTACTACTAGAGCTACACAAGATAATCTAGTGAATGTAAATACAAGAGAGAGGATTGTGATTCTTATACCGACGGTGGAGTGAAGATGTTGCCAATCACCAAGATGATATACAAACAATCAATATTGACAACAACCCAAGAAGAAGACCAATCACCGGGAGACAAGAGACACAATATTTGTTCACCCGGTGTTCACTTGTGCACCGACAAGCTACGTCACCGGTTGTGTCGACCAACACCTAGATGGTTCCCCGGTGTGACCCTCAAGTCACTTGCCCCTCAAGGCTCGCCCCGCAAGGCACCGCAAGACACCACTCTCAAGTGAGGTAACTCAATGACACGCGCAATGTAATAGAGTTGCTTTTGACGTCCCGCCGAGGAAAGCACAAGAACCTCTCACAATCAACCGGAGGTGGCCAAGAACAATCACCTTTTCTTGCCAACGCCTCCAACAATCTCCAAGCCGGCTAGGAGCGGTACTCTCCAAGAGTAATAAGAAATCCGCCGGCTAAACCACCCACAAGTGCCACTAGATGCCCTCAAGCTATGCAATGCACTTTGGGATCACTCAATCTCACTTTTGATTTGCAATCAAGCAAGAGAGATGAGTGGGAGGAGTTGTTCTAGCTCAAAGGATGCACAAGAGTGTTAGAAATGCCAAGAGACCTCCCCAAGGGCCGGCCAACAAGTATTTATAAGCATCCCATCCAAATAGAGCCGTTACAACTCCACTCACGATTTCCGCGGGAGCACCGGACGCGCCGGTGGTAACTCACCGGACGCGCTCAACCGCGTCCGGTGCCCCTGCGACGTCCACGTGTTCTCCGAATTCAAATTCGTCCGTTAGATCCACCAACGGTCACTGCGCGCCAACGGTCAAACGAGCCACCGGACGCGCTGATGCGAACCACCGGACGCGCCGGTGCGCACAGTTCCCGCACGCGCGAAGACAAGACCGGACGCGCTGTTGCGAACCACCGGACGCGCCGGTGCGCACAGTTCCCGCGCCCGCGAAGACATCACCGGACGCGCTCCTCGCAACCACCGGACGCCACAGTACCCGCGTCCGGTGCGAGTCCAGTAAGCTCCCGAGACCACCGGACGCGTCCGATGGTGTGACACCGGACGCGCACCGCGTCCGATGACTTCGTGATTCGCTGTTCGCCAGACCGGACGCGCCGGTCCCGTGGGTCACCGGACGCGCCGGTGTCAAACCCTAGCTCTCGCGCCAGACGCCCGCGCTGCACTGACCGGACGCGCCGGTCCACAGTGACCGCGTCCGGTGCAGCGTCCGGTGCGGCGTCCGGTGCTGCGTCCGGTCACCTCTGTGACCGCGTTCGCCTCCGTTTCTTTTCCGACTTCCGGCGCAATGGAAAATAGGCATTTCATTTCCCCGAAATCGCCTGAATCCCGCGCTCGCACGCTCGGCGGGAGGGAGAAAGGAACCCAAACCCTTCTCTACCCGCAGACCACAGCGCGACCAACGCCACCTTTGCAAATGTGCCAACACCATCAAGTGTACATCTCCATGTGCTTGTGTGTTAGCTTTTTCTCAATCATTTTCAAAGGTTTTCCAGTTAGCTCACTAGGCCCTACATGCAATGCACTTCATGAATTCACCTAGTGGCACCCGTGCGTCAAATAACCGATAAGACTTCCCCTCTTAATAGTTCGGCTATCGACCCTAAACCACTCACACCCTTTATGGTGTCTTGAGTGTAAAACAAAATGGCCCTATGGTTATACCTTTGCCTTGAGCCCATTTTGTTTCTCCAAATGATATGATCCACTTCATATCATCACATGACCGTCTCGATCCATCGACCTTGACTTCACTTGCTCTTCACCGTTGCCTCGGTCCGTCGGCGCCAAGTCTTGCTCAAGCTTCACCATCGCATGGTCCTTCGCTTCGAAGCCTCGACTTGCCCTTCACCTTTACAACCGGTCCATCGAGCCAAGCCTCATCTTGGTCTTCATCATCTTGGTCACATGAGTCAATGTCATGTCTCATATTCAATGACCACCTTTATCTAAATCATCCACTTTAGATACAAAGGTTAGTCCTAGGTTTCATCAATTAGCCAAAACCAAACTAGGGACTTTCAACGAGGAAAACCAAGAGTGGACTGTGAAATCATGCATCACTGCTTTTCCTAAATCTCGCACGTTGATTAAGGGTCCTCATTTATTTAGTCAAGAAGACAACTACGAGGGAACGAGACCTTGTAACCTGGTTTATATAATCTTGTAACAAATAATATTTGGAATATATCCTTTAATTTTTGTAATGTAATGCATATACCTAATAAGGGTCTGTTTGGTTTGAATGTGTTAAAGTTTAACTCCCATCACATCAATGTTCTCTCAAATGCATGGAGTACTAAATGTAGACTAATTACATGTATGTCGGCACAGATTAGGAGTAATTTACGAGACGAATCTATTAAGCCTAATTAGTCCAAGATCAAATTTTTTTTATCAAATAAGACGAAAGTGCTACAGTATTTGTTAAACTTTAACTCCCCACCCCAAACACCCCCAGGTAAGATGAAAAAGAAAAAGGGCTTCTGAGTGCGATGAACAAGTCGACCACGAGAGGAAGTTGAACTAGTTGCTGAGCGAAGAAGCAAAAATCCTATCAATTATAGCCATATATACATAGAACCACATTATTGAGGAGTCTTGCGCGTCCACCCCTGCGCTTTTCACTAGTTTGGGTTTGGATTCGGACTCCCTGAGCTCCGCCGATTCCTTCCTCCTTCACCTCCTCTCCCCCCTTCCCAGCCGCCGCCGCCGCCTCCGCCTCCGCCTCCGCCTCATCTCATCCCCATCGCCCACCCCCCGCTCCGCCCCCCGGGGATCGTCGATGGCGGCGCCGGCGATATGGCAGCCGCAGGAGCAGGGGCTCCACGAGATCTGCACCCTCCTGGAGGCGCACATCTCCCCCAACTCCGACCAGGCCCGCATCTGGCAGCAGCTCCAGCAGTACAGCCGGTTCCCGGACTTCAACAATTACCTAGTCTTCATCCTGGCCCGCGGAGAGGTGAGCCTTCCTTTCCTCCGAGCGTCACCTTCACCTCAATCGCTCGTTGGTTTATTCCGATCGCCACGCCGTCAGCAGAGCCTAGGGTTTTCTCCGATGCTACTAGAGATTTGAAGCTTGCTGTTTGACTCCATAGACCCCTAGGTCGCCACTGGAGTTTAGCGCTTGGATTGCACGTGCTAACTTCTAATCCAAATCGATATTGATATCCTGGTGTTTTAGTGGAAATGATAACGTACGTTGTGTGTGCTATTTGTGTACACACAAAGGTGGAAAAGATGCGCTGGCAATCAAGCTAAAATTTCAGTGCCGACATAAGGCTACCTATCTATGTAGCATTTCAGTTTCATTCGGTGGTAATTTGAATTGTCGTGTTGTGGCGTCGGAGGTTCAAGTAGGGCTTAGTCTACGCAGATATGTGCTGATGCACAGTAAGAGATGACGGCTTGTTTCCATGCTAATCTTTTATGTCTGTCCTACTTGCCGCTGAATCATTGCTTATTGTGGTAATGATTTCTCAAATTGCCCAGAATGTTTAAACTGCAAATCATGCGATATTTTTAGAATCCTCGGGCAGTCATGTGTCCACTTCAAAATTTTGCTCAGATGGCTAGTTATTTGGCCTACTTGAGTTCTAGTAGTGTTTGAGTTTCGACTGGTGATGCTCCCACGGAGATTTAAGTAACCACTGGAGTTGAGTGACGGCTTGCTCCCACTATCTAAAACATTTCCTTGTAACTTACTTAGAGATACAGATGATAGGAAATATCTATACTTTTATGCTTGAGGGGTTGGAGGGAGACCACAGCAGAAACAATATGGTAGTGTTGGCGTGATCTAGACTCTGGAATGATGACGGAAAAAAACACATTCAAAGGACTGCCACTTACTTTAACTTTCTGCCTACGGTTTGTATTTTGGTTATTACCGAATTTAGTTTCACGTGTGATCGGCAAATATAAGAAACAGTGATAAACAATGAATTGAATCAACGAGGGTGTCATTTAATCATGGAGTTAATGTGGGATGAAAATTGTGGATTGTGTGCTTCCCTTGTGTTCTTTTCCTCGCTTATTCGTTCTAAAACCTTTTCGACATTAGGGTGTCTTTTACAGGTGGCCATGCATGTAGTTCATAAATTATCAAACTTGTTGTGGAGCAAAATTCTCTTTTGATATGACTATGCTTGTAGGTCCAGCTATTTTTTCTTCGGCATATCTGACATCTGGTGTTTGTACCAGGGGAAATCTATTGAAGTTAGACAGGCAGCTGGTCTGCTACTGAAAAACAATTTGCGAACGACTTTCAGTTCCATGCCACCTCCGTTTCAGCATTATGTTAAGTCTGAGCTGTTACCATGTATAGGGGCAACCAATAGGGCAATTAGATCCACAGTTGGAACAGTGATCAGTGTACTTTTCCAAATTGTACGAGTTGCTGGATGGATTGAGTTGTTTCAGGCACTCCATAAGTGTTTGGATAGTAATGACCTGGATCACATGGAAGGTGCTATGGATGCGATATACAAGGTAATGCGCACTCCTGTCATACTAGGGGTTCCATGCATTAAACCTGCATGATGTAGTGTATCTTACACTTACAATTTGTGTTCTCAAAATCTTTCTTTCTGATGACAGATCTGTGAGGATGTCCCTGAAGAGCTCGATGTTGATGTTCCTGGTTTGTCTGAACGACCGATCAATGTGTTTATGCCGAGAATACTGCAGGTCTATATCCAACATCCAGAAATAGCCAATTACATACCTACGCAATTGACACTTTGACTTCCTCTGTAAATGGTCATATTTATGTCTGCGTACACCAGTTGCCTATAATTCAGCTAAGCATGCAACTGTGGTGGCATGTAGATGCTTGAACAGTCTCGTTTAACATATTTACGGGGTTTCATTCTGATACATGCTGCTTTTTTTTTTCCTTCAGTTTTTCCAGTCACCACATGCAGCTTTGAGAAAACTATCGTTGGGCTGCGTAAATCAGTACATAGTAGTGATGCCATCGGTAAGAGTTCTAGCCCCATCTTCAGCTTATCTTTATCAACGCTTGACTCACTGTTAGATTTGCACAGGCACTCTACATGTCTATGGATCAGTATATTCAGGGATTATTCAACCTTGCAAAGGACCCTTCAGCAGATGTTCGGAAACTGGTATTCACCATAGATAATTACTTATCGTACTAACTTATTTGTTATAATGAAATTGCACATTATGGTGTGCTACTTATTTGCAAGAGAATAAGTTTCAAATGCATACAAATGTAATTATTTCATAATTGAAGCAGGATTTATTTTCTAGGCTTATAGCTGAGTTGTCAGCAAGCAAAATGGCAATAATGATTTTTCAATGGAACATATCAACTTGCTAATTCTCCCTGTTTATTTGATAGGTTTGTTCAGCCTGGGTTCAGCTCATTGAAGTTCGCCCATCAATTCTGGAGGTGTGTTACGTTTGCTGTCTATTAGACTTTTTTTTCCTTCTCTCACCTAATATATATTAGCGATGTAATGTAACTAGTGCTCCAAACTTCTCCATTTTCCTATTTTCCCGCAATTTTTCTGATGATGTACACAATTTTTGCCTTGACTCGTATTAGTTTGCTTATTCCCTTGATGTACTGGATCTAACATTGGATATTGAAACTGCAGCCACATCTTAAAAATGTTACTGAATTGATCCTGCAAGCTAATAAAGATTCAGATGATGAAGTCGCCCTGGAAGCTTGCGAGTTCTGGTATGTTTTCAGTAAGTGAGTGTAATGAGGGCTGCACAAAGAATGCACCAATCCTTTAAAAAATATAGAATGCACCTAGTAATGTACATTGACTATCTGAATCTGAATCTGAGTTATATTGGTAGTACTAACGGGGCACATACTGTGATGGACACTTTACAACAATCTAATTAACTGTTGGTTCTAACTTTTGAAGTTCACAAATTGTTTTTGCTCAAATCCAAAACTAAGTCTGAATAACTAACTATATGGCTAGGAATTAGAAGCCTATTATTCTCATTTTTAAATCTGTTAAATCTTTCAGGTCTGCATACTGTGATGTGAGTATGCCACCTGAAGGTTTACGGGAGTTCTTGCCACGCTTAATCCCGGTATATGTCTTTCTTGTACTTCAAATTAGTGCAGCTGTACCCTTGTTGCTGGATATAGTTTCTTACATTCCAATTTTTTTTTCCTAGACTTTGTTGTCGAACATGGTATATGCGGATGATGACGAGTCTCTTGATGCTGCTGAGGTGTGGTAAACTTTTAATATCTTTCATGTTTGATCCAGTGGGTCATCAGTGGCAATATCTTATTCTGATAAAATATTATATATATACATTTTATTTCAGGAAGATGAATCCTTTCCAGACAGGGACCAGGTTGGTTTTATTCTTTTTGAGCAATATTCATAACCAATAATGGCCTAATTTCATGAATGGCTCCATCTGTGGCCATCGATCGTAGCGGATAGACCTGCGTCGGCAGAATGAAGTGATCACATTATAGCTTTAGCTCATTTCAGGACTATCAGTGAGATCTAATTTTTGGGCGGGGGTGGAGTGGTGCATCAGCAGTGCATTGACCAAGCTGATTCTATTTCAGGATTTCTTTTTTGTTTTGCTGTATTTTACTACCTAATAACTGTTGGCTGGCTTTGTCACTCAGGTGTGTATCGCCACACCTCTCACTCACACACACATGCTGGAGGTTGAAGAAGAGGAGATCAGAGCACACACACACATGAACACACGTGAATGAGCTGCTGAACTACTCTGGCTGCAGCTAGCCACTTCCTTCATATAGAAGCAAAGATTACAGAAGTTAAACTAAGGGCCATACTGATACTGCCCCCTACTTACTACTGTAGCCATACTACGTACTATATGTCACTATAGCAATACTCCCAACTTCTGCTGTCCTATTGACAGGAAAGGGAGGGAGCAGTCACTATTCATATGCTCCTATGACAAAAGAAAGATGTGAGAGCAGTAGATTATCCAACAACAACAGGAAAGCTTAACCTTGCAGCCATATACTACTGAATTGTAAACGCACATAGCATATTGCAGATTTGTCTGTAGTTAATTCTTTTGGAAGTCAGTTAACACTAGCAATATA
Organism: Saccharum hybrid cultivar R570; assembly: GCA_038087645.1. Classification (NCBI taxonomy): domain Eukaryota; kingdom Viridiplantae; phylum Streptophyta; class Magnoliopsida; order Poales; family Poaceae; genus Saccharum; species Saccharum hybrid cultivar. The sequence continues at coordinate 44,486,706 of JAQSUU010000534.1, forward strand.
AAGAATAATGTGAGCCTCTTCCAACATTTATGAACACAATGTGTAACAGGATTTGAAGCCCCGCTTCCATGCCTCTCGATTGCATGGATCAGAAACTGGAGATGATGATGTGAGTTTAGAATTTGTTTCTTTTTAAGCCATTTGGTTTTGATGGCTTTTGCCATCCCTTTACTACCTCATCTATGTAAAGTATTCAAAAAAATTACTGGTGATTCGAACAGGATGATGATGATGCTGTAAATGTCTGGAACCTGCGGAAGTGTAGTGCTGCTGGGTTGGATGTTCTCTCTAATGTGTTTGGGGACATCATCCTTCCAACTTTAATGCCATTGATTGAGGTAATTTGTACTTCTGATAGTTTAGTAGTGGTGCTTTTTGTTGAAAAAATTACTCAAATGGCCTGAACTGGAGCCTTTTGCATGGCTCGTGGAAAAGCATTGTGGGTTTATGATTTCCTTATTATAGCCCTATTGTTCAGGCCCTGTGTTTAGTTGAAAACAATGTGAAACTCCTCAATAGTCACTGAAAGTTATTATTATTAGCACTAGTCAAATAGCATGGCTTGAAAACCCTAAAAGCCATTCCTGAAAGTTGCCTAGTCATCAAAAGTGCAAAAGTAATTCATGATGTAAAACTATTATTGCAAGGTTTCTTCAGAACATGTTTCCTGATATTATTTGATGGTTGGATCTGTCCAAGTGTATATGCCTTTTGGCTGCCTTTGCGTTACTGTTAGTATGTGCTGCTCTTAACCTTGCATCCTTTGGTTAAATATACACCATTTTCTGTAATTTGCAGCAAAACTTGGCTCGAACAGATGATAATTCTTGGAAGGAGAGGGAAACTGCTGTTTTGTGTCTAGGCGCTATAGCAGAGGGGTGCATTAGTGGTCTATACCCGCACCTTCCTCAGGTAATTTTAATGAGTAATGGATAATTGTGGCTATGTTCATATGCGCTGCAAGAATAGTAGTCAAATATCTTTTGTTTTCTATAAATGATTAAATATCTCATTGTGGTAGATGACTATGTGCTAAATCTTCTTTATACCACCATAAACGCTAGTATTACATTTATTAAAGGCAGCCATAGACTTAATGCTTGATTATGGTACGAATCCTTGAGAACATAGCTATAAGATTGCTACACTATGTGGTGATTTTAAAATGGCTATTGCAGGAGCATTCTTTTGTTTCAATCTTAGTATTTACTGGATAAATCGAAACTCAAAATATTCATTATTATTATCACTCAAATATTTTTATTAGATTTGTTGTCCTCTCTGCAATTGTGGGTTATTGTGATTTTTTCTTATTCTCTATACTGTACCACAATGCATCTTGCTGTATATGTTGTACGTTTTATAAGATATCTTCATTGAAATGCAGATTGTTGCCTTCCTAATCCCCCTTCTTGATGATAAATTTCCTCTTATACGGAGTATTACATGTTGGACGCTCTCTCGATACAGCAAATTCATTGTTCAGGTAACATGGCACATTTGTTCCTTGATATTATTCTTATTCCTTCCATTCTAGGGTTTCAGCAGAAGCTCATTATGTTCAAATCATGTTTTAGGAATGTGGAGTTGACATTTATGCATCATCTTTTGGAGAAGTGTCACTTTTGCATTTTTAAATTTGTACATTATGGTTCTTATAGAACTGTATTCTTGTCTCCAATGCAGAGCCTTGATCATCCAAATGGACGTGAACAATTTGATAAGATTCTCATGGGATTGCTCAGAAGGATATTGGATACTAACAAAAGAGTGCAAGAGGCTGCTTGTTCGGCGTTTGCTACTCTTGAAGAGGTTATTGACATATTTTAGTATGCTTTCCTGTTTTCAGGGAATTGCGTAAGAATTAATATTATGCATGCAAGTAACTTTGCAGATCCTCATCTGTACAAATCGGTTTTCTGTTTTCAGGAAGCTTCCGAAGAATTAGTACCTCACTTGGAAGTAATTTTGCAGCACCTTATGTGTGCCTATGGAAAATACCAGGTTCTTCGAAATTTAAATAATCTTATTTTGTGCATGCACTGATTGTTATCAAGCACTGCTATGTCAGCTCTCACATTCTTATTTCTAGTTTTGTGTGTTGCTTCTGAGCAGAGACGAAATCTCCGGATACTCTATGACGCCCTTGGTACCCTGGCTGATGCTGTTGGAGCAGAATTAAATCAGGTGCTAACATTTTCACAAACCTTTCACTGGTTTCTTCTGTATATCGTGAAAAATCATTTCAGTTCTTTCAGAGTCCAGACTCCTTGATGCCATGTTCTCTTGTCTGTCAATTCCTTGTGAAGATACTAATTCTTCTAAGTTGTTATGCAGGCGAAATATCTAGATATATTTATGCCACCTTTAATCACGAAGTGGCAGCAACTGTCCAACTCTGACAAAGATCTATTTCCACTCCTTGAATGCTTTACATCTATTGCACAGGTACTGTGGTTTTAATCTGTGGAAACCATCTATGTAGTTCTTATCTTACCTGGAAATCATCTATTGCAACAGTTTGGAGTAGGAGCTGCTTTTAGTTGCCTATTGTGGTTCAAAACTAGAAGAATGTGAATAATTAAAAGACTTTCTACAGTTTTGGATTTTTTTCCCCGAGCTGTTCGTAAGATGCTCATATACAATATTGGGACTTCAATGCCTTATGTTTAATCTTCAGGCATTGGGACCAGGTTTTGCTCAGTTTGCGGAACCAGTCTTTCAAAGGTGCATCAATCTTATCCAATCGCAACAGTTGGCAAAGGTCTGTCTAATCTTTGCCTTCTATAACATATTTGAGTCATGTTCTCTGTGAATTGCTCATCTCATCCAAGTATGCTACTTTTTCATGCAAAGTGCAGTATCACAATTACTTTTTGAGTGTAGTAGAGATGCGTATGTTGCGTTGGTGTTGTGGGCACACAAGGAGGGATAGAGTCCGGAACGACGATATTCGGGATAGGGTTGGGGTGGCACCAATTGAGGAGAAATTGATTCAACATCGGTTGAGATGGTTTGGACATGTCCAACGGAGGCCTCCTGAGGCGGCGGTGCGTAGTGGAGTTCTAAAGCGGGCCGATAATGTAAAGAGCGGTAGAGGTCGACCTAAACTAACTTGGGACGAGTCCGTTAAGAGAGATCTTAAGGAGTGGAATATCTCCAAGGATTTAGCTATGGACAGGAGCGCTTGGAGATTGGCAATCAACGTGCCTGAACCGTGATCTCTTTTTGTCTTGTGCCCTTTATGTTCCTTTATGTGTCTCCCTGTTTCTCGTCTCTTTTGGGTTTCATCTCTAGCCTACCCCAACTTGCTTGGGTTTCATCTCTTTATGATCAGTGATTTTTTCTTTTTCCTTTTCATTTCAACCACAGTTTTATTGTACAGCCATACTAGCACAATGATGTACTTACTGCTAATACCTAATTTCTATAAAAAATGAGATCATCTAGTTGCTAACTAGATGGTTGGTTAACATTGACTGCTCAATCTTGATTATCATGTCAGAGACATCAAATTTGAGCTGTCCAATCGTGCAAAACACACTCTATTCTAGCTGTTTCACAGAATTGGTGAAACTTATTATATAATGTGTCATGGTTCATGGAAGGAATTAGATGTTCACCTTAGTGGTTACGTGGCCTGTGAGCTGTTTCTATGTATTTTGGTCACTTGTAAGCACAGAAATTGTCTTGCAACATCGAATGTGCTTTCTGAGTACCCTGGATCTTGGTCATCTGAAAAAAACACTAAATATGATAAGCTACAAGGTCAAATCACATATATGACTCATACATTTTCTTTTCCTTTATGATTTCCCTCCAATGTGCAGATTGATCCTACTGCAGCTGGTTTGGTGTATGATAGAGAATTCATTGTTTGTTCGTTGGACCTACTGTCAGGACTTGCAGAAGGTCTTGGCGCTGGTATTGAAAGTCTTGTAAGTTCTTGTCTTATGATATCGTTTTCCCTTCCAAGTACATTTTATACACGATCACATGAACACACCACTCACATACCCACATGGGCGCGTCAGGGGCGGAGTTGAATTATTTATTCATTGGGGTCAATCATACCATCATATTGGGGCCATGCTGTAATATGTACTTAGAGGAGGAATTCGCTATTGTTAAAGCAGAACTATAGTGGATTGATCAGAAGTCATCAGGGCCAGCTGGCTCTGATGGAAGCATGTAGCTCCGCCCCTGGGGTCTGTCCTAGCGCACATCTAAACTAGGGAGGGCTAACCAGAATGGACCCACATGCACACGCTGGGTCCTGAGGAATGGTGAGCCCTAAGATCTGAGTGCGCTCGATCCTAAACAACTGACCACACTTGGTTCTCTTTCAGTAGTATCTGTTGCTTTTGCTGTATACACATAAACCTCTTATTCCATTTGAACTTGTTAATGTCAGACAATACATTGATTGTCCCAATATCTACTGTATTGTTTACAGAAATTATCAGTTCTATTACATGGGGCTGTACCATTTGTGTTGAGTAGATTGTCCAGTTGGTAATTTTGCCAGGTAGCTGAGTTTAGGCATTTTGTCTGTTTAGCATGTATCCTGGATGAATGTTAGGTGTGACTCCTCAGGTTTGAGATCTCACTTCTCACCAGGATGGCTGGATATGTTTTTCTTTTCCATCTGGAAAGAGTTAGTTCCACTTGTTAATGTTATGTTGGTTTTACTGGTTACTGTCATATAGCAAAGTTTGACTTTATTAAAACTAAGTGCTGATGCTTGGCCATGATGCTTTGTGCGGTAATGAAATTGGATTAAAACCAGAGCACAAGTATGAGACCAATTGTATGTGGGAGTAAATTGATCCAAAATTATGTTTAGGGGGTTAATCTTACAAAGTGGATTGTTCAAGGTTGTAAAATGGGCTGTTTTCATCTATTTATCTATATAGTATAGTATTAAAGTACAATAATTTCTCTCTCTCTGCTCCCCCCCCCTGCGAATGCGCGCGCACACACAATCTGTCTATCTGTCCCTCGGCCCACCATCTCTTTTACCTTTCTAGCCTTGAGTTTGGGCTTGCAAAAACCTTCGGCACACCATTTATCTCATGGCCTGGCTGCCCAAGCCTGTGTGCGTTGTGGCACACCTTTGGGCATGTGGTTCGCCTTTCACCTTTCTTAAACTCAGAGCAGGTGCACGCAATAGCCACCCATTTAAGTTGAGCGCTGAACCTCCCTAGGGCCAGCATAGTGTCCATGTGCAATTCTGTTCAGGTGAACAGTGCACGCATGTTCCTGTTCACAATGGGCTCAGGATGGGTATGTTGCTCGTTTGTTGGTTAGACATTAGATTAGATCAGATTGCATTGTTTTCTATTTCCTTGATGTAAGAGAGGTTTATTAAAGGTCAAGTCTTCCCATCTCATCAAGCAAGAAATATATTGAAGTTCCTAGTTATCTCCCTGCCCTTGTGGTATGGTCACACTATTGGGGTTTAGAGCCAAGTATGGCCATGACATCTACACTTTTTTGAAGGGCAATTACTGCTTTTCCTTTGTTTGCTTATTATACTTAAAATTTTAGTACAAAATATGCAGAAGTTTGATATGCCATCTTTATTTTCTTGTAGGTTGCACAGAGCAGTTTGAGAGATCTACTTTTGCAATGCTGCATGGATGAAGCAGCTGATGTTCGACAAAGTGCCCTTGCCCTTCTTGGAGACCTTTCTAGGGTTGACCGCATACCACCTTAGTTCATATTATCTTGAGATAATTTTCACACTACAAAAAATTAACACTCTTTGTTACACTAGGTTTGCCCAATACATTTGCATCCACGCCTTCAAGAATTTCTTACTGTTGCAGCAAAGCAACTGGTAAGCATATTCTGTGTGGTCAATATGTTGTTATCATAATTATCTTGATTCATTTCTCACTCATAACTTCGCTGCAGAATCCTCAGTCTGTGAAGGATGCGGTATCAGTAGCTAACAATGCCTGTTGGGCTATTGGAGAATTAGCAATCAAGGTTAGTGCCTACTTTTATACCATCTGGTTTAGCCCAGTGCTGAATTCTTTTGCAATCCATAAAATACCTTTTTGTTTGTTTTGATGCTGTTATAGTTCAAACTGTTTGGCATGGGTTTCCTCTTGGTATATGTTGCTTATAAAGTTGCAATGCACCGGCCCCACCACGGAGCTTATTTCTTTGACATATCAGTACTGATTGGTATTTATGAAGTTCTGTACATATATGTGACTGATTTTATTTGTTTCCAGATTGGCAAAGAAATTGCACCTGTGGTGATCACTGTTGTTTCTTGCTTGGTTACCATTCTAAAATCCCCAGAGGTGAGTGATTTTTAAGGTTTCTTGTGTCACGTTTCATTTAATATTTTAACTAAAGGGCTAGTTTTTTTTTCCCTGCACATTGACAGGGTTTGAACAAGTCACTTATTGAAAATAGTGCGATCACTCTTGGGAGGCTTAGCTGGGTCTGTCCAGACATTGTGGCCCCTCATATGGAGCATTTCATGCAAGCATGGTGCAATGCCTTGTGCATGTAAGTGCCCCTTTTCTGGAGTCTTTAAGCACATCCGAAGGGTTAGAGAAGGAAGGATGGTTTTCAAGTGTTTTATCTATGGTTTGTTGCATGATGAATGGAACTTGTTTCTTTGGTGTGATCCAGGATCAGAGATGATTTTGAGAAAGAGGACGCTTTTCATGGACTGTGTGCAATGGTATATCCAGACCTCCTGGTTATGGCTGCATTCTTCCTATCTGGGTGATTTTCTTCTGAAATCTTATTTGGTTACACCAGGTGGCGGCAAACCCTACAGGAGCCGCTGGTTCATTAGCTTACATCTGCCAAGCCTGTGCAAGTTGGACTGTGAGTTGCGATTCCTATTGGGTTGGGAGTCTTTTTTAGGTTCACCTATAGCCCTATTGAATTCAATGCGTGCTCTTTGATCTGTGTACAGGAGATAAAAAGTGAAGGTCTTCACAATGAAGTGTGCCAGATTCTGAATGGCTACAAGCAGGTAAAGCTGGCCTCTTTACCCGCCGTTGCATTTGCATTATGGGATGGCAAGGATGATAAATTAACGGTGGTAAACTGTTTTTTTGTCTAGCTGCTTGGAAACGGTGGGTGGGAACAATGCATGGCCTCCCTGCAACCAGATGTTGTGCAGAAGTTAGCTAGATATGGAGTATGATGGCAATCGATAAGCAAGCTCGTGTGGTTTATTCACCTCATATAGACCTTCTTTATGGTGGAGACAGAGAGGAGCAGAAAGGGCTGTGAGAATGTATGTCTGTGTCTGTCTGTGAGGGGTCGTCGAGAGTGCGTGCTGCTGATGCATCTTACATATGTGGCACTCGAGAATCGATTCGGTTCGCTGGGTGGTTGGTTGGTACTCCATTTGTCCATTGTATACTTGGTCTACTAGTAAGTGCACAGCACAGCACAGCACATCGCAGCATTTCCCCAGCGGGAGTGAGTGGGATGGACAAAACAGTAGTGGTAAAAGGGAGGGGGGGGGGGGGGGGGGGGGGGGTGTTAATGTTATTGCCTGCCGCAACAGGATGACGAGAATGTCTGTCAGTCTGTATTGGTTGGTTGGCTCAGTGGACTTGGTTTTGTTTTTGTCATTCCACTGGCCAACCACCCTCTTGCTCGCCTCGCCTCGCCCCGGCAACATTGAGAAAACAGAAAAGGTTTTGTAGCGTGTAATTCTTTTTTTTTTGGTTTATTAATTACTAGGCGTAGGATTGTTTTCGAGTCTTGTTTGACAGGAAGGGGTTTTGTATGAAATCAATTCATTGCCCAATAATAAGAGGTGGATGGGGTTTGTTTCTCCTGTGACTGCACTGCGTTTCTCCCGTTGGTTTTGGCTAGTACGTACTGCCTGCCTTATTTTGGACAGAGGGTGTACATGATAAACCGATCGATATTGCTGTTTAATCCGCAGCAGCTTGAGTATGATGTTGGCATGTACGTATGTATCAGAAATACGTTTGAGTTTTGTACAAAGATGCACATGTCGAAGTTTGTCACAAAACAATGCCACACACGAACGGAACGGAGAAAAAGGCCTAGACTCGTCTCACTGGACCGAATGGAAAGGGAAGGAAGGGCCGCCGCGTCGTCCCCCCCAACTCTCCTCTCCGCCGAAACAAACAGAACCTTATCGGCCTCCTTATCGCGAGGCTTTTCCCTGTGTACTATTAAAAAAGATGGTCTTTTTCTACAAGTCACTAAAAAGTTCGTTCTTACCTACGTGCCATGACACTTTATTTCTTTGCCTCTCAAGTCATTCCGTCCATATTCTGTTTGTTTTCGACCGTTTGACAACCCTGGCAGGTGGGACCTGGGTGGAAATTTGTCCATGTTACCCTTTGACACATAGGGGCATATGAGGAGGCTGTGTGGGGCCAAGCTGTAAGTCACTGGGCACCTTCTTCCTCCTCAGCCTGTAGAGCCCGATGCTGCACGTGCGTAGCTCGCCGCCGGCCGCTTTTGGCTCCTCGGCTCCAGCCCTGCCCCTGTGCGCCCCGGCGCCAGAGCCCACTGCCCACGCGTTCACGCCGCCAGAGCGCTCGCGGACTTCATCACGGACGGCACCCAGCTCCCCTGCGGCTGCGGACACTTGGTTGCGCACCCCAGCGCCGGCTCTGCGCGTCGCACCGCCGGTCGTCACGTCCCCTCCTCGCCTCTCCTGCGCCACGCGCCCAGTCCTTCGCCACCGTCGTGCAGTGACTCTGCCGATAGGACTGCAGGAGGCGATGGTCGACGGCTCTGCCGGCGGCTTGTCGCTGAACGTGGACAGGAACATGGGGAAGCAGCCGGTGGGGAGCAGCCCCGGCACCACCAGGTCCACGGCGCCCTCCGCGATGAGCTCCTCCACGCCCCGCGCGATGGCGCCCACCACGTGCGGCACCAGCGCGTGCACCTCCTCCAGTGGCCGGAACGAGAAGATGGTCGACCCGTAGTCGCTGCCCCCGAACTCGCCCACCACGAACAGCGACCGCCGGAACAGCTCCTGCGCTGCTCGTGCGTGCGTGCAGACGACAGAGAGACAGACACGGTTCATCAGTTCCTGCGCTGCTCATGGTCGGGGACGGGAAAGCGCATGCGTGCGTTGCCTACCGATGAAGTCGATGACGACGCGGCCGTCGGAGACGCGCCCCGTGGGGTAGCCGAAGTAGGTCATGCCGTACGGCAAGCGCGCCGTGGCGAGGTAGTCCGGGATGCCGTCCACGCAGAGGTTGCCGGTGTCCGACACCGACAGGGAGTCCCCGAAGCTGAAGACGGCCGCGTACTCCCGCGCCACGGCCGCCCGCGGCGCTGCGACCGCGAGCGCCACCAGCAGAGCCAGGCAAGCGAGCAGCCGGCGCCTCATGGTGCAGCGACAGTGGCTTCAGTCCGTGTCGACGGCCGCCCTGCTCGCCCGCCCGCTTAAACTCTCATGTGCGGACCGGGTCGTCGGACGGGGACACAGCCGGCACTGGGGTGGTTTCATTTAAAAAGTCAGCATTCTTATCCTATCTTATTACAGCAATGATCGACGGCACTTCGGTCAGGGTTAGGCACACACAGCAAACGGTGGTTTCATATAGCCTCTCTCGCCTGAGGGCACTTCGGTCTTTTCTCGTCACTGTTACATACCGTTACCAGCGAAAATGGACGGAATGACTTGGGAGGCAAAGAAATAAAGTGTCATGGCACGTAGTTAAGAACGAACTTTTTAGTGGCATGTAGAAAAAGACCATCTTTTTTAATAGTACATAGGGAAAAGCCTCCCTTATCATCATCCCCTGAGTGACCCTGAGGACGGACGGACCCGTCGACTCCGAGCAGAGAGAGAGAGAGACAGGATGCTGCTGAGCTCCCCCTTCGTGTCCGTGTCGCCGTCGCCGCCGCACTTCTCCTATGGCGCTCGCCCCGCGGCGGCGCTGCGGATCGAGGCTGCCAGGCAGATGACGGGTCGGGTGGTGACGACCAAGGCCGACAAGACGGTGGGGGTAGAGGTGGTGCGCCTGGCGCCGCACCCCAAGTACAAGCGCCGGGAGCGCATCAAGAAGAAGTACCAGGCGCACGACCCCGACAACCAGTTCAAGGTCGGCGACGTCGTCGAGCTCCGCCCCTCCCGCCCCATCTCCAAGACCAAGCACTTCCTCGCCATCCCGCTACCGCCCCGCGACACCCGCCGCAAGTCCCAGCTCCTCCCGCCGCTCCAGTCCCAGTCCCAGTCCCAGGCCGACGACGACGACCAGGCGCCGCCGCCCTCCGAGTGACTGACTGGAATTGGCTTGGCTACCTAGCTTATTGTAATGCCCTCGCATCGTATCATTGCTGGCGTCAACTTGGTTTGTCTGCAAATTTTCTGTAATACAAGGGATTCCCCTTCACTTCCCTTATTTCTTTGCAATGCCAATATGCATATGTTCCTCTTTATCAGTCAGTCGTCTAGCGCTTTGAACAATGCGCCTTACTGCATCAGATGCAGTTATTCTGCTGCAGTAACACTTCACAGTATATTGTTTCGATTGTGTCAACCATCACTCTGGGAATATTTTTTTTTTATCAAACAGTAAAAAGTGGATCTAGAACTTAATACTCCCTCAATTTCGAAATATAAGACGATTTGGCTTTTTTTTAAAAAAAAAAACAAAAAACTGCTAGCAGGATTATGCTAGGCAAATATATTGATAGAGGAGAGGAAACAATCAAATTACAAGTGAAACTTGCTGGCAGGATTGTACTTGCCAATTCCAATGCATCTTCTATGATATGATCCATACCCAGAGGCCTGAACTTGTTTTGTATCATTTTTTTTAAAGAGTGAAAGAGGAAGATTGATCAACCACGGTTTGCATTGATCTCAGTGAATGTACATATACACGTACAGGAGCCTTTAGGCTCTAGCTAGCAGCGCAGATCGGAGAGGTGCGCGGCGTGGCGAGCGATGCGGGAGCGCGGCGACCGCGTCCTTCGGATCACGGTGACCGCACTCCAGCAGATTACAAATGGGCTCACAAGCGGGCCTTAGCAAGGCCTGTCAACGCTAATCCGCTAACACCCCAGTTGGAAAAATCTGCTCATATGAGCGCAGGCTCAGCTAATCTAGACGGTGGTGCTTCTCTAGAGATTCGCGCCGACCCCACCACTGCATGTCTTTTTATCATTCTTTATTGAAGCCGCTGCACCCAAGTCACGGCTCGTTAGACTGTCCGCAGTGGTATACTCTAAACGATACTCTAAAGCTTTAGAGTATGAATATAGAGTAAAAACTGCTGCACTGGATACTCTAAAACGATACTCTATCCTTTCTCTTACTCTATATTTAGAGTAGTACAGTGTTTACTCTATAGTGCACAGTGGCGGGCCCTACTAGCTAAACCAAGGAAAAAAATGCTATAACTCACAAACCAAAAATCCAAATTAAATTTCGATTGCACCATTAAATTCGTCTCAATAAATCCTTTAAAACTAGATCACTCATGGATATATTTAGATAAAGTGACAAGTGGGTCCCACAGTAGATAGAGTGGATAGAGGATGATATAGAGGATGGATGGGTACGGGAGAATTGAGTATAGAGGAGAGAATCTTGCTGACTAGGACGTATAGAGGATGAATATAGAGGACCATGAGTGCAGATAGCCTTAGCCGAGTCTCGCACTCGGCTTATATCGCTCAGCTCGGCTTCGGCTTGTCTCTTTCTCTTTCTTCTCCAGCACCCCTCTCCAGTCTCCAAACATTTCAATTTGGACATGGCGCATGGTACGGGAACCATCGGCGGCACCCTCTGGCCTCTGTGCTGTGCTCCTCCTCCTCCCCCTTTCCGGATCTCACACTGCGCCGCTGTTCTCCCCGCACTTCATCTCCCCCATGCCGCCGCCGCCGCCGCCGCACTTCCTCATCATGCTGATGGCCCCTGCTTTGCCTTTATCGCTGCTCAGATTGACCATCTGTGGTGCTGGCAGTTCGCGGCACACAGGCAGTGCATCTTCTACTACCACGCAGCAGCAGGTCGTCGTGCCATCCCGCCACCAAGCACGGAGCCGGACTCAAGAAAGGCATCAACTACTGTCAGTTTCCATGGTTTAATAGCTTTCTATCTCCTCTCCCCCATTGCTCAGCAGCTCCCCTCTCCTCTCCATGGTTTCTCTCTCTTACTTTCTCCATTGCGATCTCTCTAGATCTGGCCGATTCCTCTCCGTGTCGACCCCAAAACTTCTCTCTGCAGTGTCGACTGCTGCTCTCGAACGAAACTCATCTCATCTACTCTGTGTTCTTTCTTTTTCTTTTTTAGTCTATCATACTTGCAGTGTATGGCTTAGATTTGTAATCTCTTTTGTTTACTTGCTATAAATATTTTATATGTTGCTTGAGTAGTTTTGTCTCACACTGCTTTTTCCCATAATTTTGTCTTCACAGAGTGCTGCTGATGGTAACATTATGGATTTGATTCAGAAGCACATTATCTTTCACTCCCATGATCAGAAGGTACTTCAATAATATTGAATTATATCCACTGTTTGGTGTTGCCAGCATTGCTGTAACTATAGCAGATACATCCAACTTTTCAATCAAATTACTAGGAATTTGCGTTTGGCTGAGTTGATGGCCTGAATTCGTTATTGTTTGTTAGGACTTAATGCACAGACAAACTATATTCTTTCATGAGATGTAAGTTAAAACTGGTACCAGGTTATTATTTTTTTTAATGGAGTGAACAAGGTTTGAATCCGTCATAGACCGGTTCTTAATTATTTTTCACACACATGTGTGCCATTGTCATGACTAGGGTTCACTTGTCGAAGTAATCTTGTTTCTTTTTTATCCATGTGCCCTTTTCTGCTGAGCTAGAACTAGTTTCTGTGTTTTGCGTTCATTCAACTCATAATTATGAACACAGTTACAGTCAAGGGAGTCGAGACAACTGCTACTTGTGAACTTGTCCATACCCTCATAATTAGTTAAGGGGTTTCATTCTTTATTTTAGTCCACGGCTGCTCCTCTGATGCTTTCATGCGATACGTTTAATAATGGTTTCCTTAAATTAAATTTCATTTTTTTACCATTATTTACTTTTTTTCGGGTATGTTGAGCTCTCAACAGTAATCTGCCAGAACATGGTCTTGATTTGGTCCTAAATCTGGGGGGTACATGCACACCTGCTGGAACCTATGATCGTTGTAGTTGTTGAATCTATGAAGCAGTCGTATCTGATCAGTGAGTACAGATCAAGCATAGATGAACCGAGGGAAGCAGAAGCTGACGTCAGTCCTGTTACTGATCAGTTTGAGTCATGGCTTCTTACAATACTTTTTGAGGTTCTCCTACTCCTAGTACAGGTATGTTTTAGGAAAATTGATTTTGAACAAGGATTTTGGTTCCTCTATTTAGAATTTTAGATTCCATTGACCAGTCCTACTTCACTCGCAAAAAAAAAAAGAAAAAAAAAGACCAGTCCTACAGTTCTGAAGGAGTTTGTTTAGCTGCACACAACATTTTAATGCATTCAAACTTCAATTAAATGCCCAAATGATGATACGCATTACTAACTGGCCATATCAAAGTACTATATGTTGCAAGACGAGGACATATTCCCTCCAGTCCAAATTATAAGTCGCTTTGACTCTTTTGGTACATCCATTTTGCTAGATGTACCAAAAAAGTAAAAGCGACTTATAATTTGGAACAGAGGGAGTATATAGTAAAACATTCAAACTTTTGCACTGCACTATGCCCATAATTTTGCCTTTCTGAACTGTTCTAGTTGCATGCCTGAAATATACATTCTATAGGGTTAAATAGTTAGAGAAACTCCAACAGCTTTTACAAATTTCGATCTCCATATATCTATTTAGAGAACTAATTAACGATTATTCCCTTTGTATCTCTCTCGCGTCTCCAAATGACTCCAGTTTTTGTTCTCTACTATACCCTCCAAATCATGATTGGTAATGCAATTGGAGTATTGGACCACACAATCACCCCCTCTATTTTTGTCCTCATTTTTTAGATTTTCTTTGATGCAGATAACATAATCATGTCTGACCACTCAAGCACTCTCCTCTACTTTCTCCTCTTTTTCTTTAGATTTTATTGATGCAAATAACAAAAACATACCTTCAGTACTCAAGAATAGGCAGTCCCATTTTATTGTTTCAGTTAACATTTTTCAAATGTTCTGCTTCCTCTGCTGCTTGTTCTTTGCACATGTAACCGATGATGTTGATGTGCATATGTGGAATTATTGAACAGAACAATGGTACGACAATCTTGACTTTTGACTTTTCTTAGGTTGGCAGTAATTGTTAGTGTTTTCTGACGTGCAAGCAATCTTCACATGGCTTTTGTTTTCCTATCATTGTAAGATGCTGGTTGGAAGTACATAACTTGGTTTACTCTTGTCTTTTACTGTCTGGTCACTTCTGTCAGTCTTGTGCTCTTGCTGCATATTAGTATTCCTTAGCTTTTCTTTATTTGACGCATCTTATTGGTCTATATGAATTTTACAGGTGTTTCAGTCATCCATTTCGTCACCCCTTCAAATCAGTAGTGCTGTAAGATTTTGCTATTTGTGAACATACTGTGTACCAGATATCCATCTGTTAATTTCCTCAAGGTAACTAACACTGTTACACGGCCATCCACCTCATCATCACTTATGTCCTGCATTAACATGTATTTTTGTCTTCACTTCAGGCCGATGTGAACTAGAGCCCTGCTGTTGCCCGTGCCGAAATGTGAGGACGATTCCAATATTCAAAATCTATAAAAATGTTATGAGAGTCAGAGATGATCTCCTTTGCTGTTATCGGAGCAGAATCAGTGAAGTCATCTTGATGAGGGCAAGCATGAATCAATTGTTTGTTGTTCTCTCTAGCTCCACTCCTATTTCTTTATCTTTTTGAAATATCATGGTTTCATATGGATAATGTAATCAAGTTTCTCCTTTGCTGTTATACTTGTATGAACTAGCCAAATTGAATTTCTTTTTTTCATGGACAAAACGTGTTATTTAACAAAATCTTGAACATTTAATATTAACTCAATCCTAAACAGGAGCAATGAAGAAGATGGAACCTCCTGCATCCAGGACAAAAAAAAAATCCTAGTGTCAATAGCCCCTCTGAAACAACTCTCGTTTCTCCTTTCAGGTAGATGACGTTAAAACTAAAGGAAAAGATGCACTGTAGCCACGAGCTAATATGATTAAAGAACAAATAGCTCCATTGAGAAACTGGGTAAGTGAACTTCTGCTATTCTTGTACTGGCTAAACAATTGTTTATTGTATTTTCCCTTCAGCACATTCTACTTCAGTTTTGTTCAAGTTTGCTTTGGGGCTGTCAGCTGTGGATTACTGTGGGTCTGTGACAATATTGATGGACTATTCCATGCATTGTAACAGCAGGCTGAAGAAATGTCCCGAAAATGGCATTTCGAAGGTGATAAAGAAGCTAAGGAGAAGTCTGCCATCATTACAGAGCTTTCAAGAGCTCTGGGCTCCAGGACTCCCCCTAGTTGATCAACAGTGACATAGGGCTGTTGTAAATCCACCATTATCAAGTCATCCACTTTGTTGTATGCATCCTTACCGTTTTCCATATGTTTGTGTTCTAGGATCGCAACCGTGCGTTGCCACGGAAAAATAATAGCATACTAATTCCAATGTGAATGTGTTGTATTACAAAAAAAGAAATTATACTTCAAGAGCGATATTCGTGACATTACGTTATGCAGTTACTCCATGCTTTGTGCAATAAGGTGAGAGTAAAAATCTGCAGTACAACTGCTAATTTATCAGAACCGTAGTTAATCCTACTGGCATCAATAGGTCAGATACATGTATGTACTTCGATTGTATGTACTAGTCCTATTTGTTCGAAGAGAAAATGTATGTACTTCGATTGTTCTATTGTATGGGGTATGTACTCTAACAAGTTGCTTTGAGGTAAAAGTTTTTCTTTTTTGTTGTTGTTGCGCTGCGCGTTTTTTTATACAGAAACAAAAGTTTCCATGCTATAGTCCAATTTGTTGATAATGGAACAAGCGTCTATTGAACAAGTAATAGACTAGTAGGCAGGAAGAGGTACACTACTAAAACATGATAACAATTGTACCACCACTAGAATTTGTTCTTATTTGGTACAAAAAGATTTTTTTTATTGTTTTATACCATGGATGAAGTATATAAATACTCTGCAACACAGTGCTAGCCATTTATTAAAATAATAGTGTAAACTAAATTAAGATAAACATATATGAGCATTTTGAGAGAATAGATGAGCTTCAATAACTTGAGAAGCTAGGTAATATGATAAACACAATTATTATAATTGATAACAATATGTAGAATAAATAAAATTATCCAAAGGGATTGATTATATTCATTGATAATAACAATTTACATATAAAATGAGATATAATTTCTCTATAGATATAAGCAGTTGGCACGAATGATACTGAAACAAAGATATTATGATTTGCTCCCTTTGTCCTAAAATAAGTACACATCTTGCAGTATATAGGTGTAAGTACACAGGTACGTGGTGAGGGGTTAAATTTAAGTAGACATTTATGCATAATAATTTTTAGATGGATACTATGGCGTGAATTAACTTGAGATAACATGTTCCAAAAAATAATAGAAGGAATCATCATACAAGTAATAGACCAAGAGACGAGAAGAGGTACACTACTAAAACATGATAAAAGTTGTACCGCCACTAGAATATGATCTTATTTGGTACAAAAGGATTTTTTTATTATTTTAGACCATGGATAAAAGTGTATAAGTACTCAGCAACACAGTGCTGGGATTTATTAAAATAACAGTGTAAAATAAATTAAGATAAACAAATATGAGCATTTTGAGAGAATAAATGAACTTCAATAACTTGAGAAATTAAATTAATATAACTAGAAAAAACTAGGCGAGCCAGGGTAATACAGTAAAAATAATTATAACTGATAGCAATTTGTAGAATGAAATAAAATTATCCAAAAGGATTGAGGATTGATTATAGTAATTGATAATGACCATTTACATATAAATTGAGATATTTTTTCTAGAAATGTTAGCAGTTGGCACGAGTTAGGGTGATACAAACCTATTATGAATTACTCCCTCCATCCCAAAATACATGCACATCTTGCATCGCGATGAGTCAATCAATTTTAAGTTTGACTAGATTTATATAAAATAGTATTGACATTTGTATCTATAAAAGTGGTGAGCTAATAAATTTAAAATCATAGGTAGATATGAAATATTAAATTACTAACAAAATGCATCTATAATAGGTATAGAGTCAGTAAATACAAAGGTAATTGGTGAGGGTTCAAATTCAAGTAGACATTTATGCATGATAATTTTTAGATGAATACTATGGCATAAATTAACTTGAGATAACATACTCTATGTTCCAAAAATAATACAAGCAAGCATTCATTGAACAAGCAATAGACCAAGAGGCGAGAAGAGGTACACTGCTAAAACATGATATGTACCACCACTAGAATTTGTTCTTATTTGGTATAAAATGATTTTTTTATTGCTTTAGACCATGGATGAAAGTATATAAATACTCTGCAGCACAGTGCTAAGCCTTTATTAAAATAACAATGTAAACTAAATTGAGATAAACATATAAGAGCATTTTGAGAGAATACAGGAGCTTCAATAACTTGAGTAATTAAATTAATATAACTAGGGAAAACTAGACGGGTCATGGTAATACGGCAAACAAATTTATAATTGATAACAATTTATAGAATCAAATAAAATTATCCTAAAGGGTTGATTATATTAATTGATAATGACAACTTTACATATAAATGGAGATAATTTTGTCTAGACATATTAGCAGTTGGCACAATGAGAGTGATACAAAGGTATTATGAATTGCTCCCTTCGTCCCAAAATAAGTACACATTTTGCATCCCCAGCAGTCAATTTTAAGTTTGACTAGATTTATATAAAATTGTATTAAACTTTGTATCTATAAAAGTGGTGAACTAATTTTAAAATCATAGGTAGATATGAAATATTAAATTACTGACAAAATGTATCTACGACAGGTATAGAGACATTAAGTACACATGTAATTGGTCAAATTTAAGTACACCTTTACGCATAATAATTTTTAGATGAATACTATAGCGTAAATTAACTTGAGATAACATACTCTATGTTCCAAAAATAGTACAAGCAAGTCGCAAAAAAATAATAATTCAAGCAAGCATCCATTGGACAAGTAATAGACCAAGAGGCGAGAAGAGGTACACTACTGAAACATGATAACAATTGTACCACCATTAGAATATGTTCTTATTTGGTACAATAAGATTTTTTATTGTTTTAGCCCAAAACTCACCATAACTGTGGCGTTTTAGAACCGGCGCCTAAAAGCGTTGCGCTGGCCTTTCAACAACCGGCAACCAAAGCTTGCTATTAAAAAAAACAAGCTAGCTCTAAGTGGTCTTTTTACGTGTTTTCTCCACCTGTTTCCGTGCTACCTTGAATCATGGTAAGAGAAATGCTATTAATTCTCCATATACATATACTTTTGCGTGTACTAACCTAATACTCTTCATACTCAGTTCACAAGACATAAGGTATTGATCATTTATGCGGTGTTTGGGTGAACAAACTAGGCATTATGTGGATCCATTGATATACTATTTTACTAACTATAAACTAGTTCTAGTCAATGCAAACTAATACTCTCCATGCTCAGTTCACAAAAACCTTGATTGCATGTACTAAGCCTTTTCTGCATGTACTCCAAAATCTGAGTAGTGGCGCCTTACAAAAATTGCTCTTTCTGCGCACGTACTAAGTTGAAATGATCAAATCAAAAGAAAGAAGTCTCCAAATCCGAAAATAAAAAATTGTTGACTAGTCTGTACACATGTAGGTCAGCTTTGTTTTCTAGACATCATGGCATCATTCCCATTCGGACCAGCAGCATTTGCCTTGATTGGTGACTCCCTTAAATCAACAGAGATGGCATGTCTTCTTTGTAATGTATTATTATATAAGCTGACCTGAAAAAGGTAAAGTTCGCATAAAAAAGTTCAGTGCCACCATTGCCTCACTTACAGACATACACATGAAAACACCCATTCTGCAATTCACGATGTCATTATAATATGTTTTAAATAAAAAATATCCAACCAAATTGATGGAAAATTACAATGCAAAATTGGGAAGACACTTCTTGGTGTCTAACTTGCTATATAAATACTAATGATAATTTGTGCTTACAACATATATTAATATATCTTGGTACTGACTTGACTGAAACAGTGAAACTGTACAAAATAACAAATGCCTTTGATGCTAAACTCAACCTGATGATGATAGACTTTCCATCATACATATAAGGAGTTAGTGAAGGAAGAGGGTCGATGCAAATGGGAAGATAGTAAACAATTACCTCTTGGATTTAAAAGGTACCATCCAACAGTCTGTGGACACACCCAAAAACCTCCTGCATATCTGGAACTCGAGTCAGATTGCACCAGTCTACTAAACTGAACCTTACCCCACAGGTTTTGATTTTTGAACCAAAAGGCATCAACACAAAAAGATTCCTAAAGACCACACAGGTCCAGCACCACCACATCAAAATATATTACAGACAAACGGTATATCAAGAGAAGTTACATAACTGCATTTACCAGCACCACCACATCCAAGGATGCATGCTGGTCAAAGAGAACTAACACTACCATCATACCAAATTACCGAGATCACCAACAACTGTCAGTTAAAGCAGCCTGCAAAGTAAATTAAACAGTGCAAACTCTGAAAAGAAAAGGGTCTGGAAAAACAACATCATTTGATTCATGGCTCTACAGAGGAACACACCAGTGAATTTTTATTGGACCCCTAATAACTAAAAAGAAAAAACTAAAATTATTAGACTGCATTAAGGAGGACACGATCATTTGTCATCTTAGCATACAATCTGCGATCAAACACAGCTATGGTGCATGTTCATCAATTTTGCAATTGCAAGGAACAGGATATATGCTGTGTGAATTAGTGCTTCACAAGAACGAAAAGCGAAGAGTAACTCCATTAGCCTCAAACCAAAGTGGACGTTTATGGATAGCCATTGGTGACCGCGCTCCAGCAGATTGCAAATGGGCTTACAAGCGGACCTTAGCAAGGCCTGTCAACGCTAATCCGCTAACAAAGAGGTTACCCGGTATATTAACAAGGAAGAAATAAAGTTTCAACATACATGCACGAGAGGCGCCATCCCAAGGGTGTGTTAAAATAAGCAACCACAAGATATATCAAGAGCTCAGTGCAAGGACAAAAATGTTAAGAGGCTTTTCTTGTAAACTAGTTAAGGTGCACGTGCGACACGCACGTGCTTATATTTGTGATACTTGACATTTTAATATTATTTGTAAAAAAATATTCTAGGATACAAAAAGTAGCCATGATTTTGTCTCTTCCCCGTCTAAACGGTGGGGCCATGTAAAGTGTTTATGTCGATCTATACATGGGCCGAGAAGAACAAAAAGCTGAGCAAATTTACTACCGGCATCGTTTAATACGTACTTGCCACGATGCGTATGCAACAGCACGCGGGGTGCTCCAGCGCCTCCATGCTGGTGGTGTACCTGTGCCTGCCAGGGAAGCAGTGTACGTCGTTGAGACCGGAGACGTGGTCGTGCACTGCGCCGACGGTCCCGGTCAGGCCTTTGTCGAGGCGGAGGTGACAACCTATATATTCACCTTCTGCTGGGACCCTACAGAGAATTCAAAGTACCACGTTGAAAATTGGATACGATGAAGTTTTCTTTACGAAAATGTGGCGACAGAATGCAACGCACCTCCTTGTCTGGGCGGCGTCTTGCCGTCCGCCTTCCTGACCGGAGGAGTCTTTTTGTTGTCACTGCTGTCCGGGAGACTGACGTTCCTAGGGTGTGGGTTGGATAATTTTTTTGGTGAGAAAAAAATAGCAATCCGAGGAACCACACGTATAAACACGCGTAAAGAATTAAAAGTTTTCCGGCCGGGTCCGTTTGTCAGGTTAGGACGGGGTGCACGTGCGTCACGCACGTGTTTGTATTGTTGGACATTTCTTGATTTTATTTCCACCTCCATGTTACAGTTGTTGTTCATTTACAATGTGGTACTATAATTAATGCAAGACATTTGCTAGGTTTTTCTTCCTTGTTTGTCGTAACAGAGAAAATCATGTGTGTTCATATTTTTATTATTTTCTTTTTAGTTGCTAATACATATGTATGCATGCATTCGTATTGATGTGTCTTCGTATTATCCTACTTTTCTCAATTAGTTTATTTATTATAGTTGCATGTATGCATCCATATTTTTCCTTTTTTCCAATTAATCTATTTATTAGTTGAATGCATGCATCTTGACGTGTATTGTTTTTCTTCTTTTTCCGAACGATCTGCGGCAGGCGGCGGTGCATCCATATTTTCCTTTTCCCAATTAATAACGGCGTCATGGGCAGGTACGTTTTTTTGGGAAAACAATTGAGGAGGCCGACGTTCCTAGGGTATAGGTGGTTGAGTTTTTTTTTGCGCAAAAAAATAGCGATCCGAACCAGTCCAATGGAGGTCACAGTAGAATAGCTCCACCTGTGATGAAATCCAACGGGAATCAAAGCACAACAACTACAGTTATGATATACTCAACTCCAACGGAGATAAAATTAGGGCTTTCTGAGTTCGTGTAGTAGATTGTTTAATTATATATAAACATGGTTGACTGAGTACTGCGGCGAGCCGAACGCCATGCACGCGCTCTTGCATGCCACAACATCATCAGCGTTGACATCAGCGGCGGCGGACGACGATGTGACGACGACCCGTAGGTCAGCGGGGCACGCGGCGTTGAGGTCGACCAGGCACCCCGTGGGCGCGCAGTTGGTGCCGGCGGCGCCGGGGGCCGCGCCGGACGGCGCCACCAGCAGCGGGAGGTTGTAGCCGTCCACCAGGCTCACGTCGTAGAAGTCCATGCCGCCGCTGCCGTCCAGCGTGAACTCCGCCAGCGTCGCCGGTGGGGCGGCGTTGCCGCCGCCGCAGGACACGGTGCCCGAGCCGCAGTCGCCCGTGGCGCACGTGAACTTGTTGGTGGTGCCGTCAGTGGTGCAGAGGGTGCGGCCCCAGAGGCGGCCCGACCATCCCGCCGGCGCCTGCAGGGTTTGCGGCGCGCCCGGCGGGAGCTCGAAGCCCGTGGTTTCCAGCGACGGCGAGCCCGCGCCGGAGAGGATCCCTGGCCATACCGTGTACCGGCAATTGTTGGTGATGGTGAACGACTTCGACAAAACACCTGATTAGTAGAGTAATTTTATTACCAGTTGCAGATCAAAGTCAAACCAAACACGACCGGCACAGTGCATGGCAACAAATTCGATCGACCGATCGATCAGGACATGCACGCATGATTTATAAGAACAAACAGCTGCTTACCGTTAACCGACACGGCGGGTTGGGTAATTTTTTTGGTGAGAAAAAAATAGCGATATGAGGAACCACACGTATAAACACGCGTAAAGAATTAAAAGTTTTCCGGCCGGGCCCGTTCGTCAGGTTAGGACGGGGGATTAGATGCGTTGGATCTGTAATCTAAGGGTCAAAACATAGGGTGGGTAGGAATTTTCAGGTAACCTGTATTTTTCAATTCCTTCGCTCTTTTATAGTATAGATAGATTAGTATAAAATACAAACATATATGTAACACATAACAATTAACATGTCATGTATTAATAGAGCAGAAGAAAATAAAAAAAAGCATAACAACATCATAAAACGATAGTGTCAATGGTGATGGCCAACATGATAGCCATCACCATAAGTCCATATCCATCCATAAAATATATGCACAAATAAACATGACAACTCCCACCCGATCATAACAGAACCGTTGTCACACCAGCCCACAGGCCATCTCTTGCTTGGCTACCACCGAAACCCATGAGTTAGATAGAGTCGACACATGTATGGCTACAGTTACAATTGTCACCCCTTTCATGTTTCCACTACCATGATCGTCATTATCAAGCTATCATAGCCTATTGTCATCCTTACCACCTTTAAAGGTATTTTTTTTAACATTTGAGGTAGGAGAGTTTTCTATTACATTGAAAGGAATTTCCTTTAAAACATTATGCTATATACAGCCTCTAGTGAAGTTCACTTATGTTTTCATCGGCAACTTGTTTTCTCATTGTTTTTGTTGTCTGAATTTCGAGTCTACTTGACTGGAATTATAGTAGTAGTACACGTATCATGTAGTACATGTTAGTAGTCATAGTAGTTCATATATAGTATATTGTATTTAACCGCCATATTTTTCGAAATTTAGCACATGCGAACACCAATGTCGGCTACTTAAAATACCACTACAGTAGAATGTACAGGTATAATACGCCCCAATGTCAGACGGTGCACCATGCGCCTAATTAAGCTAGCAGCTGATACTGTAATAATTCAGCTTAAATTCACATATACGGCCTCACGGGGCTCCTGAGAAACGCCCTCTCCTCCACAGGGAACTTGTAGGGCGACGAGGCCAGCAGCATGATCTCCTTGGCCTCGCTCCTCCGCCGCCGCTCCCACGAGTGCACGACCCAGAGCAGCACGGCGACGGCGGCGGCGAGCAGGCCCCGGAACACCTGGCCGCTGTACCGGCCGAGCCCCGGGCAGTGGTCGTCGCCGATGGACCGGAACGTCTCCCTCACGAACGTGCAGTCCGCCAGCGCCACCAGGGCCGGGCCGTAGTGGTACAGCCCGTACCTCACGTCCGCCGCGCCGGCGAGCTGCTCGTACATGGACGGCGTGACGCGCCCCGGCGTCGCGCACACCTCCGGCGCGGCGGCGGGGTCGAGGGGCAGCTCGCCGGGCGCGCACGCGCGGTCGCGGAGGTCGGCCGTGTAGGGGTTGCAGAGCAGCGGCACGGGCGGGCCGGACTGGTTGTAGTTGAGCGGCGGCGGGGCCCCCGGCGGGAAGTCGCGGTTGGAGACGTTGGCGAGCGCGGCGTTGAGCACGGCCACCAGCTGGTAGTTCACCTCCTTGCCCCGGCCCAGCGCCTCGTTCGCCGCCGCCGTGTCCACGCACGGCAGGATGTCGTTCAGCGGCGGGTGCTGCACCCACTCGCCCATCGCCACGCACGTGTCACCCACCACGCTGCACGGTAGACTTGTAGTGTGAGAGCGTGTGGCTACCGGACCGATGAAGTACTCGTGACAGTACTTGACTTGGAAGTGCATTCACAAAAATAGAAAGTCACTTACTTGTGCAGGAGGAGAAAAGTACGTACCGCACAGTAGAAACGTCCCTGCAACCAGGATCCACCCCAAGAACACCATTTCAACCTGCATGCCCAAACTGGCATCAGATTTTGAAGCTGCGTCTTCATTTGATCAACATGAACTCTGGCAGGTGATTTTGATGCTTACACGTAGACAATCGACTCCAATCCACACAGCGAGAACACTGCAATACAGCAAAATTGCAGAGCCAATATAAGCAAAACGAGAGAGATATTAGAAATTGTGATACAAATTTCTCCAAACAAAATGGCCCTGTTTCTTGCACGAAATCCATGCTTCCGGACATGAACTCAGGTAGGAAGTAATGGTGCTCACCGAGGCCAAGAAAAGCAAGGATTAGCATCGCCGCCGCAACAACGATCAGAACCTTCCTTCTGCATTGCATTATATTGGAGCAGCAGGAACAAAACGATCAGGAACCAAAACGGACTCGGTGATCGGTGGCGTACACTGTCTCGAGGGCGGCGCGGATCTTGGCGGCGTTGCTGGCGGTGCGGGCGGCGAGCTCGTCGGCGGCCGCGCCGACCCTGCGCACGACGCCGTCGATCCTCCCCTTGACGTCGTCGGGCAGCGTGATGGGCCCCACGCCGGCGGCCTTGGCTGTCTCCAGGAAGCCCGTGAAGCCGCGCAGGGTGGCCACCGGGTCGCCCGACTGCCGCACCACGTAGTCCACCGTCGCCGCCGTGCTGCCGTGGAACCGGCCCTGCCCGTCGTACAGCACGGCGCACCCGACACTGCAAAGCAACGAAGAGAGACGGCCGGCCGTCGAGGTATTATGATATCGGAGAGGAATTTATTAATTGGATGGCGATCGACGTGATCAGGGTCTCAGGGAAGCTGCCGCCGCCGTGACGACGAAGAGGAGCGCGAGCGAGACGAACAGGCACGCGCGCGAGTACGAGTCGCTGCCGCCGCCGCCGCCGGACGGGCAGCAGCAGAAGCAGCAACCGGCGATGAACAGGCCAATGCCGAACACCACGAACCAGACTCCCGCCGAGCCAGGATCGACGATCGCGCCGCAGCCGGAACCAACAGCAAAATCGAGGATCAGGACAACGGATAACCAAGAACCGATCGAGGGTCGAGGCAAGAACGAACGATTAGCCCATCGATCGATCAAGATGGGATCTGGAAGGAGAACTCACGGCCCAGCAGTGCTCGTCGCTGATGTTCCACCCGCCGGTGTAGTACCTCAGCCCGTCGAGCGGGTCCTTCCGGCTGCGGACAAGGACGCGGAAGATCACGACGAGGGGAGTCGCGCGGCGCGCCGCCACGGCCACGGCCATGGGAGGACGTATGTTTTTGGCTCGAGTCCGTTCGCTGTCGCAAGCGAGTCAACACGGCGTCAGTTGTCGTCGGGGTTGGGGTGGTGGAGGAGGACGCGGAGCCGTGGGCCACGGAAGGGAAAGGGAAGCCCTGATGAGCACTTGAAGGTTTGGATGGTTGGTGGGTGGAATGTTTGCTTAATTGCTTGCAGATTTGGGAAGTACAAGGGCCTGGATGGAGAAGACGAGATAGAAGACTGCCACAGCTACGCTTGCGTTACTACTCGCCAAGAAACGGCAGGCGGCCATGCATGAATGACTCATGAGCAAAGCTTGTTTTTATTTCTTCTTCTTCTTCTTCTTTTAAAAAAATGGGTTTTGTTAAATGCAGTCCATAAAGTCAGGTGCGAATTTGAATCGCAAAGGATCGGAGTGGAGTGGTTCGTGGAGCATGAGCATGGTTTTTGGGTGGAATAATTGTTGCGCGCTCCGGGATTCATGACGCGGTTCGCGGCGGCCGGCGGGGGTTCCGCAATGCATGCACATTCTCCTCCTCTGGGGTTGACGTTTGCGTCCAAGGAGATCCTGTGCCGTGCCAAACAGCCACTCTGGGTATATGCCATGTGCAAGATAATAAGCTTTGGTATATTGTCTTCCATTCACAAAGTACTGCACCTGGGGAGCTTCTCCTCTTAACCGATCGACGGATAAAGTAGATTGATTCAGCACATTGATGTCATTGTTGGATCCCGCCACTTCAAAGAAAGCATGCCATGTCCATCGGTCATGTGAAGCAACGGCCTCTAGAATGATGGTTGGTACACCATGATCACCACGTGTATATTGTCCCTTCCATGCATAGGGACATTTTTCCCAATGCCAATGCATACAGTCAATGCTCCCTAACATGCCAAGAAAACCACGACGCTCACCGATCTCCAACAATCGTTCTACATCTTGTACTGTGGGGCGTCTCAAGTACACTTCGCCGTATACTTCAATGACACCCTGAACAAACTTTTTCAAGCACTCCACACCAGTACTTTCTCCCATCTTCAAATACTCATCAAGCTGGTCTGCAGAGCCGCCATATGCTAATTGACGGATCGCTACTGTACACTTATGAATTGGTGAGAACCCGGGACGATTCAGAGCATCCGGTCTCAAGGTGAAATACTCAGACCACCCACTCAAGGCCTCAACAATCTTCAGAAAGAGGGGCCTCCGCATCCTAAATCTTCTACGAAATTGTGTCTCATTGTAGACTGGATTAGGAGAGAAGTAGTCATCCATTAGTTGTTGGCTGGCTTGTTCACGAGGCCTATCCACATATCGTCTAGGGCCACACCGAGTTCTTCCACCTTGTGTGACATCAACAACGGACTGCATTTCAGCTACTAGATGATCGCCTAAATCATCTAGAATTTCTTGCTCTTGAAGATAGTCATCCATGGAGTACAGATCAGCAGGGTCGATGCTGCCATCTTCATCCATGGCAGCAAAGGATAGCAACAAATAGTGGGTAGCAGAGAATAGTGGGCAGCAAATAAGAAAGGGAAGCAGTAGCAGAATTGCCGTGCCTATGCTATATATAGCCACAATTGCCGTGGGCAGCAAAGGAGTTCACACTTGCATGCAAAAAAAACTAGTGGAAGGAGTTCACACTTACATGCAAAAAAAATAGTGGAAGGAGTTCACACTTGCATGCAAAAAACAAGTGGAAGGAGTTCACACTTGTATTAAAATACCACTGATCACAGGAATTAAAATAGCACTGATCACATGTATTAAAGTACCACTGATCACAGGAATTAAAATAGCACTGATCACATGAATTAAAATAGCACTGATCACATGAATTAAAATAGCACTGTCATATGAAATAAAAGGATTTCAGTTACCTTATAGAAATTACTTCCATGGTCACATTTGTTTGCACACACTTGCTACTGCATAATCAATTCTAGAAAATTACAAGACCATCAGTTACCAATTCCAAGCAATTAAATAAGCAATTGAAGGGTTGACAATGTCGTACCTTAGGAAATAAAGCAAGTCTCAGGCTCTCCAGTGTCATGTTTCTCTCAGCCAAAGCATCTGCACTAAGCTGATCAGTAGGTGCAAGCAACAGCTGTGTGTAAGTATCTAGCATTTTACACTTAGTTTGTTCATGAGCTGCTTGATGATTAAGCCTAGCTGCTTCAATCTTCTTATCAGCCAAGCTTTGCTGAATTTTAGTCATCTTCTCTCTGTCTTCCCTATTCTTGGTGCTTGCTTCAATGAACTTCTCAAATTTTGCACTAAAATCAACCAAAGCATCAGATGAGTTCTTTTTGCTATTGAGGCCTTTTTTTTGCTTTCTTATGTCCCATAGGTCGCTTTTCTCCATCTAATTCTAAATTCACCAGCTGAGCTGGATTAGCCTTTGCACTCTTTTTCTTTTCCTTTTCCTTCTTTAACCTAGCAAGATATGCTGACCACTTCTGCTGACCACGTACTACCTTCCACATATGCAGCAGATGGAAGGCCTTACCATTATTTTGGCCGGCCCACATATCTAATGCTTTGTCAGTTAACTGGTCATCACTCATCCCACTTTGCCACACTCTACCGGCATTAACCCAAACTCCATGAAAATCAGTTAATGGTTTCTTAGAACGATCCCAACGTATTTTCAGTTGGTTCCGGTTCCTCTTACGGCTAGTTTATGTGTTCATGTTGTATTCTTTAGTAACATCTGCCCAATAAGCATCTGACTTCTTGCTATTTCCATCTACTGGGTCATTTGAATTATGCAACCAAGCACTGGCCTATAGAAACAACAAAAAAAAACTGAATGAAAAAAAGACAATCGTTAATCTTCAAGTGTGCATGAAGATAATTGTTTCAACGTACCAATCGTACGTCTTCAGGGACCGTCCAATTCAAACGATGTTGAGTTCTAGAATCCTCATCGACGTCAATTGTTTCATCTTCTTCTGCATCTAAATCATCCACTATATCATCAGTTTGCTATGCTGGAGAGGGAGTTCTTGTAGCACCCAGGTCAATTGGTTGTACTGAAGACTGACTCATTCTAGCACCAACAAAGTGAAAATTTTCATTCCCATTAGGATGGTTATGAAAGGATCAAGATGCCCAAGAGGGGGGGTGAATTGGGCTTTTCTAAAAATTAATTGCAAGAATTAAATCCTACAAGCTGGAATTCACCCCTAGTGCCTACTTGTGTTCCTAGAGAGTCTATCGATAAAAAGTTTTGCACCCTAGTTTCCAATCCTAGTCTAGCATGGCAATTCTAGGAATGTAAATCAAGCAATGAAAGTAAATACGAGAATGTAATTGCTTGAATGTAAAGGGGCAAGGAACACGGCGATGTTTTTCCGAGGTATCGGAGAGTCGCCACTCCCCACTAGTCCTCGTTGGAGCACCCGCGCAAGGGTGTCGCTCCCCCTTGATCCGCGCAAGGATCAAGTGCTCTCTACGGGTTGATTCTTCGACACTCCGTCGCGGCGAATCACCCAAAACCGCTCACAACTTGAGTTGGGTCATCCACAAGCTCCGCCGGATGATCACCAAACTCCCAATCACCACCAAGCCGTCTAGGTGATGGCGATCACCAAGAGTAACAAGCTAGAACTCTCACTTGACCACAACGAGCCCAAATGAGGAGGTGGATGCACACTTGCTACTCTCTCTAATCGCTAGTGAGGAGCTCTCAAGCTTTGATTCTCAAATCTCTATCCTCACTAGTGCTCTTGCACTCCCTTGCACTCTAAAGGGTTTTCTCAGATGTTTGAATGGGCAAGAGACCTCTAAAAGAGGTGGAGGGGTTGTATTTATACACCCCTCAAAGAAAATGAACCGTTATGTTCTGACACGGGCTGACCGGACGCGCCGGTCGAACTGACCGGACGCGCCGGTCGCCCGTAACGGTCAAAACGCGATTTTGAACTGAACCACCGGACGCGCCGGTCAGGGGTGACCGGACGCG
The DNA here is from genome assembly GCA_038087645.1 of Saccharum hybrid cultivar R570. Classification (NCBI taxonomy): domain Eukaryota; kingdom Viridiplantae; phylum Streptophyta; class Magnoliopsida; order Poales; family Poaceae; genus Saccharum; species Saccharum hybrid cultivar. The sequence continues at coordinate 44,516,274 of JAQSUU010000534.1, forward strand.
TCCGATCGTGCAAGGGTGCTTACTGAACTCGCACCGGACGCGAGGCCACGTCCGATGGCTGATGACCGGACACGTCCGGTCCTCTCTGGACCTTACTGGACTGTGACCGGACGCGCCGATCACAGCCAGGTCGCGTCCGACGGGCGTTCTCCCCAGGTGACACGTGTCGGTTGCTGACCACCGCGTCCGGTCCTCGCGAGGACCGCGTCCGGTGATCAGGGCCGAACACTAGCCGCGGTAACGTACACACCGGACGCGTCCGGTGCTCCCGAAGACCGCGTCCGGTCACTAGAAGACAGCCCGAAACTATCCGAAACGCGTTGCAACTTCAACCAAGTTGCTTCCAACTGAACTTTGAGCTATTCTAGGGTTGCCTAGCGCCAAGTTTAACAAGTGTGCACCACACCTAAACATAGGACTCGCCTAGGTCAAGCTACCCATTCATGCCCCCTTTATAGTACGGCCAAAAGAGAAAAACGAAGATCCTAACGACTATTCCGAATGTGTCTCAACACCTCGACATCCGGAACTAACCGTCCTTAATCTTGACGTCACTCTTTTGAAAACCGAAACGATTTCCATCAAGGGACACGAATATCATGGTGCCCAAAGCAGTTAACACCTTCATGACCTAACTTACCAAGGTTTCTGCAAAACACACGTTAGTCATGGTAACAAAGCGTTGTCATCAATTGCCGAAACCAAACCTTGGGGCCTAGATGCTTTCAATCTCCCCCTTTTTGGTGATTGATGACAACACTAAGATATAAAGGATTAGAGTGAAGGTTTTTGAGCATGCTTGGTTCACATAAGCAAAAAGCAATAAGCACAAAGGGTTAGGAATTGCTTATGTGTCCCAAGCCAAAAGAGTGTACTTCATAAGATAAGACAAAAGGCGTTAGTACACAAAAAGATATAGCTCATAAGAAATCGGAGTAAGGCACGGAAGCACAACCTTAGAGCTATAACTAAAACGGTGACATATATTAGCACTGTGACGAGATAACACATTAAGCTTCAAAGTTTACCACACGACGACAATGTCACACGAATGCAATGCTGAAAAGTAAACATGATATGCATGAATGTAGCACACAAAGAACGAAAAACCCTCTAAACTCCCCCTGAAACTACTCTCTCTCCCCCTTTGGCATCAAGCGCCAAAAAAAACTAATCTAAGGATCTGACGGGGGGACAGACGGAGTCGTGTCGGGTGCCGAGGTGCGCGGAGTAATCACGAAGTGTAGCGTATCGCCCTCGGAGTCTGAGCTATCTGGCTGACTCTCTGAAGAAGCACGTGGCTGTGAAGTGGTCTGGGTCTGAGCAGGAACGGGCACTGACTGAGTAGTAACAAGTGGATCTGTCTGAGTGACCTGAGCCTGTAGTGAGCCAGTAGCTGGGGGATCTGTCGAGGCAACTGAAGAAGGGATGGTCTCTGTAGTCCCGGTCCCTGGCACTGGAGGAATAGCTGCCTCGGGAGCTGACACCCCTGACGAAGTGTGAAACGTAGTAGTGTGCGAGGGTGTCGGCTGACCAGTCAACTCACTGTAAGTAGCACTGTAATCACCAATAGGTGTGCCTGTCAGGAGGTGCGGGCGAGGCTGGTCTGACGGTGTAAACCCCGTATGAATAGGAGTGAAGCTCGGGGACTGAAAAGACTGGGGAACCTGCTGCTGTGGAGATGTATACTGGAAACTCGGCTGTCCCTGACTCGACGGACCACTGGAATGCAAAGCCTGAGTCATGACAGAAGCAGGCGGAGGAACCCCAACTGTGATAAGGTGGCGCAGGAGATCCATGTACTGCTGCTGACTCTGTCGCTGCATCTCAACCTGTTGCCTCTGGATCTCAAGCTGCTGTCGCTGAAACTCGTCCTGACGAGCCTGAATCTGTGCAAGTGCTGCAGCTGTGTCCTGTGCCTGTCTCTGAATCTGCTGCTGCTGCTGCTCCTGTGCCTGGGTCAACCTCTCAAGAATAGCCACCATGGCTGGGTCTGAGCGGGAGGCTGAACCAGAACCACCGGCCTCGTGGTCGTGAGACCGAGGAGACCGGTACCTGGGGATGGGCTGATAGTCCTCATCTGTGCTGTCTGAAGTGACATCCTCAGGTATGTCAGCAGTCTGAGCCTCAAGGTCCGCGAGCTCTGCCTCAGCAAGCTCGTCAACTCTGGCGTCCTGCTCAGCTGCTGTCTCAGGAACATCTGGGCGCTCACGCTGTCCTGGTGCTGGGGCCTGATCTCTAGTAACAGAGGCCCAAAGCTGACGAATATCATAATCAGGGAACGCTGTAGTAGTGTTGGCTATCTCGGCCCTGATCTCTGGTGGCATCTGGATAGAAGATCTGATGATAAAGCAAATCCAGTGTGCATAGGGCAGCTGACGGTTACCCTTGAAGCCCTCAGCAATGGTGTCCTCCATCTCACTCAGAATAAGATCCCAGATGTCAAACTGTCTCTGTGAAAGGAGGTGGTGAACAACCCAAAGCTGCATACGTGTCAGTCCCTCTCTGTAGCCAAGTCTGGGGAGTAGAGTGCGTCTGAGTATAGCATCCAAGATTCTGGCAAGTGGCGTCAGGCTGGCAGGCGTACGACGTGACCCTTCGCCAAACGGCTCGCGAAAGCAGGGTCGAACCAGGTCGGTGGGTGGCACTGAACCGCCGTGAGGGCGTCTGGAAGGTGGAGTCTGTCCATAGCACAACTGATGGATCCTCGTGTCAGAAGCTGGAAGTCTGAGGATCTCTCGAGCTCTGGAGCTGTACAGTCTGTGATCGCGGCCTCTGAAAGCAAAGTGTATGAACTCATGGGCAGGATCAATCCAAAGAGAAGCATAGAACTCCCTGACCCATGTGCCGCAGTATGCACCTGTCCGTCCAAGAAGATCTGACAAACCAGGCATATAGGACAGGTGCGGACGGAGCTGCTCTCCCACAACATCAACCAGTGCCTCAAGTCGACATACCCTCTGAGGTCTGAAAGCAATACCACTGTCAACTAAGGCCCTGTAGAAATCCTCCTGAAGTGGGGTATAGAAACCCTCTGAAGCTCTGGAATCTCTGACAGGTGGAAACCAACGGCTGACCTCCACGAACCTCAAACTATGCACCTGACGTGCTGAAGCACCCCTCAGGTCTAAGTGCTCGACCGGGGGTGACCCTCTAACTCTGGGAGGAGGTCGTGCTCCACGACGCTGGCCCTCTGGCCTAGGTGTCACCTGAGTACGAGCACGTGTGGAGCGACGACGTGGTGGAGACTGAGCTGGCTGCTCCTCTGTATCCTCTGTAGCCTGTGGAGCCTCTGTAGCCTCTGTCGGCTCTGTGGGTGGATCAACTGACATCTGCTCTGTAGCACCAGTATCCTCGGTACCCTCAGTGGCCTCAGTGCCGAGCTGTCGACCTTCAAGGTGAAAGCGACGCTCGCCTATATGTATGCCACTGCGTCTGCCACCTCTCTCTGCCTGCTCTGCAGCGTCTGCCACGGCCTGAGCAACCTCTGCCTCTGTAAGTGTCTTCTTCTTCTTTCTGGCCATTACCTTGATGCGCTTTCCACGCGCAATCTCAGACCGACGAGGAGGACTGTCGTCCCCGTCACCAGGAGCACCACCGGCGTTCTTGCAACGCACCATGCTGTCAAACTGACTGAGAACCTCTGTAAGATGGTGAACTGTCACTCGAGAGGCTTGGCCTCAATCCGTATCCGCAGGCTTGGCCTCGGATTCAGCAAACAGATCTGACCCTGACACACCGACTGACTCGCTGCACGACGGAATAGAAAGATATACTATAAGCACATATATAACTAAAAGATGCGAAACCCTAGAGATAGCAAGCATGTGAGATACGAAGTGAAACGTGACGTGAAGCTACCTCGGATCGACGAGACGACGGTGAGAGGAAGCGGTGACCTAGTTCGCGAGAATCCCCGAAATCGACGATCGAGCTCTGAAAGGACCGAGTCGAGATAATCAACGGATGATAACGGTCAAGGATAGCCCTAACAAAGGAAATGACGTGACTGGAATCGAAGAATCGAGTGAATCATCACCTGAAGAACTAGGGTTTCGATCAAACCCTAGGTTAGGGTTTTGGTGAAAACCCTAGAAGGCTCGGGCGCGGAGATTGAAGAGCTAGGGCACGAGGTGGGGTGCAGGAAGGTGAGCTGCGGCGCTGGAGAAACCCACGGCAGTGAACAGGTCGCCGGCGGGGAGGTGGAGCACGCGGGGCGCGGCGGCGGCGCGGGCACCACGGGCACGGCTCGGGCGAGAAGGCGTGCGGGGTCGTGCGCGGGCGCGAGCAGGAGGGCGAGCGGGCTAGGCAGGAGCGGCGCAGCGCGGTGGAGACTCGCCGGCGGTGAGCACGACGGCGAGGAAGCGGCGAAACGGCGAGAGAAAACGAGCGGCGGCGGATTCGACTGGAGAGAAAGAAAAAAAAACGATGAAGACGAAAGGTTTTATGAGGGGCTCAGATCCGCTCGACGCGCGATCACCGGACGCGGTGGTCATTATGACCGGACGCGGTGGTGTGGCGTCCGGTCACACTCCAGTAAGCGCCTGGAGTGACCGGACGCGTCCGGTGTGGACTGACCGGACGCGGTCAGAGTCCGGTCGTTGAGAGCTCGGGAATTCATCGCGGAGCACCGGACGCGGTGGTGGTAGCCGGGACCGGACGCGGTGGTCGACACAGGCGCGTCCGGTGCAGCGTCCGGTGCTAGGTCTGGAATTGATCTTCTGGATGACCGGACGCGCTGGTGGACGGCGGGACCGGACGCGGTTGTGAAGCATCACTACGTCCGGTGCAGCGTCCGGTCCAGCGTCCGGTCGCTGTTCTTCGCCTTCTTCGTTCCGAACTCCGACGCGACTTCTCCCAATCAAGTTCCAAATCAAAGAGACACAAATAAATACCAATTGGAACCTGATATGAGTGACCTCACTCAAACCCTCAAATTTTTCAAAATATTTTGCCTTAGGCTAGTATAATTTTTAGGAAAATAGGCAATAAACACCCGAGGAGCAACGTATGGCCATGCAATAGAGTTTTTGGACCTTTAGGAGCGTCAAATGCTCTCTCTATCCATGGACGAACACAGAGGTTGCTCAAAGCTAAACCGAAAAGAAACGACAAACAAACAACCATGCATATGCAATGCAATACAAGAAAGTAAAGCTAGGTTGCTTGTCAAGTTTGATCCACGGTTAGGCTTCTTCACTCCTCCAAAGGAGGGTTATCGTAACCGTGTTAGCCAAGCCCTAAATGCATTGCGATAAACTAAACATGGCATATAATACAATGCAATGCAAGGGACAACACACGTTCATCTTTTAAAGTTGCTTGAATCAAGCACATTGAGTTCACTTCTTAGCCTACAAAAGGTAGCCTCATCCAAAGGTTTAGTGAAGATATCCGCTAATTGATTTTCACTTCGTACACCTTCTAGTGATATGTCATTTTTAGCAACGTGATCTCTTAGAAAGTGGTGGCGGATATCAATGTGCTTGGTGCGAGAGTGTTGTACCGGATTGTTAGCAATTTTAACGGCACTTTCATTATCACATAAAAGTGGCACCTTTTCAAGAACAATTCCATAGTCTAGAAGGGTTTGTTTCATATATAAGATTTGTGCACAACAAGCCCCCGCGGCAATGTATTCCGCCTCGGCGGTGGACAAAGCCACACTATTTTGCTTTTTAGATGACCAAGATACTAAGGATCTCCCAAGCAAATGGCACCCTCCGGATGTGCTTTTTCTATCAATTTTGCAACCGGCATAATCCGAATCGGAATAGCCAACTAGTTGGAATCTAGCTCCTTTGGGATACCAAAGACCAATGCTTGGGGTGTGCTTAAGGTATCTTAGGATTCTTTTTACGGCACTTAAGTGAGGTTCTTTAGGGCACGCTTGAAAGCGAGCACACATGCACACACTAAACATGATATCGGGCCTAGATGCGGTAAGGTATAGCAAGCTACCAATCATAGAACGGTAGAGAGTTTGATCAACCGGTTTACCTCCCTCATCTAGGTCGAGATGTCCATTTGATGGCATTGGGGTCTTGATTGGCTTGCATTCTTCCATCTTGAATCTTTTGAGAAGATCCTTGGTATACTTTTCTTGAGAGATGAAAATCCCTTCTCTCATTTGCTTGACTTGAAAACCAAGGAAGAATGTGAGCTCACCAATCATTGACATCTCGAACTCCTTCGACATCAATTCACCAAATTCCTTGCAATAATCTTCATTTGTTGACCCGAAGATGATATCATCAACATACACTTGACAAATGAAGATCTCCCCATGAAGCTTCTTGGTGAATAGCGTGGTGTCGACCTTCCCAATGGTGAAGCCCTTCTCAATGAGGAAGTCCCGGAGGCGCTCATACCACGCTCTAGGGGCTTGCTTGAGCCCATATAGCGCCTTGGACAACCTATAAACATGATTAGGATATCTAGGGTCTTCAAACCCGGGAGGTTGATTGACATAGACTAGTTCATTTATAAAACCATTTAAGAATGCACTTTTCACATCCATTTGATATAGTTTCATATCATGATGTGATGCATATGCAAGGAGGATACGAATGGCTTCAAGTCTTGCAACGGGTGCAAAGGTCTCTCCAAAATCAAGGCCTTCAACTTGAGAAAACCCCTTTGCAACTAGTCTTGCCTTATTCCTCACCACTATGCCTTGGTCATCTTGCTTGTTTCGGAACACCCACTTGGTTCCAATGACTCTTGCACCTTTTGGATGCTCTTCAAGTGTCCATACTTGATTGCGGGTGAAGTTGTTCAATTCTTCATGCATGGCATTCACCCAATCCGGATCTTGAAGAGCTTCTTCTACATTCTTAGGTTCAACACAAGAGACAAAAGAGTGATGTTCAACAAAAGAAGCTAGCTTTTGAGATCGAGTCATTACTCCCTTTGTAGGACTCCCTATGATGAGTTCTTGTGGATGTGCTTGAAGTAGAGGTGAATTTCTTCTATCAACCACTTGAGGAGGTGGATGGGGAGCATCAACATCTTGAGCTTGTGCCTCGGCTTGTTCATGAGAGACATAAGTATCTTCATTTTCAACTCTCTCATTCTTGTCATCATCTTGAGGCATACGTGATGAAGATGGTGGATCAACAATTTGTACATCGTCATCATCATCTTTTGGCTTGATGTCTCCCACGGGCATGTTCTTCATGGCCTCCCTCAAGGGTTCATCACCTACATCATCACAATTTTCAATTGCTCCTTGGGAGCCATTAGATTCATCAAATTCCACATCATATGTTTCTTCAACCAAACCGGTGGTATGGTTAAATACTCTATATGCTTTGGACTTTGATGAGTAACCAACAAGAAAGCCAATATCACAACGTCTTTGAAACTTCCCTAGGTGTTGACGTTTCTTGTAGATGTAGCATTTGCAACCAAACACCCGGAAGAATGAGACGTCCGGCTTCTTCCCATTAAGCAACTCATAGGGGGTCTTGCCAAGAAACTTTTGGAGGAAGAGGCGATTTGAAGCATAGCATGCGGTGTTGATTGCCTCGGCCCAAAACTTTTCCGGAGTGTTGTACTCATCTAGCATTGTTCTTGCAAGGGTGATCAAAGTCCGGTTCTTTCTCTCAACTACACCATTTTGTTGAGGAGTGTAGGTTGAAGAGACCTCGTGCTTGATTCCAATTTCATCACAATAAGCTTCAATGTTGGTGTTGTCAAACTCTTTGCCATTGTCACTTCTAATCTTCTTTATCTTGACTTCAAATTCATTTTGAGCTCTCTTTGCAAACTTCTTGAAGCAACTTGCCACTTCGGATTTGTCATGAAGGAAGAAGGTCCATGTATACCTTGAGTAGTCATCCACTATCACAAGACAATAGAGATTACCACCCAGGCTCTTGTATGTTGTAGGCCCAAACAAATCCATGTGAAGAAGTTCTAGCACTCTTGAGGTTGACATGAAAGCCTTGGTTGGATGAGTGTTTGCAACTTGTTTGCCCGCTTGACATGCACTACAAGGTTTGTCCTTTTCAAACTTCACATCCTTCAATCCTCTTACTAGTTCTTTCTTCAATAGCTTGTTGAGAGTGCTCATTCCAACATGTGCAAGCCTCCTATGCCAAAGCCAACCAAGTGAGGTCTTGGTGAACAAACATGTCATCAAATTTGCATCTTCGGAGGTGAAGTCAACAAGATAAAGATTGTTGTATCTAAAGCCTTTGAATATCACTTGCTTGTCATCTATCTTTGAAACTTCAACTTCATTGGGTGTGAACAAGCATTGGAAGCCAAGGTCACAAAGTTGCCCGACGGATAATAAGTTGAAACTCAATGAAGCAACATAGAGCACATTTGAGAGTGAGTGATCATTTGATATTGCAATCTTGCCTATACCCTTGACTTTGCTCTTTGAATTATCCCCAAATGTGATCTTCTCTTGACATATCCCATTCTCTTCAATGGAGGTGAACATACGAGGATCACCGGTCATATGTTGAGTGCAACCACTATCAATAACCCAATGAGATCCACCGGTCTTGTAGTTCACCTACACACAAGAGATCAAGCCTTTTGTTTAGGGACCCAAACTTGAGAGGGGCCCTTGACTTTCTCAACTAGTGACTTGGCAACCCATATTTTCTTTGGCCTATTCTTGTTTGGGGGACCCAAAAACATGACTTTCATCTTTCCATTTGAATCTTTTCTTAGCATATAATGAGCATTGAAGGCAAAAGGTCTAGCATGCTTGGGCAAGGGTTGTGGTGGTGGAGTTTTGCATTCATGAGCAAAGTGACCTTCTTGACCACACTCAACACATCTCTTTGGCTTGGGCTTTGACTTGCTTTGTTGTTGAGCTTTTGCTTTCTTCTCTTGATTTGCCAAGTACCCAATGCCACTTCTATCCATCTTCATTACGGTGTTCATGAGGAGCTCACTTTGCAAATATTGACCTCTTGTGAACTTGCTTAGGCCGGTCTTGAGATGCTCTTTTTCTTGCTTGAGTTTCTTGTTCTCTTCAATGAGTGACTCATTTGTTGTTTGCTTCTCAAGAGCCATTAAACCTTTAAACTTCTTGTTCTCATTTGCAAGTTTCTCATTCTCACACTTGATCTTGGCATAATCATCATGGTTGCATGACTAAACCACACTCTTGCCTTTGCTACTAGAACCTTGCTCAATGCTTTCAAAGATCAAATCATCACATGATGTAGCTATATCACACTTAACAACATTGTTAGTGGCATCATGTGTCTCAAGAGCAAGTTCATTAGCAACCACAAGACTATCGTAGTCAATTTTCAATGTGGTGTATTTGTCTTTTAAAGAGTTATGTCTAGTGATGAGCTCATCATGCTTCTTCTCAAGTTTATCATTTTGATCTTTAAGCTCTTTATTAGAGGTTTTGAGCTCCTTGAGAGTGGAAGACATAACTTCATTTTGATCTCTAAGCTCACCACTAGTCTTTTGAGCATTTTCAAGCTTAGATGAGAGTGATTCATTTTCATTTTGAAGATCATCATTTTCACTTCTAGTCCTTCTTATGATTTTAGTGTATTTGTTTAGCAATTTTACAAGTTCATCATAAGAAGGTGCATCATATTCATCATCACTATCACTATCATCATCATCACTATCATGATTTTGTACCTTTCGTTCACCCTTGGCCATAAGGCATAGGTGAGTAGTGGACGATGATGGTGAAAGAGGCGGTGAAGATGGTGGTGAAGATGTCGGTGAAGATGATGGCCCCATCACAAATGCGGCAACCTTCTCTTTCTCATCATCGCTCTCATCTTCGGAGGAATCACAAGATGATTCAATGTCGGTGAGCCAATCACCAACAATATATGCCTTTCCTCCCTTCTTCTTCTTGTAGAACTCTTTCTTCTTGCCATCCTTCTTCTTGTATGACTTGTTCTTCTTCTTCTCATCTTCTTCATCACTTGAATCATCTTTCTTGCCCTTGTTCTTGTTCTTGTACTTGCCTTTTGGTGGTCTAGGGCATTGATGAGCTAGGTGGCCAAGTTCACCACAATTGTAGCAATCCATCTCCGAGATGGGCTTTCTCTTGCTACTTGTGAAGAATTTCTTTTTCTTGCCATCGAACTTGATGCCACTCTTGTTGAGCTTCTTTAGCATCTTGGTGGTCTTTCTCACCATGAGTGCAAGTGATTCATCATCGACATCACTTTCACTTGAGCTTTCTTGCACCATCATGGCTTGGCCCTTCTTCTTCTTCTTGTCATGGCTAGCTTTGAAGGCCAAGTCTTTCTTCTTGGAAGATGATGAGCCCTCTTCCGGAGTGATGTGCATGTACATCTCATGAGCATTGATCTTCCCCAATACTTGTGTCGGTGTTGCGGTGGAGAGATCACTTTGATGGAGCACGGTGACAATGTGACCATACTTCTCAATGGGAAGAACACTCAAGATCCTCCTTGCAACATCCGATTGGCTCATTTGAGTGAGCCCAAGAGCATTGAGGTCCTCTACAAGAACATTCAAGCGAGTGTACATGTCATTAGCACTTTCTTTGGGAAGCATCTCAAAAGAATTAATTTTCTTTAAAGCAATATGATAGCGTTCCTCACGCTCACTCTTAGTTCCCTCATGGAGAGCACAAAGATTCTCCCACAAATCATGAGCGTTCTTTGCATTACACACACGATTGAAGATATCTTTGCCTAAGCCCCGGTAGAGTGCATTTTTTGCCTTTGCATTCCACCGGTCGTACTTCTCCTCGTCACCAATGGGGTTTGCGGGATCCTTGATAGCGGGAAGCCCTTGGGTTGCGGCTCTAAGGCACCCGACATCTATGGCTTCGAGATACGCCTCCATGCGGATTTTCCAATATGGAAAATCATCCCCCTCAAAGGTGGGAGGTGGTCCTTCCCCGTTAGACATCTTGCTTTAGGCGGTAAAGCCTAAATAAGGAGCAACACGGCTCCGATACCAATTGAAAGGATCAAGATGCCCAAGAGGGGGGGTGAATTGGGCTTTTCTAAAAATTAATTGCAAGAATTAAATCCTACAAGCTGGAATTCACCCCTAGTGCCTACTTGTGTTCCTAGAGAGTCTATCGATAAAAAGTTTTGCACCCTAGTTTCCAATCCTAGTCTAGCATGGCAATTCTAGGAATGTAAATCAAGCAATGAAAGTAAATACGAGAATGTAATTGCTTGAATGTAAAGGGGCAAGGAACACGGCGATGTTTTTCCGAGGTATCGGAGAGTCGCCACTCCCCACTAGTCCTCGTTGGAGCACCCGCGCAAGGGTGTCGCTCCCCCTTGATCCGCGCAAGGATCAAGTGCTCTCTACGGGTTGATTCTTCGACACTCCGTCGCGGCGAATCACCCAAAACCGCTCACAACTTGAGTTGGGTCATCCACAAGCTCCGCCGGATGATCACCAAACTCCCAATCACCACCAAGCCGTCTAGGTGATGGCGATCACCAAGAGTAACAAGCTAGAACTCTCACTTGACCACAACGAGCCCAAATAAGGAGGTGGATGCACACTTGCTACTCTCTCTAATCGCTAGTGAGGAGCTCTCAAGCTTTGATTCTCAAATCTCTATCCTCACTAGTGCTCTTGCACTCCCTTGCACTCTAAAGGGTTTTCTCAGATGTTTGAATGGGCAAGAGACCTCTAAAAGAGGTGGAGGGGTTGTATTTATACACCCCTCAAAGAAAACGAACCGTTATGTTCTGACACGGGCTGACCGGACGCGCCGGTCGAACTGACCGGACGCGCCGGTCGCCCGTAACGGTCAAAACGCGATTTTGAACTGAACCACCAGACGCGCCGGTCAGGGGTGACCGGACGCGTCCGATCGTGCAAGGGTGCTTACTGAACTCGCACCGGACGCGAGGCCGCGTCCGATGGCTGATGACCGGACGCGTCCGGTCCTCTCTAGACCTTACTGGACTGTGACCGGACGCGCCGATCACAGCCAGGTCGCGTCCGACGGGCGTTCTCCCCAGGTGACACGTGTCGGTTGCTGACCACCGCATCCGGTCCTCGCGAGGACCGCGTCCGGTGATCAGGGCCGAACACTAGCCGCGGTAACGTACACACCGGACGCGTCCGGTGCTCCCGAAGACCGCGTCCGGTCACTAGAAGACAGCCCGAAACTATCCGAAACGCGTTGCAACTTCAACCAAGTTGCTTCCAACTGAACTTTGAGCTATTCTAGGGTTGCCTAGCGCCAAGTTTAACAAGTGTGCACCACACCTAAACATAGGACTCGCCTAGGTCAAGCTACCCATTCATGCCCCCCTTTATAGTACGGCCAAAAGAGAAAAACGAAGATCCTAACGACTATTCCGAATGTGTCTCAACACCTCGACATCCGGAACTAACCGTCCTTAATCTTGACGTCACTCTTTTGAAAACCGAAACGATTTCCATCAAGGGACACGAATATCATGGTGCCCAAAGCAGTTAACACCTTCATGACCTAACTTACCAAGGTTTCTGCAAAACACACGTTAGTCATGGTAACAAAGCGTTGTCATCAATTGCCGAAACCAAACCTTGGGGCCTAGATGCTTTCAGGTTAGCAAATGGGTTTGACTGCAGAAGATTTGAGAATCCTCCTTGTGGGTATAACCTACAACCATATGAATTTCCATGCTAAAATTAATTATATCTTCACCAAAATAGCACAGCATGCCATACAACACTATTTACTAAAATCCACAGAATGCTGATAAACTTCAGTGGTCACAAAAGTAATTGCAGTAGCTTCTCTATCAAATTAACACAAAGGCATTCTAATTTCAAGACATTAAGTTTCGGATGTCAAAAAGAAAAAAGGAAGAATATCATATTCGTTGCAGATCTCATTAGACTTAGTAGATAACCAATCTATAATCCACAGATCCACTTCTCTGAAAACTTACCCTTCACTAGGAGATGACATTGGCCACCATCCACCAACGGGAGAAGCACCAATTCGACCAACACCAGCATCTTGAGGAACACCGGTGGCTCCAGCTTGAGCACGGGTTCCAGCAGGTCCGGCGACCGGACCACAGGTCCCAGCAGCACGGACGGATGGAGGATGGGTTCTAGGGGCGCCTTTGCCTCGCCGTCCATCAGTCTTTGTTAATCGATTCATTAGTGAGATTGGGGGATCTCTTTGGTCAGAGTGGATGGGGGAGGAGATGGAATCGAAGGGAGCTATGGATGCACCTGGATATGAACCTCGATGGGAGATGGGCAGCATAGGGAGGGAGATTAACAGGTGGGCTGGAGGGGACAGGGCCTGAAAGAGGCACGCTTCCTAGAAATTTTGGCGGCGACGACGGCTTCACCTCCACGAGCGCGCGCGGGAGATTGAGGAGCGCGGGAGATGGCGCGCGCGTAGGAGAGAGGCGCGTGGGAGAAGAGCGCGCGCGCGGGAGAAGACCGCTCGGTGGTGCGCGAGCGGAAGAGGGGCGGCGGCGGCATACGAGATCCATAGACTCGACTCTGCCCTCACCCAATGTCAAGGGTGTCAAGCCCTAAGATAGCACGACCCCGGCTACGTAGTTCGTAGCCGCGATCCGTCTTCTTCGGCGAGGTTTGCCCCTCCGCCGCAGGCTTAAGAACAAGAGAGAGATAGGGTTTGGGGTAATACTTTCTTGATTACTCAATGTTCTCACGTACAAGATATATATAGCCCGTAGCTCAACTAACTTTGGCAAATAAATAAAAGAGGAAACAAACTTCCTAGACTCACGGTAACAGCCACGGAAACAAATCACTAAATATTCTCCTAGCCACTCTCGTTGGCCTGGGCGTCCACCGCGCTGGACACTCGCTCTGCAGCTCGGCGGATGTCACGGGCACGACGACGCCGGGTATACGTGCGCCCCCACATGACATCTCTCCCCCCTCGAGGTTCAGCTCGTCCTCGAGCTGAAATGATGGAAATTTGGAGAGGAATGGCTCAACGTCTTCCCACGTAGCCGAAGAGGCGGACTGGCCCTTCCACTGGACAAGGACCTGATGAACTCCCCGAGCCAGGCGTGTGCGGATGGCGCGCTCAGGTTCCGGGGCCACAGCACCATAGTGAATCAGAGGCAGCGGTGGCGTAGCAGTAGGCGGTGGGCCGACGAACTTCTTTAGGACGCCCACATGAAACACGTCATGGAGAAGAGCCTGAGGAGGAAGAGTGAGGCGGACGGCCACCTCGTTGATGACTTCGGTGACCAGGTAGGGCCCGTAGAATCGCGGCTTCAGCTTGCCGGTCATGGGCTGCTGCAGCGAGGCAGGAGCGCGGTGGCGCAGGCGCAACAGAGCCCAATCGCCCACCTTGTACACCACCTCACGATGATTGGCGTCATAGTGTCGTTTCTGCGTCTTCTGTGCCTGCTCAAGACGGTAACGAACGTCAGCAAGGAACGCATCCCGTTCCTCCATGGTCTTGGCGACGGCCGGGACACGGGTCTCCCCCGGCTCGTATGAACAGACGGACGGTGGGTCCCGACCGTAAACCACCCGAAACGGAGTGTCCCGGAGCGAGCTCTGGTACGCGGTGTTGAAGACGAACTCCGCCCACGGCAGCCACCGTAGCCACTGCTTAGGCCGATCCCTGGTGAGGCAGCGCAGGTACATAATGATCACCCTGTTGGCCGCCTCGGATTATCCGTCAGACTACGGGTGGAACGCGGTCGACATGTGCAGCTTGGAGCCCACCAAACGCCACAGCTCCTGCCAGAAAGTGGACGTGAACACCGGGTCGTGGTCCGACACTATGGACTATGGTACGCCGTGAAGGCGGACGATGTCGGTGAAGAACGCCTGTGCGACGGACTCCACCGAGTAGGGGTGCGCCAAGGGGATGAAGTGGCAGTACTTGCTGAACCGATCAACCACCGTGAGGATGACTGATTTCCCTTTGACACGCGGTAGAGCCTCCACAAAGTCGAGTGCGATGTCTGTCCATATGCCTTGAGGAACTAGAAGTGGCATGAGCAGTCCAGCGGGGTGGAGGTGCTCGGACTTGTACCGCTGGCACGTGGCGCAACCGCGAACAAAATCCTGCACAACTTGTCTCATGTTAGGGAAGTGAAAGTCACGGCGAAGTCGATGCAGCGTGCGTTGGACGCCCTCGTGTCCCTCCTCATGTATTGCTGCCATGATCTCTTGAAGAAGGGGAGACGCCGGTGGTATGTATAGGCGGCCCCCAAATTGCACCATGCCATCAACCACGCTCCATGGCGCCACGCGGGTGCCCGTGCGAACATCATCGTGTAGCGCGACGAGGGCCGGATCGGTCCCCTGGGCCTGCTTGAGGCGAGCGACGAAATCAAAGCGGGGCGCCGAGAAGGCCAGCACCGCGCCGATCTCTGCCATGTCACGACGCGAGAGAGCGTCGGCCACAGTATTTGACACGCCGGCTTTGTACTCCACCGAGAAGTCGAACCCCAGCAACTTGCCCACCCACTGGTGTTGGGGGATGGTAGCGAGCCTTTGATCGAGCAAGTATTTGAGGCTGTAGTGGTCGGTCTTGACGACGAACCGACGGCCCCACAAGTACGGCCTCCAATGCCGAACCGCCTGGACGAGGCCTATGAGCTCACGCTCATATGCAGCAAGGGCACGGTGACGGGGCGCAACCGGCCGACTGTAGAACGCGAGCGGGTGGCCGTCTTGAATCAACACGGCGCTGAAGCCATGGGTCGATGCGTCACACTCCACGATGAACGGCTTGGTGAAATCCGGCATGGCGAGCACGGGCGCCGAAGTGACCGCGGCCTTGAGGGCGTCGAAAGCTGTGGCCGCCTCCGGTGTCCACGAGAACCCGTCCTTCTTCAAGAGCGCCATCAGAGGAGCCGCGACCGTGCCGTATCCGTGGACAAACTTGCGGTAGTAGCCCGCCAATCCGAGGAAGCCGCGAACCGCGCGCGCCGACCGTGGCACCGGCCAGTCATGGATGGCCTGCACCTTGGCCGGGTCCATGGCGACGCCCGCCTCCGAGATCACGTGGCCGAGGTAGGAGACGGACGGCACCCCGAACGCACACTTGGAGCGCTTGACGAAGAGTCGTTGGTGACGGAGCTCGGTGAGGACGGCCCGGAGGTGGTGAAGGTGATCCACCCACGTCTTGCTGTATATCAAAATATCGTCAAAGAACACGAGTACAAAGCGACGAAGAAACGGCCGAAGTACATCATTCATGAGAGCTTGAAAAGTACATCATTCATGAGACCGCGTGGGCGCCCGGGCCATGCTGGGGGAAATGCCCTGCCAAGTGACGCGCTGGCCCTGATGTTGGAACGCCATGCTGCGGCCAGGAACGTCCCACTCGATGCACCCCAGCCGCGCCAGCCACTGCATGCCGAGCACCATATCATAACTGGCAAGCGGCATGACGAAGAGGTCGACGTTGAACTTGATGCCTTCGATGCAGATGGGCACGTGCCGGAACACGCCTGGGTAGGCGATTTTGTCGCCGTTGGCCACCGTGGCCGTCAGTCGAGGGCGCGGCTGGGGCTGAAGTCCCGTGCGCCCGGCCGCGGCCTCCCCAATGAAGTTGTGGGTCGACCCGGTGTCCACCAACGCGACGAGGGAAGTGGCACCCAAGGACACACGCAGGAGCAGGGAGTTATTGGTGTAGATCCCGACCACTGCGTGCAGGGAGAAGACGACCGAGTCCGTGGCGCCCTTGGTGTTCGGCTCCTCCTCAATCTCGTCATCCTCGTCCTCGTCTTCGACACTGTCCAACAGGAACAAGCGTTTGCATACCTTGTTGTGCCCCCTACTGTACCGCTTGTCGCAGTTGAAGCAAAGGCCCAGGCGACGACGCTCCTCCTGCTCGGCTTGGGTGAGCCGGCGCACTGGCCGCCCCTCCACCGACGTAGATGCTGGTGCCGCCTTGATTGCCGGAACTGGATGCTGGGCCGGCCGCGGTGCTGGAGGGGACAGAACACCCTTGCCACTCGTCTTAGACGGAAAGAGGTACGGCTCCATGAGCTCAAACTGACGAGCGAGACTCATGGCCTCGGCGAGGGTCGTCGGTTTTTGCTGTTGCACTTGGAGGCTGAGCGGCGGTAGGAGGCCACCCGAGAACAATTCCACGCGCTGCGCTTCATCAAGTTTACCGGCGTGGGGCAGTAGGGCTTGGAACCGGTCACAGTAGTCTTCGACCGACCCGGTGCGGCGGCACGACGAGAGTTCGAAGAGGGGGACCGACCGGAGCGGAGGCCCATAGCGCAGATTGAGGAGCTCCTTGAAACGCTCCCACGTTGGCGTCCCCTCGGTCTCCTGGACTTGCATGAACCAAAGCTGCGCGCTCTCGTGCAGATTGTACGAAGCCATCCACGTTCGCTCCGCTGGAATGACGTGCTGCTGAATGAAGAAAGACTCGCATCTGTTGATGAAGATGAGCGGGTCTGTCTTGCCGTCGTAGCGAGGAAACTCCGGGCGCCAGTGCTTCGGTGGCCTGTCGTTGTGGTGGTCCCCGGTCATTGTCTTGGAACCCGAGGACGAAGACGAACGCTCCGAGACGAGGGCCTGCAGGGCGGCGGTGGTAGCCTCGGACGACGCTTGCAGTGCGGTCAGGGCCTTGGCGATGGCCTCCAAGGTTGGCTTCAAGTCACCGTTGTCACCCATGGTGGAGACGCGGGACTCGGCGGAATCGGGTGAGGATGGTGCGGCGGTGGTTTGTGGGCTAGGGTTGTTGGCGGCGGGCGCGGCACTAGCGGTGGGAGTAGAGGATCGTTTGGTCTGTGATACCAGGTTGTCAAGGGCGTCAAGCCCTAAGATAGCACGACCCCGGCTATGTAGTTCGTAGCCGCGATCCGTCTTCTCCGGCGAGGTTTGCCCCTCCGCCGCAGGCTTAAGAACAAGAGAGAGATAGGGTTTGGGGTAATACTTTCTTGATTACTCAATGTTCTCACGTACAAGATATATATAGCCCGTAGCTCAACTAACTTTGGCAAATAAATAAAAGAGGAAACAAACTTCCTAGACTCACGCTAACAGCCACGGAAACAAATCACTAAATATTCTCCTAGCCACTCTCGTTGGCCTGGGCGTCCACCGCGCTGGACGCTCGCTCTGCAGCTCGGCGGATGTCACGGGCACGACGACGCCGGGTATACGTGCGCCCCCACATGACACCCAACGCGAGTCTCGTGGAGTCTTCCGGCCTCGAAGGGAACGATGACTCGACGTCTTATTTAGATGTCGTTTCTTTGTTTTTTCCCCTCTTTCCTCATTTAATGGCTCGCCACATCAGCAAAATACCTACGTGGTAGTGTAATTAATACGGATAGACTCCACAGTGGAGTCTGCACTGTGAGTGCCCTTATGTGGCGTTGAGCTTTTCGCATTGTGGAATGTGTACTCCTACATGACTTAATCTTTGTGTACCAATACAACGGATGTAGGGAAAGAAAATTTGCTCTTTAATTTATTTGTAATAAATTATAGTTTCAGAGTCAGTTTGGGGTCCGCACGAGCATTTTTGGCCGAGCTAAGAGCATCTCCATTAATTTCTAAAGCAATTGGTAAATCATTGAGTTTCAAGTGGCTAAAAAACGTTAGGACCATGCGTTCTTTCAACATTTTTAAAAATCTCGCTTCTAAAGGATTGAAACTAATTTTGCATCAGAAATTTTGAACTATTATTTCTAAATTATCCCAAACATCTTTGCAATTGCATTGAGAGTTAAGATTTGGAGAGCGTTGTTCCAGTCTTACTAAAAGATCAAGGTTGAGATGGGTTTTGAAAACTCTTGGAGATGCTCCAACACCAATCTATAACTCTTATAAAGTAAAACCGCACTAGTTATTTCTTTTAACATGCAAGATGTCCACCTCAGCGGTCCACTATCATTTGTCACTAGCAATTTCTCTTGACATGCAAGGTGTCCACCTCAGCAGTCCACTATCATTTGCAATTAAAGTTCATTAGCACAAGAATTATGATATCTATGTCAGTGGGACACATCATCCACTATAAATACAATCTCCATGATTGTGCTGATAAATCTATACATATATTATATCATGTTCCTGCATTACCAACACCCTACATATACATCTCATAATTCTTATTAGTTAACATTCTAACTCATTTATATTCCTCCTTCGTACCTGCGGCAACGTGCGGGAAATTCACCTAGTTTTCAGAAATTTTCGATCCATGAAACCCATTTGTTCATTATCCTAATGCTCCGAATGGTCGCCAGAGTCAGTACACCAGTAAAAGCCATCTCTTAGCTGCAACCACGTTCCCAGAAGGGAATGGGGACATGGAATGAAAACAGAGACCTGCTGAGCCATACTCCCTCTGTCCCTTTTTAAGTGTCGTTTTTGGTTTTTGTGCCACAAGCTTGACTAGATTTGTAGCAAATGTGTACAACATTTATATCTCCAAATAAATTTATTAAAAAACTAGATTAAAAGATCTATCTAATGATGTCAATTGTGTATAAAAATATTAATATATTTTTATATAAAATTAATAAAAGTCATTTCTCGGGAAGCGAGAACGACAAATATTTAGGGACGGAGGGAGTATGTTACGATGAAAGAACGTAAATATTATGAATTGGGAACGTGGGCGTTACCAAAACAAGGAACGTGGCCATGTTTCACGTTTTCGACTTGTAAAGGTCATCCATGAATATCCTCAGCCCTAGAAGCTCGCTGGAATCATGACATGAAGGGGGCGGGGCGCCGGAGGGAAAAGAAAAGAAAGATGACCTACTGCACGAATGATTAGCTAGAGAAAAGTATCTACATATAGATAGATTAAATTGAAGGGAAGCACGCACGTAAGGGCTAGCCATCGAGCGAGCGAGGCTGCTCACTAATCTTTATATACACAAAGCCGCACCTAATTTCGTGTAGCCAGTCAACATTATCTCGCAGCAAGTAAGTATAGTATAAAACCATTCCGGCCCGTTAGCTCGTCGCGCCAAACGACTATATCCCCTACTACATACATACGTATACTAGTATATATATAAACAAAATGGCACACGTACCAAAAATCCTTGGACCGGAAGGTTGCTGTTGGGTGTTGGCCTCGTAAACGACACGCCATTAGGTATACCGACGCCAATGTAACCATGCATAACCATGTGCGCCAAACGGCCTACGTGCTCGCTGGTTCGTTACGCTACGGTCGTGTGTTTAGTTGGGCTGATTTTGGATGTCCAAAATCTGCACAGTGCAAGATTCTGCATTGTAGCATTTCGTTTGTATTTGTGAATTTTTGTCTAAACATTGACTAATTAGGCTTAAAAGATTCGTCTCGCAAAGTACAACTAAACTGTGCAATTAGTTTTTGATTTCATCTATATTTAGTACTCCATGCATGTGCCGGCATTTTGATGTGATGGAAAATCTTCTTTTTACATAGTAGAATTTAACGGAACAACGCCTACGTTCCCATGCAAGTCGTTGCGACGTCGAGCTTTCGGCGTGCGTGCGTGCATGCCCGATATATAAGGTGCGGTCCCTCTACGACGTGTCGACGACACACGCAGGCGGTTTCACCTCGGTCGGCGGGGCCCAGCTGGCTGCGCTGCGGTCGGTCCACCACCGACGCACCAGCCGCGCCACGCGGCATCGTCCTGCGCGGCGGCCGCGTCGAAGCAACGCGCGCGCTTTGGAGATGAACTAGAAATTTTTGCGCGCTTCGCGGCGCCCTACCAGCCAAACTATGAATCATCTGTCTAGAGAAGAAAGCGAGCAATGGCAGCCACCTAGAACCGGAAAAGGAGAAGTGGCCTCCAATCCAAGTGTGCCTCTTCTACTAATTCAAGTGCAATTTCAAGTTAGGCTTGGAGAACCACTTGAGGCAAAAGACACAGGGCGAAGATCCAATCAACAACACTGCAGAACCATGTCTTGGTTTAGCACTTAAGTCACTAATTGTATTTCTCTGTTGTTAAGTACAGACATACACTACATGAGTACATGTCAGTTTCAAACAAAAATTGCAAACATCTCCGGTAATGTATTCACCATCTCAGCTTTTCCTGAAGAGTCCTGATCATCGAAGTTGAAGTTGTCATACTGATGGGACCTTCGGAACACTGGGTTAGTGCCTGTGAGATACTGATGATCCTGATATTGCTGCACGAACACAAGAAACAAAATTATATCATGGTTAGAAATGAAACTACGAACCCCTAGCCCTAGGGCATTAGCCATTATAGCATTATATAAAATTGCAAACTGGTAATCATGGTTAGAAATGAAATTATGAATCCCTAAGGAAAAGCCTAATCTGTGCAAACTATTTTAATCTTGCAGTGACTATGAAATATTGATAAATCTATTTGATTTCCTCTGTAGTTGCCATCTTTCTTGGTTCAACACAATCTCCTTTGTGAAATGCTACAGTCCGACAGTAAAAAGGTATTGAATAAAAAAGGCAACCAATTTCTTTGCAATACAGTCTTTCATCAACAAGTAAAAGGATAGTTTTGGACATACCAAAAGGAATTGACCTATGCCTGCATATAAACTGCTTGCAGGACAATAAAGTTTTGAGTTGGGTGCATTTGATTATATAGAATTTTAAATTCAGGCCGTCAATACTAAATGACTTTCTATAAAGCATAAAGTCGTCTTTTAGCATTTTAACTGTAATCTATTTTGTGATGTTATTAGACATGTTATTTAAGAGTTTTTTTTTTCGGTCATAAACAGATGCATAGCTCTGAGCAGCTTTCCGTCGAACAGGTGGTGTGCAGCTGTGCTACAACACCTATATTCGTGAGTGGAGAACTGGAGATCCCGACATGGCAAGCTTAGCGTTGTCTCCGAAGAAAGAGAGGACAGATCTCGCGAGCGTCTCACCTCCACCAGAGCATGGAGGAGCTCGCCAATGACGACCATAGACAGCTGCACGGAGACAACAGGACTATGAACAAGCGATGAACTGACTGGTGAGAACATACCAATCGAGCTGTTGGGCATGGAGACGATGGTGCTTGAGTCAGTGTGTGGCAGGTGCAGAGCGCGCATCTCACCTCGCACCTGTGCTATGGAGCAGAGATGCACGAGGGAAGAAATTCAGTGGCTGGGCCACCAATTTTGTATCCAGACGTCCACTTGCCATGCCCAACGTCTGTGCCATCGTCACCTTCGGGAGGACACCAAGATCCACCGCCAGCCACCCTATCTAGCGACGACGAAGCCCGGGGATGCTCCGCATGGCTCGCTGTCGCAGGCGCAGCCTTCTCGCGAGGTTCACGCAGCAGGCGTGTCGGTCCGATTCCCATCGGGAGTAAACAGATTCTTGGTGGCGGCCACTTCCACCCCGTGCGGCCACGATGGAGCCCATGCTCCCTACAGGAGGCGAGTACAGAGAGTGTGGAGAGCACCGGCCGTGGCGGTGGCGGGCTAGGGGAGAGAGAGAAAGTAGAGAGCGGATTGAGGGGAGGCCGGAGGGCTAGGGTTGGCACTTGGGGTGAGAGCGCTGGGCAACAAAATTGCATGTGGGTGGTTTTAGAAAAAACGGCTTCGATCCCGAATTTTCTCTTCTTGACGTTAAAATAAAATTTAAATGAAGGGTCTATAAGTAAAAGAGTTGAGCGTGTTTACTGTACAATCCGATGGAATGGGATTGCGGGCTGATTTACCGAAATATAGAGGGCTTTTATGAAAAAACGCCAAGCCACGCGTCGGCACACCCTGTTTTGAGCAGGCCCGCGGAACGCGGAGGAAGCAGGAAATCGCGGTAGGTTTTAAGATCTCTGACGATCCATAGGCCCACCAGGCAGTCCCGAACGGCTGGTCGGGTGGGCCGGTGCCAGACTCCCCTCCCCTCCTCACTTGGCGATGGCTTGGGCCTTGGGCTAAGAACATATGCTGACTATTTAACCCACGGATATCAGAGCCAGCCGCAGCTGCAGCGGGGGGTGTAGTGGAGGGAAGGTCCGAAGGTCCATGTTTCGCCGGGCATTGGATCTGCTCCGGGCGTCGTCGAGCGTCGGGGAGCGGCGGATGTGTGGATCTGCTCCGGGCGTTGTCGAGCGCCGGATCTCGCGGCGGATCTCTGCTCCGGGGCGACGGGGAGCGGCGGATGTGTGCTGCAGGCGTCAGCGAGCGGCGGAGCGGGATGCTCGTCGCGGTCGTCGGCGAGTGGTGGCGGCGGGGCATCTCTTCAACGGCGGTGGATGGCGAGCGTCGCATCGGCTTCAGGCTTGTCGGCTTCCTGCGGGGAGGGAGCACGCCCTCGCCGTAAATCCCTTTTCGCGACCTTATCTGCCGTCATCTGCCATGGCCATCTTCCTCAACAACCAAGAGGCTTCAGCGTCTGAGCCCGACGAAGGTACTGTGTACTACTGTACATTGATATGTGTACTGTACATTGATATGTAACATACTTGTATGCTCATTCATCAATTGCAGGAGCAGTTGTCCCTCAGTTCGAGTGCGAGGAGCTCTTGGAGTTACATATCGAAGAAGACGACCTGCCAGACTTCGTTGACTGGGAAGTGGAAGGAGCAGTCAACATCCCCAGAGATCATACCACCAACACCCGTAAGGTCAGAACCCCACGCCTTAGGGAGGCGTAACCATTGTCACCCTAATTGGGTCCATAAAAATTTTTATTTTCCAATATTTTCTACCAAGTGAATCTACACCATAGCCCACAAGCACTGCAGCATGCCCGCCGTAATCCTTAAATTCTTCAGCAGTAGGTCAACGATCTGTTTCAATTAAGCCACCAGTGAATTTACCTGTACGAGGAAAATGGTCCACAATCACCACGACTGGTTGCTCTTGCCATCAGACCTCTCTGACCGTAAGAAGTCTGGGCCCAGCTAGTTATGATCGTATGCACCGGCTTCTCCTTTAACTTGCAAAAGTCATGACCTAAAACAGTGCGTAGTGGATACGCCTCATCGAGAGATAGCCCATGCCTCATCATATGAATGAAGGCATTCACCGAACGCCCACCTCGGCAGCCCCATCCTATTGAAGGAGGAGTGCACAAGATTGTGTGGGGTGAGCTGCTTAATCTCTCTGTACAAAGCGTTATTGACTGTGCTCGGAGGTTGCAGAAGAACGGAAAGGTTGTCACCGGATGGGGCTACCGGGGTGGACGTTCGGTGGATGCCTTCATTCATGTGATGAGGCATGGGCTACCTCTCGATGAGGCGTATCCACTACGCACTGTTTTAGGTCATAGCTTTTGCAAGTTAAAGGAGAAGCCGGTGCATGCGATCATAACTGGCTGGACCCAGGCTTCTTATGGTGAGAGAGGTTTGATGGCAAGGGTTGCGAAGCAACCAGTCGTGGTGATTGTGGACCATTTTTCTCATGCAGGTAAATTCACTGATTGCTTAATTAAAGCAGATCATTGGCCTGTCGCTGAAGAATTTAAGGATTACGGCGGACATGTTGTAGTGATTGTAGACTATAGTGTAGATTTACTTGGTAAAAAATATTGGAAAATAAAAAATTCTTATGGGCCTAATTGGGGTGATAATGGTTACGCCAACGCGCGGGGGTTCTGACCTTAGGGGTGTTGGTGGTATCACAAGGAATCGTGCAATCTACCCTATTATCTTTGAGATGTAGCTTTTCCTTATGATAATATTTATTTATGACTATTATCTTTGATATGTAGCTGGTCCTTGTGATAATATTTATTTTCTAAGTTAAGCGTGTGGTAGAATAGTAAGAGACTTTGGACCGATGTCTTTGAATGGAATCAATCTGGCATGTGAGATGTGATGCAGTATATCCTTTGTGCGGAGACGTGATGATTAGCACAAATGTTTGGTTTTAGATATCTACTAGAAAGACGTGCGGCGTTGCCGCGCTCTTCGGTGAAGGGGCCAGCTTGTATGTGCTAGCTCTGATCTGGTTATCCTATGCTGTCACTTTTCGGTAATATACTATGCATAACAGCTGCGTAACCTGAATAGAAAGCGAAATTTTTTGACAATTTCTGAGGAAATGATAGAACAATGCTGCTTGTGCAGTACAGAGGTTAGCAATGGTGTCACACACCTCTTTTTTTTTTTCCTTTGTTCACTTTTTATACTAGTGGCTGGTGCTTGCTAGTTTTGTTCATGGCTAAATAGATGCTCTAGCTGAGTGGTTTAAGAATAGAAGGGAGACGGATGATTTGCAACTTCTGGTAGTGATTTTTAGGGCTCAAATTTGATTATCTAGCCAAGTAAATTAAGAACAAAGGGGATGTCGATGGTTTAAAACAACTGAAATCTGGCTGACTTATAAACCCAATTAAATAGATCAAGAGTAGATTTGAATGGGGATTGTTTGCCTTCTGGTTTCCCACACTCCTCTCTCACCCACGGGAGCCTATGAAATCAGCAGTAGGCTTAAGGATGGTGGCCGACAATGCACTTGTCAATTCGAGTGCAGCAAAACTTGTGGTGGGTTAGCTGAACCAGTTAGTATGTGCATCTAGTAAATATGACATTGTTGGAAAAAGGACATTAGATCGATGATGGATGTCACTGACATCGAACTCATCGCTTGGCTCTTTCCCGGTCGCCATGATTTTTTCTCTATCTCCAATAATCTGTATATGAGAAACGAGTATACCAGAGAGAGTACTATGTAGAGGATACATTTGAATTAATTATATCATTCACAGAAAATATGAAAATATAAGATCTTTTGCGCGAAAAGGCATAGCCTTATCCCTTACCACATCCAGAGAATGTGTAACTAAAGTACAGGGGATAAGAGGACAAATATAAGATCATCTATATTAGCAATAATTGCTTAGATCTAGAGCAAAAATCTGGCTAGGCTTGATTATGTAGATGGCCTGATCGTCAGCTCTTGCCTGCAAAATCAAACATTCAGATAAACATACACAATAGGAGCAAAAATATATGATAGAACATACATTCTCATGGGCTGAAATACAAACTCCAATACTATAAGCCCCTGACGTAAACCTCACTACAGTACCCAAAAAACATTTTAGATGTATATGAACAAAGCCAAATATGTAAGAAAAATTATCGGAGATACAGAAATTTGGTCAGTGTTAGCTAGTGCTCCACCAAAGCAGCAACTCATTTGTAATTGGATCTTTCTGGACAACAGCAGACCACTGCGTCTAGGGCTCTAAACTTGTTTCAAATATAAAGATACAGCAACAATTGTGTTCAATATATTTTATATAATCAAGAAAAATACAACAGAAAAAGTAGATAATATTGTGCCACAAAAAGTTACATTTTGCTTTACCAGAGAACTCTTGTAGTTTTTTCCTGCAGTGAACTATTACAGTCCTATAGTACAAATAAAATCTAAAACATGCAAAAAAAAGGTTGATCTTGAGATTAGAACTGTGGAACAGTTACAATATGGTAGGCATATGCAGCTCAAAATACTCATTCAGAAATGACATTGAGATATTTTTTTGGCCTATTTTTGGAATGCTTTGATTCAGGAATAACAGTGAGGTTGATGTACCAGCAAGACTCTTGTACCACTTGAAATCTGATCTTGCTACAATATGGGTTGTTTGACAAATCTCAAATATTTTTCTCCATTTTAGAGAGCTAATGCACCGCGTAATGACAGTTCAAATATTCAGTGCGTCTCCTCTATACAAGATCATAAAGTGTCAGAGAAATTTCCATTACCATCTAAAAACAAGGAATCAATCAATGGGCAATAGCAATGGAGTTTTAATCATGACAAAAGATCAAGTGATTACCACATACTGTGAGAAGTTCTCGAAAAGGTTGTTTAATCACCAACCTGTTCCCTTCTTATGGAACTTGTAACAATGGATCAAATGTAGGAGCAGCAGAATGAAATATCTCTTCCACAACAATTAAGACTATGGATAAGCTCAGGATTAGGCTTCTAAGCTCGCACTGCACTTGTAGTTCTATCTGGTAAAATACATGCAAGATTCTGCAAGTGCAATAAAGAAACAGAGAGGCCGAGAGGGTCATGAAATTAGAATTAGGAGGGAGCACTCTGCAATGACCAAATTAGGATTTTACAAAAAATGCAGTTGAAACAATTAAGATCCAAGAATATACTTGAGGTGTGAAGCAAGCGGTAGCTCAGCATATACACAGTAAAGAAAAGTAACTTGAAAGCAACATGTACTTTGAAATTATAATAAGATTAATGTGATTAATGCATTGGACAGTCTGACAATTGATTGACAAGCAGTCGCACAATTCATAATAAAAATACAATTTTCAGTGAATAATAACACATTGATGTTAATGGAATTTACAAACTGACATATGCAAAGTATCATGCAATCAAAAAACAGATTTTATCGATGAGCCCCTTATCTGTGTATGATTGGCCTAAAAATTCATCATTTATTCCACCATTTTGATTTTCCGCTTCTCAA
Source organism: Saccharum hybrid cultivar R570 (assembly GCA_038087645.1). Taxonomy (NCBI): domain Eukaryota; kingdom Viridiplantae; phylum Streptophyta; class Magnoliopsida; order Poales; family Poaceae; genus Saccharum; species Saccharum hybrid cultivar. The sequence goes on from JAQSUU010000534.1 coordinate 44,543,590, forward strand.
ATCCATATCATGTAAATCAAGGAAGCTTATTGTCATATGCATGTTGGAATTGAAGTAACGGAAGTGATTGAGCTGGCAACTCTGATGCATTTCTTTCGTTCAGCTGTTTGTGTACCTGTGTTGTAGAGATGCTTGTTCAGAGGGATCGTCGTTGTCCACGACCGGCTGGGGAAGGTCTCAAGGTGCAACAAGAGGTAGTTGGCGTCAATGCTCTCCTTTTCCTCGTCGCTGTCCATATCTATCAGGTGAAGGGCCATAGGGGTGCATGCTTGCTATGACAGCGTGGCCAATCCCACAAATGGCATTTCGTCAAGCACGCAGCGTGCACGGCAGCTGCTAGCACTGGCACCATACCCGGTCATCCGCGAACTGACGTCGATAGGCGTTGTGCAAACCCAGCCACGGCCGTGCGCCAATGCAGGCTTGCTTCACAACACGACCCACGGGAGCCGAGCTACGGTGGCGGCAGCCACGGCTGCGTTGCGTATATTTCCTCGGCCCGCAGCCCGCAGCCCGCAGCTAGACAAAAGGCGCTGGGGCAGAAAGGTAGGGTGCGTTGCGGGCGCAGCGGCGTGGGAGGTAGAGCACCCAGAGGGTGGAGCGGTGAGCAAGGTCGCCGTGTCTTGCGCCGCCCTTTCGCCAGCATCCTTGTTCCTCGACGCAGGCAGAGCAGGGGACGGCTAGGGAAATCGTCGATTGCGGCCGGCGTGGTCGCTGGCAGCGGCGGGGAGACGGGACCGGTACCTGCGCCTGCCCGGATGGCTCAAGGGTGGCCAGAGCCGCCACGCCCGCGCAGGACCGGGCCGGGGTCGCTGGGGTTTTCGCTCGCGCCGGGATGGCCACGACCGGAGCGGGCGGTACCGCCGCCGCCTACGCTGGGATCGCCGGTGCCTCTAGGCCCCCCCACCAATGCCGGGATGGCCGGGAACGCCGCGCCGCTCGCCCCGTAGTCATGGCCGCGAGTGCAGCAGTCGTAGGCGGTCCACGGGCTCGCGAGCATTCGCGATGGCCCGAGTTTGCAGTAGAGACCCGCGAAGAAGCTGATCCGACGGTCGATTTCGCTTGCTTGCCAGATCGAACGGTTGATGGGTTAGCGGGTGACGTGACACTATCGGGTGCCCGCTTTTGGTGCAGGAAATCGTATTTTGGAGACTAGTGGCAAACGCGCGAGGGGTGTACTCTATTGAGATTGAATTCAGTTAAGTTACACATGGTACAAACACAGTTATCTGCATAGATAATATGGTTCGATCGATATATATCTACAACCTGGTAGGTAGAACACACAGAGCTTCCTTCATATAGTAGCGATGCTGGTGGTTTGAGGTCTGTAGTTGATGGTCTGGTCATATACAAAGTGCAGGCACAATAAATTGCTTATATTTACAGATCCATAAAGGGAAAGTACACATGTTTGTCGTCAACCTTGCATTGTTGATCAACCTTGTACTTTAGAAAATGTTGGTGGTCGACAAAAGCTTGGTTCATCATGCAAAAGATGGTATGAGGCTGGCATCCATACCAAATAGATCTGAAATATAGAATTGGGCAGAGCATATATTATAGGTGGAATTTCTGTTGTGTGTGTCCATCGGTATTCATAATTGAAAGTAAATTGACAAAAGCAGCATGTCCACCTTGTATCCCTGTCAAGCAGACAAGCCATATTGTATTTAATTTCGTGAGGAGTAACAAGACTACGAAGAATGAACTGTAAGGACGCCAAGAAGGAAATGAATGATGCATACCCAATCTGGGTGATGCCGCTGAATCAGGGTATATGGGCATATATATATGGTGCCGTCGTGTGCATGCTGGAAGGCACTGATCTTCTGGTTTGGACGACGATTAGCAGACTTTTTGTTGCTGCCTTTGGCTCATTTGCATTTTGTACATACTTCTTTCATCGTTAGCCGTTAGGTCCAGCTGCAGATGCAGTGTTTATGTGCTATAGAATATTACAATTCCATATAGCAGATTCTATATATATATTTGCAATTTACAGCCAAACCGAACATTACAGCATGTTGGTTTGGCTTGACGATTAACTCCATACATGCAGAGATTGGCTCATGGGAGGCAATAAACGGGACGGGTTAGTGACGGATGACCGTTCGTCTTATTCAAAATTTTTGTACAAATATTATTTATTTTATTATGACTTATTTTATCATTAGAGATACTTTAATAATGATTTAATTATTTTATTATCCGTAAATTTTTTTTGAATAAAACGAACGGTCAAACAAAAAATTCAAAAGTAAAAAATGACACTCAACAGGACGGAGGGAGTACTTGCCATGCTAACCAAACGCTGTGCTCACTGTTCAGGATCGGATAGGATATGATTCGGGACCCCATCTCGCAAACCTAGTAGTACCCTGATACACGAACAATGTTGTCCCCGTACCATCATCTGAAAAGACACTTGAGATTATCAGCCAAATCAGCCAACCAGCCAGCAGTACTTTCAACTATCCAGATCAGTCCAAGCAAACAGGCTGATTATTGTTGAGAAAAGAAATCAATCATGCCATGGAGTTCGATGTTCGATTACTGTACAATTTACACTAATGGGATAGTATATGAAAAGCCCCCAGCCATGTACTTACAGAATGGTTAGTATCGTGCCCCGGTGTACTTTAGCCAAGAAAAACAAAAACAAAGCCTTTAAGTCGTTGACAAATTTTTTTTTTCTATCGTGTATCATAGGAGCAAGCTGAAGATGTTTCTGAAGCCTTCACGTGTATGCAACCAGAGAGAAATCACCGAGCACCCATGAAGAAATAGCCCAAACAACTGTGGTTGACTGGTCGTCCAACAGGTATGCACAAATATAAAGAAACTCATCTGCATCCTCAAAACGAATCACAAGGGAAGAAAGAGATCGCGTATAACGGATAGAGGGGGTTGTTATGCCCAAAGGCCCAGCCCTAGGCCTGAAGGGATCCTATCAAATTTCTTACTCTGTTTGCAACACTTGGACGAACTTTGGCGATGGGATTTTGGGTTGGCATTTGAATTGGTGGAACCATGGTCAGTGCCATTCACATGTGGTGGAACGCTCTCGCCATTCTGTGCGACTGGGCTTCTCATTTGAATCGGTCCCATTTCCTCATCAGATTGCAATGTCTGTACAGTGTTCTCAATATCCTCATGGTACCCCTTCAGCAAGAACTCAGAACAGTTCTTGCGCACCCCATGGTCATATGGATTTCTGAATCTGCCACTTGGTCCCCTGAGGTAACTGTACCTCATGGCATTTGCCATCTCATTTGTTGTAATGTTCCTGGATATCTGCAAGGTAGGAAAAGCAAGAAATTACCATATGGTGGGAAAAAGTGGGTTAAAGATACAGGAAAGAAAAGAAAGTTAAGAGTCTATAGTGCCTGATATCAGATGCAGTGGATCTCCACAAACAGACAGAAGCTCAATAAGGTGATAATTTTTAGTACAACTGAACAGATAACCAAGACAAAGAATCATGCATGTGCAGAAATAATCTACAAAAATAAACATTTATGTATAAATATGGGCTGAGCCACAGAGGCATCAACAGAATCAGGTTGTGCCAAATATTTGATTAGAATTTAGAGGTATCATTAGCACTTGGCACCAAAGGGATACTGAATCCGTATTTTGCTATAGAGATGGGTAAGAAGAATGCTGATGCCATTTAGTTTTTCATCAAAGAATATGTCCTAGTAACTAGATCCATACTGTTCTGGTGCATAATAGATGCGTTGTCAGATGTAATCTGCCTAACTAGTCAGTTCATTGGAGATGGTAGGAGATGAATCGTTCCTCAGTGGGAACTCTAGCATATTTCACCAATCAAAAGTAAAAAAAAGGTCAATATCAAGTTGGTACATACCTGTGATGCTTGAATTACTGTTAGAGTTATAACACCAAAGAAAAGGAGGAGGTCCATTATGACAAAAGATACCACCCAGGAATGGTTTATAGCTGTATAGCCAAGCCATCCACCAAATGATGCTGGAGAAGCTGGGTCTCCTACGCTTCCTGCAACAAGAAAAATAATAAATGAAGTTTTCTCAATGCAATCAAAGTCTTGGTATAACAGAAAAATGTAAACATACTTATGATGGCCACTACACCAGTAATAATCATCGCAGAAACTTCTAGGATAAGGAACATAAAGAATTCCCATTTGTTCCTCTGCAATTTCAAACCATTGTAGCTTAGACTGAAGAAATTCACAATTTTTCATTGGCATTCAAAATGTGGAAACAAAAGAGAACGATGCTATTCATCGACTAGAGGCAGAATGATTTTTCTTGCTCTTCAGCTCCTACTTTGGGTCTATAGGTGTAGTTTTTAGAATGAATCCGTATTTAGCTTTTTAACCCTGTATCATTAATATATCAACTGCAAATAAGATGTCCAACATATAAAAGAAAATAGTACCTTTCCAATGCAATTTGATACCCAAGGGCAGTGATGATCGAATTGCTCAACACAGCGGTCACATGTAGAGCAGTGTTTTGAACGTACAGGCCTGACAATCTATTAATACTAGGCAAATCAGCCGCTTCAAAAAAAATGTCAATTCAAGGGGAAACTCCACACAGATTACTTAATAAAGAAAAACTTACTTTGCATGTTATACATAGTTGAGACCAATTACCATCAAGGACTTCAGGATTGTCCAAACCCATCTTCAACAAAGGTTCCTAGAGGAGCAAAAACAAAAGACCATTACACATTTTGGTCTATGATATTATTTCATTTTTCTGTAAGTGGCAGTTTAAAATGAAACAGGAGACAAAGAAATAAACAGGAAGTCATAGTAGGTTTCTAGATCTTTCAAGCTTACATCATCTCTTTGATTTTTGTGAGTCTCTTATATTCTTGCTGATGTAACCAGGATCTTTCCTGCACAAAAACAGTATGGTCACTCCAGAAAAAAAAAATGATCAAAATGCATAGCTAAGAAGTGAAAGAAGCAGGGTGTTGGGTGTCGAATATACAGATTTGGAAGGAAAATAGACGGAATTGAACAAACTGAAATTTAAGTAACAGACCTTTTATAGACACACAATAAAAAAATGAGAAGCATTAAATAAATTGGCATTACCTCAAAGCCCTGAGAGGCTGAGACTTCACCAAAATAGCATGGCATTCTAGTAAATGAGGCTAAGCTAGAATACAAAATGATAGCTTCTAGCAATAAATAAATATGAAAAAAAAATCAACCTCTACTTTTACAAATTGCATGTGGTTCAACATGAGATTAGTCTACACAATACATAAGAATAATGCACAAGAGTTCCAGTTTCTTATCAAAGCTTTTATTATAGGCAAATCTGCAAAGCCTTTCTTTATTTCTCTGCTTCTCTTTTTTTTTTCTTTTGTTGCTTGTATCATAATAAGATGTCTACCTGCTGCATCTATAAAACATAACCAGTCCGGCAGTTGCGAGGAGAACTCCCAACCATGAAAATAACCCAAGAAATACAGTCATCTTTGTGTTATAGTCTCCTGCATGGTAGGAATAGACTAAGTGCCACACTATGGAAGATTAAATCGTCTGAACCCTGAAATACATCACAATAGTATAATACCTAAGATAATTGAATGTATATATACAAAAATTAAGGCTATAATGATACACCAAAGAAGAGGAGCAAGCCCGATTTTTAATAGTTTCCCAAAATAACCATTCCCGACACATCCTCTTTCATGTACTCTCCTAGCATTCCCCTGCATTAAACAGAGCAGATGATCAAGTCCGTCCTTAAGTTTCCCTACTGCACTATAAGACATTTTGTATTGAGGTCAATAATGGCCACTGTAACTCCCTAATCAAGATAGACCGGATCAGAGGTCAATAATGGCCACTATAACTCCCTAATCAAGATAGTCCAGATCAGAAGACATGCAAAAAAGGGTATTAAAAATTAAAGAAATTTAATAACAAACCACAAAAGCTGCAGATGAGTACTTTCAGCGCTAATGGATTTTAGAAGAAACTGTTTCCTCTTTTGTTGCTTCCATGTCAATGACAGTACTTTTTTCTTACTTTTTTACTCTGAAAAAAAAACATATTTTATGTAAAGATAGTAATGCCATCTAATCACCTTTACCATGCTAAATGTACTAATTGTGAAAAATATTTTCTTATACGTGAGTTAAAGTATCAAGGAAGAACACATGCAAAATCTGCTGCAGTGCAAATAAAAATAATAGGCAGCAGTATGCTTCATGCTATTTAGATTAACAAGGCTTTAAAGATACAAAGCACTACTAGGCTCTCCCCAACACCAAAACTTTATAGTTGGACTCCAGAATCCAGATATGCTAAAAATTTACTCAAAGTACATATTAATAAAAAAAATGTAAATAATACTTACTAGGAAAAATGCAACTTGCCGATGATTCTTATCAGCAGCAAGTTGAGCTGGAGTCAAGCCAGTATTGTCTTGAACCGTAAGATCCTCCTTTTTGCCTGCTTGAACAAGCACAGTGCAGGACTCCAAATTCCCCCGAATAGCAGCCCAATGTAAAGGAGTACAACCTAAGGAAGCACTTACAATGGAAATGAACAACAAGCTGGTGGGAGGAAAGGCTCTATTGATTGGAGAGATTGTCATTAAAGATAGGAAGGGTTTTGAAATAATTCAATGCATACCTTCTTTATCTTGCTGCGCCCTATAAGCACCTAAAAACAAGAGGAGACGTATGGTATCTGCAAATCCCTTATATGCAGCCCTACAAGTGGCACAAATATATATATAGATACGTGAGCAGGAGCTTAGACAATATGTTAAGAAGAGCACAAATACATTATACCACCAGGTTCATATTAAATGTACAGCACGAACCAGTGAAGAGGGCTTCTTCCATCGTTATCAGGGACATCATGATCAGCATTCCATTTTGTAACAATGTGACAAAGAAATGCTGTCTGGCCATACTGTGCGGCAACATGTGTGGTCTGTGATATAACAGTAGATTGATTAAGGAACCATAAGAAAAACTCCAGCCACAGGCTACTTATACAGACTTCACTGAAGCTTTTATTTCATCTACTACAAATAGGCTACTCCCTCCGTTTTTATTTCTAGAGCACATAATATGTTATCAATTAGTACAAAACCAATGCCTATGTCTTAATAAAATACATGTCAAATAAGAATCTATTTATGCGTGAGCAATTGAATGCCAAACTTTACAGTGTATGACCTTTTTGACTAATAATATACCATAAACTTTGGAACGGAGACAGTAGTATAGTATATTAAGGAGTGAACCTAAAGTAGTGGGGGCACAAGGATTAGAGGTAAATGTTTAGACAAAAGTGCAATGCATAAGTAAGGTAAAACAGTCATCTTCTCCCAAAATTGCCCTTGTACTAATTATGGTGACATGAATTTTGCCACTCTTCACTTAATAACTCATTGGATACTTGATAACATGCTTGGTGCTATTGCAAGAATGGCAGAATTTGCAGAACAGAACAAAAATCCATTGTATATATACATCTTGGATCCAAACCATTGTTACAGCCAGAAAGAAGTTATAATGCCTGGAGTGGTAATGGTGCATTTCTTAATCTGTGTGCAACTAAATAAACTCCATCTGTTTTTGTATCAGAGGAAGTGAGCAATCAGGGGAAATTATGAAAATATACTAGACAAATAAAAGATACAATGATAACGGGAAGTGCCACAGGTGCAATAGAAAATCAAACCACAAACCTGGTATCCATATAAATCAGCGGCATCCACCTTAGCTCCTTCTTTCAAAAGTAATTCTGCAACTTGAACATGACCACACACAGCACTCCAGTGAAGTGCTGTTTGGCCTGTGTGGTCTATAGCATTTATATTGGCACCATGCTGTCCAAATTAAAAACTAAGAATCATCGTCCACCAAAACCAACCCAAAAGGAAGGGAAACAAAAAGGCAATGCTGTAATGAAGTAAAAACATATGATTAAGAAGGACAACTACACCTAGCATTTCTAATAATTATGACAGGCCTGTTTAACATCCTAAAGATGACCACTATTTCAACCCAACCAAGCATCCAGGTTCAATTTGAGAATGTCTTATGTCAGCTATGAAGACAGAAAATGCCATTTGTTTGGAGATAAGATTGAAGGCTCAGCTTTAAACAATACTCAAGGATTTTTTTTTATTATTTTTTGACGTGAGGGAACACCCCATTTCCATTCCAAGAAACAGAAATACCAGTTGTTACCGCATTCCTAAGATGGGACAGCAACAGAGGATAAAAGGGCTACAGACTTACGAACTGATCTAAGCCAAAGTCCCTGATTCTGACAGAAGAGCCAAACAGAGTTTAACAGAGTTTAGACAGGAGTTATTACAGAACCAAAAGAAAGCCTGATCGAATCAGACTAGCACCCAGTTTTTGACTGACATCCCGGCATCAGCTAGCATTACAGACACCGAGCTTCAAACATTCTCCCACATCTTCTTCCAGCTTCTTCTTCCTCTATTGAGGCAGATATGCAGGAGAAATCTCATTTTGCCTTCAAACAATACTCAAGGATATGCAGGAGAAAGCTCATTTTGCCTTCAAATCTAGCGAAACCAAAACCCAAGCTCTTCCATCAGTCTTATATTGAGGCGGACATTGTATACACCATCCAACATCTCCCGAGCTACAGCAAAGCAACAAGCATAAAACTTGCACTCAGTTACAGAAATGGTTCCGCCCACCTTACCCACCAGGTCAACAACCATAATGCCCACAGGCAGGCTCGAATCTCGAACAGACTAAGGATGAAAACTCCCAATGACAACAACTCAGGAAAGCCATGGCTATAAGCTCGAGCGCATCGGCGCAATTCTCATCCGAGCACGAGGCTGTAGGGGCCACAAAATACAGTTAAGATATTCAAACGCATCGCGCATTCCTCACGCAAAATCATCACTAGTCACTACCAACAAGTGATCGCCATTATGAACAGAGCAGATAAGCCCAACAGACTACCGGCGTCGGGCATCGAGGAGAGGGGATGGGGAACCGACATCGAGAATGTACTGGGCGGCGGCGACGCGGTTGTTGAGCGCGGCCCACTGCAGCGCGTGGTACCCGAGCGCGTCGGGCACCGTGACGGAGCGGCCCTCCCGCTCGACGAGGCGGTGCAGCTTCTCGAGGTCCCCGTACGCCGCGCCCGTGTACACGTCGTCCTCGAGCGCCTCCTCCTCCCCCCTCCTGCCCCGCCCCCTCTGCGACGGCTGGTCCCGCTCCGCCGGTGGTGGCGGCGGGGGCGGCGTCCTCGATCGCCTCGATCTCCGACGACGCCATGGGCCCGGGGGATCGGGCGGCCTCGCGCCCTTGCGGGATGGGTCAGGACGGAGGTGGCGAGCGACCTGCACCTGCTCGACGCGGTGCCGCTGGGCCTGATTGGTTGGGCTTCCGATTCTTGCCCGGCCAAAATCATGGCATGCCAGATTTGGTAGTCATTAATTGGCTCATTGCTAAAAAAAAATTGGCATATAAATATTTATGACTAAAGTTTTGACAAGTCTTTAGAAAGTTTTTAAACTACACAAAAAAGAATTTTAGCAAGCCTTGATTTTGGCAATCAACCAAATACATACATGCATGTCTTGCCCTAACTTTGGCAACCTTGATTTTGGCAAGCCTAAGTTTTAGCTTGTCATAGTTTTGGTTGGCAAAAATTGATCTTCGACCAATCGGGCCCGCTATGACTCGGTTTTCTTTTTCTTTTCTTTTCTTTTTTGTCTTTTTGTTTTTTTGTTTTGATTTTGTTTTGAATGTTTTCGGCCGGACGGTGGACATTTTAGATCATGATGAGTTTGTCAATAGCTCTAACAGTCGCAAGCATTCATTTTATTTAGTGGCTTAAAATTTTTGAAATACATTTCCTTCCGATGAAAGTTTAGGCAATACAGATAATTTAACTGTACTTCCGATTTCATACACTTGGGAGCAGATGTGCGTGAGCCATGAACTACAATATCCACATCTGATGTTATTTGTAGAGGTTAATCGAATGACATCTCGGCGTAGACTTGGTAAAACGACCAATGACCGTATGCCATGGTCATGAACTTTAGGAAAGATGGCAGGGTGAGAGATCAGTGACGGAGCCAGGAAAAAATTATAGGTGGGGTGGGATTTCAACGAGTAAATGAACTGGAAACGCATCATACTCTCAACGCATCGTATTCACATACTATAATCACATAAATCATAGCAAAAATGCTACAATCACACATGACGATGAAAAATAGAGTAGAAACACAAGATGTTACCTCAAATTTGGAGAATAAACTAGTTTTTCATTAGATGATGTTGATCCATACATTACAAATTACAAATAATGAAATAACCAAGAATGGATTAACCTGTAGATTGAATCATTATCAATTAGCATCTGAGCGAGTAACAATAAAATAATGGCAGCCCTCAATCAATAATGGACATTATGAGAAAATACTTATTAGTGCTAAAGGACTAAGAACTTCGATGGCATCGAGGGCTCTTTAGCAAGCTCACTCTTCGGGTTTTCATACATTGAAACCTCTTCTTAACTTTATCAATACCAAGTTCCTTGAATATCCCTTTCTCAATGTAGCACACTAACAAGTTATTGAGCCATTCATCACCCATCTTATTCCGCAAATCTATCTTGATGAAGTGCATAGCTGAGAAGGCTCTTTCAACAGAAGATGTTGCCACAGGTAGGATCAATGCTAACTCAATGATGCGATAGACCAATTGAAAAAGGATATGTTTGTTTTTTGCAATAAATGTTGCAGCCAAGCTTCCAAGGTCATGACAAGATTTGAAATTATCAACTCTACTCACATGAACAAGGAATGTCTCAAGTTCGTCCCTTATATTATCACGATCACGAGTAGAGAAATCTTGATCATAGATCTTAGTTATCCGAGCAATCTTTTCAACATCAAACCTAGCAAAGTTCTCTCTTGGATCAAGACAAACAAATGAAACAAGCAACTCAGATGATACCTTATTGAAGCGATGATCCATCTCTATGATTATAGCATCAAGTGCAGCAAGGAAAGTGTTGATGCAAAAGTGGATCTGCAAACACAAAGGGCTAATACCCAATCCGATATCCAAAGCGTGCCAGTCGATTTGACCTGTTAATCGACAAGGATGATAACTTGAGTACTTTGGTCCCACTGGGCGTGCCAAAAGATGTGTTGATGCAAAAGTGGATCTGCAAACACAAAGGGCTAATACACAATCCGATATCCAAAGCGTGCCAGTCGATTTGACCTGTTAATCGACAAGGATGATAACTCGAGTACTTTGGTCCTGACAACAGCGATACGCCCAGAAGCCACGGCCAAGAGGTACTCACACGGAACTCGAGGATCGTCGAAGGTCGCACTGAAGCGATGCAGCTCGTCGAATCGATGAGAACTCATAAAAAGAAAAATATGTAAATTGACGAAGTCGCCGAAAAGTAAGTACATGCAAATAGGAGTAAAATTAGTTTGATATTGATTGATATATTTTACATTGTCCCTCAGTCTATATTTATACCCTGATCTGAAGAAACATAACCAGACACGACTAGAACACCGAGTCCATATCTAAGGAAAAACGTGACTCTTACATGAATCATACTCTAACAAATATAGAAAAGGAAAACAACACCTATCTACTTCCTTGTCCGCCTTAATTACAATGAAATTTTCATCGGCCTCCTCTCCATCGGCATGCTTTCCGTCATCACAAGCTTCATCGGCAGTAGTCTTTAGATCTTCCTTCATCGGCATCGGCAATAACATCTCCGATCTTGTCAGCAACGCCTCTGAGTCTAAGTCAAACGACAACCTTTCCATCGGTCACCACCATTCATCGGCAACAATCCTCACAGGCTGATCTTCATCGGCACCCTTCTATCAGCGTAATACAATAACTTTCCTTCTGCCGATTAGCCCACTCTGATCATTTTGACACGTGCCAAAAACGGTGTCAACACATGCCCCCAATTTCGGAGTATAAAATCATTAATGTTCCGAAATTTACTCCAGACAACGATTGCCTTCACCCAATTATCTAGCTCATCCTCCAAGCATGACATAATCTGTTACCAAATCCAATCGAATCCAGTCCTGATTCACGCGTCTCAGTAAATATCGCACAATCTTCAATCACTCTTGTTCCAATTATGGTTAAGATACAAAAGTAATAGTCCATCGGCAAGAACCTAACATAGTACTGCTGCCGATCTCAGAATTAGAATATCCTGTACACCGAGATTTCTTTTGAGTCATGATTGCTTGCCATCAAACCACCTGCACAATCCCTTGATTATCATGCGAACAGTTACCATATCTATCTGAACCACCTCAACCTACACGCGCGCGGCAGAGAGATAAGTCCAGAATGCCCCTATTCCAATCGGCCTATAAATACCTCTCCCAAATGCTCGTCTTCTACCCTTAGACTCCAACCTTCAACATCTTCTCTCTCCGGCGGCGACCCTGACGAGCAACCGTGCGAACCCAACCAGCAACAAACGGGTACATCGGCAAGTGTCCCAGATGTCCAATCTTCACAACCAACAATTGCCGATGCCCCCCAGCCAACCGTTGCTGAGGCCCAAACAAAGCGCAAAGCTTCAACAGACACCGAAGCATAGCCAAAACGGCAGAAGTCCGTACCGATCCCAACACCTTATCTAGCACCTCCGAGCCAACCAGAACCGGCCGATGCACCTGAGCGAGCAGTCGATCCATCTGCACAGGATACGTCATCGGCCGTTGCATCCCAAGGACTAATTACTGATGAGACCACAGAGGAATTGCCATCAGTCTTAGCACCAATTAATCCTGCAGCTGAAGACATTCCATTGGCAGGCACAACCGATCCTTCACATGGCACACTCCAGACTGCTTCCTCCAGTCAAAGACAAAAAATTACCTTGAAGCAAGTAAGTCGACTGATTTAGCCGATTTATAATATTCACACTTATCCTCGATTAACCCATTTTCTTCTTTCAGGAACAAGACTCCCCAGACAGTTTATTCTCCTTTGTCATCGACGTTTCTGACGATGAGGGGGAGGAGGCAAGCTCTACACTCGCACTGGGGACAGCATCAGCAGAAGTCAAGTCTAAGCTGGAGGCTCTACTAAACTTGCTACAGCAAGACACCGCCCAGTTGGTAGATGATTCGAACCCTGCAAAAGCAATTTTCAAAACAATCCGTAGCCAAGTCCCTGCCAATATCGAACAGGCACTCTTCCCAGCAGCCCACTTAGAAAGCCGACAACTCTAATATCAGAGGGCTGCTCAACGCATTGCCGATAGAGCTGCTCAGGCTCAGCTTAAAGAAGAGATGCTACAATTGAAGCAGACCGCCGATGAGAAGCACAAGAACATCGGCAGTTTGAAGACCTCAGGTGCTGAACTTAAGCAGAAAATCTCGGACTTATCGGCAAAGAGAATGGCCCTACTAGCTAAACTGAAGGATGTCGAGGCAGCTCTAACTCATGCCAAGCAGGAAGAAAGCCAGTTACCCGATGCTATCAAGGCTCTCCAGCAAGAAAGAGATATCCATACTCGCAAAGCCCTGGCGGTGAAGAAAAAACTTAAGCCAATGGAGGGTGCCGCCGATGAAGATATCAAAGAGATAGAGGAAGCCGATCAGATTCGCCTGCGTGCGATGTCGGCCATACAGTCTTTATTAAATTTGTAAATCCTATTTATCGCATCGGTGCTTTAGGAAACACTGATACCCTTGTCTGATTTTGGCCGATAGGACTGTTATCGGCACTTATGCTTTTATGCATCCATCCAGATACTAGGGTAATATTTCTTTAAATATTTTCCGTTTAATGCTCTGAGAAACACAACCCCTTTGAGGGTTTCTAGAATGTATGCGTTGTCAGGAAGAGATTGATTTATCCGATAAGGACCTTCCCAATTAGGAGACCACTTGCCAAACTTTGAACTTTTAGTCCCAATCGGTAAAATCAATTTCCAAACCAGATCTCCATCGGCAAACTCCTTTACCTTCACCTTCTTGTCATACCATCTGGCTACCCTTTTTTTATTTTTTTCGATGCTAACTAAAGCCCTCAACCGATGACCTACCACGTCTTCTAACTCGTCTTTCATAAGAGTATCATAGTCATCGGCTGTCAGTTGATCTTGAGAAATTATCCGCCTAGAGCCAGTTTTAATTTCCCAAGGCAATACTGCATCATGTCCGTATACTAACTGATAAGGTGTTACTTTGATTGCACCATGACATGCCATTCGATATGACCACAGGGCCTCATTCAATACTGTATTCCACCGCTTAGGATTTTCTTTAATTTTGCGCTTAATGAGTTTGATAATTCCTTTGTTAGAAGCCTCAGCCTGACCATTAGCTTGAGCATAATAGGGAGAAGAATTCAAAACTTTAATCCCCATACCAATATCAAACTCATCAAATTCTCCCGATGTAAACATAGTACTCTGATCGGTAGTGATAGTTTGAGGAATACCAAATCGGTAAACAATATGCTCTTTCACAAAATCGATCATACTAGCCGATGTTACCCGTTTCAAAGGAATTGCTTCAACCCATTTTGTGAAATAATCGGTAGCAACAAGTATAAATTTATGTCCTTTGCTCGATGGTGGATAAATCTGACCGATGAGATAGATAGCCCATCCCCGGAACAGCCAAGGTTTAATTATAGGATTCATGGCCAATGCAGGCGCTCTTTGAATATTGTCGAACTTGACACCCCTGACATCCTTTAAAATATTTAAAGCAATCTTCAAGAATAGTCGACCAATAGTATCCATTCCTTCTGATCATCCATTTCATCTTGAAAGCTGATTGATGTGCCCCACACACTCCTTCATGAATTTCATCCATCAAGCTTTTTGATTCATCACCGCTAAGACATCTGAGTAAAACTCCATCTATAGTCCGATAATATAATTCATCATCGAGGAGCACATACTTAGTGGCTTGAAATCTTATACGTCTTTCAACCTTCTTAGATGGATCCCTTAAGTAATCGACAATCTCCGTTCTCCAGTCATTGGTATCAACTGCCAATGTTAGCACCTCCTGGATAGGCTGATACCCTGAAGCATGCTGAGCTAGCCGATTAGCTTCTTCATTATGCAATCGAGGAATATGTTCAAGACAAAAAAAATTTAAACTCTTTCAACAATTGCAAACATCTCTCATGATATGAGATCAAAACTTCGCTTCGGCATTCATAAATCCCAGCTAATTGATTTATAACCAGCATAGAGTCACCGAAGATCTCAACAGCATCGGCACGTATCTCCTTAAGTAATTCCAACCCTTTTATCAAAGCTTGATACTCAGCCTGATTGTTTGTCGATGTAGCAACAATCGGCAATGAAAACTCATACTTCCTTCCTTGAGGTGAAATCAACACAATGCTGATACCTACTCCTTCACCACATGTAGACCCATCGAAGAAAAGTGTTCAAGGAGCAACTTTCAGAGAGTCTACTGTGTTGCAGTGCTGAGTGACAAAATCAGCCATAACCTGCCCTTTAACTGCCTTAGCCGATTCGTAACGTAGGTCAAATTCTGACAACGCTAAAATCCACTTGCCGATTCTACCACTCAATATTGGCATCGACAGCATGTATTTGACCACGTCATCCTTGCATATGACAGTACATTCGGCCGATAGCAAATAATGCCTAAATTTAATACAAGAAAAGTATAAACATAGACATAGTTTTTCAATGGCCGAATACCTTGTCTCAGCATCCACCAATCTTCTGCTCAAATAACAAATAACACGTTCTTTCCCTTCAAATTCTTGAATAAGAGCTGAACCGATAACAGTATCATCAGTTGACAAATACAACCTGAAGGGTTTCCCATGTTGGGGTGGAACTAGCACTGGAGGATTTGTCAAGTACTTCTTAATTTCATCTAGGGCCAACTGCTGCTTAGCTCCCCATACAAATTCCTGATCAGCCTTCAATTTAAGCAACGGACTGAAAGCCTTAATCTTGCCTGATAGATCAGATATGAACCTTCTATTCAGGTCAACATCCTAATAAATGTGCGTTTGGTGTTCTGTCGATGGAGCATTGACCGATCTTGCACGCTGATGCAACCCTAATATACTTCCTGACATTAAGGCCAAAATAACTAAATTGATTGAGGCAAAGTTTATTCGGCAGTGTCGATATACGGAGTGGATTTCTAATGTGGTTCCTGTTTATAAGAAAAACGGGAAACTTCGTGTTTGTATTGATTTTAGGAACCTCAACAAAGCTACACCGATGGATGGCTATCCAATGCCTATTGCTGATTTGTTGATTGATGCTACAGCCGAACATCGGATTATCAGCTTCATGGATGGTAATGCAGGTTACAATCAAATATTTATGGCTGAAGAAGATATTTCCAAGACTGCTTTCAGATGTCCAGGTCATGTGGGGTTGTTTGAGTGGATAGTCATGACCTTCGGTTTGAAAAATGCCGGTGCTACTTATCAGAGAGCTATGAATTTTATTTTTCATGAGTACATCGGCACATTAGTGGAAATCTACATTGATGATGTGGTGGTTAAGTCTGGGGATATCACAAAACATCTAGCCGATCTACGAAAGATACTGGAGTGCACGAGGAAGCATGGATTGAAGATGAATCCTAATAAATATGCATTTGGTGTATCGGCAGGTCAATTCTTGGGTTTTATGGTGCATCAAAGAGGTATTGAAATCAGTAGGAAGTCTATTGATGCAATTAACAAGGTAATTGCTCCTGCCGATAAAACTGAATTGCAATCTTTGATCGGCAAGATTAATTTCATTAGAAGGTTTATATCTGATCTATCGGGCAAGATCAAGGCTTTCATTCCGTTGCTTAAATTGAAGGCCGATCAGGAATTTGTATGGGGAGCTGAGCAGCAGTTGGTCCTAGATGAAATTAAGAAGTACTTGACAAATCCTCCAGTGCTAGTTCCACCCCAACACAGGAAACCCGTCAGGTTGTATTTGTCAACTGATGATACTGTTATCGGTTCAGCTCTTATTCAAGAATTTAAAGGGAAAGAACGTGTTATTTGTTATTTGAGCAGAAGATTGGTGGATGCTGAGGCGAGGTATTCGGCCATCGAAAAACTATGTCTATGTTTATACTTTTCTTGTATTAAATTGAGGCATTATTTGCTATCGACCGAATGCACTGTCATATGCAAGGATGACGTGGTCAAATACATGCTGTCAATGCCGATATTGAGTGGTAGAATCGGCAAGTGGATTTTAGCGTTGTCAGAATTTGACCTACGTTACGAATCGGCTAAGGCAGTTAAAGGGCAGGTTATAGCCGATTTTGTCACTCAGCACTGCAACACAGTAGACTCTCTGGAAGTTGCTCCTTGGACACTTTTCTTCGATGGGTCTACATGTGGTGAAGGAACAGGTATCGGCATTGTGTTGATTTCAACTCAAGGAAGGAAGTATGAGTTTTCATTGCCGATTGTTGCTACATCGATAAACAATCAGGCTGAGTATCAAGCTTTGATAAAAGGGTTGGAATTACTTAGGGAGATACGTGCCGATGCTGTCGAGATCTTCGGTGACTCTATGCTAGTTATAAATCAATTAGCTGGGATTTATGAATGCCGAAGCGAAGTTTTGATCTCATATCATGAGAGATGTTTGCAATTGTTGAAAGAGTTTAAAGATTTTCGTCTTGAACATATTCCTCGATTGCACAATGAAGAAGCTAATCAGCTAGCTCAGCATGCTTCAGGGTATCAGCCTATCTAGGAGGTGCTAACATCGACAGTTGATACCGATGACTAGAGAACGGAGATTATCGATTACTTAAGGGATCCATCTAAGAAGGTTAAAAGACGTATAAGATTTCAAGCCACTAAGTATGTGCTCCTCGATGATGAATTATATTATCGGACTATAGATGGAGTTTTACTCAGATGTCTTAGCGGTGATGAATCAAAAAGCTTGATGGGTGAAATTCATGAAGGAGTGTGTGGGGCACATCAATCGGCTTTCAAGATGAAATGGATGATCAGAAGGAATGGATACTATTGGCCGACTATTCTTGAAGATTGCTTTAAATATTTTAAAGGATGTCAGGGGTGTCAGAAGTTCGGCAATATTCAAAGAGCGCCTGCATCGGCCATGAATCCTATAATTAAACCTTGGCCGCTCCGGGAATGGGCTATCGATCTCATCGGTCAGATTTATCCACCATCGAGCAAAGGACATAAATTTATACTTGTTGCTACCGATTATTTCACAAAATGGGTTGAAGCAATTCCTTTGAAAAAGGTAGCATCGGCTAGTATGATCGATTTTGTGAAAGAGCATATTGTTTACCGATTTGGTATTCCTCAAACTATCACTACCGATCAGGGTACTATGTTTACATCGGGAGAATTTGATGAGTTTGCTATTGGTATGGGGATTAAAGTTTTGAATTGTTCTCCCTATTATGCTCAAGCTAATGGTCAGACTGAGGCTTCTAACAAAGGAATTATCAAACTCATTAAGCGCAAAATTAAAGAAAATCCTAAGCGGTGACATACAGTATTGAATGAGGCCCTGTGGTCATATCGGATGGCATGTCATCGTGCAATCAAAGTAACGCCTTATCAGTTAGTATACGGACACGATGCAGTATTGCCTTGGGAAATTAAAACTGGCTCTAGGCGGATATTTTTTTCAAGATCAACTGACAGCTGATGACTATGATACTCTTATGAAAGACGAGTTAGAAGACATGGCAGGTCATCGGTTGAGGGCTATAGTTAGCATCAAAGAAAATAAGAAAAGGGTAGCCAGATGGTATGACAAGAAGGTGAAGGTAAAGGAGTTTGCCGATGGAGATCTGGTTTGGAAATTGATTTTACCGATTGGGACTAAAAGTTCAAAGTTTGGCAAGTGGTCTCCTAATTGGGAAGGTCCTTATCGGATAAATCAATTTGTTCCTGGCAACGCATACATTCTAGAAACCCTCGAAGGGGTTGTGTTTCCAGAGCATTGAACGGAAAATATTTAAAGAAATATTACCCTTGTATCTGGATGGATGCATAAAAGTATAAGTACCGATAACAGTCCTATCGGTCAAAATCAGACAAGGGTATCAGTGTTTCCTAAAGCACCGATGCAATGCACTGTCGATAACACAGGATTTACAAATTTAATAAAGACTGGATGGCCGATATCGCACGCAGGCGAATCTTATCGGCTTCCTCTATCTCTTTGATATCTTCATCGACGGCACCCTCCACTGGCTTAAGTTTTTTCTTCACCGCCAGGGCTTTGCGAGCTTGGATATCTCTTTCTTGCTGGAGAGCCTTGATAGCATCGGGTAACTGGCTTTCTTCCTACTTGGCATGAGTTAGAGCTGCCTCGACATCCTTCAGTTCAGCCAGTGGGGCCATTCTCTTTGCCGATAAGTTCGAGATTTTCTGCTTAAGTTCGGCACCCGAGGTCTTCAAACTGCCGATGTTCTTGTGCTTCTCATCGGCGGTCTGCTTCAATTGTAGAGCTTGCCTCCTCCCCCTCATCGTCAGAAACGTCGATGACAAAGGAGAATAAACTGTCTGGGGAGTCTTGTTCCTGAAAGAAGAAAATGGGTTAATCGAGGATAAGTGTGAATATTATAAATCGGCTAAATCAGTCGACTTACTTGCTTCAAGGTAATTTTTTGTCTTTGACTGGAGGAAGCAGTCTGGAGTGTGCCATGTGAAGGATCGGTTGTGCCTGCCAATGGAATGTCTTCAGCTGCAGGATTAATTGGTGCTAAGACTGATGGCAATTCCTCTGTGGTCTCATCAGTAATTAGT
This sequence comes from Saccharum hybrid cultivar R570, assembly GCA_038087645.1. Taxonomy (NCBI): domain Eukaryota; kingdom Viridiplantae; phylum Streptophyta; class Magnoliopsida; order Poales; family Poaceae; genus Saccharum; species Saccharum hybrid cultivar. The sequence continues at coordinate 44,563,414 of JAQSUU010000534.1, forward strand.
CCTTGGGATGCAACGGCCGATGACGTATCCTGTGCAGATGGATCGACTGCTCGCTCAGGTGCATCGGCCGGTTTTGGTTGGCTCGGAGGTGCTAGATAAGGTGTTGGGATCGGTACGGACTTCTGCCGTTTTGGCTGTGCTTCGGTGTCTGTTGAAGCTTTGCGCTTTGTTTGGGCCTCAGCGACGGTTGGATTGAGGGCATCGGCACTTGTTGGTTGTGAAGATTGGACATCTGGGACACTTGCTGATGTACCCGTTTGTTGCTGCAAGACAGGTGTAAGATATGATATTTAACAAGTTAAATATGGAGTTGAAGGAATACCTCTGAAGGTTTGTCAGAGATGGTAGTGTTTGATGCAAGAGGAGTTACCGATGATGATCTAGTTGTAGTACTTGCGTCCTGAAAATTAGTGTCAATACGGACTGAGATCGGCATGGGTTGGAATAAATAGGGTTGTTACCTTGAACGCTTCTATCAGGGTCGCAGCGGCAGCTGATGGAGTGGCCCTAGCCTTAGCCAATTTTGGCTTGGTAGTGATTTTCTTGGTGCGGGTTCTCTGATGAGTCAGAATAGCCAGGGTAGGAGCATTGTAGCCGATCGGTGATATCGGGGATACGGGTCGAAGGTCGAAGGGTCTCCCACTCCTGCTCGTGGATGGTGTTGGGTCATCGACCTATCACAAGAAAATTAGTTGCCGATGAAATTAAAAGTGGAGAAAAAAACTAGTGTTAAAAGAAACTTACTGCGTCATCAGGTATGATATGCTCAGGGTCGATCAGATGCCGGTATGTATGGACAAATGTTGCAAATAATTGTCCCTTCCACTCTTGCCACCATAACTTATATGATTCAGTGATGAAAGAGGCTGGCACCCAGGTGGACAGATCGATATCTGTAGTATCGACATCAGGGGAGAGTCGCACTCCCTTGCTCTAGTCTGACCCGCTGGTGATTGTTTCTCTCGGCTTAATCACATCGGCAAAGCAGAGTTTGATTGGCAGCTGTCTATAGGCCAATTGACGTGATAGTGCCGATGGATTGTAGAATTCATAGGTGGTGTTGGTGTTCTTCCCGCTGCCGAATGTATTTACTGGGATTGCCCGGGGAGTAATGATGGCCATCATAAGTTCATCATCCTTGTTCAAGGCATCATCGGCAAAATTGAAGAGAAGGGGGAGTCTGGCTTCTTTGTCGATATAGGGCATCCAGGCCCGATGATCACGGGAGAGACCGTTGTAAAAGCTTTGGAAAAATCGGCCAATCTGGTCTTCGTTGGCCTCTGTCCCAGGAAGAACTATTATGGCTTCACCAAAATTGAGGGGTGGGCATGTTGCTGATTCTTCATCTCCAAGTTCATAGTCTTCGGCGATATCTCGCGGGAATTGCTGAGCAAAGAAATCTCATTGCAAGCGTTTGTGCATGTGGGCATTCAGCCACATGTTAATGAGCCACCACGGGCCTCCTAAGTTATCGATGGGTTCACCAAGCAGAAGCTTCTGAGACACTTGATGTAAGAGGTGATAAGTGGAGCTCAGGAGATATCGGCCAAGAGGGAACCTTACACCGTTGGCCAGTAGTTCAGCTGCGGGGAGGTAAGCATTGGTTGGCCCTACCGATCGGCCACAAAAAATGAATTTTTCTAACCATATGTTTAGGAATGTGGCGTGTTCCCTCTGACCAACTGTCCCGGTCTTCCTGTATTCTTGGATATACCCTGTCCAACCACCGATGTTACGGGTATTCACGCTGTACTCAGATTTCCTGCCGTAAACGGAGGCATCATCGGCAGTTGAAATATCTAAGCCGGTGAGCATGTATACATCGGCAAGAGTGGGAGTGGCTGGGCCGTGTCCAAACATGAAGGTATTTGTTGTGTCTGACTAGAAATAAGCGGCAGCAATCATCATCGACTCATTCTTTTGCATATCGGCAATGGACAGTTTGATGCATTGGTCTAGTTTTCGCTCTGCCCAGTACACTTGCATCGACCCGATTACCCTTAGATACCAATCTTTCCACCCCTTGGTGGTTTTAGGCCAAGATCAGAAGGTATCCTTCATTAAATCTAAAGAGAAATTCTGGGCTCTGAAGGAAATTCTGTTAGTCTCTGCATTGATCAAATCGGTTGGATCTGGGTTGCCCATTGGACCTAAACATTGGATGTGCAGCTGATTGGTTGGGATGACTAACTTGTTGCATAGTTCCTAAGTTTGGAGGATCAAAAGAACAGAGCAAAAGAGAAAGAAAATCACCAACTATATGAACTTGCAAGGGCAAAAGGAATTGCAGTGAAAGGGGATAAAGGTGAAACAAACCGCAGGGACGTCGAAGTTGATTGCCATTATCTTGAGAAGGATGGAGACGTGGCTGGAGACTCGAGGTTGCCGCTGGGGAAGGTTCTTGCTGGTTGGGTTCGCACGGTTGCTCGTCGGGGTCGCCGCTGGAGAGAGAAGATGTTGAAGGTTGGAGTCTAAGGGTAGAAGATGAGCATTTGGGAGAGATGTATTTATAGGCCGATTGGAATAGCGGCATTCTGGACTTATCTCTCTGCCACACGCGTGTAGGTCGAGGTGGTTCAGATGGATATGGTAACTGTTCACATGATAATCAAGGGATTGTGCAGGTGGTTTGATGGCAAGCAATCATGACTCGGAAGAAATCTCGGTGTACAGGATATTCTAATTCCGAGATCGGCAGCAGTACTGTGTTAGGTTCTTGCCGATGGACTATTGCTTTTGTATCTTAACCATAATTGGAATGAGAGTGATTAAAGATTGTGCGATATTTACTGAGACGCGTGAATCAGGGCTGGATTCAATTGGATTTGGTAACAGATTATGTCATGCTTAGAGGATGAGCTAGATAATTGGGTGAAGGCAATCGTTGTCTGGAGTAAATTTTGGAACATTAATGATTTTATACTCTGAAATTGGGGGCATGTGTTGACACCGTTTTTGGCATGTGTCAAAATGATCAGAGTGGGCTAATCGGCAGAAGGAAAGTTATTGTATTACGCTGGTAGAAGGGTGCCGATGAAGATCAGCATGTGAGGATTGTTGCTGATGAATGGTGGTGACCGATGGAAAGGTTGTCATTTGACTTAGACTCAGAGGCGTTGCTGACAAGATCGGAGATGTTATTACCGATGCCGATGAAGGAAGATCTGAAGACTACTGCCGATGAAGCTTGTGATGACGGAAAGCATGCCGATGGAGAGGAGGCCGATGAAAATTTCATCGTAATTAAGGTGGACAAGGAAGTAGATAGGTGTTGTTTTCCTTTTCTATATTTGTTAGAGTATGATTCATGTAAGAGTCACATTTTTCCTTAGATATGGACTCGGTGTTCTAGTCATGTCTGGTTATGTTTCTTCAGATCAGGGTATAAATATAGACTGAGGGACAATGTAAAATATATCAATCAATATCAAACCAATTTTACTCCTATTTGCATCTACTTACTTTTCGGCGACTTCGTCAATTTGCATATTTTTATTTTTACGAGTTCTCATCGATTCGACGAGCTGCATCGCTTCAGTGCGACCTTCGATGATCCTCGAGTTCCGTGTGAGTACCTCTTGGCCATGGCTTTCGGGCGTATCGTTGTTGTCAGGACCAAAGTACTCGAGTTATCATCCTTGTCGATTAACAGGTCAAATCGACTGGCACGCTTTGGATATCGGATTGGGTATTAGCCCTTTGTGTTTGCAGATCCACTTTTGCATCAATAGACTAATTCCCTTAAGATCTTAGAGCGAGTAGCCAAAAGCTGAGCGATGCTTTTCTAAAACAGTTATTAAGCGTAAAGATTCTTCCTGAGTGAGTTTATCACTTATGATCACAGGAAATTCCTAATCATTATTGAGAAAAGCATACCTAAGACCGACAGGTAAAGGTTTAAACTCAATGGAAGGTTTAGGTGGATCTAGCAATTCATCAAGAGGTTCAGGGTCCATAAGATGTTCATCTTCTTCCTCGATGAAAAACTTAGCATCTTCTTCCAAATTGGGTTCAATTAAAAATTCAAGAGATGCTACCTTAACCTCGTCCATTAGATCAGGTTTAGGACATGGCTCAGTCTTAGCATTAGTGGAATTGGTGATGGACAAAGAGAGTTTAAAGTTTTTTCCAAGACGAATATTAATATTCTCTGTTTATCCTTCTTGAATAAGCCTTTCAATTGGGTGTCCTATCAACAGGTCAAACTCCATGATATCAAAGATATAGAAGCTCAAATGAACCATGGTGCCTTTAACCTAGATAGGGAGCACATAAAGGATTCCTAAACTTGGAACAAAGTGTCCAGAAGGGCTTTTCAACAGCTTTGTTGTTGGGGTTAATGGCATGTGTTTTAATAAATCATGAGCAAATGATGCAGACATGATATTAACACCTACAACTGAATTATAAAGAGCTTCGAAAGGGTGTATGTGTGTATTTGGTACTGCTGAGTGATAGAAGGTGAATCCAAGCGGATCACTTTAGAGGAAAGCTCTAATTCTTCTAACCACTTGTTGCTTATAATGGACACTAACTCTTTTGTAGTCTTTTTAAGGAAAGCTTCATTAGAAGGGTCTAGTGGTTCTATTGGGAGTGATGATTTCTTAGTCTTCTGTGGCTTCCTAATAGAGTAATATCTCGAGGTGTTTCCATACTCGGCAAAAAGTTCATCCTCAAAATCGAGCATGAAGTCAGAAAGTGGAATTACTTCCTTTTTCGGTGGCTCAGAAATTGGGATGGTTGGCATTAATTCAAGCTCTAGTTCCTCGGATTCTTCCTCTAAGGGGTTCTCTACTGATGGCTCTTCAGTTTTATCAGCTAGAATTTTGTCCAGAATCTTTCTTGGCTCTTCCGAAGAAATATGCAAGAATGATCCTCCTGAAGCTACAGTGAGAAAGTCTTTGGATTTTTGTGTCAGACCAATAAAGAAATGTTAAAGGAGAACATGGTCTGGTAAAGCTAAGTTTGGACTAGAATTTGTAAGAAGGTGAAAATGTTCTCAGGATATGGCCAAAGATTCACTATCCTCTTGTTTGAAGGTTAGGATCTCGGTTTCTAAGGTTGACTACTTTTGAGACTGAAAAGAAGTCTATGCAAAAGCTAGAACTTAAAGCTTCCCAGTCTCCCTCCTTACTTTTCTACGGCTCGTTTATACCAGGTTTTAGCTTTCCCCTTTAAAGAGAAAGAAAAAAGCTTCCATTAAGGTCTCATTAGACATGTCCTCTATGCGGAGGCAGTCACAGGTCTGTTCAAACTCCTGTAGGTGTAGGTAAGGATTTTCATCTTCCTTTCCTAAAAAGAATGGCTCTGGACCATTTCGATCAACCGCGGGCGGAGCTCATAGGCAGGGGTTAGGATGGGTTTAGATGATTTTTTAAGCCTACGGTCAACACTCGTGGGACATTTATTTAGTGGAGTGGAATTAAAAGCATACATAAGGATGAACACAAAAAGGTTGAAAAGAATGGGATAAAAAGAAAAAGGTAAAAGTATAATACAAGGTTAAGCTGAGTTCAATTAGTAATCTCAGCTACCGCTATCCTCCCCGGTAACAGCGCCAGAAATACTTGTTGGCACTTCTTAATGCTATCACTAGAATGGATTAACCTATCCTATGCAATAACACTAGAAGTATGTGGGGGTATAAATCAGATACACAAAAGAATTCTAAGGGGTCTGCAAGCGCACATATATTATACCGATGTAGCACTTCACCCGGGAGTATTACCGAGTATCGTTATTTATATTTTACCACTAGGAGGATGGAGTGAGAAACTAATCCTAAAACTTAACCCTTGAGTAGCAATAAGGACTGAGATGATAGGGCTATAGAGAAGATCACTAAGGTCTCCTAGTTCTAACCTTTGCAAGCATTGTTATACTATTCCGCTGGGGACATTATCTAAGAAGAAACACTAGCAGAGAGTGATTCCACTTAGCAATCGGGTCCTACTTGGCCTAGCTAACGGGAGGTGGGCTATGACAGACTCAATAAGGCTTTTGAAGTCACCCTTGCGATCTACCACCGGTCTAGCTAGTAGGGTGTGTCCATGAGTATCCTAGTCTAAGCACCTCGCTCACACTAAAAATACTACTTCAATTCAAGAGCTACAAGAATTAAAGTACTCAAAAGAGTCGCAACACAGGAAGAATATATATAACAAGTACTTACTAGAATTAGAAGTTGAAATACCAGAGAATCTCAGAAGCAAGCTCCCACAGAGGAACTTGATCCCGCAGGTACAAGGCGTAGAGCAAACACCGATAGGTCGGCGACTTCTCCAAACTCTCCCTCCACTCTATCTCACTATATCTAAAGACTAGTCCTAATTTTGAAGACTACAAGACTAATCTCTCTTGATTCCTTGGCTCTCGATCCTATCTAGGGCTTCTTGATTGTAGATGTAGCTTCAGGGTTTCTACCCAGGATGAGGATGATCTGATCAGGGGAGAGGGGGTCTGCTTATATAGCCCCATAGGATGCACCGCAGCCCTCGGATCAAATCGACTTGAAACAATGGCGTAGATGCAAACCCTAAGGTGGTGGAAGAACCGACGTACGAAGGAGAGGCTGATAGGGGGGCCACCGGTCGGCCGCCCTGGCCCATGGCCGGCCGACCGTGGTGTAACAGAACCACCCAATTATACGAGATTAAGTGAGAAAATCATCCAACGGGAGGACAATTTAACAAACTTAAGCCCGTATAACCTGGTAGTCCGTGAAATCTCGACGGATTTCAAACCATTCACATAACAGCCAAGATCGTACTAAGTTTAGCGGTCACCGTCATAAGTTACATAAAAGTTCGCGGCACAAAATACATCGGAGTTTAAACATAGTTATTACAAACCAGGTTCGAATAAAAGTAGCGGAAGCAGTAGTTCAAATCACGCACACACACAGCGTTTTGAGATAAAGTGCCAGCTTGTGATCATCTCCAGCAAAAGCATCAGGCGAGAGGTAGGGAATGACCATTGCCCATGGTCCTAAGCTTCGCCCATCGCAGGATAGAGACAGTTGATACAATAACCATAGTACATCTGTCCATCTGCAACAAGTGGGAACAAAGCCCTGAGTATGAGAAGGTACTCAGCTAGACTTACCCGACAGAACCAAAATAAAATGACACCAAGGATCATGATAGGCTTTCTGGTGGGGTAGCTGACTCAGTTGCAAGAAAAGCATTTTAACTTAACAGTTCTTTTACAAAAGCATGCAGTATTTTAATCTTTATTACCCTGTCAACTATGTTTGCACTTATGCTAGAGTAACCATGTAATTAAGCAAGTAAGGATTACCATTGATCATTAACAATAATTACCATGTCATCTTCCACATAACTATCCAAATGTTCATCAATATTACTACGATGAAGTAGCTCAAGTCAAGTGTTCACTATCCAGTGAACGATGGCGATTCGAATCGATTATTAACCAGCTGGTAATTTATTCCTCACACAAACCTCACTCACCCGCTAAAGTGAGGTATTGGTCACCGAGTCAACCATTCAGGTAAAGTCGCGAGCTTGCCAGGAACCACATGTACCCGGGGGCCGCCCGACTGCTCTTTGGCCTTATCATCGCGCCCCCGTTTCCTGCCACTACTGCTCCGGTACAGTGCGTTGCGGGCAATCCACTCGGCCCGAATAATCTCCCAGCTTCGCGGTCGAAAGGTACTTTATTCGGCCAGCTAAATGTGAGGCATGCGTTCAACATGACTCGAGGCCCAACAACGGACGGTCCTTAATCGACACAGACGGAAGACACTACAGTCCGAAACCCTGCAAGCTTCCGTCCGGTCTCAGATTCATTTCGACACTTAGTTATTCTCATATGACATACTTTCACATAAATCCAGGTAATCCCCTATAGCTCGCGGATGACAGGCAATCACCCGACTTCTACCGGTCTAAGCAACTAAGCAATTATTGACCGCGGACACCAGGGTAACAAGGATCGGGTAAAACAAGGTGAAACAAGGTATAATGCAGCAACGGTTGCAAACAACTCCTAAACGTAATGCATCAAATTAAGTAAAGTTAATAATAATTTATTTGCAAACCGGGAGAGAAATGCTCCGGGGCTTGCCTCGTTCAAAAGAGCTCGGACGGTGGTCGGGGCACTCCGGAAGACCTTCACCGACCTCCTCTTCGGCTTCGGTCAACTCCTGCTCTGGCACCTCGGACTGCTCTTCTGGGTCCTCGGGAACTGCTACCGGGGTCACTTCCTGCGATCCTGTATGATACAGAAGTATAAGTGATCATGCCTAGGTGCATTGCAGGGATGACATGAGATGATGATAATGAATGCATGCAATGTAATGAGCATGTTACGTTATTTGGATTACGTGGAACTTACGACTCTTCTACGAGGTAGTCTTACGTCATCCAAGAACATGTACTCGAAAACTATCACCATTATTCTCTAACATGCAAAGGCACTTTGACACTCAAGATGCTTCAAAGATACACCAAAGTATAGTTTACTAACTAATCTTGCATTAAAGAGTGCATGTAAACCCTAATTAGCCCTATGCTTGAACAGCAACACATAGTTTAGTAGCACAGAAAAATCTTAGAAAATTACAGTGGATTACTAATATCAAAACTAGCCTGCCACAAATTTTTCATTGCATTTGGATGACTAGAACTGTCTATACAAAAATAACAAGCTAAGGCCTAAAAATGAATATTAAAATACTTTGCATTATGAAAAGTATCAAACAAAAGATTCAGAAATTTTCTTACTTTCTACACGGTAAACAAACACTATAGAAAAATTATTACTTGCATGTTTTATTCAAATTTATTTAATTAACAAAAATAACAAATATTAGTGATAGGAAGCATTTGAACTACACCTACACATTTTTCTACAGAACAGACATGAGATAAAATTTTCCTAGCAAGTACATGGCACAAAAAGATCAACAAACTTGGAATCACATTTTTCTGATTTTTCTAGGATTTATTAAGCATTTATCAAGAAAACAGCCATTTCAATAGTTAATTAAAAACTCTATAGGAAAGTATCTCAAATTTGACATGCAAAAATTTTATATCATAGATATGGTTCCAATGCATCTAGAGAAATTTATTTCACAATTTTTGGAGCTGAAATGACTACTAAAACATTTTCCAAAGCATTTTCATCAAGAATAATAAAAGAAAATAGAAATGAATTTTTCATAACGGCACTGGGCCGGCCCGGGAAGTCAAGCGGCCCATGGCCGTTCGCGGCCTGGCTTGCGCGCACGGGGGAACGGCCAAGCCGGCCTACTCGGGGCGCGGCCCACAGGCGCAGCCCAGTCCACCGAAGGGGGGGGGAAAGGAGGGCAGAGCGAGGTCGCCGGCATCCGTGGCCTCGACGTCGCGGCGGTGGCCGAGGGCCAACGGCCGGCTCCGGCCAAACCGAGACCAGCTAAGGTGCGCAAAACGCTCGCAAGAGAGTGGCGAACGCGAGAGGGAGACGCGGGAGGGCAGAGATAGGGCGAGCGAGGCGGTGGCGGAGCACGGGCTCGACGGCACCGTCGCGGTGGCGCGGCGAGGCGAGGGAAAATTGAGCCCTACCGGGGCGAACGAGGGGATGGCGACACTCGTTCGGAGGAGGGGAGGATGGGGCGGAGCCTCGTGCACGGCCAATTGGACGGAGGTGGTCCACCGGAGCCGGAACAAGGTGGTGACGGTGGCGGAGCTCGGTGGCGAGCGGCGTTCCGCTGCGGCTTTCACTGGAGGGAGGAAGAAAGGGAGCAGGCGAGGCGAAAATGGGAGGGAGACCAGGTGCCCGATCATTTTTGAAGCGGAGCGCGGGCGCGGGGTCCACGGCGGCCACGCGGTGGCGTCGCCGGCATGCGGCCGCCACGCGGCGGGCGTTTGCTGCCGGGGCGCCAGCGTGCGCGCGCGGGGGCGGGAAGAAGAGAGAGGGGGCTGGCTGGGCCGGGCCGCGGCGGAGGCGGACGCGGCGCGCGCGCGGGAGTGGCGCGGGCCGATTCGGCCAGCGGGCCGAATCCGAGGCGGCGGCCTGCTAAGCCGAAATTGAATTTTTTTTTGAATTTCTCAATTTCAAATCAAATGCAACACAAACTTCAAACCCCATTTTGAACAAGAAGAAGACATTTTCTGGAATTGACCCAAAAATAAAAGTTGTTTAGAATTTCATTCTCTACAACTTTGATTAAGGGGCCAACTAAAAATTCTCAATAGATTTTGAATGGCAGAATAAAAGCTAAAATATGGAGTATTTTTGAATATTTTTAATTAATATTTTTGAACAAGTTTTTGACAAAATTTTGAGTCATCTAGTTGCTCCAAAAATTGAACTATGGTTCTAAGTGATATAAAATTTATAGTTGCAAGATTTGGTGTGATGTGATTAGCACATTAATATATTACATCACATATATCGTTTCCAAGATTTTATTGCACTCAAATTATAATATTCACATGTATGATTATGATGATATGAAATGCCATGCTTATGATTGTCATGCAAATGCATTGCGTAACACCGGAGTGTTACACGTGGTCTCTACCAGGTGGGCCCCACCTTGTTCCACGTGTCTTCATGTATCTTCTAGATTCTTCTTAAGTCGGTGCCATAGTAAAATTTTAATTTTTAGACCGACATGTGGGTCTAGTCTTGCTCTTTTCCTCTTTAATCCTTGCGAAACATAGATTTACCAAAACTCATAAAATTATGTCAGTATAAACCCTATTTCTATGGTGGGTGTTGAATTATGTCCATTTCCATGCTTAGTTGACGGTTAAAATTCATGGTTATCTACCGTCAACAACCGGTCTTGCCTAGGCTTGTGCGGCAACCTTAACAAACCCTGGGACCCATATCCAGAATTGTTCAAATTTAAAAGTAGCTTGTCTCGGTTGTTGTTGCTGGCTACACAGGAAAAGCAGACAGTGGTCTAAGAGAGAGAGCTTGTAGGACATCTGGAAAGAGGGCTGACCAGTCATGGTTGCAGAACACATGATCCAACTGTACCAGCGTGGGGGTGGCTCTCCTATTACTCCAAGTGTGTCACCTATTTAGCAATCTTAGTTCAACGAGCTCACTTACATCTAGTGCCCTCTTGAATTTTTTCATGTGTGTTCGGTTGATGTAACCATTGTTCTTGTCTCTAGCCTCACATATCAAGTTGAAATCCCCTAAGCAAACCCATGGGGTGTTCTGTGCCGGCTGACAGCTAATCAGTTCTGAGAGGAATCCAGTCTTTGCACTATGTTCAGTCGGCCCATAGATGGTTGTTGGCAGAAAAGAAGTGTTGGTCAGTTTCATTGTCAGCCTTATGGTTAGGCTATGAGCTTTCTTGACTGGGTGAGTTGCCAAAATGAAGTCACCATTCCAGGTGATGACAATACCTCCTCTCATATCATCAGCCAAAATATACTCCAACATCTAGCTAGATTGCCCCAGGAATCAGCTTGAAAAAAGAGTCAACGTGACTCAACTTTGTCTCCTGCAGACATATAATGTGTGGCCGTGCTTGTGGGATTAGCAGTTTATCTGCCTCTCTTCTTGCTGCACAGTTCAGTCCTCTCACATTCCAGTTTAGATACTTGAGGTCATTGCAATTTATTGACAAGTGTTGAGCAACCAGGCTGAAGCAGCTCTAGGAACCCATACCACATCAACAGCATGCAGTGGCCAGCAAGCATGATCTTTGTTGCTACAAACTCTTGACTGAAACATACACCACCACTCAACAGATCACCATCACCCAACAGATAACTATGGGGGGCTCCTCCTATAGTAAGCCACTCATAGTACAACAATGGATGAAAAAATCTAACTCTATCGGCATAAGGCCGGCTACTGCTGACACTAACATAAAGTCACTTAACAACAGGAACAACAAGTGCAATCATCTTCTTCTTCGCCATGCTCTGAAGACACCTCATGGTGCTACCAGCTCCGCAGCACCCGCCTCAGTCGCCATTGCTGCAAGGACCTTGGCGAGCCTCTTATTGCCCAGCCTTGTCGTAGCCCTGATGGTGTCGATGGTCTGGTCTGTTAGGTCCTGCCCATACATGTCAATGTACCTCATGACCGCAGGGTTGCTAGGATGCAGCGGGTGTGTCGATGAACTGCAGCTCTCTCATAAGCTTCCATTAGGCCCTCTACGTGACCAGCATCGGCGATGGGCGAGCAGCATGCCTCAGGCTGGAACGCGTGGGCAACATCACTCGCTTGCGGTCGTGTCCCCCTCCGCTCGGCCCTGGGGTGTCCAGCCTCAGGAGCAATGGTGTAGCAACATCCTTGAAAATGGTCTTGCAAAAGGCAGCATAGCCAATAGGCTCAGCTGCAAGACTCTCCACTGTCAGATCGCCGCCCTCCTCCATCGGGCCATCATCGGCAACATGTCCTCCTACATTCAGCAAGCACTGCTGCATGGCTATCAGACTCTGTCAACTTTCCTGACCGAGTGTTGTCAATGTCCATCCTGATCACCCTCTCCGAGATCTCAGCCACCTGGGACTCTGCAAGCAGCTGGACTCCCAAACCAAAAACGATGTCATCTCCTCCCTGGTAATGTGCCCCCAGTGCTCCATCACCAGCAAAGGGGCCAGAAGTGGGCACATACACTAGGACTCAACTCTGTCCTCCTCACCATTAGGGGAGTAGCAAATGAATGGGTGGCTACACATCGGCACCATCAAGGACTCCTGCACCATAGGGTCGAAATCCCAGTCCCCCATGCTCCTCCACGATCTCAGTCGCCAGAGGGTCAAAGAACTGCTACTCCAGTCCGGCCCTGAAGTCTCTAGCTATCGTCCTGCTTGGAGGAGAGCACGAGCGGTGTCGCTCCCAGTCATACGCCGAGTGCTCGAGGGCCTCACGCTCCCATCTAGACCATGATGGCGAGCGGGTCATCGTGCACCCATGCTCCGTGGGCTCCAGTCCCCCTAGCACCGCTTAGCGGCATGTCAGCGGCTGGCGCGTGCACACACGCACAGACCTCTTCGAGGAGCAGCTCAAGAAAAGCTGGCAGACCCTGGAGGATCTCTGCTGCTCCTCCCGAGGCCTTGGGCTTCTATTGTTGTCGTCATGGTCACTCCTGTGGATGAAGGTTGAGGCAGACGGCCGGCACCCTCTAGGTAGGGCATGCTTGGCCTAGGCTGGCCTCCTGTCCAAGACACCACGTGTCCACTCGAAAGGAACAAAGCGCCCAAACTACCGTGCTTAGAAGACATGCCCAAACCTGAGTCCAGAGACGATGGGCTCCAGTCCTGGTAGCCCACTAGGTGGACCAGTATGAGTCTGTCCCCCTCCATCCCAGTCGGTGGCATAGCCAGGATACGGGTTGGCGCAACCCCCAGTCCGTTGATTAGCATAGCCTGGCCGGCCCTGGCAGCAAAGAAGCTGTAGGAGATCAATCTCGATAGCTTGTCAAGGTCTTCCATCCAGACCCAGGCGGTCAGGAGGTCAGACTCCGCCGAGACCTCTGGTCCGGCCGATCCGCTATCGACTATGTCGATGATGTAGGGGTCTCTCAGGATGAGCTTGACCCCCTCCTTGTTCCATGCCTCCTTGGTCACATTCTCCATGGCAACCTTCACCTGCAACCGCTAGGTGCTCTCCGTCGGCCCACCGGCCGAGCGCCAAGGTGTGATTGGGTAAGCAGCATCCCTGATCTCCACAAATACCTTGGTCATGGTGTGGTCTCGCCCCGTCGGGGCCCCGAACACCACTAGGAACTGAAGGGGACTTGTCGAGACACCCTGATGTTGTGGCATGGGATACACAACTATCCCCCGAGTGCATAGCTCACCTCCAGAGCATTGGCACAGTAGCCCTCCTGCTGCGCTGAGACGAGGATAGCGAGCGTGCGAAGCCTGTTGGCCTCATGCAGCATGCCCTCCGTGGTGACGATGTTGACGTGGGTACGAGCTGGGCGCTGGAGCGCCTGTCTTTGAAAGCCCAAGTTTGGTTTTGGTAATTAATGACACCAAGTTGCTAATGCCATGTGTTAAGTGTTTTGAGTTAGGCATAAGCAACACATGTGATGAAGGTGTACGTGGCAAGGAGTGGTGGCCACAAGATCACAAAGAAATGGTGCATGGACATGAAATGACGATCATGGTGATCAAGCATGAGGAGATGGACATGGAATGAAGGATCTAAGAGCGCAAGGCAAAGGTATAACCATAGGGTTTTCCTTTTGCCGGTCTAAGTTGAGTAGAGAAGTGATTGACCGGGTTTAGGATACATAGCCGACTATCAAGAGGGGCAATCACGGTTAGCTCGAAAATCAAGTGCCACTAGATCAATGTCTTGAGCATATGCATTAGGATCTAGTTGAGAGCTAACATAACGCCTTGAAAATGTTTGTGAAATGCTAACACACTTGCACATGATGGTGTACACTTGGTGGTGTTAGCACATTTGCGAAGGCGGTGGAGTTTAAGTGGTTGAGAGGGGTTTGGGTTCCTCTCTCCCTCCCGCCGAGCTTGCGAGGCGGGATTCGGCGCTTTTTGGGGAAGTGAAATGCCTATTTTCTATTGCGCCGAAAGTTGGAAAAGAAACGGAGGCGAACGGCGGTCACTGTGTTGACCGGACGCTGCACCGGACGCGGTCCCGGTTTGACCGGACGCGTCCGGTCAGTTCAACGTGGCGCGAGCGCTAGGGTTTGTGACCGGACGCTGGTCTGGCCTGACCAGCGCGTCCGGTCAGTTCAACTGGGCGTAAAAGAAAAGCGCGCGACCGGCGCGTCCGGTCCCTCACGGAACCGGAGCGTCCGGTCAAGCGTCTAGAGAGGCCGAGCGCAGCGTAGCGCCGATCGGACGCGAGGCGCGTCCGGTCACGTGCGATCGGACGCGTCCGGTCGCAGCTGGAGCTTACTGGAACGTGACCGGACGCTGGCACTGTCGTGTCCGGTCATTCACAGGAGCGCGTCTGGTCAGCACAACGGCTAGTTCTGACTCGCGCAATTTTCGTCTGTCGTGTAGTGACCGGACGCGTCCGGTCACCCTGACCAGAGCGTCCGGTCATCACGATTTTCGCTGAGTCGTCCGGTAACGGCTAGCTGCGTACCCCTTCGTTATAAATAGAGGGTGTCCGGGGTTTGAGGGCAACTTTTGCACATTTTGAGATATAGAGACATCCTTTGAGCTAAAGAACAACCCCTCCACTCATCTCTTTGATTAGTTGCACATCTTGAGTGAGATTGAGTGAGATTCAAGTGCATTGCTTGAGAGTTGCATTCTAGAGGCACTTGATCTTCGAGTTGCTGCGGATTTCTTGTTATTCTTCCGTGTTTCCCGACACGGTAGACGGCTTGGAGCAGCGGAGGTGATTGAGCTCGCAATTGGAGATTGTTGGAGCCCTCACCAAGTGTTGTAAGGGGTTCTTGATCCTTCCCCACAGGAGTTCGCAAATTGGATACTCTAGTGGAGCTCGTGGCTTGGAGGATCCCCATCTTGTGTGCGGTTGTGCGGCGCCCGCCGAGGGCTCAACTCTTGATAGTTGATTAGCTCGCGAACCGACAAGTGGGTGCATCGCCACAACGAGGAGTAGCTTGCCGGGAAGCAAGTGAACCTCGGGATAAATTCTTGTGTCATTCTCTTCCTGAGGATTTCTCTTGTGTGATTGATTGATTGGTACTTCTCATCTCTACACGGCGGTATAATCACTCGAAGCTCTTCTCTCGTATTACATCTTGTATCTAGCTTGTTGTTGTTGTGTTTAGTGGATAGCCTTATACTAGACTTGTGTAGGTGGCTTGCTTAATTAGTTAGAGCTAGTGCTTTTTGCTCCGCCACCTTTTGTACTAACTTGTGGTTAAGTAATTATTGTAGAAGTTTTTAATTAGGCTATTCACCCCCCCCCTCTAGCCTATTTGGACCTTACAGTCTTGGATCGAACTCCATGTCCTCGGGCAGAGGCTGCAGCAAGGGAACAGGGTGAGCGATGGGAAAGTGATGCGGCTCTAGATGCTGTTGGGGGAAGGTGACACGGTTGTGGATATTGTTGGGGGGAAGGTGAGCCTCAATCGAAGTTTGGTCGAGATTGCCTTCTATCTTGAGGGGCAGGTTTTGGTGAAGTGGCCAACTCCTCTGCAGTCGAAGCAGCGAACAAGTTCATAGCACTAGGCGAGGAGGTGGTCTGTGGTGAGGCAGCAGTAGCAACAACTGGCGGATCTCTTCTTAAAGGCCTCACACGCTGCCTCCCTCACCCTCTTCGCCGTGTCAATGGTGGCCTGGATTGGTATGGCTTCATGGCGGCCTCGATGCCTCGTCTTCGCTGCTTGCCATGTTGGTGAAACCTGTCCATCCTGGAGCTTGCCCAGTCAGTCATTAACATGGGAGCACTCCCCAACCTCCCAGAGCTTAGCAGGGTTAGAGTAATGGCCTGCCCTGAATTGGACGGGCGATGGCTTGGAGCTTCATGTCACCAGGGCAGGGGATCCTTTAGCATAGAACTTCATCAGATCTAGACGTCGTCATATCTTGTTGTGTGTCTGAGGCGGAGGAGTGGGCTGGCGATCTAGACTTGTGTAGGTGGCTTGCTTAATTAGTTAGAGCTAGTGCTTTTTGCTCTGCCACCTTTTGTACTAACTTGTGGTTAAGTAATTATTGTAGAAGTTTTTAATTAGGCTATTCACCCCCCCCCCCTCTAGCCTATTTGGACCTTACAAGTGGTATCGGAGCCGAGGCACCGTTTATTTGAGGCTTAACAACCTACGGTGAAAAAGAAATGGCTCAATTAAGCTTGCACATCAACAACACCAAGAAGGCACCTCACTTTGATGGCACAAATTATTCATATTGGAAGGTTAAGATGACCGCACACCTCAAGTCAATCAATAGAGAAGTGTGGAAGGTCACCGAAACAAAATTTGAGGTTGCTAACCCGGAAGCACCTACACCGGTGGAAGAAAAGAAGCTCCAATGCAATGACATTGCCATTAGTGCTCTTCATGAGGCACTAGATGACAAGACCTTTGAGCAAGTGAAAAACATAGAAGTTGCACATGATGCTTGGGCGAAGCTAGAAGAAACATTTGAGGGCACCGAAGGCACAAAGACCGCTAAAGCATATATCTTGCAAGAAAAATTTTCAAGCTTCAAGATGCAAGATGATGAAAGTGTACCGGAGATGTTTCATAGATTGCAAGTCATTGTCAATGAGCTCAAGGCACTTGGTGAGGAAGTCAAGGACAATCAATTCTCTATGAAGTTTTTGAGAAGATTGCCCAAGAGGTTTGATACATTGATCACCGTGCTAGTGAGGACTACATTGAAGGATTCAACTCCTTAACAAATATTTCAAGAAGTGATGACCGATGATTCATATAGAGAAGATGATGAGAAGGATGAGTTGGTCAAGAAGAAGAAGGAGAATGAGAAGAAAGATGATGAAAAGAAGAAGAGTGTGGCATTCAAAGCCACCACATCCAAGGGCAAATCCAAAATTGAATCATCAAGTGAAGAAGACTCAAGCTCTTGTGATAGTGATGACATTGATGAGAAGATGGCTCTCTTTGTCAAGCAATTTGGCAAATTCATGAAGAAGAAGGGCTATTGTGCAAGGAGGAGGAAGAACTCATCTAAGAAGAATGAGTATAACATGAGATGCTTTAGATGCCATAGCAAAGATCATCTCATTGCAAAGTGTCCTTATGATAGTGATGATGAAGATGCTATTAAGAAGGAGAGGAAGAAGCAAAAGAGGAAGCAAGAAAAGAAGGAGAGTTCTCATAAAAAGAAGAATGATTCTCATGTTGCTACATGGGATAGTGATGATTCCTCAAGTGATGATGAGGATGACTACAAGAGCAAGAAGAAGGGACATGCTAGCATTGCCATCCAAGAGAAGGTCTCCCTCTTCGATACTCCATCGTGCTTCATGGCTAAGGCCTCTAAGGTATCATCCGATGATGAGAGTGATCATGATAATGCTAGTGATAGTGATAGTGATGAAGAAGAATTTACTAAAGATGAACTAATCACTATGCTAGAAGATTGCACTCAACATTATAAAGAATCTAGAAAGGAGTGCAAGGGCTTGCTTAAGGAAAAGAAAAACCTTATGCAAGAACTTGATGAGCTTAGGGCATCTTATGAGAGTCTAAAGGTAGACCATAAGAAGCTTCAAAAGTCTCACACTAAGCTTGAAGAAGCTCATTCCTCTCTAGTTGAAAAGTGTGAAAACATGCCAACTAATGTTGAGAAAGCTAAAACTTGCAACATAGGCATATCTTGTGATATAATTGATGAATCTTTTCATAAGCCTATTGTTGTTGCTCCCACTAACCCTTCATGTAGCGCATCTACATCATCCTCATCTAGTAGTGATGGTTTCACTTGTGACTCCACACTTATAGTTGAGAATGAAAATCTCAAGAAGGAGGTAAAAGAGCTCAATCACACCTTAGCTAAGGCTTATGGTGGTGAGGACCGCTTGCTTATGTGCTTGGGTAGCCAAAGAGCTTGTCTCTACAAAGAGGGATTGGGCTATAACCCCAAGAAAGGCAAGGCCGCTTTTGCTCCTTACAAGACTAGTTTTGTGAAGAACAAAGGTAGCTATTGCAAAGTGTGCAAGCAAGTTGGTCACATAGAGCAACATTGCATGAACAAGAAATCCAATGCTAATGTATCCTCAATTAAGTTTGATTCTTTCTATATACTTACCAAGGGTACAAATGGTGTTCATGCTAAGTTCATTGGTGCACCATGGATGGGCTCAAAGAAGAAAGCCATTTGGGTACCAAAGAGCTTGGTCACTAACCTTGGAGGACCCAAACAAGTTTGGGTACCTAAAAAGAATTGATCTTGTCTTGTAGGTCAATTACAAAGCCGGAGGAAGGCATTGGGTGCTTGATAGTGGGTGCACTCAACATATGACCGGGGATTCTTGTATGTTCAAATCAATTGATACAAGTCAAATTGGTGGTTTTGATGCTATCACTTTCGGCAACAACAAGAAAGGCAAGGTCAAGGGGCTTGGTAAAATTGCTATCTCAAATGACATGAGCATATCAAATGTGTTGCTAGTTGAGAGCTTGGATTTCAATCTTTTATCAGTGGCACAACTTTGTGATCTTGGCTTCAAGTGCATATTTGGTAGTGATGATGTTGAAGTCATAAGTGTTGATGGATCAAATTTGATATTCAAAGGATTTAGACATGGTAGCTTGTACTTGGTTGACTTCAATGATAGTGAGACACAATTGACATCATGCTTGCTTAGTAAATCTAGTATGGGATGGTTGTGGCATAGAAGGCTTGGTCATGTTGGAATGAAACAATTGAACAAACTTTTGAGGCATGACTTAGTTAGAGGCTTGAAAGATGTGACTTTTGAAAAGGATAAACCATGTAGTGCTTGTCAAGCCGGCAAACAAGTTGGAAATACACATCTTAGTAAGAGTGAAATGAGCACATCAAAGGCATTTGAGCTATTGCACATGGACTTGTTTGGGCCAACAACATACACTAGCATTGGTGGCAACAAGTATGGCTTTGTGATAGTGGATGACTACACTAGATACACTTGGGTGTTCTTTCTCTATGACAAGAGTGATGTACATGATCTATTCAAGTCTTTTGTCAAAAGAGTGCAAAATGAGTTTGAGACTACCATCAAGAAGATTAGAAGTGACAATGGTAGTGAGTTCAAGAACACAAGAATTGAAGATTTGTGTGATGATCTTGGTATTGGACATCAATTCTCACCAACATACACTCCTCAATCCAATGGTGTAGTTGAAAGAAAGAATAGAACCTTGATTGACATGGCTAGATCAATGCTTAGTGAATACAATGTGAGTCATTCATTTTGGAGTGAAGCTATCAACACGGCTTGCTATTGTAGCAACCGTCTCTATTGCCATGGAAAGCTTGGAAAGACACCATATGAGCTATTGAATGGAAGAAAGCCCAACATTGCATACTTTAGAGTGTTTGGTTACAAATGTTATATTCTCAAGAAAGGCACTAGATTGAGCAAGTTTGAAAAGAAATGTGATGAAGGGTTCTTACTTGGTTATTCTACCACAAGCAAAGCATATAGAGTTTGGAATCTCACAAATGGCACCTTGGAAGAAGTTCATGATGTTGAGTTTGATGAAACCCAAGGATGTCAAAATGAAACTCAAAACCTTGATGATGTGAGAGGAGATCAATTGTCAAATGCAATGAAGAACATGGACATTGGTGATATAAGGCCGAGGCAAGTTGATGATGACGATATTCATGTGATCAACCAAAGTGTGAAAATTGATACAAATCAAGCAAGCTCTAGTGGTTCTCATGATGAAGTGCAAGATCAAGGTCAAACAAGTGGAAGCTATCAACTCCCAATACTCCAACCTACTAGCATTGCAAGAGATCATCCATTGGATCAAATCATTGGTGGAATTCAAAGTGGTGTTCAAACTAGATCAAGATTAGCATCCTTTTGTGAGCACTACTCATTTGTGTCACTTGAAGAACCTAAGAAAATAGAAGATGCATTGAAAGATTCCGATTGGATAAATGCCATGCATGAAGAACTAAACAATTTCACTAGAAATCAAGTTTGGGAACTTATGGAAAGGCCAAAGAACTACAATGTGATTGGTACTAAGTGGGTCTTTAGAAACAAGCAAGATCAAGATGGCATGGTTGTGAGGAACAAAGCAAGATTAGTAGCACAAGGATACACTCAAGTTGAAGGTCTTGACTTTGGAGAAACATATGCACCGGTTGCAAGATTGGAGGCAATTAGAATCTTATTAGCATATGCTTGTGCACACAACATCAAGCTCTATCAAATGGATGTCAAGAGTGCATTTCTCAATGGATATATCAATGAAGAAGTTTATGTTGAGCAACCTCCCGGTTTTGAAGATGACAAAAAGCCCAACCATGTTTACAAGCTAAAGAAGGCATTGTATGGTTTGAAGCAAGCACCTAGAGCATGGTATGAGAGATTGAGGGACTTTCTTCTCTCTAAAGGATTCAAGATGGGAAAGGTTGACACCACTCTCTTCACCAAGAAGCTTGGAAATAACTTGTTTGTGTTGCAAATCTATGTTGATGATATCATTTTTGGATCAACAAATCAAGACTTTTGTGAAGAGTTTGGAAATATGATGGCTAATGAGTTTGAGATGTCTATGATTGGAGAGCTTAGTTACTTCCTTGGACTTCAAATCAAGCAAATGAAGAATGGCACTTTTGTAAGTCAAGGCAAGTACATCAAGGACATGATCAAGAAGTTTGGATTGCAAGATGCTAAGCCAATGAGTACACCAATGGGCACAAATGATCAATTGGGTGTTGACATTAGTGGCAACATGGTAGATCAAAAGCAATACCGGTCTATGATTGGAAGTTTGCTCTATGTCACCGCTTCTAGGCCGGATGTGATGTTTAGTGTGTGCAAGTGTGCAAGATATCAAGCTTCACCTAGAGAAAGTCACTTGAAAGCAACCAAGAGGATATTGAGATATCTTAAGGGCACTCATGATGTTGGATTATGGTTTCCAAAGGGGTCTAATTTTGAGTTGATTGGATATTCGGACTCCGACTATGGTGGATGCAAGATTGATAGAATGAGCACAAGTGGCACTTGTCAATTGCTTGGAAGGTCTCTTGTTTCATGGTCATCAAAGAAACAAAATAGCGTTGCACTATCTACTGCCGAGGCCGAATACATTAGTGCCGGTAGTTGTTGTGCACAATTGCTTTCGATGAAGGCCACTTTGAATGACTTTGGAATCAAATTCAAGAATGTGCCTTTGTTTTGTGATAATGAGAGTGCTATCAAGATGACACAAAATCCGGTTCAACATTCAAGAACCAAGCACATTGACATAAGGCATCACTTCATAAGAGACCATCAACAAAAGGGTGATATTAGCATTGAAAGCATTGGCACCGAAGATCAATTAGCCGACATATTCACAAAGCCACTTGATGAGAAGAGGTTTTACAAGTTGAAGAATGAATTGAACATACTTGACTTCTCCAACTTGAAATGAGTGCACCCCCACATTCTTATATGACATGCCTCTCCTCCAACATAGCAAGGTAAAGTTGTTTGGCATATCATCCATACTTTGCTAAGGACATGTTTAGAACATATAGATATATTTGCATGTCAAATAGGCTCATTCATGAAAATCAAATGATTTTAATGTATATATGGTACCACTATTGTTTCTATGTTTGATTGATCTAGTGGTAGCATATGATATGTTTGTGGGCTTGCAAACCTAGTGTTGAATCTAGAAAATGAGCTCATGATGTGTAATTCAACATGGTCAAGATAACCCTTATACTTTATGAGGTGTGAAGAAGCTTGTCCTTGGATCAAACCAAATTACATATTCTAGGCAAGTAATCTAGATTGAACCATAATTTGGTCTCCCTCATATTGATTGACTTAACTCTCACTAAAATTGGCACCTTTTTGGTGATTGTTGACAAAGGGGGAGAGAAAAGTCACAAAGATAGAAAAGTCACAAAAGATAAAAAGTTAAGTTGCAAAGGGGGAGAAAAATATAGTAAGGGGGAGAGAAATTAAAATTGAGCACACAAGTAGGGGGAGCAAGCTCATGAATTATTTGTTGCATTTGTATGTGCATTAACATGATGAATTGTTGCATTGCAAAGCTTAAATTCATCTTCATGATTGTATGGTGTATGCTAGAAATAGAACTTGAATGATGATTTGTTAAGAGTAGCTTTATAAGTGGTATCTAGACACCTTTGCTTATAATGTTGATCTCACGGGGTACTTTAGTGTTTGTGATCTTTACAAGTGATGTATTACAAGTGGTGTCTAGCTACTTCGATGCTAAGGATGGTATATAAAGGCAACTCCGATTGGTATCACGCTTCAAAGGTCCATTCTATATACCTTAGCATCAATTTGATAGTAGTAACTCTCCCAAAATTCTAATCCATACATATGTGTACAAATTGAACCAAACTCATGGAAGTACATATGTAGGGGGAGCTAATACTATCGAAATTGAAAATTAATTTCATTTCATATCTTTGTGATGGTTGTCATCAATTACCAAAAAGGGGGAGATTGAAAGCCCAAGTTTGGTTTTGGTAATTAATGACACCAAGTTGCTAATGCCATGTGTTAAGTGTTTTGAGTTAGGCATAAGCAACACATGTGATGAAGGTGTACGTGGCAAGGAGTGGTGGCCACAAGATCACAAAGAAATGGTGCATGGACATGAAATGACGATCATGGTGATCAAGCATGAGGAGATGGACATGGAACGAAGGATCTAAGAGCGCAAGGCAAAGGTATAACCATAGGGTTTTCCTTTTGCCGGTCTAAGTTGAGTAGAGAAGTGATTGACCGGGTTTAGGATACATAGCCGACTATCAAGAGGGGCAATCACGGTTAGCTCGAAAATCAAGTGCCACTAGATCAATGTCTTGAGCATATGCATTAGGATCTAGTTGAGAGCTAACATAACGCCTTGAAAATGTTTGTGAAATGCTAACACACTTGCACATGATGGTGTACACTTGGTGGTGTTAGCACATTTGCGAAGGCGGTGGAGTTTAAGTGGTTGAGAGGGGTTTGGGTTCCTCTCTCCCTCCCACCGAGCTTGCGAGGCGGGATTCGGCGCTTTTTGGGGAAGTGAAATGCCTATTTTCTATTGCGCCGAAAGTTGGAAAAGAAACGGAGGCGAACGGCGGTCACTGTGTTGACCGGACGCTGCACCGGACGCGGTCCCGGTTTGACCGGACGCGTCCGGTCAGTTCAACGTGGCGCGAGCGCTAGGGTTTGTGACCAGACGCTGGTCTGGCCTGACCAGCGCGTCCGGTCAGTTCAACTGGGCGTAAAAGAAAAGCGCGCGACCGGCGCGTCCGGTCCCTCACGGAACCGGAGCGTCCGGTCAAGCGTCCAGAGAGGCCGAGCGCAGCGTAGCGCCGATCGGACGCGAGGCGCGTCCGGTCACGTGCGATCGGACGCGTCTGGTCGCAGCTGGAGCTTACTGGAACGCGACCGGACGCTGGCACTGTCGTGTCCGGTCATTCACAGGAGCGCGTCCGGTCAGCACAACGGCTAGTTCTGACTCGCGCGATTTTCGTCTGTCGTGTAGTGACCGGAGCGTCCGGTCACCACGATTTTCGCTGAGTCGTCCGGTAACGGCTAGCTGTGTACCCCTTCGTTATAAATAGAGGGTGTCCGGGGTTTGAGGGCAACTTTTGCACATTTTGAGATATAGAGACATCCTTTGAGCTAAAGAACAACCCCTCCACTCATCTCTTTGATTAGTTGCACATCTTGAGTGAGATTGAGTGAGATTCAAGTGCATTGCTTGAGAGTTGCATTCTAGAGGCACTTGATCTTCGAGTTGCTGCGGATTTCTTGTTACTCTTCCGTGTTTCCTGACACGGTAGACGGCTTGGAGCAGCGGAGGTGATTGAGCTCGCAATTGGAGATTGTTGGAGCCCTCACCAAGTGTTGTAAGGGGTTCTTGATCCTTCCCCACAGGAGTTCGCAAATTGGATACTCTAGTGGAGCTCGTGGCTTGGAGGATCCCCATCTTGTGTGCGGTTGTGCGGCGCCCGCCGAGGGCTCAACTCTTGATAGTTGATTAGCTCGCGAACCGACAAGTGGGTGCATCGCCACAACGAGGAGTAGCTTGCCGGGAAGCAAGTGAACCTCGGGATAAATTCTTGTGTCATTCTCTTCCTGAGGATTTCTCTTGTGTGATTGATTGATTGGTACTTCTCATCTCTACACGGCGGTATAATCACTCGAAGCTCTTCTCTCGTATTACATCTTGTATCTAGCTTGTTGTTGTTGTGTTTAGTGGATAGCCTTATACTAGACTTGTGTAGGTGGCTTGCTTAATTAGTTAGAGCTAGTGCTTTTTGCTCCGCCACCTTTTGTACTAACTTGTGGTTAAGTAATTATTGTAGAAGTTTTTAATTAGGCTATTCACCCCCCCCCTCTAGCCTATTTGGACCTTACAGTCTTGGATCGAACTCCATGTCCTCGGGCAGAGGCTGCAGCAAGGGAACAGGGTGAGCGATGGGAAAGTGATGCGGCTCTAGATGCTGTTGGGGGAAGGTGACACGGTTGTGGATATTGTTGGGGGGAAGGTGAGCCTCAATCGAAGTTTGGTCGAGATTGCCTTCTATCTTGAGGGGCAGGTTTTGGTGAAGTGGCCAACTCCTCTGCAGTCGAAGCAGCGAACAAGTTCATAGCACTAGGCGAGGAGGTGGTCTGTGGTGAGGCAGCAGTAGCAACAACTGGCGGATCTCTTCTTAAAGGCCTCACACGCTGCCTCCCTCACCCTCTTCGCCGTGTCAATGGTGGCCTGGATTGGTATGGCTTCATGGCGGCCTCGATGCCTCGTCTTCGCTGCTTGCCATGTTGGTGAAACCTGTCCATCCTGGAGCTTGCCCAGTCAGTCATTAACATGGGAGCACTCCCCAACCTCCCAGAGCTTAGCAGGGTTAGAGTAATGGCCCGCCCTGAATTGGACGGGCGATGGCTTGGAGCTTCATGTCACCAGGGCAGGGGATCCTTCAGCATAGAACTTCATCAGATCTAGACGTCGTCATATCTTGTTGTGTGTCTGAGGCGGAGGAGTGGGCTGGCGGTCAGGGACGACCAGGATTGACTTGAGCTTGGCCGGTGCTGCCTTTCCAGCGGCCACAGTTTCACCAGGTCCCAAAATGGATGGCGGGATAAGCGAGGCTAGGGCCCTTGTAATTGATGGCACGGCTGGTGAGGTAGCAGACCCATATGCAAGGAAGTAGCAGCAGCCCGTCTGACACGTGCTTCCCATCAAATCCCCGGGAGGGGTGAAGTAACTCTGAGCGGCTTTGGGTGCTCTCCGACGATGAATCCCACTGAATCTGTGGCAAGCGACGTCGTCTTCAAGGCCGAGCTCACTGGTAGCTGCACCACCGTAGCTGACTAGCATTGTGCTAGCTGCAACACCAGCTGCCTCTGAGCCCAAACTGCCTCCATACCAATGTCATTCTCATCCCAATCATTGAGCTCCACCTCGATGGAATCCTCTAGATCTAGCATAGACGGTGGGTCATTGGAGTAGGGCTAGTGTGGGCTACCAGATCTGTGGGTGGGGCCCCCGTTGCCGGAGGGGTAGGCTCAGGGGTGGGCTTGGAGGTGGACGCCAACGCCCGGGTGGCCTCCGGTGAGGATGGGTGGAGGGTCTCTCAGTCACTCATTCGAACTAGCACCTCTTGCTTCCTTTCCTACTAGTTGTTCTGAGCACTCGCTTGACGACTATACCATTCAACTCATCTATGTTTGATGGACATGATTCTTTTTTGTTGTCCTACATATCATTTACAAAGTGGATCTACAACTTAATATTGTTTATACAAAAAAACATGCCAAGAGGATCCTTCATCCATCCAACGCAACACCACCAGGGCTCTCTCTTCCTCTCATGCTTGCCTTCCTTCTGACTCTTCCTCCTCTTCCCCTGCCTCTTCCCCCTCTTCCTCCCCTACCAGTTCTTCTAGTTGACCCCTTCCCCTGCCTCCCCCCTCTTCCTCAAACCCCTAACTCTCCTCCTCCACTCCCCTTATCAGTTCTTCTATTTTGAAAGATGGATCAACTAAGTAGGCAGCAGCAGTTGACCTCTTCCCCTGCCTCTCCCTCCTCTTCCTCTCTCGCTCACTCTCCTCCTCCCCTCCCCTTATCAGTTGTTCTATTTTGAAAGATGGATCAACTAAGTAGGCAGCAGAATGGACCTTTTCTCATGTCCGTATTGGCTCTATCTGATGACATCCTATACTTCTAGCTTAGCGAATTTGAGTTGTCCATGAGGTCCAATTATGTCACCTAGCTTGGTTGCCACGCAGCCAAATGAACTGATGTCGTGACTTTCATCAAGATCAATGCTCAATGTTGTCTAGTACCACCTCCTCGTAAACTGAGCTTCCTCAGACAACTTACCCCATGAATGGATAAGCTTCCACATTGCATTTGTCAGAGCTCTGAAAAATTCATAGCCTAGATGTCGTTTTTGGACTTCATGGTAGATGTCCTTCAGCCTCAATGCCTCACAGAACACAACAATTGCCCTCCCCATAGTCATCTTCAACTCACACTCCAGTTGAGCATTGAGTTCGATGATGTGGGAATCCGCTGTCTTCAACTTCGACCATGTCTTCAAAGTGGGAAAATGTGTAGAATATCTCTAGCATGGCCAACGGTCCTAGAGCATCGCTGTATTTATTTGACATGACATAAATGAGCAGGGAAACAACGACTCAATTTTCCTGTAGTTCGTCAGCGTCAGCTATCATGGTGACCATGCTGGCTATTTCCACAACTGTGTTGTTAAAGATCTTGCCTCAAAGGCTTTTTTGGACCTCAGAAGACTATGATTACCCTTCTCCCTGACATCTCGCTCTAGTTTACCCTGCACCTATCTTAACCTTCGAAATTAGAGAAGTTGTCTAAGAACTGTAACTATTTCGTACTATTAAGGGTGTCTTGAGTAATTCTAAAGATTCTTACATCAATAAAAAAAACATCTGACAAACTATTTGGAAGACTCTATTTGACAAAAATATAGTGTTATTTCTATTTTTAAATAAATAGCTGTTGGAATGGGTTCTAAGCAGGTTAGAATGGAGAAGGTTGAGTGGACAAAGTTAGACGGTAGAGAAAGATCGGGTTTAGGAGCAAGCCATAATGAGTGGGGGAGGCAGAGCCTCTCTAAGGTTTGTCTTTTAGAGCAAAGAATGAAAGTAGTGAGTCTCTCATTGCTCTCATGCTCTTGAGCACTTATATAGCCATATAGGCAATGGTTATTTGCATGAGGTCATTTGATAGGATTAGATTTTACGTGACACTACCCTAACTACTAGTTAAATGTCTTTCAGGAGACTTACCCATATACCTTATGGGCTCCTCCAACAATAGCTACCTTTCTCATTAATAATAGTCTAAAAGTAACCCAAAATATCTAAATTACATATATTTATCATTAACTAAAGTAACCTAAAAAAATAGTCTCTAATATTCACCTAAAATTACCCACACAAGCTATTATGAAAAATATACAAAACAACCACTTAAATTGCATCAAAATTGCCAACATGATAAATATGTATCTGTTTGCATCAAAATTGCCAACATGATAAATATGTACCTACATCAATCACTATAAAATGGCCAACAGCATGCGATGCAGGTAGTGATGCGGCAGCCCAAGTAGGCAAGCCAAATTTTTTTGTTTCCGTTGAGCAAAAGTTTAGCCCTATCACATCGAATCTGTCAGCCCCTCAATTTGAGAGTCCATTATGCAAGAGTACTTGCGCCAGGATCACGCACAAGTACCCACAAATCACAAAAATTGGTATACAAGATTTAAATAAAAGGGTTCCGAGCTCTATTAATGGCTAAAGTTAAAGTCTACAATGACGTCCCGAGGGGTGCCATAAAAGAGGTTATTATTCTAGTGGAAGACTAATGCCGAGAAGTGGCCTAAACTCTAGTGGTGGTCTCTACTATGATACTATCCTACGCGAACGACACTCCTAACCACAGGCATGCTTGAGCATAGACCCAAAGCCCTAACTTTGATGTCCAAGTCCTTATCCTACATCTACTCATCGTGACACTCTTCTACGTCAAAATCTGGATCGTCGTCGGTACCAAAACTTGTAGAGTCAACGAGGGGTGAGTACTTACGTACTCAGCAAATCCTAATAAAGGGGTGGAATATGGTGGTTGTTATGTTATAGGTTGGGCCCTAGCGAGGTATCTCAACTCCACTAGTTCCCGGGTTAGTTATAATCAGGTTATTATTATTAGCACAGGTTAGTTATCAGTATTTTAAGGGTTAGTGGTTAGTTATAAATTCTAATCATAGTATCCCATCATAGCGGTGCCCATTCCAAGGATGTGGCTATTCGAATAGGTTCAATAAACTTTGCAGAGGGGTACACAATTCCCCACATGATAGTCCCATCCTATCCGTGATCGGCGGATCAGATGTTTCTACTGAGACTCCATGCCCTAGAGAATGCCATCTTAGGGTTCCTATAGCTCTACTACGGAATCACAGGGGTTAGTCTGGAATGATGCATCATTCCGACAGAGGATGCATCCCCTAACAAAACGAGGTGAACTTAACCTCAGGGCAGGTACTTTAGCCCAGGGGCTTCCGCCCCTCTAATTACTTTACGTGGAAGATCACCTAGCATCCATGCCAACCAGGCCATGAGTGACGCATCACCCATGCTGGCTCCTGCTATCCGCTGCCTACACCGACCACCTAGCTAGAACTATACTTCGGCCTAACGGGATGTGAAGTCAAGTCTCCCATCAAGACATGTGGCTATACGATAAATACTAGACGAGAGGGACTATGAACCGGTCCTTATGCGACCTAGATGAGTGTCACCCTCAAGAACCCACTCCAGGCGTCCTCGCTAAGATAACCTACCCATGTAGCCTTATCCCCCACTCGTCCCAAGTCAACTTGGTTCAGGTTCTCTAAGTTCATACTACCTAAGTCTACTCATATTACGAATGTTTCATAATTACTCAGTTAACTACTACTACGGGTTTCTATATTTATCTAGTTGTTATTATTGTTGTTGTTATTATTATTATTATTATTATTATTATTATTATTGTTATTATTATTGTTGTTGTTGTTGTTATTATTATTATTGTTATTATTAAGGTGGATAGGGGAGTTAGGACTTGCCTTCGTTGTTGTCCTCGTTGATAGACTCTTTCTCGTGATCCGGCTCATCAAAATCCTACGAGTTATCGTCTGTCGCGGGGGCGATTTTTGGTAAGTCGCCGTATGCAAAAACAAACAAACAACAAAGAAAAACAACATCGGACATCATGGTGGTGACTGGTGGAATAGTTAGAGCATGATTTTAGATGAATTATGCAAGGTGTTTCACCCAAGAGGCCAAAACGGATTTCGGATGAAGAAGTTACAGATTTTATAAGTTTAATCCCACTGCTTTCATCTAAGTGGAATTTTAGGTGTATTTTGTGGTATTATAAAAATTGAGTAAAATACACCATAAAATTTCTCTTGGGCTCTAGTTATTTATCATAATTTTTTTTGAATTTTTCTAAGTCTGGAAATAGGAATTTTAGCCATATGTGTACGCAAACTGGGTGCATCTAGCAATTTACTACGCTGTTTTTCAAATGTGTGTGTGTGGTGGGGGGTGGCTGACATGTGGGGCCAGGGCGTCAGCCTTCCCGTTAAGTGAGACGGGACGACGTTGGTGCGGGCCCGCTTGCAGTGAGAGAGAGGGAGTGACGGAGGCAACGGCGTTGACGTCGGCGCGGCGGAGGGGTAGGGGACCGCCTCGGGGCTCCCCGGAGAGCTCGCCACCGGCGTCGTGGCAACCTCTGGTGGTGGTAGAGTGTGTGTATGAGAACCGGGGATCGATTTCGCGTGCACTGGTGAAGACGTTACCGTCGGAGAGGCTCTATGGTGGCCAAGAGGGCTCGTCAGAGCTTTCCGCGGCGGCAGCGTTGCGTGGGAGCGCTCGGGAGTGGCAACTAAGGGTTGTTCCTTCGTGCGTGATGTGGTGAGTGATGTGGTGGTGGCGTAGTGCTCCGTGGAGCTTGCTAGGGGCTTGCTCACCGGCCATGGCGGCTCGGCGGAGACAGTGCTCGATGGTGGAGCTACATAGAGGAGTAGGGATTGGAATAGGAGATGCAAACTACTTAGGAGGGGCTCAGAAGCTTACCGGCTTCACCAATCGAGCGGAGGAGCAGCGGGGAGGAAGGAACACCTGCGGCGACAGCAATGGCGACGTCGAACCCGAAGAGGGGAAAAGGACCTAGCTTGCTAAATGCTAACGGAGAGGGGGAAAGGAAAGAGGAGGGGGAGATGGTGTATTCCAGCTCGGAGTGGTGGTGATGGAGTTTGAGAGGCCATGGTCGCGCCTATTTATAGGGCGGCCATGTCGGTGCCGGGGCGGAGATATTTCTCTCGTCGCCCCGATCTTTCCCGATCTCGAGCTAGCGTCCAAGTCTTCAAGGCGGTTCGCCACAGTGTTCTTGCTGTGCTGCCCTCGTCGGAGAGCGCTGAGGTCGGTGGAGGGAGTGGCCATGGCGCGGCGGGTCCGCCACGTGTCCACGGCTTCGACGAGATATTTGGAGAGGGAACAGGAGGGGAGCTGTGGACGTGGCGGTGTGCACCGCATGCTCCACGTGCTCATGGGCAAGGCAGTGGCAGTGCTCCCGAGGGCTCGCCGTCGTCGACGCGGTATTTGCATCGATGGCGGGAGGAAGACGACGATGCTGGCCTTCGGGCCCCACGTGTCAGTCGGAGTGAGAGAGGGGGAGCGACGCTCGTTGCTGGGCCGGCCATCGGCCCATGCGGGCGGGAGAGAGAGGGGAGAGAAGGGGAGGGGGAGCGGGCCGGTTGGGCCAGAAAGAGGGAGAGGGAGGGAATGAGCCCGAGTTCTCCTTTTCTATTTCCAATTCCTTTTCTATTTCTTTTCTTATTTCCATTTGGTTCAAAAGCAATTCAAATTCATATTTGAATTTGAATCCTTGAGTGAGTCACACCATATGTTCCTGCAAAACAAAGACAACTACTCTACTAGTTTTGTGCATAGGTGTTAGTATTACTTTATGTTTATTATTTTTAGGTGGGTTAGTTGGTGTTTTAGGTTTAGTTTTTAAAAGTTCAAATTTTTAGTGATTTTTAAAGCTAAGTAAAAGTACGGATGTTACAAAATCTTTGATACCAATTAGGAGGATTAAATATAGGCTAATTACAAAACTAATTACACAGACTGAGGCTAATTTGCGAGACAAATCTATTAAGTCTAATTAATCCATGATTTGACAATGTAGCGCTACAGTAAACATTTCCTAATTATAGATTAATTAGGCTTAATAAATTCGTCTCGCTATTTAGTCCACTCTTGTGCGATTAGTTTTATAATTAACTCATGTTTACTTCTAGTTAGCATCCGAATGTGGGACGTGACACAGCTAAACTCTAGCCTTAGATCCAGACACAGCCGCCACGCCATGCCACGCCGGAAGCGGGCTTGGCACTGGTTGAACTGATCAGATGGAGGTCCCCTGGGCCCTGGCTGTGTGTGGCTCCTCCTGCGCTAAGCTCGTAAGCTCCTTGCTCACTGACCTGTCTAGATCTGCTTGTTGCGTGACCTGCTGCTGCTTGTGCCACCCAGGACCACGATGCATGCAGCCGCAGCAATAGGACGAGGTGAAGAGCTAATGTGCTACTAATGCTCCATTTGAATGGAATCGGGTTGGAGGGTGGAAAAAATGGGCTCCATCGTCGGACACAGCTGGGCTAGCATTTTTTTTTTAATTTGAGAACCAAACACCACCTGTAAGATGTGATGCGCTGCTTTCTCGAATCTCGACTGGCTTTGTTAGGCAAGGCTAGGCAAAGGCAATCTTTGTTAGCGAGGGAAGGAGATCCAAACAGACCCGATATATATATGTAAACTGCATGGGGACAGACTAGTCGAATTGCCCAAAAACAGAAAAGAGGAACATGCCAAATCTTTCGCAGATACTACACGCAAGATGCTGCAGTTTCGGTGTGGGCAGTCTACGGACATTACTGCCTGCCTCATGTAGCATATGCGAACTGCATGGGGGGCAGGACTCATTCAAGTTGGCGAGTTTGCCCAGAAACAGAAAGAAAGAAAGAAACAGAAACATGCCAAATCTTCCATAGATACTACAAGCAAAGATGCCGCCATTATCTGGGATCCCACTACAGTCAGCCTCATTGAATTTCAGGTTCTGCCGTCAGGCACAGCGGGCATGGCATAAGCTCAGGTCTCCTCCTGATATAGCTACATAGGTTAACAAGACATCTTAGGCACCACCCTAACAGTAACAAGTTTTAGAACTGATTAGCCCGTTCGCTTTCCCAAACCATGCACCCCCACTTTCAGTCAGCGCTTCATTTCGATGCAGCTTTGTCTCGCTTCCCTGCAAAACGCATTCAAAGGAAACTTGAGAAGAAGGCTCGCAGAATGCAGCACAGAATGAACCTACGATCATCATTATCTCTCAAAAAGGTAGGTTTGGGAGCAGCCAGAAGGAGAACATACTCGAATGCTTTCTACCGCGGCAGTATCTGCTTCCACACAGGCATTCAAATGATTTGACAGGATGTTTATCATCATCAAAATCAATACCATAATCCTGAAACCAGGAATGTTC
Source organism: Saccharum hybrid cultivar R570 (assembly GCA_038087645.1). Lineage (NCBI taxonomy): Eukaryota > Viridiplantae > Streptophyta > Magnoliopsida > Poales > Poaceae > Saccharum > Saccharum hybrid cultivar. Next base: position 44,596,588 of record JAQSUU010000534.1, read on the forward strand.
CCAATATGATCAGAGAGAGTATATATCCTAGGCTGATTCAATCAACTAAAGAGCATTGCATGGAATATGCGAGGAAGGAATAGTAGCAATTATAAAGACAGAAAGAGCGAGAGAGACTAGCCTAGTTAGTAGTTACCCAAAAAAAGGTACTAGTTATGTACTACAACGTTGAGCCAAAATCGTTGCCAATCTGTTTTGATGCATTCAGGTGGTATATTACAAACTAACAGATCAGCCCCCAAAAATAAATTTTACAACACAAGAACCCTAAGTAATTGAAGAATGGACATGATGCATGAAAATTTTAGGAGTTACCATTCGTAAAAACAAAATTCAGCAATGACAGAGAAAACATGACCAACTAGAAGAAACTTGGCAATGGCCTACAACAACAAACAACAACAACAACATAGCCTTTTGTCCCAAGCAAGTTGGGGCAATGGCCTGAAATAAGGATTATATATTTCGCTTTAAAGGGTTAGGGGTTTAGTATTGCGACCACGTGAAGCAATCCTACAAGCACAAAACCATTGCCCACAGGATAAACATTAATTAAAGAAGCCCCAAATAAATAACAGCAAGCACTAAAAATATACTTGAAGTGGCCGCAGTAATTGATTTTGATCATCATATTTCTTTTTATTACAAAACCACACAAGGCTTACCCATGTGAGCTCCTCAAATGCCTCCACCTTCTTGGTTGTGAAAAATGCAAACTGTAGTTATAAAAAGAAATAAAGAAAAATCATCAACATAGCACTCTTTCATAGCTAACATACAGAATCATCCAATTCAGAAGTTAAGAATAACTTACATGATAATAGTGATGATCTGGGGTCTCCACTTCAACAGGGATGTCAACTAAATTTGCATCATAGCATCTACGTAACGTATGTTACAACCAGAAAGAAAAATGAGGGGGGTCAATGGCTCATATTTGCTACCATTGATTACATTTAAAGTAACATAATGAACATGTTGAGAATAATCAGAGAACACCTGTGGTTGATGAATCTCCCAACATTCCCACAAAATGTTGCATCCAGGCATAAAGCCTCTTCATCCTTCAGCACCCCATCAGAACCCCAACCAGCATCTAAGAGCACCGAGTACCTAGCACTGTGCATGTTTTGAGTTGTCATTTCATGTAGCTTCATATTTGTTAGCAGCTCCCCAACATATTCGCAGACAAAGGCTCCTTTTGGAAGTTCATCACGTGTGCGTAGCCCCCACCCCTTCCCTTCCCGTGTTGAAAACACCTTGGTAAAAAGAACAAGAAAGTTATGGCAACTCAACTAACCAGCACAAGTATAACCTGGGGGCTGCACTGCACAAAACAATAAAGCGCCCCTGCCGCCCCACTCCAAAAGAAGGGGGGAAAAGGCAGCATCAGATATTACCTGCAGATTGCATGTTATACCACGTTGAACTACACGGTTACCACATTGCATGTTACAACCACATCTACTCCAGCATTCCTTGATAAATTTCCTAATAATATGGCCCCTGCAAAGCTCTGGTGCAGGCTCGTTCCTGATCCTCTCGAGTGGGCAAGATTTACAGAAGAACATATTATGTTTTTTCTGGAAATCGGTTCATAGAGACACACATATCAAGGAACTCTGTCGTAACCAATCCTTCTGGTGTATATGCAAATTCACCACCAGTTTTTCTTGCACAGGCACATGGTCCAGGGGCATACAAGCAGTTGCCAAAGCAATCAGAACAACAGTCCTTGTCACCAATTGTTTCAACAGACTTAACATAGGACTCTTGGGAAACAAGATTTCTTGGTATATAATAAAAGGAAGGTAAACAATTCTCACTACCAAATTCGTTTACCGCTGATATACTTAATCTTTCTTTTCCCTTTGATATATCAGATAAATCATGGGTAGACCCATTGGGAGAAAGTGCCGAAGGGGCCTGCTGATAGGTAGTTGAATTTGGTGGGCCATTCTCTGAAACTTCCATAATCAATGATTCTTCTACAGCTTTATCTTTCCCGCTTCCGCTGTTCATGCAATCAATTGGTTCCAAGGATGGGGCACTACTCGTCGTTGGCTTATTCTGTGAGCTTCTGAAATTGCCAAAAGCATCTGATTGTTTATTATGTTCTGCAGTATGATCACTGCCTAGTTGTGAGACACACTGGCATATCTGCTTGATGAGACTGGCTATGGAAAAATCAGGTGGGAGGCTCTTGTGTGAGCGAAGACATTTTTCCTCAACCACCTTGAAAACTGCTTCTAAATCAGGCATGTGGAATTTTGATGGGTCTATGCTGCATTTGATTGACATTTCGACCTCACCCATAGCGGATGAAGCTACAACAGTGTGTAAACAAGGTGCATCCTGAGTTTTTCCAGCTGCAGATCCTGTCCCAGCATTGTGCATCACAGTTGCATGGTCCAACCCATTTCCCAGACTTTGAGGTTGCTTCGTCATGCTATTTATAGGTTCAACAAAGGAAGTAGACGCCGCACTTCTATAATGCTGGACTGCCCTGCCATTAGCACCTACATAAGGTTCAGCAGAGTCCAATCAGAATAATGACGTTGGGCATAGAAACCAAACAGCAAGAAAGCACTAGTTCCACAATCAGACTGATTGACAAAAAAATAAGCAAACTGATCTTGCAACACAATAAGTCAATATAACAAACACTGGAGTTTTATGGCCTACAATATATGAAATATGAAAACCTCCACAGCACAAAAACTTGAGTAATAATAGATTAGGATGATGTACAGAACCAACCTGAAATCTTTAGTGGAGCGTGAACAGGTGGAGTATCTGAGGTGGTGGCATTGAGCGGATGGGAAGTAATGCAGCCAAGTCGGGCATTCTGACAGCTGGATGCAGGAGCACTGCATTGTAGATCATCAGTATCAGGTTCAGGTTTAGGCTCTCTCAAGAAGACGGCATGTTGGAAATCTTCATCCATCATCTGTATTGCCCTCTTTTGTGCAGCATTCCGCGGTGAAGGCGCACCATCTGCAGTGGGCCGATGATATCGGGTTGAGGCCCCGATTTGTGGATGGTTCAGCTCAGCCGAAACGCCTATAGGTCCATCTAGCGCTTCCGCAGCGGAGGCGGGAGACTGGGGATCAATAGAGCGACCTGCTGTGACACTAGTAGCGCTGATCCTGGGCCTCTTGATGCGAAGGGCCTCGGTCCCACTATCGAAGTCGCAAGGACCGCCTTGGATGGCACGGGAATTAGAAGGCCGGGGCCGGCAGTCCTCCCCCTCCGGCGGAAGCCGAACCCCTCTTGTACTGTTGCTGCAATGCTCCTGGTCCCCATCATCCTGAACCCCAGCCGCAAGTGATGCGATGGAATCGTCATAATAATTAGTAAGAAATAAAAAAAAAGGCGATCTTAAAAACAATGTCTTCTCCATTCCATTTGGGAATGAAGAGTGGACGAAGGAGGAATACCTGGGGGCGGTCGCGGGCTTCGAGGATGGCGTTGGCGAGGGCGCGGTAGCCATCGTCCTCGATGAGCTCCCAGGAGTTGTCGAAGAGCTGGAGGAGGTTCTTGAGGACGGGGATGACCTCCTTCTTGGAGCAGCCCAGAGGCTTCATGGCGTCGAAGGCGCGGCGTGCCCGCTCCCTCGGCCTCTGGGAATCCATCCGAGCCCTACCGAGAAACCCTACTCTGGTGGGTAGGGTTTGAGGTGCTCAGTCCTGCAGCCTGCCGGTGCCGGGGCGGGTGCCGGCGCCGCGGAAACAGAAGAGTGCCACTCGAATCAGGGTCTTGTTTAGATGCACCTCAAAAGTTTATTTTTTCACTTTCTTCGTCGCATCAATCTTTGGACCCATGTATGAAGTAGTAAATGTAGGTAAAAAAATAATTAATTACATAGTTTAGTTGGAAATCACGAGATGAATCTTTTGAGCCTAGACCCATGTATGAAGTAGTAAATGTAGGTAAAAAAATAATTAATTACATAGTTTAGTTGGAAATCACGAGATGAATCTTTTGAGCCTAGTTGGTCCACGATTTGACAATATTTGCCAAATAAGACGAAAATGGTACTATTTATCGGGTTGAAATTTTTTGCAATCTAAACGTTGCCAGGAAGGGAATCTCCAACTCAAATGGGCGTCCCTTCAGTAGTTCGGTGTTCTTGATCTCAACATATTTATTTGCTACACGGTGCCTTCTGAATTTTTAAGTTTTTTGCTACAGTGTCTGCTGAATTTTTTGTTTTTTCTATTTTTGTAACACAGTGTCTTCTAAGTTTATAGTTTTAAATTTTGTAACAGTGCCTTCTGAATTTTTAAGTTTTTTTCCTACACAGTGTCTTCTAAATTTTTAGTTTTTTTTCCTATTTTTGTAACACAGTATCTTCTGAGTTTATAATTTTTTTTATTTTTGTAACAGAGTCTTCTGAGGGCGTGTTTAGATCCAAAAATTTTTGGGAAAAGTTCCTGTAGCACTTTTCATTGTTATTTGGCAAAAATTATCTAACCATGGACTAACTAGGCTCAAAAGATTCGTCTCGACATTTACAGACAAACTGTGCAATTAGTTATTTTTTTATCTACATTTAATGCTCCATGCATGCGTCCAAAGATTCGATGTGACAGGTACTGTGCAAAAAAATTTTGGGTGTTTTTGGGCATCTAAACGGGCCCTGAGTTTATATTTGTCAATCCACAGAACAACTTTCATTCTTCATTTTTTTCTATTTTTTTGCAACAGTCTTCTGAGTTTATGGTTTTTTATTTTTGTAACAGTGTCTTCTAAGTATATATTTGTCACTACACAGAACAACTTCCATTTTTCTTTTTTTTTAATTTTTGCAACACAGAGATAGTCTTCTGAGTCTTTTTTTTTTACTTCTGTAAGAATCTTCTGAGTTTCTATTTGTCAATACATAGTACAACTCCAGAACAAGAAGGTAAAAGGTGGTGTTAATCTTCAGAGTCACACTCTCTCCATCCAGCAATGATCGTCGCCTAAGCAAAAAAAAAAAAAACAAAAAAACAACCCAACATTGCCCCCTTCACATGTGAACCAATGGAAGGAGACTAAACGATTACTTGAATCATCTTTTATTGTTTCTCCCTTGTTGATTAACGTAAATTTAACCTAGTGTAACCTTCTCTCCTTTTTTGGAGGACCGTCTCCAAAGACGGCCAGCGGAAGCAGGACTGCAGGAGGATCGGAGGAGACGGTGCTCACTGGCTCAGGAGCCAGGACCACGACGAGGCTCGCTATTGCTCTGGAAGCTGACGATAAGCTCCGTATGGACGCTGCCAGATCATGCCCGCCATGGATCGGGCAACCGAGCATTTTAATTCGCTACTATAGGAGGCAAAAAAAATCGACTACATGCATATATACACTATACTCAAACCAAATAGCCAAAGGATTCGTCAAAAACTTCATGAATTCAAGTTCATTCTGAACAATCGTTCCATAGCCGCAAGGATTACAACACCAATTTATCACCTTAGCATCCCATGACCATCAACTGCCTACAGGTGCAATGCCATTTGGGCTTGCTGTGGTCTCAACCGTGTGGCAAATAAATTTCCCAAAAACTTGCAAGGAAAGGTAGCAAACCATGTAGTGGTCAGAGGACTTACTTTATACCATATCATTCCATCAGTGCCTGCATTGAGTAGCATCGGTTTGTTCTTATCTGTAGTTAATTATATATAAAAAAAAATTATATACTGCGTCCGTTAAAATGAACATGACAAGAGTCCAATCTGCAAGTTTGGCCCTCATATTGTACCCTCTCTTTTCCATGTCCCCAACAGTTTGGATGGCTTGCTACACGATATCATCCATATCCCTGAGATTCAGATCAAAAGGTCTACCATGTTCCTGCAGTACCCTTTTGATGTATACCAAACAGCTTAGATTACTTCCTATCATGACTTACTTTGAAAAAGGGTCGAATGCGTTACACTTTGTACATTAAGCTCCGTGGTGTACAAATACATCCTCTTGTTCAACGTGCAAGCAATATCAACTCAGGTGTTGCGTATGCAAGTCAATTCTGTTTCAGAATTAGACTGGCCACACACAATCACCCTATCTCAGGAGAGACAGGTTTAGCATGGCCACCATAACTTCAAATTTTCTCGATGCAGAACAGAATAGATAAATCTGGGGTTTCTTCAACTCTGCTCAATCCATATTCTTGGATGCCTGCCTCATCCAATCCATTTCCCAACAGTCTGGTGAGAACTTAATGAGAAAGGAGCCATAGTTAGTTTGTTATCTTGCATTAATACCTTAAAAAAGTGTTGCAGTTCAAGCCAAAGCAATAAAAGGGTGCTTGGACAAATAAAATTGAGAATTATATATCAAACACTCTACAAACTAGAGCTGGTGAGTTACTATTATCATGCTGTTAATTTGGCCGTCTGACAGGCTACTCATGTCAATTGGTTTGAGCTTCATCCCTTTGAACTTTGTAACAATCCGGTGTTATCTTATAGATGGCACATATACCGTTTCATATACCTTTTGTTTTGTTCCTTGGTTAACGAGTGGCTTTTTTTTTAATGCCAAACGAGTGGCTGTCAGATGTCCTCCAGGAGAAATTGAATTCTATAACTTTATTACAAGTATATGCACCCACTGTTTTTTGAACATGTGTCATAGCTTTATTATAATGAGAATTAGCGTTCAGAGTGCAACTAATATGACTCAAATCCAAACTAAATCCGTGCTTAAAAGGGAAACCATAGTAAGGAAATGAGTTAAGTTGCAATACAGACACATTGCCAAACTTCCGAGAAATAAAAACACCACAGACAAACTCCTACAAGTACCACAAGTGACAGCTAATATCATAACAGAATGTTGCCAAAGATTTGCAAATACCTTGAAAAAGATGAATGCATACGGCAGCAAGCGTTTGAATGATTTTGCTGCTATAAATTAAGTTGAGCCATGAGGTGGGAAGACGAAATTGGCCAACACAAAGCAGCTAGTGTCAATGGAGGGCATGAGCCCAGATATTTTGTGTGTAAGAATATCACATTTCCCCAACAGCTAACTGCAGAACATAATACAGGATAAGTTATCCTTATAATGCACAGAACTTTAGCTAAACTTGGAGGACGAGATACAAGAACAGCATGCTTCTGGCTAAACAAAGTAGTACTAGTAAGATTTGAGCTTATAGATCACTAAAATTGTAAATGGACTGTATGCCTGCGCAAACCCCACAGGTTACCAGTAAATCAGCACAGCTGATCTAAAATGGACTACATGCAAGTGCAAAGCTCAAAAATGTATACAAGTAAACTGGTATAATGGAAATGGATATTTATGTGCAACCATCTGACTATATATTTTTTTTATATAGGAAACATTAGTCCTTTTCTTTTTAGTGTAAAAAGAGCTTAAAGTCTCAAGGGTTGATGTACCAAACCTTAGTAGACTGAAACCATGCTGCTGAACCACATTCATGTTTCAGTGTTCTGAATGGACCACTCATGGAAACCTCAGCTTTAAACTCTGTCCCGGACAAGTCAAGGTCATGGAGTTCGAAATGCTCACTTGCTTTTCCATTAGGCATAAATTTACCATTAGGTACTCCAGAAACTTCATGTATATCCTTTTCCTCACCTGCATAGTTTCAAAATTATGAGTATTATGGGAACCAAACAAATGGAAGGAGGTCATGGTATGCCCAAATCCATAAACCACATGGCACAAATGTGGCTAGTGGTAAGCAAGCAGGTAATGAACCTGGTTTTGTGGCCATAATAAATCCATCCAATCTCTTTGTTAGTAAGGATGTTCCAGGAAACAACATCAAGTTTACATTATGAAGTTGTTTCCTTTCAGCATCTTCGATAGGTTTGAAGCCAAATCCTGACACCCATGTGCTAACCAATTCTGGGATGGCAGAAAGGACCAACATCTTAACATTAAATGAACGGAGCATCTGCAGTAGAGGAAATGAGGAAAATCACATAATGATACGTAGATAAAAGTTATTAGCAGTAACGTAAAAAATAATATTGATTCAATAAGAAATCAGGTATTAGCAAAGAATGGACCCGACAGGTAGATGGGAGGAAAAGCATATCTTAACATTTACACACAGCTGAATTCCAAGTTAATGCGATACACGGTCATGGGAAACCATAACTTGTTTCAGTACTGTTGTAGAGTTTTGTACTTTTGTTTGATTTCCTATTCCAGTGTACCTTTTCAATGATGTTCATTAGAATTCGGCACATTCCTTGCCGTCGATAATCTACAGAAGTAGCAATAAAAGGCAGCTCAGCAGCTTTAGTCCCATGTACTCTGCATGAGCAAAAAAAAAAAGATTTAGTTATAAATAATTTTTTTTCTCGAATACACAATGAAAATGGAAGAAACAGATAGTTATTTTTTATTATTATTGTTTTATGGTTATCTCATTATGTTATTCTATACTATGTGGAATTTTTTTGAAAGCTAACATGGCATATGCTGAAAATATGCATGTTTTAGTTGTAAAAGAATATATTAAACTGATAAAGCCAAAACAACAGTTAATGACAAGCAAATTGGTAGAAATAACACGCATAAATTCATTAATAGAATACTTCAGACAGAAAAGTAGGTTCAATTTCTAACAAAGACCTGATTAAAAACAATTTACCTGATAGAAGCCACACATAAAATTTCATCACCTTTCTCCAGGATTACAGTATAGAATCCCTGATAATCCACACGAGCAAAGTTTGATCTGATAAGAAATGAACCATGTAAGTAAACCTTGAAATTACTCGGTAAAATATATATACATATTCAAGTTTCTTCTATAATATCAAAGAGAGAACCCGATATGAATTGAAGTAGATTTGAAAAGAAAGGGTATAATAAAACTAGCTAAGCATTCAGCTGATTAACAGAACATCTCAAAGATTGTTTCTTCTGTTTAGCATAACAGCAATTTTGTCAGTTTCAATTTTCCAGACAGTACCATTGTTCATTCTTAGACACACGCGCGTATCATTTTGACTTGTGCTTCGACAAATCAGACCAGAAAAATATAAACTGAAAAAGAATATGTAATGAAATAATGGGTAATTTAAAATCACAAGGATAAGGAATGAAGGAAACTTACCTCTTGTTGTATAAAACATGGGGTATCATGTCCACACCAGTTCTAGGATCCACCATACGAATGAAACATTCCTCCAATAGAGTAAGAGCCACTGCTAATTTCATATTACATTCTGCCAGACAGGCAATCTTCTGAACAGAGTGTAGCTTCTGCCCGTCATTGTTGCATCTCAATATGGACCATGAAAGTTCACTGTCAAGAATATTGTCTGTCCCAACATGACTACGTAGCCCTATGAACATCTAGTAGCAGCAAGGGTAGAAAAACACATTAATACGAAAGAAAGAAGAATCATGAAAAAAATATTTGGAACCAGGACGCAGAGTATGTTAGGTGCACAAAGAAGTAGTTAACATAAATGTTGTCTAGTGTTGCATGGAGTGCTGATTGCTTCTAACCTAAATAGCCATAAACATTGACATCCAATTTTGAGGATCGAAAAAAAATAGCGATCCAAGAGGTTAACCAAATTAAATCTTGGAAGGTTTGATTTTGTGAACCATGCGGTGTAGATGTACTAGTGTCAGGTGGTCCCTGGTGCTAAATCCTAAGCATTCAAACATATGAATCCATTATATCTATGAGACTATGATGAGGAATGAGGGTCACGCGAATTACAATTTCTGCAGGTATGATAAAAACACAAATGGACTATGCTCACTAAAGCATCTTGCAACTTTCAACATCATCTTAACAAACTAAGTTAAATAAGTGTTACCTCTTTACAATATTTCCCACAAAACCATGTCTGAGAAATTTGATCCTCAAGAGGTAGCTTCTCTTGTTCAATGCAAGTGTCATGGTCTGCCAGTGGAAACAAAACTATTCAAATCGAAGTTACAGATAAGAGCACTGGAATAATTTATCTTTTGCAGTGCATAATGAAGAACTGAAGAGTGGCTAAGTTAATTAAGGCATGAAACCACTCTATGGATTTTATCATTTTATTCTTGGGCCTTGCAAGAAATTATGGTTCAGCTCAAAGCTGCTAGAAGCTTGATAAGAAGTCAATAGAGCACAGCTAGAAGGGATCTTATTTGAAGCATAAGCTCTTTTACACTGAAAATTTGAAGCCTCCTTGAAGCAGTTCCTGTGAGAGTTGAAAAAACAAATTCTAGAAGGAGCTACATTTTTACCAATGGGGCTTTTTAGATCAACACAGGCTAATCAAATCGTTTCGTAAATGAAGTAATGACTATTGAAGTTAGGCAGCAAAGTTAACATAAACTAACCCACCAACTTTCTGCTATGGCACTGCTAAGCATCATAAGGCAATAGCACAGTAGGGGAAACGGTGCAAATGACAAGATAAAGTGGAGGGAAGATAAGGTTTTACATGCATCTCCGCATTGGAAACATTTGAAAATAGCCGAGAATGTCGAAACCTCCTTTTCACTAACTGGTCCCCCACATATCTGACAAGTGCAATTATGACAGTACCAACTACCTTCTGGAAGCTCCTGGATATGTAAAGGAATAGGCAAAATTAATTAAGTAGGAAACAATTTCACATATAGAATAAGTATTGATTCATTTACATATCGAGCTATCGACACACATTCTGGAACAAAGCATTGCAACGGCAGCAACCTCAGAATGAAATGTATCTTTAAGCAATGTATACATAACGGCACCATGAAAAACTGGATAATAGATACCTTAGCAGACAAGCAAGCTTGATGATATGTTGATGGGCAATTGTCACAGCAAAGTAATTCACCACCATCTCCACAGAAACCACAGGTGTCATCACTTTCATCTATTGCCTCAACTTTTCTACCCCATGCATTGCTTCTCCTGCTCATAAATTCAGCAGACCAAGCCTCAACCTGGCACAAAGTGTAAGACTTGCCAGACTCTAGAAAGAGGCCCAATGAGGACTGTGGGTGACTACAACCAGCATGAGCCATGAAGCCAGACACAGATAAGGTATTTTTGCAGCAATTGCAAACAACACCTTCCCAGGTAACCAGCCCATCCTTTATAACTTCATGACTTTTTGGATCCCGGTACTGTATCACATCTTTTACGGTAAGAAAGCCAGTCGCAAGCAACCAGCAGATTACAGTTTTTCGGGCCAAACTTACTCTCTTTCCACCCAATAGGTTTGTGCCAGCTTTCCCGATTTTGGAAATTAGCTTGTTGACTTTTTTGTGGCTCTTCAGCTTCTTGAACTTCTTTGCCGCTGAAAAGCCTGAAGCAAATTTATGGCAGGTGCCAAGATCCTTGTTTTTCACTATAGCTGTGATCAAAAGGTCCTCATCATTGATCCGCAACTCACGAGGTCTTTTCTTCATGTACTTCAACCAACCCTTTGGTTTCATTTTGGCAGTGCCTCTCTTGCAGATTTGTGAGTCACATGTTAGATAAGTTCCCAGAACATCAGCACTAGATTCATGGGATAACTCAACAGGTACAGTATTTCCTGTTGGATCACTTTGTGAATCCTCATAAAATTCTCCATGGGATGGGAGTATCTTTTTCCAGACCTTGTCATCATGGCAGCACGCTGTGGCATCTGACTGTGACTCCCTTGTAGTACAGTGGGTTTCTGGGAATGTATTGTAATCCTTAAGTTGCTTGCTCACTGAAGAGAAGAGCATGTCACACTTCCTGCTTTGGTCATCTTTATCTAGCTTTTCTGATTTTGTTTCAGCTTTCATATCGTCTTTTAGTGTGCCAAAACCTGAACGCATACCGTGTTCCTCAAAGGCATTGGTGTCCCCTGGGTCAGCCATGCCCATGGTTGGTACATTGGTCCCAACCAGTCCAGCAGAGCTAATATCAAATGTCCTTTTTGATTTCTTCCTTGACTTTTTTACAGAGCTATTAAGAGCACTTGGTTGACCATAAGTTTGCCTTCCATCATCAGTTGCATCGATGTGATGTTTTGCCTGGTCACTTGCATCAATGTGATGTTTTGTCTGGTCACTTGCATCGTAACTCAGACTCTCGTTGCAGGAAAGCTTTGGGTTCGTATCCCTATCGTTGCTGTCTTCCACATCATGACAGCTCTGTAAAGACTGATGCCCGTTGTAGCTCTCAGTTGCAAGCGTGCTGCAATCAGAGTCTGTGATCAGTGGAGTCAACTGAATCATTCGGCTTGCCAAAAGCTCACTGGCTTTGTGCATGGTCTTACTTTCCAATGACATATCTGAGCTGCCATCAAGAACAAAGGTTGAACTGTCGACAGCTCTAAGAGTTTTATGTTGCTGCAGAGCAGTGATTTTCCTACTGATGAACACAACAGCTACAAAAGGGTCCAAAATCTGCCAGCGCTGAAGAAGCGTGAGTGCATTTTGCTGGTTCGAAAGCATCCTATCAACATAGGCCATTGTATCTGTGAGATCCTTCCAAAACGCATCAACATCTGACCACTCCTTTGGATACCTTCCCCTTTCTGAATCTGGGGAAGCTTCATATAACTTGTTGCCACAAAACTTCCAAGCCTGGGTTAGTGAGGTATGAACCGCTTCCCTGTTTGGAGCTGTGAAGTAGGATGCCATCTTAGCCCTGTCATTCCTTTTCCGTGGCTTAATAGTCCATCCAGCGTCCTTGAAAAGGCGATGTGCATGTGCTTCCAGCTGGTCAGGAATATCCCTGCCCAGTGCCTTCTTGGAAACAGCAGCTGCCGAGCCAGGGTGTACTGCGCTGCCGCTTCCATGAACATCAATTTCATCCAGGCAACTAATATTCGCATCAGGGGTGCCGTTCTGGCAAATGGTGCCATCGAGCTGGGAGAACTGACCAGGGCTGAACCAAAACTGGGACTGCTGAGGTATTGTCGGAGTACTATGAGCTTCTTCGCTATAAAACAGATGCTGCTCTACTCCCCCTCTGTCAGAGAAATCCTTTCTACTTGCACATAGGGGATAAGTGGTGTCATCCATCTGGCCTTGATCATAAGCGAAGCACGCATTGCTAGGGAATTGCTGCTGATCCTGGAGCCACTGATGCAAAAAGGGATCTGAAAGGAGAGTGGCACTCTGGAATTCAGAAATCTCCGCTAGTGCTTCTATGTAGGAAGGCATGGGGTCATCGACCGCGCTAGTGCTGCTGCTGCAGCCCAGCCCGAGCGCGTTGCCCATCCCAGCTCCAGCATCTTGCGTGTGCACATCCAAAATGCTGTGAGCAGCATCTGTGCCGACGAATTGGTTTTGGTCATCGGAGAGGCCGAATTGGTGTTGGTCATTTGAGAGGCCGAGCAGATGAGTGGCACACTTATCCCCAGGCTGCCAGGAACCCATGAATCCCTGCAAAAACGCAGCAGCATCCAGGTCGGCCCCGCTCTGCTGCGCACGAGGGTGGGCGTGCTCCTGGACCTGGAGATGAAGGTCGTGGTGAGGCCCATTGTTTGGCTGACTAGTATGATCCATTCTAGGGTGTGGATCAGCAGTGGCAGTGGCAGCGGCAGGCTGGTGCTGGTGCTGGTGCTGCGCATGGGAGGGAAGAGGAAAGGGAAAGGGAAAGGGAGAGGGCGAGGTCTCCGTGGGCTTGTGGTGGGCGGCGGCGTGGACGAATCCACCAAGGTCCATCTCGGCGGGCAGATGGGTGGTGGCGGCGTTGTCGGCGGCCCCGCAGAAGACCTCCTTGAAAACCTGAAGCTCCAAGAGCGATCTGTCGAAGGCGGCGTGGTCCTCCATTCCCATGATGTCCTCGCCGAAGATGAAGCGCATGGCGTCGTCCTCCTTGAAGCCCAGCATGTCGTCCGCGGCGGCCATGCTAGTGGCAGTCAGCTAGGGTAGCCTGCCTGCAGGGTTGAATTGGAGAGCGGAGTGAGCAGCCAAAGCTTGGGCGGTGACCCCGCGGGGGGAGAAGAATGTGAGATCCAGCCATTCCAGGCAAGTGGTCTGTACCTGAGCGAAATGGGCGGTCGGCGGTCGGGTCGGGGAGGCAGCGGCAGCGGGAGCGGAATTGGGTGGTCGGATCCAGGGGGCAGCAGCTGAGTCTCGAGTGGCCTGCGCTGGATCGAGAGAATAGTGGCGGGGCGGAGCAAATCGGGGGCGAGATCCGAGGCGAGCGAAGAGGGGAAGCGGCCTGCCTCTGCCTTCCTGTCAAGGTTTGGGCGCCCCGCCCCAGCGCGGAGAAGCGAGGGTCGGGGGCGGCGGCTTGGCTTGGTAGCTGAGCGCCGGCGGCGGGGCGGGCGTGTGGGTGGAAGTGAAGCAGAAGCAACGGCGGCCCGCAGTGGAGCTGAGCTGGGGAGGAGAAGAGGTCAAGAGAGAGCTCGCTTCGCTTCGCTTCGCTTCCCTAGGCGAGGCTTGCTGCAAGTTCCCTGCGTTTGTTTCGTGATGAGTGATGCCGATGATGCGAAGGATGACAGGCAGGCAGGACACACATGACATGAAGAAATAGAATAGCCAATAGCCAAACGCCAGAAGGAGGAGGGCGCGGCATTTGGCCCTCTTGCTTGTTTGAAACATTTTGCCTCCAAAACCAAACACCCAAATTGCAACGCTACGCCTACGCTGCCCATAGGCCAGAGCAACACGAGTTTATGCATGCCAATGCATACTCGATTTGCCTTTTTCTTTCTTTCTTTTATTATCAATCATTAATACAGTGTCCGTGCTAACGCTACAGTTAAATCAAATAAAATATTTGTTTGCCAATCAACAAGATCTAAACTTGGTAAGAAAATATTTTTTCCACATTTTTGGCATCATATGCTTGGAAGAATAGCAGGTTATAAGCCAATAACCAATACAACTTTGTTTTCTTCTTTTTTTTTTCATTTGGACTAACAAAAGTGATAAGCTGGCTTGGCTACACACATGCATACCTGTAAAGGAAGGCTAAATCCACCATTGTCCTCAAGCTCAAAATACAACAAAAACAACTGAAAAGAGCTGCAATTACACAATATATCAAGTACTTTTCCTAGACAGCTTGTATTACTCCTAAAAAATCAATGTATCCTTTTTGTGGTTCTTTTTTCTAGTACAACTTTTAGTGATTCTACCAACTCCTTTACTCCTTTTCTCTTTCCACTTCCTTACTGCCAGAGGCTGAAATTTTAAGAGATCAAATATTAATAATTGAAATTAAACCTGAAGTAAAAAAAAGCCAATATATCGGTACAACGTGCCACCTGAAGAATTGCAAACAATATAACCGGTCAGGTTCAGGACTGAAATTTAAGAACACGGTGGAAGACCTGCTGCCCAATAAGAATTAACGCATGGGATGGGAAGCCCAATGGGTGGGTGGGTGGTGCAGCCCAGCTGAAGTAGAAATTTGCTCGCGAGAGAAAGAGGTGCTAACTAGATTGGGCCCAGTGTTATTGTAGTGGGCCGGATTTGGATTTAGTCTGGCAGGCAGCGAGCGAGCGAGAGCGAGCGGCTATGGGCTACCATTATTAGTAGGAGGGATATAGGAGGAAATGGCACATGGTGGGCCTAGTAATTTGGATTGGATTGTTCTATTTATTTCTAATCTGCTTGCTGATTGCTGAGTCCTGAGGGGCAGGTAGCCCTACCCCTACTACCTGAATAATTGCTTTGCTGCAGGTAAACACATCCGTCGGAAGTAGCTACAGTACCCTCCGTCCACGTAAAAATATAATTATGGTATCCGTGCCGATCAATTGAGCTTAAGTTTAAATAGTATTAGCATTTATGTATATAAAAAAATTATTATAAAATATATTCTATATCTAATTTAATGGTACTTATTTTGTATCAAAAATATTTGTACTTTTTTTATATAAATTTAATTAAAGTTCGGATCATTTGACTTGTTAAAATCCGAGAACTGCGTTCTGTCGTGACGGAGGTTGGAGGGATGGATGGATGGATGGCAGTGAGCCATTCACTCCCTACTACAGTAGTATTTCCCTTCCCTGCTTGCAAGTTGCAACTGGTCAGGTCAGCAGTCTCTGTCCGTGTGGGGTCCCAGTAGTCCCCCACCACCATGTGCACGTGCACCTGCTACCCACCCTGTCCCTGTGGCCTGTGGGTGGTGTGTGCTACAAGCCAGGAGGGAAGCCGAGCCTGCTTCTGTAATTCATCAGCCCCCTGCCAAGGAGAGGAGTAAAGGATGGGATGGAAGCTTCCGAATCATTGCAGATTTGCAGCTTGGGGCTTGTTTAGTTCCTCAAATTCACCCTAAATTTCACTATGCAAAAAGAAGATTCCCCATCACATCAAAATGTTGGCAAGTACTAAATGTAGATGAAATCAAAAACTAAATGCACAGTTTTGTTGTACTTTGCGAGATGAACATTTTGATCATAATTAATCAATGCCTGGACAATTATTACCAAATAAAAACAAAAGATGAACAATAATTTGGCACAGTGTTTGAGTCACCGAATCGGTGAACTAAACAAGGCCTTGCTTGCTTCAGATACGGATTGGACCAGGACCATACTACCCAGAGGGAGAGAAGCAGTGACCAAAGCAAGTGCAAGTATGAGTATAGTATATACTCCCTCCGTCCCAAAAAAAAAGTGTCGTTTTAGGTTTTTCAGACATCGTGTTTGACCGTTCGTCTTATTCAAAAAATTTTAATAAATATTATTTATTTTGTTATGACTTATTTTATCATTAGAGATACTTCAATAATGATTTATTTATTTTATAATTTGCACAAAATTTTTGAATAAGACGAACGGTCAAACACGATGTCTGAAAAACCTAAAACGACATTTTTTCTAGGACGGAGGGAGTACTGTTGTGGTCCAAAACTCCAAAGTAAAGTAATCGGTCCGGTCCAACAGCACGGGCAGGCCCACTGTTGGCCCATTGATACCAAAGCCGAATTCTCCACTCCAGTGAGGACCCTACCATCGTACCACCAGTTTCTGCTGTCCGTTCCGCTAAACGCCTAATAATAAACCAATTGGCTGGTGACATTAATGCATAGAAGATGACTGGAATGAATGACAATAATAACAAAAAAAATGGCTGGTCCATGAGAAAACACCACAAGTCAGATAGTAGAGTCAGATTACTAGCTTACTCCTAGATCCGTTCCAAATTATAGTTCGTTTGATTTTTTTTACCTCAAGTTTGACCACTCGTCTTATTCAAAAATTTATGCTAAATATCGAGAACGACTTAAATTTGACTATGTTTACACAATTTTTTTAATAAGACGAGCGGTCAAACTTGGGGTCAAAAAAAAATCAAACGAATTATAATTTGAAATGGAGGGAGTACTACTTTATAAGCATGTCTATCTCACTCATATTTCATAAACTGCTGCCGCAGATTTACCTCTGGATTAAGTTAAACTATTTTTAAGTTTCACTAAGTTTACATAAAGTAGTATCAACAATTATATATAATTCTAATTCTAAATAGGTATATTATGAAAACATACTCGATCCATATATATTACTAGAATCTAATGAAACTTTTTTTTATCATAAATAGTTATTATTATTATTAAGAACCACACGCGTACAAACCTGGTGCAAATTTATTCATTGTATATGAACAGCATACTGTACATTACTAAGCAGGTAGCCAGCAGCGTTTAGAAATTAAGGACGTCACGTGTTGCGTCACAGAATAAATGGTGATTGCTGACAGCCAGCCGCTATGGTGCTATCTCCGTTGGCGTTGCCCTTGCTTTGCATCGTTTTGTCCAATCCAGGTTCGGTTCTATCCTGCACAGTGCCTTGTAGATCATCATGAATTAATAAGAAGCTGGATTGTGGAATCCTGAATGTACTGAACCAATCAAGTCCATGCATGCATGGCCTATCATATCAATAAATTATTATAGTGGGTCCGCATGTTGGTACATGATATTGGTAAT
The DNA here is from genome assembly GCA_038087645.1 of Saccharum hybrid cultivar R570. Lineage (NCBI taxonomy): Eukaryota > Viridiplantae > Streptophyta > Magnoliopsida > Poales > Poaceae > Saccharum > Saccharum hybrid cultivar. Next base: position 44,614,448 of record JAQSUU010000534.1, read on the forward strand.
AATTAAATAGTTTTATAAATTATATTGTTTACCTTTTTCTAAACATTCAAGGGTTGTGATTATTGTGAGTTACGTAAATCCCTGTTTTTAAACACGCAAGGCTTGTGATTGTGAGTTAAATCCCCGCAGCTGCACGTGCATGAAAACACACATGACTTTGTGGACTTCTCTCATGTTCGAAAATGCTATTTTTAAGATCCAATTTGCAAATCATGTAAAATGATTTACAGAAGCGGTTGGATTTTGGTCCGCTTCTAAAAATTAATTTCTAAGGGTGGATGGATAGCTGAGTAGAGGTAGACGGGACAACCGCCTCTGCAAATCTATTTTGATCATCTCTATAAATATTTTCTGCAGTAGTGATAGCTTAATGCTTCATCCATTCCAAATTATAAGTCGTTTTGACTTTTTTTTGGTACATTCACTTTGCTATGCATCTAGATACGATAACATGTCTATATATATAATAAAATAGATAAACCAAAAAAGTCAAAGCGACTTATAATTTGAAACGGATGGAATACTATTTATCTTTTTTAGAGTAAATATGTCAGGTGATCGCTGACCTGAACATCTCACTAAAAGTGTGGCAAACCAAATGAAAACACACAAAGTGGCAAGTGGAAACACAAGGGTGCTGCTAATAATTTTCTTTGGTGATTGAACATCATCTTTATGTGAGGTGGTATATCCGAGCAGACTAACGAAATTATCAAACACAAATGGTAACACATGAAAAATGATCGAACACAAGTGTGGAAACAAAACAAAGTGGCAACCCACAGGAAAAAAAAACAAGAGGTACAGCCGAGCATATAGTAAGCAAACAAGAAAAATATAAAGCACATACAGTTCATGAGACAAGCCATGGCAGGGACCGAAAGATGACCACAGATCCGCCGAAAAGAACCACCGCGGAACAACATACTCACGAAATACCAAGAGTGCCGTTATTATTTTTATATATTTGTATTTGAATGTTTTGAAAGAAGATAAATAGGTTATGTATTATTCATTTAGAAGAGTAGACGATCCTTTTACTTTTTTTTTGAAACGATACTTCTTTGGTCAATGTGCATAGTGCGACATGGATAAATATTGAATTATTAGTATGTGTTTAGTTAAAGAGATGAGATGGGAATGGACAGGACAATTCTTTTTTTTTTTTTTGAGGTGTTTTCCAATTCACCTGAGACAAGGTCATCCCCTTAGGGAAATATACTCCCTGAATATTCATGGCAAAGCGATCTTTCAAAATGAAAGGGACTGGAGATCACCCCCTTTACATGATGTTTGGCATCCGTCTTCGACTTCATGTGCGTGAGGGAGAGGGATGGCCGAGGCGTTGCGGTTCACAACGAGGGAGCCCGGTCGAGGATGGTGTCAGCGCGGCTCACGATGATAGGGGCTCGGCTGAGGGCAACGTTGCTCACAGCAATTGGGCCTAGCAGAGGGAGGGGCAGCTCAAGGCGTGGTGGGCCAACGGAGGGAGGCATGGCTCGCAACAATGGTTGCCTGAACAAGGGCAGTGTGGCTCGTGATGATGGCGGCAGGCCGAGTTTGTAGTGCCCAGGTTGCAGTTGCTCGTGCTCGGGGTCAGGACGACAGAGGCGGGCGTGAGGCAGGCAACAACGTCGAGTTAGGCCGACGTTGGTGCATGGTGAGGACGTCGGCATTGTGGTGACTCAGTCGGCAGATGTGGATAGAGAAAAAAGAGGAGAAAGAAGATGTTGGCACTGGCTGAAATGCGGGTCTCGTTAAGTAATAGTGGCTAAATGGTGTTAAAAGTGTCATCTATCCCATTTAGTACAACCTCCAACTAAACGAGACTGGCCGATAGTCCCGTCCCTCTCAAACAAACAAGAGCTAAGATTAAGGATGGGTTCATCACATCCCATGTTTATAATTTATTTGTTCGTTTATATCTATCTATCTATCTATTTGCCTATGCAAAGAATTCTGAAATTGCATGCATGTATCACCAAACGAGTAGGACTACTCTGGATCTATCAAGAGCACTAAACAGTAGCAGGAGGGACCAATGCAGCTTCCAAGGGTTGGTGATTGTCTGATTGATCGATGTGCTGTCTACGATATGATGGTATGATATAGCTAGCTGTAGCTAGTAGTCTCTCGATCGACTTTTGAGGGACGAACAAACAAGATAGGCAATCCCTGTGGGTTCGAAGGATGGTTCATCATCGTTTTCAGTCGTTTGAATTTGAGGCCTGATCCACGTACGTATAGACGATATGAATCGTAAGTCATCATCAATAGGATTGGAGACCCAGAGTAAGTGTAGTATAGTACTAGTAGTAAGCAAGCACACCTTTGTTTCATCTGTTGGATGTTGGATCGATCATATGTAGCCCAATACCATGCAATTCTGATCTCTCCATCAGGGCTATGATTGATCTACGGCGGGATAGCTAGTTTGGTAGTTTTTTTTCAAACTTGGTTTGGCCCATATTTACAACAGCATATGCAATAGTTAAACTTGGTTTGGCCCATATACAACAATATATCCAGCGGCACTAGAGCCAACGCTAGTTGACATAGCGGTTGTGGATGTAGTTGTCCCGCTCGATGCGTGCAGTAATGTTGCAGTGCCGATCACCCCCAAGATATCAGGAAGTAGCAAGAAGAACGAACGAATGAGCAGTTGTGTGAAGACACTCTCCAAAAACATGATTGCCGATCTTCGCCCGTGTAGATGAACTCGCGATCGGCACCGGTTTTGGAGGCCTACCCTCCCTATTCTTGTGCGCGTAGGAACCAGGATGAGAATGACAGAGAGCGGCACAATAGCAGTGTGGTGGTGTTCTTGGCTATTCGTTTTTTTCTCACGAACAAGAGAAGCAGCCCCTTTTTATGCAACAACAAAACAAAGATGAAGAGTCACGTGCATGAAGAGATAGTGGTCATCGTATCATCGTCTGTTACTGATAACTTATGAAACTAATAAATCAATTGTTGATTACGTACTAGCAGTAACAGAAACCACTAAAACATCATAACCCACTCGCACATAATAGTCATCATGTTCATCATGCACTTAGAGCAAGTATAGTAGTAGGCTGTAAGCAAGCTGAATGCTGAGGTGGAAGAGAGAGGAGAGTAGAAAGAAAAGAAGCGGGTTGCAAGCTTACAGCCGGCTTAGACACAAGAACCGAGAAACTCTGTGAAAGTGACAAGTGGGTCATATGTATTAATGGTGAAGAGCCAACTACTATATGGGTGAGCTGAGAGGCAGGCTGCAAAGATATTTACAGCCAGCAGCTGGCTGTATTATTAGCCTTGCTCTTAACATCAAATCGTCAATTACACTACTGCATAAAGGACTATTGCTGGATAAAAATGGGACAGACCCAATTAAATCCAACAGAATCTATATATAGTGCATTGGCTCATCTAGTTTAGTTGATTGATATGGATAGAGATATATATACTACATGATTTCGGCGTACGTTAGATTACACACATGCAGCATGATCCATGTCGATGAAAAACCATTCCTTAAATAAAAAGTCTGTAGCTAGAAACATGTGTTGTTTGCTCTATAAATGTGATCGACCTACTACTCCTTATGGAAAAAGCATGTCATATTATTAACAAGTAAGGTGGGCTAGTGAATATAATAAGCAAGATGTTGTAAATTAAAGCATCTAGGAGTGCAATCAAGGGCACATGATTGAGCAGCTGGTGTGGTTGGTTGGGAGATAGTATGTTACTGAATAATGTGTCTCTTTTATGGTGTGAAAGTGATACAGATCTGAGAAAAGATGAGTGTGCTGCATATCTGACAAAATGAATGTGCCACTAGGTACTTCCGTTTCTTTGATAGTCAGTGAACTCCTTCCATTTTCAATTCTCACCATTCCTTTTCTACCTACAGCCACATGTGCAATACTTATTTTTCCACATCTATGCAGGCTAACTGAGACTTCAGTTCTTTATTACCAGACTAACAGAGTCTAACATTCACATGAAAATAACTGAATGATACTTTTCATGACTGAATGTTGCTTTTGATTGACATGTGAGACAAGTGTTTTGATGACTGAATGTTGCAATGTAGACATGAAGCACAAACGCTGCTAGTGAATAGATGCAATGTGGGATGCTGGGCGATTCAGCAACTTTGGTCATGACTGAATGTTGTGATTTCAGTTTGTACCTTAACACATCTTGGTCAGTTCATCATAGTTCACAAAGGACCGTCTAGGCTGTTTAACCTCCAGGAACATATTTCTGTTTCTTGTATGGTGTGAATGTGTATACACATATGAGAAAAGACAAGTGTGTTGCAAATTTATCAATTACAATACCTGATGCCTGAAGCCTGAAGCCTGATACATAATGCATGATCACTATTTCTTACTGTTGTTTGAGTATAGAATGTTTTTCCTAGTTTAGCTTTCTACAGAGTTGTGTGGGTTAAAAAACTTGAGTGAACTTGATCTATCGATGTTTAGCTGACTAGTCACGTAGCATGTTCCATTTCATTGCTTCTTTTCTTGTTACTTCAAAGGTTAGAAGCTGTCAGCATTTGGGTAGTGTGAATTCAGACTCTCTTCGTCATGTGCATAAAAATGTTGCAACTATATATGATATATCATTTAAAAAATATTATAATCATGTTTATATTTAAGCTTGATCCATTATTTATGAAATAGCAACACAATGGTATACAAAATGGTATTCATAATTGATCTTAGCTACATGCAAAACATTAAACAACTTGCAGACGACTATTTATCTATGGGTTGTATGACCTGTCTTTTAAGTAGTCTGTATGTCAGAATCGAGGCTCTTGAAGACGACCCCTTGTCTGTGGGTTGAACATGCCCTGAGCGCATGATCGTGCTGGTGGTATTGGTAGGTAGAGTACACAGATGGTAGTAGCTATACTATTTGAATCCGGCCGAGCATGCATGCTGCATGAATCACTCTGTAATAATACTTGGAGCACCCTCCGCATGGATTAATTCCAAGAGAATGCATGGAATAATTAATCAGACTGAGCGAGGGAGGTATTATGTATATAGACACAACAAACATCGATCAGGTAGCACTGCACGATTGCATTGCATTGCGTTGGATGGGCATAGTACAGATCCACTCAACAAAACCCAATAAGACTAAGACATTTTCTTTTTCTTGACAAAAAAAAGAAAAAAAAATCAGACCTTTTCTTTTTCCAATATAGCTATAGATATCCAAACAAGCCTGACGACGAGGTCAATCAAGTACATATACACTAGTATATATAAATAAATACATGGAGGCGGCGCCGACGGAGCAGCTGCAGCGGTGATGGTGTGGTGCCCAGCTGACAGTGACAGGAGCACAAGACAACAACTAACATAATTTTTGTGCCTGCTGATGAGCACATATACACTACATAACATACAGGTAGAGCAGGCAAGCACACAGACAGCAGCAGACTGCATGTGCTGTGCCTGCACCTGCACACAACACAAACCAAGAGAAGGCAACGCCAACGGCCGACCGACGGACGGACGGGGAAGGTTGCGAGTCGCAGTCGTCCGTCCCAAGGCCGCGAGTGAAATGGAGTCGTGGTGGGACGCCACGCGAACCGACGCGGCCGCGCGCCTCTTCCATCTCGCTCCATTCCACTTCCACTCCTCTCTCCACCTCTTCCTCCGCTAGCGTTGAAGAATATCGTCAAGCATGGCGTGTACGGTGATCAGTCGATCGCCAGGAAGCACAGCAGGCTCCGATCCTCCTCCTCAATTCCTCTTCCTCTAGTTAACGTCCTGCACCACCCACCACCATAGATCATCTCATCGATCCAGGCACGCACCACCCGACAACAACCGCCCCTCCACCAATTCCCATACCCGCCGGTTGTTGGTACTGGTACTGGTAGGCACCGGCCAGCAGCCAGCCATGAAGCTCGTCGTCGAGATCTCCGACGCCGCCGACCTCGCCCCCAAGGACGGCTCCGCCTCCTGCAACCCCTACGTCGAGGTCGACTTCGACGACCAGCGCCAGCGCACCGCCACCAAGCCCGCCGACCGCTCCCCGTACTGGAACCAGACGCTGGTCTTCGACGTCCGCGACCCCGCGCGCTTCCCCTCCCTCCCCGTCGACGTCTCCGTCTTCCACGACCGCCGCCTCCAGGACCACAACGCCCTCCGCCCCCACACCTTCCTCGGCCGGGTCCGCATCAACGGCGCCTCCGTCGCGCCGTCGCCACAGGAGGCCGTCCTGCAGAGGTATCCGCTCGAGAAGCGGGGGCTCTTCTCACGCGTCTCGGGAGACATCGCGCTCAGGATCTACCTCGTCGGAGATGTCAATGAAACCGCTGCTGTTTCTGCCCCTCCCAACCAGCAGCAGGAGTCCGTCGCCGCCGCCGCCGCCAGCGGAGACCCCGAAAGGATCGTCAGGTCCGCCTTCGCACCACAGCAGCAGCCGCCGGTGGAGCAGTCAGAAGCCCAGGGACAGGGGAAGAGCGGCGGAGGCCCAGCAGGGAATGAGCACGAGGCACGGCCTCCACGCATCTTCCGCTCCGTGCCAGCCTCGGGAGGAGGTGGAGGTGGAGGAGGAGCCGAGCAGCAGCCGCGCCGCACTCTCCACGCCGTGGCCGCGCCTCCTCCGCCGCCCGGCCAGACGATCGTCATGCCCAAACCCACTGCCGCCGCCCCTCCCGGCCCCGCCTTCGGCCTGGTCGAGACCAAGCCTCCTCTGCCGGCCAAGATGGGCCCGCGCGCCGCCGCCGCCGCCGCCGCCAAGATCGCGTCCACCTACGACATGGTGGAGCCGATGACGTACCTGTACGTGAGCGTGGTGAAGGCGCGCGACCTCCCCAACATGGACGTCACCGGCGCGCTGGACCCCTACGTGGAGGTGAAGCTCGGCAACTTCAAGGGCGTCACCAAGCACCTGGACAAGAACCCCAACCCGGTGTGGCGCCAGACCTTCGCCTTCTCCCAGGAGCACCTGCAGTCCAACCTGCTGGAGGTGGTCGTCAAGGACAAGGACATGATCAAGGACGACTTCGTCGGCCGCGTCCTCTTCGACATGACCGACATCCCGAAGCGGTTGCCCCCCGACAGCCCGCTCGCGCCGCAGTGGTACCGCCTCGCCGACCGGCACGGCGAGAAGCTGCGGCACGGCGAGATCATGCTGGCCGTGTGGATCGGCACGCAGGCCGACGAGGCGTTCCCGGAGGCGTGGCACTCGGACGCGCACTCGCTGCCCTACGAGGGCCTCTCCAACACCCGGTCCAAGGTCTACTACTCGCCCAAGCTCGCCTACCTCAAGGTGGTGGCCATCGCGGCGCAGGACGTGTACCCCGCCGGCTCAGAGAAGGGCCGGCCCCTGGCGCCCACCATCGCCAAGATCCAGCTCGGGTGGCAGGTCCGTCGGACGCGGCCGGGGCAGCCGCAGGGCTCCCCCAACCTCGTGTGGAACGAGGAGTTCATGTTCGTGACGGGCGAGCCGTTCGACGAGCCTCTGGTGGTGACGGTGGAGGAGCGCGTGGCGGCGGGGCGCGACGAGCCCGTGGGCCGGGTGATCATCCCCGTGGCCGCGCCGTACGTGTACCGCAACGACCTGGCCAAGTCGGTGGAGTCCAAGTGGTTCAACCTTTCGCGCGCGCTGACGGTGGACGAGGCCGCGGCGGGCGTGACCGCCGCCAAGGAACTGGCGGAGAAGACGACCTTCTCCGGCAAGATCCACCTGCGGCTGAGCCTGGAGACGGCGTACCACGTGCTGGACGAGTCGACGCACTACAGCAGCGACCTGCAGCCGTCGGCGAAGAAGCTGCGCAAGTCGCCCATCGGCATCCTGGAGGTGGGCATCCTGAGCGCCCGGAACCTGGTGCCCATGAAGGCCAAGGAAGGGCGGCTGACGGACCCCTACTGCGTGGCCAAGTACGGGTCCAAGTGGGTGCGCACCCGGACGGTGCTCAACACGCTGGCGCCGCAGTGGAACGAGCAGTACACGTGGGAGGTGTTGGACCCCTGCACCATCGTCACCGTCGCCGTGTTCGACAACGGGCACGTCCTCGGCGGCGGCGAGGGCAGCAAGGACCAGCGGATCGGCAAGGTGCGCGTGCGGTTGTCGACGCTGGAGATCGACCGCGTCTACACCCACTTCTACCCGCTGATGACGCTCACCCCGGGCGGGCTGAAGAAGACCGGGGAGCTGCACCTGGCGGTGCGCTTCACCTGCACGGCGTGGGCCAACATGCTGGGCATGTACGCCAAGCCGCTGCTGCCCAAGATGCACTACAGCCACCCCATCTCGGTGCTGCAGCTGGACTACCTCCGGTTCCAGGCCATGCAGATGGTGGCGGCGCGGCTGGCGCGCGCGGAGCCGCCGCTGCGGCGGGAGGTGGTGGAGTACATGCTGGACGTGGACTCGCACATGTTCAGCCTGCGGCGGAGCAAGGCCAACTTCCACCGCATCACCTCCCTCTTCTCGGGCGCCGTGGCCGTGGCCAAATGGATGGACGGCATCTGCAAGTGGAAGAACCCGCTGACGACCATCCTGGTGCACGTGCTGTTCCTCATCCTGGTGTGCTACCCGGAGCTGATCCTGCCCACCGTCTTCCTCTACCTCTTCATGATCGGGCTGTGGAACTACCGGCGGCGGCCGCGCAAGCCGCCGCACATGGACACGGTGCTGTCGCACGCCGAGCCCGGGCTGGTGCACCCGGACGAGCTGGACGAGGAGTTCGACACGTTCCCCACCAGCAAGCCCGGGGACGTGGTGCGGATGCGCTACGACCGGCTGCGCAGCGTGGCCGGGCGGGTGCAGACGGTGGTCGGCGACCTGGCCACGCAGGGGGAGCGGGCGCAGGCGCTGCTCAGCTGGAGGGACCCGAGGGCGACGGCCATCTTCATCATGCTCTCGCTCGTGGTGGCCGTCGTGCTCTACGTCACGCCGTTCCAGGTGGTGGCCGTCGTGCTGGGGCTCTACCTGCTGCGCCACCCGCGCTTCCGCAGCAAACAGCCGTCGGTGCCCTTCAACTTCTACAAGAGGCTGCCGGCCAAGTCCGACATGCTGCTCTAGCGTCCCCCTCTGTAACTGGAATTGGATCCCTCCCGTAGTTCCTTGCAGGTTGCAGCAAGACAGCAAGCAAGCACGCTTTTTTAGTTTCTAATTAAATTACTATTTATTACCACGAAGCACAAATAAATAAAATAAATGTAAATCCATAATACTCCTAGTCCTAGATAGGAGGAGTTCGATGAGTAGAATGTACTATGTATGTACATGAAGAAACTGGCGACCTTTTTGTGGTTCAGAAGAGAAGAGTGGTACGTACAGTACGCTGAACTAGGAACAACAGCATTTTCATTCAGAAGAAGCTTCCTTTTCCTTCCTGTTTGTCTCTGATGAATAAAGAACAAAATATTTATACTCCTACTAGTACATTCTGAATCATCCAGATTAGTAGTATGAAGGGAATCATCTATGGGACTAGATATGATTCATTCATCCAGAAGCAGCAGCAGCAGCAGCAAAAGCCGGCAAAGCAATCATCAGTCCTGTGGGGATCAAGATCAACTAACTAAAAGGTGGTTGATGCATTCTTTTCATCCCCTTTTTTCTCTCATCATCAATCATGTGATGTGGCCTGTGCCTGTGGGGGAGGGAATTGCAAGTGATCTATGAACAGGCAGGCAGGCAGGCTACATTACATAGAGTACCTACCAGTAGTTGATGCATCATGCGTCCACCCTTTTTCATCCTGGGTGCCACTAAACTGCATATGCATATCTTATGCTTTTCCCTCCATGATATGAATATACTACAATACAGTACAAGAATAAAGCTTTGCATGGAAGGTGCACTGCATATTCTTTTTTCTTTCTTGTCTTTAGAGCACCCAAATGCATATCCTGTAAGTCCAATGTGATTGATGTGTGCAAATTAAAGGTGCCTCACTGCATGGACCTTCTTCTTATTCTTGCTTTCTTTATTTGCCGTCTTTTCGGCTGGATGGATGGCATAATAATATTGTCTCTGTTTTTTTTTAAAGTCGATCGGATTGCATAATTTGAGAGTGCATAGGTGTAGGTGTACGTGTAGTCCAGCAAGCAAAGCAAAGCGAAGCGAAGCCCGCACAAGACAGAACGGAGGAGTCTGGTCCATCATGGGGGTGGTGTCATAGGGATAAGGCTGGATAACGAGCCGGCTCGGCTCGGCTCGGCTCGGCTCGGCTCGTTAGGATAACGAGCCAGTTCGGTTCGGCTCGTTATCTTAACGAGTCAGAAAGCCAGCTCGGCTCGGCTCGTTATGAGCTCTAGCTGGCTCGTTAGGCTCGCGAGCCAGATATAAAAAATACACAAAATATAATATTTGCATTTATCTAAAGCTTAAAAATATTAATAATATAAAAATAATATATTCAATAACCTTAAATCGAATAAAATATTCATATGAGCTAACATATTATCCATTTGTGAAGTGCAAGACATGAAGTAATACAAAACTAGTATAAGTTATGATGAATTTTTCCCTAAAACTACGGCTCGTTTGGCTCGCGAGCGGCTCACGAGCCAGCTCGAGTTGGCTCGTCATAGCTAACGAGCTAAAATCCTGGCTCGGCTCGGCTCGTTATCATAACGAGCTGAGCCGAGCCAGCCACGAGCCGAACGAGCTAACGAACTTCGAGTTTTTCGTCCGGCCTTACATAGGGATATGAATGAATTATACGAATCATATATGATTCGATCGCCTTCTCTCTCAACTTTAGCTTTCTGGAGGATATACCATATATCTTTTCTACTACATACATAAAAAAGACATGGCCATGGAGAATATATGAAACTCCATATAGCTCCTAGGATCCGCGCATTCTTAGCGCTCTGATTACTGTTCTCTGTACGGTTCTCCAGTCGCTGCCCGCCGCGTGGGCACGCCATGTTCACGTTTCCGGTCTTCCGGTGCTGGGTTACCGGCGCAGACGGCTGTGGGCACCCTCCGCTGCGTACGTACGGTCCTCCAGCCTGTATCCTCCATGTATTCGGCTCCACCGTCCCACCTCCTGGTCATCCGAACAGCCACGCCCCTCAGGCCCACCATCCGCGCGGCGTCTGGAGATCGTGCGTGTGCTTGCCTCATTTCCCTCTCTCATGATTCATGGGCCCAGGTCTGCTCTGGCCCAGTCTCAAGTGATTCTACCTATTCAGTCTCGGAGCCGTCGTCGCATAGCCTCGGAGGCGCACGCTTGCCTCGGCGCTCGCGCTCGCACCGGCCTCGCCGCATCCGTCGAGCTGCGCCTTAAGTGCCTCCGCCTCCTTTCCGCGCTCCTCTTCCTTCCCCTGCTTCGACAGGTCCGCCTGCTCGTGCCGCGGCGACACCATTGCCGTGGAGCGTCGAGGTTGTTGCGTAGGTCTGTGCCTCCGTCACAACCATGGATGCGGGCCCTTCTTCCTTCCTCTTTTCCGTTCGCCTACGCCGGCGGCCTTCTGGATCTCTGCTCTCTTCTATCCCATATGAGGCGCTCGGCCGATTTGCTGATTTTTGGGTCGTTTATACGCAGGTTTGGGCTGAACGTGCTCTGCTTGCGCTTGCCCGCCCCTTGGCCCCGGCCGCATCGGCCGGGCCTCACCCAGCCGTCAGGTATGCACCACCTCGTGCCTGTTTTTGCTGTGTTTTGTTCATCTCACTGCGCCTATGCTTTGGTGGTCTTGCTTTCCTGTGCTCAGCGCTATTGATTGGCCTCATTCCTCTGTGTCGTGCTCTGTCATGTTCAGGTTTTATCCTTTCGGCAGTATCTGCTTCTAGGTTTGCACCAGTGACTATCGCAATATGTGTATGTGTGCATGTATCTATGCTCCTTTCCTGTGAACCGGTTCAGTGCACGTTTCGTCGTCCTACACTGCTTTGTCGCCCTTTGTGTTTCATCACTGATTGTAGATGTATGTAGCGGTCCCTTTTTAACTGCTTTACTGTGTTTTTTTGGTCTTCATGCCGTGCTCCGGTCCTCCCGTTTGTTCGTTTAGGCAAGGCCCTGTTTCCCCCCTTCTTTTATCATTTTTGCCTAATTTATGTGATTGGATACCTGCCTGCGTTGCTTAGTCATTGCCTGTGCACAGGGGTCATGTCATTTTGTTGCTGTTGCTTCTTCCTTTCTGTTCTCTCTTCTGTCTTTTTTTATTTATTATTACTTATCACAATCTTACTTTCTCATCTCCAATTGCTTCATATCTCAGCCAGATGGCGCAGTGCAGGACAGGTAGACGAGGTTGTTCTCTCCCGCACCATGGTGTAAGAGGTCCTAGCCAAATACTCTCCGCACCATGGCGCAAGGGATTCATTGTTAGCTTTAATGTTTTTGATTTGTTCCCCATCAGAGCAACAACAGATTGTGAGCACTTTATGTTTTGCTATCATATCAGATCTGTTCATATGAGAATCTGATTGTGTTGAAAAATATGTGAACCTGTTCGTATGTTCATGGCATAAATTAGATATCTTTAGAAAATTTTCTTGTGGTTTTTACTTTTTTAGTTTGGTTACAACCATAGTGCTTTCCCATGATGATTTGATATATCACGAAATTCCTGCTGCTCTTTTTCAAATGCATTACGACTTTGCTTCGGTAGCAATTGTTCTAAATTAGATTCCAAGCTACAAAACATATTTGCTGTGGCACAGCGCATAGGAAGTAAACACAATTTGATACTTCTATCTCATGCATAATTTAGTTCTCATTCTTATGGATTGAATCTGCGAGCAGAAAAGATTTGTAGCATGAACATAATACTTGAATTACTTGCGCTGCATTCATAGCATCTAGCAAGCAATGGCCTGCACCTTAGTTGATGTTCCATAGTTCTATTATTTGCTTCCATATGTCAAACCTAAAAAATAATGTTTTTCCTATGTGAAATAATATTGTTGTAGGCATCAGCTCTCCCAAACATTGGCGGTTCTTTCCGTGAATGTTCTCCATACACCATACTTCTATACCCCTGATAACACACGCTCAATTTATCACCTACTTCATTTATTCATTTTCCTTTATTGACTTATGTATCATGGCTACAACAGCAGGAGTCTCATACCTATTCCAGAGCTGTTGTTGAGAAGGTTTCTAGGAGCAGTCTCCTGGAAGTTATGTCCAACAGGTATATAGCATCATGTGAAACTGGCTGATGATTTTGCATTTGACCTACTTTGCAAGGATGTGATCTTTAATTTCCCTGTGTGCCTACCATTATTACCAGGTTGACAGTCCCACTGTTTAATCCAGTTTGGCTACCTAAACCATACTCAGCTAAGGTCATGGACAATGAAGGTTATACAACCTGTTCTGCTTCCAGCCCATGAAAAGGTAATATTTTCCCTATACCCAGCTTCTTCTTAATCTTTGTCTCTTACCCAATAGAAATCAGGAACAGGAAGTTAGCTGACTACTTTGCTGTACTGTTATTTTATGTCCCGACATTATGTGATATCAATATCCACATGGTTGTATATAGGAGAAGGCTAATTTTTCAGATCCTTTAGTTTTGCAATGGCCTTTTCTTAACTTTGCTTATCATGGCTTGTCATCACTGCAATTGACTCATGAGTCATGACTGTAATTGGCTATAATATTATGCGGTACTCCCAAGATATTTGTTTTTAGTTTGTATCTTCTACAATAGTGCATTACGAGATGATTTATTACTGCAAACATACAATAGCTAGACTTTTGCTTCTTTTCCGGATTAGGTCTGCATTGATGGTTTCATTTCTGGTTATAGAAAAAATGATATCATAGGTGATATGGCTGCTGACACACTCTATTCAGGTGAATTGGCTGATTGTAGAGAGATTGTACTCCATTTTCGTCTTAGAGTCTCTTAGAATTTACACAATGCCTTTGTGCTTCCTTTGCACATAGCGTTATTGGTCTGCATACCTGGGTTTTATACATTCATAAATTATATCTTTGCATTTATGCTTTCTTTAAATGTTTTATGTTCATTGCCCTGATTGATATATATTTCCTGTAGTTTGGCCTGCAACCCTCATGTAGTGCATGCATTCTTTCAATCCGTTGCCTTAACTGTACCTGATGCTGTTAATATATGGTGCCATGGTGCTGCAGCAACTTCGGTTTTTTTCTCTTCCTCTATGCAGATTGTCAATTTTAGCCCGGGTTGCTCCTACAATATTTCAGGGGACAAAGTTGAGAGGATATGTGGATTCATTTTGTTCTTTTTCTTTGTGTTCTGATTTGCTTGCTTGCATTTTTTTTGTCACAAGGGATACATATATGTAATCAAGATATTGTTTGTGTTAGTTGTAATACTGATGAAAGAACCACTTTACTGGGTCAAGTTTAATATAAGCCTATAATAATGTGAACATACGAAGCCGATGCATATTTTATATTTTGCTTGGCAGTATACCAACTTACTCCTCGAGTTTGTGGTTGTTTTTATTAATTCATACTTCACTGGTGATTAGCAAAGTGACTTCTACAAATAGAGAGAGCTAAGGAATGGATGGAAGGCACCAAAATCTATACGGGCGCAGCGAAGCGCGCCTGTCGTCCTAGTAAATCAAATCAAAGTTGGCCTGCCTCTGCTGCCTGGCCATTCCTGTTCCTTGTGTTCTGTGGACTGCAACGTTCCAATTCCAGCCACCCCCAAATATTTCCTTCTTGCTGTCGCCGTAGTAGCAGGAGGATAGATTGGGTAATTTGCTTGGGTTGTTTTGTCTCCCTGCATAGTGTTCTGCTCCCTTCTTCCAAATAGCCCCACAAACTGATTTTTGACCGTGTTTAATGAAAATGTTGTTTTGTGTGGTAGCGATTCACCCTTGTCATGCGCCGGCCACACCTCTCACCATCCGATGATTGTATCTGCTTCCCCTCTCTCTCTCTCTCTCCCTCTTCCCCCGGTAAGGAGCCGAGAAGAAGGTCACCCTCATCGTCAATTTGTTCTAGGAAAAAGCGATTTTAACAAAAAGGAGCCCGCCCCAAAGTGCTTTTTTTTTTAAAAAAACACACAGTGGCTGTTGAATGTCTACACCATGTTGAATCTAAATGTCAAACGAATGGATATATAGACCTCTAGTGAACCACTTTAATGTTTAAGGATCTAAAACCACACTTTCGAAGTTAAATGGACCTAGGTGAAAACCTATGATATGTTTTAACTCTACCTTCTAATACCATACCAACTAGTTTTGAAGCAAAGTGATGATGTGTTGTAAGGGTGTTCTCAACGGTTTAAGTCGGTTGCTATCTCATAATCCTAGGTGATATTTCATATCAGCAATAGCTAGTATAAAAGTGTACTCGTCGTCCAGTGGTTTATCTTTTGGCATAGTGTCCAAAATCAATGGGTCCCACATGTTAAAAATAATATATCCAAAAAAAGACAGCTGCCACTTGTGTCTCATGCATGGGCACAGCTAGAGAGAGGGATGAGACCTAGGCGGAGAGAGAACAAGTGGGTCCCATAAGTAGCCTCGAATTTTGGCATATATAGGAGTAAGTGACAGACTTTTCCCTCTCATGTCCTCTCTCTTTCATGTAAGCAAAAAGATGACTGTGAATTCTTATGAGCTAGCTGAAGTGGCATTGTTGAGGATGCCCTAAATAAGAGCAAGAGTAACTGATAATGACGATTAAAGGAGGAGTACGCTCTAAATCAAAGACTTGTCCGAGTCATAGTATATACTACCTCTGTCCCTAAAAGGATATAATTATGGTATGCGTGCCAGTTAAAGTACTTCACGTTTGACCAAGTTTTTAGTAAATAGTATTCATATTTATGGCTCCAAATCAATTTATTATGGAAATACATTTCGTAATTAATCTAATGGTATTTATTTGATATTATAAATATTTATACTTTTTTTATTATCTATAATTAGTCAAACTTGGTATATAAAACATGACACTGTTTCAGAATTGCATTATTTCGAAGACGGAGTGAGTATAATATAATACAGTAGCAAATATTAGTGGATTGTAGTGTCCATGCACGCATCATGCATGTATGTATGTGATAGCAGGCCCGCAGCCCAGAGAGCATGGGTTGGATCGGAGAATGACATGTAACCAACCAAGCAAGAAACACGATGGAAGGAATGATACGATGAAGGATGATCATATATAATTCTATACTCCCTCCGTCTTAAATTATAAGATATTTTAAGAATCTTGGAGAGTCAAAGGATCTCAAGTTTGACCAAATTTATATGATAAGATAATAATATTTATAACACCATTAAGTATTATTAGATTCTTCGTTAATTATATTTTCATAGTATACCTATTTGATGTTATAAATTTTTATAATTTTCTCTATAATTTTGGTCAAACTTAAGATGCTTTGACTCCAAGATTCTTGGAATACCTTATAATTTGAAATTGAGGGAGTATATGTTATTATTCCTAGTATGCATGCTGCATGCATAGCATATAGCATAGCTGTGTTATGTTTACTGCTGCTGGCTGCGCTGGATTCGTACGACGATGAACAATGAATGGAACACAACAGGTCGGTATATATTGGCCCTGTTCGGCAGAATGTTTTTTGGCTTATAAGCCGGCTGTGGCTGTTTTGCTGTGAGAGAAAAACACTGTTCCACGGCTGATAAGCCGTGCTGATAAGCTCAGCCGAACAGGGGGATTATATATGTGT
This sequence comes from Saccharum hybrid cultivar R570, assembly GCA_038087645.1. Lineage (NCBI taxonomy): Eukaryota > Viridiplantae > Streptophyta > Magnoliopsida > Poales > Poaceae > Saccharum > Saccharum hybrid cultivar. The sequence continues at coordinate 44,631,082 of JAQSUU010000534.1, forward strand.
AATAATAATACAGTCACAGAGAGAGAAAACTGTCTTAATTTGTTACTACTGTGGATATATTATCGGACACATACCCCCTAAGCTAATTAAGCTAAGCTGCTGCTAAGACACCCACCCACACGGCCACACCCCATCATCACTTACTTTTTTTTTCTTTTTACAAAGCGCCACCTTGGGCGCGGCCTTCCTGGAGGATTATTTATCGATGTGTCTAGCACTCTAGCGGTATGGCCGATGATTCGTTGGCTTGGGGTCGGGGCATGCAGAAACGCTAGCTATGCACCGCGTGAAGTCTGCACCCATGCCACCCACGACGACACGACAGAGACGTGACAACAAATAACCAAGAGGAGAGCACGCACGTTAGTGTAGGATCGAGTAGGGTGTCGGTCGGTGAGTGCCTGCGGGCGATATGATCGAGCCGCGTGAACAGGGAGGGTGTCACGTCGCCTCACCCCTTAATTTCTACTCGCCCCGTCAAAAAAAAATAAGTATAGCGGGGATGTATGTCGGTTAAACTTTCTCAATTTTAACTAGATTTATAAAAAAAATAGCTAAATAAGTTTATTACAAGAATATTTTTAAAAATTTACCACCTCGGCGTGTCTAGACGGCACCATCCCCTAGGCGTGGACGTGGCCACCACTCCCTGATCAGCTGAAGGTGGGAGCTCTGCCGCTAGACTAAAGCGTTTCACTGACAAGATCCTGCGTAAGGTGCCATCGCCGCTGCTTCCTCAGTCGGCTTTGGAGGCACAACCAAAGCTGCCGACCCGCAGCAGGAGGACCGCCGTCCAGGTGCTCTCACACGTCCCATCTTCTAAGCGGGGAGAGGCACTGGTGATGAAGCGGATAGGGATGCTCGACGGACAGATGACCACGACAGCTAAGAACGCCTATGACAGTACCTTCATCAACCAGCTCAACCCCTCGCATGCTGAGGCAATGCGGCAGCTCTTCCCTGACGAGACGCCGCGCAAGCAAGCAAGCACGTCTTATCACCGATGCTAGCTAGGTAGCACGATTAGCAAACAATAGCCATGATCTCCTTCTGCTAGGGAGGATAGAGCCGTTGTATAACACTAACCCTCCTAGTGTGCCATGTTCATGGCATGTCGTTGTAACTTTCACTATTTTTTGATCTTAATACAATGGTGTATAATCTTTTGAATATTTAAGAAAAAGATACTATATTATGTACTATAAATAATAATATTTTCTTACGATACTGCTACCGGTGATAAAGGCTGAAGTGGATCGATGGATTCTTGCGGGCTCCAAGGATGCTTAGCGACCGAGGGGTAGCACACCCTCAAGGACGCTGTCGATGTCACCAAAATGTAGCTTTCAAGGTGTTTTTTTTATCGGTCAACGGGGGGGAGAGAATCCCCACCTGAGTTTCATTGATCATTTGGCTCTTGAAAGCCTGATAGTACAAATACATGTTTTACAGGGTTTTTAGGCATAGCGTTGCGCACAAATCGCGCTCCCTGACGAAACCAAAAACGAAACATAAAGAGGAAAACAAACAAACTCCCATGGTAAGCATGCAGTTGTACACCAAGCAACACCACCACCAGCGGCTGAGCTCCGGCGACCTCCACTCCCACGGCAACTGTGAAGCTTCGAGTCAACTGACAGACGACAGTCGTGATTACAATGTCTTTAAAGCACATCCAGGCCCCAATTGACGCCCGCCAACGCCCATTACCCAGCCTTTGGAGGGGGAATGGTGGCAGCGGTGGAAACCACCCGGCATTTGATGTTCTGACACCATTAAGTAATGGTGACATCCTCCAGCACATCCGGACCGGCATTTAATATTCTGGCACCCATCTAATGGTGACATCCTCCGACACATCCGGGCCCACGTACCACCATCCAACGCCGTCCGCGGAGAGGACAATGGAGGGAGGGCCGTCAAAAGAGGCGCGAGGAGATCCAAGAGAGGGGATCATGGTCTCGTTACCGGCATTTGATGAGACAAGACAATCAAGGATCATGGAGAATGGCAAAGCTAAGACACTGGCAGCTGGTTAGAAAGCCAAAAAGCAACAACAACACCAAGGGGGAGAGGAAAACAGAAGGCACGAAGTGGAGGAGGGGGGAGCTAGAGAGCCGACCACGGCGGACTGCAGGCGTGCTTTTGTATCGATGCCTTCAGGAAGGGAATGACGCCCACAGGCACCATCATCGATGTAATAGCACCAGGCTCGTAAGGGCTTTCGCCTCGAGGCCTGCAGACGGCGAGCCAAGGCCGGGGAAGAGTGGCCAACCGGGGCTGGGGGAGGCAACGTGGAGTGCTCCAATGGCGCCTTCAGGAAGGGGACTGACGGCCGTAGCCGCCATCGTCAATGTGAGAGCACTGAGAGGGATTTTCATCCGGGGGATGCTGCCCCGTGCCCGCTGTTGACAGTTCTTAAGTATCAATTTTAATTATCCAATAAATAAGGAAAAGGACTTATATGCAAGCAACACCTAGAATTAGGGTTTGATCTGACAGAATTCCACGAGTTTTGTTGTTTATCTGTTTCTGCAGGGGGTTATCAGGAAATACAAAGAAAAGGCCCACACGTCGGAATTACATAGAGATATTAACGTGTTCACCGATTTTCTATCATCTAGAAGACTCCAGAAGCCACGGGATCGAACGGGAGGCCGAACGGGCCCGGGACTAGGGCGCCCGCCCTGGACCCTGGGGCGCCCGCCCTAGGTCTGCAACCAATCAGGATGAGTCTCGCGGATTATGCCCCACCGACCTAAAGGATCAAGGAAAACCGTGCGATTAATGTCGGTTTGATCCAACGGCCCAGGTTCACTTGAAGGGACTATATAAGCAGGACCCCTGGCCCCTGGAGAGGAGAATCCAAGTCCATTATTTTCATATTTTCCAGAGAGGATTCAGAGAGAGAGGTTCCCTTAGGGTTCCCACCTCATTAGGGCTTTAGCATCCAATGTGAGATTAGACTTAGTTCTTCTAGATTGAGAGAGATAGAGTGGAGGTATAGATCGAAGGAAGCCCGGCCTGTCGGTGACTACTTCGAGGTTGTACCTGCAGGATCAAGTTCTCCTAACCCGAGGCTTGCTCCTAGGATTCTTCAGTATTTCGACTTCTAAATTATAGTAAGTTCTTTGTTTTATTGTTCTTTGGTTTATGAGTTTACTTTAATCTCTTCGCGTAGAGTTTAGAGTAATCATCTCTAGCGTAAACGTGGTGTTTGGGCTAGGATACTCATAGATATCCCCTGTCTAGCCGGACCATGGTAGTAGCGAGGAACGTGACATTTCCGTAGCTACCTTTGTATTCCATATCCCGTTAGCAGGATCGATAGGGTTTATAGGTGCGGGTCGAACATCCTTTGAGGTGTCTAGATTCCGTGAGCCTCCCCAATAGAGCAGTAGATCATCCTTACCAAGGTTAGAACGAGAGTGCAGTTGCAGTCTTCTCTATACATCGCTCACATCAAATCACAGTGGTTGTAGCCTAAAGGTTAGTAGTAATAGATTTGGTTAGTCAGATGCACGCTTTCTCCTAGTGGTAAAAAAATAAATACGATACTCTGGATAACATCCCGGGTGAAGTGCTCACCGATATCCGTGCGCTTGCGGATCATTTCCTAATTGCGTTACCAAATATCAACAAGCATTTCTGGCGCCGTTGCCGGGGAGAAAGACGGTTTGCTGAGATAACCTTGAATCTTACTACTAGCTTGTACCTATACTTTTATCTTTCTTTATCTTTTTATTCCTTATCTTTTCTTTATTCTTACCTTATGGAGAACCAAGATTCTAAATCAATCTATCAATTTGCAACAACTTCGAAAACTGACCTTTTACCATGGGAGTCATCACAGCCTATCCAAACATCCCAGTATAGGTTAAGTTCAAGGTTAATTGCCATGATTGAGAACCTATCCTTTTCGGGAAAGGAAGACGAAAATCCTTACCTTCATATTAGAGATTTTGAGCAAACATGCGATTGTCTTCGCATTGAAGGCATTTCTGATAAGACTTTACGTTGGAAGTTTTTTCCTTTTTCCTTAAGAGGAGAAGCTAGACGATGGTATAGTCAGAAGGTAAGTCAACAACGAGGTGAATGGGGAGTCTTACGAGCCAACTTCTGTTTAGATTTTTGTTCCCTCGATCGTATCGTCGACCTTAAACTCGAAGTTCTATCTTTTAAACAAAAAGAAAATGAAACTTTGGGAAAATCCTGGAAACGTTTTTCTAATCTTTTAGAATCTGGTCCAAAACTCAATATTGAAGACCCTATTCTCCTTTTTCATTTCTTTCGAGGTCTTCAGAAAGATCATAAACAAATGCTACATACAATGTCTAGAGGTTCTTTCTTTCGTATCCCTACTGATGAAGCTAGAGCGATCCTAGATAGAATCCTAGAAGCTGAGATGGATAATACCCTCCATGATGAAACCTACGAAGCCGAAGTAGACACTTTGCCGAATTCTTCACCTACTTCAGCTATCCCAAGTTTTGAGCCACAAAAGGAAGAAATTCCACCACCTGATTTCATGCTGGATATAGAATCTGATCTTTTTGCTGATTTTGGAAACATTTCAAACTACCATTCTATAGACAAACCCCAAAGCGGCCATTATAGCATTTGTTTACCAAGTGAATATCAATTGAGAGAGCTTATCTCAGTCATGAGTAGCGAATGGTTGGAGGAGTCAGAGCTTTCCTCTGAAGTGATCCATTTGGATACACCTCCTATCACTATACGCTGTGCTTATGATTCTGATCAATTTGATGCTCTCTATAATCCTGTTGTGGGGATCAATATCATGTCTGAAGCTTTTGCACTTAAATTATTTGGAAAATTAATTTTAACCCCCACAACAAAGTTCATGAAGGAATCTTCGGGACGATTGGTCCCCAGTCTTGGAATTGTGAATGTCCTACCCTTTATGGTAGAAGGCTCCATGATTCATTTGAACTTTTATATCTTTGATACATGGGACTTCGACCTATTGATAGGACAACCATTTAGAAGACTCCTTTATGAAGGTCAAACTGGAAAGCTACACATTTCTTTTGGAAAGGATTTTAAATTCCCTATGAAAATTTCTCACTCCTTGAATAATAAGATCGAGTCATCTCTTTTGCCTGATCCTATGGAAGAGGTAAAAGCTGCGTCTCTAGAGCTTTTAAATGAATCAGACTTTGAAGAAGAAGCCCCTTTCTTCATAGAAGAGGAAGCTGAACCTTCTGAACCTGAACCTTTAGATGAGTTTGCAGAAACACCCAGACCTCCTATAGAGCTTAAAACTTTACCACCCGGTCTTATCTATGCTTTCCTAAACAATAATCCAGAGTTTCCTGTGATCATTAGTAATAAACTCACTCAGGAACAAACTCTGCGATTAATGACCGTTTTAGAAAAACATCACTCAGTCTTTGGCTACTCACTCCAAACTTTGACAGGAGCTCAACTTAGTTATGCAACCACTGAAAAAGAGCTTCTGGCTGTTGTCTTTGCCATTGATAAATTTAGATCTTATTTAGTTGGAGCTAAAATAATTGTTTACACTGATCATGCTGCACTAAAATATTTGCTCACTAAAAAAGATGCTAAACCTCGCCTAATTAGATGGATCTTGTTACTCCAAAAATTTGACTTAGAAATAAAAGATAAAAAGGGAGTAGAAAATTCTGTTGCTAGAATGCACTTTAAGGATCCACAGGAAACACCCATTAATGATTCACTCCGGGACGACATGCTCTATGGAATCAACAGGTCTGACCCCTGGTATGCAGATATTGTTAATTTTATGGTTTCAGGGTATGTACCACCAGGAGCGAACAAGAAGAAGGAGTTCTCACCCGGAGATAAGGTATTACTTTTTAATTCCAGGGTGAAGCTTTTCGGGCATGGAAAACTCCGGAGTAAATGGGAAGGACCATACAAGGTAGTCAATTCATCATCCCACGGAGCTATTACACTTCAAAACGACGAAGGTACGTTATTCAAGGTAAATGGTCAACGTCTTAAATTATTTTTAGAACCCAATAAAGAATTAGAAGAAATAGACGTGATCCATTTTTACCTTCCGATGGAGAATTAAAGCCTGACCTTTTTAATCTGACGTTTTTGGGCCACGTATATATTTTTCGGGATAAAAATACTTCTAGAAACACGCTCGAGCAAGCGGGCCTGCAGAGGAGGCAGACCCAGGGCGGGCGCCATGAGGATGAGGGCGGGCACCCTGCCCTGGTGTCCCCTCGGCCCCGGCCTCTTCCGACGTGCTTTCCTCATCTATGGTTATCCAGAAAATTCCGCGAATGGGTTGTTACGCACGCCCGGCAGCGGGATGGATCTATGGAAACCCTAGAGGCACTTTTTGACCCCTATATAAACAGACCCCTGACGTCAGCTTTCAACACCAATTCATTCAATCCTTCTCTCCTCCTCAATTAGAGCTTGTCTAGTTCCTTGCTTCTCCAATGGCCGACAAGACCCACCGCAACTGGGAGATCGTCCCTTACGACCTCAACCGCAAGCCCAAGGATGACCCCGACGCCTACGTCCCGGCCAACACAGAGCGACAGCTAGCAGCCCCACCATCAAACCAGCGCAGCTCAATCTCATCTTACTACGCCCAACCAGTTCTTACTGCACCACCGCAGCCCCTTCTTCTCAAGGGACCGTCGTCCAAGCAATAAGCCATCGTCAAGACCAACCGGAGCGGCGAGATCAGCAGCGTCCACTACACTACGGAGAAGGAGAGGCCCCGCGTCGAAGGAGTTAGGACAGCAAAAGTTCGCTTCATCCCACCAAAGGAAGCTCCTAAGCACGCTCTCAATTCGTTTGAGACACCACCGAAGCGCCGCAGGACCATAGCAGATGTGGATGAGGACATCAGGACAGCAAATAGACATATTATGGAACTTCAGTCCACAGTTAGCTCCCTTAGTAGGCAGGTCTCCAACCTGAACACTACTGTGCTCGCGCTTAGACGTGACCTTTCTGATGCCCTTGCTAGGATTAGGGATTTAGAGCAACACTGAGCTATCTAGATTAGACCTTGAGGCAGTGTGTCTTAGTCTTCATCATTAGATTCAATTAGATTCGATTAAATTCAGTTTAGATTAGTTCGCTTCATTAGTCAGTGTAATAAATGCCTCAAGACAAATAAAGATTATTATTATTATTATGCCTCGTGTATCTCCACTTTATTTTTATGCAAGAAAGCAGGAAACAAGTATGGGGGAATCCCCTTGACATGGTAAATGCACTTCGATTGCACCACTCCACGATTCAGGTACATACTCTGCACGCTTTATTTACATATATACAAATACATATTGGGCTGTGTAGAATATTGTTCCTAACATGATAATTTAAAAAGACAAAAATATTTCTAATCATGATCAATCTCACTCTGTGATATTTCTGAAAACCTGCATTTATTGAAAATCATTTTAAAAACCATGTGTTACTCAAGTCATTGTGGAATGTGAGATGGTAGAATATGAGTATCTTATTCTTGAAATCTTTGTCGCTTGGAGATTTTCTTTTCAAAAACTTCAAAAATATAGCTACCATCCTCAATATTTTATATGCCTGATAAACCTAAAAATATTAATTTGCTTTGTATTGAGTTTGTGCAAAACGAGTTAGACCCTTATTGAGAGATTTATCATGCTCCTAAGATCAAGACATTTTTATTCAGAAAGATTCACTCTTCCGAAGTATTATTGCATTAGAGGCATGGGCTATGCAAAAATATATTTTGAGGAAATAAAAAGGAGCAAGTGCTCGACAACCTCGCAGAAAAATGGACAAGTGTCCGGAAGTAGAATTAGGGGTACCTCAGTATCCACCTGAAAAAATGAGATGAAAAAAAATGATAGCCCATGGTCCCTCTAATAAGCAATATGCCAGTAGGAGTTGACAAGTTTTTAATTTTCAAAGTCTTTGATCTAAGAGTATGGCATTCCTCTCCTCGGATCCCGTTTTGACCCAGGCAAAATATGCAAAGTAAGTATGCTTGAGAATTTCTACAAATTAAAACAGCCTCAGTGAGATATACAAAAGATAAATGAGTGATCTAAGAGCCCCTATGAGGATAAAGGTATGCTAAGTTTTCTATTCAAAAATATATAAAAACTCCAAGTGACAGGATGAGAAGAAAGGATCTCTACTTCAACCATATATTTCCCTGACTACAGTGCACAGTGGACATTCACAACACCCTGCAGGTATAAAAAGAATGCTTTACAATGTTTCAACCCCAGTTATTTTTCTAAACCATCCTTTTTCTCGAGGACGAGTAAAAGCCTAAGTATGGGGGTGTTTGTTGACAGTTCTTAAGTATCAATTTTAATTATCCAATAAATAAGGAAAAGGACATATATGCAAGCAACACCTAGAATTAGGGTTTGATCTGACAGAATTCCACGAGTTTTGTTGTTTATCTGTTTCTGCAGGGGGTTATCAGGAAATACAAAGAAAAGGCCCACACGTCGGAATTACATAGAGATATTAACGTGTTCACCGATTTTCTATCATCTAGAAGACTCCAGAAGCCACGGGATCGAACGGGTGAAAGTCCCTAGTTTGGTTTTGGCTAATTGATGAAACCTAGGACTAACCTTTGTATCTAAGTGGATGATTTAGATAAAGGTGGTCATTGAATATGAAACATGACATTGACTCATGTGACCAAGATGGTGAAGACCAAGATGAAGCTTGGCTCGATGGACCGGTTGTGAAGGTGAAGGGCAAGTCGAGGCTCCGAAGCGAAGGACCATGCGATGGTGAAGCTTGAGCAAGACTTGGCGCCGATGGACCGACGCAACAGTGAAGAGCAAGTGAAGTCAAGGTCGATGGATCGAGACGGTCATGTGATGATGTCATGAAGGAGCTTAATGCACATGAGACATGACATGGAGTCATGTGACCAAGGTGATGAAGACCAAGATGATGCTTGGCTCGATGGACCGGTTGTAAAGGTGAAGGGCAAGTCGAGGCTTCGAAGCGAAGGACCATGCGATGGTGAAGCTTGAGCAAGACTTGGCACCGACGGACCGATGCAACGGTGAAGAGCAAGTGAAGTTAAGGTCGATGGATCGAGACGGTCATGTGATGATATGAAGTGGATCATATCATTTGTGATATGGTTGGTGCATGTGTTGCATCAACGTCGGAGGAGATGGAGTGGAATGCGCAAGGCAAAGGTATAACCTAGGGCATTTCCATTTCACCGGTCATAGGTGTGTAGAGAAGTTTATGACCGGGTTTTAGGATAGATGGCCGTACTATCAAGAGGGGCAAACTTGTTTGCATATCGGTCATCTAGTGCCACTTGAGCGATCTAACTTTGCATACGGGTTAGGATCGAGTGGCGAGGCAAGTTGAGTGCCTAATTCCTTCGAAAATGTTTGTGAAAATGCTAACACACGTGCACAAGGTGGTGATCACTTGTTGGTGTTGGCACATTTGCGAAGGCAGTGGAGTCTGAGCGGTAGAGAGGGTTTGGGGTCCTCTCTCCCTCCCGCCGAGTGTGCGAGCGCGGGATTCAGGCGATTTCGGGGAAATGAAATGCCTATTTTCCATTGCGCCGGAAGTCGGAAAAGAAACGGAGGCGAACGCGGTCACGGAAGTGACAGGACGCAGCACCGGACGCAGCACCGGACGCTGCACCGGACGCTGCACCGGACGCGGTCAGTTTCGACCGGCGCGTCCGGTCAGTGCAGCGCGGGCGTCAGGCGCGCGAGCTAGGGTCTGACACCGGCGCGTCCGGTGACCCACGGGACCGGCGCGTCCGGTCTTACGCCCTGAGGGAACCGAGGACGTCGGACGCGGTCCGCGTCCGGTGTCACACCATCGGACGCGTCCGGTGGTCTCGGGAGCTTACTGGACTCGCACCGGACGCGGGTACTGTGGCGTCCGGTGGTTGCGAGGAGCGCGTCCGGTGATGTCTTCGCGGGCGCGGAAACTGTGCGCACCGGCGCGTCCGGTGGTTCGCAACAGCGCGTCCGGTCTTGCTTCGCGGGCGAGGGTTCTGTGCGCACCGGCGCGTCCGGTGGTTTGCAGCAGCGCGTCCGGTGGGTCGTTTGACCGTTGGCGCGCAGTGACCGTTGGAGGATCTAACGGACGAATTTGAATTTGGAGAACACGTGGACGTCGCTGGGGCACCGGACGCGGTTGAGCGCGTCCGGTGAGTTACCACCGGCGCGTCCGGTGCTCCCGCAGAAAACGGACAAGTGGGGTAACGGCTCTATTTGACCGTGGGGTTATAAATAGACCTTGTGGCCGGTCTTGGCCGGCAGCTGAGCACACTTTGGCCTTGGTGGCTTGTGTGGTAGTGCTTGGGAGCCCTCTAACTCACTCATGCTTGATAGTGTTCATCAGATCGAGTGAGAGAGCGATTCTAGTGCGATTGCATCGTGAGGTTGCATCGAGTGGCACTAGGTGATCGTGTTGCAAGCCGGTGGTGCTTGTTACTCTTGGAGGTTGCCACCTCCTAGACGGCTTGGTGGCTTGTGGCTCCGTGGAAGCTCGCAAGAAGATTGTGCGAGGCTCCGGAGAAGCTTTGTGAGGGGGATTGTGCTCACCCCGCGGGGATCGCGAAGAGCAACTCTAGTTGTGCGTGTCATTGAGCTACCTCACTTGAGAGTGGTGTCTTGCGGTGCCTTGCGGGGCGTGCCTTGAGGGGTAAGTGACTTGAGGGTCACACCGAGGAACCATCTAAGTGTTGGTCGACACAACGGGGACGTAGCTTGGTGGCGACCAAGTGAACCTCGGGAGAAAAATCACCGTGTCAACATTGTCTACTCTTCTCGGTGGTTTGCCTTCGTGCAACACAAGCTTGTATTTACTTTCATATATACTTATGCTTGTGTAGTTGCTTTCATAACTAGTTCGCTTGTGTAGCTTGCTAGTTGTCTTCTTGCTTGTGTAGCTAGAAGCTTCCCCTTTGCGTGGCTAATTCGGTTTGTGTAACCTTGTTAGTCACATTGCTTAGTTTGTGTAGCTAAGTAGTTTGCGCTCTCTAATTTGGCTTGTGTAGCCTTGTTATTGAGCATTGCTAGTGAGCTTAGGCTTTGTGCGCTTTGCTTACTAGAATTATGTAGGAGCTCCCTCTTGCTTGCAAAGTACTAGCGCATAGGTTTGTGTGACCTTGCTCTAGAATTAAATAGGAGAGCTCTTGCTAAGGAAAGCACCTTAGTTGCTTAATTAGGATCTTTGTGAGGTGCTTGTGAACTTAGATAGAGGGGTGTAGTCTTTGCTAGACCGATAAGTTTAATTCCGCATTTGTTTCGGTTAGCCAACGTGTTTAAGTTTTAGAAAGGACTATTCACCCCCCCTCTAGTCCGCCATCTCGACCCTACAACGGGAGGCCGAACGGGCCCGGGACCAGGGCGCCCGCCCTGGACCCTGGGGCGCCCGCCCTAGGTCTGCAACCAATCAGGATGAGTCTCGCGGATTATGCCCCACCGACCTAAAGGATCAAGGAAAACCGTGCGATTAATGTCGGTTTGATCCAACGGCCCAGGTTCACTTGAAGGGACTATATAAGCAGGACCCCTGGCCCCTGGAGAGGAGAATCCAAGTCCATTATTTTCATATTTTCCAGAGAGGATTCAGAGAGAGAGGTTCCCTTAGGGTTCCCACCTCATTAGGGCTTAGCATCCAATGTGAGATTAGACTTAGTTCTTCTAGATTGAGAGAGATAGAGTGGAGGTATAGATCGGTGACTACTTCGAGGTTGTACCTGCAGGATCAAGTTCTCCTAACCCGAGGCTTGCTCCTAGGATTCTTCAGTATTTCGACTTCTAAATTATAGTAAGTTCTTTGTTTTATTGTTCTTTGGTTTATGAGTTTACTTTAATCTCTTCGCGTAGAGTTTAGAGTAATCATCTCTAGCGTAAACGTGGTGTTTGGGCTAGGATACTCATAGATATCCCCTGTCTAGCCGGACCATGGTAGTAGCGAGGAACGTGACATTTCCGTAGCTACCTTTGTATTCCATATCCCGTTAGCAGGATCGATAGGGTTTATAGGTGCGGGTCGAACATCCTTTGAGGTGTCTAGATTCCGTGAGCCTCCCCAATAGAGCAGTAGATCATCCTTACCAAGGTTAGAACGAGAGTGCAGTTGCAGTCTTCTCTATACATCGCTCACATTAAATCACAGTGGTTGTAGCCTAAAGGTTAGTAGTAATAGATTTGGTTAGTCAGATGCACGCTTTCTCCTAGTGGTAAAAAAATAAATACGATACTCTGGATAACATCCCGGGTGAAGTGCTCACCGATATCCGTGCGCTTGCGGATCATTTCCTAATTGCGTTACCAAATATCAACACCCGCCCGGTTGCAAAATCTCCCCAAAGAGGCAGATCAGGTCCCAGCGGCGCTCAGACACCGCTCCACGGGCGCACAGCCCCGCCGCCGGCAAGCCCGCGGCCAAACTGTGCGCTCGTGTCGCTGCTGGCCCCTGCAAACGCAAAGAAGAATACGGGTACGCTGCCCCGCCGCCGACATGCCACGGCCGAACTGCACGCCCTACGCCTTCTCCGCTGCAGAGCTTTCAAGAATGAGAGCCATACCTCGCCGGCACGCCCCGCCGTTTGAGCCCTCGACAACTCGTACAAGGCGGCAGGGGATCCGGTGCTAGCGAGGCAGGGACCAGGGGGCAAGGCAAGGGCGCCATGCTCAGAACAGAGCTCATGCATGGAGCAGCGCCGCTGGCCAGCAGCCCCGTCCACCAGCAGCCGGCCGTAGCACGCAGGCGCGCAACCCCGGCCACCAGCAGACGCCCGAGGCGGACAGGCGAGCGGCCGAGCAAGGCCGCTGCCGCCCCATGGCCTTGGCCAGCCCCAGATCTGGCCCCGGGGAGTTCGGCACCCATCCTCACCGTAGAACACCGTTAGGCGCCGACCGCCGGCACCGGCCAGGAGCCACTACGCCTTCCGTGGCCCGTACCGCGCCACACAAAGCACAGCCTCCCACCGGTGGGCGACGCGGCCTCTATCGCACGCCGCTGCTCACGCTCGAGCAGGTGGCGCCATATCTGGCCATCAGGGGGCCGGATACGACTCGCGGCAACCAGGTGTCGGCCATGGAGGCCACGCCTAGCGGGCGGCCGTGCAGTCAAATCCGGGGCGGGGCTCGCTGGATCCGGCCACAGGGGAGGTGGATCCGGCGCGTCACCGGCCAACTAGCTCACCGCCGGCCATGGAGCTGCCGCAGAGACGGGAGGACAAGAGAAAGGAGACGAGAAGAGGGAGGAGGTGGTGCTGCAGAGGGGAGCCTTGTTGGGCGCCTCCGCTGGCCGCCGCCACCGCTAGCTGGGTGCGGCAGCGGCGGCCGGAGAGCACGCGCGGCGAGGGCCTTGGCGGCGGTGGCTAGGTCACCCCCCGGTCGCCCGTACGGACGACGCGGGGAGGCAGACTTATCTCGTCCTCGCTTTCAAGGTGTCGGCCAGGGAACAGTCTTCTTGTAAAAAAACTTCTTTCTCCTTAATATAATGATAAGCAACACTTTTGCATATTTGAGAAAAAAATATTTTCTTATATATAATTGATCAAAATTAAAAAAAATTGACTTATTAAGAAGTGAGAATAACACTTATTTTAGGACGGAGAAAATATCTATCCTTAATATTAAAGAAATTAGTAGTATACTAGTATGTGGTACATTCTACTTTAAATTCTAATTGGTTTATTGTATCATTACTGACTCACCCTCATGACCTAAGATTATACGAGTTAGAATACAACAAGTACATATTTAGGCCTGTATTTGGCCCGGTGCAAGTCGGGCGACAGCACTAGGCCCCTAAATTTTAGGGGCCCCTCCGACTGGGCTTCAAGAGGCTAGTATGGCTGTATGGGCCTTTTGGTTCTTGTTTTTTTTCCAGCTGTAGCCTGCTGGCTTGGTAGCTTTACGTGAGTTTCTGCGTCGCGTTTTGACCGGGAGTGTATGAGTCGAAGCGTGGAAGCCGAACTGACGCCGCCGCCGCCTGTTCTTCTAGAAGACTGCAGGAGCAGCAACTCGGTGATCCCTGATCCCAGGTACATGCCCTTTACTTTCTTAGCTAATTAGTAACATCCGTCATATGTTTTTAGCATCAGTGCCAGTATGTGGTTCTTCGTACTGTGAGAAAACAGACTTTATATAATATAATCAAATGCACTTTAGTTATTTGTATTGCTCTAGGCCCCATTTGTATAATTTGCACCAGGGCCTAAAATTCTCGGGTACGGGCCTGTACATATTTAGTGCTCCCACAGTCCCACCCCTTCCCATGCTCTCGTGCTCCCATTTCCAAAAGAACCATCCAAATGCGCCCACAAAAAAGTAACAAAAATATATGAATAGATATATGATGAAAAGTTCTATGTTCATGTCTGGTCCATAACCCACAACTGTTCAATCGCTGATTTCACTTTTTGTTATCTCTTTTGCATAGATTTTTGTTGCATCTTAAATTTTACAGGAACATATAACTTTTCATCATATATCTACTCTGTTTTTGTTGGAATTTTTTGGGCATATTTGGATGGTTCTTTTTGAAATGGGAGCATGTACAACCACGATACAAAATCTGGTTCAAAATATATTAGAACAAATAACACAAAATATAAATTTCGTTGCAACATCCATGAAACATGCTTGCTAGTTAATATAGAAAAAGAAAGTCTTTTTTCCTTGCCAAACTGTTGTATGCTCCTCCATGTTTTCTCCTTGAACTTATATAAATTCCATTGCAACGTCCACGAACATGCTTGCTAGTTAATATAGAAAAAGAAAGTCCTTTTTTCCTTACCGAACTATTGTTGCTCCATGTTTTCTCTTTGAGCTTCAAGACTGGACAATCAAGTTTCAAAATCGTTTAAGCCGCCTTCCAACTCTAGTTGGAAGTGATTTTCAAGGTAGTTTATGCCATTTTTAATTCAAAAGTTTCGGAAAACACTTAGTGGGGTTTTTAAACCATGAAAATGGTCTCCAAGCTCCTAAAAGTTTGGAGAATGTAAAAATATATCTAGAAGCTTATAGAAAATTAGATTCATCTCTAGAAAAAAGAGAAAAACACCTAAAAAATATATATGAAAAACCCCTATCTAATCAATCATTTTAGAGACATTCCATAATAAAAACACATGATGCAATCATATATGGATATTTATTAGCATTTTGTGCTTTTGTTGTTGAAATTTTTAAAAACTTGTTTATACATTGATTACAATATTTTAGAAAAATTCCAAATTTTTATGGACATTTTCCATTTTCCATTTTCCAAGAGCTAAATCTTTTTTTTGAAAGCTCTAGATATATTTCCATGGTTTATAAATATTTTATTAAAGCTTGTAAATATATGTTCATGATTTTAAGCATTTTATTTAGGTTTAACGTATCCCAATCTATATCTAGAATTTTTCTAAAAATTTTTACAAGGTTAGTGATATTTTCATAGTATAAAAAACTTATTTAGTTGTTCATTCATTATACAATTTTAATTAAAATAACGACAGAAACATCTTGAAACCCACCTCTAACTGAACCAGGTAGGTACTAATTTAGAGTGCTGAGAGAGACGATTTGACTGATTTTTAGAGTTGGAAGGAAGAAAACTGAAGGATCTAGAGCCGTAGTTCACGATGAAAAGAAGTTTTTCATTCCCTTATATACAGATGGATCGATAGCCCAGAAGGTAGGCAAAGACACACACGATCCAATGATCCTCCAATGGCCTAGCCAGTACCCAGTAGCCAGTCAGAGAGAACAACGTGCCGGTCCGGCCCGGCCCAATAGAATGACTGCCGGTGCACGCATCGCATGCTGGACTGTACTTGTTCACTGGTTCCACTAAAAAAAAATTGTTCACTGGTGTGCTGGAGGACGAAAATGCAGCAAACGGTGGCAACCTTGCATTGCAGAGTTGCGTTGCACTTGCATCCTCAACTCAATCCTTTTTTTTTTTGGAACATAACCTCAACTCAAGAAATGAACATCTCGCTTCTCGCCGACGAGGTGTATGTGGGTGTGGGTGTGGGTGTGGGTGTGACAGTGACAGTGACACTGACAGGGACTCCACGGGAATTTCAGTCATCATCAGTTGAGCTCCGACGACTCCGATCGATCCACGAGGTGTACATGTGGGTGTGTCGTGTGTGTGTGTGACACATGCCTGCACACGGCATTGTTACTGTATTGTACTAATCCTGTACGTGCCATGCATGCATCATTGGTGGTGATTGTTTCGTTGAAGCACACGCTTTGCATGAGTACGTGGAAAGGCCACGTCGACTTTTATTAACAATACTACGTGATAACGTGCGCGTTTAGAGAAGATCATATACTCCAAACTGCATGTTCATCATCTGCTTAATAGGTGGCAAACTAAATGCAATATATCGATCTAACATCGCCTATATCTATGTACCATTGCATCTATAACTTAACATGTCATCCAGAACAATATGACATGATACTCCCTCCATCCTAGGATGATAATCATATTACAAACAGAGAAAGGTCAATTTAATTTATACCAACAACTATTAAAAAATTATTCTCTTCGTCCCAAAATAAATAACATTTTTGACTTTTAGACATCTCAATTTTTTTATAAGTATTATTTATTTTGTTAGGACTTATTTTTATCAGTAGAGATACTTTAGTAATGACTTATATAGTATTTTATTATTTACAAAAAAAACTAAATAAGACAAATGGTCGAACATGATATCTATATAAAAGTAAAAAACGTCATTTATTTTGGGACAGAGGGAATATATAAGTTTAGATATAAAACTTGTATTGATTGATCTGTATATTCAAAGTGCCTCTTAAGATTATTATATTGATTCTTTGGCAAACGACAATATATAGTAAGAAAAATTAATAATCAAAACCTATTTTGTTCGACTTTCTCAATCATAATAAAAAAAATACGCTACCATTTCAAGACAGATGGAGTATATATAAACATGCATATTTATCTAGTCTACTTGTTTTTCTCCTTTGACGGCAAATCAATCTTTTCTACACACATACAAATCATTTGCATATGATTTTTTTCTATTTCATCACAATTCGTTTGTGCTCTTTCCTCTGTTTTTATTAGTGAATATACTCATCACAACATTAAGTGTCAGACTTGTTCACATGTGTGGCTGTTGAGAGGCCAATTTTGTATAGTTTTTCTTTTTTTTTAAAAAAAAGTATCTAATTTTCAGACGGGCGCATATGCACCTTAATTCCGTTGTAAAATGAGTGACTATGCACCTGGACGGTCGTTGCGGTGCAAGGAGTATATAATAATAATATAATAATAATAATAAGTATGTTTTAATTTAGAGACGTGACGAGTAATTAAGTAGTAGATGAACGAAGACGACACGATCGAGTACGATGGATAGATGAATGCTCCGATCCTAGCGAAGCGAAGCTAGCCAGAGGCAGGCATGCGGTTGAAATAATTAACAGTTATAATAAATAAATTATTAATGATCGATCGTGGGCGAGGAGAAATTTGCTTGATTGATTGGTCGCTTTCTTGTCCATGTGAGCTAGCGAGTATGCCGGATCATTCATGCCCTCTCTCTCATCATCTGTCTCTCGCAGCTAAATTCTGTCCATCATCATGCATATCGATCCATCCATCGAGTGTGGCCACCTCCTAATAACGTGGATTGCATTTATTCACTCTATCTGATTATGATTATTCTAAGTCATCGATGTCACAGCGAGCTTTGTGAATTCTGCAATTCTAGATCAGAAACTCTTTTTCTTAATTATAATGAACCTTGTTGAAGCTATGTTTTTTTTTTCTGTGCTCCAATCTTTTCTTACGGTTACTCATTAGAGGCTCCAAAAGAGACATCGTTAATCTTACTATTACTAATTAAAGGCTTCAGGTTAATTCTCACAATATATATATGCCAGATAAAGATATATTCTTAAAAATTCTTACGACAGTAAAAAAACATTAGTCTTTTAAATTGGTTAATCTAATAATCACCATTGACAATAGTTACTGGATATATTATATTTTATAAAAATATCCACCTCCATCATTATAAAAATACAAAAAGTAACCCCTTTTAACATTTGAATTATCCACCACAACCATTATACTATGAGAGATAATTTGAAACAACATCTAAATTTTACATTTGTCCCAGCCCTAACGTCATACTAAGACTGGTAATTTAATTTTAAGTACTCTATATTTTTATAAAACAATATTACTAGATATATGATTCTTCCAAATTCATGGTCTTGACTCTTGAGTGCTGCAAACTATGATTGATTTGAATGATGCTATTTAGAGTACATCATTGCGGAAAGCAGCTACACATCTCAATTGAATGAATCTGATGGAACATAATATTGCTACAATAATCTATCGGCAGCTTATAAATAAATAAATGCGAGTCCTACATCATCACTAGATGATGACTGATGTACATGTCCACACTGCACATATATATATATATATATATATATATATATATATATATATATATATACATATATATATATATACATATATGCAAAATACAGGAGTTTTGTTTTTTTAGACCCAAAATACAGGAGCTTGTTATTATTGCATTTGTATGGTTTGTAGGTTATGAAGCAGAGGTTTGGCGATGGAGGACCGAGCATAGCTCGGTTGGCTCGTTCCCTGTGGTCGGAACAATCGGTCCTGGGTTCGATTCTCAGAATCGATCAGAAGCCTCACCTCGGGAATTTTCTCCCCGTTTTCGTCTACAACCTCTCTCGTGTAGAGCCACAAAGGAATTGTGATGTGCCTGTCGCCTACGACGCCTTGATGTCCCGGTGATTTCAAAAAGGACACGATCTTTTGATCTGTGTGTAGTTGTAGATCTAGTCGTACGTGTGAGTGTGTGGGTAGTGTGGGCGTGCATTCGTGTATGAACATGATACTACAACTGTATCCGGACCTCTGGCTAGGCGCGCGCGTCATGATGACTATATATGATTATTATTTTTTGTTACAGGTGGCATGTCCGCGTAATGGGTTGGAAAGAAACTTGCTCCGTCCGATGCTTCCAGGGAAGTCAAAGTATTATGATTGCGTACATTCTTTTCACGTACATGTAGGAAGATTGTGTATTATTCTGGTTGTATTAGAAAAATAATATCTTTTCTATGTGGTGTCAAATGAAGATACTTTTTACATCAAAGTTACAGCTCAATGAGAACTATAACTTTATAGTTTTTCATTTTTATATTTAAGGTCATTAAGATGCTCGAAAAAATAATATAAAACTATAGCAGCATAATAATCGCGTACTAGCGTTTGTCACGTTAGAAAAAATAATATCGTTTTTATATGGTGTCAAATGCAGATACTTTTTATATCAAAGTTGTACCTCTCAATGCGATCTATTGGAGGAACCATCCACGCTACCTCCAAGGATCCGATAGAGGTAGGGGGGCTCGAGCCCCCTAACCCGCCCTCATCGCTAGATCTGGCCCTAGCCAGCGTGGATGGTAGCACTGTCAGAGGTAGCGTCATTGAGGAAGTGGTCTCCGGCTGGTTCCTCATTGGTGTCCTTTGCGACGAGAACACCTGCAACTCGATGTCACCTTGGTGGCTCCCCAATCTCTCTTTTTTTTTGTACTGAGAGTAGCAAAACCAACAAGCAACGGCAATTGCCAAAACTACTAAGACGGACAACAACGACGTGATGATTTGGAGCACGATGCTGCTACTTACATCTTCCTTCTAGTTTGGTGGGGGACGTGGAGGTGGAAATATAGCAGGACCGCAGGAGGAACCAGGCGAGGAGGAAACCTTTGCGCCGCTCGGTGGAGGACAGTGGGCAGCAGCGGTGGCGGAAACAGGAAAAATATACGGGAGGTGTTGAACAAAAGCGCCATAACAACATAACTTCACTATGACATAAGACAAGTATAGTGGTTTGAAGTAGTCTCATATAACCATCGTTGAACGATGAAAAAGACAAAATACATCATGAAACATAAAGCATACAACCAAATTACCAAACTAATACGCGACGTGTGTGACGGCAATACCCATTATTCATCCTGAGAAGCAATCTACAAAAATATACATATTTAATTAGTCAAACATACATGGACTCTCAAATTATGAGTTTAGAGGAGAATAGCATGTACCACTAATTGTTTAGGCAATAAGCCAATAACATGTGGTCTCAAAGGGTCTGGTAGCGGTATGGGGTTCGAGCTCCCTGACCCACCGCAGCATTCGCCCCTGGGTTGCAGTATGGGGTGGACGAAAAAAAATTGAAATTTATATTACACTAATACATGTGCTATATAATTCTAGACTCCTATTTTTCTATTGTTCATGTTGCATATTCTTCGACTCAATAGAAGTGTAGTCATAAATCATGCTAGTATTTTGTCTAGATCTATTTTTTTAAAAAAATCATACTTCATCTGTGAATTTTTTTAGAAAAGAATCATACTTCATTTGTAAGTCTCTAAAAAAGTTCTTCAAATTTTTAGGAGAATTTTGATAATTTTAGGGGTGACTGAAAAACAATATAATATATCAAAATTGAAAATCCCACGTCAACCACAATTAACCACACCAAAATGCTTAGAGGAAGAGGCCACGCAGCATATGACCTATTTGGTTAGAGGAAGAGGCCACGCAGCATATGACCTATTTGGATGGTAGCCATGTTAAATCTATCAACAAAGAGTCCCTTAACCACGTCTAACAAAACACGTAGGACTAGCATCAAACTAAAATAGATTTAGGGTACGTTTGATAGAAGAAACGTTTTGGTTGTGAGAATCGAGAGAAACGTTTCACCCGTTTCTACATATGCACGTGGAAACACGAGGAGGCTGGTTTCGCGCAGATTCTCATCTCATTGCTTCCTAATTTTCTTTGTTCTTTTTTCAGTTAATCAGCTTTTTAGTGCAACAAGTTAAAATGAGTTGTATTTAATTAAGTTGTTCTCCGTCCACAAAAAACTTAGAACCTTTTAAGCATATTTCTAGTTATGGATTTTTTTTGAAAGAAAACAATTTCTTATGAATCAGAATCCGGAGATCTACCAGTCAAACAATTTCATGAAGTGATTCTTATTCTACACTAAAAACGTTTCTTGAGAGAATCTGGGTCTGAAATGTTTCTACGAGAATCTGGAGCCCTGCCAAATGCACATGTGGCTGTACATTGTGAATTATTACGTGAACTCAATGTTTAACAAAATTTCTATAAGAAAAATAGGTTGGAGCTAAAAATGCCCATACACATAATCTGGTAGAGCCATGGATGGGGTGTTGCCACCTCAGTAGGGCAAAGCCATCAAGTTTGAACCTTAACCCCCTCGTAAGCAAAGTAAAAATTTGCTCTTAAGAGTATATGCTCTCATGCTATGCACCGTTGGATGTGCACTGAGACGTGTACATTCAACGATGCACAACAAGATCGAGAGCATGCGTTCTCAAAGCTAAAAAATTTCCTGCTCGTATTCAGGTTTGAGCTGATGATGCAGGGACACGTGGGTGCTGCAGATGGAGTGATCATCGAGTTGGAGAAGGCACACACTGCTTGGTCCATGTCGATCGATCGATGCTGTGCTAGCTAATCATGCATGCATACACACGTGGCATGGCGTTTTCCTGCATCTCGCATTATCTGTGTACTGTATGAATCGGAATGGATCCATATATATACTTTACTGTGCTGCATTGCATTATAGAAGAAGTTGATCTGATGATGGAGACGGCTAGGCTAGACAGCGAAGGAAGGCGATCGATCATGTATACAGCACACGTGTCAGCATGCATGCATGCCTTGTGTCCAACTAGCTAGCGACCAGAATCGCCCGCATATATATGGGTTCCACATACATACACTCATACAGGTGGACAATAATTCGATACCATCTCTTCGTACTAATTAATATACTCCTTCTTTTGTGGAATATATGATGGATGAATTTATTTATTATATTAATCAACCAATCAATCGATAATTCGATATTAATTGATGCCAAAGACACGGCAGCAAGTCCAGTTCTAGTATTTCCTTTCATCTGTCCCGACCGTTTGCTCCTCGCTTCCCTTCCTTCGTAGCTGCTGCTGCTGCGTCTGCTTCTTCTTCTTCTTCCAGAATCCTCCAACAACGTACATAACTCCAGTTCATCGTCGTCGGTCCATCTCTAATAATCATCCATCATCAGGGTTCGTTCCCTCCGATCCGTAGGTGAGTCGTCTGCTAGCCGGACAGCTATATCGATGCATGCATGCGTGTTAGTTTGTTTTAAAATCTGTTGAGAAACCCATCGATTTGTTGGATTGGATGCAGCATGCATCAGTATACATAATCGATTTCAATTCATCACAAGTAAGCTAAGGATTTCTTGGAGGGGATCGGCGGGGCACACACCAACAAAACTGCATGCTGCCGTTCTTTGGAGCTCGATTATCACCATGATTCTGCTGCACACAAGGTACTTCTCATCTGCCCCCGGCCCAGTACTCTCTTATGCAAATTCATACAGCAGATCACAGCTGTTGCATCCCTGCATGCATTATTCACAGGGATGAGGATGAGGACGATGCCCTTGCCCTTGGTGGTGGTAATCCAAACCATCTGCTGCATGCCTGCCCATCTGGAGACGATGGGGCTCACAATAATCACATGCCCAACGTCGTCGTCGTTACCACTGAATCGGATGACGACGACGGCGACGCCATCTGGATACCGCTTGATGAGGCAGCTGCGGCAGACAGCATGGAATTGGAACATGATCATGATGAGCCCACCTGTTACGATACCCGAGCCGGAGGTAGTACATCCTACTGCACAGATGAGGATGACGAATCCGACGATGACTATGATGCTACCAGCAGCAGTATCAGGTGGTGCCATGATCAGTCCGCCACCCTTGCCGCCGACAGGGAGGAGCGGCAGAAAGCCATGCTGAGAGCCATGAATGGGCAGCTCAGGATGCTCGCCGCTCGCTTTCTAAAGTCGGCTGGCATTGGCATTGACACCACCAGCAACAGCAACAGCTGCTGCTGGCTTGACATCGTCACCTCCCTCTCCTGGGAAGCTGCCCTTGTGATCAAGCCTGATGTTGGCACTGCTGTAGGCAACCAAATGGACCCTTCCTCTTACATCAAGGTCAAGTGCCTAGCATCTGGTACACCCCGCCAATGGTACGTATGTATATAATACGCTTATTATATCTATTATTATTATTATTAAACACCACATGTCAAGCGTATATAATGTGCATGCATGTCTTGTGTTCCATTGAATCTGCATCTGCATCTGCATACAGTGAGGTCGTCAAGGGCTTAGTCTTCAGGAAGAATGTCGCTCATAAGCACATGCCCACCAAGTGTCACAATCCCAGGCTGCTGCTGCTTAGCGGAGTCCTCGGCCATTCCCATGTTGGCTTCTCATCATTCAGTTCCATAGAGCAGGAGAAAGAGCATCTAGACAAGTCTGTCAGCAAAATGATGGAGATTTGCCGCCCAAATGTCATCATGGTCGAGAAAACGGTTTCACGCAACATACAGGAGCTTCTTCTCAGGGAAGGTGTCACTCTAGTGCTTGACATGAAGCTCAGCCGGCTGCAGAGGGTTGCTCTCTGTTCCGGCGCTCCCATACTCTCGTTTTCCGAGGTTCTCAGCAAGCCAAAGCTGAAGCAGTGTGACTACTTCCACATTGAAAAAGTGACGGAGGAGCACAACCTTACCTGCAGAACTGGAGTTGGAAAGAGGCCATCTAAAACATTAATGTTCCTGGAAGGCTTTCACAAGCCATTGGGATGCACGGTAGGTCTGCTACTTCCTTTCTAATTAATCATACTAAGATTCATGCATGATCATACCTTTCACAGCCCACCACTGATGCTGCATTATACTAAGACAGGATCCATGCATGAGCATGAGCATACCTTTCTAATGAAATCTCTGCTTTATGAATATGTTCACAGCAGAATATATACCTGCCTTGACAGCAGGATGCGTTTTTCTTCTTTATAATTTGACACACTTTTGCTTCCTTTTAAAATAAAGCACTGTCATGCATGATTCTGGCCTAGCTTACATGCATATAGTTAAGACTAATTGATGAACCACTATAATCTATACTACAATGAGATACTAGCAGGAATTAATGATATAGCTGCATAGAGAAGTATGAAAGTATATAGATGGAATAGATGTCTTCTTCCCTTCTTTGTGCTGACAACATCAAGTGCTAATTTTGTGCAATTATTATAAATCATTAGTAAATTAACAGCTCACTGTGAATGATAGACAATGGTGATTCTTTTCGTCATGCAGATATTGCTAAGGGGAGCAAATACTGAAGAACTGAAGAAAATCAAGCAAGTCATGAACTACACAGTGTTTGCAGCATACCGCCTCGTTCTTGAGACGTCCTTCTTCGAAGATCAGAGACTAATCTTGAACAATAAAAATTCTTCCAAAGAAGAAGTTTCTGTCACTAGGAAGGTGGGACCATCGCCACTAGGATCAGTACAGGAATCTACTGATGGGGTGCCAGTTACCATTTCTTCTACAAATTTCAATGCTCTAAATCCACTCGAGAAGAACTTCTCTAATGAGCTCCGAGAGGGTTCAGTGATCTATTATGATTCTAATCAAGCACTCCCTTCTGAAGGACTAGCATCAGCAATCCCAGAATCACCGAGAAGATTCATTGATATATTCCATTATCATAATATTTATTTACCGGTCACTGCTTCTCAAGAGGCAACTGATCATCAGATAGAAGACAGGCCTCAATACAATGAAGGCACGGCAAGTAACGGTATCCATATCAGCCCAAACGTTGGAGTACCAATTGGTTCTGATGAGAATGTGGATCATTTAAGGGATCCCCGGGAACAAGCATCCTCTGAAACCAATCAACAAATGACATTGGATGACCCTTCGGTTAGTGAAAAACACGAGCAGTCATTGGAAAATATTAAACACAGCACCAGTTACAATAACGGAGACAAGACATCTGATATAGATGAGGTGGATGATGTCTTGGAGTCTCAGAGCATACTTATTTTGCTGTCCAGCCAGTGTATCACAAAGCAGGTTATCTGCGAGCAGAGCCGTCTATCCCGTATAAGATACTACGGAAATTTTGATGTTTCCTTAGGACGCTATTTGCAAGACATTTTGCAGAAGCAGGTAACATTGTTATCATTCTAGTTCTGTTTACCGATCTACTTCTGTCAGCTGAATATATATGAATTCGATACTGCCAAGCAAACGACTTCTTGCTTCCATTCTTTTTGGCTGATACAGAACCTTGCCAACTCAATTTGAAGAATATGCTCACGACTCATGATTGTGTCTTTTTCACAGAACCTCAGCTGTTCCTCATGTGGAGAGCCTCCAGAGGCTCACATGTATTCCTACACTCACCGCAACGGGAATCTGACTGTTCTTGTGAAGCGCTTGCTGCCTAAATATCGTTTACCTGGTGAATCAGAAGGAAAGATTTGGATGTGGACTAGATGTCTAAGATGTGAACATGAAAATGGGATCTCCAGATCATCACGAAGGGTGATAATGTCAACTGAAGCACACTACCTTTCATTTGGGAAGTTCCTTGAACTCAGTTTTTCAAGCCACTCAACTGCTAGAAGGCTGTCAATATGCGGGCATTCACTCAATAGGGATTGTCTGCGCTTTTTTGGGTAAGCTCAAGAGTCAAGAACCTTATAACATCAGCTGCATATGATTTCATAAATTATTTTGCTTCCATTGTATATTGGACTGAACCTTTTCTATTCATTTATTTGGGATCTGTCAACTTCAGGTTGGGCTCCAAAGTTGCAATGTTCCAGTATTCCTCGGTCGAAATTTACAATGCCTGCAAACCACAGCCTACTCTTGAGTTTCACAATCCCAATATGCATGAGTGGTACGGGCAAGAGGTAAGAAATGTATGTATCATTCTCAGTTGTCGTTTCCATCTCATGCTTCTTTTGTGAACATCCATAGTGGAGCCTAATGCCTCTGCTGCACTTCTTTAAGGTTCTTGCTACAGGAGTTAAACTTTTCTCTGAAGTCACAAGCGTACTACAGAAGCTGAAGGATCAATTTCCTGAGCTGGCAATCTATTGTGGTGCCTTCTTTCCTGTTAAAGACTTTTCCCAACTTGAAGAGATGTTGATTAAAGAGAAGGCTGAGTTCATGGTAAAAATTCTCGTCCTCTTTTAGATGAACCTTCCATCGGTCACACTGATTAATGTACTCTGCATTTCTGGTAATCATTATTTCATGGCTTATCTTTATCATCATCCAGGATTCTCTAGCAAAGGCTGTTGATCGAAATAGGGAATCAAGCTCTGTGGATGATATCCTTAATGTAAATTGGCTCTATCAGGATCTTCTGCTGGAACTTTATGTGTGGGACCACCGGCTGCATCAACTTCTAGACAGTACATCTGCTGAAAATGCAATAGTGGGAAATGGCATCGCGGAAACCTCTGAATTTACAGGTGACCAAACTGCAGTAGTTGCTGAAGCAGGCGGGATCGGTGAGCGCATGAGCAGCAAAGCATCCTTTGAGAATAGATGTATTGAGCCAGAGAAGTTCAGTGAACCAGGGACATACAGACATGCATCAACCTTGCTTGATGATGCATGGAATAAGCATTACAATGATCAGCATAGCACAAAAGTGCCATCTTCCGGGACCTCAAATTGCTTGGGCGTTCAGAGCAATATTCCGCAACAGTGTGACGGGGAAAAATGGGTTTGGAACCCACTGAATGAGTCCAGATTGGCTTACAGGCAGGAAGTGAAAGCTGGATGTTTGGAAAGGTTTCAAGTCGTTAACCACTACTGTCCAACTCATTTATCCCCCTTGCACAAACACAGACAATTTGCCGAGGAGATAAGCTCTCCACAGTTCACAGTAGGTCCAGGTGGCAGTATCCTGTGTGTATCAGAGGATGAGATATCCAGTATAATATCCCGAGCTCTTGCTATATCTGAGGAACGTCGCCACTTATTGATGGATTCTATCGCTGAGACTGAAACAGCAGATATCAGGGGTAGAGAGTATGCTAAAACAATAGAGAAGTCTTACAGCTCGGTATCTGAAAGTTCCTCTGCTTCTTTGTCCTGGTCGTCGTCTTTTGAATCTTCAGATTCTGAGGCAAGCATTTCATCTGACGACCTCTCCAGCTATGATAGCTCACTTCTATCATCCTCTCTCCATCCAGAAATATCTGTCAACGGGAGAATAGCTCTCAAAGGGAAGTACTCAGTCATCTGTGTACACTCTAACCAGTTCTACAACCTCCGAAAGAAATGCTGCCCATCGGAGCTTGCATATATTACTTCCTTGAGCCGTTGCAAGAAGTGGAATGCTCAAGGCGGAAAGAGCAAGGCATTCTTTGCAAAAACAATGGATGACAGGCTCATCATAAAGCAAATAAAGAAGACAGAGTTTGAGTCCTTCATCAAATTTGCGCCTGATTACTTCAAGCATGTTAACCATTCTCTGGACATGGGAAGCCAAACTTGCCTTGCCAAAATCTTAGGAATCTATCAGGTAGTTATTTCAAATGGTTGTTGCAGGACTTCCTTCTTCCCACTGCTGCCTTACTTTTATTAAACAGTGAGCATCATGTTTTGTTTCAGGTCAAGCAAATAAGACATGGCAAGGAGATTAAGATGGATCTGATGGTGATGGAAAACATCCTGTTTGGACACAATGTGTCGCGGACATATGATCTGAAAGGTGCCATATTTTCGCGATATGTCTCCGACTCAAATGACCATGGCACTGTCTACTTGGACCAAAACTTTGTGGATGACATGCGTGTTTCTCCAATCTATATTGGTGGAAGAGCAAAGCATCTCTTGGAGCGGGCAATCTGGAATGATACGTCTTTTCTCACGGTATGTATGACTTCCATTTGTGCTGCCATATCATAATTCATAGATAGATGGAATTGAAGACGTGCTCACAATCACAAAAATACCTGTGCTTGCAGTCGATCAATGTCATGGACTACTCTTTGCTGGTTGGAGTGGACAGGCAGAAGCATGAGCTCGTATTCGGCATCATTGACTACCTGAGGCAGTATACATGGGACAAGCAGCTGGAGACAATGGTGAAAGCGTCCCTGGTGGTGCCCAAGAATGAATCGCCAACAGTGATTTCCCCCAGGGATTACAAGAAGAGGTTCAGGAAGTTCATGAGCAAGCACTTCCTGACAGTTCCAGATGACTGGAGCACGGAGAATCCGCCGTCGGTGGCCTACGAGTCCTGTGCCCACGCCGGCAACACCACCAAGTTGCCGGGACTGATCGATGAGAAGCCTCAGCATCCAAGCCCAATCCTGGCGTGCGCTTAATTCTCTTCACATCAAAAAACCAATTTCTTCTGGCTCATTCTTGAAGGTTGTACATACATAGCAGAAGCTGTCAAAGTTTCCAGCTTATAGATTAGGCAAAAATTGAATGTGCTGAGGTCAACTACCACCATGCATGTCTATCTGTTTATCTAGGAGTGCCGGACCGGGCAACATTGACTCTAGGCGCCTGGCTTTATTCCTTGCATGACAGCATATCGTTCGCAGCCATGGGCGATGGCAATGTTGCACACAACTTTGGAAAATGCTGTAGCATCTGGCACGCCATCACCCACCAGAGCAGGCTGAAGCTTTCGAGCAGAGCACACACTAAATTCCCAGGTCAGCAGTCCAGTACGTAGGATAAGCATAGACACCACAGCAAATCAACCTTCCTAATAACGAATTGAATTCTGATACTGGAGATTAATATCACAAACGGAAGGAGGAAACGATGCTATAAGAAGTTCCAATTTACTTGTCTCTAACCAACCTCACCACACACGCATGAGTACATATATAATTCTCTCTTCAAGAAGTGAAGAAACTACTGCGGGCCCTAGCTTATGCAGAGCCTTGAACCCAGCACTATGTCGCCGCTGTCAGTCTTCTCTGGGCATACCATCTGTTTGTATTGTACCTCTTCCACTGCAGAAAATGCCAACTTGCTAAACCTTTTCTTGCTTGTCGTCCACAAGGGGAAGCATCTCCATCTGATTTCTTGACAGGTTCGCATGCGCTGTTCCTGGACTCCCTGGGGCTGCAGCCTGCCGTTGTGAGATCAGATGCCTCACGTAGCCATAGAAAGTGCAACCAACCAGGGTGATTCCACATCCAATTGCATTCATCGCAGAGATTGGATTCCGGAAGATCAACCATGACACTAACACTGCCACCGCGACCTACAGAAGCATGTCCATTAAGATGTCAATGTCGAGCAGAGGGAGTAGGGAGAAGAACATGGCCCAGAATATAGTCATGCCTTACTTTGAGGTTGCCAGCAACGTTGAAAGTCACTGCTGTTGTTGAATGGATGACGTAGAAGATGGAGAAGTTAAGGCAAAATGCAAGCACCCCTGAACCTAGGATGATAATCAGCGCAGAAACGATTGAATCATGTGTGTAGAACCAGTTGATTACACCGCCTCCTTCAAGCAACATTGCTGGTAGAACCAGTATCATGGTGGCAAAGGGTGCCATGTAGTACACCGTGTTAATGCTGCAGAAAATAGGATAAGCCATTTTACTAATTAATTAGCAGTTCCAACCTCCATTGAGCAGGAAAAATGGCCTCGAAGAACAGATTGATTTTGGAAGAAGACGAAATGTTTTGAACACTGTTATTGGCAGAGCACGAAGCTTCTAATAAATAAGCACCAGGGCATCATAGCATAAGACAAGGTTGTACCTGTCAAATTTGTATCCATGGAGCAGGGACTCTGCCAAGATGGTCTTTGTAGATGTAGCCAGGCAGCCAACCATGGCAGCACAAAAACCAAAAATGTTGAAGCTAAGCTCTGTCACCGAAGTCAGGAGTATTCCCCCGACTATGGGGACCAGCGAAGCCCATATGCGCCACTCAAAATGCTTATTCCAGACTAGCCACTGCAGAATAACTGCATGGCATGAAACCAGCGTATCATCTTCTCTTCTCATACCACATCAAGGTAACAAGTGGAAGACTGAACGAACAGCGAGGGTAGCATAATCAAGGTACCTGTGGTTGCAGGAGTGAAAGATTTGATCGTCTGCATGAAGGAGACTGGAATGTAGCGCAGGCTCACATTTCCCAGCACAATGTTTATGCAGAAGACGAACGACATTGGGAATATCCGTTTCCAGCGGTCCTCCGGTTCAACTTCAATTAGCGGTTTCGCCTTAAGCACATGGATTGCGATGTAGGCTCCGATTGAAGAGCAGATGAAGTGGACACAGGACACGGTGAGAGGAAACTTGAAATCCAGTTTCTGCAGAGAAGAGCATCTTATATCAAGGGCACGGCTTTTGACAGAGGGAGGGAGGTTACCACCCACCACCCATAAGATGATATGGACTGCATTAGTGTAGGCAGTATGGAAGAAAGGGAGCACGAGGAGTTACTTGGAAAGTCATTGCAATAACCTCCTATTACATGTCTATGATTACCCAATTTTTTACCCAAACATACAAAAGAGAGATTGCTGAATGCATACGAGCAGCAACTAGACAGTAAAGTAAAATCGAGAGAAAATACGGTGTGACTAGGCTGCTGAACCCTGCTTGACTGACCACCAAAGTAATAAACTACTTCTAATAATCCAAGTCTATTTGACCCTGTTTCCCACCCAATCTAATCTGACCCTGTAAATAATGGTAAGCAGCATAGACGAATTTAGTTAGATATTCGAAAGGAGAAAAGAGTCGTTCCCCCACTACAACTACAACTAGAATGGGCGGCAGCAGGGCAGTAGAAGCATCTGGCATCCAGATCCGCGGCGGAGACGGAAGATGGATGGGGAAGCTAGAATCCATAGAATGCGGGTGGGAAGGAGGAAACCTGGAAGATCCACTTGTTGATGATGATGACGGTGACGTTGAAGCCCCACCACTGGAGGATGGCGAGCACCGCGCGCAGGGTGCCCAGGCTGGCCGGCGCCTTGCCGCCGTCCTCCATCTCTTCCACAACTAGTGGATTGTGGACGAGAAAGACGAGATGGCGGGGATGGAGCAAGCTGCTCGTCGGCGTCGGCGTCGGCCACGGCCCGGAGAGTAGACCTCGCCTCGCCTCACCTCATCGTCATGGTGGGTCGGTCGGTGGAAGGGGAGGAGGCGGAATGGTGGGGAAGGAAGGAAGGGGAAGGCAGCAGCAGGCAGGCCACGCCAGGTCTAGTCTAGTCAGTGTAGGCAGGCAGGCGACCATGTGAGTGAGAGAGATTGGAATTTTGGACTTGAAAATTCCTTGGACCAGTCAACTGCAAACATTTTTTCCTTTCTTTTTCTTTGGTTTGTTTTTTTGTTTGGTTAGCGCCCCTGTTGCTGCTGGAATTGCGGCCTAATGTAGTAGTATCTTTCACAAGTGTTTTCTTTTTCCTCTTTATAATGACCCACGTACTCCCTCCATCTTTTAACGTAAATTTCCGTTGTTTGATGAATCAATCAATTAATCTTAAGTTTAATTGATATAGACAGATAGATAGATGACTAATTACATTTATGAATCATTAGATTAATCATAAAATACATTTTTTATGATAAAACTATTTGTAGATTAATCATTAGATTAATCATAAAATACTATTCTCAAAATTTTATTTTAAAAAAACTTTCTCGAATTATTTTGGATAAACAATTTCAAAAGGTGTTTTAAAACTTTTATGCATAAGTTGACAAAATTCTCTATCTTTTCCTCCGCGTTTTTTGAAGGGGGCAGGGGGCAGGGAACACGGAATAAAAGGTTCTACCATATACATTTTCTAGTAGAGAAGCACCCACATGTATATGTAATGTAACAGAAGTCGGCAGAGATCACGCACGCCTGCGCATGGACTGCATGTCTTGCAATGTGACCAGTTAGAATCGCTTAACTGTGCTTTTCAGTAATCCACTCTGATTGTAATATAACTAACAAGATAGTAACAGCAAGCGCGCACACTCAAATCTCCAAATTAATTTTACACACGTTTCAAATGGAACTCAACAAGGACCTCCCACCCTTTTCAAATGCACACGCACCCCTCCTCGGTTGCCTATATGGCTATATCTCGTCGTCTTCAAATGGGTCTCTCTCCGGGAAGTCCCCAACCTGTGAAAAAGAAAACGAGAAAAAAACTGTTGAGAAACATTTTTGCACTCCCTTCATTCCAAATTGTAAGTCGTTCTGACTTTTATACATACATGACTTTTACTATATATCTAAATAATAATGTATATCTAGTCGCGTAGCAAAAACTACATATCTAAAGAAACCAGAACGACTTACAATTTGGAATTTGGAACGGAGGGAGTATTAAAGAGAGAGAAGATGAAAGAATCCCATACAAGGCAACCTCTTAGCTCATC
Source organism: Saccharum hybrid cultivar R570 (assembly GCA_038087645.1). Classification (NCBI taxonomy): domain Eukaryota; kingdom Viridiplantae; phylum Streptophyta; class Magnoliopsida; order Poales; family Poaceae; genus Saccharum; species Saccharum hybrid cultivar. The sequence continues at coordinate 44,663,474 of JAQSUU010000534.1, forward strand.
TAGGAGATAATAATGGTTGCAAAAACATACACAAGAAATCACCTGTTATACTATTACAACTACCCATACAGAGCAAAGGCTCTGCCCCGGTTAACTGTTTCATCCTTATCAATAGGCAACCCAACTCGAAAAGGTTACGTCACAAAGAAACATGCTCACAATTGTTCCTTTAGAAAAACTCAATACCTTACAATGCAAACACACACTCATGTCACATGACCCGCTACTACAAAAAGGTTGTGTTACTCCTCATGTTCCCAAACGTTATTTGAAGAAACACTAGGCGCCTCTAAATTTCAGCAATCAGCTGCAGAGATAACGTCTAACCAAAACTCGCTCCAAAGTACACACAAGGTAAAGACCTAGGAATCTAGCAACGAAAATACCTTTACTTTCTCTGGCCTCACAATTGCCCCATGACCTTGAGGGCACTCAAAGAAGCGAATGCCTTTCACCCTGCAGTATCCACGAAGCACAAGGAAATGTTATCAAGAGCTACTGCCATTTATTAATGAAAATAGCAGGTTACCCATCACAAAATCAAGGGATATGAGATAAGCAGCAATTAGCATTACATAACAAAAATGACTAATAACAAAATCAACACAAAAGCTTATCATTTTCTATTTTTCATAGTTTAGGACTGAACATACATGCCATCATGCTTTCCCAGTGGCTCATCATATTGCACTCCAACCCAGAATCCTCGTCCAAGGGCTTCAGCTCTACCGACAAATTTTACAGTGCCCCTCTTGGCACCTGGCTCGACTTCACATCTATCTCCCACCTGTGACACACTTGTTAGATCACCTGCTGCAGTTGGCAACCATGGTCCATGAAGAGTACCAGTTTAAAATTAATCCTAAGGATGTTCACATATTCCTTGGGGAAAAAAAGTTCAGTGGCAAGAGGAAAGTGACATCAGGCAATGAAAGAGGTTAGCATGCTGATTTGGTAATATATTGTTAGCTCAAATTAGGCTTTTTGTAATTATAGCAAGGATGGTAATTGGTACATATATATCGTGATTGTGCCAGCCACTAAAGATGTAATTGAAAGGAGGCTCTGACAGGGTGTGTCTTTGGTTGCTAAATCATCAGCACTAAAAATCTGACACTGATTTTGGACCATTTGCCGGTCTTAGTGCAACTTAATGGAATGCACATGGGAAGAACCAAAGTAACTGACCTTGATTTTGGAGCACAGATCCTCCATATGCTTTTCTGATTGCTGAAGAATAGAGTGAGTGAGATGGAAAAATGAAAGAAGACGGTCCAAAACTTTAGTAAGTAGTAATTTACTTCTTTATCCTCTGACGGAGAGTTCTTCGGGACCATCTTTTCTTTGAATTTTCGAAAGTTTGCTGCCACCAAAATCATAAAATTAGCATTGGGCCTAATGCACTGCAAGTTGCAAACAGACATATCCAAAAGCATACATTGACTGGGAAAGAAAAAGGGAATGAATAGCCGGGGAACTTAAACTTACTGTCGAGCTTATCGTATGCTTCATCGGACATTTTGTACTTGTCGACAAGGGAAGTGTCTTCCAACCAGCCACCCGAGGTGAGTGAGGAAGGATCGAGATCAACAACATGGATCCGGTAGCCGTTGTAGGGGGCGTAGGCCGCGAGGGGCGCGGCGTCGTCATCGAGGTCGGCGATCTTGGCGCCGGTGTCGTCGCGGAGCTGGAGACGCATGGAGGCGACGGCGGTGCCGGTCTTGCGCCAGAGCTTGTCCTTGAGCGCCTCGACGGTGGTCTGCGATCCGATGCATTAGCAGAGCAGAGACGATGGAGATCCCGATCCGGCGATCCCGGCAAGATGAGAGCCACACCCACCTGTTGCGAGACGCGGATGTCCGCAGCGAAGGTGGAGAGATTGGAGTGGGTGACAAGCAGGAGGACGCTGTCGTCAGCCGGCAGCTGCAGCTTGGACGACGCCATGGTTGTCCGGCGGAGGTGCGGCGGCTGTGAGGCAGTGAGGGGGAAGCTCCTCGTCCGTGCGAGTCGAGTCGCTAGCGCTAGCAGCGTCTGCCCGCCGGCCGCCGCCGGTGCTGGGTTGCTGGGGTTGTGGGCTGCCTCGGTGCTGGCCCATGGTCTGCATTACCGCATACGGAGGTGGCCCAGACCGGCCCATAATGATTTCGTTTCAGAAAAAAGTCCATTTTTCCTCCCTCAACTTTTACGAAAGTTCGCTTTTCCTCTTTGAACTCCAAAACCGGATAAACTACATCCCTTAACTTTTGAAACCGTGAGTTTGACCTCCCTGGCCCATTTATAAGCGGTTTTGTCTTTTTCTTTTTTATTTATTTTGGTTGAATCTTTGAAAAATCATAGTAAATCACAGAAAAATCATAAAATGGAAAATCCAATTTTGTTAGATTCCACATGAGTAGATCTACATAGTGAACATATAATATGGTATGCTTTAGTACAAAGTTATTGCTATAGATTTTGATCTATTCTTTTTGTAATTAATTGAAATAATTCATAACTGCAATTTCTATAGTCCATTTGTGGTAAAATTTTTGTGATTGCCTAATTATTGATGGTAAAATTTTTATGGTGGCCTAATTATTGTATGCTTGAACTGTAGTAAAAATCTATATCTAAAATATACATGATCCAATGAGTATGAAATTTTTACTACAGTTCAAGCATACAATAATTAGGCCACCACAAAATTTTACCACAAATGGACTATAGAAACTGAAGTTATGAATTATTCCAATTAATTATAGAAAAGAATAGATTAAAATCTACAGCAATAACTTTGTACTAAAGCATACCATATTATATGTTCACTGTGTAGATCTACTCATGTGAAGTCCAACAAAATTGGATTTTTTATTTTATGATTTACTATATTTTTTCAAAGATTTAGCCGAAATAAATAAATAAAAAAGACAAAACCGCCTTCAAAACCGCTTATAACCGGGTCAGAGAGGTAAAACGTACGGTTTCAAAAGTTAAGGGAGTTGGTTTGTCTGATTTTGGAATTCAGAAAGAAAAAGTGGATTTTTGTAAAAGTTAAGGGAGAAAAAGTGTGTTTTTTCCTTTCGTTTTCAAACCCACCACCGGTCCATGTCCACCATGGCGACGGAGACGGCAGGGCGTGAAAGATTTTTTCTCTCTCTCAACTGAAGGACGAGCGCGCTATCCATCCACCATCCACTCTTCTTTTCCAAGCTTTCCGGCTCCCAGTCCCAGGCAACAAGAAATGGCGGCGGCGGCCGCTCCCGTGCCCACGGTCTTGTGCAAGCGGGGGCAGCAGCAGCTAGTGCTTGTCCACACCACCAAGCCCCCCCTGCCCCTGCGCCGCACCGTCTCCGTCCGGGCCGCGCCGCCCCGTCAGCAGCAGCAGCAGCGCGCCCGCCCACGGCCCCCTCCCAGGAATAAGCCCCCCGGACCCGCGCGCCGTCCGCCCAGGGTCCCTCTGGACCAAGGTGATTATGAATACGACGACGGCGGTGGCTATGACGACCGGGAGGAGGGGAGGTTCGCTGGGGGAACCCGGGCCGCCGCCATGCCCAAGCCACCGGCCGGCTTCGTGCTGGATGACCAAGGCAGGTGCATCGCCGCAGCATCCAAGCGCATCGTCACCATCGTACGCCTACCCATCCCATTCCTCTCCTTCTTCTTCCTTTCTTTCGTTCTGCACCTTGGTATGGTTGGATTCTGCTCATATTTCTTTCTTTCATCACAAATGAAATTAAGTACCACATAACTCAAGCCAAACCAACATTGTGCTCTGCAGATCGACGACACCAGCAACCGCCCCTTGGAGTGCATTATCCGAAGAGTATTCAGGAGCTCGCAGGACCACGACTGCTTGCTTCTCTGCCCCGTTGACATGTAAAGCTCCACGGCCACACTTTCGTACCATTGTTCATTGCCACTCATACTCATGGCAGACTCCAAGTGACACTCTTCCAGGCCTGTGCAGGTTCTCAGGAGCACAAATTTCAGTGGCTGGGTAGCTGTATGTCTTCACCCTCTCTGCCTTACATACATTCCTTCAACTGATTGTTCATTTCTTTTTCCATGGTTCCTAATGTAATGGAATAATGCTTTCTTCCTTTCCTTTACGTTTGATGCACAATTTTTACCTGTTTATTTAGGTCGATGACGACCAACTCAAGCAAATCATTCCATCTGTTGCCTATGCCCTTGCCAGAGTACATATGCACTTTGTCGAAAGCGGGTAAGGATCGTGCACACGCCTCAGGATATATCTTTTCATTCCTTTGCTTCTGTCGCGATATCTCTGTACAAGCGTCTTTCCTCTTCGTTTCAGATTCTGTTATACAGCAAGGGGTGGCTTCTGCTTTCCTGAAGAGGCCATTCAAGAGTTTCATGGTAACCAAAATCACAGGCATCCATTTTTTTTTAATTCTCTGAGGCCAACATATCTTGACATCTAGTCAAAATTATTAAGAAAAGACAAAAAAAATCTGTATTTGCGGATGAATATATTTTTTTAGGCCAACGTACCTAGTCAACATGAAATGTTTTCTAGACAATATCTCAACAATTTCAGAAACTATTTGCTTACTAGTACAATCTACTATTTGCGATATCCTCTTTGGTATCTCATATAAAGATTGCAGATTCTGGTGATGGTGATGACGGTGTACCTTTTGAAGGTGTAGAGATTTGTTGCTTCAATTTGGTGAGCAAACTGCCTGGATCTAATATTAAATATGAAATTCTGATTTTTGTCAACTTAGATGTACAGTTGATGTGATTTAGGCCTTGTTTAGTTCTTCCCTAAAAGTTTACACCCTATCCCATCAAATGTTTGGACATATGCATGGAGTATTAAATATAGACTAAAAAATAACTAATTACACAGATTGCGACTACTTTACGGGATGAATTTTTTTAAGCCTAATTAGTCCATGATTTGACAATAAAGTGCTACAATAACACATGTGCTAATGGCGGATTAATTAGGCTTAATAAATTTGTCTCGCAGTTTACTCATGGATTCTGTAATTTGTTTTTTTTATTAATATCCGAACATCCCATGCGACATCCCCATGTGACACCCCAAAACTTTACACCCTGGAACTAAACGAGGCCTAGTTAGCTTCATACTTCGTAGGATAATTGGCCTATGTAGCATGCTGCTACTGGTACAGTGACAAATAAGTAACTGACAAGTAGTCAATATTGCGTCTTCATTGGCATGCTTGTGATTGCTGACATTTTGTATCTGCAGGATGGTGCACACTATATGATTTATACACCAGTTGATCCTCTTCTGTTCGTCGCAGTCAAGGTTAGTTGGTTGTTGTTCAACCTGTGGTGCAATTGGTTGTTGTTCAACCTGTGGTGCAATTTAGTTTGTACATGATGTCTGAGAATGTTGTCACATGTTTGTGCAGGATAAGGATGGTGTGCTACGCATTGCTGAGGATGTAAGCAGTGTTGTGATTAGCATTTTCCTTTATCAACCCAGTCTGTATTTAGAGCAGAGGAAATAGCAACCACTTACACGCACACCGTGAACGTTTTTCAGGATCTGATGGAAGACCCTGCAGTTCTGGATGCGGTAGATGAAGAGACAGAATTTACAGCTCTAGTGGTACGCGGCCTGGTCTTTACCTTATGTATGTAGATCATAATACTGTTGGATAAGATCTCTTGAACTTGTGTGTGGCGTGCAGGAGGAGGAGGAGGCCCTTCTTGAAACGGTACTTGGTGAAAGGTGATGGATGCCAGGGAGCAGGCAGGGGGTTCCTACTTGTATAGGAAGAGGAGGATGAGGAGGCTCCGATTGTAGTCCACTCAGCCAAGAAGTAGAATAGAATGAATGAAGGTGGCGATAGATACCAATACCAGTTCGTTTTGAACGAGGGGTGCATGTGCAATTGTAAGCAGCTGCAACCTGCAAAGTGTGTATTACTTGGAATGGATTAGATGTGCAGCAAAGCGCATAATATTTGAGCTACCTAGCCTAGGATGGACAATGCAGTTGATCAGTTGATTGTCTGCTGCTGCCGTTAATCTTTGTCTGTGTAAACAAGTGTAGTATAGATAGCTCAATGGGACCTGATGTGTTGAATTAATAAATAAATAAAATACCCTAATCTGATATCTGAATACCTGATGGATGGTGGAAATGAAGCAAAAATACCCCCCACTGCTACCGATTGGTGTCTTCATTTCTAAGGGGAGGGCCGGAGTGGTGTTTAAGGTCAGGCTTCTACCGTACCATCAGCCTAAGTCTATGGCATATAGGATTAGACCCCCACATGTCATCGACTAGCCTGATGGTATTGATGAAAACTGCATCTTAAGTGGTGGCATGTGCAAATTCCCCTATACATATAGACGACTTGTCAGGCACAGATACATCCATCTCAAGTTCTTGTGAATCTGCGCAACGATCATTTCCATGGAGGAACAAATATCAGAAACCATAATAGGGCTATGCTTCAAATCACTTCTCATCCCATCCTCTACGGATAAATAAGAAGCAACCCAAGGGGCATGTGCACAAGGGCAGTGCTACAGCGCCAAAGGCCAAACTACATAGTACAAACTACCCTATAACTGAAGCTTGACCAACTTCTTCTCTTGTAACATGGTGACTACTCATTTCAAAAAAAAAAATGGTGGCTACTTATGGGCTAGTTTTATCTGTTTTAGCATTCAATATTACCCTAGTTTGCTTATCTCAAACAAATGGGGGAAATAATCACACCCAGCGCTGCACATAATTTTCCATCTTTTCTGAATCAAGCATATACATCTTATATAGAACAACTTAGGAAAAAGACAAGCATTATATAGTACACGTGAATATACACAAGGACGCAGTACCTAAAACTGCCGTAGTGAAGCAATCGGGTCTGCTGCAATGACTGATGCTACACTATATGCTCATGAGGAGCGTGCGCTGCGTGTTCGTGAAGCCCAAACACCAAACACAAGGAACCAGGACACAAACAAGATTGCCCAATATTGCATAGACCCATACTGGATTCTCGGGAAAACCTGCAATCAGAAAGGATCATTTAGCATTCAGGCAATGGTAAAAGACCATCGCTTTCTAAACACTTACTTAGTCAAAGGTAAAAAATCTGGCTAAAAGGAAATGAAATATATCATGAAAGATCACCATCTACTTACAAATCTCAGGGATATTACTACAGTCAATATGCATAAACCTCCAAGAAGCATATGAAGACAGATTACAGCAGCTTTCTGCACAGAAACCCAAAAACAAAATCATACTTCACATCAAATGCTTCATCCATAGGGGAACCTTTCTTTTACATCAACCTGCTCATTAGTTTTGTTTTCCTCAAGAGATCAAGAAATCGTTGCTAATTAGCTGAAAATTATATATATACAAAATGCCAGATTTATAAAAGGCAAGAAATAACTATGCATGTGAGCACCCTCAATATGGTCCAAGAACGACCAAAGGCTACAAAGGGATAGCTACATCTAAACTTTCTAATTCAGGCTCACAGTTACTTCTATGGATCAGATGACTGTTATTATCTAACAAACTTCAAATACAGAAGACCGCTTGCATAACTTAAAATAACGCTAATAGTTACTAAACTGCAGTTCCTCAAGGGTAAAAAAGAAAACCACATGATCAGTCACTTATACAAGTATGATTCAGCAGATAACAGTGTCCTTCAGTCAATAATACTTAACATGTGCAGCACCTTCACCAGGTGGAAAACCTGCTCTACGCATCTATAAAATTCTTTCTCCTTTTCTTCATATGGCGGATCTAATTCTTTCTCCTTTTTTCATGGTTGTGTAGTTATCTTAATGTTTGTCCGCTTTATGATTTGTACAGTTTTGTAAAGGAGAACTACCGAGCAATTCTCTTTTAACAGTTATAATAAGAAGGGGTATGCAGTAGTTCAGAAGTTGCAATTTTCACACGAGGATGTGTAAATAAGAAGAGAACCTTTTTCAGCGAAACATACCTTGCCAACATGTGGAGCAACCAACCATGCGAGAATAATGACAACTAGGCAGGTAGCAACAAAAACTCCAGTGCTCTCCAAACTCCATCTTGTATGTACCCGTGTCGCCGCCACGACACTATGCTCCAGAACAGAATTATTGGTCGGACTAAGTGGTAGCTGAGGTTGATCAATGTGGCCTTGGGCAACAGCCACGTGAGAGTTGTGAGGATTGAACCAAGATGAGATCTCGCTAAGCCGCTGCCTTCGTATCGCCGCGACGGCGTCTGGATCAACACCAGTATCTGCCCCATGCTGCAAGTATGAGATTTCCCCTGTGGATGTCCTTTCCCTGAGAGCTTCATAATCCTTGAGGGAAGCGAGAACCTTATTGAAATCGTCAGGCCTTACATTTGCAGCAACAGTTCCACATATCTCGCACGTGGTGGATCCATGGCTGATGAACCACTTCAACGCGCAAGCATAATGCGCGAGGGCAAGGTCGTTCTTGCAAGAACACCCTAGATCCACAAGATGGTCTTGCTGGTGCAGAGGCCCCGATTCGACGTCAGTGGCGCACACGAATATCTCCCCCTCGGGGCTTACGAACTCAACAAATCTGGGAGCACCGGTGGCATCATCCTTTGGCCCAGTGATGGCATCCTTGCTGGTGGACGTTGTGGTGGAGTCAGTGTCAGTCCTCGGAGGGGAAGGCGGCGCGATGCCCAAGAATCCGAGGGCGGACTCGCCTCTCAGATCGGGTTCGACGCAATGACAGACTCGGCAAAGTGGAAGGCCAGCATCATTGTCGGTGCTGCAGCTTGAGACACGGGGGTTGCCCGGTCCCTGGTGGTGGTCGTCAGAAACAGAAGCGGGTGAGTTGATGGCATCATGGGTTTGGTCGAGCTGCGGATGCTGGCCCATCCTGGATCAGCTCTGCTCTAAACAAGTGTGCGTGCATTGCCTGCCTGGCTCCTGTGATGAGCAACGGAATGAGACGAGATTGATAGCGACAGCAATCCAATTCCAATGGACTCCAGGAGAGGAGACCGAGGTTGGTGAAAGTGCAGGGGGGGCTGAGGCTGGTAATCGAGCAAAGGAAAGTAGCACAGTACCAACCTGGTTAGTTTGATGTGCGAAGGGAATGCTCTGGGTCTGTGCTGCGGCGACCGACTGGAAGGAAGCACCGCGCTGCAGCATCAGCATGGTAGAAGATGAAATGAAATGAAATGAAATGAAATGGAATGAAGTGAAGCCAGCAGGAGGTGGGAGGAACCGAGGAAGGACACGGATGATGAATCGATTTGGGGATAAACAGCTAACCTTGTGGGGGGCGGCGGCGGCGGCGCTGGCGGAGGAAGAAGATATGAAATTGGTGATGGAAATCTCGAGTGTCCACCAGGAGGTAGGGGGGTTGGATTGGATTGGATTTGGAGCTGGAACTGCTCTGCTGCTGGATTCGATCGATCTGAGCGGAGGGGGGCAGCCGGAAGGGGAATGAAACCAACTTGAAAAAGCAAGGAAGCAGTCCGGTCTTCTCTATCTGGTACTCACTCGAGGCCCACTGTCCAGCGGCTGATGCCAGCTGCTTCTGCTCCGTCGTCCTCCGCTCGCCAGCCAAGCAGAAGAAGCAGGGCAGAGGCAGCCTTTCTTTTCTATCTTTTTTTTCTTCACTCTCCTCCCTCCCGAATACCCCCCTTTTCTCGGCACCTCCAGTGTGAGGCGAACCATGGGAGCTGCGAAAAAACCAACACAGCTAAAGTTCGATAGCTAGAGTGTGAACATCGATTTGTGGAGCCCGCATGAACAATAAAAAAATGTATCTGTGAGCAGCTGGCGTGGAAGCAGCACGCGCTACGTTCGGTTAGGGGGTGTTGTTCTCCCTAAATTTTTTTAACCCATCACATCGGATATTTAAACACATACATGAAGTATTAAATGTAGATAAAAGAATAACTAATTACACAGATTACGATAAATTTACGAAACAAAATTTTTAAGCGTATTTAATCTATGATATAACAATGTTATACTACAGTAAACATATGCTAATAACAAATTAATTAGGCTTAATCAATTCGTCTGGTGGTTTCCAAACAAATTATGTAATTAGTTTTTTTAAATACCCCTTCGACGTTCCTTAAAACACCGTAAAGTTGTGGACGCAGCGGCCGCATTGATTATTTTAATCGCCTCGGTCCGAATGCTCTGCAAGGTTCGATTTCCAGCTCTGACAGCCTCGGTTCGATACCTCCGCTCATGGTTCGCTGGCCACAGCCCTGGGTTCGACTATGGACCGTACTCAGGCCTTAGATTGCAACTTTTTATAATTTAGGTTATTATAGCACTTTTATTTGTATTTAACAATTAGTATCTGATCATAGATTAATTAGGTTCAAAAGATTCATCTCGCAAATTATAGATAAACTATGTAATTAGTTATTTTTTTACCTACATTTAGTGTTTCATGCATGCGTCTAGAGATTGATGTGACGGAGAGAGTGTAAAAATTTGAAAGTTGGAAGGTAACTAAAGGCCTGGAGCTGCTCACTCCCCATTCGGCTGTTGTGAAAAATAATAGCGCTGTAAATTCAAAAACAAATAATAATAGCTCTGTAGCGAAGTACAGTTCGTGCCCGGTAGCTGCCGTGATAGCTGCTCGTTCCGTTCCTTCTGCTCCGTGCCTCCTCCTTCCCTAAAACAACCCAGCAAGGCTGGTTTAGCCTGTGAAAGAAAAATATTTGGACGTTACATCAGATGTGTTTATAGAATGTTGGAAGAGATTTTCAGATATTAATTAAAAAATTAATTACATAACTCGTTTATAAACCGCAAGATGAATTTATTAAGTCTAATTAAGTCATCATTAGCACATGTGTGTTACTGTAGCACTTAAGGCTAATCATGACTAATTAGGTTTAAAAATTCGTCTCGTGGTTTCTAACCTAGATATATAATTAGACATTCAATGTGACGGGGCGAAATTATCCGTCGCCTGATTCCAGCCCATCAGTCCTCTCCGCCAAAAGACAAGACCATAGAGATTACTCTATCCCTGCTGGTTTAGTGCGTGAATTTTTTTAGAAAAGGTACTGTAGCACTTTCGTTGTTATTTAGCAATTGGTGTCTAATTATAGTCTAATCAGGATTAAAAATTTCATTTCGTGAATTTTGTCTAAACTGTGTAATTAGTTTTATTTTTTATTTGTATTTAATGCTTTATGCATATGTCTAAAGATTTAATGTGACAGAAAATCTTAAAAAAATTTATAAAATTTTGAGACTAAACAGGACCTAGTGTATATACTAGATTAGATTAAAGTAGAGTTAGGACGTTTGCCTGCTTTTGGCGGACGTCTGTTCTTGGCGGCCGACAAGCGGAATCTGGATCCAGTCTCCTGCTTCAACCCTTCCCTCTCCATCGATTCATTCCCACAAGGTACGTACCAGATTACTTCTCCTTTCTCCTGATGCTCCTGCAATTCGATTTCCTTTTCCTTTTGAGATTCGTTGCCAATTTCTTTTCTTCTAGCTAGTTCCCCTCCTCGATTCTTACCCTGGAATCGGACCCCAACAATCAAGCTACTCTTCTTACTGCCTCCCTCTAGAATACTATCGATGTATGCAATCCGCTTACCTCCTCTTGTTGTAGGAGGGCAGGCGTTGGATGTGAGCATCGGACCGACCGACCGATCGATATGGCGTTCGGCCACACGCGGCTCGATGTCCGGCGTGCGCCGCAGTCCTCCTACTTCGCCTGCTCCACAACCACCGTCGCCGTATTCGTCGCGCTCTGCCTCGTGGCTGTGTGGATGGCGTCGTCCATGCTAGTCACCCCCGCCGAGTTCTCTCCATTTCAGCCCAAAGTCCGTACATTGCCGCCTCATGACTCTCCTCCTGCCACCGGAAGTTTAGGTCAGGGTGATGGCATCCGTGAAATGGAACGGGATGTGCCCGTTGATCCAGTGCCGGCCAAGGAGACCACCCGTGATGATCCACCACCTGTTACACAACAATTGCCTCCTGTAACAGACATCATGGATGGTGAAAATCAGCAAGAGGATGTCAAGGAGCAAGTTAGGAAGCCTGACCAACAGAGGGCCTCAGAGCAACCAGAGGTGTTCCCTGATGGGAGTCAGGCGGAGCTTTTCAATGAGACCACTACAGAGCGAGGACCATGGCAAACGAAGGCTGCACAATCTAACAAGGACACTAAGGAGCAAACCTTGACGTCCAGTAGCCCACTGAGCTTTAGTTGGGCGTTATGCAACGTCGACGCTGGAGCAGATTATATTCCATGCCTTGACAACATAGAAGCTATCAAGAAGCTCCATTCCACCAAGCACTACGAACACCGAGAAAGGCATTGCCCTGAGAAACCTCCTACCTGCCTTGTTCCTCTACCAGAGAGCTACAGGAATCCAATAAGGTGGCCTAAGAGCAGAGATCAGGTTTGTGCTGGCCGTTCATATGCCTTAATGATTATAAGATGTTATCTGCCAAGTCGATTTACTTACTCAAGGTTTTGTTGCTACAGATATGGTACAACAATGTTCCTCATCCTAAGCTGGTTGAATACAAGGGACACCAAAACTGGGTTAAGGTTTCTGGAGAGTACCTCATCTTCCCGGGAGGTGGGACTCAGTTTAAACATGGTGCGTTGCACTACATTGATTTTATTCAGGAGGTAATATGCTTTCCATGTGTATCAATTGTCAGTTGCTAATGTGCACTATAATATTTTCTTATCTATTCATTATAAATATCTGCTAAATTGATAAACAGAATGCTCATGATTCATTGAGTAGGTGCCCTGCACCAATTTCTTTGGACTGAGTTTTATGCATATGTAGTAGTTATGCTTGTTTACAAAATTGACTGACATTTTTAATGCTATACTACACAGGCAAAGAAGGACATAGCATGGGGAAAACGAAGTCGTGTAGTTTTAGATGTTGGCTGTGGAGTAGCTAGCTTTGGAGGATATCTTTTTGACAGAGATGTGATTACTATGTCATTTGCACCTAAAGATGAGCATGAAGCTCAGGTTCAATTTGCTCTTGAAAGAGGAATACCTGCTATATCAGCTGTTATGGGTACAAAAAGGCTCCCATTTCCCAGTAGGGTCTTTGATGTTGTTCATTGTGCCGGATGTAGGGTACCATGGCATATTGAAGGTACTTTCTATCATGAGAAGCCTGCTCTAGTACAATACAGTCCCTTTCTGTAGCTGTTTTGTGACACTATGCCTGTTAGTTATTTGGCAGGCGGTAAACTCTTGCTTGAACTGGACAGACTGTTGCGTCCTGGTGGTTACTTTGTGTGGTCTGCTACACCCGTTTACCAGAAGCTGCCTGAAGATGTTGAGATATGGCAAGGTATTATTGAGGGTTCATACTTTAATTTTCTTTTCTACTATTATTTTAATGAATTACAAATTTCATGCCTAAGAGTTATCTTTGTTTTGCCTTGTTCTAGCCATGTCTGCTCTAACCAGTTCAATGTGCTGGAAAATGGTCAACAAAGTAAAGGATAGGGTGAATAGAGTGGGTATAGCAATTTACAGAAAGCCAACAGACAATAGCTGCTACGAAGCAAGATCTGAAACAAACCCTCCACTCTGTGGAGAGTATGATGATCCTGATGCTGCCTGGTAACTGTTCTTAACAGGCTATACCTTTGATGCTGATCACCTAATTATAAACCTAATCTCTCTTGTCACTGTTTAGGAACATATCGTTGGGGGCTTGTATGCATAAGTTGCCTGTAGATCCTACCATTCGTGGTTCACAATGGCCTGAGTTATGGCCATTGAGACTGGAGAAACCACCTTATTGGCTGAGAGGTTCTTAGGCTGGAGTATATGGGAAACCTGCCCCAGAGGATTTTCAAGCAGACTATGAACATTAGAAGCGAGTCGTGAGCAATTCATACATGAATGGTTTGGGTATTGATTGGTCTTCTGTTAGAAATGTTATGGATACGAAAGCTGTATATGCAGGGTAAGGAAGTGCACTAGCCTTATTTCTTCAGTCTACCTTCTAACCATGTGGAGTTCTTTCTCTGGCCTCAGATTTCGGTTCCTCTTTCACTGGGATCCATGTTAAACTTTATTTTCTTAACTTCTACTTGCAATTCCTGAAACAAAAGATGATTGCCCAGAGCACACTCATTTCTCACACCCACTTTCTTTTGTAGGTTCGCAGCAGCTTTGCGCGATCTCAAGGTGTGGGTCATGAATGTGGTTCCAATTGATTCACCCGACACGCTTCCAATTATATATGAACGTGGGCTGTTTGGACTGTACCATGACTGGTGTGAGTCGTTTAGCACCTATCCAAGAACTTACGATCTTCTGCACGCCAACCATCTGTTCTCCAAGGTTAAGAAGAGGTAAGTGTATGCCGTCCTTGAGTAGTCAGTTATTGTGGATGCTGCTTCGGCTACCAAATTGCCTTGGGCTGAACTGTTCAACTAGATAGTGCACTTGCACTTGTGCATACTATAGTCATGCGAGTTTCATCCTCAACACTGATTGTTGGCATGTTCTGTCTGATATGACAGGTGCGAACTATTACCTGTTATCGTGGAAGGCCTTGTTTAGATGCCAAATTTCAACCCTAAATTTCACTATGCAAAAAGAAGATTCCCATCACATCAAAATGTCGACACATGCATGGAGTACTAAATGTAGATGAAATTAAAAACTAATTGCACAGTTTTGTTGTACTTTGCGAGACGAATATTTTGAGTCTAATTAGTCAAAATTTGGACAATTTTTACCAAATACAAACGAATTGTACCCATTCAGGGTCCCAAATTTGGGATCTGAACACGGCCGAAGTGGATCGGGTGTTGAGGCCAGAAGGCCGGCTAATTGTCAGAGATAACATTGAAACAATAAGTGAGGTGGAGAACATTGTGAAATCTCTCCACTGGGAGGTCCACATGTCTTACTCCTAGGATAAAGAAGGCTTGCTGTTTGTGCAGAAGACGACATGGCGACCAAATGAAACTGAAGCTAAGCTATGATGAGCCAGAGGCCATTCATTGTCATGACCGACACCCACTCTGACTCCAAAGCCCTTGGAAAGAGGAAAGAAAGATTTTTACTGGGGAAATACGTAGCAATGTTGATTTTTACTGGGGAAATACGTAGCAATGTTGCAAGTTAAGGGGGATAATGTTGGAAGGTCCTCTGTTTTTGGGAGGGATCTGTGTTGGTGTAGAGCTCTTTTTCGAGGTGGTGTTGCTGTTCCCCTTTTATTTTGAAATGTTGATAGATTTTGTAGAGCTAGTGTAGCATAATAGCATATGATTGGGCAATGGATTCACCAAAGGCAGCATAAGTATGTATGGATGTTTCAAGGAATCTGGTGGTGGCTTTGGGATTCAGATTGAGCCTTAGCCGGTGGGTTTGTTAAAGACAGTGAGAATTGTACAACATCAGCACAGAATAAAGGAAACTGACTTGTGTCTGCATATTCATATTCATCTGTGGAATTGGTTATCTGATTTGGGATTTCGTTTCTGTCCTGTCTCTGTTCATCCATTCGTAGACGCCGGAAGGAGAAGGGGAAGGGGAAAGAAACGATCAAAGACGGAAGAGGAATTGAATTTCCGGAGGTCAGTCAAGCAAGGCCCAACCCAAACCCAATCCGGAACCCCAACAAAATCATGCGTGCCGCCATGGCGGCGGCGGCCCTCCGACCCACCGCCGCCACCCTCCGCTTCCTCTTCACCCCACCTCACCAGCGCCGCCGCCTCTTGGTCGAACACATCCCCTTTGCTCGCCGACGCCGCCACTCCTCCACGGCCACGGCCCCAGCGCTGGAGGACTCCAGCCCCAGCAGTGGCGAAGGCAAGGCCGCCCGCCGCCGCCGCGCCCGCGAATCCCCTGAGGGCCTCCTCCGCCACCAGCTCGACATGTGCTCCCGCAACGCCGACCTCACCACCGCGCTCCGCCTCTACGACGACGCCCTCTCCCCGGACACCCCCGTCCCGCTCTCCCTCCACCACTACAACTACCTGCTCTACCTCTGCTCCAACGCCGCCGCTACTGACTCTGACACCGACAGCTCCGCTGCCGCTGCCGCTGCCCAGCGCGGCTTCGACATCTTCGCCAGGATGGAGGCCGACGGCGTCCAGCCCAACGAGGCCACCCTCACCAGCGTCGCGCGCCTCGCCGCCGCCACCCGCGACCCCGCCATGGCCTTCTCCGTCGTCCGCCGCATGGCCGCTGCGGGCACCCCGCCGCGCCTCCGCTCGTACGGCCCAGCCCTCTTCGCCTACTGCGATGCTAAAGACGCCGACGGCGCCAAGCAGGTCGAGGCTCACATGGACGCCTCTGGCGTCGTGCCCGAGGAGCCCGAGCTCGCCGCGTTGCTCCGCGTCAATGCGGACAAGGGCAAGGCCGATGAGGTTTACAGGCTCCTGCACAGGACGCGCGCCCTCGTCAGGCAGGTCTGCGACACGACCGCCCAGGTCGTCGAGGCCTGGTTCCGGTCGGACGCAGCGTCCCAGGCGGGGGTGGACAAGTGGGATCCCAGCAAGGTCAAGGAGGGCATCGTCAAGGGCGGCGGCGGCTGGCATGGCCAGGGATGGCTTGGCAAGGGGCCATGGAGCGTTGGCTGGACCGAGATGGACAAGGATGGGACATGCCAACGTTGTGGGGAGAAGCTTGTCTGCATAGACATTGATCCAACGGAGACTGACAACTTTGCAAATTCGCTCACCGAACTTGCCATCAAGCGTGAGGTCAAGGAAGATTTCCTCGGGTTCCAGGTCTGTCTCCAATCCATCACCATCATCTTTCACCCCCATCCCATATAGTGCTACTCTTTTTTCATTCTATAAGCTTGTCTCTCTGACCCAAGACCTCCGTCATCTCTGCAGAACTGGCTACGTCGCCATGGACCATTCGATGCTGTTATAGACGCTGCTAATGTAGGCCTTTACAATAGTAAAGCTTTCAGTTTTTCACAGGTAGGAGGCTTTTGTTCAGCCAACCAGTAAAGTTATGATCCAATACTTCTTTAACACAAAGGCAGGCAGACAGAGCTAATAATACCAAGTTCGGATCCCCCTCTCCTTGTAGGTTAACTCTGTTGTAAATGCTATACAGAGAGTAACTAAATCAAAGAAGTTGCCACTGATCATTTTGCATAGGAACCGTGTAAATGGTGGTCCTGCAAAAGCTCCATGCAACCAGAAGATTCTGGAGAGTTGGAGGAATGCTGGAGCTCTGTATGCAACCCCTCCTGGTTCCAATGATGATTGGTGAGCCCCTTATTCCTGCTTAACAACAACAACAACAACAACAACAACATAGCCTTTTGTCCCAAGCAAGTTGGGGTAGGCTAGAGATGAAACCCAAAAGAGACGATAAACAGGAGACACATAAAGGAACATAAATGGCACAAGACAGAACGAGATCACGGTTCAGGCACGTTGATTGCCAGTCTCCAAGCGCTCCTGTCCATAGCTAAATCCTTAGAGATATTCCTGCTTAACATAGCAGCAAATTCATATGAAGGAAAAGCTCTTCGAGCTGGATCATTTATATTTACCAAAAGGTTGTAGGGAGTGCACTCTGTTGAGGGAGTGATTTAGGGCATGCTAATGTTTGCTTTCCCCATTTAAAGGATCAGTTTGTATATTGTTTCAATGCACGGTCATTTTATATATTTTCTATATCCACAAATCATCTCTTCCTGTTCTGCTGCAGGTATTGGCTGTATGCAGCTGTCAGTTGCCGATCGTTGCTTGTTACAAATGATGAGATGCGAGACCACTTGTTTCAACTGCTTGGCACTAGTTTTTTTCCTAGGTGGAAAGAGAAACATCAGGTATATCTCTTACATTACACAGCCATGAAGTCTGCATTGTCTAGAGCTTGATGCTGCTCCACTTTAAGCCTTAAGGAGCACAAAAGGCTTGCTCATAAATTCAGGCATGGTACACTCATGCTGAGGCCCAAACCCTTTTGTAGTTTTGTGATCCAACAAGACTTTCTTTGGATCTTGTGCTTCTTTTTTTTTCTTTCCCTCTCAAGTTTCAATGTGGATAACCTATGCAACTCTATGCAGGTCAGACTAACTTTCTCTGGGCGTGGCCCTACCCTTCACTTGCCGCCTCCCTATTCAATTGTTGTTCAGGTGATGAAAGTAAAATCTGTATAAAGTTTATATCCTCTACAGAAACAATCATATGCCTTGAAGAAACTGAACAACACAGTCCATGCTATTACCATTCTTGGATGTAGGAATCTGAAGATGGAAGCTGGCATGTACCAACAACAACAGGCGATGATATTGAAAGGCCACGGCAGTGGATGTGCACTACTAGAAAATCTTCAAAGTAGATGGGATTTGATTTTCGCCCAGTCTACTGACACAGATGGTGCCAGTCTTGGTGGGAAGAGTGGCGTGATGAATACCAAAGCTTAACAGCATGTGCTTATAGAAAATCGTCAAAACACCAAAGCTTAACAGCAGCAACTTGTTGACCCGAATGAAAGCTGACTGAAGGAGCAGGTGCTTATAGAAGTGATGAATAGTGAGCAGCCAGCCATTTTTGCTGTAACAACGTGAGCTGTGTGTGATAACTTGCATCGGTGGGTGTTTACTGTTTATTGCTCATCCATGTAATTCTTGTTTCTAGATAGATTCAGAGAATCGTGATAAGACCATATTCCCTATTCCTCCCAATATTCGAAGATTCATTGTTGTCATTGACTGCTATATGATTTCTCATTATCACACATACCTCTGGTGCCCAAATGGTTAGGTTACTGTGCTGGGTGTATCTAGATGACAGGTGACTGATGAAGAGCTGCTTTTACATCAGTCACCTGTTTGGACTTTAGAGCGTTGTGCCGTGAGCTTGTGACCCAACATTTTCTGTAAATTGTTGTGCATGTTTATTGGGCTCGCATCTGTGGCTGTTGCGGCCCGTTAAGCTTCAAACACCATCATGGAGTGAGTTGGATGACGAGGCCGCCACAAAGCATTTGTGGCTGGATGCTGCTGCTGCTGTTGTCCAATAAAGAATTGAAGCGATTTGAGTCTGGCAAAATACCGTATTACCCTTTACTAATTTGGAGGGGGTGAGTAGCTCGGTTATTACGTAAAGACAGAGGAGAGACAGGAAAGACTGAAGACTTAGAATACCTTGTATTTTTGGTACATATTTTGTCGATTCCTTATATTTCAGGACCAAGGGAGTAGAACAACAGTTTGCATCTAATCTAATGTAGATAGAAACATTGTAATAAATAAATAACAAAAAGAAAAGAGAAAATAACACCTCGTTCCTTTGGTATTAGTGGATATTGGTCGTGCCCAAAACTGAATCTGGTGAAATTCAATTTCTAGAGACTACGCGCGCATTAGTTATTTTGAGCGTTGAGATGACGTCATGTTGGCTGTGCCAAGATTCCCTCACTCGCGGTGACGGTTCTGCCTCTTTTTTGTGGATATAGCTGTTGGTGGAACCGGAAGAAAGGAGGGAGCAAAGAGATTGAGAACTCAGGGGTACGGTGGGGTTGGGTTGGGTTATATATTTGAAAAATAATGTGGTGTGGAAACCACGTGTGTAAGGTGGAAATTAATTCAAAAAACATAATTTTTTCCCAAATACGATACTCTTCCGCGGGAACGTTCCTGTAAAAATATGAGATCCGCAAAACGGTCGGGAAAACAGGTCACTCAAATTTGTTCCCACTTCTAATGATTTTTTTTCGGGAATTTTTATCATTGACTGTGCACGTACCGTCAGCGCCGCGTCCCGCAGCTGCCGGCGGCCAGCGCCTCTGGCACACGGCGACGGCGGGCTGGATCTCGACGCCGTCGCCAGTTCGCCACGCCACACCATGGGCGCACGTACCAGCTATCTAGTGCAGTCGGTGAGGATCCGGCCGTCTTCCAGTTCGTTCAAGCAGTCCTGAGTTGTTCCAGGATGGACGGCCGCGCGCGGAGTATGGTCCCCTTCCCTCCTCTGGTATGGGCGGTAGCGTGGTAGGGCAGGGGATCGCGTGATGCTCCGGCCGGCCACGGCCAGGCCAACGGCGAGCTTCCAGCAGTTCCAGGATGGGCGGCGCCGCTCGCGGAGTAGGGTTCGCTTTATTTCCCTCGGCTATGTTGTTCCTTAACCCGATGTGTGTGCATGTGGGCCGGGACTGGATGCAGTGCACGTTGTTAACCCGCCGCTTCAGTCAGGGCCTGGGCCTCAACCTGGACAGGCTGGACTGCATACCAGCAGGCTGCGTCATGCCAAATGAGGTTACATCCTTGATAATTTGGCAAAACAAGAAATCATGGCCTCCAACAGATTGGCAAATAAGGGCCTTGTTTACTTCCCTTCCAAATTCCAAATTTTTACACTCTTTCTCCATCACATCAATCTTTAGACATATGTATGGAGCACTTAATGTAGGTAAAAGAAATAACTAATTACACAGTTTAGTTATAAATCACGAGACAAATCTTTTAAGCTTAATTAGTCTATGATTGGATACTAATTGCCAAATACAAACGAAAATGCTACAGTAGTAAAATTTCAATTTTTTTGCATCTAAACACCCCCAAGGTTGGCAAATCTAGCAACTTGGCATATGCAGCCTCCGCACGCGCATATATGCGCGCGTATCCACTGCGCATCGCGCTGCTCGCTGCTGCGCTGCCTGATGCGTTGCTCGCTCTGTGCTGATGTGACCTGCATGGTCAAGCTGGGATAGGAGTCCTCCGATCGATGCACTGCACAAGTGCAGTGGTACAACATGCCTATCCTTGGGCTAGCATCGTGATGGGCCGGTCTATACTGTTGCGCGACATTTGGAGTGTGACAGTCAAAAAGTTGTGTCCTGTTTGGTTTGGGGACTACCCAGTCCACGTACATAGGCACACAAGGACCAGGGGCCATGCCATACTACGAAACAAACAAACAAGCGTCGTACTGTGATCGATGGACCGGCAAACCATCAGGCATCAACGTTGTCCTCGTGTGTGGGCCTTATTTTTATTTTACCAACTCAAAAATACCAAACTCTTAGAGAGACACTGTTTTTTTTACTTGGTATATAGTTTTGGAAGTTGCTAAATCACAAGATTTGGCAAGTTAAATTTGACAAATTCTTGGAGATGCTCAATACTCCCTCTGTCCCATAAAGCTAGACGTTTTAGACTTCAGCACGTAGATCAACGATGAGAACGAAATACCTGCGTGCCCCTATGAGCTGCTACTCTTCTCGTTGATTGATAACAGGCCCGTACTCAGGCTCAGTGCTGAGCACCATTGCAGCACCACCCACGCCTGATCTTTTGCCTTTTATATTCATCTCCTGGTGACAAAAGGACCGCTGAGCAGGACTGACAGGATGGTTGGCATAAGGTGGAAGCTACCGAATTGGCTATAACGTCATGCTTTATGAGACAAATTTTAAACCTTTAAACGTCCACTATTGTGGGACGGAGGGAGTACGTACCAAATGGATGGATGCATGCAGATACCTTGAGAGGCCGTTCCGTTCTTGACCAGCTGCTTGCATCGTTCGGGTCGGGCCTGCATCGGGATTGGAGACTAGCTAGTACGGAGTACTACTGCGTAATAATGATATACTATAAGCCTGACATATGCATGCATCATGCATGCTCGCTCTGTCTGTACCAGTCGTCTCATCTATGGTAGTGTTTACATCCCTTCAAACTTCCAAAAATTTTACAAGATTTCTCATCACATCGAATCTTTAGACGTATGCATGGAGCATTAAATATAGGTAAAAAAAATAACTAATTGCACAGTTTGTCTGTAAATGTCGAGACAAATCTTTTAAGCCTAGTTAGTCCATGATTGGATAAATTTTACCAAATAACAACGAAAAGTGCTACAGGAACTTTACACCAACTTTTACACCATCTAAACACTACCTATATATGGCTATGGATGTCAGGACAAGCTACCTCTCCAGATATTTGCCGAATAGATCATGTGTGTGCGTGTGGGCCGATGACCAGGGATATACCACCGGCTGTAACGTGATTTTCCCCCCCCGGATGCTAGGTCCCTCCCCTAACAACTGTTGTTATTCTGCATATTCGAGATTCTTTTGTCCGGATGCTATCAAATTAACAGATATTTTACTCTAATCAACAGATGGTGATGGAGAGCTGCACAAACACCTCCTCGGCTCCTCCACATAGATGCTGACGGAGAGGTGCATATACACCGTTTTGCACCTAGGCAACGATCTCTGCAGCTATATATACACCGCTCTACTCTAGTCATATATACTAGTAATAATCTGTTTTGGATCCACCGACTAGATTATCATCATCATTATATATATATATATATATATATATATATATATATATATATATATATATATATATATATATATATATATATATATACACACGGCAGCACTATTCTACACTCTAGGTGTAGAATATTATTCTACACCACAAGCCAAAACTGACCTAAAAAATACTGAGTACTACTGAACCGTGTTCAGTATTAGTCAGTACTACGTACAGTACCACAAAATACTGAATAATACTGAAACGCGACTATTGAACAGTACTTAATTTTGTTCAGTATAACAGCTTGGTGTAGAATAGTATTCTACACCTAGGGTGTAGAATAGCGCGTATATATATATATATAGTAATTGTTGTCAACCGTACTTGTGATTGTAGTACTTACTGAACTGCATGCATGCAGGACGTTCCCATTTTTTGGCTTGTTTAGTTCTCCTCAAAATTCTAAGTTTTTTCACTCTCTCTCCGTCACATTAATTTTTAGCCGCTTGCATGGAGTATTAAATGTAGGTAAAAAAAATAACTAATTACACAGTTTAGTTGGAAATCACGAGATGAATCTTTTGAGCCTAGTTGGTCTACGATTAGACAATATTTATCAAATAAGACGAAAGTGGTTCTATTCATCAGGTTGAAAAAACTTTCAATCTAAACAAGGCCTCGGTGTACGATTTGGCAAACGATGGTGAAGGCCCGCCTTGCCCGTGCACGTAGCTTGGCTCCAGTGCTTATCGGAGAGTACGAGGTGCCAGTGCTGCCTCTGCTCAACCCGGAGACAGGAATGAGCCATCATATCATTAGGCTGATTCACTCCGGCTACACCAACTTCAAGGTGGACCTACTTTTACTTCGCGGGCTTCCGCCGTGCAACTGTGTCCGTCGAGAGCGGCGAAGAGCAATGGGGCGAGCGGTTCATCTACGGTGACATGATCAAGGAAGGGACTGTCCCGGAGTTCCTGCACGCCGTGAAGATGGGTGTCGGCTCATCTCACCGCAGCAGGTAATAAGTTTGTTTATTTATTTATACACTAGTGGTATCTCTCTTTAATGTTTACTGGGAAACGTGCCCGTGCGTTGCAACGGAAGACGCAACTTGCTGTGTAATTTATCTAGATGATTTGTAGGTTAAAAATTTATCCAACAAACGTGTTACGCTCTAACTCTTATATATGATCGAGCATCGGATTTTGAATAATATTTGAGATTGCATCGTAGATTTAAATTTGTTTTTGGATCGATCTCTATGGCTTGTCTGTGTTTAACCTTTCGGTTCCCTTTTTGTTACATGTTTCATTTTTCTATTTTTATTTTGTTGTCTTCAGTCTAAGTTCTTGTCCCTTTCGACTTCTAAGAAATTTGTTCAATAAAAGCTTCATCATGTGTATAATTCGTCTTGAATCAGACCCCATACTATTGCTAGATGTGTACTGTTCTAACTCGTATGTACATTGGAGACTTGGATATTTATCCAATAATTGTATCAGGTGTTCCAATTCATTTTTGATTCATACCCTACAAATTGTTTCATCCATTTCGATTCATTTTGGAATCAGACTTCACACCATGTATGGCACGGTGCTCTAACTCGTATAGAAAATATTTCTCTATTTTATATAGGGAACGATCAACGGTTCAAACATCCATAACGGTTGAATTTAGTCCTTTTGTTTTTTATATTTATAGGAGAAAAAAAACAATCGCTTAGATGAACGGATAACGTGTGAACGCCCTGTAAAATGCTCTCACAGATGCTCGGACGGCACACGCTTGCAAGGATGAAAAAAAAGAAAACACGTTAGACAAAAGAGAAAAAAGTAAGGTGGATAAAAAATGACATAACCATAGTACTTTTTTTTCCTTTTCTATTTTCCTGATTATATTGTTCGGCCTTCCACCATTAAAAAAACGCCGGGCTCTGGTCTATTATGAAAGTTCTTAACATTTTCTAGGGGAAAGAAAATTCCCAGTATTAAAAAAAGAAACCAGGTCCTATAATCTACCGTATATATCCTGTCAAAGGAAAATAAATGCACAACATTATCGTCAGATCTGAGGAATCTAAAGATTAGGATCCTACTCCATATCCATCTAGACGCGAGCTATTCTAACTCGTACGTAACTAAAGAAAGCGGTGCAAAATAAAGAACATAACTCTTATCCTTTTCTGTTTATTATTAAGAGTTCTATTTAAAGTACTCAGGATCTGAGGAATCTATTTAGGTTAGGATTCCTATTCCATATTGGTCTAGATGCGAGCTATTCTAACTCGTATGAGCACGGGTTATATATATAAGTCCAGACAACATAAACTCTCCATTGTTCAGTAGTTAGAGGAAGACGGACAAATAAAATGGATGGACGAAAAAAAGAGTCTGAAATTTTACCTTTTTATTATTAGGTATATGTATAGATATATAAATAATGCGCTATATAATAAATAAATAAGTAAGTAAGTAAGTAAATAGTACGTACTACTATATTATTGGAGCATCTGTCCTGCCGGTGACTAACTGAACTTACTTTGACCTTTAATTTGTTTTCAGCGAGGAGACAGAGCCTGGTGGCGTCAACTCAATGGAGGACATCTTCAAACTTTCTCGATTCCAGGATCGTGTGAGGATAGTCACCCCGGGGCAGCGGGACTACAATGTGGAAGGAGATGAGGTTGATAACGAGGACGAGGAGGCGATAGCGGGGCCGCATTGCAGAGAGGTGAGAATGAATGCCAGTGTCAAAGCAGGGTTGGTGAAGGCGGTGGCCAAGGTTATTGTTGTGTTCAGCGAGGCTGTGAGGCTTAGGTCAGTCTATCTGGAGATCTTGAGGAGGTTGGAGGGAGGGTGGTTCACCGCTGCTAGGGAGCTCAACTCGAGGCTATGCAAGCTGATCAGAAACTAGGGCCAGTTTTCAAATCATATCCAGAAGATGCTACAGGAGGGCACTCTTGGGCTACAAAAGGCTCTGCCGCAGTCGGACTTTGATCGGTACGGGTTTGAGACGATGACCCTAGCGGATCTTATAGGGCCGCAAGGTGAGATCATGCTTGCAAAACATGAGGAGTCCAGATTCATTAGTGAGGACGAGCTAAAGAGGCTCTGCGGGATGCATGGAGCAGCCAATGTCCATGACCCGGGCTTTCCAGCAGAGGAAGATGAGGAACAGGATCCGTGATCGATTTCTGTTGCCTAGCTTGTTATTTTGCTTTTGGGGTTTAGGGTTTAGGGTAATCGGTGATGGTGATGGTGATGGTGAAAAAAGACCATCGGAAGGGTGCCCTAAACCCGGACAGCGAAAAAAGACCAGGGTAATCGGTGATGGTGACAAAGATGATGGCCTTTGGAGTGAACTCCTTCTTTAGAGAAGCATCCATCATCTTGACCCATCTTCCTATAGTATCTTCATGTCCTCCATGAGCGGCTTCAGGAACACATCTATATCATTGCCTAGCTGCCTAAGTTCAGAAATAATCATGGTTAGTAAAAGATACATGCGATTCTGACATAGCCAGAGAGGTAGGTCTTAGATGGTGAGGATGATCGGCCAAGTGCTGTGCGAGCTGCTGAGGTCACCGAACGGATTCATCCCATCGGTACTCAGCGCGAACCTGACATTTCTCGCCTCGTCACCAAACTCTAGGAATTTGGCGTTGAAACGCTTCCACTGCTTGCCATCGGAAGGGTGCCGCAACTTGCCATCATCCTTTGTGCGCCCATTAGATGCATGCTAGGACATCAGCTTGGCATCCTCGGGATTCCTGAATATAGCACGCAGGCGATCGATCACGAGCAGGTACCACATCGATAGGGCTGGACATTTCCTCTACGTGTAACCCTCTTCTTCCTCGTCCTCAGGAGATGGCATCTGCTCCTTCGTGGTACTCTTCTTGGCCGTCTTCTTCTTCTTTGGCCCTCTCTCGTCGTTCGCATTTGCGCGACAACTGGCATTCCTCTTGTACCAACTTGCGCCACATTGTGGACACCTCTGCAAGTTCTCATACTTGCCCTGATATAGGATACAGTGGTTAGGGCAGGCGTGGAACTTTTTAAGCTTCATCGCCACTGGTCGGATCAGCTTCTTCGCTCGGTAGGTATTGGCAGGCACCTTGTTACCCTCTAGGTATGTGTCAGTAAGGATACGTAACAGGTCATTGAAGCTAGTGTCGGACCAGCCATGGCGAGCCTTCAGCATCAACATCTAGAGGTTAAAACGCAACGCCGCCCAGTGCTTCGAATAGTCCTTATAGAAGGGATCAATTACCGCCTGCTTCATCTTTCTGAAATTCTCCAGACACCTCGGGCTCGTCATGGTCAAGACGGTTAGATTGACTCAAAAAGGTCCATAGTCTTGGGATCCTTCACTGGCTCACCGCCATCCCCATCATCGTCGTTAGTCGTGTCTTGGAGCAGATCATCCATCGTGATGTAATCACGATCTGCATTGTCGCCAGTAGCAGCATTACCGTGCCCGCCGATCACTGCTGATGAGGTTTGTTGTTCGGCATTCACCGCTACCGTTGTTGCTGTCGACGAGTTCCCTCCTCCAGATGCACCGGCACTCGGATCCTCTGCTTCCCCATGAAACTTCCAGACAGTGTAATCCTTGAAGAAACCGTACCGAATCAAGTGAGATTTCACCGTGTCATCTTCGTGGGCAAGAAAGTTCTTGCAGCTCTTACACGGATAGATGATGAGTTCCCGCTTCAGACTCAGATGATGCCATTTCGCAGCGGCAATAAACTTTGTCACATGATCCAAGAAAGCTGGATGCAGCCTCGATGTCTTGTACATCCATTCCCTGTTTATGACCGCGAACACCTTGCACACACAAACAATGAAAATGGCGCATATAAGCAGAGTAGTACAAAAAAAAAAGATAAGCAGGTAGCTCTAGATCTGATGATTTCTCTCTCCTCCAAACAGATCTAGATCTAGATCTTGAGAAAAAATGCTCAAATCATGGAAAAGAGAGGGGATTGAGGGTTTGAGAGCGAGAATCAACCTTTTGCGGTGCCCCCTTCACCAAATCCAAGGTCAAAACCCAAAAAAATAGAGGAGAAGCCGTGGGAAAGAAGGGTGGGTGCAGCTGTATTTATAGCCCAGACTTAATCGAGGTGGGCACTATAAAAAACCGCCTTGGTTAATCGTCTATTAATCGAGGCGGTTGCTTTAGACCAAACGCCTCGGTTAATGGATTAACCGAGGCAGTTGCTTTATAATAACCACCTTGGTCCGCATTAACCATGGCGGTTTCTTTATAGCGCCCGCCTCGGTTAAGGATTAACCGAGGCGGTTGCTGGCTTGGCTGTCCTGTCTCGAATAACCGAGGCGAGCAACTAGACCAACCGCCTTAGAGCCCCATTTCAAAACGCTGTGCATAAGATTTTGTGTAGCAGTGCCTGGCCTGCGTGCGGCGTGCAGACAGAGCAGGAAGTCGAGAGAGTGATGAAGGGAGCTAGAGCTATGGAGAGTGGAGGCTTGGCTGGTGGAAGGCTTCCATGGCGTCGCCTTTTATAGGCACAGGAGAGGCACAAGTCCTCATCGGCACAGGGTGAAAAATCGGCAAGCTTGAGCATGCCATTAATGGTGTGCATGCTCTGCAAAGCGGCATTACTGTCGACCGTTGTCGATTGCGGCGGCACCGTAGGATGGGAGACTCCGGCGTGCTTCATGCGGCTTGGCATGGCGTGGCGCGGCGGAGTTATGGCGATGCGGCGAAATGACGGGAGCTGTCAGCGTCGTGCTTAGCGTGCGTGTTTTGTGTGCATGTTGTATGTGTGTGTATGGAGAACTGGTGTGCTTAACGAGACAAAGGGGTACAGCGCTAGCTTATTTTGCAGTAGCGTGCTTGTAGCAGAACCTCCTAAATTATATGGCCCACATGCACCTGTCATTGTCCCAAAGACCTCTGACAGCTGTGCATGTGCACCAGATAACCTAAGAAGATCTGTCGAGTGCCCCTAAGGGACCCCGATTCAACTACATTTGACAACTCATACCAGGATCAACAAAGGAGTAACTACAACATTACAACATTTGATACAAAACTTACATCAGAGTGCGGAAGATTAACAACAATAGATTTACAAATCATGATTAAGTTAACTTTTTACAAACTTAACTTAAATGGCGGAAGTCGAGTAGAACTACAGAAGACAACTTAGGTAGAGCCCCTAAGTCAAGAGAAGACAACCAGATCATATCGAGCTTGCCGACATGACCCCGGTTAACAGCACCAGTCAACACCTGCAACAGGGGTTTAACGAACCCTGAGTACTTGAGGGTACTCAACAAGACTTACCCGACTAAGGAAAAGACTCTAAAGGCATGCTAGCTTTAGGAGATCAAGGTACGGTTATTCAAAAATCAAAATTATTTTGCAGAAAAACTTACTAAAGTAAGTCCTTACTTTCAACATTTTATTTTTATCATTGATGGTTCATTAAACAATTCTAAGTGATTCTAATCTAGATCAAAGTAATTCTCATCAAGATTATTTTTTTATTCTTTCTTCCAATTCCAGTTCTTAACTACGATGCAGGACAGGTGATCGAGTCTCCATAACTGAGGAGCAACGACGATTCGAACCGATTATACCCAGCTGGGGATCTCTAACCTCACGACATATGTAGAACCAAATCTTGCATATGCCAACCCTCATTTAGATCTCCCAAGACCAGAATGTGTCCATCGCCACTCGAGAGTACAGTACCCCTCGAACCCGGTCTAATTCTAGCCCCAAAGGTACACGCTACTCTCGCCATCTCTCCACTCCCAGTGCGAGGTTGGACGTTCTAGAAATGGAATCACTAATATCTTAGGCTTACCCAAGGCATGAGGCTGGTTGCAAAGTCTCGAAACACAAACAGGACTACATCGAACGGTCCTTAACTGACAAGGCGGAAACACTACATTGAGACTCCTTTCTCAACGCAAGTTAGTAGTGGCCAAACCACCCGCTCGATCTTAAATTCATTCTTATATTTCATTATTCATCAAGTATACCATCGTGGCCATATAAGCATTTCATTTAAAAGCCTAACTTATTAAGCATAGCGAAACATAACTATGCATTTTCAATAAAACAGGTACCAAGGGTGATATCTCAAAAATCATGGATGACAATGTAGCAATTGGGTTATCACTCAATTCCTAATTACTTAATGCAATAAACCATAGTACCAGTGATAAAGATTTGTAAAACTCAAGGAAGGATTTAAATGCACCGGGGCTTGCCTTCGTTGCAGCGGTGGTTAGTTCTCATAGAAGTCAAGTTTGACACCAACACCACGGGTGGACGACACCTTTCCGAAGATTGATCAACACCAACCTCGTTAACACTTGTTCAACACGAACCTTCTCATTCTCGTAATCACTACACGTAATAAATGATGCATGCTTAATATGATGAAATGTATGCCATGATGCGTGATGCATGATGATAAACAAGGTATAGCATACAAGAGACATTTAGAAAGGATAAACATTAGTTATCTACTTGAGTACAACTTTCCTTCACGGTACAGTTACAATCCAACAGAATTATTAAACAACATTAATCACATTAAGATGTTGTTAAGAAAACTACTTAACTTTACTTTTTACCCAAGAGGTTGCATCTAATAACAAGTAATTCTACCACAAGACCACTAAGTATTAACATAAGAAATCATTAACAATTAATGATCTATGTTAAACATATTAATTATCATTAACAAATCATAGTTAACAAGTTAATCATGAGCTTAAGCAACTCAATAAGATGCCATGGATCATCACATGTTAATGACCCAAGATCAACACTCAATCACAAAGTCAAACAACCCTAAGTCATTAAGTTCTAATTACAAGATTAACTAATTAATTAATAAAGCATAAATTAAGAATAAAATCAACTGTCTAATTAAGCTCAAATTTTTATTTTAGGAAGCTTACATCATAACTAAGTGGCAAAACAATTTTTATAATTTTTGGATAATTAATTAAGCCTAGGAAAATTATGGAAAAGCCATTTATTAATTAATTGAGCTAATTAAATAACTTACAAAAAGTAATCAAAATTGGCATTTAATATTTTTCCTAGATAGTACACGTCACAGGGGGGTTACACAAAAATTTTCAATATTTTTGGAACTCTACATATTTTTTTATGAAATAAACAAAATTCATTACTATTTATTTATCAGAAAAAGGAAAAACAAATTCTTTACTCCGGCCCGCTCCTCTCTCTCCTCCTCTGGCCCAACCTAGCCCAACCGGGCGTGCGGCCCACCCGCTCTTCCCCGGCCCACCTCCCCTCTCCTCCTTTTCTTTCCCCTCCCGGCTGACCCAACCTAAATTGGGCCAGCCCACTTGGCTCATCGCCCTGGCCACAGCCGGTCGCCTGGACGATGGCGCTGCCCAACGCCGGTGAGCCCCCCGGACGACTCCGGTGATGAGACCACCATCTACACACTCGCCTTGATCTCCTGAACCTGACCAAGGTGAAAACATAGTGGATTGAGGTGGTGCAACAGCCTGCCACCGTCCATGGCGGACACGGTGGTGCGGTGGTGGTGCGCCGGCCACGGTGAGGCAGAAAAAGATGGATTAGAGAGGTCGGGGAGCACCAGGGGCGTGCCACAGACCTGATGGAGTGCTCAGTTGAAGCGGAGAGGCGGCGGATGGAGCTGCCGACGTGGAGGGCGGCTCCGGCGGAGCGGTGGCCGACCGTCGAGGAGAAAGCGACGCGCGACTGCTCTGGACGAAGATAGCCGATTCGAGCGAACGCGGAGGGTGCGCGTGGACTTAGCGAAGCTGTATGTGCGGGCAATTGCACGATGGCGCGATGGGTACGGTGAAATCGGCCGGCGGTGAGAGGTGACCGACAGCGGGGTAGAAGGAGAAGAAAAAAAACAACGTCCGACTCGGGCTCTTGACGTCGTGGTGAAGCTCCTGGATGGGAGCCAGCAACTGCTAGCGCTGTCACCGCGAAATAGGAGATGGCGTCGGGCGCGCCTGGAAGCGAGCAGGAGGTGGCGCCCTGCGGTTGGAGATCGATTTGAATTAATTACGAAAATGCCACTGACCGAAATTTCTAAATTACTCTCAAATTTTCTATAAAAGTTGAAATTCTGTAAAAACAAAAGTTGCTAAATTTTTAAGGCTCTACAACTTTCTCAATATAAACTTTTTCAAATTCGGCTTGGATTTTGAAATTTGAATTTGAAATTAAAAGGGGACATTTTCTAAAAATTTATAAATTCAAAATTACTTGGAATTTTATATTGAAACTTCAAAAACTCAAAATACCAAAGTTGTACATCCAGGTAAGACCTACAACTTTGCTATTCAAAGCATTTTCAAAATATGCCTCCATTTTGAAATTGGAAAAGGGAAATAAAAAGGGGTCAAATTTGAGAGTTGAATCTTTTCAAAATTACTCCAACTTTTACACTAAAACTTTAAAAAATCTAAAAACCAAGGTTGTACAACTAAACCAGATCTACAACTTTGCTTTTTGGCTCACCCCCAAAATTTGCTTAGATTTTGAATTACACAAAAAGGGGTAAAACGGGATTTTTCGGAAATCAGGGTTTTTGGGAAACATTTGATCATTCATTTTGACTAAAATATGATTAATTATTTATCCCTAATAAAACATTATTTCATGTGATAAGCAACATGGCATTATTAACATATTAAGCATACTAGTAAAAACGACACATCAAATTACTATTGTATTGAAACATGTGAAACATGTATATGAAACATGAAACATTCTTAAGCTATACTCGAAGCATTTCCTTGCAACATAACAGGGTATTTGAAACATATGCAACATGACTAAAGTAACATGCGCAACATGAATGCATTTATGGCATGTCACTTGATGTTTATGCTTGATGATGCTTCATTATCACGTTTTAATTATTTCTTAACATCTGGGATGTTACAGTGCTTGCCATAGTATCAAGGGCCATGGCTGCTATGTGTGCACATAGGAAGCTTAGGAAGAAGACAAGGAGATAGGAGATGGAGTTGATTTCAATGGGCTAAAAATAAGTTGAGGTGGGCTAGGAAATATTTGGACAAGGAATGAATTAAGAGTACAATTGAGAATTAGTTTTGAAATGATTTTGAAAATAGTTTTGAATTCGCATAATTTATTTATTTGAATTTTTGGGATGTTACATTATGTGGGCCCAATTGTTCTTCCCTTCTAAGGATCTCAATAAAATCACCCATACAAACCCAGGGAAGATTTGTATCACTTCTTATTTGCTTCATAAGGTCCCACGTCCGATACCTTAGCGACATGTTTGGCTCTCCATAAATGAAAGACCTGCGCCAAGGATCTTTCCCATCTTCTTTAATAATTGTATCGATGTGGTAGTTTGAGAATTTTTGAATGGTTACTGTCACATCATTCTTCCAGAATAGCCCCAGCCCTCCACTTCTTCCTGAACTACTAACTGCAAACTAGCATCAAAACCCAGAGTGTAACGCAAATTTTCCACTCAGTACTTATCAATATGAGTTTCCATGATGAACAATACCGAGGGGGCATAATCCTTTGCGAGATCACAAAGCTCATTTACTGTCGCAGGATTGCCAATCCTGCGACAGTTCCAGCTTATGATTTTCATTGTTGCGGTACTCCTCTGGGGAGCCCGCCGATCTCATATAAAAATCAACATATGCATCTTTCTCCTACACTCTTAGATGCTTCTGGTTTCGCTCTATGGAAAACCCATCTTTCAAAGATTCACTTACTTCAGCACCTATTAACAAAGTATGTCCATCCTCTTTTTCCAAGTTGTGTACCAGATTCATTCTCATCTCATTAGCAGGAACAACAGCCAAGGCCATATTGTTGCTTTCTGGTAAGACTACATCTCCTAGAATGAGATATTTTTTATCTCCTCCCCTATCAAATTTTAGGTGCTAGTCACTATTCCTCTTCAAGGGGCTTCTTCTGTCATCCTTTAAATCAACTTAAGTATTTAAGTTTTTTCTGTTGTTGTTATCACTCCTAGGATCTGAGTTTCTCTCTTAGAAATAGGACTTGGTTGAATATCTAGAATCTGACTCTTTCGTATCTGTTGAACTAGAGGATCTGCTTCCTTTAATTTTCCCTTTCCTTTCCAAACTAGCAATCAACCAGTTCCCATATTGGAGAGCCTTCTTATCATGCACACCATCACCGCACTCAGATTCAACATGACCCAAAAGACCACAAACAACACAGAACTTAGGAAGCTTCTCATACTTCACACGAAAAGCCTCATGCTTCCCATCCCCCACCGAAATATACACAACCCTGGTCAGAGGTTTCTCCACATCAAGCTTAACTCTGATACGCAATCTCTCCAGCCACTCCTGTCCTCATCGAGATCCACCTTTAGAAAATCACCTATTTTATTTTCCAATTGGTGCCCAATGTTCTTCGTTCTAAATCCTATTGGCAAATCATAAATACGAATCCAAGCTGCTAGGTATTTGAATTTTACCTTGGAGAGCTTCATAATCCCATCATACTCTTCCAATAGAACAGCATGGCCCCTAAAAATCAATGGACCCTCGTCCATCACTTTCCTCCAACCCCCAAACAAGAAAACTTGAGCACAAACAAATTTTCTTCTATGGCCTTAAAGCTAAAATCTTTTGCCAAGCTCCAAGCATACTTCATGTTCTCTATAAATGCAGCATGACTGAAGGTTTTTGAGGAACTAATCTTTGGCAATGCTGTCCATCGTGCCTCTGCTTTTAACTCCTCCAAGTCTTCTTCCAGAACAATGCATTGTTCCTCATCTTCCCTAATCTCCAAGTGCTAGAGCATATTATTTAGGTCACTCTCTATTTCCTTCCCAATTGCTACATTTGCTTTTCAGACTGCTTCTTTCCTGCGCTAGATTCAGCCATTCCCAGCTCGACCAGCAAATCAGAGGCTCAACTCACAATACCCAAAATCGCAACCAAGGCCGAGAAGCAAACCCAATGTTTGCCCTTGAACCAGCCCAAATTGCGTTGGGGATCTTGGAGCTACAAGGATCTTATCAGCTTTGGGAAAGATTGGGATTAATCTCGCACTGAAGATTCAGCGGAGTAACAGGACCCTAGGAACGCCAGGGGAACTATCTCGAACGCTCTCGTCGTTCGCATCTTGCGTTGAATGTTGTTGGATGTTTGTTGTGGCCTGTGGGTGACAGACTTTGCGGCTGGCTAGCCCCATGGTCCGGCCCACCAACATGAGCGATCCTAAAGATCTGAACCTCATTGTCCTGCGCTTGCAGCAAACCTTTTTCATTTCCCCTAAAACAACCAATCTTTTTTTTCTTTTCCCCGAAAACTAAGGTCCTGTTTGGATTCATTTTTCATGGACTTAACTTTAGCCTCTAAACTTTAGTCTTGCTGGGCTGTTTGGATCCATGGGCTAAACTTTAGTCCTTCATCCTACCATGACTGATTTACCCCTCAATGCATGCTTTGGCGGTGGTTGCAGGTGGGTCGGTGGGGATATGTGGTGTCCAGTGCGCCCCCCAATGCACTTTTAGCCCAGTTTAGGGCCTCTTGAGAAGCAAATGGGCAAATGCGCTTTTACCCCATTTGCTCACTTTCAGCATACCTGTTTGGGTCCCCATGGCAAAAAAAGGCTAAGGGCTACTTTGGAAGCAGGTGGAGCCTATCCCAGGGAAGGCTAGCACTCACGAGGATTTTGATGGCAATTCGTTTCCCTGGGCAGCCTTCCCTAGCAGGGTGTCAATTCTCTGTCGCTGTTTGGCAACAAGGGCATAAATCCCAGGTAGTAAAAATGGTCTCCAAAATTAGAAAGAAGGGAGAAAAAAAATCAAGACGCATCCTCTTCCTCCTGAACACGTTGTCCGCCTGTCCGGTAGACGCGTAGCGCTGGAGACTCGCCCAGACAGCCGGGGCCACTGATGCCCTGCCGTGCAGCGTGCCGAGGATCTGGAGCACGTCGAGGACGCAGTCCCGGAGGTCACCGAGGCGCACCTCCACTCCATGTTCTCCCTCCACTCGGCCTCCACGCCATCGTAGGCCTTCCATAGCTGGCTTCGTTCGTATCCCACAGGTCTGCACCTCTCCACAATGTCCTTCGCGACAAAGTCGCCCTGCCTGATCCCGACGAAGACCGGCACGAGCGCACTGCGCTTCGGGAAGACCTGGATCTCCTCGGTGGCGTAGGGGTTGGCCAGCGACACCGGCGTGACCACGAGCACGCCCGCGCGGCCTCGAGCGCCCATGCGTCGCCGCACTAGCGCCGGTCCGACGCAATGCAAGGCACGCCCGGGTGGGTGTGGCGGTGGGAGCACGAGGCAGCGCAGTGGGCAAGCAGCACATCGCGCGACTGGCTAGCGGCACACCCGTCGGAGACCATCGCCACTCGTGGCGGGGAAGCGCGCCCGGCCTCTTGCGGCGTGGATTGCTCCCTCGTGAAAAACGCAGGGAAGGGGGATGTATTCCACGTCTCTGCGATCTTCCAAATGCAGTTTTGTTCTTTTCCCTGAAAAAAGAACAACCAATTAATACATTTTTAATTGATCGGGCTGCTGTGCTTGATTTAGAGCGCTCCGTGATTTACCCTTACCCTTCGGCCCTAAAGTTTAACGGAATCAGGGGAAAAAATATTTATTACCTTCTTTTCAAATTATAGGTCATTTTATAACTTTCTAAAAACATAGTTTTTACAATGTAATTATAGATCATTTTGACTTTCTAGATACCAATAGTAAAATCTATACTGTTGGGTTTTTGATCTCCCACCATTAGGCCCAACGGCCTTTTGGGCCTTGCTTCTCGCGTCCTGATCGGGGGCGCCCAACCCTATATGGTTGGTGGGCCCCCGTCACACTGCGCATAAATAGAGGTGGGGGCTGGCCGGCTCAGAACACGAGGTTGTCCTCAGCCGCCATTCCCACCGATATTCCCCACTCCCGATCTGAGAGGGGCGCAGCCAGTGACGGAAAGCCGCCACCGTCTCCACCGCGCAACCTCTTCGTCGCGTCAATGGCTCCTCCGACGAACGACTCCAACACCGGCGCTTCCTCCGGATCGACTACTCCCGCACCGAATCCCGCTCCTACGGATGGTCTGCGATTTCTTCCTCTCCTCCTCTACTATTTTCCAGTAGATCAAATAATAGGACCGACACATATATTTATACTGTGAATCATTCACTTGTATCTACTTTGATGAACCCGATCTAATGAATCAATGAACTACGAAATACAACAATGGTATCGGAGCGAGGTTGTATGAACGAAGAACCCTAGATCGGGCGAACCGATTTCAAATCGGGAATTAACAAATCGAACCACGACGAAACCCTAACCCTAACGCTGCGGATCGGGAAAACCGACTGTGGCAGTGCCGTACTCGCGAAATAGGTCACCACCGGCGGCGCTCGGCTGGAAGGTCGGCCGTGGCCACCGTGCTTGCGGGGTTGGGCCACCGTGGCTGGTTGCGCCTGCCGAGTTGGCCATGGCTATGCGCACCGCACGCGGGACCGCTCGACGGCGGCGAGCTCTGCCTGTGGTGAGCTCGCGCGCCGGCGAGGGGACCGGCGGCGGCACGGCTCAGCTGCCATGAAGGGCGCTGCTGCTGTGAAAAGAATGGGGAGAAAAGAAGGCCGGTGGCCATGCGTGAAGAGAAGGAGAGGAGAAACCGCCAGGACTTGCTCCGGCGAGCTGCTCTAGGCGGGCGGCCGCCGCCCGACCTGCTCACGGCGGTGAGAAAGAAATGGAAATGAAGACTAGGGTTTTGGGATGACCGGCCGTCGGTGCGGTGGAGTTTTGATACTCCGAGATGAAAGCGCAGCCGTTGATTCAAGATTGACGGTCGAAATCAACCGGCGCCGTGCTGGGCTCAAATCGGCCCAGGCGGGGCGAGTCAGGAGGCCGGATTGCCGGCCCAGGCCCAGGTTGCGGCCTGGGCGCGGCATCCCCTCTGACCGGGCCGAGCCGGGCTACGCATCACCGGCTGGGCCGCGTGAATTCGGCTGGGCCGCGCGCCACCGCTGGGCTGCTTCAGTGGGCCGCGCGGGACTGCTGGCAGGCCAAGCCAGCTGGACCGGGCGCCGCAGGCCAAGCGCGAGCGCTACTGGGCTGCCTAGGCCGCGCGCCTGTGACAAGGGCTTTCGGGCCAAATATGAAGAAACGAAATTTTATTTCATATTTTTTTAGAAGCAATTTTATATGAATTCGATGAATATTTGAATGAATTTGAATGAAATTTTGATAGGAATTTTCGTGCAAATTTGTCCAACGACATTTTGCTCAGAAAATAATGAAATTTTTTTAGTGCTTCTGGAAAATAACATTATGAGAACTTTATTATTGTTTTCGCTGCGTACTTGATATAATCATTTTCATTATCAAATTCAAACCAACGGGAGAATTTGGTTTTGAAAAATGAATAATAATTGAAGATGAATTGTAATATTGTTATTTTCTGACCAACGTTGTTAATAACAATATTACAATTTTGATTCATGAAAATTGTGCATTAATTTTATTTCTGCCCAACGGTGATGTAAAATTATTGCATAGATGAATTATATGTTTCAATTTGACCAACGTTGAGTTAAAGCATATGATTTCATGTATAAATATTTCGCACTTACTCTGATGTGGTTTTAGGAGGCAAATGCATTGTGAACATCTCGAACATTCCGACACTCAACGGGACCAATTACCGTGTGTGGCGAGAGAAATATGAACTTGAACTTGCGTTGGGAGAGGTCGATTATGCCATCATCTCACCGTGTCCCACTGAACCTGTGGATCCGGTGAGAGAAGAAAATGAATCTGACGCTGATTTCACTGCTCGAAAGCGTGATCATGCTGAGATAAGAATGAAATATGATCTTGAACATAGGCAATGGACCCTCTCCAACCGCAAGTGCTTATTGGTAGCTAAGGCCACCATAGAAGAACAGATAAGGGGCTCAATCCCTGAATGTGCTATTGCCACAGAATATCTTGATAAAATCAAGAGTCAGTTTACTGGGTCTACCAAGGCCACAACAAGTTCACTGATAAAGAAGCTTGTGAATGAAAAATATACTGGTGGTAGCATCAGAGAGCACATTTTGAAGATGAACACCACGGCATCTAAGCTAAAAGAGATGAATTTGAAGGAAGATGATTTCCTGATTCATTTGATTTTTGCTTCCCTGCCAAAAGAATATGATACTT
Source organism: Saccharum hybrid cultivar R570 (assembly GCA_038087645.1). Lineage (NCBI taxonomy): Eukaryota > Viridiplantae > Streptophyta > Magnoliopsida > Poales > Poaceae > Saccharum > Saccharum hybrid cultivar. The sequence goes on from JAQSUU010000534.1 coordinate 44,701,921, forward strand.
TCATTGTGAACTATAATATGCAGCCTGAAAGATGGGGCATATAAAGACTTATCTCAATGTGTGCTCAAGAAGAGAAGAGGATAAAATCCTCACAGAGTGAGTCCGCTCATTTTGTGAAGGATAATAAAAGAAAGAACTTTAATAACAAGAATTCTAAACCACAAGGGAAACCCAAGTGGGACAAGGCCTCTTCCTCAAACTCACAGGGAAAGAAACCCCAGGAACCTGAAAATCAGCAGAGCAACTCCTATGGTGGAGCTGAAAAGGATCAATGCAAGCACTGCTTTAAGAAGGGACACTACAAGAGAGACTGTCCAGACTTCCTGAAATCTCTACTGAAAAGAGGTGATGAATTTATTACATTTGTAGATGAATCCCTGTATTTATGTTATGCTAAATCCACTTGGTGGGTTGATTCAGGAGCAACTACTCATGTTGCAAATTCTTTACAGGGGTTAAGTGGGACGAGAACCTTGCAAAGAGGAGAAAGAACGATTAAAGTTGCAAATGGAGTACAAGCCGATGTTGAAGCGATTGGAGATTTATCTTTAGAATTGAACAACGGCTTTGTACTTAGACTTACAGAAGTACTTTATGTTTCCTCTTTGCGTAGAAATTTGATAAGTGTTTCAAAACTTGATGATGACAGAATTGATTGCCATTTTGGTGATGGCAAATGTAAGATACTCGTTAACAATGAATGTGTTGGTCTTGCCTTCCGACAAGACAAGCTTTATTTGTTATCTCTTGATGAAAATGCGAACAATGTATACGATGAGAATATGAATGATTCCCCATCTGCGAATGTAATTAAGAAGCGGAAGTGAATTGATGATGCCTCTTCGAAATTATGGCACTGTCGTTTGGGCCATATTTCGAGGAGGAGAATGGAACAGCTCATTAAAGAATCAATTCTTCCGCACTTAGAATTTTCAGATTTAGAACAATGCGTTGATTGCATCAAAGGAAAGTATGTCAAGAAAATTAAGAAAAATGCCAAACGAAGCACAGGAACTTTAGAAATAATCCACACTGATATATGTGGCTCATTTCCTGTGAAAAGCGTGGATGGTTATGATTCGTTTATAACATTCACAGACGACTACTCTCGTTATGGCTATATTTATCCAATTAAAGAAAGATCGAAAGCATTGGATAAATTCAAAATATTTAAAGCTGAGGTTGAAAATCAGCATGATAAGAAAATAAAGATAGTACGATCAGACCGAGGTGGAGAGTACTATGGACGACATACCCCATATGGCCAAATTCCTAGACCGTTTGCAAAGTTTCTACAGGAAAATGGCATAGTCGCTCAGTACTCCACACCGGGGGAGCCTCAGCAGAATGGAGTGGCGGAAAGACGTAACCGTACCCTAATGGATATGGTAAGAAGCATGATAAGTTACTCCACTTTACCGATTAGTTTATGGATGGAGGCACTGAAAACCGCCATTCACATACTTAATCGAGTACCAAGCAAATCGGTGCCTAAAACACCGTATGAATTATGGACAGGAAGGGAACCCTCACTTAACCATTTGCGTGTGTGGGGCTGTCCAGCTGAGGCAAAAGTGTTTAACCCAAACATAGGAAAGTTAGACTCCAAGACAGTCAGCTGCCATTTTATTGGCTATCTAGAAAGATCGAAAGGATATCGATTTTATTATCCTGACAGACATACGAAGATTGTAGAAACAAGACATGCTGTGTTCTTGGAGGATAACATGATCAGGGGGAGCATGGTAGCACGAGAAATAAGCCTACAGGAGAAACGGGTACATGTACCCACTCCGATGGTTGAAGAGCCATTCTTTACGCTACCTGTTGCTGTTGAGCCGACAGTGCAGGACACTGTAGAGCCAACACCTGTTGCAAGTTCTCCCGTGGCGACAATAAATGAACATGAGGAACCTGTCCTTGAGGAGGCTGTCCTTGAGGACCCCATAGAACCAAACGTCGCACATGAGGAAGAACAACAACAGCCCAATGTGGAACAAGTGCCAGAGGCCCCTAGAAGGTCTCAAAGAACAAGAAGGTCAGCGATTTCTAATGACTATGAAGTTTATGAAACAGAAGAATTTTAGATGGGGGATGATCCCACCTCATTTGAAGAAGCCATGAGAAGCGACCACTCATCAAAGTGGCTTAAGGCCATGAAAGATGAAATGAAATCAATGAGTACCAACAAAGTTTGGGACTTGGAAATTATTCCTAAGGGAGTCAAAACAGTAGGTTGTAAATGGATCTACAAAACAAAATATGACTCCCAAGGGAACATAGAAAGATTTAAAGCGTGACTTGTGGCGAAAGGCTTTACGCAAAGAGAAGGGATTGATTACAATGAGACGTTTTCTCCAGTCTCATGTAAAGATTCCTTCAGAATTATAATGGCACTTGTGGCCCACTATGATTTGGAGTTACATCAAATGGATGTAAGAACGGCGTTCCTTAACGGGGATTTGGAAGAAAATGTTTATATGGCATAACCGAAAGGTTTTGTTGTAAAAGGAAAAGAAAATATGGGATGCCGCCTAAAGAAATCAATCTACGGATTGAAACAAGCCTCAAGACAGTGGTATTTGAAATTTGATAGAATGATAAAAGGTTTTAGGTTTAAAGAAAATGTTGAGGACAATTGCGTTTACGCAAAATTCAAGAATAGAAAGTATATATTCCTAATCTTGTACGTGGATGATATCCTACTTGCTAGCAGTGATGTCAGTCTACTAATGGAAACGAAGAAATTCTTGTCCTCAAACTTTGATATGAAAGATCTCGGTGAGGCCTCGTTTGTTTTGGGAATAGAGATTCACCGAGATAGAAGAAAGAGGTACTAGGATTGTCGCAAAAGGCATACATAGAAAAGGTTTTGAAGAAATTTAGTATGCATGCGTGCAGTTCTTCACCTGCTCCTATTGTCAAGGGCGATAGATTTGGGAAACATCAATGCCTCAAGAATGAATATGAGATTAATCGAATGAAAGCGGTACCGTATGCTTCAGCAGTTGGAAGTTTACAATATGCTCAAGTGTGTACACGCCCTGACTTGGCTTTTGTTACCGGGTTACTTGGCAGATATCAAAAGAATCCAGGAATAGAACATTGGAAATTGGTGAAGAAAGTCCTGCGTTATTTGCAGGGTACGAAAGGCCTCATGCTAACGTATAGAAGATCTGATTCCCTGCAGATAGAGGGGTATTCAGATTCCGATTATGCGGGAGAAGAAAGAAAATCCACGTCAGGATATATATTTACTCTCGCAGGAGGGGCTATATCGTGGAAAAGCTCCAAACAAACCGTAACTACATCCTCGACAATGTATGCCGAGTTTGTAGCATGCTATGAGGCAACGGGGCAGGTGAATTGGCTAAAGAAATTCATACCCGGATTGAAAGTGATTGATGATATAAATGAACCGATGAGGTTGTATTATGATAACAACCCAGCGGTACAATATGCTTACAACAATAGATCAAGTGGTGCTGCCAAACACATTGACATAAAGTACTATGTTGTAAAAGATAAAGTTCGGGATCATATTATAAATCTTGAGCATATAAGTACAGAGAAAATACTCGCGGATCCGCTCACAAAGGGCTTACCACCCAACGTGTTCAGAGAACACGTAGCCGGCATGGGTTTAAGGGAAAGCCTATGATTCCCGAACATACGAAGGGCCCAGAAGAAACTTCATTCCAAAACAGAGAAATGTGTTGTAGCTGTTAGTCTAACGGCACTAATTACTGTGACGATGAAACAGTTCAATGCACTAATCTGTAATGGAATAGGAAAGAAACAAGAAAATATGAATCGAAAGTTTGAGTATGAAATTAAAGAACGAAGAAAATGATGAGAGATCAAGGGGGAGAATGTTGGGTTTTTGATCTCCCACCATTAGGCCCAACGGCCTTTTGGGCCTTGCTTCTCGTGCCCTGATCGGGGGCGCCCAACCCTATATGGTTGGTGGGCCCCCGTCACACTGCACATAAATAGAGGTGGGGGCTGACCGGCTCAGAACACGAGGTTGTCCTGAGCCGCCATTCCCACCGACATTCCCCACTCCCGATCTGAGAGGGGCGCAGCCAGTGACGGGAAGCCGCTACCGTCTCCACCGCGCAACCTCTTCGTCGCGTCAATGGCTCCTCCGGCGAACGACTCCAACACCGGCGCTTCCTCCGGATCGACTACTCCCGCACCGAATCCCGCTCCTACGGATGGTCTGCGATTTCTTCCTCTCCTCCTCTACTGTTTTCCAGTAGATCAAATAATAGGACCGACACATATATTTATACTGTGAATCATTCACTTGTATCTACTTTGATAAACCCGATCTAATGAATCAATGAACTACGAAATACAACATATACAACTAGAGAAGTCCAAACTGACTTATAATTTGAGTGCAGAGGGAGTATTCGTCTCTTACAGGATGGTTCCCTTCTATTAAACAAATAAAATAAAAATCGGAACCAAGAAAGCAAGCATATCATGGTCGGAACCAAGAAAGCATATCCGAGAGTTTACATGTGATACATAATTCCGCATCTGAAGCAACGGCCACGGTTACCGACTCTCACAAGTTTCTTTTAGCATCCGACTTACTGTCTTAAACAAAAGAAGAATAAAAAATGCTGCTCTCATCACTACTTCCCCCGGTATGAGGAAACAAGCGACCAGGCCACGAAGACATCCATTCGGCAGAAGCCAATATCAAGAGTGCCACAACTTCTTCCAGCCTTTTTAGGTTTGAAGCCCCTCTCTCTGTGCACAACTTCATCACCTTGCCATGCCCTGACAGAAACCACAAGCTCCCCATTCACTTCAACAGATGCTACACAACGTGAGAGCGTGATAGCACCGTCACCAGCAACAGGCACATTATCATCCCCAGAATCAAGTAAGATAAGTTCCTCACAACCTATACTGACTGTATGGGCTGCAATCTGGGCATGAAAACCATCTTGCCATGACCCACCACTAACTCGCACACTGATTGTGGCCTCCAATGAGTAAACAATAATGCCAACAGCAAACCAAAGTGTGCTAAGCTTGCTGTTGTAACCTATTTTACGCAGGCAAGAGTCAAGTGGGATCATGTTCAAGAATGGTACTGCTAAATAGCTCAAGTCTTGATCCTCAGATTCAGTACAGCCCTTCACTTTCAAATCAACCTCGAAGGTCACAGGATCCGTCAGCAGAACAGCACGGGTAGGACCTGTCAGTTTCAAATTGGGGACCTACATGTGCAGCACCAAAAAATAAATAATGAGTAAACTGAAGGCAGACTTTAGGCAAGAATTTGTATCATATGCAAAACTGTATAGTAAACAAGTAGCGCACAACAGAAACATGCCAGGAAAATATTGGCTTGCTGAATTATTTACAATTTACAAAAAAAAAACAGCATATTTAATTGAACACACTAACTCAACCATGTCTTTAATTAGAATATTTGTTTGCCAAGGCCTAGTAAACAAGGCTGAAAGAGTTTCAATTTCAAGGCAAGCGAACTCTGGCATGAGAAAAGAAAATACGTATAACATTGAATTATACCACTTCGCAACAGGACTCAACTAACAAAATTAAAGTCATGTCAAACGTTTGCTGGAAAATTTATTCCTGGCTGGCATTGTGCATGTGCATATATACCACCTAAATTATGGAAGTAGCAACTGCATTTCAATGTAGTAAGTCTACTTATAGTATAGTCAAATAAGAGCGTGCCAACTTGTAGTCGTAATTAGATGAGTGTGATTTCCATTAAGATGGTAAGTTCTTTGTGCACATGGATTAAAGTCTGTAAGGGCCCACAGACATGACCAAATGTCAAGACTTTCTTGTGCTACACTTGCGTAGATTGAGATACCTACATGACAGATGACACTAATTGCATGTATATGTATGGCGGTTCCACACAGGGGTGGCATGGCAAATTTTCATGAGAGTTTAAAAAAACAAAGCACCAAGATATGCTTCCTCTATAAGAGGAACTCCAGCAGGGCCCCTACTTGATCCCCCATTGCTAAATATGGGTGCCCCTACTACAAACCCCGTAATTAGCTGCGCACTCAAATCCTCCTTCTAGACCCCATTCCTATTGCCTCTAGACCAAGCCCTACCCAGCGACCTCGGCAGTGGCAGGGACCCCATTCCTGTTGCCTCTAGACCAAGCCCTACCCAGCGACCTCGGCGGTGGCACGGCATGAGTCGCGATGACGCCTGACCCGCCCGCTTCCCCCGACAGAGAGTCAGGCCCCGGCAAGACCGCGAGTCACAACCTGGCAAGTTGCAGATTTGGCCGAGAAAGTCTATGGCAACCAGGCCCACCTGTCATTGTCTATCAAAATTAAGCCTGGTGGGGCTGTTGGAGTTGAAGCAAAACAAAAAAAATTGGGCTTACTTAATTGGGCCAACAAAAGCAGGGGGAAACAAAAGTAAGGGGGAGCACCCAAATCAAAACAAAAGTAGGGGGAGCACCCAAATCAAAAGTAGGGGCCCTGATTTGGGTGCGCCCCTACTGCAGTTGCTGTAACTGAAGAAATTACATGAATTAAACTAAATAGTTTGATGCAGAGAACTACATGTGACGATGCAGCATGCATTGTAATGAAAGCATGCCATCATTGCGATGACACTGGGGCAAACAGCTGCATGGGGTGGTTGCTGCAAAATTATAACTGCTGCTTTAGGCAGCACAGCAAGAGGCAAAAGGAAGAAAATGAAAAGTAGGAAATAACACTAACCTCTTGCGTAAGAATTTGGCAGTTGTCTCTTGTGCGGTCAAAGATCATATTGCGATTGTGATCAACTGAGTCACGCAGGGCAATCTTCCCAAACACATGGAGTGGCCACTGTAAACTCCCCATTCTCCTCCCTGCTACTTTGACTGAAAAGATCTGCAGAGTAGCGCACGGGTGTGCAGAGTAGCGCTGCTGAGGCGGCTTGTCTGTAAAACGCATGGACGGGATCTTTGCTGCGAATAGTTGTGGGAGATTCAAACTTAGTTAATACCGAGTTGAGCAGCAGCAGCAGAAATGACACCAATATTGACAAGAAAAATAAACCTGTGCAAAGATGAAATCTCATCTCAGGTTATTAATGTTTGTTGGTCAAGTTGTGATCCTACAGCAGGCATGCCAGGATCCTCCTCTCCAAAGCCCACAAAGGCAAGGGAAAATCCTTGGCTATCATAGTTCAACTATGAACCTAAACCTAAACCTGCAAAGGAAAATGGACAAGACTAATGCGAAGGATCGAAACATGGACCTAACAATCAAATACTCCTATCAGAGTTCAGTAGCAACATTATCTTCAAGAAGATGACAATGCCCATGACCGTAGGTGCGAGGAACCTCGTATCAATCAATACACTACATTGGTTAACGGATAAGCTAGCGGCAGACGATGAAGACAAGGGTAGGGGGAGGGGGAGAACTCACTGGTGTCCTCGAAGGAACCGCAGTAGCCGAAATAGAGGCAGTTCCAGGTGTCGCGGAACTTTCTAGCCTGGTAAGCATGGTAGTCCAACAGCATCTCAGGATCGTCCTCGTCGTCATCCTCCACCTCCCTCTTTGCCCTCCTCTCCCACGCAGCTCTCGCCTCCGCCACCAAACGCGCTTCCGCCTCATAGTCAAGCTTCCTACTACTCTCCGAGGCCGATTGCACTAGGCGGCCTCCCTCCCACGCCCTCTGCTGAGTCTCGATCTCCATCGCCTCCGCCGCTCCCTCTCGCGGTCTCTGGTTGCGAAAGAATCTGGATTCGGTTCAATAAAAGACTGTGCCCGGAGATATAATAATAAAAAAAACTGTGCCCGGAGGCTATAAATAAAAGACCGAAACGAAAGGAGCTTTCCACGTCCAATACGACTTTCTCGGTCCAATTCTAAGATCATCTTCGACACACTCTCCATCGCTAAATGCTAGGTACAGAGATTTTGGTGAAAAACTATTTTCCAACAGTTTTTCTAAATGGTCATCTAAATATAGCAATCTTCTATTCCGGATTTTTCGCTATCTAAAACTAGAAGATGAGAATGACTCTCTAGAGTGCACGTGAGATATAGAAAAACTGTTGGAGAGTGAAAAGATATAGAAAGTGATTTTTATGTAAATGACTCTCCAAATAATGATTTAGAGAGTGAGATTTAGAAAGTCTTTTGGAGATGCTCTAATCCAAATCTGCAACACTCGCAATCGCACGTAAGAGCATCTCCAGGAGTCTTTTTAAATCTCACTCTTTAAATCATCATTTCAAGAGTCATTTGCATAAAAATCGTTTTCTATATCTTTTTACTCTCTAATAGATTTTCTTCATCTCAGCGTACTCTAGAGAGCCATTCTCGTCTTCTATTTTGACTAGCGAAAAATCCGGAATATAAGATGGCTATATTTGGATGACCATTTAGAAAAGTTGTTGGAGAGTAATTTTTCACCAAAATCTACATTCCTAGCATTTACGAATGATATAGAGAGTCTCTTGGAGATGCTCTAACAAACCTTTAATTTATATTTTTCATTTTAAAATTTATATTTTTTTGATCCGGTTTGGCACTTACCGCCAGTTAAAACGGTGGTAGCCCCTAGCCATGGCGGCCTCCGATTTGGCTAGATCTGACCAAATTGAGTCCGGCCTAAGCCCGACAAATTTTAGAGAATTTTTTATTTTTAACCTTTTTTTAATCAATATTTTAATACTAATTTAAAAAAAGTATTTACACAAACTAACCCTTTTGGTCGTGCCATCGCGGCTGGTGCGACAGTACCATGCTATCGCGCCACATGCACTGGCGCAATAAGCCGAGCCACGGTGGCGCCCGTCGTTGACCGTAGCTGGCATGGCAGAGCGCGGGCCACGCCCTGTCGCGCCAGTGACTATGATGTGACAGCGCTGTCTCGCCAGACGGGCTGGCGCGACAAGGCGAGTTACGTTTTGGCCAGGCCGGCCCATTTCTTTTCTCTCTCTCTCTTACTCTCGCTCTCCCATTCCTGCTCATGAACCCGCCCGCCGCCGCCGCCTCGCGACCGCGCCCAGGCCGCCGCCACCGCGCCCCCTCCCAGTCCGGCGACCCTCTCTCTCCCTCTCCCTCTCCATCTCCCTCCGTTCCTGCAGCGCCCATGGAGGAATAGGGCGCGGCCTATTCGGCTTGCCGCGGCCTTGGTGTCTGGGCGCGGTGGCGCCGCCGGTCGGCTTTCCATCACCTGCGAGTGGACGTCCCAGCTCTGTGGAGTGCAGTACACTACCAGGTTAAACTCCGTGTCCTCGATTTCTTGATTTGTTAGCTTATTTCTTGGTTGATTAGGGTTAGGAAATTTGGGAGACTGTGAATGTTTGTAGCGTTGGTTGTTAAAATTTGGTGCATTGATTAGGTTTAGGATAAACTCTTGTCGTGGATTCGACGCAAACTATATGTTGCATGGACCTAGGTAGTTGATGCATGGGGGATTTGGATTGGCCAATGTGTTGGCTTTGTTGACATGGACCTAGGTAGTTGATGCATGGACCTATTGTAGTGTATTAGTGAATGGATATGAGTTATTTCTAAAATGCATAGTTCATGTGTTGTTGGTGTGTTCGTTCGTATTTTGTAGATGGATCGGTTAGTGCGATTGTTTTATGGTGGCAAAGTTAAAGGAAATGGGGAGTTTGAAAGTATGCAAGAACATGTTCAGTTATTTAGTACACCTCCTACCTTTGATGGTTTGGTTAGCCAATGCTAGGATAAATTTGGGTGGCCACTAAGATTGAGAGGTCGATTTGACTGTGGGAAGGAACGAGCACACTATGTGTTGATGTTTTTGTCATGTGAGGATGAATGGAAGAACTACGTAGAAGTTGTCAAGAGTAGCAGTGTTAGGTGCTTGAAAGTGTCACAGAACCTCTTAATTATGATGGCCCACAAGTACCCGTCATTGCCATAATGACCTCTGACAGACGTACTTATGTTCACCATAACTTAAAAGGCCTGCTTTCCTCCGAACAGGATCCAATCATAGGAGTATTGCAATATTACAACAGTTTATTCAAAATATTTAACAGAGTAAAGTAGCGGAAGTCTTACAATAACATAGGTTTATAAACCAGTTTTCAAACTTCAAACCTTATGTAACATTATTACAAACCAGTAGTAGAGAAGTATCGATAGTAACTTTATTACATCACACAAGCGAGATGCCTTGCCCAAAGGCCACACAGTCTACTCGTCGTCACTGTCTTCAACCATGACGGTCATGCAACAAGGCTCGAAGCAGACTTATTCATGAACCGCACCTGCAACAAGGGGTTCAACAAACCCTGAGTACGAGAGTACTCAACAAGACTTACCCGACTAAGACAAAGACTCCAAGGGCATGCTAGCTTTAGGGAATCAAGGTACGGGTAATCTAGAATCAAGATTTTCTTTTGCAGAAAAGCTTACTAAGGTAAGTCCTTATCTTCAACATTTTACTTTTACCATTGATGGTTCATTAACCAAATCTAGGTGATCCTAATCTAGATCAAAGTAATTATCATCAAAACACTTCACATTCTTTCTTTCGATTCTAGTTCTTAACTACGCTGTAAGTCAGGTGATCAAGTCTCCATAACCGAGGAGCAACGACGATTCGAACCGATTATACCCAGCTGGGGATCTCTAACATCACGACATATGTAGAACCGAATCTGCATATATCAACCCTCATTTAGATCTCCCAAAATCAGAACGTGTCCATCGCCACCCGAGAGTACAGTACTCCTCGAACCCGGCCTGATTCTAGCCCCGAGGGTACACGCTACTCCCGCCATCTCTCCACTCCCAGTGCGAGGTTAGACGTTCTCGTAATGGAATCACCAACATTTTGGGCTTACCCAAGGCATGAGGCTAGTTGCAAAGTCTCGAAACACAGGCCGGCTTACAACGGACGGTCCTTAACTGACAAGGCAGAAACACTACATTGAGACTCCTTTCCCAATGCATGTTAGCAGTGGCCAAACCACCTGCCCGATCTTTCAAGTTCATTCTCATCTTTCAATATTCATTAAGTATGCCCTCATGGCTAGGTAAACATTTCATTTAAAAGCTTAACTTCTAAGCATAGCGAAGCATACTACGCATTTTCAGTAAAACAATTATCAAGGGTGATATCACAATAATCAAGGATGATAGTGCAGCAATTGGGTTATCACTCAACTCCTAATTACTTAATGCAATAAAACATAAAATAAATAATAAAACATTTGTAAAACTCAAGGTAGGGTTTAAATGCACCGGGGCTTGCCTTGTTCTGACACGACGACCGACTCAGACTCGAGGACTCCAACGTCTGGTCCGGAACCCACCGACGATCTCTCTTCTCCGGAAGCTTGTTCAGCGACTTCGACTTCCTCGAAAGCGGAAACTACACGAGTACATAACATGCTTTAACATGATGCTCGATGATAAACATGATGCTTGATGATAACATGCTACGAGTTATGACTTGAGTACAACTTCCCTTCACGGTACAGTCGTAAACAGAAAACCTACTAACTAGCGGCGACAACTCTAGCGATACCAGCTTTTATCACTAAGTAAGTTACTAACGAGCTCAAATATGAAATTAAGGTGCCAAAGATCACCAAAGGGTAGTGACCTAAGGACATCACTCAATCAAAAGGGCACACAACACTTAAAGTTCTTAAATTAACATTTATTTACTATTTAAATAATTAGGGCATAATTAGAAGTTGATCAAACTTTATCTAAACAAGCTCAAACTTTTTCTATGGGTTAAGAATGATTTATAACAGTGTCATAATAAATTTCATATTTTTGGATAAATAAATTAATTATTAAAATTCCTGGAAGTTGCATTTAATCTTTATTGGAACCAATTAATTCTACTACACAAAGTATTCAAATTCATGATTTAATATTTTTCCTAGATAGTTTATACATTGAGAAGCTCACACAAAAATTTTCATGAATTTTGGAACTCTACACAATTTTTAATGAAATAAACAAATAGTATCACTATTCATTTATTTGAAAAAGAAAAACAAAAACGAAATCCGAACCGGGCTGCTTCTCTTCTTCCCTCCGGTCCGGCCCAGCCAAACGGCCCGCGTGCCTGCGCGCTCGCCCGCGCCCGCTCGCCCGCGCCCGCTCGCTCCCGCGTGCTCGCTCGCTCGCTCCCGCGTGCTCGCTCGCTCGCTCCTCCCACCCTCTCGCTCGCTCCCGCGTGCTCGCTCGCGCTCCCGAGGTGGCCGGCCGATGACCGAAGCCTCGGTCGACAAACCAACCCTACCATCACCATCTACACCACCCCACGACTCCGTTTTGCTAAGTAGCGCTATGGTTCGAGCCCTAGCGACCCGCGAGCGACGGCGATGGCGGCACGGTGGTTACGGAAGCAGCACGCCGGCGCACACAAAGCGGTAGAGACTAAATTGAAGGGTCGGGGAGCATCAGTGGCTCACCGCGGTTGCAGTGGAGCTCTCGGTGGCGACGGGGAGCGGCTGGAGTGGCCTGGCCACGGGAAGGCGAGGATGGCGGTGGGTTGCCGGAGTTGGGCACGGGAGCAGGCGGTGCGGAGGTTTGGGTGCGAAAACGGTGAACTCCGGTGGTCCACGAGGTGCGCGAGGATGAGGCGACTCGATTGGTGCAGCCTGCGTGGCCGGAGGCGGCTTGGTGGCGGCAGCGGCGAGCGGCGGAGTTGCTCGGCAGCGGTGGCGAAAACAGGGAGAAGAAAAATGATTCACTGGACGTGGCCATATATGTAGGCAGCGGTCGTGGCTACAGCGCTGCACTGCTCGCGTCGTCGCGCTGGCGTTCCCGACCGCGCGCAAAGGCCGTGGAAGGCCACGGCGGCGATCGGCCGTCGCCCATACCGGCCGGTGGCCGTCGGTGATTGGCGTGGCACTGTAGCTCCCCCCCAAAATCTGAATTTTAAACTGATTTTTCAAATTACTTTCAAATTCGTGTAACAACTTGAAAAACTTCCAATCTATGAAATCTTCAGAATTTCAAGCTCTACAAGTTTTGTATTGAACAAATTTTCAAATTCGAACTGGATTTTGAAATTTGAGTTTAAATTCAAAAGGGGACACATTTTGAGGATTTGGTAATTTAGAAATTACTTTTGATTTCATATTGAAACTTCAAAATCTCCAAACACCAAAGTTGTACATCTCAACAAGACCTACAACTTTGCTGTTCAAAACATTTTCAAATTCTGCCTCCATTTTGAAATCTTAGTTTGGGGACAAAAATGAATTAAATCTGAAATTTGTTTGTTTTCAAAATTGCTCCACATTTTACACTTAAACTTTGAAAACTCAAAACACCAAAGTTGTAGCCCTTGAAAAGTTCTACAAACTTGGTTTTAAACTTTTTCCCAAATTTTGCTTAGATTTTTAATTATTTCAAAAGGGGTAAAACAGGGTTTTGAAATTTAGGGTTTTCGGAGGAATTTTCAATTGGAATTTGTTACTACTTTGATTTGTGATTACTTAGTGATCAAACCATCATCCAAGGGCATAATTTGGACCAACTTGACATGGTTGACCAAATGTCACTCTTGGTTGACCAAGTTAGCTTTTTGAAATTCTTTTACATTTTTCCCCAATTTTGAATTTGAATTCGAATCGGAAAACTCGTGACAACTTTTGGGACTCCAACTCAAACTCAAACTTGGAGCTTTATTTTAGATGTTGTACTTGAGCTCATACCCTACACTTGACACTAGTGTGCAACACAGTCACACACCTCAAATCACGCAGGGCATGGACTAAGTATTTGCGGTGGCATTCGAAATTAGAGTTTTTGGGTTCGGATCACACCACGGAGAAGCACATCCAATCTAGATAAGTAAACTCGTTTTAATTTATGCATAACAAGGTTAACCTAACATGGATGCTTTGCAATGCATTATGATGACATGGCAGATTAATTAGCACTATAACACCCGGGGTGTTACAGCCCTTCCCCCTTAAAGAAATCTCGTCCCGAGATTTAAAGCCTTGAGTTAAGTAATGGAAAAGGAAACGTGTCACGCAAACACGTCCAAGACTTGTCTACAAAACAGGTAGGGGTTTTCTACATTACAAAGATTTTAAAAGGATAGGTTACAGTTTAAAGAAGAAATTGCAACCTAGATAGAAGCAAAGAACTCTGAGAAATTCTCCAACAGGTAATCCTCCGATTCCCAGGTGGCTTCCTCTTCTGAATGTTGATTCCATTGTATTCTGTACCATTTAGTTGTTCTACTTCGGGTAACACGATCTTTTTGATCCAAAACACGGATAGGATGTTCAGAATAGGTCAAATCTGGTTCAAGTTCAACTCCATCAACATCAACAACTTGATCATGTACTTGCAAACACTTCTTCATCTGTGATACATGAAATACATTGTGCACGGCTGACAGTTGTTCAGGCAACTTTAACTTATATGCCACCTTTCCACATCTCTCAATAATTTGAAATGGGCTAACATAACGCGGTGCAAGTTTGCCTTTGACTCCAAATCTGCTAACTCCTTTCATGGGTGATACCTTTAGATAAACATAATCCCTTACTTGGAATACCAAAGGTCTACGCCTTTTATCAGCATAACTCTTTTGCCTGGACTGAGCAACTTTCAAATTATTCTGGATTTGTCTAACTTTTTCTTCTGTTTGTTTCACAAGATCAACACCGAAAAACCATCTTTCTCCCGGTTCTGACCAATTCAATGGAGTTCTGCACCTGCGGCCATACAATGCTTCAAACGGTGCCATTTTTATACTCTCTTGATAACTATTATTGTAGGAGAATTCTGCTAAAGGTAACCACTCGTCCCAAGTGTCTGAATAATTAAGTGCACATGACCTTAACATGTCTTCTAGAATTTGATTAACCCTTTCAGTCTGACCACTTGTTTGTGGATGATAAGCGGTACTATGTAAAAGTTTTGTACCTAGGGACTCATGTAGGTGTCTCCAAAAATTATTGACAAACTGCGTACCTCTATCAGATACAATGGTCTTTGGTACCCCATGAAGACTCAGGATTCGTGCAATATATATTTTTGCATAAGTTGTAGCAGTATAGTCCACTCTGACTGGAATAAAATAAGATGACTTTGTCAGTCGGTCCACAATGACCCAAATTGAATCAAAGCCTCTTGAGGTCTTGGGTAACCTAGTAATGAAATCCATACTGATATCTTCCCATTTCTAGGATGGAATGGTCAAGGGTTGTAACATTCCTGCCGACTTCAAGTGTATTGCCTTCACTTTACAACAAGTGTCACATCTGGCAACATACTTGGTGATCTCAATTTTCATTTTGGTCCACCAGAATCTCTGTTTCAAATCTTGATACATCTTATTACTCCCTGGATGAATAGAAAACCTTATACTATGTGCTTCATCAAGAATGAGCTGACGTAACTCTGGAACCTTTGGGACCACTAGCCGGTTCTTAAACCACAACACATCTACATCATCAATACTGAAATCTGTCTATTGACCGGTTCTAACTTTTTCCTTGATGTGAGCTATTCTGGAATTCTTTTTCTGAGCAGATACAATTTGATCTTTGATTGTTGATTCTACTGTGACATTAGTCAACTGACCTTGTTGAACTATTTCAATATTCAACCGTTCCAATTCATACATAAACTGTAATCCATTGGCTTCACAGTCATGCAATTGCAATGATTCTTTCTACTGAGTGCATCAGCAACAACATTCGCTTTTCCAGGGTGATAGTGTACTTCTAAATCATAGTCTTTTATTAACTCAAGCCACCTTCTTTGCCTCATATTCAATTTTGACTGAGTAAAGATATACTTTAAGCTCTTATGATCTGTATACATGTGGCAAGTATTACCTAACAAGTAATGACGCCATATTTTCAATGCATGAACCACAGCTGCTAGTTCAAGATCATGTGTTGGATAATGCTCTTCATGGCGCTTCAATTGTCTCGAGGCATAAGCAATGACTCTGCCTTCTTGCATCAATACACAGCCAAGGCCAATACCCAAGGCATCACAGTAAACATCAAATGGCTTTTCTATATCTGGTTGTGCCAAAACTGGAGCAGTTGTCAATGACTTCTTCAGAATTCTGAAAGCTTTCTCACATTCTGGAGACCATATGAACTTAGTTTGATTCTTCAACAACTCTGTGATTGGCTTGGCTACCTTTGAAAAGTTAGGTATGAATCGATGGTAATAACCCGCTATTCCCAGAAAACTTCGGACTTCATGAACTGAGATTGGTGGTTTCCAATTCAGAATATCTTCCACCTTGCTAGGATCTACTGCTACTCCTTCGGCTGACAGCACATGTCCTAAGAATTGCACTTCTCTTAACCAAAACTCACATTTACTGAACTTGGCATACAGCTGGTGATCTCTCAGACGAGTCAGAACAACTCTGAGATGCTCAACATGCTCTTCTTCACTTTTGGAGTATACCAGAATATCATCAATAAACACAACCACAAACTTGTCAAGCTCCGGCATGAAAACTGAGTTCATCAGATACATGAAATGTGCCGGTGCATTGGTGAGACCAAAAGACATAACTAGGTATTCATACAGTCCATATCGGGTGGTGAATGCAGTCTTTGGGATATCTTCAGGTCGAATCTTAATTTGATGGTACCCTGATCGAAGATCGATCTTTGAAAATACCTTTGCCCCCGCAAGCTGATCAAAGAGTGGATCAATGCGAGGCAACGGATATTTGTTCTTAATGGTTACTTCATTCAGCGGTCGATAATCAACACACATCCTTAAAGTCTGATCTTTCTTCTTGACAAAAAGAGCCGGACATCCCCATGGTGAGGAACTGGGTCTGATAAAACCTTTGTCACGTAACTCTTGCAATTGATCCTTAAGTTCTGCCAATTCATTGGGTGGCATTCTGTAAGCTCTCCGAGATATTGGGGCAGTACCCGGTTTTAACTCAATCACAAACTCTACATCTCTGTCCGGTGGCAGACCTGGTAGATCATCTGGAAACACATCTGGAAATTCACAGACTACCGGTATATCACAAATCTCCTGTACTGAAGTTGCAGACAACCTTTCAACTGTTCTCTTTGGGATAGGAAGTTGGATAAGAAGATGAGATTTATTATATGGCAGGTTCAACCTTATAGTTCTGTGCAGTGCATCTATAAGGGCTCCTCGTTGGTACATCTAATTCATACCCAGGATTACATCTATATCCTATTTCTGTAATATTATCATTGAGATAGGGAATATATGCCCACCTAACTCTATAGGTACGTCACGTACCATCTCCTTAGTACACAGTCGTCCCCCGGGCGACTGGATAAAGAAATCTTCTTGTGTTCCTATAATTGGAATGTCATGCTTAACAACAAAGGTGCGATTTATGAATGTATGCGATGCACCTGAATCAAATAACAGTACTGCTGGATGATTAGCAACAGGGAACATACCCATCATAACAGGTTCTCCCTCTGGAATTGCACTTGCTTGAGTATAGAACACACGTCCGGTCTTCTTCTTCTCACCCTTACCCTTGTGAACATTCAGATTATTATTCTTGCTCTGGGGTTGTTGCTGTTGTGGTACGGGAGCTCTGGGATAATTAGGATTGTACTGCCTTGGATACGAGCAGTCCTTGGAGAAGTGGCCTGGCTTTTCACAATTGTAGCAGGAAAAGTTATGGGTTACTGGAGTCTGGTTTCGAACACCAGGGACATTCGGCTACTGTGGATATTGCGGGATTGCGTTAGGACGGAAAAACGTCTGCGGCTGAGCTTGGTATTGCGGTGGAGGATAAGTTGGGTGGAAATGGTTCTGAGGGTGGTAAACAAACTTCTAGCGCTTCTTAATGCCGCCAGATGGGCTAGAAAACGCTGGCTTCTTTTTCTTCGACTCTTTATGTAGTCGGGACTTCTCTTCTGACGCAATAGCCACATTGACTATCTCATGATACGTGGCATTATAACATGTGACCAATGCTTCCTGGATTCTGGTACTCAAACCTCTCATGAAACAACTCTTCTTCTTTGCAACGGTGTTCACATATTCCGCTGCATACTGGGACAGATGATTGAATTTGCCCACATATTGTAGAACTGTCTGGTTTCCTTGCTTCAGCGAGAGAAACTCTTCTAACTTCATGGCCATGACACCATCTGGGATATAATGTGCTCTGAAGGCATCACAAAACTCCTGCCAAGTGACACGGTGGCCAACAGGCTATGCGGCGACCAGATTTGCCCACCACGCCCCTGCGGCACCTCTGAGTTGCTGTGCTGCAAACACGGGCTTCTGGTGCTCCGTGCACTATAAAAGTTCAAACTTCTGCTCCATGGTACGGAGCCAGTCATCCGCCTCTAGCGGCTCATCTGCCTTTGAGAACATTGGTGGACAGGTATTGGTGAAATCCACATAAGTGGTTTCTCCTCCATTGTTACGGCCTCGACGACCCTGGTTTCCATTCTGATTCTGATTCTGAGCCAACAAGGTAGTGGCATTAACCAGTGCGGCAATAGCTTCTGCCAAGGTGGGTGGAAACGGTGGGGGATTCAGAGTATTGTCCCCTTCCTGGGAAGTTCCAGTACCATCCATCTGTGGTACACAAACCATGTTTATTTACATCGCTTTATTGAATTAAAAAGCAGTTAGTACAGTACTAGTACACACACAAACTTATCTTACATTATTTCATTACAAACTTGCTCACAAGCAAGAGACTACCCACTAAGGTTCTTAGAAAGCAGGAAAGACTACTATGTTACATAACCATCCATGTCAACACTTCACTCCTCATCATCATCGCTGATCACATCACTCCATCCTCAACCTCTGGAGCACTTGCACCAGTGAGATGACTTGCATCATCCCCACTTTCCATCATGGGTTCATCTTCTTCCAGATCTTCTTCATTGTCCTCTCCACCAGGAACAACCACGGCACCGACATCATCTTCTACTGCCTGGGGCTGATGATTGGGATTCATCAGATCATGTAGCCTATGGACCTCCTCATGCAGAACGGTGTTGTACTGCTCCAGGTGTGTCGCATAAAGCTCCAACTCACGAACACGAGCCCTGGCTTCTGTTTCCTTTTCCAGAGACTCGTTCTGGAACTGCTTCCAAAAAACGCATGTTGCGCTTCAGTCGCTCTACTTCTGATGTAAGCCTTGCAACCACTGATTCCGAATCCGGGTTCGGATTGCGGCTACTGCTTGCTCCATCACCTCTGACGGCCAACTGATGACGCGGCACTCCTTGCGGACCTATTTTCTTGCGAGGAGTCGTCTTCACACGTGTCATCCTAAAGCAAGATAGATTTAGGACGATAAGAACAGATAGGCGGGATCTAAAGGTTAGCATGAATAGGATTGAACCTTACTTAACCCAAACCACTTTAAAAGGGAAGGTAACTTAAGCAGGTTAATTAAACATGATGCATGTATCGTACTTACGATCTAACAGAAAAGATTAAGTAACACATGCAGTAATTTATAACATAGGGCACTATAGCATGATACTTCACTACGAAGCTTTCAAATATGAGCTAAGGAAACTATAGAATAGATTAAGGTAAGCAAAAGCAATTTGGACCAAAATATCATATTAAGTTTATTTGACCCAAATCATTTTGAAGTTTTGCAAAGTAATACTACAATAACTTGAGTTATTATGCTCTGGTACCAGCTGTCACAGAACCTCCTAATTATGATGGCCCACAAGTACCCGTCATTGCCATAATGACCTCTCATAGACGTACTTATGTTCACCATAACTTAAAAGGCATGCTTTCCTCCGAACAGGATCCAATCACAGGAGTATTGCAATATTACAACAGTTTATTCAAAATATTCAACAGAGTAAAGTGGTGGAAGTCTTACAATAACATAGGTTTATAAACCAGTTTTCAAACTTCAAACCTTATGTAACATTATTACAAACCAGTAGTAGAGAAGTATCGATAGTAACTTTATTACATCACACAAGCGAGATGCCTTGCCCAAAGGCCACACAGTCTACTCGTCGTCACTGTCTTCAACCACGACGGTCATGCAACAAGGCTCGAAGCAGACTTGTTCATGAACCGCACCTGCAACAAGGGGTTCAACAAACCCTGAGTACGAGAGTACTCAACAAGACTTACCCGACTAAGACAAAGACTCCAAGGGCATGCTAGCTTTAGGGAATCAAGGTACGGGTAATCCAGAATCAAGATTTTCTTTTGCAGAAAAGCTTACTAAGGTAAGTCCTTATCTTCAACATTTTACTTTTACCATTGATGGTTCATTAACCAAATCTATGTGATCCTAATCTAGATCAAAGTAATTATCATCAAAACACTTCACATTCTTTCTTTCGATTCTAGTTCTTAACTACGCTGTAAGTCAGGTGATCAAGTCTCCATAACCGAGGAGCAACGACGATTCGAACCGATTATACCCAGCTGGGGATCTCTAACATCACGACATATGTAGAACCGAATATGCATATATCAACCCTCATTTAGATCTCCCAAAACCAGAACGTGTCCATCGCCACCCGAGAGTACAGTACTCCTCGAATCCGGCCCGATTCTAGCCTCGAGGGTACACGCTACTCCCGCCATCTCTCCACTCCCAGTGCGAGGTTAGACGTTCTCATAATGGAATCACCAACATTTTGGGCTTACCCAAGGCATGAGGCTAGTTGCAATGTCTCGAAACACAGACCGGCTTACAACGGACGGTCCTTAACTGACAAGGCGGAAACACTACATTGAGACTCCTTTCCCAATGCATGTTAGCAGTGGCCAAACCACCCGCCCGATCTTTCAAGTTCATTCTCATCTTTCAATATTCATTAAGTATGCCGTCATGGCTAGGTAAACATTTCATTTAAAAGCTTAACTTCTAAGCATAGCGAAGCATACTACGCATTTTCAGTAAAACAATTATCAAGGGTGATATCACAATAATCAAGGATGATAGTGCAGCAATTGGGTTATCACTCAACTCCTAATTACTTAATGCAATAAAACATAAAATAAATAATAAAACATTTGTAAAACTCAAGGTAGGGTTTAAATGCACCGGGGCTTGCCTTGTTCTGACACGACGACCGACTCAGACTCGAGGACTCCAACGTCTGGTCCGGAACCCACCGACGATCGCTCTTCTCCGGAAGCTTGTTCAGCGACTTCGACTTCCTCGAAAGAGGAAACTACACGAGTACATAACATGCTTTAACATGATGCTCGATGATAAACATGATGCTTGATGATAACATGCTACGAGTTATGACTTGAGTATAACTTCCCTTCACGGTACAGTCGTAAACAGAAAACCTACTAACTAGCGGCGACAACTCTAGCGATACCAGCTTTTATCACTAAGTAAGTTACTAACGAGCTCAAACATGAAATTAAGGTGCCAAAGATCACCAAAGGGTAGTGACCTAAGGACATCACTCAATCAAAAGGGCACACAACACTTAAAGTTCTTAAATTAACATTTATTTACTATTTAAATAATTAGGGCATAATTAGAAGTTGATCAAACTTTATCTAAACAAGCTCAAACTTTTTCTATGGGTTAAGAATGATTTATAACAGTGTCATAATAAATTTCATAATTTTTGGATAAATAAATTAATTATTAAAATTCCTGGAAGTTGCATTTAATCTTTATTAGAACCAATTAATTCTACTGCACAAAGTATTCAAATTCATTATTTAATATTTTTCCTAGATAGTTTATACATTGAGAAGCTCACACAAAAATTTTCATGAATTTTGGAACTCTACACAATTTTTAATGAAATAAACAAATAGTATCACTATTCATTTATTTGAAAAAGAAAAACAAAAACGAAATCCGAACCGGGCTGCTTCTCTTCTTCCCTCCGGTCCGGCCCAGCCAAACGGCCCGCGTGCCCGCGCGCTCGCCCGCGCCCGCGCTGGCCTAGCAGCGGCCCAGCAGCGGCCTGATCCGCGCCCGCGCGCGACTGCCTCTCTTTCTCTCACTGACATCGCGACCCCACCTGTCATCTTCCTCCTCCCACCCTCTCGCTCGCTCCCGCGTGCTCGCTCGCGCTCCCGAGGTGGCCGGCCGATGACCGAAGCCTCGGTCGACAAACCAACCCTACCATCACCATCTACACCACCCCACGACTCCGTTTTGCTAAGTAGCGCTATGGTTCGAGCCCTAGCGACCCGCGAGCGACGGCGATGGCGGCACGGTGGTTACGGAAGCAGCACGCCGGCGCACACAAAGCGGTAGAGACTAAATTGAAGGGTCGGGGAGCATCAGTGGCTCACCGCGGTTGCAGTGGAGCTCTCGGTGGTGACGGGGAGCGGCTGGAGTGGCCTGGCCACGGGAAGGCGAGGATGGCGGTGGGTTGCCGGAGTTGGGCACGGGAGCAGGCGGTGCGGAGGTTTGGGTGCGAAAACGGTGAACTCCGGTGGTCCACGAGGTGCGCGAGGATGAGGCGACTCGATTGGTGCAGCCTGCGTGGCCGGAGGCGGCTTGGTGGCGGCAGCGGCGAGCGGCGGAGTTGCTCGGCAGCGGTGGCGAAAACAGGGAGAAGAAAAATGATTCACTGGACGTGGCCATATATGTAGGCAGCGGTCGCGGCTACAGCGCTGCACTGCTCGCGTCGTCGCGCTGGCGTTCCCGACCGCGCGCGAAGGCCGTGGAAGGCCACGGCGGCGATCGGCCGTCGCCCATACCGGCCGGTGGCCGTCGGTGATTGGCGTGGCACTGTAGCTCCCTCCCCAAAATCTGAATTTCAAATTGATTTTTCAAATTACTTTCAAATTCGTGTAACAACTTGAAAAACTTCCAATCTATGAAATCTTCAGAATTTCAAGCTCTACAAGTTTTGTATTGAACAAATTTTCAAATTCGAACTGGATTTTGAAATTTGAGTTTAAATTCAAAAGGGGACACATTTTGAGGATTTGGTAATTTAGAAATTACTTTTGATTTCATATTGAAACTTCAAAATCTCCAAACACCAAAGTTGTACATCTCAACAAGACCTACAACTTTGCTGTTCAAAACATTTTCAAATTCTGCCTCCATTTTGAAATCTTAGTTTGGGGACAAAAATGAATTAAATCTGAAATTTGTTTGTTTTCAAAATTGCTCCACATTTTACACTTAAACTTTGAAAACTCAAAATACCAAAGTTGTAGCACTTGAAAAGTTATACAAACTTGGTTTTAAACTTTTTCCCAAATTTTGCTTAGATTTTTAATTATTTCAAAAGGGGTAAAACAGGATTTTGAAATTTAGGGTTTTCGGAGGAATTTTCAATTGGAATTTGTTACTACTTTGATTTGTGATTACTTAGTGATCAAACCATCATCCAAGGGCATCATTTGGACCAATGTGACATGGTTGACCAAATGTCACTCTTGGTTGACCAAGTTAGCCTTTTAAAATTCTTTTACATTTTTCCCCAATTTTGAATTTGAATTCGAATCAGAAAACTCGTGACAAGTTTTGGGACTCCAACTCAAACTCAAACTTGGAGCTTTATTTTAGATGTTGTACTTGAGCTCATACCCTACACTTGACACTAGTGTGCAACACAGTCGCACACCTCAAATCACGCAGGGCATGGACTAAGTATTTGCGGTGGCATTCGAAATTAGAGTTTTTGGGTTCGGATCACACCACGGAGAAGCACATCCAATCTAGATAAGTAAACTCGTTTTAATTTATGCATAACAAGGTTAACCTAACATGGATGCTTTGCAATGCATTATGATGACATGGTAGATTAATTAGCACTATAACACCCGGGGTGTTACAGAAAGTTGGTGTAGAGAAGGGGTGTAGCCCAATTGTGCTGGCTGTGGATGATAATGTGGATGTGGAGCCCGTAGAGAACCTTACCCAAGACAAAGAGTTACAGGCGGTTGTTGTTATAAAAGTTGATAGGTCATGTGAGCCCGGTGCCTTGAATGATGATTTCGATGAAGAAATGTTTGATGAGGACGATAGCAACGGAGATGGAACACATGATACGGTTGACATATCCCAAGGATCGGAGGATGATGAAGTTGATGTTGCCTCCGCGGACGAAGATGACTTTACTTTGGGGCCAAGTACTTCAGATGATGTGTTGGAGGATGAGTACAGGTCTGAACCTAGTAGCGATGATGAAAGTGATTGTTGTGAGGGAGGGTTTGCAGATGCAATAGGAGTCTCAGCTGACGGGTCATTGAGAATAGAGTACAATGATGTCGAATTGAGGCAATTGAAGGCTGTCCTTACAATTGTTTCATTTTTTAGGCTTGGACACATGGTGACTGTCGTCCCCCCGTATGCTACCTTTGGATGAGAATTAAGTCAGTTCGGGGTTAGCCGCAGTGGCGCTACGTTCAATAATCCAATGATTTGGATGTTTTAACTCTGAATCAGGTTCGTTCTACCACCGATGCTTCGATTTCTTTTGTTCACAAAGTATCAACAAGGCCATGTACTAAGTAACACAAGTTACATGTCAAATGGGTCCATATGACAGGTGAGACGTACGGAAGTTGAACATAGCCCCACTTGTTGAGGCTGGCAAGGTGCTATGAAAATCCAATGTACCGATGATCTTGTACTATGTGGTGGAGCACCACCTGCCCCAAAGAGTGATGAAGCAGTTTGGTAGGAAACAAAATTTCCCTCTATAGCACGAGTCGACAACTTGGCAGTTGCATGAGTAAGCTAGGCTTTGCATGTATCATGACTGACCATTGCATGCTTCCTACAAGTCCTCAAAATGTAATATGTGTCCTTCTTGCAGGTGTTCCAGGAGGAAAAGGTTCAGCGGCAATAATTGGCTTATCAAACATGAAAAGTACGTGCAATAGTGGGAAGCTAGAGAGAGGCTGGAATCGACTAATGGGGCTCGGTGTGTGACCAGCGAGTACCGTGAGTACCTGGCGTGGCTTCATAGGTCCACCAGAATCAGTGTACGTCAACCTGTGTCAAGCATTCCAATAGATGAAGAAGGGAGCGACGACGACGACCCCTATGATGTGATGACAAGGACGAGCGTGCAGCCGGAGAGAGCGCCACTTGAGAACTACATGGTAAGCATTTCATTTGAACTATGCCTTCACGCAGCTTCACTTGAAAAATATGTGGTCATGATGATTATGCATGTACTCTAGACAACTCAGCTAGCTCACCTTTCCAGTGAGGTCGGAGTTTACCTTGGACGTGTAGGAGGGATCGAGAATTCGTACCTTGAAGAATTTGCCAAGGTAGTACCTCTATGCCTATGTATTTTCCTACTCATCTGGAACGATATGTAACCACTTCTCATTTCACATGACCATGGTTGCAGAAGGTGTTGACATCCTGTCGACGAATGGCTCGTAAGATGAGTTGCATGAGAGCCAAAGATGTACAAGTGCCACCTACTAGATCCCACCAAGGACGACAATCCCGTACAAGCCAAAGGGCGGTGATTGACAGACCGGAGAGCTCCCGTGCAAGACATAGGGATGAGGAAGACAACGATGATGGAGGTGATGATGACATTGATGATCCAACTTATGAGCAAGACGAGCTGATGGGTTCCCAACTTGTTGATGCTTCTCAAGGTACACAAACTCAGGTGCATGTGTGAAAGCCCAAGTTTGGTTTTGGTAATTAATGACACCAAGTTGCTAATGCCATGTGTTAAGTGTTTTGAGTTAGGCATAAGCAACACATGTGATGAAGGTGTACGTGGCAAGGAGTGGTGGCCACAAGATCACAAAGAAATGGTGCATGGACATGAAATGATGATCATGATGATCAAGCATGAGGAGATGGACATGGAACGAAGGATCTAAGAGCGCAAGGCAAAGGTATAACCATAGGGTTTTCCTTTTGCCGGTCTAAGTTGAGTAGAGAAGTGATTGACCGGATTTAGGATACATAGCCGACTATCAAGAGGGGCAATCACGGTTAGCTCGGAAATCAAGTGCCACTAGATCAATGTCTTGAGCATATGCATTAGGATCTAGTTGAGAGCTAACATAACGCCTTGGAAAATGTTTGTGAAATGCTAACACACTTGCACATGATGGTGTACACTTGGTGGTGTTAGCACATTTGCGAAGGCGGTGGAGTTTAAGCGGTAGAGAGGGGTTTGGGGTTCCTCTCTCCCTCCCGCCGAGCTTGCGAGGCGAGATTCGGTGCATTTTGGAGAAGTGAAATGCCTATTTTCTATTGCGCCGAAAGTCAGAAAAGAAACGGAGGCGAACGGAGGTCACTGCGTTGACCGGACGCAGCACCGGACGCTGCACCGGACGCTGCACCGGACGCGGGTCTGGCTTGACCAGCGCGTCCGGTCAGTTCATCGCGGTGCGGGCGCTAGGGCTTGTGACCGGACGCGGGTCTGGCCTGACCAGCGCGTCCGGTCAGTTCAACTGAGCGTAACAGTGAAGCGCGCGACCGGCGCGTCCGGTGCCTCACGGGACCGGCGCGTCCGGTCAAGTGTCCAGAGAAGCCGAGCGCAGCGAAGCGCGATCGGACGCGGCTGGCGCGTCCGGTCATGTGCGACCGGACGCGTCCGGTCGCGTCGGGTGCTTACTGGAACGCGACCGGACGCTGGCACTGTCGCGTCCGGTCGATCGAAGGAGCGCGTCCGGTCAGCACAACGGCTAGTTCTGACTCGCGCGTTTTTCGTCTGTCGTGTAGTGACCGGACGCGTCCGGTCACCCTGACCGGAGCGTCCGGTCAGTGCGATTTGAGCTGAGTCGTCCGGTAACGGCTAGCTGCGTACCCCTTCGTTATAAATAGAGGATGTCCGGGGTTTGAGGGTAACTCTTGCACATTTTGAGACCTAGAGACATACTTTGAGCTAGAGAACAACCCCTCCACTCATCTCTTTGATTGATTGCACATCTTGAGTGAGATTGAGTGAGATTCAAGTGCATTGCTTGAGAGTTGCATTCTAGAGGCACTTGATCTTCGAGTTGCTGCGGATTTCTTGTTACTCTTCCGTGTTTCCCGACACGGTAGACGGCTTGGAGCAGCGGAGGTGATTGAGCTCGCAATTGGAGATTGTTGGAGCCTTCACCAAGTGTTGTAAGGGGTTCTTGATCCTTCCCCGCGGGAGTTCGCAAATTGGATACTTTAGTGGAGCTCGTGGCTTGGAGGATCCCCATCTTGTGTGCGGTTGTGCGGCGCCCGCCGAGGGCTCAACTCTTGATAGTTGATTAGCTCGCGAACCGACAAGTGGGTGCATCGCCACAACGAGGAGTAGCTTGCCGGGAAGCAAGTGAACCTCGGGATAAATTCTTGTGTCATTCTCTTCCCGAGGATTTCTCTTGTGTGATTGATTAATTGGTACTTCTCATCTCTACACGGCGGTATAATCACTCAAAGCTCTTCTCTCGTATTACATCTTGTATCTAGCTTGTAGTTGTTGTTGTGTTTAGTGGATAGCCTTGTACTAGACTTGTGTAGGTGGCTTGCTTAATTAGTTAGAGCTAGTGCATTTTGCTCCGCCAACTTTTGTACTAACTTGTGGTTAAGTAATTATTGTAGAAGTTTTAATTAGGCTATTCACCCCCCCCCCCTCTAGCCTATTTGGACCTTGCAAGTGGTATCAGAGCCGAGGCACCGTTTATTTGAGGCTTAACAACCTACGGTGAAAAAGAAATGGCTCAATTAAGCTTGCACATCAATAACACCAAGAAGGCACCTCACTTTGATGGCACAAACTATGCTTATTGGAAGGTTAAGATGACCGCACACCTCAAGTCAATCAATAGAGAAGTGTGGAAGGTCACCGAAACAAAATTTGAGGTAGCTAATCCGGAAGCACCTACACCGGTAGAAGAGAAGAAGCTCCAATGCAATGATATTGCCATTAGTGCTCTTCATGAAGCATTAGATGACAAGACATTTGAGCAAGTGAAGAATATAGAAGTTGCACATGATGCTTGGGCCAAGCTAGAAGAAACATTTGAGGGCACCGAAGGCACAAAGACCGCTAAAGCATATATCTTGCAAGAAAAATTTTCAAGCTTCAAGATGCAAGATGATGAGAGTGTACCGGAGATGTTTCATAGATTGCAAGTCATTGTCAATGAGCTCAAGGCACTTGGTGAGGAAGTCAAGGACAACCAATTCTCCATGAAGTTCTTGAGAAGCTTGCCCAAGAGGTTTGATACATTGATCACCGTACTAGTAAGGACTACATTGAAGGATTCAACTCCTCAACAAATATTTCAAGAGGTGATGACCGATGATTCATATAGAGAAGATGATGAGAAGGATGAGTTGGTCAAGAAGAAGAAGAAGGAGAATGAGAAGAAAGATGATGAAAAGAAGAAGAGTGTGGCATTCAAAGCCACCACATCCAAGGGCAAATCCAAGATTGAATCATCAAGTGAAGAAGACTCAAGCTCTTGTGAAAGTGATGACATTGATGAGAAGATGGCTCTCTTTGTCAAGCAATTTGGCAAATTCATGAAGAAGAAGGGCTATCGTGCAAGGAGGAGGAAGAACTCATCTAAGAAGAATGAGCATACCATGAGATGCTTTAGATGCCATAGCAAGGACCATCTCATTGCAAAGTGTCCTTATGATAGTGATGATGAAGATGCTATCAAGAAGGAAAGGAAGAAGCAAAAGAAGAAGCAAGAAAAGAAGGAGAGCTCTCATAAAAAGAAGAATGATTCTCATGTTGCTACATGGGATAGTGATGATTCCTCAAGTGATGATGAGGATGACTACAAGAGCAAGAAGAAGGGACATGCTAGCATTGCCATCCAAGAGAAAGTCTCCCTCTTCGACACTCCATCGTGCTTCATGGCTAAGGCCACTAAGGTATCATCCGATGATGAGAGTGATCATGATAATGATAGTGATAGTGATAGTGATGAAGAAGAATTCACTAAAAATGAACTAATCACTATGCTAGAAGATTGCACTCAACATTTTAAAGAATCTAGAAAGGAGTGCAAGGGCTTACTTAAGGAAAAGAAAAACCTTATGCAAGAACTTGATGAGCTTAGGGCATCTTATGAGAGTCTAAAGGTAGACCATAAGAAGCTTCAAAAGTCTCACACTAAGCTTGAAGAAGCTCATTCCTCTCTAGTTAAAAAATGTGAAAACATGCCAACTAATGTTGAGAAAGCTAAAACTTGCAACATAGGCATATCTTGTGATATAATTGATGAATCTTGTCATAAGCCTATTGTTGTTGCTCCCACTAACCCTTCATGTAGCTCATCTACATCATCCTCATCTAGTAGTGATGGTTTCACTTGTGACTCCACACTTATAGTTGAGAATGAAAATCTCAAGAAGGAGGTAAAAGAGCTCAATCACACCTTAGCTAAGGCTTATGGTGGTGAGGACCGCTTGCTTATGTGCTTGGGTAGCCAAAGAGCTTCTCTCTACAAAGAGGGATTGGGCTATAACCCCAAGAAAGGCAAGGCCGCTTTTGCTCCTCACAAGACTAGTTTTGTGAAGAACAAATGTAGTTATTGCAAAGTGTGCAAGCAAGTTGGTCACATAGAGCAACATTGCATGAACAAGAAATCCAATACAAATGTATCCTCAATTAAGTTTGATTCTTTCTATATACTTACCAAGGGTACAAATGGTGTTCATGCTAAGTTCATTGGTGCACCATGGATGGGCTCAAAGAAGAAAGCCATTTGGGTACCAAAGAGCTTGGTCACTAACCTTGGAGGACCCAAACAAGTTTGGGTACCTAAAAAGAATTGATCTTGTCTTGTAGGTCAATTACAAAGCCGGAGGAAGGCATTGGGTGCTTGATAGTGGGTGCACTCAACATATGACCGGGGATTCTTGTATGTTCAAATCAATTGATACAAGTCAAAATGGTGGTTTTGATGCTATCACTTTCGGCAACAACAAGAAAGGCAAGGTCAAGGGACTTGGTAAAATTGCTATTTCAAATGACATGAGCATATCTAATGTGTTGTTAGTTGAGAGCTTGGATTTCAATCTTTTGTCAGTGGCACAACTTTGTGATCTTGGCTTCAAGTGCATATTTGGTAGTGATGATGTTGAAGTCATTAGTGTTGATGGATCAAATTTGATATTCAAAGGATTTAGACATGGTAGCTTATACTTGGTTGACTTCAATGATAGTGAGACACAATTGACATCATGCTTGCTTAGCAAATCTATTATGGGTTGGTTATGGCATAGAAGGCTTGGTCATGTTGGAATGAAACAATTGAACAAACTTTTGAGGCATGACTTAGTTAGAGGATTGAAGGATGTGACCTTTGAGAAGGATAAACCTTGTAGTGCTTGTCAAGCCGGCAAACAAGTTGGAAATACACATCCTATTAAGAGTGAAATGAGCACATCAAAGGCATTTGAGCTATTGCACATGGACTTGTTTGGGCCAACAACATACACTAGCATTGGTGGCAACAAGTATGGTTTTGTGATAGTGGATGACTACACTAGATACACTTGGGTGCTCTTTCTCTTTGACAAGAGTGATGTTTATGATCTATTCAAGTCTTTTGTCAAGAGAGTGCAAAATGAGTTTGAGACTACCATCAAGAAGATTAGAAGTGACAATGGTAGTGAGTTCAAGAACACAAGAATTGAAGATTTATGTGATGATCTTGGTATTGGACATCAATTCTCTCCAACCTACACTCCTCAATCAAATGGTGTAGTTGAAAGAAAGAATAGAACTTTGATTGACATGGCTAGATCAATGCTTAGTGAATACAATGTGAGTCATTCATTTTGGAGTGAAGCTATCAACACGGCTTGCTATTGTAGCAACCGTCTCTATTGCCATGGGAAGCTTGGGAAGACACCATATGAGCTATTGAATGAAAGAAAGCCCAACATTGCATACTTTATAGTGTTTGGTTGCAAATGCTATATTCTCAAGAAAGGCACTAGATTGAGCAAGTTTGAAAAGAAATGTGATGAAGGGTTCTTACTTGGTTATTCTACCACAAGCAAAGCATATAGAGTTTGGAATCTCACAAATGGCACCTTGGAAGAAGTTCATGATGTTGAGTTTGATGAAACCCAAGGATCTCAAAATGAAACTCAAAACCTTGATGATGTGAGAGGAGATCAATTGTCAAATGCAATGAAGAACATGGACATTGGTGATGTTAGGCCAAGGCAAGTTGATGATGATGATATTCATGTGATCAACCAAAGTGTGCAAATTGATACAAATCAAGCAAGCTCAAGTGGTTCTCATGATGAAGTGCAAGATCAAGGTCAAACTAGTGGAAGCAATCAACTCCCAATACTCCAACCTACTAGCATTGCAAGAGATCATCCATTGGATCAAATCATTGGTGGAATTCAAAGTGGTGTTCAAACAAGGTCAAGGCTAGCATCCTTTTGTGAGTACTACTCATTTGTATCACTTGAAGAACCAAAGAAGATAGAAAATGCTTTGAAGGATTCCGATTGGGTAAATGCCATGCATGAAGAACTAAACAACTTTGCTAGAAA
This sequence comes from Saccharum hybrid cultivar R570, assembly GCA_038087645.1. Taxonomy (NCBI): domain Eukaryota; kingdom Viridiplantae; phylum Streptophyta; class Magnoliopsida; order Poales; family Poaceae; genus Saccharum; species Saccharum hybrid cultivar. The sequence goes on from JAQSUU010000534.1 coordinate 44,733,346, forward strand.
TCAAGTTTGGGAACTTGTTGAGAGGCCAAAGAACTACAATGTGATTGGTACTAAGTGGGTCTTTAGAAACAAGCAAGATCAAGATGGCATGGTTGTGAGGAACAAAGCAAGATTAGTAGCACAAGGATACACTCAAGTTGAAGGTCTTGACTTTGGAGAAACATATGCACCGGTTGCAAGATTAGAGGCAATTAGAATTCTTTTAGCATATGCTTGTGCACACAACATCAAGCTCTATCAAATGGATGTCAAGAGTGCATTTCTCAACGGCTACATCAATGAAGAAGTTTATGTTGAGCAACCTCCCGGATTTGAAGATGACAAGAAGCCCAACCATGTTTACAAGCTCAAGAAGGCATTGTATGGTTTGAAGCAAGCACCTAGAGCATGGTATGAGAGATTGAGGGACTTTCTTCTCTCTAAAGGGTTCAAGATGGGAAAGGTTGACACCACTCTCTTCACCAAGAAGCTTGGAAATGACTTGTTTGTGTTGCAAATCTATGTGGATGACATTATCTTTGGATCAACCAATCAAGACTTTTGTGAAGAGTTTAGAAATATGATGGCTAATGAGTTTGAGATGTCTATGATTGGAGAGCTTAGTTACTTCCTTGGACTTCAAATCAAGCAAATGAAGAATGGCACTTTTGTAAGTCAAGGCAAGTACATCAAGGACATGATCAAGAAGTTTGGATTACAAGATGCTAAGCCAATGAGTACACCAATGGGCACAAATGATCAATTGGGTGTTGATGCTAGTGGCAATATGGTAGATCAAAAGCAATACCGGTCTATGATTGGAAGTTTGCTCTATGTCACCGCTTCTAGGCCGGATGTGATGTTTAGTGTGTGCAAGTGTGCAAGATATCAAGCTTCACCTAGAGAAAGTCACTTGAAAGCAACCAAGAGGATATTGAGATATCTTAAGGGCACTCATGATGTTGGTTTATGGTTTCCAAAGGGGTCTAATTTTGAGTTGATTGGATATTCGGACTCCGACTATGGTGGTTGCAAGATTGATAGAATGAGCACAAGTGGCACTTGTCAATTGCTTGGAAGGTCTCTTGTTTCATGGTCATCAAAGAAACAAAATAGTGTTGCACTATCTACCGCCGAGGCCGAATACATTAGTGCCGGTAGTTGTTGTGCACAATTGCTTTGGATGAAGGCCACCTTGAATGATTTTGGAATTAAGTTCAAGAATGTGCCATTGTTTTGTGACAATGAAAGTGCTATCAAGATGACACAAAATCCGATTCAACATTCAAGAACCAAGCACATTGATATTAGGCATCATTTCATAAGAGACCATCAACTAAAGGGTGATATTAGCATTGAGAGCATTGGCACCGAAGATCAACTAGCCGATATCTTTACAAAGCCACTTGATGAGAAGAGATTTTACAAGTTGAAGAATGAATTGAACATACTTGACTTCTCCAACTTGAAATAAGTGCACCCCCACATTCTTATATGACATGCCTCTCCTCCGACATAGCAAGGTAAAGTTGTTTGGCATATCATCCATACTTTGCTAAGGACATGTTTAGAACATATAGACATATTTGCATGTCAAATAGGCTCATTCATGAAAATCAAATGATTTTAATGTATATATGGTACCACTATTGTTTCTATGTTTGATTGATCTAGTGGTAGCATATGACATGTTTGTGGGCTTGCAAACCTAGTGTTGAATCTAGAAAATGAGCTCATGGTGTGTAATTCAACATGGTCAAGATAACCCTTATACTTTATGAGGTGTGAAGAAGCTTGTCCTTGGATCAAACCGAATTACATATTCTAGGCAAGTAATCTAGATTGAACCATAATTTGGTCTCCCTCATATTGATTGACTTGACTCTCACTAAAATTGGCACCTTTTTGGTGATTGTTGACAAAGGGGGAGAGAAAAGTCACAAAGATAGAAAAGTCACAAAGAGATAAAAAGTTAAGTTGCAAAGGGGGAGAAAGATATACTAAGGGGGAGAGAAAGTAAAAGATATGACATTTGAAAGAGAAATTAAAATTGAGCACACAAGTAGGGGGAGCAAGCTCATGAATTATTTGTTGCATTTGTATGTGCATTTACATGATGAATTGTTGCATTGTAAAGCTTAAATTCATATTCATGTGTGTATGGTGTATGCTAGAAATTAGAACTTGAATGATGTTTTGTTAAGAGTAGCTTTACAAGTAGTATCTAGACACCCTTTGCTTATAATGTTGATCTCATGAGGTACTTTAGTGTTTGTGATCTTTACAAGTGATGAATTACAAGTGGTGTCTAGCTACATCGATGCTAAGGATGGTATATAAAGGCAACTCCGATTGGTATCACGCTTCAAAGGTCCATTCTATATACCTTAGCATCAATTTGATAGTAGTAACTCTCCCAAAATTCTAATCCATACATATGTGCACAATTGAACCAAACTCATGAAAGCACATATGTAGGGGGAGCTAATACAATCGAAATTGAAAATTGATTTCATTTCATATCTTTGTGATGGTTGTCATCAATTACCAAAAAGGGGGAGATTGAAAGCCCAAGTTTGGTTTTGGTAATTAATGACACCAAGTTGCTAATGCCATGTGTTAAGTGTTTTGAGTTAGGCATAAGCAACACATGTGATGAAGGTGTACGTGGCAAGGAGTGGTGGCCACAAGATCACAAAGAAATGGTGCATGGACATGAAATGATGATCATGATGATCAAGCATGAGGAGATGGACATGGAACGAAGGATCTAAGAGCGCAAGGCAAAGGTATAACCATAGGGTTTTCCTTTTGCCGGTCTAAGTTGAGTAGAGAAGTGATTGACCGGATTTAGGATACATAGCCGACTATCAAGAGGGGCAATCACGGTTAGCTCGGAAATCAAGTGCCACTAGATCAATGTCTTGAGCATATGCATTAGGATCTAGTTGAGAGCTAACATAACGCCTTGGAAAATGTTTGTGAAATGCTAACACACTTGCACATGATGGTGTACACTTGGTGGTGTTAGCACATTTGCGAAGGCGGTGGAGTTTAAGCGGTAGAGAGGGGTTTGGGGTTCCTCTCTCCCTCCCGCCGAGCTTGCGAGGCGGGATTCGGCGCATTTTGGAGAAGTGAAATGCCTATTTTCTATTGCGCCGAAAGTCAGAAAAGAAACGGAGGCGAACGGAGGTCACTGCGTTGACCGGACGCAGCACCGGACGCTGCACCGGACGCTGCACCGGACGCGGGTCTGGCTTGACCAGCGCGTCCGGTCAGTTCATCGCGGTGCGGGCGCTAGGGCTTGTGACCGGACGCGGGTCTGGCCTGACCAGCGCGTCCGGTCAGTTCAACTGAGCGTAACAGTGAAGCGCGCGACCGGCGCGTCCGGTGCCTCACGGGACCGGCGCGTCCGGTCAAGTGTCCAGAGAAGCCGAGCGCAGCGAAGCACGATCGGACGCGGCTGGCGCGTCCGGTCATGTGCGACCGGACGCGTCCGGTCGCGTCGGGTGCTTACTGGAACGCGACCGGACGCTGGCACTGTCGCGTCCGGTCGATCGAAGGAGCGCGTCCGGTCAGCACAACGGCTAGTTCTGACTCGCGCGTTTTTCGTCTGTCGTGTAGTGACCGGACGCGTCCGGTCACCCTGACCGGAGCGTCCGGTCAGTGCGATTTGAGCTGAGTCGTCCGGTAACGGCTAGCTGCGTACCCCTTCGTTATAAATAGAGGATGTCCGGGGTTTGAGGGTAACTCTTGCACATTTTGAGACCTAGAGACATACTTTGAGCTAGAGAACAACCCCTCCACTCATCTCTTTGATTGATTGCACATCTTGAGTGAGATTGAGTGAGATTCAAGTGCATTGCTTGAGAGTTGCATTCTAGAGGCACTTGATCTTCGAGTTGCTGCGGATTTCTTGTTACTCTTCCGTGTTTCCCGACACGGTAGACGGCTTGGAGCAGCGGAGGTGATTGAGCTCGCAATTGGAGATTGTTGGAGCCTTCACCAAGTGTTGTAAGGGGTTCTTGATCCTTCCCCGCGGGAGTTCGCAAATTGGATACTTTAGTGGAGCTCGTGGCTTGGAGGATCCCCATCTTGTGTGCGGTTGTGCGGCGCCCGCCGAGGGCTCAACTCTTGATAGTTGATTAGCTCGCGAACCGACAAGTGGGTGCATCGCCACAACGAGGAGTAGCTTGCCGGGAAGCAAGTGAACCTCGGGATAAATTCTTGTGTCATTCTCTTCCCGAGGATTTCTCTTGTGTGATTGATTAATTGGTACTTCTCATCTCTACACGGCGGTATAATCACTCAAAGCTCTTCTCTCGTATTACATCTTGTATCTAGCTTGTAGTTGTTGTTGTGTTTAGTGGATAGCCTTGTACTAGACTTGTGTAGGTGGCTTGCTTAATTAGTTAGAGCTAGTGCATTTTGCTCCGCCACCTTTTGTACTAACTTGTGGTTAAGTAATTATTGTAGAAGTTTTAATTAGGCTATTCACCCCCCCCCCTCTAGCCTATTTGGACCTTGCAATGTGTCATTAGCAACTACTACATGATTTGGTGATGGTCGTCTGGCCATACAAAGTCCCTATGTTGTATATGTTTTGTGTAGAGTTTGTCCCAACGCCCGCAACGAGGTCAAGGACGAAACGTGCGAGGACGTGCCTGTGACCGCTCCGACGTCGGTAGTCCTAATCTCCTTGTGCCAAATCTAGGCCACCAGCGTCATCCTCGAGAGCCCTTCACGCCTAACCCTTAATGTCATCTGTGAACTACAAGCATGCTTTGTGAACCATGTGCCTCTTTTGTGGACTATGGTAGGACTATGTCCTTCTTTGGTGGACTATGTTCATCATGCTACAACTATGTCGATGATTTGTGAACTATGTGGAAAATGTGAACTATGTTGGTCATGTATGAAGTATGTGGAGTATGTCAACTATGTTGGTCCATCTAGCATATACAACCACTACTACTAACACTACTCTTCCATGTACCATAAACAAGTACTACGAAATGGCAACTCATGGCCATTTGCAAAATATGTACAGATCTTGCTGCCTTTGCACAAAAGAAGCAGCGCTATCGTACTAGTCCTCCATCTACCATAAACAAGACCTACGTAATGCCAAACCTATTGGCATTTGCAAAATATGTACTGCACCTTGTAGGCACCAGTTGAGACCAAACACTACTCATCATCCTTATCATCATCATGGTCATCGTCCTCCTCCATGGGTGCGGGGATATGTCCGTCATTCGGTGGATCATTGGGAACTACAGCAAAGAAACAATGTCTCATTGCCAACAAATGTAAGAAGACACACAAGTTGAAACTATTTTGAAATCCATTACTCACATAAGCGACATTTCAAAGCCTTACCGCCCTCCTCCTGTCCCCTCATGTGGAAAAAAGCATGCTCCCTCGCATCCTCGCTCTCCCTAAAGTCGTAGGCCTCCTTGTTTTGTTGCCAGAAGCTCATCAACTGGTCATCGTTATAGTGAAAATTCAGCTGTTGACCAGTCACTCGAGGAAAGTCCTCGAGTATCCTATTACTGGTCTTCCATGATAGCATCTCTACCCCGTACTTCCTCCTCACCTCTATCTGCTTCTCCTGCCTGATCCACCACTTCGTGTCTTTCTCGAGAGGCGAATGTATCTTCAGGCTCTCTAGTAAGTCTCCACGACCAGGGAAGTCCTCCCAAGTGCATGTCCTCCCCTCCTAAGCAAATACAAAGTAATGAGCAAACAAACCGGTGGCCTTTGTTCATTTAGTAACTTCACCGGTAAAGTCAACTCACCCATAACTCAGACGGCCCTCCATAAGCATTGCCACAGTAGTATCCATATCATAGCTCAGACGGAACAACTCCTTCGCGAGCCTTGATGCCATACTTGCACTTACGGTCCGGCATCTTTGTGCATGACCATGGCTTAATGCCTGCTTCAAACTCCGCAATTTCATACAAAGCAGGCCAGTATGATTTGGGTCCATAGTTTTACTCCTCAAAGTCACAAGATGGGAACCCCCTCTACAAAAAAACAAATGTTCAAAGTGTAACATTATATGTGCAAAACGCATACAAGCTTAGAGATAGATTGATTTCATGACAACTTACATAATCTGGCAATCCACAACGATAGAAGGGAGTGAATGCTCGATGTTGGCTAGGAGTAGTTAGTAGCGCCGACACTCCACAATGGCATTTTGGAGGATTGGCTAGACAGCGCAAAGCAGCGTCAACCTTCTCTGCCTCTATCATTTCTGGAGGATTCGGTGGCGGTGGAACCCAACAAACAAATTCTGAATATGGAACGCTCTTCCAGGGGTCACAAGGAAACAACATAATCGACGGATCAAACATTTCATCGCCATCGATTCACTGATAGAAACTGCATCCCTCTAGGTAGGCATTAAGTGTCGGGGGACGATGCTTAAGTTAGCAACAGTAGAAAGCACACCCAGCTTACATGGGATGCCTTGACTGCTTCACAAATGCCAGTAACCCATAGTAACACAACGGTGTTGGAAGTGCTGGTAGGAAAGGACCGATAGCACCATGATACTTCAGATGGTGCACAAATTGGTTCTTATTTGGAACCGCCATTAAACCTATTACAAAATAGTTCAAGAAAGCAAAGATATAAACCAATACTATTACACAGTTGAACAACAATTTCCATCTCAATCATCTCTTTGATCATGGAAACCCATGAAGCCAAACCCTAAAACAAACTTATTGAATGTAAATGATGTCTATACATACATAGTCCAACTCATCTATACATCTAATCACCACAAAAAAAACTTTAAATCACACACTTACAAGAAAGTTTACTAACAACAGTCCAACCCATACTGCTGTCTAAACCATTGCAGTCAAACCCTAATGCGGTGCCAACCAAAATCAATCACAAAAATCATAAAAGTTCAACAACTACAACATGAACCATAATATATTAGACGTGATTAGCCAAAGGAACTTTCATTAAACCAAACGAAAGCCAGTATTGCACACACCAGTGTAAACTAGAGCAGTATATAAACATCAACTAAACACAAAAAAAACAGAGGTGAGGGAGTCATACCTCATGCACGAGACCAATCAAACCTGAAATGCAAATGCAAACTTAATCAAAGGCAAATAGAGGATGGGAGGAAGAGAAGAGAAACAACTTAGGTCATGTCGAGCTCGGCCCGAATGAAGGGAGGGTAAAGATAGGGAGGAAAAAGGAGGTGGGCCACACCCTTATATGGGCATGTCGCACCCACCTAGTGTGACAACGTTGTCGCGCCGGAGTCACTGGCGTGATAGGGCGAGCCCCATGCTCCGCCATGCCAGCTCCGGTCAAACATCCACGCCATCGTGGCTCCCCTTGTCGCGCCAGCGCATGTGGCGCGACAGCGTGGTACTATCGCGTCAGCCGCGCTGGCGCGATCAAAAGGCTCAGTTTTGCAAATAGTTTTTTTGGGATTAGTTTTAAAATATTGATTGAAAAAGGATTAAAAATAAAAAAATCCTAGATTTTAGCCCGCCCACGAACCTCAGGGCCTGGGCACAGATCTTGCTACCTAGGAATTTTTTTATCCAAGTCTGGTTCGAAATACCTTTTTTTTGCTATTTTACACTGTAAAATACGCGAGGGGCCCAGCCGGAGCCCGACCTGACTAGTGGGACGGTCATGGGCGGGACATTTTGGACCCAAAATAACCTGGGCATTTTTTTTCCCGGCCAGGTCTAGGTTTGGCATAGGTTTTTTTTCATCGTTACTTTTAAAATTATTTTACTTTAAGAAAAAAGCTGAATAAAGCATGAGAAATCATTATTATAGCATAAGAACAAACGTTTGACAAAGTATACTTCTTCCCCTTTTTATTATTTCTATTTATTTTCCCTTTAATATGTAGAGTGAAATGGTGCGGATCTTAGTTAGCTTCATTTCTGAGTTCTTGCTAGGTTTTTCTTTTTCTTTTTTATTTACCACATCTTGTTTGTGCTATATGCTTTGTACTCTATCGAGATGTTGTCTTCGCCTGGAACAAAATCTAGCGAGATGTTGCTGATTAAGTGAGTAGGTCATTAAATACATCATTGATTTGCTGAAATTTTTAGTCCCTAGGTAGATATGACTACATCATCATACAATAGAAAATGTAGTACTGTTGATGCAAAAGTGGATCTGCAAATATAAAGGGCTAATACCTGAAATCGATATCCAAAGCGTGCCAGTCGATTTGACCTGTTAATCGACAAGGATGAAGATACGAGCACTTTGGTCCTGACAACAGCGATACGCCCGGAAGTCACGGCCAAGAGGTACTCATGTGGAACTCGAGGATCGTCGAAGGTCGCACTGAAGCGATACAGCTCGCCGAATCGATGAGAACTCGTGAAAAAGGAAAAATATGCAAATTGATGAAGTCACCGAAAAGTAAATAGATGCAAATAGGAGTAAAAGTTGGTTTTTGATATTGATTGATTTTCATTACATTGCCTTTCAATCTATATTTATACCCTAATCTACTGAAACATAACCAAATACGACTAGAACACCAAGTTCAAATCTAAGGAAACACATGACTCTTACACAAATCAGACTCTAACAAACATAGAAAAGGAAATCAACTCATATCTATTTCCTTATCCGCCTTAATTACGATGGAATTCTCACCGACCTCCTTTCCATCGGCACACTTCCTGTTTCATCGGCAGTAGTCTTCAAGCCTCCCTTCATCGGCATCGGCAATAACATCTTTAACCTTAACGGCAACGCCTCAATCTAAATCAACCTTTCCATAGGTCACCACCATTCATCGGCAGCCTTCATTACAAGCTGATTTTCATCGGCTATCAGCGTACACAGTAACTTTTCTCATGCCGATTAGCCCACTCTGACCATCTTGACACATGCCAAAAAACGGTGTCAACACATGCCCCCAATTTCGGAGTATAAAACATTGATGCTCCGAAATTTACTCCAGATAATGCTTGCCTTCGCCCATTTTTATCAACCCTTTCTCCAAGCATAACATAATCTGTTACTGAATCTAATCAAATCTAGTCCTGATTCACGCATCTCAGTAAATATCGCACAACTTCCAACTATTCTTGCCCCAATTACGGTTAAGATACCGAAATAATAACTCATCGACAAGATCTTAACATAATAATGCCACCATTTTTAGAACTAAAAGATCCTGTACTGAGATCTCTTCCAAGTTATGATTACTTGCCATCAAATCTTCTGTACCATCCCTTGATTATCGTGCGAACAGTTACCATATCCATCTGAACCACCTCGACCCACACGCGCGCGGCATAGAGATAAGTCCAGAATACCCCTACTCCAAGCGGCCTATAAATAGATTTCTCCAGAACGCTCGTCTTCTACCCTCAGACTCCAACCTTTGGCATTCTCTCTTTCCGGCGGCGACTCCGATGAACAACCGCGCGTCCTCAACCAACAAGAACTCCTTCCAGCGTCAACCTCAAGTCCCTAGCCCGTGCCCTCATCCTCCTCAGAGCAATGGCGATCAACTTCGATGTCTCTACGGTTCGTTCTACTTCCATTACTTTTACCTTGATTCCTTTGGTCTTTCCGAGTCCATACAGTTGGTAATTTTTCATCTTTTTCCTATTCTTTTGATCCTCTGAACTTAGGAACTACGCAACAAATTGGTTATTCCAACCGATCAACCACACTTCCAATGCCTAGGTCCAATGGGCGACCCAGATCCAACCGATTTAATCAACTCAGAGGTTAACAGAATCCCTTTTAAAGCCCAGAATTTTTCTCTGAATCTATGGAAAGACACATTCCGATCCTGGCCCAAAACCACCAAAGGGTGGAAAGATTGGTATTTGAGGGTCAACAGGTCGATGCAGGTGTACTGGGCAGAACAGAAGATAGACCAATGCATTAGGCTATCTATTGTTGATATGCAGAAAAATGAGTCAATGATGATTGCTGCTGCTTATTTCTGGTCAGACACAACAAACACCTTCATGTTTGGACACGGTCTAGCCACCCCCACTCTTACTGATGTATACGTGCTTACTGGCTTGGATATCTCAACTATCGATGAGGGCTCCATCTATGGCAGAAAGGCTGAACATAGAGTGAATACACGTAATATCGATGGCTAGACAGGATACATCCAAGAATACCAAAGGACTGGGACCGTTAACCAGAGGGAACACGCTATATTCTTGAATATGTGGTTAGAAAAATTTATCTTCTGCGGTCAATCGGTAGGACCAACCAACGCCTTCCTTCCTGCGGCTGAACTCTTGGCCAATGGTGTAAGGTTCCCGCTTGGTCGATACCTTCTGAGCTCCACCTATCACCTCCTTCACCAAGTGTCTTAGAAACTTTTGTTTGGCAAACCCATCGGCAATTTAGGAGGCCCATGGTGGTTTATCAACATGTGGCTACATGCCCATATGCACAAACGCCTACAATGGGATTTCTTCGCCCAAGAGTTCCCACGAGAAATCACCGAAGACTACGTCCTTGGAGATGAGGAATCGGCAACACGCCCACCTCTCAATTTTGGTGAAGCCATAATTGTCCTCCCTAGAACAGAAGCCAATGAAGATCAGATCGGCAGAATCTTCCAAAACTTCTATAATGGCCTTCCTCGTGACCATAGGGCTTGGGTACCCTATATCGATGAAGAAAACAAGTTCCCCCTTCTCTTCAACTTTATCGATGACGAGCTGAACCAGGATAATGAGCTCATGATGGCCATCATTACTCCCAGGGCAATCCCAATGAACACATTTGGTAGCGGGAAAAATACCAATACCACCTATGAGTTTTACAATTCATCGACAGTATCCCGTCAATTGGCTTTTGGGCAACTGCCAATCAAACTCTGCTTTGCCGATGTGATCAAGCCCAGAGAAACAATCACCAGTGGAACAGAATGGAGCAGGGTAGTGAGACTTGCCCCCGACGCCGATATCTCAGACGTTGATCTTTCTATCTGGTCACCAGCATCTTTTATCACCGAATCATATAAGCAATGGTGGCGAGAATGGAAGGAACAACTATTTGCAACATCCGCCCACACATATTGGCACATGATCGACCCTGAATACGCCATTCCCGATGATGCAGTAAGTTTCTTTTAACTCCTTTCTATTTTTTTTCTTTCATATATCGGCAGCTAACTTTCTCATGACAGGTCGACGACCCAGTACCATCTATGAGCAAGAGTGGGAAACCCTTCAACCTTCGACCTGTTTCCCCAATATCACTGATCGGCTACAACGCCCCCACCCTGGCTGCTTTAACTTTCCAGAGAACCCGTGCCAAGACTATCACCTCTAGATCAAAACTGGCAACAGCTAGGGCTACTCCATTGGCTGCCGCTACAAGCCTAATTAAGGCTTTTAAGGTAATAACCTTGTTTATTTTTACTCATGCCGATACAAACTACATTAACATTTAACCATCAGGGTGTAAGAGCTGCTGCTGGATCGTCATCGGCAACTCCTCCAACATCAAGCACCACTACCTCCAACCAGCCTTCAGAGGTATTCTTTTAACTTTACATTTTATCTGTTAAGCATCCAATCTTACACTTGTTTTGCAGCAACAAATGGGTACATCGGCAAGCATACCAAGCGCTCAAGTTCCACAATCAACAAGTGCCGATGCCTCCCAGCCAATCGTTGCTGAGACCCAAGTAAAGCGCAAAGCTTTAACAGATGCCGAAGCTCAACAAAAATGACAGAAGTCCATGCTAGTCCCCACATCTGCCCCAACATCTGCAAGCCAGCCAATCGACGTAGCTGAGCAAGTTGACCCCTCTGTATAGAATATACCATCGGCCATCATACCCCAAGGGCCAACCACTGATGAAGTTACAGAAGGCATCCCATCGGCAAGCTCTGCCGATCCTCCACATGGCACCCTCCAAGCCGCTACTTCCAGCCAAGCACAGGAAATCGCCTTGAAGCAGGTAAGCCGATTGACCTAGTCGATTTATAATATTCATATCTATCCTTAACTGACTTCCTTTCTTCTCCCCAGGAACAAGACTCTCCTAATAGCTTATTTTCCTTTGCTATCGATGTTTCCGATGATGATGGAGAAGAAGCGAGCTCTTCCCTGGCTCTAGGAACAATATCGGCAGAAATCTACGCCAAGTTAGAAGCTCTTCTGGATTTGTTACAACATGATACTGCTCAATTGGTGAATGATTCATATCCTGCAAATGCCATTTTCAAAACAATCTGTGGCCAAGTTCCTGCCGATATCGAAGAAACCCTCTTCCCAGCAGTCCATCTAGAGAGCCGACAGTTGCAATATCAACGGGCTGCTCACCGTATTGCCGATAGAGCAGCTCAAGCCCAGCTCAAGGAAGAGATGCTGCAGCTAAAACAAATTGTCGATGAGAAGCACAAGAGTATCAGCAACTTGCAGACCTCAGGTGCCGATCTTAAGCAGAAAATTCTGGATCTATCGGCAAAGAGGACAACTCTTCTAGCTGAATTGGAAGAAGTTGAAACAGCCCTAACTCACGCCAAACAAGAAGAAAATCAACTTCCTGATGTCATCAAGACCCTTCAGCAAGAAAGAGACGTCCAAGCTCGCAAAGCCTTGGCCTTGAAGAAAAAACTTAAGCCTGTGGAGGGTGTTGCCGATGAAGACATTAAAGAAATGAAGGAAGTTGACCAGATCCGCCTACGCGCAATATCGTCTATCCAATCCTTGTTAAACTTGTAATTCTTATTTACTGCATCGGCAATTTATGAAACATCGACATCCTGTATAACTCTAGCCGATAGGACTGTTATCGGCACTTATACTTTTATGCATCTATCCAGATACTAGGGTAATATTTCTTTAAATATTTTCCATTTAATGCTCTGGGAAACACAACCCCTTCGAGGGTTTCGAGAATATATGCGTTACCAGGAACAGATTGATTTATCCGATATGGACCCTCCCAATTAGGAGACCATTTTCCAAACTTTGAACTTTTAGTTCCAATCGGTAAAATCAACTTCCACACCAAATCTCCATCGACAAACTCCTTTATCTTCACCTTCTTGTCATACCATCCGGCTACTCTTTTCTTATTTTCTTCGATGCTAACTAAAGCCCTTAACCGATGACCTGACACATCTTCCAACTCATCCTTCATAAGAGTATCATAGTCATTGGCTGTCAGTTGATCTTGAGAATGTATTCGCCTAGAGCCAATTTTAATCTCCCAAGGCAACACTGCGTCGTGTCCATATACTACCACAAGGCTTCATTTAATACCGTATGCCACCTCTTAGGATTTTCTTTAATTTTGCGCTTAATGAGCTTGATAATCCCTTTGTTAGAAGCCTCAGCCTGACCATTAGCTTGAGCATAATATGGAGAAGAATTTAAAACTTTAATTCCCATACTTACAGCAAACTCATCTAATTCTCCCGATGTAAACATAGTACCCTGATCGGTAGTGATGGTTTGAGGAATACCAAATCGGTAAACAATATGCTCTTTCACAAAATCGATCATATTAGCCGATGTCACCTTTTTCAAAGGAATTGCTTCAACCCATTTTGTGAAATAATCGGTAGCAACCAGAATAAATTTATGCCCCTTGCTCGATGGCAGATAAATCTGACCGATGAGATCGATAGCCCATCCCCGGAACGGCCAAGGTTTAATTATAGGGTTCATAGCCGATGCAGGCGCTCTTTGAATATTACCAAATTTCTGACACCCCTGACATCCTTTAAAATATTTAAAACAATCTTCAAGAATAGTCGGCCAATAGTATCCATTCCTTCTGATCATCCACTTCATCTAGAAAGCTGATTGATGTGCTCCACACACTCCTTCATGAATTTCACCCATCAAACTTTTTGATTCATCACTGCTAACACATCTGAGTAAAACTCCATCTATGGTTCGATAATATAATTCATCATCAAGGAGCACATACTTGGTAGCTTAGAATCTTATACGTCTTTCAACCTTTTTAAATGGATCCTTTAAATAATCGACAATTTCCTTTCTCCAGTCATCGGTATCGACTGCCGATGTTAGTACTTCTTGAATAGGCTGATACCCTGAGGCATGCTGAGCTAGTCGATTAGCCTCTTCATTATGCAATCGAGAAACATGTTCTAAACGAAAATCTCTAAACCCTTTCAACAATTGCAGACATCTCTCATAATATAAAATTAAAACTTTACTTCGGCATTCATAAATCCCAGCCAACTGATTTATAACTAGCATAGAATCACCAAATATTTCAACAGCATCGGCACGTATCTCCTTAAGCAATTCTAACCCTTTTATCAAAGCTTGGTATTCAGCCTGATTGTTTGTCGATGTAGCAACAATCGGCAATGAAAATTCATACTTCATTCCCTGAGAGGAAATCAACACAATGCCGATACCTGCTCCTTCACCACATGTAGACCTATCGAAGAAAAGTGTCCAAGGAGTAACCTCCAGAGAGTCCACTGTATTGCAATGTTGAGTGACAAAATTAGCCATAACCTGCCCCTTAACTGCCTTAGCCGATTCATAACGTAGGTCAAATTCTGATAACGCTAAAATCCACTTGCCGATTCTACCACTTAATATCGGCATCGACAGCATATATTTGACCACGTCGTCTTTGCATATGACAGTACACTCGGCCGATAGCAAATAATGCCTCAATTTGATACAAGAAAAGTATAGACACAGACATAATTTCTCGATAGCCGAATACCTTGTCTCAGCATCCACTAATCTTCTGCTCAAATAATAAATAACACGTTCTTTCCCCTCAAATTCTTGAATAAGAGCTGAGCCGATAACAGTATCATCAGTTGACAAATACAATCTGAAAGGTTTCCCGTGTTGAGGTGGAACTAGCACTGGAGGATTTATTAAATATTTCTTGATTTCATCTAGAGCTAACTGCTGCTCATCTTCTCATCCAAATTCCTGATCGACTTTCAATTTAAGCAATGGGCTGAAAGCCTTGATCTTACCCAACAAATTAGATATGAATCTTCTAATGAAATTAATCTTACCGATCAAAGATTGCAATTCAGTTTTGTTGGCAGGAGCAACCACCTTGTTGATTGCATCAATAGACTTCCTACTAATTTCAATGCCCCGCTGATGCACCATAAAACCCAAGAATTGACCTGTCGATACACCAAATGCACATTTATTAGGATTCATCTTCAATCCATGCTTCCTTGTGCACTCCAGTATCTTTTGTAGATCGGCTAGATGCTTTGTAATATCTCCAGACTTAATCACTATGTCATCGATGTAGATCTCTACTAATGTGCCGATGTATTCATGAAAAATAAAATTCATAGCTCTTTGATAAGTAGCACCGGTATTTTTCAAACCAAACGTCATAACTATCCATTCAAATAATCCCACATGACCTGAACATCTAAAAGCAGTCTTGGGAATATCTTTTTCAGCCATGAATATTTGATTATAACCTGCATTACCATCCATAAAGCTAATAATTTGATGTCCGGCTGCAGCATCAATCAACAAATCAGCAATCGGCATTGGATAACCATCCATCGGTGTGGCTTTATTGAGATTCCTAAAATCAATACAAACACGAAGTTTCCCATTTTTCTTATAAACAGGAACCACATTAGAAATCCACTCCGCATATCGACACTGCCGAATAAATTTTGCCTCAATTAATTTAGTTATTTTGGCCTTAATGTCAGGAAGTATATTAGGATTGCATCGGCGCGCTGGCTGCTGATGTGGCCGAAATCCAGACTTAATAGGTAACCGATGTTCAACTATCGATCGGTCTAATCCAGGCATTTCAGTATAATCCCAAGCAAAACAATCTTTATACTCTTTTAATAAATTGACTATTTGCTGTTTACACTTGGAATCTAACTTAGCACTAATAAAAGTAGGTCTTAGCCTATCACCATCACCAATATCTACTTCTACTAAATCATTAGCCGATGTGAACCCTTGACCTAATTTTCCATTATCAGCAAACCTATCCATTAAAACTCTTCTTCAGAACCGACTGCTTGGATCGGTGGAATTTCATAATCGGCAATCTTGAGGAACTCTTTTTCTCAAACTTCTCATGATATGCATTTGGTTCGTTCATAAGTATCTGATTCTGCCGATGCGATGATATAAGAAGAATCACCAGGAACAACCTCAATTTTATCCCCAATCCATTGTACGAGGCACTGATGCATTGTAGAAGGAACACAACAATTAGCATGAATCCAGTCCCTCCCTAGAAGCAGATTATATGCACCCTTGCCATTAATAACAAAGAATGTCGTCGGTAAGGTTTTGCTGCCGATGGTCAACTCAACGCATACTGCCCCTTTAGCCGGTCACACATTGCCTTCAAAATCCTTTAGCATCATATCGGTTTTGGTTAAGTCTTGATCTCCCTTACCAAGTTTCCGATACATCATATAAGGCATAATATTAATTGCAGCTCCTCCATTGATAAGAATCTTGGATACAGGCTGCCCATTAATTCTGCCTTTCACAAACAAAGCCTTGAGACGTTGTCTCTCATCATCGGTAGGTTTCTCAAAAACAGCCATCATTGGATCTAGCGTCAACTGAGCTACTTGGTCAGAGAAAACGACTTCTTCCTCATTATCAGATAGTGTCAAAAACTCCATCGGCAACATAAAATATCATATTAACATCTGCCGATGGGCCCTTATTTTTGTGTTTTACTTACCACTGCTGATTGCTAGATCTCTCATTGGAGGAATTTTTCTCTCGGTATAGGTCCTCCTGACGCTACCGCTGCATCCTCCTTTTCTGTGTCTTTGTCAAACCCTCTGGGCACCATTGACAGAGCTTAGTTTTCTAAACCGGCTGATAACAGGTCCCAGTTGATTCTACACGACGTATATTAGGATCCCTGTAAAATATTTCTTCATCAGGAACTCTTGCGTTTGCCATCTCTTCAAGCTCCTCTTGATTCCTTGGAAAGTATCCAGCGTATTTACCAAGCCTCTTATGTACACTAAGTCTGCCCCCCAGCCGATCATGCACTGATGCTCTACCTATGATCGGCTCATCGATAGACAAACCCTGATTGCCAGGTTGAAACCTCCTTTCTGACCGATTAACTCTATAATAATCATTGCACTTCGGGCAATTTTCAACAGTAGGTAATTTAATACCTTCTTCCCAACAATGGATAAAAAATGGACACCTCCAATGATCCTTATGCCGATTCCACTCTTCTCGGCGTCTCTCTTCTTGCTGCTGTCGATATCGGTCCCTTCGCTGACGCTAACCCTCCTGCTGCCTTCGATGGATAATCACAATGCCAGATTGAGGAGGTTTTTCGGAACTACTGCTTTCTCACAGTAGCCCCTTGCTTTTTGCATCATCGGTAGTTATCCGATGTTGGGGGTCCACTGATGCGTTTTTCTCAGCAGCTTCTGATGTCAACACCTTGGTCTTACCTTTAGCATCCAACATATTCGCTGGAAAAGGATGTTGATCAATTTTCATCGGCTTCTGGATCTTGGAATTACCAAACTTAATTCTCCCAGATTCAATAGCTAATTATAACTATTGCCTGAACACTTTGCACTCATTTGTACTGTGTGAAGTTGCATTGTGCCATTTGCAGTACAGAATTTTCTTCAATTCTTCTACCGATGGGATCACATGATTAGGTGACAGCTTAATCTGGCCCTCTTGAAGCAGAAGATCAAATATCTTGTCAGCCTTGGTGATATCAAAAGTAAACTTCTCTGGCTCTTTTTGACCAAAGGGACAAGATATCGGCTTTTTATTTTTAACCCACTCAGCTAAACTGATAACTGGCTTTTCATCTGAATCAGAATCTTCTACCTCTCCGACAAACGAAACCTTCTTGCTCCAATTCTTTTTAGGTTCAAAAACCCTAGTATCTTGATCAGAGATCCTTTGCACGAGAAGACTCAGGCTTTCAAACTCCTGAGAAGCATATCTGTCCTTAAGGTGTGGCAATAATCCTTGGAAACCCAAATCGGCAAGTTATCGATCATCCAGTATCAGGCTATAGCACTTATTTTTCACATCTTGTAGCCTTTGCACAAAGCCTTCTACCGATTCATCATTACGCTGTCTCAATTTTACCAAATCGGTAAGCTTCTTTTTATGAATTCCAGCAAAGAAATATTTATGAAATTGCTTTTCCAGATCAGCCCAAGTAATAATAGAATTTGGCGGTAATGAAATAAATCATGTGAATGTTGATCCAGACAAAGATGATGAAAATAAACGGACTCTTAATTCATCTCTGCTAGCTGCCTCTCCACATTGAATAATGAAGCGATTAACATGTTCCATGGTTGATGTATCGTCTTGCCCAGAGAACTTAGTGAAATCTGGTACCTTGTACCGATTTGGGAGAGGAATTAAATCATATGCCGGAGGGTATGGAGTCCGATAAGAATAAGTGTTGACCTTGGGTTTTATCCCAAACTGATCCTTCATAATTTCTGCTATCTTATCGGCCCAAAAAGCATCAGCCTCTTGTTGACGATATGGCTGAATTTCTACAGGAGGTACTTGCTGATATCCCTCTGCGTATCTTTGTGGCCTACGATCTCCAGCAATCGGCATATTTGCCGTTACTTGTGGTTCATTAACCTGCTGGAAAGGATTTATCGGTTGAGCTGCCGATACTTGATTCTGAAAACCAGCTTGCATATGACCTTGATGAATCCCCGCAACTTGCTGATTTTGCTGAACTGTATGTTGAACAGACAACAGTCCTGACCAACCATTATTAGAATTCATCGGTACAAAATTTGCCGATGGCTGGTAATTTACTGATATTGTTGGATAATTATAACCAGCTTGAGGCATGAACTGAACTCCAGGTTGACTCATAGCAGGAGCCTTCTGCTGCATCGGTAGTAAGCTTGTCGATGGACTTGAATTAGATGTTTGAACCAAAGGCATCTGGAAATCTCCTGAAGTTGGTTGCACAGTAGTTGCTGTAGCATATTGAGGCACTTGAGCTATCGGTGAAACAGCCGATGGCATAGGAGCTTTTCCTACTGCATCAAACACTTGAGGTAACCCAGGGTTGAAAGTAGATGACTCTGGAGGCATACCATATCCCCACCAATTAGCAGGAATCTGGCTATTCTGTGACACAGGGCCTGACAAAGCTGATGCCGATAGATCTGTATTAAGCTGAACTCGCCCTCCTGATAGTACCGAGTCTGATCGTATCGGTGTAGATTGCATATTAGGTAAGCCTGCTGATACTGGAGGGGAAGTAACCTCTGTACCCACAACGGCCGAGGGAGCCGATGGAGTATTGACAGATGCCGGCTCTGGTTGATGATAGGCAGGCCCAACGTAATGCGGTGACGTTTGCCCTTCTTTGAAAGTTTGAACCACAGTATTATGAACAGTATTGGACAACACATTGGAGTGATTAATTAAAGCATGATTTACTGCAGAATTAACCATCTCTTGAAGTTTACCTGGATTGGAGTCGAAGGTAACTTACCGAGGCAACGACAAATCTTTCTTCTGGATGACTTGTCCACTCTTGTTCAAGCTGAATGATTTCAAGCAAAGCTGTCTGTATTCTTCTATAGCCTTTTCCATAGCCTACTTCTGCTCTTCCTTAAGATCTTCTTCTGATACCACGATGATGTTCCCCGCATCGATCTCAGGATTGAACATATTGATCAGATTTGTCCCACTGGGCGTGCCAAAAGATGTGTTGATGCAAAAGTGGATCTGCAAACACAAAGGGCTAATACCCGAAATCAATATCCAAAGCGTGTCAGTCGATTTGACCTGTTAATCGACAAGGATGAAGATACGAGCACTTTGGTCCTGACAACAGCGATACGCCCGGAAGTCACGGCTAAGAGGTACTCACGCGAAACTCGAGGATCATCGAAGGTCGCACTGAAGCGATGCAGCTCGCCGAATCGATGAGAACTCGTGAAAAAGGAAAAATATGCAAATTGACGAAGTCACCGAAAAGTAAATAGATGCAAATAGGAGTAAAAGTTGGTTTTTGATATTGATTGATTGATCTTCATTACATTGCCATTCAATCTATATTTATACCCTGATCTACTGAAACATAACCAAATACGACTAGGACACCAAGTCCAAATCTAAGGAAACATATGACTCTTACACAAATCAGACTCTAACAAACATAGAAAAGAAATCAACTCCTATCTATTTCCTTGTCCGCCTTAATTACGATGGAATTTCCACCGACCTCCTTTCCATCGGCACACTTCCTGCTTCATCGGCAGCAGTCTTCGAGCCTCCCTTCATCGGCATCGGCAATAACGTCTTTAACCTTATCGGCAACGCCTCAATCTAAATCAACCTTTCCATAGGTCACCACCATTCATCGGCGGCCTTCTTTACAAGCTGATTTTCATCGGCTATCAGCGTATACAGTAACTTTTCTCCTGCCGATTAGCCTACTCTGACCATCTTGACACGTGCCAAAAAACGGTGTCAACAAGTACGAAACTACTCTTTCTGTCCCTAAATAATTATCGCCGTTGGTGTACATGCCATAAGTTTGATTCGATTTGTAAAAAATACGTGCAACAGTTGTATCTTCAAATAAATTTATTAAAAAACTAGATTCAAAGATCTTTCCAATGATACTAATTATGTACCATAAATATTAATATGTTTTAATATATATTTAGTCAATGTTGTTTCTCGGGAAGCGAAAGCAATAGATATTTAGGGACAAAGGTAGTACATAACAAATATATCGAACACCGCTTTGCTATAAGGTCACCCGCAATGGTATAAACCAGTTACTAGATCTAGCCAACCTCTTTAATAGTGCTAGCTTTTATGATTAGACCCACATTACACTCTCACATGATATTGAAATATGTGTATGAGCCTAATTTTTTAACAAGAGCTAGGTTTTCTCTCTTTGCTATTAAAATATACCTTATGAATAAGAACCCCACATTCCTAAGGCAAAAGTCCCACATAGGAAATTGAAATCGCTGAATTGAACGTTCATTGTACTGGGTAGTAAGGAAATATTTTCTCTTTTTTATTGGTGGGAAGATGGCTCTATTAAATCCATCCTCCGTCTCTTTTGGCCCCTAAGTGTCCGCTCTTGAACTTGAAGTTCGTCCTCCTGTTATTTGATGGCCGCCTCACGTGGCGCTAATTGTTGGTACCTCACGTGCCTGTTATCAAAGTTCACATTACATCACAACACCGTGTTAATGAGTTAGATTCAATCACACACAGTTTCGTCATCGAGAAAGTGATTGATGGAAAGAGTTAAAAAGGAACTCGGCTTAGGATAAATCCAAGGTGAAATAGTTGTACACTTTTTTTTTATGAAACTGGAGGGATTGAACCCTACTGGAATTATATTAAAATATAAGGATAAATAAGTTGTACATTTTTGTCAGATAGAGAAGACGGGAAAACAAAAGGACACCCCTTTAATAAGCCTTAATAATTTACATGGATGATAAAGGTGCTGGATTGCTGTTATTGATGTCGTCGTCAGTGCCGTTATCCTTATTCGGACAGGACGAAACATGCCAGCTGTCGGCAGTGCTCCCGTGGCTGGAAGAGAAAATGGCGATTATGCCATTATGAAAACTGGGCTTCGTAATTTTGCTATCCCGAAAATAGGATTCGCTCGTTTGCCATTCTCAAACGATATGCACCCGCAAATATGCCCTGGGAAGAATTTATCTTCAGATTTAATTATTTTTTTTTGTCATGGCATATTTGCCTTCCAGTTTTGCCTCTGGCATGATTCCATCTTTCCTCTTCATTCACCGTCGTTCATGGAGACAGACGACACAGACGAGAGAAAACATAGCGACGCCGCTAGGTCAGGCGAGGGAGAGAGGGAAGGGAGATCTGGAGGGAAGGGCTCCCCGCCGCAGCCGCCACCGCCGCCTCCGACGCCGCCGCCGACGGTCCGCACGTCCAGGCCGTTGTCGCGTCCACGCCATGCCCCCGACGCGTCCACACGTGACCGCGGCAGGCCGCGACCACCACCCTGACCATCTGCTCTAGCCTACCGCCACGTCACCGCGCGTCCAGGCCGCCGCCCCACTGCGTCCTTGCCAGGCCGCCGCCACGAGAGCCCACGCGGACAGGGCAGCCGCCGAGGCCGATCGCGGGCGGACGCCGCCACTTACCTGCCGAGAGGCCGTGCGGGCAGGGCAGCCGCCGTGTCGGCGCGTTCAGGCCTGTTGTCGCGTCCGCGCGCGCGAGTGGCAGGCGCGACCACCGCCGCCCGAGGAGATCTCCCGCCCCAAGCGTCCCTCTGCATCGCCGGCAGGCCCGAGCGTCCATCTGCGTCCGCGCCAGTCCAGGGCTGGCGATCCACCTCGTCCGCGATAGCTCGCGGGCGGACGCCGCCACCTCCCTGACGAGAGGCCGCGCGGCCAGGCCTACCGCCGCCTCGACGCATCCACCGGTGTCCGAGCGCAAGTGGAACTCGATTGGAAGCTCGATGAAGCAAACCTCGGCTGGCTCTCCTGGCTCGAGCGCAAGTGGAAGTGGCAGCATTCAGTGCCCCTTTTGCCATGTTCCACTGGTCCGGATTCAGAGCAAGCATCGAGGTAGTAAGGGGCAGTGGTTTCTCAAGTGCCCGTACAACATCTGGGTAAGGCTTTTTGACATTGGTAGACCTCACTGTGAATTTTGCTGGTGATCTGACTGATCTGTTTTGAATACAGGGTGATCCAACTACATGTGGTTACATTCGCCCTGAGATTCCGATTGTGAAGTTTGAAGCACAAGAACAGCAATTGAATGCTACCAAGGAGGCATCATGTGACTGTTGCTCTGAATTGAAATTAGAATTTGAAGAGTTGAAGCAAACACTTGACAGTGTTGTCAGTGAACTTTGTAGACTGAAGGTGAAGCCTGCAGAGCCGATTCATGAGCCAAAGCATGTGCCGAAGCAAATTGTCATTGATTATTCTATTTTTGTGGGCTTCGTCGGTGTCCTGATTGGTGTTGTAGTTGCCTGTATGTGGAAGTGAACTAATGTATGTGGTAGTCAGCCATTGTGTGTGTGTGAGTTAGGTCTTGCTTATTAGCAAGGGAAGCCTGTATTGTAAATTTCAGCTTAGTCTTCTATAATGAACATGATGTTTTCCTTGCAGTGAGTGTTTGTTAAATAACCGGTGACTGGGGGCTTTAATTTCTTATTGATGATTAACCCCCAGTAGTTACTTGATTACTTCAATTTGCTATAATCCAATCTTCATAACCTAAAAACTACTAGAACTCAAAACTGGTGACTCAAGTTCCTTGCTGACCGGTAGCCCACAGTATATATATATATATATATATATATATATATATATATATGTGGTGCCAAAGCATACCTTCTCAATTAGATCATTGCTGGTAAGAGGGAAAGGCTCCTTGTCCAAGAACTCACGGTCCTTCAACAAAAACAACATTCTTCAAGTATGGAAATCTATTGTAACACAGCAGAAAACAATAAGATAGTCGACCATATCATTGGAAAATGTTGTTTTCATTCGGTCAAGTCCACGGGTTGTTTCAAAGGCCAGCACAAAGCTTAGATCCTTTCTTGGTTGATAGAAGATCGCTTGGGGAGCGGCGTCTCCACCTCTATGTTGCCGACGTCGTCTGGCGCCCCATGTCCGACTGTGAACAGTAGCCCAAGTGTGAACAGTAACCCGACTGTGAACAGTGGCCTGAGTGTGAAAGCCCGAGTGTGAGCCCCTCGCCCGAGTGTGAACGTGTCGCCCGACTGTGAATGATGCAGAACCAAGCTCCCAATAGAAAGCACACATACAGAATCTGCAGCCTGAGCAATTCCATTCACTTGAAGAATAACTACCTGCAGCAAGGGGGAAAAGGTAATGAAAGAGTTAAAGCTGTGCCTTCTTTAAAAAAATAGTACCTAAAAGTTTTAGTAGCAGCAAATGTCAGAAATATATCATCTCCAGAAAATATTAGTACTTTGTAGGATGAAAATTGCTCAACCTAAAATAATTTCTTTCTTGCCTCCTTCAGGTTGTATGCGAAACCACTGGATTGAACTATTTGAAAAATCAACACTGAATGAAGTACAACCATATGGCTCCAGCCATTCCATCTATGAGAAACATTTAAAGGAACTGAGCAGTAAATCTGCAACTAACAGCAAATCTGCTTGAATTTTGACACAATTTCATGATCACTGTAATATTTCAAAAATATAGCACTGACTCCAACCATATCATCATGATCACATGCATATAATACTGACTCCAACCATTTAAGTTACAAAGGTCCAAATAGCTTAACTAAGATCCAGATACATAGGACACATGTCCAGAGATACATTTTTATAGAGATCTCCATTTTCATGATGGAGATACATGTCCAGATACAATTTAAGTTACAATTTCATGATGGACACAACATTCTAGACTGAAACCTTCAATTGGTTTTCAGTTTTCTTGGCTTGAGTTTTTTTGGTGGGCTCCTCTTTTGCACTGTCTTGTCTGGTGAGATACCTTCAGCTAGCAGGTTTTGCAATTGGCTGCAATAAAAGTAGCACTATGAGTCACTTGTATGAAAGCAGTGTACAAGTATAAAAGAATGAGAATTAATGTGTAGCATATCCTCTTGTAACCTTATTGGGGCTGTTCTGTATGATCTGGTCCCTTATGAGCCTTGTGGGGTTGATGAGTGTATTTGGGGCTAGTGTAGGCATTTCTTGGTCATGGAGAGAAGCAACTGGGGCTGGGGCTGGTGCTTCAATTTCTAAAGCATGCAAATCATCTGGGGCTGGTGGTGCCATTTCTGGGTCATGGAAAGCATTTGGGGCTGCTAGTTCAGTAGCAGTATCCTGAGATTTCCCTCCCTTCTTTGTTCTCTTTGTTGGGATTTTTGCATTGTCACCATACTTTGTTGTATTTTTCTTTGGTTTTCTTTTCCTGCAAGTTTGGACAAAAAAGTATTTAATTTAGTTAGCAAAACAAGTCATGACAGCAAGTACATATAGTTGGATCTTACCTTTTCTTAGTCCCATTAAGATGATATTTGTAGCTTGTTTCACCATGGCCTAATTCTCCACATCCCTTGCACTTTCTTTTGCCTCTAATCATTTTTTCTTGCCCTTTTCTGCCTCATTTGCAGCTTCTTCGTCTGCCTCATTTGCTGCTTCCTTGGCCGCCTTCTTTCCTTTGCTGCCACCACCTTCTAGGAAGCCTTTTATCCTGAGTTTTCTGTACCTACCAGCAGTCTTCTTGTCAAGTGGTGCCATAACCCCAAAAGGTAAATCAACATCTGGCCACTGTGACCTATCAGGCAATGGCTCTATAAGTCTCTTATAAGCTGCCTTGAACCTCACAACAGAGTAATACTCGTGCACAAAATCCTCCATATGTACATTAGTGGACTATCCACTTGTAATCAAAGCCAAAGCATGCTGGCAAGGCTTACCAGTATGCTGCCACTCAAGACAGGTGCATTCATGCAAAGAAGACTTAACAACATATCTACTGTGAGTGTTTGTGGTGTCTCAAATTTCAGCCGCAGCACTGCCACCATCTACAACAGTCAAGTGCCCAAGTCCTCTAGTTCTTGCTTTCAACTGTTGTATGACTGCTGGGAGGATCTTCCTAGTAAGCCTTTCTGAAATTTTCCTCCTTTTTGCCCATAGCACCATAATCATCTCTCTGAGTTTATCTGCAAGCTCAACAACAGGAAGGTCTTTCCAGTCCCTGATCCAATTGTTAAACACTTCAGCAGGGTTATTAGTGATATAATCACATTTAATCTCAGGATTGAAGCCTGATCTCATCCAAAGCTTATAATGGTGAGCCTCCATCCAAACCAATACTTGAGGACTAGCATCAGTGACTGACTTGTAAAAATAATTGAAAATTGATTCTCTATATGCTCTAGCTGCAGGATACATCTTAAAAAATACATCACCACCAAACCTTTTAATAAAATTGTTCATTAGATGTCTAAAGCATTCCCTATGTTCAGCTTGCGGAAACACATTCTTAACTGCATTTTCTAGACCTTTGCATGCATCTGAAGAAATAGCTAAAACAGGAAGATCTCCTATGGCTTTATGCAACTGAGTCATAAACCAAGTCCAGTTATCTGTTGTCTCACCATCAATGAAGCCAAAAGCAATTGGGTACATCCAATTATGACCATCTATACCACAAGCTGCAGCTAAATGACCATTCCATCTACCATTAAGTGCAGTAGAGTCTATGCTAAGGTATGGCCTGCATCCTTCTAAAAAACCTTCAATGCAAGGTTTTAATGCACAGAAAAATCTATGGAAATAGAACTTGCCATCTACCTCCTTAATTCCAATCTCAATAACACTACCTGGGCATTTCTTCAGAACCTCTGCCCTCCAATTGAATAGCAGCTGAAAGCTCTCTTCCCATTTGCCATACAATTCTCTCAAAGCAATTTGCCTACCTCTACATATAGTGTCATAATGAATTATACACTTGTGCTCACCCTGTAAAATGTCTTGCAGTTCCTTAGGGCCCATAAATGTTTTCTGCCTAAGGAGATGTATTGCCTTTGAAGCAACCCAAGCACTGGTTGGTGTGTTAGTCTGCCTCCTAGCACTTGATTCACATGTATGCTCATCAATAACCACTGTCACCTGCAACAGAAAAAATAATTAGTCAAGGCAACCAATATAGAAGGACAAAATGTTGATAGCCTAAAGTTATTGAAGGGAAAAAATTAACGGAACGTAAAATATAAGTTAGTACCATAATGGTGCACCCATCAAGCTGTCTACGCCCACTAGATGCCAAGGACAATCTTCTGCCCCCTTGCAACCTCCAATGTATCTAGTTGGATCTGTTTTGACAACGCGTAGTTCAAACTCTTTATTTATAGCAAATTGTCTCACAGCCAATCTAAACTCCTTCATGTTAGGATAAACCGTGCCAAGATTCATACTGGGCCGATTTGGATCATGCACAACAGTCCTCTCCCCTGGTAAATAGTCATAAACTTCAATGGCTGCCCCAGTTGTATCAACTTCCTCAGTCCTCTGACAAGTATCAGCGTTCTGTTGACTGCAACCTTTACTAGCTGCCTTCCTTGCCTTGTCAGCCTCGTCATCCTCAGCCCTAAACCCCAACAGTTCATACATCACCTCATCATCAACAATCTCAATTCTTCCCTCTTCATCTCGACTTTCCTCGATGCGTAGCGTATCCCAA
Organism: Saccharum hybrid cultivar R570; assembly: GCA_038087645.1. Classification (NCBI taxonomy): domain Eukaryota; kingdom Viridiplantae; phylum Streptophyta; class Magnoliopsida; order Poales; family Poaceae; genus Saccharum; species Saccharum hybrid cultivar. Next base: position 44,760,546 of record JAQSUU010000534.1, read on the forward strand.
TCAACAAGAGGTGTCTGCATCTGCTGTGCAGGAGGTTCTACCAGTGCTAAGCTAAGCTCGGGCTCCCAATCGAGCCTAGTAAAGAAAAAAGGTGGCACAGTTAGATTACCACCACATCTACACCGGTAGTCTCATCTACACGCTTGGGCACAATTAGATTACCATCACAGCAAGAATACGTACCCTTGGATGAGATCTGCCAAGTTCTCCTCCATCCAGCAATTGGAGCAGTGCCGGCGTCGGCCGGCAGAGACGGGACGCCTGGCTGGCTTTGGAGAAACGGCCAAGGAGGTGGCCTGCAGTTGACCGTCGGCGGCGGCGTCGGAGGCGGCGGTGGTACCACTAATACTGAACCTGATCTTGCAGGCGGGAGAGAGTTAATGAGTGCTCCTTTGGCACTTGTCTTAGTGATGAAACATATTGACCAGCTTTTACATAAAACCCTCCATTAGCTGCACATAGTTTAAGTAGCCTTTTTGCTGAACACAGATGAACCTACACTCGAGCCAAAAAAAGAAGTATCATTTAAGCATTCATCTGATCTAAAATCATCTGTGGACTATAGGTACTCCTAAATGCATGAGAAACATTAGATGCTATATTACAGGGTACACCCATTCTAAAAGAGAAAAACACTATAGCATGCCAATCAAATGAGTGGAGGACCTGCAAAATACACAGTCTATTCAATTCCACAAGTTGGTTTAGGACATAATGAGGTCAGTCAGACAAAGGAGTAAAGTTCTAAGTATATCAACTGTCACATTCTAAAATGAAATCCTAATTGTATATATTCAAAACAGAGCACTAAAATTGGGTGCAGGAGGCTACTGACATCAAGGCCAATCAATCATTCTATTATGTTGCTTACCAAGCAACGATTTTGAACTTGTGACCCAAATAGTTAGTACACCAGAAACAATTGATTCCTCGTGTTTCAGCACAGACCCAGTTAGACAGCGCAAAAAGAACATATGGTCACATGGGGATCTTGTAGTCTAAACATGAATTTCACATCATCTCAAAACAAACTCAGTTTCCAATAATTATGCATCACTACCCGACAACTTGAACAAGAGGGGCAATGGAACATGGCAAAAGGGGCACTCACTATTGCCACTTCCCCTTGCAGTCATCGAGCTTGCAGTCGAGTTCCCGGCCTGGCGTGGATGCATAGGAGCGGCGGCCGCGGCCTAGCGTGCTCTCGTGGCGGCGGCCTAGACGTGCGGTAACGCGGCGGCAGGCTAGAGCAGATGGTCGGGGCGGTGGTCGCGGCCTACTGCGGTCGCGTGTGGACGCGTCGAGGGCGTGGCGCGGACGCGACAACGGCCTGGACGCGCAGATCGACGGCGGCGGCGTCGGAGGCGGCGGCAGCAGGGAGCCCTTCCCTCCAGATCTCCCTTCCCTCTCTCCCTCGCCTGACCTAGCGGCGTCGCTCCGTTCTCTCTCGTCTGTGTCGTCTGTCTCCGTGAACGACGGTGAATGAAGAGGAAAGATGAAATCAGGCCAGGGGCAAAACTGGAAGGCAAATATGTCATGGCAAAAAAAAATAATTAAATTTGAAGACAAATTCTTCCCAGAGCATATTTACGGGTACGTATCATTTGAGAATGACAAACAAGTGAATCCTATTTTCGAAATGGCAAAATTGCGAAGCCAAGCTTTGCACAATCCCCATTTTCTCTGGCTGGAGAGGCCTCCCTCCCTCTCCCTCGAGCGGTCGTCAACCTTCCACAGCCACAAACCGGCGCCAGCGGCCACGTCCCTCCCCAGCTCTCCTCCTCCTGTCCTCCGCACCGCACCCCCTGCCTCCTGGACGTTGCTGCAACAACACCACCAGCACCAGCAGACAGACCTTGCTTTGCTAGTTTGCTTGGAAGTTGGAACAGAACAGAGGAGAGGAAGAGGAGAGACACCGCAACCGCATTGCCATGAGAGGGAAGGGGGCCCTGCTGCTCCTGCGTTGCCTGATCGAATTAGCTCGCTCACGGCCGGCCCTCGGACCCAGGTATGCATGCCAGATTCCAGCCATCATCTGAATTGAAGATGGCGGCAGCAGCATCCATGGCTGCGCATGTCGTTGCGAGCAGCAGGCCGAGGAGGATGGGTGGCTGCACCTGCAGATCGGAACCGCCACGTTTCTTGGTCGTCAGTTGCGACGCCAGGCCAGCGGACGTCTACTCCTCCCTGGTATGGTTTTTCTATTAGTAGGAAAAATAGATTAGATTTATTTAAAAATGAAGGGAAATCACGTGTCATGCAATAATCTGATTGATTAAAATGGAGTAACTACCATGTCGATTCAATATCTGCAGGCCGCAAAGATTTTGGCGGCCAAGCTCAAGGTGGAGTTCGCCGGCGTGGAGCTGCGGAGCAACAAGCAGCCTTCTCCTTTCCCCGGAGCCTATACCCACTGCGACTTCACGGCGAACCTGACGCTGGCGGTGAGCGGGCCCATGACCAGCGAGCAGCTGGCAGTCGACGCTGCAGAGGGACGACGTGGTGGCAGAGTGGAAGGAGGTGACCACCACCAGCAGGGGCGCCGGGGAGAAGGAGATGACGCTGCAGGTGCATTGCTTCGTCAGCGGCGCCAGCCTCCTGCAGGAGCTGGCCGCAGGTTTCAGATACTACGTCTTCTCCAAAGAGCTGCCGCTGGTACGTAGTACGACGTTGCTTGCATTCCAATTCCAATTCCAATTCCAATTCCAATTGCAACCAACCGGAATAATAACCTTATCTGCTGCTTATGGATGGATCTGAAGGTCCTCAAGGCGGTGGTTCACGGCGACGCGGCTCTGTTCGCGGAGCGGCCGGAGCTGATGGAGGCCGAGGTGTGGGTGCATTTCCACTCCAGCTCTCGCAAGTACAACCGGATAGAGTGCTGGGGCCGACTCAGGGAGGCCACCACCAGGAGGAACCACCTGCTGGATCTTGATCTGGATGGCCGCCGGCTGGACCAACTGCAGAGCGCAATCATCACCAAGAACAAGCGGCGAAGGAAATGGGCGACCCCGGAGACAATCTTCAACGCCCTGCTCGCCCTTCTCCTCTGATTTTGATTCAGCTGCCTGCTGCCTGCCTATAGACGGACTATAGAGTGATCAAGCAAAACATTCGTGATCTGATTCATATATACTCCTACAGACAACCAAACCATTGTCAAAGAATTTGGAAAGATTGTTCATTCTTTGCTCTGCTGATGTGCACTCACTATGCTATATTATATGTAAATTCATCAGCGTCAGCGGATAAATTAACTGGCATGCATTCTTCCTGGCTACTCCTACGATGTGAATACATGAATTGGCATTTGCTACTTGCTAGCAGTTTCACTCCTGCTTCGCCTCCTAAGCGAAGTGAAGATTTTACTCGCCTGTATCATCTTCTGGTTTTTTGTTTTTTGTTTTTTTTTGGAAAATGTATCATCGTCTGTTGCTTGCAGAAAATGTTTAGGTTGCCGATTTCTGATGCTAGCTTTACTTTGTAGTTTTGTTGCTTGCACCGATTTCTGCGGCATCTTTGAGCAATACAATTGCTACTTGTTTTGAAAGACGGGGGAACACAATCCAGCTGCAATGTGGGGGTTTCAGACATTCAGATTCAGAAACAGGCGACCTGGCTGGTTTCAGAAGTTCCACTTTCCCCTTTTTAGGACTGCACTGCACAGGAATGGTGACTTGTCCAGTGACAGTGAGTGTAACCATCAAGTTTGACAAGTGGCTCAGACTTGTACGCATGACCTATAGCTGTGAATCTGTGATGATGATGATTATCGGAATCAAAGCAAAGATGCATTTTTAGTTTAGGGCTGATTGCAGCTTGAAGGTGCTACAAAGTTTGTGGCTTGTGTTCGCTGTACTGCTGCAAAAACTCATGCACGACAAGAGGCATTGTTACTACACTAGACTGCAATGCTGCCTGCATGCTCAACTCAACTCTGTAAAAACAGCACTTGTGAAAAAGTACTCTGTATACAACACTTGCTGGCATTGCTAATGTATTACTGGCACTGCAAGAGCTGGCGTTGCTGTTGCCCCGAGAAAGCGAGCGATTGAGGATTGATGGGCATTGCATTGCGGGCGATTCAGTTGATAGTACTATAGAACATTCAGTCAGAAGATGGAAGGGCAGGGCGGGGCAGCTCAGCGCAGGGCCATCCATACGGCACGACTGCCGTTGCGATTTCAAACCTTGTGCGCTCCAATTTTAGAGTAGGTAGCAGTTGCAGGTAGGCCATGCCCATGGATACTTTTTACCTACTCCCTATGTCCTAGAAAAACAGACATTCTAGCGTTCGGAGGAAGTACCAAGGAAAGAGAAGAATGACCTATGCACCCCTACATGCTACATTAATGGTTGTCACTCTGTTCGTTTCGCTGGTTTATTGTGGCTGAAAATACTGTTCGCTGATTTGTTGTGAGAGGAAAACACTGCTAGATGGCTGTCGATTCCGCTGATAATGCCAACCGAACAGGGTGTGTATAGATAAGAACGCTTGGCTCTGGTGGTGGGAGAGAGAGGCTACGGTGATAGAGGCCTGGGCTACTGAGCCAGGCTATGGCAATAGGCCTGGCACCTACGGAGACAGTACGGCGCGTCACTCTTTCTGGGACACATTTTGAAGGCTCCGGCGACCTTCTTTCTGGGACGGAGGGAGTACACTACATCATCGCTAACTGCACTGAAACAAAATTTGCTGATTGACATTTTGTACGACAGCCTGCAGAGATTGACAACGGGTAGTGTAAGCTAAGCACGATTGCTTGCTCCCTGTACCTATCTATCTATCTGTAATAATATCTCATCAGTTGCATCTCATCTCATCTCATCAGTTGCTGCCCTGCCGACTGCCGACTGCCGACTGCCGTGCCACCACCAGTGAGGTCAGTCCAGCAGCATGGGCACCTGCGTGAGCAAATGCTACCCCTGTTTCCCTTGTCATCCTATTCCTTGCAACACTTCCAATTCCACCGCCGGCATCTCGGAGGCTTCTCCTGCCGTGCACCCGCACCCGCAACCATTGCCAGGGGAAGCAGGAGCGGCTTCCGCTTCTCCCACCACCACCTCCTCCTCGCGGTCGCTGTCACTGGTGGCGTCCGCTTCCTTGTGCGCCTCCTCCTCCGGCTCCTCGTCGTCATCGTCTGCGGCTTCATCCTCCTCCTACTTGTGGCGGCGGAGGCCGCGTGAGCTGGTCCTCCTCCCCGACGCCAGCAACAGCATGTCGTCTCGGGAGTGGGACGTTGTGGTGCTGGACCCCAAGTCCAAGTCGTCCGACTCCGACCGTTGCAAGCCCATCAGTGGCCGTGGCAGTGACAGGCACAGGCTTGCAGCGCCCACGCCCACGCCCAAGCGCGCGCGGTCGGTGTCCCCCTGGTCCGCCCGCCCGGCACCGCCACCGGGCTCCTACGAGCAGCAGCACAAGAAGAGGAGGCAGAACACCGGCAGGCGGAGCACGACGGCAACACAGGCCAGGAACAAGGACAAGAAAAAGAAGACGGCTGAGGTGAGCCAGAGCCTGAGGGGGAGGAGATTGGAGGCCAACATCTCATCCTCAGCTCATGCAGATTCCACTAGTGCTGCTGCGCTTGCGCAGGTGACGCCGGACGACGACCTCACCAATCCCATCATCTCCATGGATTGCTTCATCTTCCTCTGATCTGATGACTGCTCCTCATTTCCATCCATCCACGCTCCATGTGTTTTCTCTTTGCTTTTCTTCTACTTCTATCTTGTACTCCCTCTTTCATCAGAGTCTGCCTGTAATCGATGATGGTTGCCTTGCTTGGGGATTGATTATATATAATGAATGATCAGAAAAGGCATTGTGTGCTATTGCCTCTAACCGTCGATACTCAGAAAGACCAAGAGATACACACCACCCATATATTTGACGGAGAGAGAGAGATGGCAATGGCATACACAATAGGAGAGCGTTGGTTGCCGTGTTACATCTACGTGCAAGCAACTAACCCATACAGCACATGTACAGACTAGGAATGCATAACTGATTAACATGTACAGACTAGGAATGCATAACTGATTGAAGGTTCAGCAGTGCGTTCCAATTAGAAACATAATCCTGCATTTGCATAAATGATAAACCCCACCCAGAGATGCAGCAAAGAGCACGACTTGATTGGTGACATTTCTTCCTGGTTTGGTTTATGTTCAATTGCTACGGCCTACAAATAAAGCCAGACAGCATTTTGAGTCATACCAAAATAACACAATAGCCTGTCTAGCAACGTGATGCAGACGTGGTGGCCTTGCTAGTCACAACCCAGTGACTAAAGCTATTACTAGTGTCTACCAACTTCAAAACACTTTTGCACCACCAAGCCCCAGCCAGCACGCCTAAATGGACACTTACAACATCAGACTCCCGACAGCCTAAATGGGCACTGTTATGTTCTTCATATCTGTAATCAGATCATCCAAGGAAATCACTTCAGTGGCCTCCTCCTTCTGCCCCTTCTCAGCAGAAGCCAGCTTCTCATCCAGCTCACTTATCTGCCTCCTTATCTTCTCACCACCATCTGGTAGCTTCGACACCAGCGCCTAGATTCAATTCAACAATTGATTTACACTCATCTATTGACATGTATATATATGGTTGGTCAAGCTGAATAAAAGACATGTGAGAGGATGAGTTACAGCATTGGAGAGGGTCTGTGAAAGCCGGTTGATTCTCGCCTTTATCTCTTCAGGACTCTCTGCGCTTCTGTTGCTTGGAGAGTACTTTCGAACAGTGAAACTTTCATCTTTTGGCTTCAACGCAAAAGCTGCCCTGCACAAAATAGAAACACAAAGTTTAAACAGACCTACCTATGCTGCACAGTACAATCATGCAGGGAGAACATGGCCATCCTTACCCGCTGGCGACATAGTCAGATGAGGATCCCTTGTAATAGTGCTGGGGCATCATGCGCATTCCCTGAGGTTTGCTGCATGTAAAAGCAGTGTAATTGAGGCATTCAAACAAACATCAATGCAAGGTAAGGAAACTGGAGACAAGCTCAAAACGTGGGCAGTAAATCTATGAATAGCTATAGTATTAAAAGCAGTAACACTAACCTGTCCAGTGCATCATTCTCACTCAACGTGGGCAGGGTTGCAGTTTTAGAGAATAGGAGGCTGTGATGGCTCACACCGGCTATTCCTTGTTGCTCCAGAAACTGTATATGCTTCCTCAAGGACTCGTCCCTGTAAGATGTGTAACAAACCCAGCAGGTTTCAGTGAAATAGTGCACAGTGATCAAGCAGGAAATTCATCTGGAAACAAGAGCTGCATGTTTCTAGGGTACTCTATTGTCTTCTGCAAATAAAGAATGTTTTGTGCATATCAAAACACCTACAAAATTCCCAGAGTATCAACAGTTTGTGGTGTGCTGGTTCTGCCTATTTGTCACTGCAGTAACATTACAAATTTATGTAATAATGTAAATAAAATTATTATTATTATTGTAACCATTATCTACAACAATGACACATAATACTGTACCATCAAGATCAAATTAATTGTGCTGCAACTAAAAGAAGTTTAATGAAAACAGATCTCTTACATAACAACTTGTTGACCATGCTCTTCTTGCAACTGCTTCTGCGTGAGGGAAACATCGAATCCTTGTTGTGGCAAACTAAATAGATCTTGAATATCCTGAGGGCACAAACAGGATACCCATAAGTATCTAATAGGAAATTAAGCAAACAATGACAGGAAATGGAACCAGAACAAGTACACTCTTGCTGAAGTAACGTGTTTGCTCTTTTTGCTCCGTAGCTGTCCTGAACAGAGCCCCCTTCAAAACCTGAGAAAAAAGATAATATCTCACTATTCAGTCTAGCTTTCTTTTCACACATTTATTTTTAAAAAATAGTGATTTGCTGAGATGGAAGCACAAACCACAAGGCTGGAGAAATCCACGAAAGAAATAGAGTTGTGTGCATAGCATGGTAAAAAGGATATCCAAGTAACACATTACATTCCCATTTACATAAACAAAAAATATTAGCTGATTTTACACCTAGAAATCAAATTTTAGTAGTATGGTCTATGCTGTTATAGAGAGAAACAGAAGGATGTAACTAAAATTTCACCATATAAAACCATGTATAGAAAGGTCATACTGCTAGTAATTGCATCAACCAGAAGGTAAGAAGTGATATTTGAACCTGTAATTTGTATATCTTTTCTTCAATGGTCGCAGATGTCATCAAGCGGTATACAATCACATTTTTGGTCTGCCCAATTCGGTAAGCACGATCAACACTTTGATTGTCTGTACTGTAAATAGAAAAACAAGTGTGTAAGATAGAAAACTTGTAGTGTTAAACACTCATTCAAGAAAACTTCAATCAATACAGACATACAGTTAGGTATCATTGTTCAGATACCTAGGGTTCCATGCAGGATCAACTACTATGACGCGAGCTGCCTTGGTGAGTGTAAGTCCAAGTCCACCAACTTGTGTGGTTAGCAGAAAAATTGGAGCTCCACGACCCTCTTGGAAGTCCTGAAGGATGCAAGATTGTATAAGCAACAAAAAAGATATGGACAGCTCTATGACGTAGGTTGAAAAAAGGGAAGGCGAAAAGAACCTTCACAATCCTTTCCCGCTCGGAAACCTTGGTGGTGCCATCAATGCGCAAAAACTCATAGCCCTCTAATATTATGGCTTCCTGTTACAATAAGCCAATGACTGAAATTGTTGAGATAATAGGCCAAAGAAATTGTCAATGAAGAACATTCTGGTACCAAGAGGCCAAAAAGCATCACTGAAGCTTTATGCCAGCAGTAGATTGCAGGTCAAAAAGGCTACTGGCAAACTAATGCTCACATGAAAGATTGATATGCAATGAACTCTAGATTCTAGATTGATGTGGTAGTGTAACATCACTGGCTAGGGAAATGAACTCTAGATTGATGTGGTAGTGATTACCAATGACACTACGAAAGATTAAAAGGCAACCAAACTTTTACTAAAAGAACAGGATGTGATGTTACACTTCAGCTTGCAATCTTGCATAAATGTGACAGTAATGAGTCCATGTATTTTAGTTTTCACCAAAATTTTACTAAAGATGACTGGCCATAAATGTTCTCTAGTTATGGAGCTTAAATAAATGGATCTAAACTGTATTGTATCAATATATCAAAATTAGAAGAAATGAGTATAAAAGTCACAAGGTGCAGGATGTGCTAAGGTAGTACTCCCTCCATCCCAAATTATAAGACGTTTGACTTTTTTGACACCAAGTTTGACCACTCGTCTTATTCAAAAATTTGTGCAAAATATTAATTCTTTTATCGTGGCTTGGTATATTAATAAAAGTTCCTCAAGAATGACTTAAATTTGACTATGTTTGTACAAATTTTTTGAATAAAACGAATGGTCAAACTTGGGAACAAAAAAGTCAAACGTCTTATAATTTGGGATGGGGGGAGTACAAAGCAGAAAAGAATTAAAGTAGCAACAATGTACCTGAATAAGGTTTAGCATTTTACGAGTCTGTGAAAATATTAAAACATGATGCCCCTCTCCAACAAGGTTCCGCTGCAACATCAGGTGTTAATTATTTTGAGCAAGTACAAATGCATAGGTAACAACCAAAATGGGCATGCATCTAATAATACTTACCAACAAGGACATGATGAATGATAGCTTGCATGAGACATCCTGACCAACTTGCAGTGCATCATCATCATGAGCCATATCTGCAAGGTTCATGGCCATTTTTTCTACCATTCCAATGTCTTGATCATTCAACATTTCATCCATTCCTTCCAAGACACCCTCAGCACCTTTCTTAGTCAATAGCAGTGGATGATCACAGATTTTCTTCAATATCTGTTGGAGAGAATAAAGTAAAGCAGTGTAGCAAACATAATCTCATCAATAAACATGCAACAGCAAGCTTTTCTATAAGGCTACAAGCAACACCCCAGCCCCAAAGGCAAAGGGTAAATAGCATCATTATGAAGAAAAGGCTTATTCTTACTGTGATTGCAGCCAACGGTGATGCTTTTGGCTGCAACGCTAAATGAACCAACTCACTGTTTAGAAAAGCTTTATATAGTTTCCTCTGCATCCAAAGAAAGGTCACCGGAAAAAACAATCATTAATCAATAGCTCAAGCAACTTCTCATAACAATGACACCAAATTCAAACCTGGCATGGTGTTAACTTCAGCCAGACAATTAGCTCATTCTTCTTGGCTAACGTTTTTTCTTCTGATGCACCAGTATCAAAGACAACTTCACTTTTCATGCGTCGCAAAAAGTATGGTTTGATTCGCTCTCTTAGTTCCTATGAAATATAGTTCAAAACCAACAAAATAAAACAATGTCATATTATATCAAGAAAAGAGCGACATATTTAGGAGTTAATAATGTGGACTGGTGAGCACACAAAAAGGCAGCAAACGACATAGGCTTAAATTATCGCATGTTCACCCTCTTAGTGTTTCAACTGAAAGTAGATATGAGTAATCTTAAGTCTGGATGCAGCACATTGCTTTCAAGGGTCAATCAAAGATGAATGTGCTACTAAGTTGGTATATGAATGAGTCACTCAAATTACAATTTGTTGATGTATAACTGTGTTATTACTTTATAAAAGGCTAATAATGAAGTTGTGTTCGAGCCTTCACATATCTGTGCAGTACTGGAATATACCAAACCCCAAGCTTTTACAGTACAAAACACCAGCATAGATGAACACCTTGTTGTCCACATCCATAAAATCCAAAACAATGAGCAAACAAGTTCATTTGTCCAACCATAATATCAGGGAAGACAGAGTCATACAACGTCCATATATTGGTAGATTAGGAAAAAAAAGTTCAGGAAATAAGTTATTACCTTTGCCACATTTGAGCCTACGTGCTTCTCTCGAGCGGTAGCATTTTTGTCATTTCCTCGAAGGATAGCCTTATTTTGAACCTGTAATAATATAGAGAAATAGATGGCATTAGATAGTGCAATCAAGCAACTTTGGGAGTACAGGAAAAATAGAGAGTAATGGACTGTATGGTATTACTGTTGTTTATCACCCAAGACATCTGGGCAACAGAAATTGAACAGAGTCCACATTTCCTGCAATGATAATAAGGCTTACTTGCAAAACATGTACTATAGCACATAAAATACAAAGTTGTAGGAATCGAGGAATGGGATGATGGATACCTTCAAGTTATTTTGAATAGGTGTCCCACTGATCACAATGCGATGGGCACAAGGTATTTCGTACAAGCTTTGGGCCCTTTGTGTCTTGTTGTTTTTTATTAGATGCCCCTCATCAAGAATTATGTAATTCCACAATGTTCCTTCCTCATCATCGTCGTCATTGTTGTAGGAGTTGCCTCTTATTAGCTTGTAGTTGTTCCGGACAATGTCATAGGTGGTTAGGAGGATACCACCCTCCTGTAAAAAGATGGGGTTAAACATTTGCCAGGACAAATTGCAACATTTTGGGAGGGATTCATGAATTTATTTTAAACTGTTCAAACTTTTAAGTGCTACACAATGCCAGGTTACAATAAGCTAGATCGAGAATAATCCTTACGGAAGATACCTTTGTGGTACAAGAATTTACCTTGAAGGCATATTGGAGTTCATAACTGCGAATATTTGTGCTAGGGCCAGAGTAGCTGTCAAAAATAGAAAGGAAAAGATGATTAGCACCAACTTACAGGACTGGATCCTATGGAATAGACAAAAGATATATAGTGTGCTATACTCTCTGATCTTCTCTTTAAGGCCAACAATTGAAAGCTCCTTGGTCCAATGAGCCAGAAGTGTCTTTGGAGCAACAATGAGCACCCTCTTGACTAGACGAGAATGAAACAATCCAGCCAGAAATGCAGCAACCTGCAGCAGAAATAAGGTTGCACGATTCCATTAGTGGATTTCTTAGCTAAATGAACTGCTGGCAAAGGAGGTGAAATTGTGAACAGATGCATAATATGAATCCAACTGGGAAATGACTAGCTTATAGGACAACAAGCCAAGAAAAGAGGTCTATGCTTCTGTCTGAAAGAAACTGATTTCAGCTTCATAAATAAATACAGGAAAAAAAACAGAACAGAACAATGTGGGTGTGCATGTTCACACTTCTGTAAATTATTACAAGGACAGGAAGCTATGCATCGGAAAGTAAACAAAAGCCTATCCTGCCCCTACAACTAATTGAGAAAACAAGCCCAATAAACAGTTACAGCCCTGAGTTAAAAGAAGGGCAGACAGCAAAGTTGCGTCAGCAGTAACAGTAAAACCTCTCTAAGCCTTAATGTAATCTGAAAAGGCTCAAGAAAAGGGGGAGCTGAGCATGGCAAACCTGCATCGTCTTGCCAAGGCCCATGTCATCCCCTAGGATTCCTCCGGTTCCCCTGCAGTGCAGAACCCAGAGCCAACGGAGGCCCTCACGCTGGTGGGCGAAAAGCATCTTGAATATCTTTCCTGGGAGCTTGTATGGCTTGGATGTTGCAGCAGTTCCAGTTGGATCCATCTTGAAGTCCTCCGTCTTCTCCCATCCAACATCCTCAGCATTGGTCTCCGCAGCTCCAAGATTCTCCTTCTCCTGACCCAGCTCATCATCACTGACGTCATTGTTCCTGAATGTTGAGATCTTGGGTGGTCTCCTTGTGAGTGCCTTGTTTCTTACCTGCTTAACAGCATAAGCTGTTCCTGTTCCTTGGTCCTCCCCACAGTTGTCATAACCAGAGTCGGAATAAGAATCAACAAAGGATGAGGCCTTTGATACCCTGTTTAGCCTCCCAACATCCTTGGCGGTCCCTTTGTTCTTCCCCTTGCCACGGACGTCATCACTGGCATAATGGGTACAGGCTGAGGAGACTGCAGTAGTTTCAATCTTGACCTGAGGGCGTCTGGTGGTGACCGTAGCTTCATCAGAACTAGAAATTTGAACGGGCGAGGAGGCGCCGGGATGGGCATCCCCATCATCTGCGCTCTGGTCATCTAGGTCGTCCACGGTGATGGCGCAGGGCAGAGGGGCGAGCTGCTGTGTCCTGGGCCTCTCGGTGGGGCCGGGTTTCTGGACGGATAGAGAGTCGAATCGGGTGGTGAGGTCATCTAGGATGTCGAATATGTTTTCGCCGTCGTCCTGGTTGTCGCCATCCACTTGCTGAGTGGCGGTGGCGGTGGTGGCGAGCTTGCATAGGCGGCGGCGGCCGGCGAGCTTGACCTTCTCGACTTGTTCTTCCGCGGCGACTTCTGCGAAGAGAGATTAGATTGAGGGGCGAGAGAAAAACAATGGAGCGAGAAGAGCCGACCGTACAGTACCTGGAGGCGGTTGCGGATTGGGGCTAGGGTTAGGGTTTTGGGTGGGGCGCTGGAAGTTGCGGGTGAAGCGGAGGAGGTGGTCGTTGAGGCCGTTGGGCGTGGGGGCGGTGACAGGGAGATGGCGATCCTTGGGGACGGCGGTGACGGGTTCGTCGTCGTCGAGATCGCTGCAGAGGTCGAAGGGCGGGGGAGACGCCATCCAGCCGCGGAGACGCCCAAGGGGCGAGGGGACGGTGCACACCTCTGACTTGTGGAATGGAAGAGAGGAAGGAGAAGCAGCCCCAGCGACCGTGTTGTGTGCGTGTGTGTTTGCGAAGAATGAATGGAATGGGATTGAGGCGGCGAGCGGCCGCGGCCGTTTCAAATTTCGAATTCCAACGGGACGGAAAGGATTCGCAACCGATGGGATTCGCTCGCCGATGCGGACGGCAGGGGTGCGACCAGGCTCCGCACCCGCAGGCACGATTCGGCGAGGCCACAGAACGGAGCACGACTTCGGCGGGAACGTGTGGAGCGCGTGACGGCGGCGAGTCGCCCGGGCGAGCGACGCGATCAAGGGGAGGGGATTCGCGATCTGGCCAGCGTCTGGTCATGCGCGAGACGGCGAGTGGATAAGACGGGGGCAACACTGTCATTTCAAACATGAAGAGGCAAAGAATCCGGGGTGCGGGGGATTCGCGGATTGTAGAAATCTGGACGCCGGATTTTTTTTTTTTTATCCCAAGCAGTATCCCTCCCGTCTGGATGCCTCGGGGAGTTTTTTTTTATCAGATTTTGAGAATCCTAGCTGCGACGGGGACTATCAATCAGCGGAGGCGGCCACCGTGCCACACTAAGAGCATGTCGGAGAGTTTTTTTAAATCTCACTTTCTAAATCATTGTCTGGAAAGTCATTTTCTATATCTAATCACTCTCAAACAGTTTGGAGAGTTATAAAATATTCTATATCTATTCTATGTCTCGTGCGCGCACTCGAGTCATTCTCGTCTTCTATTTTTTGGTTAGCAAGAAATCCGGAATATAAGTCGGCTATATTTGAATAACCGTTTAGATAAGTTGTTGGAGGATAGTATTTCACTAAAATCTCTATTCCTAGCATATAGGAAGGATTTAGAGGGTCTCTTGGAGTTGCTGTAAGGCCGAGATGCCGGTCTCCTACCAGTTGCCGCTGCCGGCACCACCGCACCGAGTTGTTGCGCCCCTGGCCAGCGCATCTACGCCCTGCGGTTGCGGCTAGGCCCAAGTGAGGTGGATCCGTGGAGGTCTAGCCGAAGGGCGGCGTTCGGCAAGAGGGAGGACCGCCGGAGCCGCGGAGAACAACGCTCCGCAACTACCACTCATCGCTGCCGACTAGTCGGACAACAGCCGCCTGCCGACCCCCTACCCCGGCGCGTGCGACTGATTTTGGCGGCCCAAAGGAACGTGTGGGCCAAGTTGCGGCCCGCATACATGCGACTCCCATCGTGTGATTCCCCGATCTGACACCGTTGTCACCTTCTTCGATTCGCGTCATTCCATAGCTCTTCGACAGGTGAGTTTCTCTTTTTTTCTTTTTCTTTGTTTTTCCTATTTTTCTTTTCTCTGTTTTGTTTTATCGCTCTTTATATTTTTTATTTTTCTTTTATACATGACCTTTTATTATTTTTGTTTACCTTTTATTTTTTATTTTTATTTTTTCATCTTTCATTTCTTTTTATTTTTTTCTTTGCTTCTATTTCTTTTTCCCTTTCCTTTTATTTTTTCATTTTTCTTTTTCGATGGTTTTTTATTATTCCTTTTGCTTCTTTTTTATTTTCATATTTATTCTTTTTATTTTTATTTTTATTTTTCTATTTATAATTTTATGTTTGACTTTTTAAATTTACAGATACACGTGATGTTCATGTAGTATATATATAATGTTCTATGATATAATTTTTGATGTCTACGAGTAGAAATGTGATGTTCTCCGATGTATTTTGTGATGTTCAGTAAGCATACATTGATGTTCTAGGATATTTTTGTGATGTTCGGTAATATTTTTTCTTCTTTTTATTTGACTCTAGTTAATTAATTCACTAATTTTATTATTTTATTTTACATTTTAATGATATTTGTGATGTTCACGTAGTATACATATGATGTTCTATACTATATTTAGTGATGTTCGTGTAGTGTTAATTGCGATGTTCTATGATGTATTTGTGATGCTCGGTAGCATTTTTCTTTTTTTATTTGACTATAATTAATTACTTCGCTAATTTTATTTTTTATTTTTTTATATTTCATGATATATATGATGTTCACATAATGTACATATAATGCTCTATGCTATTTTCTACAATGTCCGTGTAGTGTTTATATGATGTTCGACGATTATCTTCGGATACATGTTCGTCATGAGATAAATGTTCATTAAAAAATTTATCGAAATGTATCCATGTGGGGTCTTGTTTTGAAGAGTTTATTGTAAGAAACATGATGGTACAATCGGATTTTAATTAGGATACTTGGTTTAGAAGGTATGCCTTTTTTACTTCAAAAAGCAAGGGATATATGATGATGTCAGCAATTTTGGATTTTACTGCATGGCTATTACTTGGTTGTCTGGCCCAAGAATACAATTGAGCCAATTGAGCTGGGCCCAACACTACTACAATAAACTTAACAGAGGCGAGCAAAAACGATTTTCCGAGGCGAGCAACAAAAACGCCTTGGATGAAAGGTCACGGTTAATGAGACCTTTTCTGAGGCAGTTTTATGCCCGTCTCGGTAAATCGAATAAAAAAAGCGAAAAGACCGCAGCCGAACTGGCCCTGGGTTTGGGCCTCGCCACCGATGCTCCTGCTTGCCGCCGCCGCCGAGGGAGCTCGATTCGGAGAAGCTACTACTGTGGATCCCTACGCGAGCCGTGAACGCACCGTCGCCGCATCCACGCGTCCACCGCGGATCCGGCCACCTCCACCACGGATCAGGCCACCATGGGCGGATCCGGCCACCATGGCCGCAGATACGCTTGGAGAAGCCGCCGAAGGAGCTCCTCGTCCACATCCGCGACGCTGGAGAGGGAGGGGCGCTACGCCGCTGCCTGCACCAGGGAGAGGAAGGGGCGGTGCGCCGCTACCTGCTCGCCGGGAGAGGGAGGGGCGCCGCCTGGCACGGGGGAGAGCAAGGGGTGCCGCGTCACTGCCTGCTCGCCGGGAGAGGGAGGGGCGCCACCCGACACTGGTGAGAGGGGAGGATGACGGGGATCGAGAGGGGAGGGCAACAGAGGAGGGGAGGGGAGGGGAGGGGAGGGGAGGGTGACGAGCTGGGGAGGGGGCACCGGTCTTGTAGCGAGGGGAGAGCGACGGGGGATGCGGATAGGGCGCCGGGCTTTGGGGAGAGGGGAGGGGCGTTGGGCTTGGGGTGAGAGAGAGAGTGACGGCTGAGGGAGGGAGAGATGTGTGAGTCTAACCCTAGCTCCTCGTATATATATAAACCCGATAGCTTATTAGATATGGGCTTTTTCTGGGCCTTAAAAGTATTAATCGAGGCGAGCCTTATAAAAGGGCTTGCCTCCGAAAATGGGGTATTTTTGGAGGCGGTCCTCTTATAATGTCCGCCTCGGTTAATAGATTTTTAACCACCTCCGCAAATTGGTTTTGTGAGGCGGTTCGGTTAATAAAAAATGACCATCTCGGTTAATCCTAGGCTATCGAGGCGGTTAAAATTTCTGCCCATCTCGGAGGGTGTTTTCAAAAGGTTGTGATAAATCTTTTTTGTAGTAGTGCAATTTAGTGAAGGTAGTTGAAGGAGAGGGGGGAGGAGGAGTCACGGAGAGAAGAAGGAACGGAGTCGCAAGAGCGCCATGCTCGCGAATCATGTGCATCTCGACTGTCTCCTCTATGTGATGGGCTGGGAGACTATGGCCCAACGTCTAAAACTAGGCCAGGAAATGGTATATATTATAAGGTGTTTTTTTTGAGAAAAAGTCCACATTATCTCCATCAACTTTCGTGAAATTCTGTTTTTTTCCTAAACTCCAAAACCGGGTAAAACACCTCCCTTACCTTTTAAAACCGTTCATCTTATCTCCCTGACTCTATTATAAGCAGTTTTGAAGTCGGTTTTGTCTTTTTTTTATTTATTTCGGCTGAATCTTTGAAAAAAGCATAATAAATCACAAAACAATCATAAAATGGAAAATCCAATTTTTTGACTCTACGTGAGTAGATCTATACAGTGAACATATAATATAGTATGCTTTAGTACAAAGTTTTTTTTAGTTTTTTTTAAGCTTTAGATCTAAAGCTACCAAAAAAACTTTATACTAAAGCATACCATATTATATGTTTACTGTGTAGATCTACTCATGTGGAGTCCAACAAAATTGAATTTTCTATTTTAT
Source organism: Saccharum hybrid cultivar R570 (assembly GCA_038087645.1). Taxonomy (NCBI): domain Eukaryota; kingdom Viridiplantae; phylum Streptophyta; class Magnoliopsida; order Poales; family Poaceae; genus Saccharum; species Saccharum hybrid cultivar. The sequence continues at coordinate 44,778,215 of JAQSUU010000534.1, forward strand.
GATTTTTCTATGATTTATTATGATTTTTTTAAAGATTCAGCTAAAATAAATAAAAAAATACAAAACCGTCTTCAAAACTGCTTATAACCGGGTCAGGGAGGTAAGACGGACGGTTTTAAAAGTTGAGAGGTGTTTTGTCTGTTTTTGGAGTTCAGGGAGAAAAAACGGACTCTTATGAAAGTTGAGGGAGGTAACTTGGACTTTTTCTAGTTTTGGGCCACGTAGTTAAAATGTAACAACGGTAAAGGGAACGGGAATCTGTAAACTCCTGACAGCAACAAATTCGAAATGACTGTGTTTTTACTATAGGTGAAAGTGCAATGAGCCAATCATCACAAAATTGGATAGAGTGGAGTTGTTTCTAATATAAATACAAATACTAGTACCACACTCCCTCTTATAACAGACACTTTGGCATAGGAGTATTTTATTTCAACGGTATTTGACGTAGTAGTATTTCATCACACTTTGATGCATAATAATATTTCATCACAAACAATCGGCAGGCAAGTAATTTTGAATGTGAAGAATTTCTTATGTTTATGACAAAATGACACATTTATCAACACGAAGTTATTTATGTTGAGTGTGGGTTGAGTAGTCAAATGACGATTATAGGACATGGTAGGATTTTTACATTTGTGTCGGTACCAATAGTATAGGGGTACCCACATTTAACGATAATAAAAATCAAAACGACTAAGCCGCGCCCAAGCTCGGCCGCACACCGGGTCCGCCTCGTACGAGGGCAGCTCGACGGAGTGCCTCGACCGCGCTCCGGCTCCGACTCGTACGAGGCACCCTCGACGGGGGCGCCTCGACCACGCCCCGCCCCGTACAGCGAGGTACCTCGACCGCGCTTCGACCCGCGCGAGGCTCGTCCGCCCCCTGGGAAAAACTCCGACTCGCGTGAGCCCGGGTCGAGACGCTCGACCCCTTCTCTTTACCTACCCCAAGACAAAAGCCATAGCATTTAATGCGATTACCTACTACCACCTACCGGCATGGCTGCGATCAGGGTCGACGTGGGAACAATGCCAGTGTTAGTCCTCACTGTTTTACCGCCCATCCCGTGATGGGAGGTGAAAACCGTCACTGTACCCACCTTACCGTGCACTGTACGTCACTAGTTACCCTCGAGGGAGGATACGACAAAGCCCGTACACCGCAATCCCGGGGATTCGGACTTATCCGTTCGGCCTCGACCCGGCCTCGACGCCCAGCACGGCTCAACAGGGAAGGGAGGACGGCATGGCACGGCGCTCCGGGTCATTTCAGCGTCTCGTCCTCTATGTCACTGTGGTGTCCAGGGATGGCCTTCCATTCCAAGGGCACGTCGTAACAGTCACCTTAACAGGGATCGACAAAACATCATCTCAAGGCTCCCCGTCGTCTTGGCCTCCTCTCGCCCTATAAAAGGGCAGGCCAGGGCTCTACGACGGGGGGAGAAGACAACGGACAACAAGCCAGACACAAGATAGAGATCAACATCTCAAGCAATCATCCTTGTACTCCTTTTTCCCCTTTGAGACTTGGGCTCGCCGCTCTCTCTCACAAGCTTGTAACCCCTGCACAAGCACCTCGGTGCAAGGAAATACAAACCTCTCCCTCCCCGCTGGACGTAGGGCCTTCTTTTGCCCGAACCAGGATAAACCCCCGTGTGTTCTCCTTACATCACCATCTAGGAAAGGGACACGTAGCATTTACTCGTTGGTTTAGGACCCCCTCGGGACCGAACACCGACAGTTGGCGCGCCAGGTAGGGGATCGCTGCGTGCCAACGTCGCTTTCCCGCCTTTTTTCCTGGATGGCTGACCCCGAACGCCCTATCCCGTTGGCCACGGTGATCTGGTTTGGGAGTTTGGAGTTCATGTCGCTTGGCTATGGCTACGATATGGTCCTACTCCCGCCTAGGCACCCAACCGACGAGGATTATGAGCTCTCCCAGCCTGGGGGAGCGATCCGCCGGTACCGTCGCTCCAGGCAGGCGTGAGCCGCCCGACGACGATGAGCCCGGCGCAACCATCATCTTCACCTCGCGAAGGGTGATGGGATTCCCCGGTCTGGCACCCCCCAGCCAGGCACCGGCCCAGATTTCCTCGTGGAAGGTCTGGGTAGGATGAGCTTGACTGAGGGTAACATGCCGACGGAGAATCCCGCCGCTCCCCCGTCCGGTGAGACACCACTGCCCAGAGCATCCGTTCCGGCGTGGACAGCGACATCTCCATCGCCATTCCCGTTTGGGCTAGACTCGGCTGTCCAGACCTATGCTTCCTCCGTAAGCACTAGCATGAGTGTCTACGAGGAGCTCCCCGGGCACCATCTACGCTCCACTCTGGACCTCGTTGCATCCACGCCAGCCTCTGATTATCTGGACTCTACGGAGACTCCGGAAACAGGGCCCCGTGAGACCGCTTCCCGGCGTCGCGATCACAGGGGCGATTTGCAACGGCCTCACATTCCCCCGTCATACTACTACTTTGGCGCTCCTGACTCCGACTCGGCTGATGACACCTATGATCCGACCCGCGAATGCTTCAACATCGATGTTGAAAGCACGTCGGAATCGGAGGACGAAGAACCAGTCGAAGGAAGGCACACGCCACCTCATATCGAGCTTCCTGCTGAGCAAGACGACCCTCAATTCCTTGCGGATCAAGGAATGCAGCTCGAGCAGATTCGTGAGTTGCAGGACAGGCTTGACGAGGAACGAGAAAACCTGCATCTACTCCAACAAACCCTCGAGCGTGAGCGCGTGGAACGCGCACTTGGCAGGAGAGCTCGCGAGAGAGCTCACGACGTCAACCGCCGCATCGACGAGGACCGGGTGGTCGATCCCCCAGTTTTCGCTCGAGCCAGCCAGAACGTCGTCGCCGCCGCCATGCTCCTCCGCAACATGCCCGAGCCGTCAAACCCCGACGCCCGTCAGGCTCGAGATGAAATCCGAGAACTTCTCGAGACCGCCGCCATGCAGCAGGCCGAGAGCTCTGCCTCGAGGCGATGCGAGCCAGCCTCGGAGCGGATCATCGAGCCCTCCCGACAGGAGAGAGAAGCCTCGGTTCATCCCGAGCCTGCCTGGCGAAATCAGGTAGCTCCAGCCCCTGAGCCCACCACCAACGACCGCGAACCTCGAGACACCCGTGGCAACATCGTCGAGCGCCGCACGCGCAAGCACGGTGACGGCGTGGCTCGAGGCTACCACGTGCACAGGGGCGGACACTATGACAGCTCGGAAGATCGTAGTCCTTCACCCGAGCCTCTGGGCCCTCGGGTCTTCAGCAAGGCTATCCGTGAGACGGTGCTCCCGGCTTGGTTTCGCCCTCCCACGACTCTCACCAAGTACAACGGCGAAACCAAACCCGAACTTTGGCTCACCGATTTCCGCTTGGCGTGTCAGCTGGGCGGGGCCACCGACGACCGGGTCATCATTCGACAACTCCCCCTGTTCCTCTCCGACACCGCCCGAGCCTGGCTCGAGGATCTCCCACCTCGACAGATCCACGACTGGGACGATCTCGTGAGGGTGTTCGAGGGAAATTTCAAGGGGACCTACATGCGCCCCGGCAACTCGTGGGACCTCTGGAGTTGCAAGCAGAAACCAGGTGAATCCCTCCGGGATTACATCCGGCGCTTCTCCCGGCAGCGTACCGAGCTCCCCAACGTCACCGACTCCGACGTGATTATGGCCTTCCTCTCCGGCACCACCTGCAAGGAGTTGGTCCGAGAGTTGGGCCGTAACACTCCACTCACTGCCAACGGGTTGATGGACATCGTCACCAACTTTGCCGCCGGCGAGGAGGCGGTTGGTGCAATCTTTGGTGGTGACCAAGACAAGGGGAAGCAGAAGGTCGACGATCCCGCGAGCTCCACCCAGGGCTCCAAGAGGAACAACCGGAAGAAGAAGAAAGGCCAGCAAGGCAAGCTCGAGGCCCCGGCCGACGAGCTCGTCGCTGCTACCGAGCGCAAGAAGCCTCGAGCCCCCCCGGCGGGGGCATCTTCGACAAAATGCTCAAAGAGCCGTGTCCCTACCACAAGGGACCCACTAACCATAACCTCGAAGACTGTCACATGCTCCGCAGGTACTTTGAGGGTGTCGGCGTCAAGAAGGACGACAAGAAGGAGGACCCAAAGAGTGACGATAAGGATGGGGCTTTCCCCGAGATCCACGACTGCTTCATGATCTACGGAGGACCCTCGACCCGCCTCTCGGCGCACCAGCACAAGCGAGAATGGCGTGAGGTTTTCTCCGTACAAACGGCAGTCCCCCGCTTCCTTGATTGGTCTGCGGTGGCCATCACTTTCGACCGTGATGATCACCCAGACTACGTCCCCAATCCAGGAGTCTACCCGCTCGTTGTTGACCCCGTCATCACCAACACACGCCTCACCAAGGTGCTCATGGATGGCGGAAGCAGCCCTAACATTATCTACTCCCAGACCCTCGACCTTCTGGGGGTCGAGAGAGCGCGCCTCCAACCTAGCGTCGGGGGCTTCCACGGAGTCGTGCCAGGGAAACGGGCGGAACCCCTCGGACGGGTCGATCTGCCTATTTGTTTTGGCACACCGGCCAACTTCAGAAAGGAAACGCTCACTTTCGAAGTAGTCGGATTCCGTGGAACGTACCACGCTATCCTTGGGCGCCCATGCTACACCAAGTTTATGGCAGTCCCGAACTACACCTACCTCAAGCTCAAGATGCCAGGCCCAAATGGCGTCATCACTATGGGGCCCTCATACGAACATGCCTACGAGTGCGACGTCGAGTGTGTTGAGCACGGCGAGGCTATTTTGGAGTCAGTGGCCTTGGCTGCGGACCTCGACGGTCTCGCCAATGAGATTCCCGACCCAAAGCGCCATGCCGGCAGTTTCGAGCCCACGGAAGACGTCAAGGTTGTGCCCCTCGACCCGGCTGATCCCGCGGGAAAGGTGCTGAATGTCAGCGCCACCCTCGATCCTAAATAGGAAGCAGTGCTCGTCGACTTTCTCCGCGCAAACGCCGACATCTTTGCGTGGAGTCCCTCGGATATGCCGGGCATACCCAGGGAAGTCGCCGAGCACGCCTTGGAGATCCGGGCCGGGTCCAAGCCGGTGAAACAACGCCTGTGCTGCTTCGACGAGGAGAAGCGCAGGGTCATCGGCGAGGAGATACACAAGCTGCTGGAGGCCGGATTCATCAAGGAAGTTCATCATCCTGACTGGCTGGCTAATCCTATATTAGTTAAGAAAAAGAGTGGGAAGTGGAGGATGTGTGTAGACTATACTAGTTTAAATAAAGCATGTCCAAAAGTTCCCTTTCCTTTGCCACGCATTGATCAAATCGTTGATTCCACTGCGGGATGTGAAACTCTCTCGTTCTTAGATGCGTATTTCGGCTACCACCAGATCAAAATGAAGGAGTCCGACCAGCTCGCGACTTCATTCATTACCCCATTCGGCATGTATTGCTACGTTACGATGCCCTTCGGTCTCCGGAACGCAGGGGCTACATACCAGCGATGCATGCAGCACATTTTCGAGAAACACATCGGGTCGACCGTCGAGGCTTATGTCGACGACATCGTTGTCAAAACAAAACAAGCCGACAATCTGGTAAACGACCTCGACGTTGCGTTCAAATGCCTCCGGGCAAAAAACATCAAACTCAATCCTGAGAAATGCGTCTTTGGCGTTCCTCGAGGTATGCTTTTAGGGTTCATCATGTCTAAACGCGGCATCGAGGCCAACCCTGAAAAAATCTCTGCGATAACCAAGATGGGCCCCATCCGAGACCTGAAGGGCGTACAAAGGGTCACAGGTTGCTTGGCGGCGCTTAGCCGTTTCATTTTGTGCCTCGGCGAAAAAGCACTCCCTCTGTACCATCTCTTGAAGAAATCGGAGCATTTTTCCTGGACCCTCGAGGCCGAGGAAGCTCTCACAAAACTCAAGGTCACACTCTCTAACTCACCAATCCTCGTCCCTCCAACCCTAGGGGAACCGCTCCTACTTTATGTCGCCGCAACGTCACAAGTAGTTAGTGCGGTCCTGGTTGTCGAACGGGCCGAGGAGGCACATACCTTGCTCGTCCGGAGGTCAGTCTATTTCATTAGCGAAGTGCTCTCAGAAACCAAGATCCGATACCCACAAATCCAGAAACTGCTATACGCCGTCGTCCTGACACGACGCAAGCTCCGACACTACTTCGAGGGTCACCCGATTACTGTGGTTTCTTCTTTCCCCTTGGGGGAGATAGCCCAGAACCGGGAAGCCTCGGGTAGGATTGCCAAATGGGCAGTCGAGCTCATGGGCGAGACCTTGTCCTATGCGCCGCGCAAAGCTATCAAATCACAGGTGTTAGCAGACTTTCTGGCTGAGTGGACCGACACCCAACTCCCTCCTGCACAGCTTCAGGCGAAGCTGTGGACCATGTACTTCGATGGGTCATTAATGAAAACAGGAGCAGGCGCGAGCTTGCTCTTCATCTCGCCCCTCGGGGTTCACATGCGCTACGTCATCCGGCTTCATTTTCCTATGTCTAACAACGTCGCTGAATACGAGGCGCTCGTCACGGGATTAAGAATTGCCATCGAGCTCGGGGTCCGACACCTTGACGTTCGAGGCGACTCCCAGCTCGTGATCGATCAGGTCATGAAGAGCTCGAGCTGCCGTGACCCCAAGATGGAAGCCTACTGCCAAGAAGTACGGCGCCTCGAGGACAAGTTTCACGGCCTCGAGCTCAACCACATCGCACGCAGGTATAATGAGGCCGCCGATGAACTAGCAAAAATCACGTCCAGTCGAACTACGGTTCCACCAGACGTTTTCACAAAAGACATCCAGGAGCCATCCATCGACCTCGGGCCGGACGGAGGGGTCGACGGGACGTCACTCGACCCCCCACCTAAGGCAGAAGCCCCCTCGACCGGGGCTGAAGCCATGCAGGTGGAAGACTTGACCCCACCGCCTGACCTCGAGCCCGACTGGCGCATCCCGTACCTCGACTACCTTATCCGAGGCTCGACGGATCGCCCGCCGGGCCAAAACCTTTGTGATCATTGGCGATAGTAGGGAGCTCTACCGCCGTAACCCTACTGGCATCCTCCAACACTACATCACAAATGAGCAAGGTAGGGACCTGCTCAGCGATCTCCACTCGGGGGCTTGCGGTCACCACGCAGCACCTCGAACCCTCGTCGGAAATGCCTTTCGACAAGGATTCTATTGGCTGACCGCAGTCTCCGATGTTGTCAAGCTAGTACGCTCCTGCAAGGGTTGTCAGTACTATGCGAAACAAACCCATCTTCCGGCACATGCCCTGCAAACTATCCCCATCACATGGCCGTTTGCCGTTTGGGGGCTCGACCTTGTCGGACCCTTGAGAAGGACAACTGGCGGCTTCACCCACTTGCTCGTCGCAATCGATAAATTCTCCAAGTGGATCGAGGCCCGCCCTATCACCAGCATCAGGTCTGAGCAAGCTGTGCTCTTCTTCACCGACATTATTCATCGCTTTGGGGTCCCCAACTGTATCATCACGGACAATGGCACCCAGTTCACTGGTAAAAAGTTTTTGGATTTCTGCGACAACCACCACATCTGTGTGCTCTGGTCAGCCGTGGCCCATCCAAAAACAAATGGTCAGGTGGAACGTGCCAATGGCATGGTCCTACAAGGCCTGAAACCCAGAATCTTTGACAAGCTAAACAAGCATGGCAAAAGATGGGCTACCGAGCTGCCCTCGGTCCTGTGGAGCCTAAGAACAACGCCGAGTCGAGCCACGGGGTTCACTCCGTTCTTCTTAGTCTACAGGTCTGAGGCAATGCTCCCAACAGATATAGAATACGGATCCCCAAGGTTGAAGGCCTACAGCAAAAGAAATAACGACGCCGCAAGAGAGGACGCCCTCGACCAGCTCGAGGAAGCCCGAGATGTGGCCCTATTACATTCTACCAGGTACCAGCAGGGTCTCCGACGCTACCACGACAGACACATCTACAAGCGTGACCTCAACGTCGGCGACTTGGTGCTACGGCGGAACCAGAACACCATGGGGCGCCATAAGCTCACGCCACCATGGGAGGGACTGTACATCATCGCAGAAGCACTAAAGCCGGGCACCTACAAGCTATCCAACGAGAAGGGCGAAATCCTCACCAACGCTTAGAACATTGAACAGCTACGTCGCTTTTTTCCTTAGAAAGCCTCGAGGCTCTGTAATTTCTTTTTCATCAATAAAGAATACAACGATGTTTCAAACTTTCGTTTCACAATGAGGAAGGATCGACTCTGCACTCCCAGAATCGACCCTCCCTCGGGGGCTACAAGGGGGGAACCCCCCTGTCTCCGAAAAAACTTGCACTCTTTTTTAATTTAAGAACCGCTTCTTAGATCGACGGCGCCACAAAAGCGCCCCAAGGGCTCTCGAGCCAGGAATATTACCTACGCCTCCAAGGCTACGGTACCTCCGCTCACCCCTCACGCCTTCTAGAGGCACGACTTCACGCTAGAAAGATCTAAATAATGGTTCCTAACTTTGAAAAAGAACATACCCCCTGTCGCTCAGATCAGGTTCTCACATGATCTACAAGGCCGCAACATCACCCTGAAGCTCGAGGGCAGTTGAGCCATGAGATTGCTTACGCCTCTAAGGCTACGGTACCTCCACTCGCTCCCTTACGCCAAAGGACGCAACTGCGTGCTAAGCAAGTCACGCGAGAACACGATCCAAGCGATAAAGAAGAAAAGCTCGAATAAAACTAAATTAACCACGAACCGGTTTATGTTTCGAGTTCTTAGGGCCTCCGAGGCCACCACAACCAAAATCCAAAGTACTAACTTATTACATGGGCCTTTGCGCCCAGATTTGGCTCACAGGCCCTCATCGTCAGCAGGCGGGACCACCTTGGCTTCAAAAAGCGAGGCCAGACGGCTCCCAGGATCTTCCGCGGCTTCAATCAGCTCCAGGCAGGCATTCTCGTTCTCCTCGTCCGTCCGATCCGGGTCTGTGATGAAGCCATCAGCAACGAGCTCCATGTCGAACACAAACCCTGAACGGACGACGGCCAGCGCCCTCTTTACGCCGTGATAGAGGTTGTCCCGTATCTTCTCCCGGGCAAGGCGGCCCAGCGCCGCCATCCGACGGATGAAGGAGTTCCCCGGAACATCTTCCCCGATGTCGGCGTCGGGCTCGACCCCCAGGCCATCACACACGGTGGTGATCGCGCCCTGGAGCAGCTGGGTCCTCCGGGTCTCGGCTTCGAGGAGGCTCTGAAAGGAGTTGGCAGATGATTGGGCCTCTCGATTCTCCCTCTCCAGCTCTGAAACACGATAAACAAATTAATACCTAACACGAGGCCTCGACGCCGTGGCCGTAACAATCACACTTACCCTCGATATGGGTCTGCAGGCCCACGACCTCGTTGCGAAGCCCCCCGCACGTCCGCTCGAGCCCTAGGAGGGCGCTGTCCTTGTCACTGATGGTCGCCTTCAGCACCTCGATCTCCTGGCGAGTAGATTCGAGAGCCGCGTCCTTCTCTTGGACGGCTCCGTTCAGCGTCGTGACCTCGTCCTTCAGAGCACCAAAACGAGCAGTGACCTGCTCGACCTCAACATTGAGGGCGTCGTGCTGACGGCTGACCTGGGAGACATCCTCCTCGAGCTCCTTCACCCGTGCCGACAGGGGCTCGAGATCCCTGCGGGCCTGGGCAGCCTCCTCCCGAGCCTTGTCCATGTCAGTGCGCATCACGGCCACGGCCACCCAAGCCTGTATCGCCTCCTCCTTCACCGCCGCGTATGCGACGCGCAGCTCAGCCATTTCGGCATTCCGATCAGAAAGCCGTTTCTGGGCCTCCTCGACCAGGACCCGTTGCTGAGACAGCGCGCCCCACACGCCACTCTCATCCCGGATGAAGAGTGACTTGCGGCGGGAGTACTCCTTCAGCTCCTGAATCACAATTCGAAAAACCAAAAAGGTTAAAAAGCCGAGGGAAAAAGACACCAAGAGAACCACGAAGAAAGCCAACGGGTCGATCATACCTCGGTGGCATCCCGCATGCTTCGCGACACGGCCTCGGTCGCCACATAGAGCAACCGATCAAGGTGCCGGCGGACGCCCTCGAGGTACTCCCATCGGTGCACCTCATCCCTGTCGTTCAGGGTGAAGATGGGCTCGGCGTTGGGGTTCGCGGCGTCCCTAAACTGGAGGGACGCCCCCCACCTCGGTATCTCCGCCTCCGCCCGTGCTATGGCCAGCGCGGCGATGTCGGGCCATGACGACGACGACCCGGCCGGGGCATCTCCCGGTCCCGCGGAAGGACCGGCCTCGCCCGCAGTTCCCGCCTCTCCAGCGGCCGTCGAGGCACCAGCCTGGTCCTCGGCCTCACCCCCCTCGACCCCCATCACTTGTTTCCCTTTGTCCAGGGGGGTGTCATCGAGGGTGAGGTCCACGGTCACGGGTGCCCGCCCTTCTGAGGGAGCCGGCCCCTCGATCGCCGGCGCTTCCGAAGCCGGCGCCTCAACCGTCGGCGCCCCCGGAGCCGGCGCCTCAACCTCTGGCGCCTCTTCTTCTGGAGCTCCGGTCGGGGGCTCGACGGCCCCGCCCTCCACCGTACCCGCCGGCTCTGCCGACGGGCCTCGCTACGGCCGCGACCCCCTTGCCAGGGTCGCCTCCTGTCCCGGTGCCGACGCGACCTCCTCCATGGTCATGTCAGCACCCGCCCGATCCGCGCCGCGGACGGATGCTTCGCCCGTCACGGCCTCGACGGCAGCCTCGGCCGTCGGCGATGACCTGGGCTCCGCCTTGACCACACCAGGCGCCACCGTCTCCGCCGGTTCGGACCCCTCCACGGCGGGATCGGGGCCAGCAACCACCGTGGCATCTGCCGCCCCCTGCTGTTGTCGCAGGCGCCCCTTCACGGCCTCGACCTGCCGGACCCAGGCCGCATCCTGCTCCGCCGTCCGGTTAAGGACAACGGCGCTGGCCTGCAGCGACTTCACGGGGGTAGGCCACATCGGCTCCGTCTTCCGCTTTAACCTGTAAAGTGAGAAAGAACGTCAGCCAATGGATCCAGAGAAAGGTCAAACAACCAAGCATGAACACTTACCCAGAAATTGGCACCAAGGGCCTCGACCCCGCGTGATCCGAGCCTCCCGAGGCGGCCGACGATGGCCTCACAGCGGCCCCACCAGCAGGCCGGGCACTCCTTGGGGCCCTGGCCGGCGTGCCGCCCTGCGCCTTCTGTGTCTCCGAGGCCAGCTGGCCTCGGGTTCTCATGCCTGCCGGTGGCGCCGCCGATGACGACGCCGGTACCACCGTCCCAGCCCCTGCCCGAGCTTGCGGGGCCTGGGCTGGTGCAGGCATCCCCGTCGACCCCTCTTGCTGGGTCCGGGGTAAAGCGCCCCCCCCGTCGAGGGGCCCGCCTCCTTCTCCGTCTTCTTCTTCTCCTTCTCCTTTTCCTCCTCCTCCTCCTTGGTCTCCTCGACCATGACGACCGAGGAGGACGACCCCCCGATGGGCTCCAGCAGGGGGCGAATATCGGGGAGGTCCCCCAGTCCGGTCGCGGCCTCATACCGCGACAGGGCGTCGTCGTCTTCGCCGCTGCTGTCGTCGTCCTCCCCCCGAGATCGTCTCGGAGGGCGACGGCGCTAGGGGGACCCCGTCGATGGTCTGCTAGCGCCGGAGCTTCTTCAACGCCTCCGCTTCTTTGGCCTTGCGGATTGCTCGCTTCTTGGCCGTCTCCTTGGTTTGCTTCTTCTTGGAGGCATGCTGGCGTCGAGCCTCCCGGGCGGGCCGGTCCTCTGGGACTGGCGGACGTGTCTCCCGCAGCGCCGACAAATCCTACGCGCCGGCCTCGACCAAATTAGCGGAATTCAAAAATAAACAAAACTAGTAAACATACCAGCCCAAAGATACTTACCACGGGCTCGAACCCTTCGGTAGGTCTTATGGGGACCCGATTGATCTCCTCCACCTTGAAGTTCCTGACCATCCGGCGCGCTCGCTGGAGGACCTCCTCGAGGGTGAGGGACTCGTGGGACATCTGGGTCCCCTCTAGAGATGCCTCCGGAGTCATCTAGTCGAGGTAGAGACGACGCCGACACAACGGCATCACTCTGCGGCGGTGGAAGGCCGTAGCCACCGCCGCTGCCGTCAAGCCCCGAAGGCGAAGCTACTGCTGCGCCGCCAGCAGCAGGTCCAGGCGCGGCTTCTCGGCTTCTAGAACTCCATACGTCCAGCGGTCCTCTCGAGCGGTCAGCACGCGGCCGGTGTACCTCGGCAACTGATTTTCATCGTTGCAGAGGTAGAACCAACCCTCGTGCCACCCGCTGTTCGAGGAGATGAGGCGAGCCGGGATATACAGATCCGCCTGGCTCGACCTCACCTACAGGACGCAGCTCCCTACTCGAGCCGCGGCCAGGACCCCCTTCTCCCCCGCCCTCCTGGCGAAGAGCTCAGCCTTAAAGAGCTGAAGCCACAGGTTCCACTGCGGCTCCACCCCAAGGTAGCCCTCGTAGACCGCCACGAAGATGGCGGCCTGTGCGACGGCGTTGGGGGCGAGGTGGTGAAGCTCCACCCGGTAGTAGTGGAGGAGCGCGCGCATGAAGGCAGACGCCGGTACGCCAAACCCCCGCTCGTGGAAGCAGACGAAGCTCAGCACGTACCCTTCAGGGGGCGCTGGCTCCCAGTGGGCAGGAGGCGGCGCGATCCACTCCGGCTGCGACCAATTCATCCTTGGCCGCAGCAGCCCGTCCTCGACCAACTCCTCCAACCTCCTCTCTGTCACCGAGGAGGCGGCCCAGTCGTCGACGGGGAGGATCTGGCTCTTCCCTGCCATCGGTGCTGTCGGAAGGGGGGTGGGCGAAGAGGATGCGGTGGCGGCGGCGATGCGGGCGGAGAACGCGAGAAGGCAAGGGCTGTCTGGGGCAGGAAGATGGCAAGAGTGCAAGGAATCGGTGGGGAACGCAGACCCCTAGGTTTTGCTTTTATATGCCCGGTGGAAGCCCAACGGCCGCGCGAAAAGGTAGGAACAGTTTCCCGCATTAAATGCGCTCACCTAACCGTTCCCCCCACGTCTCGCAGGAGCCGGGCGCGTGGCCGTCCCCCACGCCGTAACCGAACGCCACGTCGCCCACTACCGCGTTGATTTTGCCCTAAAAAGGCGCGCCTGGCTAACGGGCGGGGCGAGATCCGCGGACGGATATTCCTAGATGCCTGGTAAACGGGCCCCGAGCCCGTCATAAGTCTTGAGGGAACGGGAGCTGGCCCTCGACCCGGGTTCGACAGCCGCCCTCGAGCAACAGAGTTAGGGACGACTAGGGATGCGCCCGTGCATGGCCAGGGCTCGAGCCACGCTCTCGAGGCACCCCAAGACGTATTAGAGGCCAAAGGAGGAGGTCGACGTAGGAATCCCCTCGAGGGAGGCATCGAGCCCTCGGATCCCGTCGAAGGGAACTGACATCCGCACGACCACTCCTCGGCATTTTTTGAGCGCCTCTGGACCACTAGCCGACTCCTAACGACTGGAGCACGGGCTCGCACTCGAATTCCCCCGCTAGCAGCTCACCGGAGATCGTCGAAACTCGCCCAAACGGGGTAGTACGACGTTTCCCACCCCTCCTCCTCCTCTCTGCAGGAGGAGCGTGAGGGTCGCACAACAGAAGACGGCCGAGACTCCGATCGACCTCGTGCGCACGAGGCTCGGGGGCTCGACCGCATTAAAGTACTCCCCGATAAAAACACGTAAAAGACCTCGGAGGAGTCTTCAACACTCCACCGAGGCCTCGGGGGCTACACCCGGCGGGTGCGCTCGCGCGCCCCCACCGGAGAAGTCAACGGCGCTACGACTCCAGTTCATCAGCAAAAAAGCCTCTAGGAGAGTGATCGCACACTCACCAAAAGGCTCGGGGGCTACTGTCGGTACCAATAGTATTGGGGTACCCACATTTAACGATAATAAAAATCAAAACGACTAAGCCGCGCCCAAGCTCGGCCGCACACCGGGTCCGCCTCGTACGAGGGCAGCTCGACGGAGTGCCTCGACCGCGCTCCGGCTTCGACTCGTACGAGGCACCCTCGACGGGGGCGCCTCGACCACGCCCCGCCCCATACAGCGAGGTACCTCGACCGCGCTCCGACCCGCGCGAGGCTCGTCCGCCCCCTGGGAAAAACTCCAACTCGCGTGAGCCCGGGTCGAGACGCTCGACCCCTTCTCTTTACCTACCCCAAGACAAAAGTCATAGCATTTAAAAGGGCAGGGATGACCTTCCATTCCAAGGGCACGTCGTAACAGTCACCTTAACAGGGATCGACAAAACATCATCTCAAGGCTCCCCGTCGTCTTGGCCTCCTCTCGCCCTATAAAAGGGCAGGCCAGGGCTCTACGACGGGGGGAGAAGACAACGGACAACAAGCCAGACACAAGATAGAGATCAACATCTCAAGCAATCATCCTTGTACTCCTTTTTTCCCCTTAGAGACTTGGGCTCGTCGCTCTCTCTCACAAGCTTGTAACCCCTGCACAAGCACCTCGGTGCAAGGAAATACAAACCTCTCCCTCCCCGCTGGACGTAGGGCCTTCTTTTGCTCGAACCAGGATAAACCCCCGTGTGTTCTCCTTGCATCACTATCCAGGAAAGGGACACGCAACATTTACTCGTTGGTTTAGGACCCTCTCGGGACCGAACACCGACAATTTGTGTTTGTCCCTAGCATCATACTGTATTCCATTTTGTTTAAATATAATAGAATATAATTGAAGACAATAATAATTAATTGTAAATGAATATGTCTCTACTAAAGCACATATTTTTTTAGTAAGTACAATATTGGTTACTGTATAACAAAGAAATCTATAAAAGACTTTAAACGTGGTGAGTTAGCTACTGTATTCCATTTTGTTAGCTACAGTACCAGATTCAGATAAATAGTGCCATGTAAACAGTACCGATCATGTGAACAGTACTTAACCCGGTATGAACAGTTCATCGGGTCTCCGTGAACAGTGCCGGATCCAGATAAATAGTATCCCATATAAACAATACAGACCATGTGAACAGTACTTAACCGGTATGAACAGTTCATCCCGCTTGCAACAGTCCTACCCGCGCGAAGCGCGGGGACCTGGCTAGTACTAATAAAAACTATATGTTTATATCGATCTTGTTTAATCTGAGGAGGCTTTTATTGAAAGATATCTAATAATATATAGATATTTACTATATGGTTAGGCCTTGTTTAGATTCAAAAACTTTTCACAAAAAACTACAGTAACGAATCTTGCAGCACATGCATGGAGCATTAAATATAGACAAAAAAAAAATAATTGCACAATTTGATTGGAAATCGCGAGATAAACGTTTTGAGCCTGATTAGTCCGCGATTTGACACTAAAGTGCTACAGTAACAAATGTGCTAATGACGAATTAATTAGGCTTAATAAATTCGTATCGCGGTTTCCAGGCAAGCTATGTAATTAGTTTTTTTATTAGTATCCGAAAATCCCTTCCGACATCGTACGAAACATCCGATGTGACATTTTTCTAAAAACTTTTCACCAACTAAACTCACCCTTATAAACCTTTACA
This sequence comes from Saccharum hybrid cultivar R570, assembly GCA_038087645.1. Lineage (NCBI taxonomy): Eukaryota > Viridiplantae > Streptophyta > Magnoliopsida > Poales > Poaceae > Saccharum > Saccharum hybrid cultivar. The sequence goes on from JAQSUU010000534.1 coordinate 44,793,772, forward strand.
CTTCGATTTTTGCTTCGAGAGAATACTCATGAAATAACAAATAATTTCTAAAATTTTCATTGTTGGAACACCACGTTTAAACTACTTTTTAATAATATAACACATATTTAAGCTTGAATTATCATAATATATATTTTTTCCCGTTGCCAACGCACACGATCCTAAGGTCGTGTTTAGTTTCCATCAAATATTTTTCACCTCATCACATCGAATATTTGACATATGTATGGAGTACTAGATATAGACAAAAAGAAAACTAATTGCACAATTTGGTTAGAAACCACGAGACGAATCTTTTAAGCCTAATTAGTCTATGATTAGCCTTAAGTGCTACAGTACCACACATGTGCTAATGACGGCTTAATTAGGCTTAATAAATTCGTCTTGCGGTTTCCAAATAAGTTATATAACTAGTTTTTTAATTAATATCTGAAAACCTCTTCCAACCTCTCGTAAAACATCCGACGTGACATCTAAAATTTTTTCAATCACGAAATAAACAAGGCCTAAGATCATCGATCAAGCTAACAACGACCATGTGTCCATGTGTGTGCCGCCGCTGTTTGGTTTCGTCTGGTTTGTCAACGCTCCGTTCCGCCGACCATCGATTCGCTCATCAATCCTCGTCTTGTCCAACAATTCTCGTCATCCCCTCCAGTCTCCATCGCATCGGGTTGGAACTTGGAATCGGACTCGATGCTGCCCCTCTTCCTCTCCCTCTTGGTGCTTCTGCCAGTGCTCCCCCTCCCCCACGCATCCGCCGACGCCGATATCTGCATCGTCGGCGGTGGCATCTCCGGCGCCTCCACCGCCTTCTTCCTCACCAACTACACCACCTCCCTCGCTGGAGCGCAGCTGCGCGTCTTCGAGCGCCGTCACAAGGCGGGCGGCCGCCTCGGCACCGTCACTCTCGCGGGCGACAGCTTCGAGGCCGGGGGCTCCATCATCCACCCCCGCAACCTCCACGCGCGCCGCTTCGCCGACCTCCTGGGCCTCGCCGCCAAGGTCGGCGGCGACGACGACTGGCTAGGGATCTGGGACGGCAAAAGCTTCATCTTTCAGACGCTCCGCCCACCGCCGACCGGCAGCTCCTGGTGGCGTCGCAAGCTGCACAGCCTCCTCAACTCGCTGCTGCTGCTCAGGCGATATGGCCTGTCCCTGTTCAAGATGGACAAGTTTGTCCAGGTTAATTCTTCCTTCTCTACCGTAATTATTCTTCCCCCACTCGTGTCTAGGATGCACAGATTTGCACTTGTGCGGTGTGCTGATCAGTTACTATTTATTAAAATACTGAATGCAGGAAATGTTGCAACGGTTTATGCTCTTCTACAACGGCTTGGAGTCTCGCCCTGTCTTTGCCACGGTTGAGGAGATGCTCCAATGGACGGGTCTCTATGGCCTCACCCGCAGGACCCTCGAGGAGGAGTTGCTCGATGCCGGCCTCAACACCCAAACAATAGCAGAGCTTGTCACTGTATGCTTCTCCTCAATCCCTGACACTGTATTGTCTTTCCTCCTCTCAAGCCATATGCCATCTATGCTTCCATAGTTTAGTGGAATTTGAGCTAAATTAACTTCCTTGGTTCTAGACAGTGACGATACTAATTGGCTCATGGTTTCTTCTGGAAGATGCTCTCTACCAGTGAAATCCCATTTGATGTAGTTTCCCCCCAAAATGCATCATCTCTTTCTGATAAGTATAATCAATGTATTCTTTCCCTCACAGGTTATCACGAGGATCAACTATGGCCAAAGCACACACATAAGTGGCCTGGCTGGCGCCGTGTCTTTAGCTGGATCTGAGTCAGGATTATGGGCTGTCAAAGGGGGCAACTGGCAGCTAGCTGCTGGATTGCTCAAGACCTCTAATGCCACCTTGCATCTTCAAGAAGGCATAGACTCGATCACTGATGCTGGGGATTACTATGTTCTGAGATCTAACACTGGGAGCGAATACAACTGTACGGTGACTGTGGTGGCAACACCACTTGACGAGGTGAACATCACGTTTAGCCCTCCAATCTCCATTCCGCCGAGGAAGATGCAGCACACACACGCCACCTTTGTTAGAGGCCTATTGAACCCTGTAAGTGTTATGGTAGCATACTGCATACCTATCTATCTATTGCCATTCCTTTTGTAGATCCTAGCGTCAACACACAGCAAAATGAACGAGTGGCGAGTAACTAATAGCCTGTGAACTTGTTACTGATGAAAGCCTCTTCGACACTTCCTTGGTTGGGACGAATTACTGATGACAAGGCACTTGTGCCTTTTGCTGTATTGTTTCTATGGTTGCAGGGATATTTTGGTGTAAACTCAGCATCAAATGTTCCAGAGCTGATTGGTACCCTAGAGCTCCCTGATATCCCTTTCTCGTGCATCTCAGTTCTGAAGAGGTACAGTGAAAATGACATGGCCTACAAGATGTTCTCACGTGCAAAGCTGGATGATGGTTTACTGGATCAGATCTTCAGGTACGTAGCAGTTTGATTATATTGAGTTAGTCGCCCAGATGAGATGAGGTTGGTTAGTTAATATGTGCTGTTGTATTTGTTGGAGAGCAGCGCGAGGAAAGAGACGATCCGGATAAACTGGGCTGCTTACCCACACTACGAAGCCCCAGAAGAGTTTGCTCCGATAGTTTTGGACGGGAAGCAGCTGTACTACGTGAACACCTTTGAGAGCGCCGCGAGCGCCATAGAGACAGGCGCCGTGGCAGCAGAGAATGTGGCACGGCTCATCATTTCGAGGCTTTCTCTACCGCAGCGAGGAGTCGAGCCTGATGCTCTTCATATCAAGTCATTCGCGGAGCAGGAGGAAGAAGGATGCCAGCGTCGGCATGTAGACCTGTGATTCTGTGAAGCTGGGCTGGGATGTGCCTGTGATTCCTGTGAAACTTTGTATAGATTTTAGCTGGGCACTCTAGGCGCAACAGATGTATTATGTGTCGAGCTGTGGTACTCTGGCTTTTAGCTGTGTTGATTGAGTTGTACTCGACTACTTGTAGTGTCTGCTGTTGAGTTGCCGCGGCATTTTGGCACATTTGATTTGGTGATGAATGTATTGGCTCTGTTCGCTTGGCTGCCATGACTGAAAGTACTCTTCGCTGATTTGTTTTGAGAGAAATATTGTTCGTTCGCTGAAAAAGTATGACTTATAAGATAAGCGAACAAGGCCGATGGATGATATATCATAGTAGTACTAAGATTTGGTTGACAATTTTTCCCCTTGATTGAACTAATAGTTGTATCGCTGCTGTGGCATCACTTTTCTATTTTCCTTCTCTCTCTTCTCTATTCTTCTCTCTCTCTTTTTGATAAACATAGACAATACTGCATTAAGCCTTACAGAACATAACACAAGGTTTTTTTGATAGTTGGATGGGCCGGGCCACATCGCAGGACATGTACATTGGACAAAAGACATGGGTCGGACCGTTTTTTTTTTTGTGTGTGTTCTGTCGAATCGAAACCGCCGTCTGTCCGATTGTGACTTTGGAGTTTGAGCTGAGAAGACGGGGCGGCGACCGGGCGAGCCGTGTGTCTTCGAGTGGAAGCAACCAACAGCCTGTCGTTTCGCTGGTTCATCGTGACTGAAAGTATTGTTGGCTGGTTTGCTGTGAGAAAAAAACACCGTTGGATGGCTGCTGATTCCGCTGAATAGCTCAAAAAGGCAAGAGAAGAGCACAGGGCAGTGAGAGAGCACGGGACCTCCACCAGCAGAGGCAGAGGCGATTGATAAATAAATGGCCTGACCTCTCTTTCTCTCTCTGCACCAGCCACCACCACCTGCGCAGCCGCAGCGCATTGACTGTCCGTCCGGCCAGTGCGGTGAAAGAGGGAGAGGGAGGTCATCGCGCCCCTCTCCAGGGCACCATCCATGGCCGTGGGGGGCCTTCTGCGGGGCCTCGTTTCGCCGGCGGGGGGAGCCGCCGCCTGGCTGCCCTGCCACGAGCTCTTCGCCTCCTGGCACCACTGGCTCCCCTCGCTCCCGCGCCTCCGCCCGCCCGCATCCGACGGCTTCAAGCTTCTCTTCGTGCTGCTGCTCTTCTCCGCCGCTCTAGCCGAGGTCCGCTACATCGCCTCCTCCTCCATGGCGCCAACGCTCCGCTCAGGCGACCGAGCCGTCGCCGAGAAGGTCAATCCCCCCTCTCTTTTTTTTTCTCCCGCTCCCGCTCCCCTCACTCACTTTATTTTCCTCTCCTTTATTAAGAAGATCATTATTTTTATTTGCTACAGTAGTGCAATAAGACAATGCGTGCGTTACTCATCCTGTTCTTGCTTATATATAACACTATATACATGGATGGATACTTAGGTTGGTAGTAGATCCACGCTGCCCGCCCCTACCGATACCACTAGTACCTGTAACTAGCCTGCCTAAGTACCATCACACACATTTGACCAACAAAAATCTTGGATCCACGCTCCCGATACAATAATATGCATCTTATTCTGACCGCACGAAATTAACTTAACAAGTCTCAATTGCTCTCCTAGCCTGCTGCTTTCTTTGACAGCTTCGAATCAAATCACATTGTTATTCATTGACCTTAAATAACACGCTCCATACCATTTTCCAGGTTACATACTTGTTCCGGAGGCCATCTATTGGGGATATAGTGTTTTTCAAAGTGCCCTCTGCAGTACAGGTTTGCCTTCTTCTGCCCCTCCACTTCTCAATCAAATCCTCGCATTGTCCACCCTGAAAATGTGCAGCTTCCAATTTCAGAATTATGGTGTCAATAAGGATGTTGTCTTTATTAAGAGAGTATTGGCAACACCTGGAGATTTCATTGAGGTAAACTGCGTCACTACATTTGTTCTATTCCGGTATGGTCAATGCCATAGCAAGACACAGTGGAGTCTCCCAGCATCCTCTTACATTGACCTGTTTATAGGTTCGACATGGGCAGCTTATTGTAAATGGTATTGCACTGAAGGAGCATTACACAGCAACCCATGCGTTGTACACAATGGAAGCAATGGTTTGTGCATGCATCTCTAATATGTGAGCATTGTCTCCTTGAACAACATTGAGGAGTTGATATTGCCAGGTCCAGAGATTTTAAACTTCTGTTAACAAAATGGTTAACAGACGTGACGAGAGAATTTTCATTCTCCACAAGAAGATGATCAAAAGTGGACTGGCTGCTCCATGTTGTTGACTTCTTGAGTGCCTCGTTGTAATCAATGGGCCTCAGATGGTGGATGATCTCTTCCTTCCATCTTTCCTTATTGGCTGGGTACCTGGATCCTCAACTGAAAGTATTCATACTCCTGCAGCGCCTTCCTGAAGGTCATGTATTCGTCATGGGTGACAACCGAAATAACAGCTGTGATTCTCGTGCCTGGTAAGAAACACGCCTTACGCCTCTGCACTAGCTCAAACCCTATAGCAGTAGATATAATTCATCGTTCAGCTAGAGACTTGAGACTACAAACTACTACAGTCATTGAGAAAATCTCTTGCTAAGCGTTATAGCTGTGAGGTCTTGCTCCTGTACATGCTTTTTGAGGCAATCAGGTTTGGATATAGATGATAAGCATCAGCACCATGCTGAGTGATTTCCAAATTGCTTGGAGTTGAACAGTAGCATTTGTTGTTGCCTATTGACAGTTGACTTGTCCTTGTATGGCTGACTTGCAGCTTGTTTTTTGTTGCCATTTGTCTGGGCACTAATAATGGTACTATATATCTGTGGTGCTTTTGGTTACAGGGGGCCTCTTCCCATTGCCAACATCGTTGGAAGGTACATGACGTCCTTTACAAGATCCTCTTTCCAGTAACTGAAGTGAAGAGGTTCCACTCAATGTTCCTGATGCTGATGTCGCCTCATAAGTCATAACCGTAGTTAGAGAGTTGTGCTAGGGTGCAGCCAGGCTGCTATCTTGTCAACTTGTGCCAGAATTAGCCCTCCGAGTAATGCTGTAGCGCTGTTGTTGTATATGAATATGATCGCCTTTCTCCCACCCGTGGGAACTAGAGGTTACCTCTGCCGCTCGCAGTCGCAGTTGGCACGAGCCCTCAGGCCGCCTCAGGCTGTCGTGTGTTGAGCTTGTGATTACCTTAGGTGATGAAGCTTATCGGCAGTGTTGCTAAATGTCGATTTGCATCAGAAATTTGGACATGATTGTGTTATTGTTCCAGACTGCGTGCTTTTTACAGTAAATCTGTGTTGCTCGTGACATGGCCTGTTTGCATACCGCAGCAGCCTAAATTACGCGTCTTTAACACACTTTGTTGGAACAAATGATGCCCCCAACAAATTGGGCGTTTCCTTCCATCAGGACTACCAACGTACGGTTCTAGCTTTAGCACAATGCAGGAGCAAAGGCCACTAATGTAGGTACTACTAGGTACAGTAGAAACATGCTGATAATTCCATCAGACCGCATAGCAACACAAGCAACAGATTTCCACTCGAGTGCTAACCACTCAGAAAATATATTGTGAGTTCGACAAGATGTTGGGCATACATACAAATCTGCCAAGAAAAAAAAACAAAGCAAAAGAGGGTCCCTACATCGTACCCTTAGTACAAGCTCATGGATATATTATCTATATATACCCACCCCCTAACTCTTGCAAATTAATGATTAGCAAACAGGCGTTAATGTGGTGACCGGAATGATTCGGACGATCTTAGAGGAATTCCTTCACCATCTTCGTCTGTTTGCTTTGAGAACCGCACTGAAGAAGATGTAGGAAGACGGAAGGAGGATGAAGTCGAAAGCCCTACATTGAAACATGAAAAATAATAATCTCAGAACATGTAACCCACAAAGGAAGATAGAAAGGTTGGTATGATGAGAAATCCATACCACCATCAGCCATGTCTTTTGTTTTATGTAGAAGAAAAGTTCCAGAAAGGATCGTAACAAAGCCACACATCTCAGTCACAATTTGTGTAGGATTTTGCCTGTCCCAGTCCTGCACACAGATACAAAATGGAACTAAGTGGGTCTCATCTGCTGAGTTCTATCGACTCCAGAAGTATTCACAGGCTATGCCTGAAGCTCAGGCTCATACCATTTCTTATATAGTTTACTTTAATGCAATCCGAGGAAAACTCATAAATTTATATTTGAAATTGGATAGGAACACTGGCTGAATCACTATCTAGTGCCCTGCTCAAATTTCACAACCAAAGCATGAAGATGAAAAGATAAGCTACAGCAACTGAAACACATACCTTGAACATGATGACACTTGCCAAGATAGTCAAAGATGTGAACATGGTATAATAAATGGGTGACACAACTGCTGTATTAAACGTGTCAAGTGCCTGCGTACAAGGAGGAAAAGGAATCACCATCACCATTTGTTTTAGGAAAATATAATGCTTCATTGGTCAGGCAAGGCTGATGTCGTGGTTAATGAATTGAACTTGGCTCTATATAGTGCTAACTAAAGCTTTAACCATCCAATCATATCACCAATTTTACCAGAAAATCCACACTTCATTTCCCTAAGGTATCAAATCTATCGTAGTTCCCAACATCTGGGGACTACTAGTCCTGCTGGACTAGAGAATATAACAAGATAAATAAATGAATGAGTCATATGCCCTTATGCCAATCTCCTCTTTTTTTGTCCAGTTAACTTCTAGAATCCTAGTCACCCTTGTATTATGATGCTATGCTAGATCAAGGAAAGAAGATAACAACAATTGGTTCAGATAGTAGAAATCAAAATACCTTTTTTAGCAAAAACAGCAGGGGTTTCAAAAATCAGAATACAGGCAAGGAGAAAAGAAGAAAATAACTGTACAATGTCTATACAGGAAAGGAATTCCAGAAGATAAGATTATACAAAGGAATTAATCCAAGAACACAGGGAAGACTTTAATTTCGCTTTCAAAAAATCAGAATACCTTGTTCAAGTAATTCATTTGGGTAATAATACATGAGATGACAACCAGAGTAAAAGCCCATGTCTGTGGGTATATAAGCTGGTTCGTTCCTGAAAAGGTCAGCTTCAATGCTATGCCGAGAGCTTTCACGCTCATGACCTGCATAGTTAGGCCAACGACTTTGTGATAAAACACAATCAGGAGATCATAAACACATGCTATATCAAAAGAATGCATACCGAGATGGAACCAACAAGAGAGCAAACACCTATGTAGACCATGACATGTGTCTGCCCATAAAGTGGGACAAACCGATAAACAAGTATGGCAGCTATAGCAATTACCACTGCTGCATAACACATGAAGGCTGAAAAACAACATCAAGTGAGCATGGTGGTGTGGTGTAATTATTCAAGAAAAAAGTAGGCAGTTAAGCAGATACAAAGCAATGGGCAATAGCAAATACCTGGTTCCGTAGCCAGATCCCACACTTCTGTCACCGACTCAATTTCACGCTCTGGTGGAGCATGAAGGACTATTGTGGTGGATCCCACAACACATAGGACACATCCAAGAATTCCGAATATGTGCAGCTTCTCCCGCAGCATTACATGTGCAAGCACAGCGCTGCAGAACAGCCAGATTAGTGATAAAATGAACAAAAGGTTGCAGTAAGGCAATGCATACAGTTCCATGACTGAGAACTCATGCCTGATAATAATGCTAAGAGCACCAAGAGGAGTGACCAAAATAGCCGGAGCAAATGCATAGGCTGCGAAATTTGCAACTTCTCCAACAATCACTGCAAAATAATTCCCCAAAAGAGACAGTACATCAATAAGCTATCTATCTATTATCTATTAGAATGAAACAGAAGAAAAAAGAAGAGGCAAGCGCTTACTTGTTATCATGCCAATCCACCAAAGAGGCTCATACAAATAAGAATAGCCACCAACCCCTGTCATAACATGGAACATTAATACTGCAGTTTGGTAGCATAAGACATAGACAGACACCTCAGGGAAAGAGTACAAAATGAGGCTGAAAATTGCGATACAAACTCCTGTAGGAGGAGGAGGAGGGGGGGGGGGGGGGGGGGGGGAGGGTTGGAGATACAACATGACATAAGTCTTCTCGATTTTGGGCATAAGTCAGAGGTGTCATGTACGTGAGTATCAGACACTGAAATTTTTAAGTCAGATCACACGTTACTTACCTTCAATGCAATGCAACACTTACTTAACCAACAAAGTAGTTTGCTAGGGAAAGGTGTGACATTTTGGTGTAGCACAAATTCAGTAAGCTTTAGTCAGTTAAATCATTGAAGCAGTTGAACTCCAACTGCAGCTGTTACATAAACATATAACATGAACAATATTGAAAATGAAATATGCTTTCATCAACAATAGTTCTAGATATCAATGGTGATTAACGAGTCAGGCATGTATGGGCTGAGTTCAGTTCATATAGGTCATGAGGTCAAACATGTTAACTCGGGAATGGGCGTCAGAAGAATGAATTTGGCATCCGTTCTATGGTGAAGCACAGAGTGAAGACAATTAGGCAATTCTCCATGACGCATTGAAGAAGCAGGCAAGCGCACTGCGTACGAACAGGGAGGGGAAAAGAGAAAGCGTACCCGCCCTGACGCCGGAGGATGCGGCCTTCTTGAGTCCCTTCTTCTTGATGATGAAGCTGGCGCCGATGAAGAGGCTGGAGGAGAGCGCGAGCACCAGGCCCTTGATGTTATCCGCCGACATGCCCGTGTACCACCTCCCCCCGCCTGAGGCGGAGGCGGAGGCGGAGGCGGCAGCGGTCGAAGTTACATCCATAGGGCGGGCCCGATGAGGCTATGGTGCTCACCAGAGTTACCGCGGGGAGGACGACGAGAAGGGGGCTGGCGGTGCCCTAGCCCCTAGGTGGTGTCAAGAGGAGGGGGCGGTGCGCATGCAGCAACGAAGTGAAAGCGAGATCCCCCTCTCCCGCCCTATCCTTGGCGGTGCGGCTGGGCGGGGGTTGGGTACCTTACTTTGCCTTGTCGGCTTGTCTCCTCTCCTCGCCGGAGGGCGGGGGAAGCCGGCCGGTGGTCGGTCTGGTGGCGCGGCCGCGGCGAGAGGAGATGGCTTTTCCTCTTTCCACTCCAGTCCTAAAGTTCCTTGCTTTTCCTTTTCCCCTTTTTCCTCGTTTTTTCTTTTTCCAAAAGTAAATCGAAATTAAACCTCCAGCGAAACTATCTGTTTCAATCGTGGAGTCGTGGTGTCTACTGAATCATTGCCAAATTTGTGTCTACTGTCCAGATTTGATTTGATTTGATTTGGCGGGGTTATTATTGATTTATTAGTTTGTGTAGTCAGTCAGCAGTTGCCAAAACAGAAGAGATGTAACAGGGTTACATGGATCAGAGATAACAGATGGTCCACTGTAAGAGGTAGGAGTACACAATAATAACACAAGAATAAATAACTAGCTGATGGTCTCGTCTGAAATTTAGTTTATACTGATGCTTATGCTAAAATGTTCTAAGAGAAAAATATTATTCTATAACTGAAAAAGTAGCTCAAGCAAATGCAGTAGTAACACTTGTCCAAGCACATCACACCCTACTAGTCTACTACCATACCATATGCTCAGGGAGTCAGGGGACCGGCATCGTGAGAATATAAGCACCAGTAGGGAAAAAAACCAGCAGATTACAATATGCTGCCACGGCACGAGGCCACCTTGATTCAGTCAGATCAGAGTTTACTAGATGCTACACCAAGGTACTCGGAGTAGCGAGCTTAAGCGATGATTTTGCCAGATTTCTTCTTCAGTTCCACAACGGCCACCCCTACTGCCTTGCCAGCGCATAGAACCTCGCTTCGATATCAATCTCTTCCTGCACGAAACCAAGCATCTCATGCCTGTCAGTGTCAGCATCAGTCCCTAAATACGAAAACACCATCATCATCATCCATAACAAATCAACTTCAGAAGTGAAGACCGATTATTTACTCAATTAATAATCTGGCTTGCTCGTCGTCTACATACCAATCGAAAGAGGTAAAAGGGAAATAACTTGACACAATCTGGCTTTAGCACCAGAACACTGCTACTATGAAGCTGTGAATCGAGGAGGTGCGATCATGATTACACCTACAATTCGTAACAGAAATGTTTGAATCCACCCATATCATGATAATCATGTTGCCAATATAAGAGAAACCGGAAAACGTGCTTATTCCCAAATCACAATGGCGTGATAACATTGGTACATAACACAATCCTGCTTATTCATCGGCATCGCCTACCAAGTGTGAATGCCAGAGCATGCTATTAGGCTCACTGGCTAACCGGTAGGACGAGGCATGTGTCTCGTTTCATCAAAGATTAGATGAGGCTCTTGTGCTTGTTCATCTTGTTGCAGCCAATTATACCAATCGGGTAATTTGTCGAGTCTCAAGTGTCAGCCACTTATCCTATACTACATCCTAGTAATTTGTGGAGTGAAAATTCCTTCAAGAGTGTGCAACCAATGAACCAAGTATGGTCGTATACATCATAGATGGCATACACTCACATCAGCAAAAGCAGCATCAAGGTAGGATATGTTCATCTCAAGGGGCGAGCCCCTGGTGCGGAGACCGGCAGTGGCGAAGGCGGCGGAGGCAACCAAATTGACTAGGGAGGCGGTTGCACCACCGTGCAGGAAGCCACCCGAATTCTGCATCGAGAACCATTCAGTCTGAGGGATCAGGAATCAGATGACACAACTCGACTCAGGGGGGGAGAGAACAGGAGATAGAAGGGGGCAAGGTGGCTGACGAGTAGTCTGGAGGGGATGGTAAAATGGCAGAGGAGTGTGTCGGGCTAGAGGGCCTGGACGACGCAGATTCCCTTGAGAACAAAGGCGTCGTAGAACCCCGAGGGCAGGCTGGGCAGCTGCTCCGCCTCCGCCTCAGTTATGGAGGTCACTTCCAGCAGCCGCCTCGCCGTCTCCAACGACTTGGAATCATAGGAGTCGGAGGCCATCGTTCCTTCCCACCGGAATTGAGGAAGAGGACCAAAGCGAGAAAGAGACGACAGGGAGGGACAGGGGGAGAGGCGTCCCCATGTCTTTACGCTTCCAAAGGCAAGCCACGTAATTAATACGTTAACGGTGCCTTCTCTCCTTCGTTCCTGCCGGCGGTGATGACTGATGAGATGAGGTCGACCGCCGTCTTCAGCAAGGCCATGTAAGCGCTCCTAGAAACGAGCTATGAACTGAGATCCCCTATCCGAAACAATAGACTTGGGAACACCATGAAGACGCACCACTTATTGAAAGTAAACGTCAGCATACATGTGAGGGTGTGTTGACATCGTTTTTAGCACGTGTCAAGATGATCAGGAAGGGCTAATCAACAGAGGAAAGATTACCGTGTGGATTGATAGCCAAGGAGAATAAGTTTGTTTTTGAGTGGTGGCAGCGTATGGATTTAATTTGAAGTGTTGCCGATGAGGTTAAGGATATTATTGCCGATGCCGATTGAAAGCATCTAGGCCCCAAGGTTTGGTTTCGGCAATTGATGACAACGCTTTACTACCATGACTAACGTGTGTTTTGCAGAAACTTTGGTAAGTTAGGTCATGGAGGTTATAACTGCTTTGGGCACCATGGTATTCGTGTCCCTTGATGGAAATCGTTTCGGTTTTCAAAAGAGTGACGTCAAGATTAAGGACGGTTAGTTCCGGATGTCGAGGTGTTGAGATACATTCGAAATAGTCGTTAGGATCTTCGTTTTTCTCTTTTGGCCGTACTATAAAGGGGGGCATGAACGGGTAGCTTGACCTAGGCGAGTCCTATGTTTAGGTGTGGTGCACACTTGTTAAACTTGGCGCTAGGCAACCCTAGAATAGCTCAAAGTTCAGTTGGAAGCAACTTGGTTGAAGTTGCGACGCGTTTCGGAAAGTTTCGGGCTGTTTCTCCACTGACCGGACGCGGTCCTCGGCATGACCGGCGCGTCCGGTCAGTACTGAACCGCGACTAGGGTTTCGGCCTTGACGACCGGACGCGGTCCTCGCGAGGACCGGACGCGGTGGTCAGTGGCCGACACATGTCACCTGTGGAGAACACCCGTCGGACGCGACCTGGAGATGATCGGCGCGTCCGGTCACAGTCCAGTAAGGTCCAGAGACGACCGGACGCGTCCGGTCATCATCGACCGGACGCGGCCTCGCGTCCGGTGCACTTTCAGTACGCTCCTTTGCACGATCGGACGCGTCCGGTCACCCCTGACCGGCGCGTCCGGTCGTTCAGTTGAAAATCGGGATTTGACCGTTACGGGCGACCGGCGCGTCCGGTCAGTTCGACCGGCGCGTCCGGTCAGCCCGTGTCAGAACATAACGGTTCGTTTTCTTTGAGGGGTGTATAAATACATCCCCTCCACCTCTTTTAGAGGTCTCTTGCTCTTTTGATCAGCTGAGAAAACCCTTTAGAGTGCAAGGGAGTGCAAGAGCACTAGTGAGGATAGAGATTTGAGAATCAAAGCTTGAGAGCTCCTCACTAGCGATTAGAGAGAGTAGCAAGTGTGCATCCACCTTCTCATTTGGGCTCATTGTGGTCAAGTGAGAGTTCTAGCTTGTTACTCTTGGTGATCGCCATCACCTAGACGGTTTGGTGGTGATTGGGAGTTTGGTGATCATCCGGCGGAGCTTGTGGATGACCCAACTCATCTTGTGAGCGGTTTTGGGTGATTCGCCGCGACGGAGTGTCGAAGAATCAACCCGTAGAGAGCACTTGATCCTTGCGCGGATCAAGGGGGAGCTACACCCTTGCGCGGGTGCTCCAACGAGGACTAGTGGGGAGTGGCGACTCTCCGATACCTCGGAAAAACATCGCCGTGTTCCTTGCCCTTTTACATTCAAGCATTTACATTCTCGTATTTACATTCATTGCTTGTTTTACTTTCCTAGAATTGCCATGCTAGACTAGGATTGGAAATTAGGGTGCAAAACTTTTCATCGGTAGACTCTCTAGGAACACAAGTAGGCACTAGGGGTGAATTCCGGCTTGTAGGATTTAATTCTTGCAATTAATTTTTAGAAAAGCCCAATTCACCCCCCTCTTGGGCATCTTGATCCTTTCAATTGGTATCGGAGCCGTGTTGCTCCTTATTTAGGCTTTACCGCCTAGAGCAAGATGTCTAACGGGGAAGGACCACCTCCCACCTTTGAGGGAGATGATTTTCCATATTGGAAAATCCGCATGGAGGCGTATCTCGAAGCCATAGATGTCGGGTGCCTTAGAGCCGCAACCCAAGGGCTTCCCGCTATCAAGGATCCCGCAAACCCGATTGGTGACGAGGAGAAGTACGACCGGTGGAATGCAAAGGCCAAAAATGCACTCTACCGGGGCTTAGGCAAAGATATCTTCAATCGTGTGCGTAATGCAAAGAACGCTCATGATTTGTGGGAGAATCTTTGTGCTCTCCATGAGGGAACTAAGAGTGAGCGTGAGGAACGCTATCATATTGCTTTAAAGAAAATTAATTCTTTTGAGATGCTTCCCAAAGAAAGTGCTAATGACATGTACACTCGCTTGAATGTTCTTGTAGAGGACCTCAATGCTCTTGGACTCACTCAAATGAGCCAATCGAATGTTGCAAGGAGGATCTTGAGTGTTCTTCCCGTTGAGAAGTATGGTCACATTGTCACCGTGCTTCATCAAAGTGATCTCTCCACCGCAACACCGACACAAGTTTTGGGGAAGATCAATGCTCATGAGATGTACATGCACATCACTCCGGAAGAGGGCTCATCATCTTCCAAGAAGAAAGACTTGGCCTTCCAAGCTAGCCATGACAAGAAGAAGAAGAAGGGCCAAGCCATGATGGTGCAAGAAAGCTCAAGTGAAAGTGATGTCGATGATGAATCACTTGCACTCATGGTGAGAAAGACCACCAAGATGCTAAAGAAGCTCAACAAGAGTGGCATCAAGTTTGATGGCAAGAAAAAGAAATTCTTCACAAGTAGCAAGAGAAAGCCCATCTCGGAGATGGATTGCTACAATTGTGGTGAACTTGGCCACCTAGCTCATCAATGCCCTAGACCACCAAAAGGCAAGTACAAGAACAAGAACAAGGGCAAGAAAGATGATTCAAGTGATGAAGAAGATGAGAAGAAGAAGAACAAGTCATACAAGAAGAAGGATGGCAAGAAGAAAGAGTTCTACAAGAAGAAGAAGGGAGGAAAGGCATATATTGTTGGTGATTGGCTCACCGACATTGAATCATCTTGTGATTCCTCCGAAGATGAGAGCGATGATGAGAAAGAGAAGGTTGCCGCATTTGTGATGGGGCCATCATCTTCACCGACATCTTCACCACCATCTTCACCGCCTCTTTCACCATCATCATCCACTACTCACCTATGCCTTATGGCCAAGGGTGAACGAAAGGTACAAAATCATGATAGTGATGATGATGATAGTGATAGTGATGATGAATATGATGCACCTTCTTATGATGAACTTGTAAAATTGCTAAACAAATACACTAAAATCATAAGAAGGACTAGAAGTGAAAATGATGATCTTCAAAATGAAAATGAATCACTCTCATCTAAGCTTGAAAATGCTCAAAAGACTAGTGGTGAGCTTAGAGATCAAAATGAAGTTATGTCTTCCACTCTCAAGGAGCTCAAAACCTCTAATAAAGAGCTTAAAGATCAAAATGATAAACTTGAGAAGAAGCATGATGAGCTCATCACTAGACATAACTCTTTAAAAGACAAATACACCACATTGAAAATTGACTACGATAGTCTTGTGGTTGCTAATGAACTTGCTCTTGAGACACATGATGCTACTAACAATGTTGTTAAGTGTGATATAGCTACATCATGTGATGATTTGATCATTGAAAGCATTGAGCAAGGTTCTAGTAGCAAAGGCAAGAGTATGGTTGAGTCATGCAACCATGATGATTATGCCAAGATCAAGTGTGAGAATGAGAAGCTTGCAAATGAGAACAAGAAGCTTAAAGGTTTGATGGCTCTTGAGAAGCAAACAACAAATGAGTCGCTCATTGAAGAGAACAAGAAGCTCAAGCAAGAAAAAGAGCATCTCAAGACCGGCCTAAGCAAGTTCACAAGAGGTCAATATTTGCAAAGTGAGCTCCTCATGAACACCATAATAAAGATGGATAGAAGTGGTATTGGGTACTTGGCAAATCAAGAGAAGAAAGCAAAAGCTCAACAACAAAGCAAGTCAAAGCCCAAGCCAAAGAGATGTGTTGAGTATGGTCAAGAAGGTCACTTTGCTCATGAATGCAAAACTCCACCACCACAACCCTTGCCCAAGCATGCTAGACCCTTTGCCTTCAATGCTCACTATATGCTAAGAAAAGATTCAAATGTAAAGATGAAAGTCATGTTTTTGGGTCCCCCAAACAAGAATAGGCCAAAGAAAATATGGGTTGCCAAGTCACTAGTTGAGAAAGTCAAGGGCCCCTCTCAAGTTTGGGTCCCTAAACAAAAAGCTTGATCTCTTGTGTGTAGGTGAACTACAAGACCGGTGGATCTCATTGGGTTATTGATAGTGGTTGCACTCAACATATGACCGGTGATCCTCGTATGTTCATCTCCATTGAAGAGAATGGGATATGTCAAGAGAAGATCACATTTGGGGATAACTCAAAGAGCAAAGTCAAGGGTATAGGCAAGATTGCAATATCAAATGATCACTCACTCTCAAATGTGCTCTATGTTGCTTCATTGAGTTTCAACTTATTATCCGTCGGGCAACTTTGTGACCTTGGCTTCCAATGCTTGTTCACACCAAATGAAGTTGAAGTTTCAAAGATAGATGACAAGCAAGTGATATTCAAAGGCTTTAGATACAACAACCTTTATCTTGTTGACTTCACCTCCGAAGATGCAAACTTGATGACATGTTTGTTCACCAAGACCTCACTTGGTTGGCTTTGGCATAGGAGGCTTGCTCATGTTGGAATGAACATTCTCAACAAGCTTTTGAAGAAAGAATTAGTGAGAGGATTGAAGGATGTAAAGTTTGAAAAGGACAAACCTTGTAGTGCATGTCAAGCGGGCAAACAAGTTGCAAACACTCATCCAACCAAAGCTTTCATGTCAACATCAAGAGTGCTAGAACTTCTACACATGGATTTGTTTGGGCCTACAACATACAAGAGTTTGGGTGGTAATCTCTATTGTCTTGTGATAGTGGATGACTACTCAAGATATACATGGACTTTCTTCCTTCATGACAAATCCGAAGTGGCAAGTTGCTTCAAGAAGTTTGCAAAGAGAGCTCAAAATGAATTTGAAGTCAAGATAAAGAAAATTAGAAGTGACAATGGCAAAGAGTTTGACAACACCAACATTGAAGCTTATTGTGATGAAATTGGAATCAAGCACGAGGTCTCTTCAACCTACACTCCTCAACAAAATGGTGTAGTTGAGAGAAAGAACCGGACTTTGATCACCCTTGCAAGAACAATGCTAGATGAGTACAACACTCCGGAAAAGTTTTGGGCCGAGGCAATCAACACCGCATGCTATGCTTCAAATCGCCTCTTCCTCCAAAAGTTTCTTGGCAAGACCCCCTATGAGTTGCTTAATGGGAAGAAGCCGGACGTCTCATTCTTCCGGGTGTTTGGTTGCAAATGCTACATCTACAAGAAGCGTCAACACCTAGGGAAGTTTCAAAGACGTTGTGATATTGGTTTTCTTGTTGGTTACTCATCAAAGTCCAAAGCATATAGAGTATTTAACCATACCACCGGTTTGGTTGAAGAAACATATGATGTGGAATTTGATGAATCTAACGGCTCCCAAGGAGCAATTGAGAATTGTGATGATGTAGGTGATGAACCCTTGAGGGAGGCCATGAAGAACATGCCCGTGGGAGACATCAAGCCAAAAGATGATGATGACGATATACAAATTGTTGATCCACCATCTTCATCACGTATGCCTCAAGATGATGACAAGAATGAGAGAGTTGAAAATGAAGATACTTATGTCTCTCATGAACAAGCCGAGGCACAAGCTCAAGATGTTGATGCTCCCCATCCACCTCCTCAAGTGGTTGATAGAAGAAATACACCTCTACTTCAAGCACATCCGCAAGAACTCATCATAGGGAGTCCTACAAAGGGAGTAATGACTCGATCTCAAAAGCTAGCTTCTTTTGTTGAACATCACTCTTTTGTCTCTTGTGTTGAACCTAAGAATGTAGAAGAAGCTCTTCAAGATCCGGATTGGGTGAATGCCATGCATGAAGAATTGAACAACTTCACCCGCAATCAAGTATGGACACTTGAAGAGCATCCAAAAGGTGCAAGAGTCATTGGAACCAAGTGGGTGTTCCGAAACAAGCAAGATGACCAAGGCATAGTGGTGAGGAACAAGGCAAGACTAGTTGCAAAGGGGTTCTCTCAAGTTGAAGGTCTCGATTTTGGAGAGACTTTTGCACCCGTTGCAAGACTTGAAGCCATTCGTATCCTCCTTGCATATGCATCACATCATGATATGAAACTATATCAAATGGATGTGAAAAGTGCATTCTTAAATGGCTTTATAAATGAACTAGTCTATGTTAATCAACCTCCCGGGTTTGAAGACCCTAGATATCCTAATCATGTTTATAGGTTGTCCAAGGCGCTATATGGGCTCAAGCAAGCCCCTAGAGCGTGGTATGAGCGCCTCCGGGACTTCCTCATTGAGAAGGGCTTCACCATTGGGAAGGTCGACACCATACTATTCACCAAGAAGCTTAATGGGGAGATCTTCATTTGTCAAGTGTATGTTGATGATATCATCTTCGGGTCAACAAATGAAGATTATTGCAAGGAATTTGGTGAATTGATGTCGAAGGAGTTCGAGATGTCAATGATTGGTGAGCTCACTTTCTTCCTTGGTTTTCAAGTCAAGCAAATGAGAGAAGGGATTTTCATCTCTCAAGAAAAGTATACCAAGGATCTTCTCAAAAGATTCAAGATGGAAGAATGCAAGCCAATCAAGACCCCAATGCCATCAAATGGACATCTCGACCTAGATGAGGGAGGTAAACCGGTTGATCAAACTCTCTACCGTTCTATGATTGGTAGCTTGCTATACCTTACCGCATCTAGGCCCGATATCATGTTTAGTGTGTGCATGTGTGCTCGCTTTCAAGCGTGCCCTAAAGAACCTCACTTAAGTGCCGTAAAAAGAATCCTAAGATACCTTAAGCACACCCCAAGCATTGGTCTTTGGTATCCCAAAGGAGCTAGATTCCAACTAGTTGGCTATTCCGATTCGGATTATGCCGGTTGCAAAATTGATAGAAAAAGCACATCCGGAGGGTGCCATTTGCTTGGGAGATCCTTAGTATCTTGGTCCTCTAAAAAGCAAAATAGTGTGGCTTTGTCCACCGCCGAGGCGGAATACATTGCCGCGGGGGCTTGTTGTGCACAAATCTTATATATGAAACAAACCCTCCTAGACTATGGAATTGTTCTTGAAAAGGTGCCACTTTTATGTGATAATGAAAGTGCCGTTAAAATTGCTAACAATCCGGTACAACACTCTCGCACCAAGCACATTGATATCCGCCATCACTTTCTTAGAGATCACGTTGCTAAAAATGACATATCACTAGAAGGTGTAAGAAGTGAAAATCAATTAGCGGATATCTTCACTAAACCTTTGGATGAGGCCACTTTTTGTAGGCTAAGAAGTGAACTTAATGTGCTTGATTCAAGCAACTTTAAAAGATGAACGTGTGTTGTCCCTTGCATTGCATTGTATTATATGCCATGTTTAGTTTATCGCAATACATTTAGGGCTTGGCTAACACGGTTACGATAACCCTCCTTTGGAGGAGTGAAGAAGCCTAACCGTGGATCAAACTTGACAAGCAACCTAGCTTTACTTTCTTGTATTGCATTACATATGCATGGTTGTTTGTTTGTCTTTTCTTTTCGGCTTAGCTTTGAGCAACCGCTGTGTTCGTCCATGGATAGAGAGAGCATTTGACGCTCCTAAAGGTCCAAAAACTCTATTGCATGGCCATACGTTGCTCCTCGGGTGTTTATTGCCTATTTTCCTAAAAACAATACTAGCCTAAGGCAAAATATTTTAAAAATTTTGAGGGTTTGAGTGAGGTCACTCATATCAGGTTCCAATTGGTGTTTTTTTGTGTCTCTTTGAATTGGAACTTGATTGGGAGAAGTCGCGTCGAAGTTTAGAACGAAGAAAGGCGAAGATCAGCGACCGGACGCTGGACCGGACGCTGCACCGGACGCAGTGATGCTTCACCACCGCGTCCGGTCCCAGTGTCCACCAGCGCGTCCGGTCATCCAGAAGACGAATTCCAGACCTGGTCACCGGACGCTGCACCGGACGCGCCTGTGTCGACCACCGCGTCCGGTCCCGGCTACCACCACCGCGTCCGGTCATCCGCGATGAATTCCCGAGCTTCCAGCGACCGGACTCTGACCGCGTCCGATCTTTCCACACCGGACGCGTCCGGTCACTCCAGGAGCTTACTGGAGTGTGACCGGACGCTGCACCACCGCGTCCGGTCATAACGACCACCGCGTCCGGTCATCGCGCGTCGAGCGGATCTGAGCCCCTCTTAAAACCGTTCCGACTTGTCCGTTTTTGACTTGTCCGTTTTTTCCTTCGCCCGATCGGTTCCGCCGCCGCCGTTTGCCCTAAGTCGCCGTCCTCCGCCTCGCCCTAGCCGTCTGCTCGCCGCCGGCGACCCCCTTACCGTGCTCCAGCCGCGCCCTCCTCGCCCTGCTTGCCACGTGCGTGCCCGCTGCCGCTAGCCCGCAGCCACGCCCGCGAAATCCACAGCCGCGCGCCACCGTCGCCAACCGCCGCTCCTCCTTGCCACCGGCAAGCACCTACGCCGCCGTGGGTCTCACCAGCAGCAGCCGCATTTCCCCCCGTGCATTCCTAGCCCCTCGATCTCCATCTTCGGCCGAGCCAATCCTTAGGGTTTACCCAAACCCTAGCCTAGGGTTTTGCCCTGACCCTTTCTCAAGGTAACGAAATCGATCGTTCTCGATTCAATTTCGTTTCGTGTTGTTGCCAGGGCTAACCTTGACCGTTATCATCCGTTGATTATCTCGACTCGGTCCTTTCAGAGCTCGATCGTCGATTTCGGGGATTCTCGCGACCTAGGTCACCGCATCTTCTCACCGTCGTTTCGCCGATCCGAGGTAGCTTCGCGTCTCGATTCTCTTCGTATCTCACATGCTTGCTATCTCTAGGGTTTCGCACCTTTTAGTTGTATATGTGCTTATAGTATATCTTTCTATTCCGTCGGTGCAGCGAGTCAGTCGGTGTGTCAGGGTCAGATCTGTTTGCTGAATCCGAGGCCAAGCCTGCGGATACGGATTGAGGCCAAGCCTCTCGAGTGACAGTTCACCATCTTACAGAGGTTCTCAGTCAGTTTGACAGCATGGTGCGTTGCAAGAACGCCGGTGGTGCTCCTGGTGACGGGGACGACAGTCCTCCTCGTCGGTCTGAGATTGCGCGTGGAAAGCGCATCAAGGTAATGGCCAGAAAGAAGAAGAAGACACTTACAGAGGCAGAGGTTGCTCAGGCCGTGGCAGACGCTGCAGAGCAGGCAGAGAGAGGTGGCAGACGCAGTGGCATACATATAGGCGAGCGTCGCTTTCACCTTGAAGGTCGACAGCTCGGCACTGAGGCCACTGAGGGTACCGAGGATACTGGAGCTACAGAGCAGATGTCAGTTGATCCACCTACAGAGCCTACAGAGGCTACAGACGCTCCAGAGGCTACAGAGGATACAGAGGAGCAGCCAGCTCAGTCTCCACCACGTCGTCGCTCCACACGTGCTCGTACCCAGGTGACACCTAGGCCAGAGGGCCAGCGTCGTGGAGCACGTCCTCCTCCCAGAGCTAGAGGTTCACCTCCGGTCGAGCACTTTGACCTGAGGGGTGCTACAGCACGTCAGGTGCAGGGGTTGAGGTTCGTAGAGGTCAGCCGATGGTTTCCACCTGTCAGAGATCACAGAGCTTCAGAGGGTTTCTATACCCCACTTCAGGAGGATTTCTACAGGGCCTTAGTTGACAGTGGTATTGCTTTCAGACCTCAGAGGGTATGTCGACTTGAGGCACTGGTTGATGTTGTGGGAGAGCAGCTTCGTCCGCACCTGTCCTATCTACCTGGCTTGTCAGATCTTCTTGGACGGACAGGTGCATACTGCGGCACATGGGTCAGGGAGTTCTATGCTTCACTTTGGATTGATCCTGCCCATGAGTTCATTCACTTTGCTTTCAGAGGCCGCGATCACCGACTTTACAGCACCAGAGCTCGAGAGATCCTCAGACTTCCAGCTTCTGACACGAGGATCCATCAGTTATGCTATGGTCAGACTCCTCCACCCAGACGCCCTCACGGCGGAGCAGTGCCACCTACAGACCTAGTTCGACCCTGTTTCCGTGAGCCTTTTGGCGAAGGGTCTCGTCGTACGCCTGCCAGCCTGACACCACTTGCCAGAGTTTTGGATGCTATTATCAGACGCACACTTCTTCCCAGACTCGGCTATAGAGAGGGACTGACACGTATGCAGCTTTGGGTTGTTCACCACCTCCTCTCACAGATACAGTTTGACATCTGGGATCTTATACTTAGTGAGATGGAGGACACCATTGCTGAGGGCTTCAAGGGTAATCGTCAGCTGCCCTATGCACACTGGATCTGCTTCATTATTAGATCTTCTATTCAGATGCCACCAGAGATCAGGGCGGAGATATCAGCTACTACCACAGCTTTCCCTGAGTATGATATCCGTCAGCTTTGGGCCTCAGTCACCAGAGATCAGGCCCCAGTGCCAGGACAGCGTGAGCGCCCAGAGGTTCCTGAGACAGCAGCTGAGCAGGATGCCAGAGTTGACGAGCTTGCTGAGGCAGAGCTTGCGGACCTTGAGGCTCAGACTGCTGATATACCTGAGGATGTGACTTCAGACAGCACAGATGAGGACTACCAGCCCATCCCCAGGTACCGGTCTCCTCGGTCTCACGACCACGAGGCCGGTGGCTCTGGTTCAGCCTCCCGCTCAGACCCAGCCATGGTGGCTATTCTTGAGAGGTTGACCCAGGCTCAGGAGCAGCAGCAGCAGCAGATTCAGAGACAGGCACAGGACACAGCTGCAGCACTTGCACAGATTCAGGCTCGTCAGGACGAGTTTCAGCGACAGCAGCTTGAGATCCAGAGGCAACAGGTTGAGATGCAGCGACAGAGTCAGCAGCAGTACATGGATCTCCTGCGCCACCTTATCACAGTTGGGGTTCCTCCGCCTGCCTCTGTCATGACTCAGGCTTTGCATTCCAGTGGTCCGTCGAGTCAGGGACAGCCGAGCTTCCAATATACATCTCCACAGCAGCAGGTTCCCCAGTCTTTTCAGTCCCCGAGCTTCACTCCTATTCATACGGGGTTTACACCGTCAGACCAGCCTCGCCCGCACCTCCTGACAGGCACACCTATTGGTGATTTCAGTGCTACCTACAGCGAGTTGACTGGTCAGCCGACACCCTCGCACACCACTACGTTTCATACTTCGTCAGGGTTGTCAGCTCCCGAGGCAGCTATTCCTCCAGTGACAGGGACCGGGACTACAGAGACCATCCCTTCTTCAGTTGCCTCGACAGATCCCCCAGCTACTGGCTCACTACAGGCTCAGGTCACTCAGACAGATCCACTTGTTGCTACTCAGTCAGTGTCTGTTCCTGCTCAGACCCAGACCGCTTCACAGCCACGTGCTTCTTCAGAGGGTCAGCCAGATAGCTCAGACTCCGAGGGCGATACGCTACACTTCGTGATTACTCCGCGCACCTCGGCACCCGACACGACTCCGTCTGTCCCCCCGTCAGATCTTTAGATTAGTTTTTTTTTGCGCTTGATGCCAAAGGGGGAGAGAGAGTAGTTTCAGGGGGAGTTTTGCTAGAGGGTTTTCGTTCTTTGTGTGCTACATTCATGCATCATGTTTACTTATCAGCATTGCATTCGTGTGACATTGTCGTCGTGTGGTAAACTTTGAGTCTTAATGTGTTATCTCGTCACAGTGCTAATATATGTCACCGTTTTAGTTATAGCTCTAAGGTTGTGCTTCCGTGCCTTACTCCGATTTCTTATGAGCTATATCTTTTTGTGTACTAACGCTTTTTGTCTTATCTTATGAAGTACACTCTTTTGGCTTGGGGCACATAAGCAATTCCTAACCCTTTGTGCTTATTGCTTTTTGCTTATGTGAACCAAGCATGCTCGAAAACCTCCACTCTAATCTTTTATATCTTAGTGTTGTCATCAATCACCAAAAAGGGGGAGATTGAAAGCATCTAGGCCCCAAGGTTTGGTTTCGGCAATTGATGACAACGCTTTACTACCATGACTAACGTGTGTTTTGCAGAAACTTTGGTAAGTTAGGTCATGGAGGTTATAACTGCTTTGGGCACCATGGTATTCGTGTCCCTTGATGGAAATCGTTTCGGTTTTCAAAAGAGTGACGTCAAGATTAAGGACGGTTAGTTCCGGATGTCGAGGTGTTGAGATACATTCGAAATAGTCGTTAGGATCTTCGTTTTTCTCTTTTGGCCGTACTATAAAGGGGGGCATGAACGGGTAGCTTGACCTAGGCGAGTCCTATGTTTAGGTGTGGTGCACACTTGTTAAACTTGGCGCTAGGCAACCCTAGAATAGCTCAAAGTTCAGTTGGAAGCAACTTGGTTGAAGTTGCGACGCGTTTCGGAAAGTTTCGGGCTGTTTCTCCACTGACCGGACGCGGTCCTCGGCATGACCGGTGCGTCCGGTCAGTACTGAACCGCGACTAGGGTTTCGGCCTTGACGACCGGACGCGGTCCTCGCGAGGACCGGACGCGGTGGTCAGTGGCCGACACATGTCACCTGTGGAGAACACCCGTCGGACGCGACCTAGAGATGATCGGCGCGTCCGGTCACAGTCCAGTAAGGTCCAGAGACGACCGGACGCGTCCGGTCATCATCGACCGGACGCGGCCTCGCGTCCGGTGCACTTTCAGTACGCTCCTTTGCACGATCGGACGCGTCCGGTCACCCCTGACCGGCGCGTCCGGTCGTTCAGTTGAAAATCGGGATTTGACCGTTACGGGCGACCGGCGCGTCCGGTCAGTTCGACCGGCGCGTCCGGTCAGCCCGTGTCAGAACATAACGGTTCGTTTTCTTTGAGGGGTGTATAAATACATCCCCTCCACCTCTTTTAGAGGTCTCTTGCTCTTTTGATCAGCTGAGAAAACCCTTTAGAGTGCAAGGGAGTGCAAGAGCACTAGTGAGGATAGAGATTTGAGAATCAAAGCTTGAGAGCTCCTCACTAGCGATTAGAGAGAGTAGCAAGTGTGCATCCACCTTCTCATTTGGGCTCATTGTGGTCAAGTGAGAGTTCTAGCTTGTTACTCTTGGTGATCGCCATCACCTAGACGGTTTGGTGGTGATTGGGAGTTTGGTGATCATCCGGCGGAGCTTGTGGATGACCCAACTCATCTTGTGAGCGGTTTTGGGTGATTCGCCGCGACGGAGTGTCGAAGAATCAACCCGTAGAGAGCACTTGATCCTTGCGCGGATCAAGGGGGAGCTACACCCTTGCGCGGGTGCTCCAACGAGGACTAGTGGGGAGTGGCGACTCTCCGATACCTCGGAAAAACATCACCGTGTTCCTTGCCCTTTTACATTCAAGCATTTACATTCTCGTATTTACATTCATTGCTTGTTTTACTTTCCTAGAATTGCCATGCTAGACTAGGATTGGAAATTAGGGTGCAAAACTTTTCATCGGTAGACTCTCTAGGAACACAAGTAGGCACTAGGGGTGAATTCCGGCTTGTAGGATTTAATTCTTGCAATTAATTTTTAGAAAAGCCCAATTCACCCCCCCTCTTGGGCATCTTGATCCTTTCACCGATGAAAGAGGGTTTGGAGACTGCTGCCGATGAGACAGGGAATGTACCGATGAAGGAGGGTATGAAGACTGCTGCCGATGAAATAGGGAATGTACCGATGGAAGGAACTCGAAGGCTGCTGCCGATGGAATAGGGACTGTGCCGTTGAAAAGGAGGTCGATGAGAATACCATCGTGATTGAGGTGGACTATGGAGTAAAATAGGAGTTAATTTCCTTGTTTACGTTTAGTAGAGTCTGAGTTGTATCAAAGTCATGTTTTTCCTTAGATTTGGATTTAATGTCCTAGTCGTATTTGGTTACGTTTCTATAGATCAGGATATAAATATAGGGTGAAGGGCAATGTAATAGGGGATCAATCAATACATAAAAAAACAGCTTTTACTCTTATTTACATCTACTTTCGGCGACTTCGTCAATTTGCATATTTTTCCTTTTTACGAGTTCTCATCGATTCGGTGAGTTGCATTGCTCTAAGTGCAATCTTCGACGATCCTCGAGTTCCGCGTGAGTACCTCTTGGCCGTGACATCCGGGCGTATCGCTGTTGTCAGGACCAAAGTGCTCGTATCTTCGTCCTTGTCGATTAACAGGTCAAATCGACTGACACGCTTTGGATATCGATTTCGGGTATTAGCCCTTTGTGTTTGCAGATTTACTTTTGCATCAACACATCTTTTGGCACGCTCGGTGGGACAGATCTAGTCAAGATGCCTAATCATGAGATCGATGCTGGGAATATCATCGCAGTAACAGAAGAAGATCTTAAGGACGATCAGAAGCAGGCTATGGAGAGGGCTATTGAAGAATACAGACAGCTTTGCTTGAAGTCATTCAGCTTGAACAAAAGTGGACAAGTCATCCAGAAGCAGGACTTGCCGTTGCCTCGGCAGGTTACCTTTGATCCTAATCCGGGTAAACTTCAAGAGATGGTTAATTCTGCGGTGAATCATGCTTTAATTAATCACTCCAATGTGCTGTCCAATACTGTTCATAATGCTGTGATTCGAACTTTCAAAGAAGGGCAAGCGTCACCTCGTTATGTTGGGCCTGCTTATCATCAACCAGAAGCAGCATCTGCTGTTGCTCCATCGGCTCCTCCAGCCGTTGCGGGTATAGAGATTTCTTCTCCTCCAGTATCAGCAAGTTTATCTAATGTACAGTCTACTCCGGTGCGTCCGGATTCAGCATTATCAGGATGAGTTCAGCTTGGTACAGATCTATCAGCATCAGCTTTATCAGGTCCTGTACCACAGAATAATCAAACTCCTGCTAATTGGTGGGGATATGGTATGCCTCCGGAGCCATCTACTTTCAATCACGGATTATCTCAAGTGTTTGATGCAGCGGGAAAAACTCCTATGCCATCGGCTGGTTTGCCGATAGCTCAAGCGCCTCAATATACAACTACTGTACAACCGAGTCTGGGAGGTTTTCAGGCGTCTCTGGGTCAAACATCTAGTTCGAGTCCATCGGCAAATTTGTTACCGATGCAGCAGAAGGCTCCTATTGCCAGTCAACCTGGAGTCCAGGTTATGCCTCAAGTTGGATGTAATTATCCAGCAATGCCAACAAGCTACCAGCCATCAGCAAACTTTATGCCGATGAATACTAATAATTGGTTAGGGCAGTTTCCCACTCAACATACAGTTCAGCCAAATCAACAAGCCACGGGTGTTCATCAAGGTCACATGCATGCTGGTTTTCAGAATCAAGCATCGGCAGCTCAGCCGATGAACCCTTTTCAGCAGGTTAATGGACCACAGATAGTAGCAAATGTGCCAATTGTTGGAGATCGTGGGCCACAAAGGTATGCAGAAGGGTATCAACAAATACCTCTAGTGGAGATTCAACAGTATCGTCAGCAAGATGCCGATGCTTTTTGGGCCGATAAGATAGCAGAAATTATGAGGGATCAGTTTGGGATCAAGCCCAAAGTTAATACCTATTCTTATCGGACTCCGTATCCTCCGGCATATGATTTAATTCCTCTCCCAAATCGTTACAAGGTGCCAGACTTCACTAAATTTTCTGGGCAAGACGATACATCAACCATGGAGCATGTTAATCGTTTTATTATTCAATGTGGAGAGGCAGCTTGTAGAGATGAATTGAGAGTTCGTTTGTTCTCATCATCTCTATCTGGATCAGCATTTACATGGTTTATTTCACTACCGCCAAATTCTATTATCACCTGGGCTGATCTGGAAAAACAATTTCATAAGTATTTCTTTGCTGGAGTTCATGAAAAGAAGCTTACCGATTTGGTAAAGATGAAACAGCGCAATGATGAATCGGTAGAAGGCTTTGTGCAGAGGCTACGAGATGTAAAGAACAAATGTTATAGCCTAGTATTGGATGATCGGCAGCTTGCCGATTTAGCCTTTCAGGGATTGTTACCACATCTTAAGGACAGATATGCTTCTCAGGAGTTTGAAAGCCTAAGTCATCTAGTGCAAAGGATTTCTGATCAAGACACTAGGGTTTTTGAACCTAAAAGAAATTGGAACAAGAAAGTTTCATTTGTTGAAGAGGCAGAAGATTCTGATTCAGATGATGAACCAGTTATCGGTTTGGCAGAGTGGGTTAAGAATAAGAAGCCGATATCTTGTCCCTTTGGTCACAAAGAGCCAGAAAAGTTTACTTTTGATGTCACCAAAGCCGATAAGATATTTAATCTTTTGCTTCAGGAGGGCCAGATTAAATTGTCACCTAATCATGTGATCCCATCAGCAGAAGAGTTGAAGCATATGCTGTATTGCAAGTGGCATAATGCAACTTCACACAGTACTAATGAGTGCAAAGTATTTAGACAACAATTGCAGTTAGCTATTGAGTCTGGCAGAATAAAATTTGGCAATTCTAAGATTCAAAAGCCGATGAAAATTGATCAACATCCTTTTCTAGCAAATATGTTGGATGCTGAAGGGAAAATTAAGGTGTTGACATTGGAAGCTGCTGAAAAGAATGCATCAGTAGATCCCCAACATCGGATAACTACCGATGATGCAAAAGGCAAGGGGCTATTGACGGAAAGTGGCGGTTCTAGGAGGCCTCCTCGATCTGGCATCGTGATTACTCATCGAAGACAACAAGAAGGCTGGCGTCAGCGAAGGGACCGGTATCGACGACAACAAGAGGAAAGGCGTCAAGAAGAGTGGAATCGGCATAAGGATCATTGGAATTGTCCGTTTTTTATTCATTGTTGGGAGGAAGGTATTAAGTTACCTACTGTTGAAGATTGTCCAGAGTGCAATGGTTATTATGGAGTTAATCATCCTGTAAGAAGGTTTCAAACTGGTAATCAAGGTTTGCTCATTAATGAGCCGATCAGAGGGAGAGCATCAGTACATGATCGGCTGGGGGGCAGGCTCAGTGTACATGAAAGGCTTGGTAAACGCATTGCATATTTTCCGAGAAACCAAGAGGAAATTGAAGAGATGGCAAATGCAAGAGTTCCTGATGAAAAAATATTTTACAGGGATCCTAATATACGTCGTGTGGAGACAAATAGGACTTATCAGCCAGTATGGAAAACTAAGCTTCCTCAATGGTGTCCAGAGGGTTTGACAAAGACACAAAAGAGAAAAATGCAGCGAGAGCATCAAAAAGATTTATATCAAGAAGAAAGTCCCTCCAACGAGAGATCTGGTAACCAGCAGTGGCAGATAAGGCACAAAAATAAAGGTCCATCGGTGGATGTCAATATGGTGTTTATGTTGCCGATGGAATTTTTGGCTCTGTCTGATAATGAAGAAGAGGCTGTTTCCTCTGACCAAGTAGCTCAATTAACGCTAGATCCAATGATGGCTGTTTTTGAGAAGCCTGCCGATGATGAGAGACAACACCTTAAGGCTTTGTTTGTAAAAGGCAGAGTTGATGGGCAGCCTGTATCTAAGATACTTATTGATGGAGGAGCTGCAATTAATATTATGCCTTATGTGATGTATCGGAAGCTTGGTAAGGGAGATCAAGACTTAACTAAGACCGATATAATGCTAAAGGATTTTGAAGGCAATGTATCACCAGCTAAAGGGGCAGTATGTGTTGAGTTGACCATCGGTAGTAAAACCTTATCGACAACTTTCTTTGTTATTAATGGCAAGGGTGCATATAATCTGCTCTTGGGAAGGGATTGGATTCATGCTAATTGCTGTGTTCCTTCTACAATGCATCAATGTCTAGTACAATGGATTGGAGATAAGATTGAAGTTGTTCCTGGTGACTCTTCTTATATCATCGCATCGGCAGAATCAGACACTTATGAGCGAACCAAGTGCATATCGGGAGAAGCCTGGGAAAAAGAGTTCCTCACGATTGCCGATTACGAAATTCTACCGATCCAAGCAGTCGGTTCTGAAGAAGAGTTTTAATGGATAGATTTGCCGATGATGGAAAATTAGGTCAAGGATTTACATCGGCAGATGATTTAATAGAAGTAGATATTGGTGAAGGCGATAGGCCAAGGCCCACTTTTATTAGCTCTAAGTTAAATTCCAAGTGTAAACAGCAACTAGTTGATTTGTTAAAGGAATATAAAGATTGTTTTGCTTGGGATTATACTGAAATGCCTGGATTAGACCGATCTATAGTTGAACATCGGTTGCCTATTAAATCTGGATTTCGGCCACATCAACAGCCGGCTCGCCGATGCAATCCTAATATACTTCCTGATATTAAGGCCGAAATAACCAAATTAATTGAAACAAAGTTTATTCGGCAGTGTCGATATGCAGAGTGGATTTCTAATGTGGTTCCTGTATATAAGAAAAATGGAAAACTTCGTGTTTGTATTGATTTCAGGAATCTCAATAAGGCCACACCAATGGATGGTTACCCAATGCCGATTGCTGATTTGTTGATTGATGCTGCAGCAGGGCATCAGATTATTAGTTTCATGGATGGTAATGCGGGTTATAATCAAATATTCATGGCTGAAGAAGATATTTCCAAGACTGCTTTTAGGTGTCCAGGTCATGTGGGATTGTTTGAGTGGATAGTTATGACATTTGATTTGAAAAATGCCGGTGCTACTTATCAAAGAGCTATGAATTTTATTTTCCATGAATATATCGGTACGTTGGTAGAAATCTACATTGATGACATAGTGATTAAGTCTGGAGACATCACAAAGCATCTAACCGATCTACGGAAGATATTGGAGTGCACAAGAAAACATGGGTTAAAGATGAATCCCAATAAATGTGCATTTGGTGTATCGGCAGGACAATTCTTGGGTTTTATAGTGCATCAGCGGGGCATTGAAATTAGTAGAAAATCTATTGAGGCAATCAACAAGGTTGTTGCTCCTGCCGATAAAACTGAATTACAGTCCTTGATCGGTAAGATTAATTTCATCAGAAGATTTATATCTAATCTGTCAGGTAAGATCAAGGCTTTCAGTCCATTATTGAAATTGAAAGCCGATCAGGAATTTAAATGGGGGGATGAACAACAATTAGCCTTAGATCAGATTAAGAGTTATTTAACAAATCCTCCAGTGTTAGTTCCACCCCAACATGGAAAGCCTTTCAGATTGTATTTGTCAACTGAGGATACTGTTATCGGTTCAGCTCTTATTCAAGAATTTGAAGGAAAGGAGCGTGTTATCTATTATTTGAGTAGACGGTTAATAGATGCTGAAACCAGGTATTCGGCCATTGAGAAATTATGCTTATGCTTATACTTCTCTTGTATTAAGTTGAGGCATTATTTACTATCGGCTGAATGTACCGTCATATGCAAAGATGATGTGGTCAAATATATGCTATCTATGCCGATATTAAATGGTAGGATTGGTAAATGGATTTTAGCATTATCAGAGTTTGACCTACGTTATGAATCGGCTAAGGCAGTTAAAGGACAGGTTATGGCCGATTTTGTTACTCAACATTGCAACACGGTGGATTCTCTGGAAGTTGCTCCGTGGACACTTTTCTTTGATGGGTCTACTTGTGGTGAAGGGGCAGGCATCGGCATTGTGTTAATTTCTCCTCAAGGGAAGAAGTATGAGTTCTTATTGCCGATCATTGCTACATCCACAAACAATCAAGCTGAGTATCAGGCCCTGATAAAAGGGTTAGAATTGCTTAAAGAAGTACAGGCTGATGCTGTTGAAGTCTTTGGTGATTCTATGCTAGTTATAAATCAGTTGATTGGAGTTTATGAATGCCGCAGTGAAATTCTAATTTCATATCATGAAAAGTGTTTGGAATTGTTAAAAGGGTTTAGGAGTTTTCATCTGGAGCATATTTCCCGGATGCATAATGAAGAGGCTAACCGATTGGCTCAGCATGCTTCAGGATATCAACCTGTTCAAGAAGCATTGATATCGGTGGCTGATACCGATGACTGGAGAAGGGAAATCATTGATTATTTAAAGAATCCATCTAAAAAGGTTGAAAGACGTATAAGGTTCCAAGCGACCAAGTATGTACTCCTCGATGATGAATTGTATTACCGTACCATAGATGGAGTTTTACTCAGGTGTGTTAGCATAGAGGAATCAAAAAGCCTGATGAGTGAAATTCATGAAGGAGTATGTGGGGCCCATCAGTCAGCTTTCAAGATGAAATGGATGATCAGAAGAAATGGATATTATTGGCCGACTATTCTTGAGGATTGTTTTAAATATTTTAAAGGATGTCAGGAATGTCAAAAATTTGGTAATATTCAAAGGGCACCCGCATCGGCTATGAACCCCATAATTAAGCCTTGGCCGTTTCGGGGTTGGGCTATTGATCTCATCGGTCAGATTTATCCACCATCTAGTAAAGGGCATAAGTTTATTCTGGTTGCTACCGATTATTTCACAAAGTGGGTTGAAGCAATTTCTTTAAAAAAGGTAACATCGGCTAACATGGTTGATTTTGTAAAGGAGCATATTGTCTACCGATTTGGCATCCCTCAAACCATCACTACCGATCAGGGCACTATGTTTACATCGGGTGAATTTGATGAGTTTGCTATAAGTATGGGAATTAAAGTTTTGAATTCTTCACCGTATTATGCCCAAGCTAATGGTCAGGCTGAAGCATCTAATAAAGGAATTATCAAACTCATTAAGCGCAAGATTAAAGAGTATCCTAAAAAGTGGCATACAATATTAAATGAAGCTTTGTGATCATATCGGATGGCATGTCACGGTGCAACCAAGGTATCACCTTATCAATTGGTGTATGGACACGATGCGGTATTACCTTGGGAGATTAAGATTGGCTCTAGGCGAATGCGCTTTCAGGATCAACTGACAGCCGATGATTATGATATTCTTATGAAAGATGAATTGGAAGATGTAGCAGGTCATCGGTTAAAAGCTTTAGTTAGCATCGAGGAAAATAAGAAAAGGGTAGCTAGATGGTATGACAAGAAAGTGAAGGTAAAGGAATTTGTCGATGGTGAATTGGTCTGGAAATTGATTTTACCGATTGGGACTAAAAGTTCTAAGTTTGGCAAATGGTCACCTAATTGGGAAGGTCCATATCGGATAAATCAATCTGTTCCTGGTAATGCATATATTCTTGAAACTCTCGAAGGAGTTGTATTTCCCAGAGCATTAAATGGAAAATATTTAAAGAAATATTACCCTAGTATCTGGATAGATGCATAAGAGTATAGTTGCCGATAACAATCCTATCGGCTGGAATTAAAACAAAGTATCAATCGTTGCCGATACGCTAGTTTAACAAAGTCTGGATAGCTGATATCGCACGCAGACGAATTTCATCGGCTTCTTTCAATTCCTTAGCGTCTTCATCAGCACTTCCCTCCACAGGCTTGAGTTTCTTTTTGGGGACCAAGGCCTTGCGAGCTTGAGCATCTCGTTCCTGTTGAAGGGTCTTGATGGCGTCGGGGAGCTGGTCTTCTTCTTGTTTAGCTTGAGTCAGAGCTGTCTCAACCTTTTCCAATTCAGCTAGCAGGGCTGCCTTCTTTGCCGATAGATCCAAGATTTTCTGCCTAAGATCGGCACTGAAAGCTTGCAAGTTGTTGATATTCTTATGCTTCTCATCGGCAGTTTGCTTTAGCTGCAACATTTCTTCTTTAAGTTGAGCTTGAGCTGCTCTGTCAGCAATACGATGAACGACCCTTTGATATTGAAGTTGTTTGCTCTCTAGATGGACTGCTGGAAAGA
Source organism: Saccharum hybrid cultivar R570 (assembly GCA_038087645.1). Classification (NCBI taxonomy): domain Eukaryota; kingdom Viridiplantae; phylum Streptophyta; class Magnoliopsida; order Poales; family Poaceae; genus Saccharum; species Saccharum hybrid cultivar. The sequence goes on from JAQSUU010000534.1 coordinate 44,827,688, forward strand.
TGGTTTCTTCAATATTGGCAGGGACTTGGCCGCGGATCGCTTTGAAGATAGTCCTCGCAGGGTCCGAGTCGATCACCAATTGGGCAGTGTCTTGCTGCAGCAGATTTAGGAGGGCTTCTAGCTTGCCATAGGTGTCTGACGATATTGTTCCCAATGCCAGGGAAGAACTCGCCTCTTCTCCGTCATCATCGGAGACATCGATAGCAAAAGAGAATAAGCTATCGGGAGAATCTTGTTCCTGTGAAATAAAGAGAATTAGAAGTCCTATCTGAGATATCTGGAGATATTACAGACCAAACAATTAATTGATTTACCTGCTTCAGGGCGATTTCTTGAGCTTGGCTTGAGGGAGCGGCTTGTAGAGGATCATACGAAGGATCGGCAGAGGATGCTGATGGTATGTCTTCTATGATCACATCGGTAGTCGGCCCTTGGGGTATAATTGCTGATGATGTATCTTGTGCAGAAGGAGCAGCTTGTTCAGTTACATCGGTGGGTTGACTGACAGGTGTTAGAGCAGATGCAGGGGCTGGTGTAGATTTCTGTCGTTTTTGTTGAGTTTCAGCATCGGTCAAAGCTTTACGCTTTGTTTGGGCTTCAACAACAATTGGCTGGGGGGTATCGACATCTGTTGGTTGGGGAGCCTGCATGCTTGGCGTGCTTGCCGATGTGCCCGTTTGTTGCTGCAAAAATGGGTATAAGATTGGATATTTAACAGAGAAAAATGTAAAAAATAAGAGAATACCTCTGAAGGAGGGGTAGAGGTCGTGGTGCTTGGTAAAGTTGCCGATGACGATCCAGCTGCAGCTTGCACACCCTGATAGTTGTATGTTAATGTAGAGTGTATCGGCAGAAAATAGAGTAAGCAAGGTTATTACCTTAAAAGCCTTGATTAGGCTCGAAGCAGCAGCCTTTGGAGAAGCCCTAGATGTTCCCAGTCTTGGTCTGGAAGTGATGATTTTGGCGCGAGTCCTCTGGAAGGTTAAGGCTTCTAAGGTGGGGGCGTTGTAGCCGATTACTGAGACTGGAGAGGCTGGATGGAGGTTGAAAGGTTTTCCACTTTTGCTTATTGGTGGAACTGGATCATCGGCCTGTTTCAAGGAGGGTTAGTTACCGATATGCATATGAGAGGAAGGAAAGAGACAGAAGTTAAAAAGAACTTACTGCATTGTCAGGAATGGCATAATCGGGATCGATCATATGCCGATATGTGTGAACAGATGTTGAAAATAGCTGTTCTTTCCACTCTTGCCACCATTGCTTATATGATTCTGTTATGAAAGATGCTGGTGACCAGGCGGAGAGATCGACATTTGAGATATCGGCATCGGGAGCAAGTCTTACTATCCTGCTCCATTCAGTTCCAGCGGTAATGATTTCTCTGGGCTTAATCACATCGGCATAGCATAGCTTGATTGGCAGTTGCCCAAAGGCCAGCTGGCGAGATACTGCCGATGGATTGTAGAATTCATAAGTGATATGAGAAGCTTTCCCGCTACCAAATGTGTTGACTGGGATTGCTCTGGGGGTGATAATGGCCGTCATAAGATCATTGTCTTGGTTCAGATCACTATCGGTGAAATTGAAGAGGAGAGGGAACTTGTTATCCTCATCTATGTAAGGTACCCAAGCCCTGAGGTCACGAGGGAGGCCATGGTAGAAAGTCTGAAAAAATCTGCCGATTTGGTCCTCATTGGCTTCTGTTCCGGGAAGGACAATTATTGCTTCGCCGAAGTTGAGAGGGGGGCGTGTTGCCGATTCATCGTCTCCAAGGATGTAGTCTTCGGGAATCTCTCGTGGGAATTCCTGAGCAAAGAGATCCCACTGTAAACGCTTGTGCATGTGAGCGTTTAACCACATATTGATGAACCACCATGGGCCTCCCAGATTGCCGATGGGTTCGCCAAGTATAAGCTTTTGGGATACTTGGTGGAGAAGGTGGTAGGTTGAGCTCAGGAGATATCGGCCAAGTGGGAATCTGACACCGTTGGCTAAGAGTTCTGCTGCTGGGAGGAAAGCGTTGGTTGGTCCTACCGATCGGCCACAGAAAATAAATTTCTCCAGCCACATGTTTAGGAATGTGGCGTGTTCCCTTTGATTGACGGTACCAATCTTTTGGTACTCTTGGATGTATCCCGTCCAGCCGCCGATGTTGCGTGTATTTACTCTGTATTCAGCTTTTCTGCCAAAAATATGGCCTTCATCGACAGTTGAGATGTCCAAGCCTGTAAGCATATATACATCGGCAAGAGTAGGGGCACATGGGCCATGACCAAACATGAAGGTGTTGGTGGTGTCTGACCAAAATTGAGCGGCAGCTATCATCATGGATTCATTCTTTTGTATATCGGCAATGGATAGCCTGATACACTGATCTATCTTCCGTTCTGCCCAGAACACTTGCATTGATCTGTTGACCCTCAAGAACCAGTTTTTCCACCCTTTGGTGGGTTTGGGCCAAGAACGGAACGTGTCTTTCCACAGATTCAAAGAGAAATTTTGAGATTTGAAGGGAATACGATTTGCCTCTGCATTAATCAGGTCAGTTGGATCTGGGTCGCCCATTGGACCTAGGCAATGGAGGGGAGGTTGATGTGTTGGAATCACTAGTGTGTTGCGTAGTTCCTGAGTTTGGAGGACCAAGAAAATGGAAGAAAAAGGAAAATGTCGACTGTAAGAACTCGCAGGGAACCAAAAGGGTTAAAGTAAAAGTAATAAGAGGAATAACGAACCGCAGGGACGTCGAAGTTAACAGCCATTGCTTCGAACAGATGAGGGCACGAGCTGGGAACTTGAAGATGATGATGGCTCTGGTGAGTCGAGGATGCGCGGTCGTTGGGTAGGGTTGCCGTCGGAGTGAGAATGCCAAAGGATGGAGTTTGAAGGTGGAAGATGAACAGCCCGGAGAAATCTATTTATAGGCCATTTGGGGTAGGGGTATTCTTGACTTATCTCTATGCCGTATGCGGATGGATCGAGGTGGTTTAGTTGGATATGGTAACTGTTCACACGACAATCAAGGGATGGTACAGAAGATTTAACGGCGAGTAATCATGACTTGAAGGATATCTTGATACAGGATTTTTTGGTTCTAAAAAAAGTGATGCGTTGTGGTAAGATCTTGCTGATGGATTGTTATTTTGGTATCTCAACCGTAATTAAGGTAAAGAAGGTTGGAAAATGTGCGATATTTATTGAGATGCATGGATTAGATCTAGATTTGATTAAATCTAGTAACAAATCATGTTATGCTTGGAGAATGGGTTAAAAAAATAGGCAATGGCAAGCATCAGCTAGAGTAAATTTCGGAGCATCAATATCTTATACTCCGAAATTGGGGGGCATGTGTTGACATCGTTTTTAGCACGTGTCAAGATGATCAGGAAGGGCTAATCAACAGAGGAAAGATTACCGTGTGGATTGATAGCCAAGGAGAATAAGTTTGTTTTTGAGTGGTGGCAGCGTATGGATTTAATTTGAAGTGTTGCCGATGAGGTTAAGGATATTATTGCCGATGCCGATGAAAGAGGGTTTGGAGACTACTGCCGATGAGACAGGAAATGTACCAATGAAGGAGGGTATGAAGACTGCTGCCGATGAAATAGGGAATGTACCGATGGAACAGGGACTGTGCCGTTGAAAAGGAGGTCGATGAGAATACCATCGTGATTGAGGCGGACTATGGAGTAAAATAGGAGTTAATTTCCTTGTTTACGTTTAGTAGAGTCTGAGTTGTATCAAAGTCATGTTTTTCCTTAGATTTGGATTTAATGTCCTAGTCGTATTTGGTTACGTTTCTATAGATCAGGATATAAATATAGGGTGAAGGGCAATGTAATAGGGGATCAATCAATACATAAAAAAAACAGTTTTTACTCTTATTTACATCTACTTTCGGCGACTTCGTCAATTTGCATATTTTTCCTTTTTATGAGTTCTCATCGATTCGGCGAGTTGCATTGCTCTAAGTGCAATCTTCGACGATCCTCGAGTTCCGCGTGAGTACCTCTTGGCCGTGACATCCGGGCGTATCGCTGTTGTCAGGACCAAAGTGCTCGTATCTTCGTCCTTGTCGATTAACAGGTCAAATCGACTGGCACGCTTTGGATATCGATTTCGGGTATTAGCCCTTTGTGTTTGCAGATTTACTTTTGCATCAACAGGGTGATAATTAGACTTCACAGGAATGAAATGAGCAGACTTGGTCAATTGGTCCACGATAACCCAAATTAAATCAAAACCCTTCTCAGTGTGGGCAACCCAACAATAAAATTCATAACAATCTCTTTCCACTTCCAACCAGGAATAGAGAGTGGTTGCAATAAAATAGGCTTCATGTGAATAACCTTGACTCTGCAACAGTTATCACACTTAGCAACATAGGCTGTAATTTCTTTCTTCATCTTGGTCCACCAATAGTAAGGCTTGAGATCTTGATACATTTTACTACTACTAGGATAGATAGACAATTTCGAAGAATGGGCTTCAACCATGATTTGATTTCTAAGTTCTTTGTCTTTGGGTATGACGAGTCTATCATTGAACCAGAGAATTCTTTTGTCATCCACTCGAAAGTGCTTGGTTTCTTGCTCTTTCATCTTCCGCTTGATGTGAAACACACCCACATCAGTCTTTTGGAGCTCGATAATCGGACCTCTGAGAGAGCAATCCACAATGATATTGTAAAGTACCACAGGATGAAGAAGATGCGATAGATGAAAGTCTTCATTAACCAAAGAGTTGCAATGAGATTTTTTGCTTAAGGCATCAGCAACATCATTTGCCTTGCTAGGATGGTAGTGCACCTGGAGATTGTAGTCTTTGATTAACTCTAACCATCATCGTTGACGCATGTTCAACTCTGACTGAGTAAAAATATACTTGAGACTTTTATGATCTGTATAAATGTTGCACACATTACCAAGTAAGTAATGTCTCTAAATCTTCAGAGCATGAACAATTGCGACTAGCTCTAAGTCATGAGTAGGATAATTGACTTCATGCTTTTGAAGCTGGCGTGAGGCATAAGCAATGACTCGGCCCTCTTGCATAAGAACACACCCTAAACCAGTGCCTAATGCATCACAATATACATCAAAAGGCTTCTCGACGTCAGGTTGTGCCAAAACAGGAGCAGAAGTTAGCAGAGTCCGCAAAGTGTGGAAAGCCTCTTCACACTCTGGGGTCCAGACAAACTTCACATCCTTATGAAGCAATTGAGTCATAGGCTTGGCTATTTTAGAGAAATCCGGGATGAAGCGACGATAATAGCCAGCCAAACCGAGGAAACTTCGGACTTCAGAGACCGTAGTAGGTGCCTTCCAATCTAGCACCTCTTGCACCTTGGTAGGATCAACGGAGATTCCATCTTCAGATAACACATGACCTAGGAAAAGTACTTTCTTCAACCAGAACTCGCATTTGCTGAACTTGGCATAAAGTTGTTTGTCACGCAATCGAATTAAGACAATTCTCAGATGTTTAGCATGCTCTTCTTCATTCTGAGAATAGATAAGGATATCATCGATGAAAACCACCACGAACCTGTCTAACTCTGGCATGAATACTGAATTCATCAGGTACATGAAGTGTTCAGGAGCATTTGTCAAACCAAAGGACATGACAAGATACTCGAACAAGCCATATCGAGTAGAGAAAGTTGTCTTAGGTATATCTTCAGGACGAATTTTGATCTAATGGTAGCCAGACCTCAAATCAATCTTGGAGAATACCTTAGCTTTGGATAGTTGATTAAAAAGAATATCGATACGAGGAAGAGGATATTTGTTCTTGATGGTGACAGCATTGAGTGGTTGATAGTCCACACATATGCGCAGAGATTCATCCTTCTTCTTCACAAAGATAGCAGGACAAACCCAAGGAGAGGAGCTAGGCCGAATAAAACCTTTCTTCAACAGCTTATTCAACTGAATCTTTAGCTCAGCTAACTCGTTGGGTGGCATTCGATAAGGCCTTTGAGAAATAGGCGCCGTACCCGGAATGAGTTCTATCTGGAATTCCACTTCATGGTCCGGAGGTAATCTGGGCAAATCATCAGGAAAGACATCCGGAAACTCATAGACAATAGGAATATCCTCAATGGTCTTGGCTAGAGTAGCATTGGCCGTATTGTGGATAGCGATATCATGAGGAAGTTGAACTAGAAAACCCTTCTTATCTACAGGGTCCCTCAACATTACCACACGGGTTGAGGTATCGATTAACACTCCATTACCACTCATCCACTTCATTCCCAGGATTATGTCAATTCCCACACCCGGTAGGACTACCAGATCAACTAAAAACTCTCGATCACCAATCTCAATCCTCACATTATTAACTACTTAATTCGTCGAGATGTTGTTCCCAGCAGCACTAATACAATAACCACCCTTGGCGATTGTAATCACATTCAGCTTATGCTCGGATGCAAAAGTAGAACTCACAAAGGAATACGAGGCACCTCAATCAAAGAGCATAACTATGGGATGATTGTTAACAAGAAACTTACCAGTAGTGACCACTTCGCCAGCAGGAATTTCCTCAACAGTGGTATAGTGAACACACCCCTGACGGATATTTCTCTGAGAAGTCTGCTTGGGAGGATATGGACAATTCTTGGACCAGTGACCAGGCTGATTACAATTCCAGCATGGCCTGTTAGCTGGTGAAACATTGGAACTGCCTTACCCAGAAGTATTCTTTGGTAGAGAAACTATGTACCCCTTGCGAAAGGCAGTTTTAGCTGGATTCTTCTTCTGGGGTGGACGATACTGGATGTTGGTAGCAGGTAGACGATACTGAGTTTTGGACACCACAGGAGCCTTAGACTGAGAAGCACCTACCTCAAAATTCCTATTGCGGCTCTTAGAAGCAGCATAAATCTTATCATTGTTCTCTTGAGTTAGAGCATCACTGATAAACTCATTAAAAGTTATACACTTGCTATTACCCATAGACTTCATCAACTTAGGGGAAAGCCCCTCTTGAAGCTAGTAATTTTCTTGGCATCTGTGTCCACAAATTCTAGGGCATACCTCGCCAGGTTGTTAAAAGCCTGGAGATACTCATTCAAGCTCTTGTTGCCTTGGGTCAGCTTCATGAACTTTGTATGCTTGATTGCCATAAGGCCAGGAGGAATAAAATGTCCCTTGAAAGCTTCCTTGAACTGATCCCAAACAACCTCAACATTTGCAGAGAAGGTGGTCCTATGATGGTTCCACCAGATACCTACAGGTCCTTGCAGCTGATGTCCCGCATACGATGCTTTCATACCTTCAGTCAACCTGATCAAGCGAAACCTCTGCTCTATGATGCTTAACCATTCGTCAACCTACGGTGGTTCTTCTGCCTCTCGGAAGATAGGAGGCTTTGTGTCCATAAAGTCCTTGAAACTACTGTACTGATTCGATTCGGGTCCTTGGCGGACATGGTGATCATCACGGTTGACAATCTGACGCATAGCCTCAGCCAACATGCGCTGACTTTTGACAACCGTTTGCATAAGCTCAGTCGGTGGGGGTGGTGGTGGTTGTTCCTCATCCCCAATGCCGCGAACACGATGAAGGTTGTAAGACATCTGCACAATGCATTGCCAGTGAGCACTGATGATGTGGAAAACTTGTAGATGAATTGAGTAATTATGCCAAACTGATTTCATTAGAGAGAATAAGTTCATACAACAAACAGAGGCACAATACTTCATCACAATAACACAACAACATCAATCGTATCACTTGGCGCAATAGTGCGATGTATTTAACAAACAATAATTTTACCGGCAACAAAGACGGAATTTATTAATGGCTCACATAACATGGAGCACCAGCACGTCTGATAGGTTACTTCTAAACCATCGAGGTTCCAACCTTACATCGAAGATAACATAGGGTTCGATATTACATCCTAAAGATCAGTTTACAACAAAGCTACTTGTCCATGCATGAGGGTCAATAAAAGACTAGCTCTAACACATTGGTTCAGTGGTAAGCTAAACTACGCATCATCCTCTGAGTCGGTGTCAAAGATCTCTCCTCCATCCTCATCACTAGCAGGCTCCAACTCCTCATCTTCATCTTCTTCAGGTGGAACATCCTCAGGTCCCATAATCTCGATGTCATCATCATCCTCAGCCATGATGACACCGGAGCCCATCTCATCATCATCATCAGGAAGAAGGATCAGATAGAGCTGATTGTGTAGCAGATGAGCTTCCTCATGGAGGTTATCATTGTACGCTTCTGTAACTGCCAGTTGCTGCTCAAGCTCAACCTGCCGAGCCCTCAAGACATTCTCTTCGTGTCAGGCTTCATTCCGCTGATTCATCACGTGAACCAACATACGCTCACAGTTGCTGTGAGCAACAGTCAACCTCTGAACCTCGAGTGCCTCCTGATCCCTTTCCCGCGTCACCTGCTCCAAACGCTGCTGGACTGCATTCCTTCCAGCAGTCACCTGTGCCAGCTCAGCCCTCAACCTCTCCTCCTCAGTACGCTCAGGGCAAGGCTCACGAGGGGCCCTACCTGTGGTGGACTTGCGAGCAGTGGTTTTTGTGCGGGCCATCTGTAGCAAAAAGGGTGTAGCTTAGGGTGAGAAGATCATTTAAAGAGATACAAAAATTTAATTAGTTGGGATAATCAAATTTTAAAGGAGGGAGTAAATGCATGAAGGAAATGACAATGATGATCATGATGCATGCACGTCCATACGTCCTCACAATTCCTAGGAAAACTAAAATTTCTAGCGGATATACGGTGGCATACATACGTTCTCTCATGTAGCGGTAACTAGTCGATCTACACGGTGCGTTGTTAGGGTACCTGCAGAAGACTTCATTTCAGCCCAACAATTTCCTAGTATAGCACACAAAGAAATTAGTAAACTAAATACTCTCCATACATACATCCCCGATGCATGTACTTCAGTATCACAGCTACCCGACAGATATACCCATAATTAAGTACTCTCATAAATACATGGTTGAACATGTAATTATGCTAGTAACCACAACTAACTCTCCCCTAGACCGACAGTTGGATGGTCATGCTCTCACAACTCACACTTACCAGAGCGTAGAGGTATTTGATCCATTCATTACCACCCAAGCGGATGGCATCCATAAATAACACGCCTTATGGACAACGAAATATAAAACAAGCAATAAACCCCCAAAGTTAGTACTTAAATAAGCCACCTAAGAATCCTTAATTGGGCATAAAGGATATGACTACTGGCCACACTTAGTATCTAATTTAGAGCTTTCACAAAAGATTTTGTTTTAAATACACAAATGACATGTTTAGTGCTGAACCTTGCTCCGATGCCAGTTGTAACAGAACCGACCAAATTATAAGAACGTAAGTACAAAAACAATTATCGAAGCGATCAAATTCCTGTACTTAGGCTCTCATAACCTCGGTAGTTCGGAAATCTCAAAGGATTTCAAACAACTTTCACCATACAAGCCAAGATCATATATGATTCAACATAATACATCATTCGTTACAACAGTTCACAAGTAGCATACGAATTACATCCATCAGAGTTCAAATAAAACATTACAAACCAAGTTTGATTAGCGGAAGCAACGTAGTTCGATAGATAACTTCATAAGTTCAAATACATTGCCAGATTAAAGGTCATGTCCCACAAAAGCATCTTCAGATAAGGACACTAGCAGAGACCGCGCCCAACGGTCTAGTGTTTATCCCCGGCCAGGAGAAGGCAATACTTGCAGCACCCGTGATAGAATAGGTCATCTGCAATAGGTGGGAAATAAACCCTGGGTATGAGAAGATACTCAGCTAGACTTACCCGTCAAAAACCAGAAATAAAAGACACCAAGGATCATGCAAGGCTGATATAAAGTGGAGCTAGCTTGACACAATTTGCATAAAAGCTGGCATAGCATAAGTAACCATTTAAAGCTTAGCTTCAAGTTAATAATCATTAACCTGTCATCTATATTAGCACCTGTACTAGAGCACTCACTTTATTAGGAGCAAACAATATTAACCATAGTAGGTATAACAAGGCCATCATCATATCATCATTCCTGAACCATCATATTATTTAGTGTATCTACTTTGGAGATACTCCTGTCAAGTTCTCACTAACCGGTGAGAGACGGCGACTCGAATCGAATTACAACTCAGCTGAGGGGGTATTCCTAACTCTTACCCTGGCATACTTTGCAAGGATAGCCGTGAGTCACCTTTGGTACAACTCAGGAACCAACTTTGTGGGTTCGATCAGTGCCAGCACTCTCAGGGATTACCCTTCTGCCAGGACGATCAAGACTTTTAAATCACCTGCCTTTAGACTCACGCCTACGGCTCCCTTCCGAGGCGCACTTTATACTTGCCGGTGCCCGGCCTGAGTTGAGCTACTCGGCTTTGTGGTCAGTCCCCAGACCCAACCAACTAAGAGAGAGGCATGCGTTCAACATGAACAGGAAAGGCTCCAAGAGTCGGTCCTTAATCGACACAGACGGAGTCACTGTAAGCCTACCACTCTACAAGCCTCTGCTCGGTCTTCATTTATATTATACCAGGTTCTTTTTCACGATAGCAAATATAGCCAACCGTGCTACATGTATACTCCTATAGCTCGCAGGTGACAGGAAATCACCTGACTTCTACCGCTTAAAGCAGGGCTAAGTATCTACTCGAGCCTGAGCTATATAGGATTCATGGTAATAATATCTGGACAAGGACCCGGTCGAATTTAACTAAACACCGAATCTGGTCTGTGCAAGACAGAGAGCAAATATCACTGTAAGCCTACTACTCTACAAGCCTCCGCTCGGTCTTCATTCATATTATACCAGGTTCTTTTCCACGATAGCAAATATAGCCAACCGTGCCACATGTATACTCCTATAGCTCACAGGTGACAGGAAATCACCTGACTTCTATCGCCTAAAGCAGGGCTAAGCATCTACTCGAGCCTGAGCTACATAGGATTCATGGTAATAATATCTGGACAATGATTGGATATCAATGCAGCAAGTGTTTTCATCCAACACCTATAATTTAATGCAACAATATATATAACATAGTACTTAATTGCATTTCAAAAATTAGGAGGCTTATAATGCTCCGGGGCTTGTCTTTCACGAAATTGCAAGGGACGTGGTCAAGGCAGTCAACGATGACCTCGTTCGGCACCTCTCTGCGGGCTGCACCTCCTGAACCTCTGGTGTTGGCTGTTGCTCCTCCTGGCACGGTCCCTCGAACTCCAACAGGGTCACTCCTTCCGGTACACCTATTGAATGTATATGCACAAGATGAATATCATGGATGCATAAGAAATAGCATAATGCTCGTGGATGAAGAACAGCAAGTAACAAAGCATCACTAGACATTCGTTGACCAAGTAGGTGCAACGCTCTATTCAAACCACTTTAAAGAGTAGGTGCATATCTCCTCTCTAGAGAGCAAGAACACACTTACCCAACTTGCACAATCAAAGGTATAGATGCTCATCCTTTGTTAGAGGCCTAACACCTACACCTAAATTCACCTTAATCAATTTAAACACCTAGTAGCATCACAAACATGCTTAAGCATAACAAAGGTACACTTAAACAGAAACTTCAGGTTTAACACGTAAAGGAGCAGTTCAGTAATTCAATCATAGCAGAAGATCTAAAACTCCAAATGATTTGCAAGAGGACATTCTGGAAATCTTATGAAATTCTCTACAAATTATTTATAAACATCATAGCATGATTCTAAAGTTTACCCCATCGAATTTAACTAAACACCGAATCTGGTCTGTGCAAGACAAAGAGCAAATATCACTGAGTCCTAACTTTGAGCAGCTATAACTCTTAAACTACATTGCCAAATGCCACCAAATTTTAACAACAGATAGATACATAAGTTATCTACAACTTTTGTGTAAACAAGTTTCACAACAAAGCAATATATCATGGAGAACTTTGCCAAGTCCCCAGATCTGTCCAGAATTAGCAGATTTAGAAAATTAAATATTTGGAGATGGTACAAAAGCACATTTGGACGAAACCAACTTTACCAACTCATTACACATGTTAAAAGAACACCAGAAAGTGTGGTGCCAACATCTAAATAATTTCTTTAATGCCCTTTATTAATTTATTTAGATAATTAGGTGGATAAAGGAACCTATATCAAAACTGCACAATAAGTTCTATAAAAATTACAGCAGCTATAGCATGCTTCCAGAAGCCTACCATAAAATTTTCATAGCATTTGGGCAAGTATATTTTCCTATATAAAAAATAATAGATAAAAAGGCTAATTTTGGCATAAATGAGAAATCCTATTGAAAAGTGTCAAACAATAGATTTCAGATTTTTTTAGATTCTTACTAACATAAGAGTAGCACTCACCAAATTTCACCTTTATTGGACTTATATATAATTTATGAAAATTAGCACAAGATCCATCTAATTAAAAAAGATAAATGCATAACTAAATCATATAGTATCAAAAATTGCTGAAATTTAAACTACAAGCTACTCATGGCATAGATAGCATCTCATAAAATTTTCATAGCATTTGTAGCTATAGAATGAGAGATATGATTTTCCCTTTTTCATTAATGAATAAAAGAGATAAATAATAACTCCATATTTTATAACAGAACTAGGAATGTTTCATATTTTTAATAAAAACTAGACATTGCATGGAACACAGTAAAATTGGAACCACTCAATTTGGATCTACCAATTTCAAATTATGAATTTTACAAGTTAGCAAACAAAACTGGATTTAAATCTAACCCTAAACACTAAACATGCCATTGATTGGTGGACCCCTCAGGTCAGTGGACCCCCTCGGTCAGTGAAACGAAAACAGGGGAGGAAGACGGCTGCCGATTCCACGACAATGGTGAGGTCGTCGACGAAACCGAGGGCACCATCGTGCTCCTCGTGTGATTCCGCACCGATGGAGGTGCTTTGGCGACCCTAGGAGTAGCTAGGAATGCTCGTTGCCGGTAATGGCGGGCAGCGGAGCTCCGGTGGCGGTGCGTCGGCGACAGTGAGCCTCCATTGCCTCAACCGAGCTCGGTACGAGCTTCACGAGGTCACAACGGAGCTATTTGAGAAGAAAAGGGAGGATGAGAGAGACCCTAACTACTCCGACCACGGTGAGCTCGAACTCCGGCGAGGTCAACTCATGGCGGTGGCGGCGGATTCGGTGAATGCGCTCTTACCCGAGTTCGATTGGCTCAACTAGAGGGTGGACGAGGTAGAGGAGATGGTGGCAAAGCTGTGGACACAGTTTGGCAGGTGGTGGTGTGGTGGTGAGCGCGCACGATGGCAGCCGAGCTCGCGGTGGCGAGGGTGCTCCGCTGCGGCTGCTGCATGAGGTGGGAGACGAAATGGGCGAGGCCATGGCGAGCGCGGGAGGGCGTGGAGGTCACTGAGGCCACCCCGGCCCGACCAGTGGGCCCACGACCGGCGTACGGCTGCCACGGCGCGGCCACGCGGTGGCAACGGTCTATGGCCGGTCGGCCACCAAGGTCAGCTCGAGCTGATTCAGAGCTCAATGAGCTAACTGAACCCGCCCCCTTCTTAAACCCCTAGCTCCTAATCAAGCTCGAGTTAGCAAAAAGTGTAATTATCAAAGTTGTAGAGTGAAGTGAGATCTACAAGATTGTCAATTGGAGCTCGAATTGATTTGGCTTGGTTAGAGAGTTACAACGTACAGTTAGGACTTAACCAAAATGGCTAAGTGCTAAACAACATACCAAACTGACTTGTGGCCCCTGTTTGAGGATGTTAGGTCCATTTTCATGAGATGACCATTAAATAACTTTTGTTCCTTAATAAATTTACTACAACTTTGCTTAAGAGTGGACAAGCATGCATTGACTTCTAAGTGCACTTTTTAAACAGTCAAGCAAAAGAGCTCCAGGGGTCAACACAAGTCAAACTAGTACTTTGAAGCATAGTTAGGACTAATGACCTTCATGAACATTGTTCCTAATGACATTCTAGATGTAGCTAGGGTGTTTTGGTGGGTCACCACATTCATTTGCATGTGACACATGTACTCTAGCTTATCAAAACAACTGAAACATTCATTTGAAACATACAAAACATTCAACTAAAACAAGTGAAACAATCAATTGAAACACTGAAACAGAGACATGCAACACTTGAAACATGGTACATGGGACATGTACAACCCCTCTAGGGTACTAGGTAAAACATAGGGACATCACATATGATACACACACACACCCACAAGCACTAATGCAACATCATGTTGCAACATTGAAACATAGGATGATGCACATGTGATAATGAGATGAATGTGCTTATGTTATGAAATGCAAATGCACAAACGCAAGCCAAACACCTGGGATGTTACATGTTGGATCCGGGATTCGTAGTCAAAGTCGAGTGCGTCCTCATGGGTTTCCGATGAGAATGAGATTGGGCTTGCGAAGGTGAAGGGAGGAGGAGAGGCAGATGTAGAAGCCATAGTGAAATGTATGTTTTGGGTGACCGCTTGAGAAACTTTACCAGCCTCATGTCTTTACTTATAATACTCTTGTACATATGTATGTACTACCTGTTACTCAACGCAGATTGATTGGTTGGTTGAGGCCGGAGAACGTGATGGAGTCGTCTGGTAACAATGGAAATCCAGCACGTACAGCAGGCCATGCCAATTGCCAAGTAAGACCGCCTACTTTCTTTGAATCAGATATACGGAATGGATTAACTTTGTTTGATCAAAGCCGAAGTCCTGCTGCTTGCTAGTGGCGGCTCAAATTGCCAGGCATGTACGGCACGGCGAGCAGCCAACTCGATCACTAACAACAAACAGAACTAGTCGATTGGGCCGGAATAGCATTTGATGCTAACAGCACATTATTAAACTGATGGATATTGCAATTGTGGAATCTAATTAATACCTTGGAAATTGAGCAAATGTCATATTTGAGTATTGGGTTAAGATCTTTATATAATTAATATCGTTAGATAGATAGTTGAATCTAGTTTTATAATAAACTTATTTGAAGATATAAATATTGTTAATATTTTCTAGAAACCTAGAGTCAAACTTAAGAAAATTTGACCGGCAAAGAATTGCTTAGCCCTTGATTAGTTATGTCCGCCAAACAAACATGCAAATACAAGTACCACACAATCAGCAATATAGTTATAGTCAGAGAATTTATACTTCCCACAATGCCTTTGGACATCTCACCATCTGTGACCCGAATTTGTGACTTGTGTTCATACGAGTTACTAGAGCAGAGTCTAACTACAAGATGTATTGGAACAAACTAATGTTATTTTTGGATAAATCTCTGAGCCTCAAATCATCTAGATGATTGTGTAACAAGTTGTATATTTTGTTGTAACATACTGCTACATTTGCTAATTAAATAAATAAGAGAGATAACAACGAATTTGTAGTTAAACTCTGAATCCTCTAAGCATTCATCGTCCAAGCCACTCTGCTTCTCCTAACCCCGTCCTTTTTTTTTTTGAATGAAATCCTATCCCCGTCTCCTTCGTACCAAGTTAACACAAAGGGAAGGGGAAAAGGAGGGTGAGGAAGAGGACGAAAGGTGTCAAATTAGCATCGTGTATTCTTTTGACGAGGCTACAATTCACTTCGAGAACAGGGTGTATTGTTCTTTTTTTTTTACTACTACTCGAAGTATAATTAATACAGTAGATATAAGTATTTACTCCGTAGGAATCACCGAGCAAAAGGATGCTCGTGGGAAAACCGGGCAGCTAAAACAAGTAAGCACACTAGTGTATTTGCTTCGCATGGGAGCGATGAGGAGGGCGAGTCACAGTCACGGCGGCGGGGTGGAAGAAGAAGACGGCGAGGGCCACGCAGAGGCGCCGATGATGGCTAACTGGCTTCTCAGGCGGCGACTGAGGCCGAGGCCGGGTGATCCGGCGGCCACGGTCCCCTTGTTGAGCGCGAGGCTGCACCTCACCCTCAGCACGGCGTAGCCCAACACCCTGTAGGCCGCCATGAAGGCCACCATGACGCCGACGTTGCGCCACCTGCACTCTTCCCCGAGCCCCTCGCGCCGCAGCACCTCGTCCCCAGTCGCCACACACTGGCCCAGCGCCCGCACCACGCACCTCCCGCCGCCGGCGAACTCGTTCACCAGCAGCGCCTCGAACGGCCACTTGAACAGCGACAGGTAGTGCATGAACACCCAGCACGCCGGCATCGCCGACCGCGCGATGAAGTAGCCCGAGAAGAGGAAGAAAGAGCCCATCACTCCCTGGATCGCCGCGTTCCCCACCACGAAGTCCGGCGCCGCCGCCGCGAAGCACACCACCACCGAGTTCGCCGTGTACAGGATCAGCCATATCACCAGCAGGAAGTAGCCGAACGCCGCCGCCGTGCGACGGAGACCCGCCAGCCAGTACACGGGCGCCGCGAACACGACGGCCAGCGCCAGCTGGAAGGGCAGGAACACCACCGCGTTGGCCACCGCGTACGACGACACCCGGTACGCACCCGACGACGTCTCCTTGGCCAGGATGTCGCGCTCCTGCAGGAAGATGGGCAGCGCCTCCGTGGTGGACGACAGGAGGAAGGTGAGCAGGAAGGCGAAGAGGCCCACGCGCTCCGCCACCTTGTCCTCGCCGAGGTCGTAGAAGATGGAGCCCAGCGCAAACCCCGCCACCAGCATGCACACGGTGCGGCACGCGAAGAGCTGCCGCGTCCGCGCCACGTTCTTGAAGAAGCGCTGGGACAGCACCGCCACCTCGCGCGCCCGCGAGTTGGCGTACCGGCTGCCGGCCGTGGCGGGCGCGCTGCTAGCCATCACGGGGACGACGGCGGCGGTGTCCTCGTCGGCCACCTGCTTGCCGTGCAGCTGGAACAGATGCTGCAGCGTGCAGCGGCCCTCCCGCTCCCGGGAGGACGGCTGCTGGGGCTGGGGAGGCGGCGCCTGCAGCCCGGCGGCGCTGGCGTGGCGGTGGTGGAGGCGGAGCGCGTCCAAGGAGTCGATGGCGAACTCGACGGCGTCCACGTGCGGGGGCAGGTGGAGGCCCGCGTCCCCGAGCAGGGCGCGGAGCTGGTCGACGGTGCCCTGGTGGAGGACGCAGCCGGCGGCTAGCAGGAGGACGGAGTCGAACATCTTGACGATGCGCGCTCCCGGCTGGTGGATGCTGAGCAGCACGGTGCGTCCGCGCGTCTCGGCCATGGCGCGGAGCGCGCCGACGATCTGGAGCGCGGAGGCGCTGTCGAGGCCGGAGGTGGGCTCGTCGAGGATGAGCACGGGCGGGTCATGCACGGCCTCGACGCCGATGGAGACGCGCCTTCGCTCTCCGCCGGAGAGGTCCTTGATCCTGGTGGCGGCGACGCGGCGCAGGGTGAGGTCGTCGAGGAGCGCCTCGACGCGGGCGTCCATGTCCTTTGCGGGCAGGCGCGCGCCTAGGCGGAGGCGCGCGCTGAAGAGCAGCGTCTCGCGCACGGTGAGCAGCGGGAAGAGTACGTCCTGTTGGGTGACGTAGCCGGAGACGCGGCGGAGGTCGGCGCTGTGGGCGGCGGCGCCATCGAGGAGGAGGAGGTCGGGCTGCGGGGACGGGGAGAGGCGGCCAGCGAGGATCTCGAGCAGGGTGGACTTGCCGGCGCCGCTGGGGCCAACGATGGCGAGCAGCTCGCCGGGGCGCGCGCGGCAGGAGACGTCCCTGAGCACATGGCGGACGCTGTGGTGGTGGTCCTGGTGGTCTTGGACATGGACGTCGTCGTCTGACCTGCTCCAGACCTTGAGAGGAGGGTGCGGCCGGCTGGAGACGGCGATGCGGTAGTTGATGCCGCTGGCTTGGATCTCGCAGCCGCCTGCGCAGGAATTCTTCGGCATTGCTCGCTGCTGCGGATGATGACGGTGGTTGTGTTCCTGGATCCTTAATTGGCGCTGATGATGAGCTAGGCGGCGGCTGCCTTACTTTAAACTGGGCGTGGCATGGCTCGCGCTCGGTATGTGCATGCGTCTCAGCTAGAGAAGCTAGCAATGGCCGGTGGTGAGCTTGGAGAGTGAGCGTGTGGTGTGGCTCCCCAGCCGTGGAGTGGAAGGAAGGAGCTGAGCTAGGACACTACTGGCACGTACGAGCGCGTGCTACTCCTATATTATATAGGAGCACATACATACATATACACTTATACATACAGTAGGAGCAATACGAGTCATTCTTCTTCTGTATTAGTGTGTATATATATATATATATATATATATATATATATATATATATATATATATATATATATATATATATATATATATATATATATATATATATATATATATATATATATATATATATATATATATATATATATATACTCCAGCAGTTGCAGACCGATTCTTCTTGTCTTGATTAAGATTTGGCTGGCAGCGGCTGGGGGCAAGCAAGTAGTACTAGCTAGCAACCCAATGTAAGGATCATCGATTATCTCTCGTTATTATTAATAATAATAGTAATCGTAGTACTATGTAGTGGTTTTTGTTGGTACTCTTAATCTTGGTGTTTCGCTTTTTTTTCCTTCGCCTTAATTCTTCCTTTGTGATCATTGTACTTGTACGTTTTATTTTTGTTTTGTCCATTGCTTTATGATTATCTCTTTTTTTTTGGGTAAAGTCAGTCGAATTGTTGACGCACCTAGTGAAGATGAATTAGCTGGTCTTAAGGATAGTGAGAGTGAAGATGTGATTTGTTCTCAATTTCATATTGTTCATGCCTACATTGATAAATCATGTTCTAACGCTGAGATGGTATCTGAGGCCGGCCAGCTGCGTATATTCAGTTCCAAACTTGATTATTTGGTCGATTATATTCAAGTTTTAAGTATCATTCTGGTTCATTGTTAATTATTGTCGTTTCGTAGCTAGGATTTCCCATCTTGTGATTGTACGTACTGTCAGGAGCCTGGCTATAACAACAAAATGTCTCAGAGGTATCAATTGTTAATTATCTCTTCCGATCCTTTTATATTTCATTCCATTGTTGTTGTACTTGTGTTATTTTTTTTCCCCATGTACATGTACGTACGTGCACGTAGGAGTAACAAAGTAGTACTCCGTAGCATCTACGTACTAGCAAGGGACGGGAAAAGGAGAAAAGAAAAGAAAAAGACAAGGGCGGCCGGTGGTCCGTGTACTGCATGCTGCAGGCTGGTGAAGGGAGGGACGAGATGAGAGCAGGCTGCAGCCTGGTGCCTGGTGGTACTGGCCTGGCTGACTTCCTTTTTTTTGTTTTGTTTTTGTGGTTAATTAGTTGTCCGTTCCGTTACCAGTTTCTGGTTGGTAGTACTCATCACTGTATTGTGCCCGGCCGGTATAGTACCCGCATCCGCATGATGGTACGGTACGTACTCCGTCTCCCATCCATCCACCATGCATGCATTTTACATACAGCAAGTAAAGTAATAATAATAATAATATATAAAAGCACTTGTTACATTTACATACTGTATGTATGTATGTATGTACAAATATCTATCTCTACATGGAGACGGACGGAGTCCGTGTTACATCACGTACTGTACACTCGTTCTGGAAACTTCTGCTCATGCGTGGGGATATGGGATGGGCATGGCACGCACCATGACCATGTTCTAGGACTAGCACTAGAGACGAGGAAAGGAAAGGAAGGGATCAAAATTCGTGGCCAGGGAGCGTCGGCAGTCGCCGTCTCAGAAACTCCATCCAAACTAGCAGTCTATTCTATGGAAAACGAAACACTACCACTAGCTAGTATTGCTGCTAGCTGTTGGTGTGCGGTGTCATCAGGGTCCGTATGCATATTGCTGCTAGCTGCTTCGCTGTAACGTGTCATCATCTGTTTTGGCTGGGGTGACCCGTGAGCGCGCTCGCTCCTTGGGACACGACACCACACACAGACACGGGTGCTGCTTCCTTGTTTGGCGCCTTCCTTACCCCTTGGGCGCCCGTGAATCCAATCCTCCTCCCTCTCAATGCAACTCAACTCTCATGATCGACTACGATCATCATCCATCTCCTATCTGCTCACCTAGTAGACTTGGGTTGGGGTTGGGCGTTAGTTAGGCTGGCGAGCTCCCACCGCCCCGCCTGTTGCAGCTCTCCTCTCCACGTGATCGAGCCACATTATCGAATCGTCTGCCAGGCCTGATCGCTAGCCGTACTTTTTCAGCCAACCAACAGTATTTTTCTCTCACAACAAATCAGTAAACACTACCTTCGGACATAGCTTTCCAGCCAAACAAACAGGGCTGAGCTGATGGATGGGCCGGTCGTCAACCTCCAGGCTCCAGAATACAAACTGCACTGCAACTCCTCTCGGTTTCTCCCCTCTCCAGCTTGCCTACTCCAACTAGCTAGCACATGAATGAAGAAGAGAAGAGGCTCTAAGACCTGTTCTAGTGAGTACGTAGTACGTACTCATGGTCTTTCTTAAGCGCGACCGGCGACCGGCGAGGCATTCTCTGACGCCGCGGCTGCTGTCCATGTCTTGAGCCAAGCCCGTCCATGTGTGTGAGAGCCGGAGCCATCCGATCAGATAATATGCAGCGCACGCCGCCGTCCTGTTCAGAATTCAGATGCAGTGCACACCGTTTCTCTGTCCCAAATAGTAATAGCTACTATGCTAGAATTCTAGTCTTCTATACATATACTTTTCCGGACACAAGGCGTACTAACCTCTCAAAAAAGAAATATACTATTCGCTTTTCAACAAAAACACAAGGAACAAGAACACATATATTGTCAGGTAAGTTTAACTCGATACATTATATAGCTGCTGCTGACGTACTGTTATGTGTTGTTGTAAATTCAGCATGGCAATATACAGGACCAAAAGCAAAAATAAACCCAAACAACAAAGCTTATCACTTTACGCAACAAATTTATCATCATCCACAGGAGGGCGCAGAATTAGCATGACAAAAGCATGTTAACAGCAGCTGCTTGCGGCGGCGTCAGCTTCCGGAGGCTTCTGCTTGAAGATGTTCTTCTTGGCCCCTGAGGAAGCATCCGCCAGGAGGCTTGGCGTGTCTAATATCTGCAACGTGCATACATACGACTCACCTCAATCAATAACTAGTACAACTTAACAAATAAAAGAATCTAATTTATTCAAGGACACAGATGTATCCGTCTTATAATCCGTTCATCTGGCTTATAATCCGTCTTATTCAGCTTGTTTTTTCAGCCGGAACAGTATTTTTCTCTCACAAAAAATCAGCCAACAGTGCTTTTCAGCCGGCTTATAATTCCAGCCGAACGGGGCCATACAAGAATCTGCTAGCCCCTTCCTCACTTCATCTCACTAATATAATGTCTGCACGAGCATTTGGCAGGTAACAGTACAAACAAACCTTTTTTCTGTCAAAGCTAAGGCTAAACAAGCAATGAGCGCACCACAGAGTATGATCGAAAATGACCTTATACCTCAATCCAACATTTGGCAAACATGTATTGTCTATGTTCCAAATGTGCAGTTCTGAATACTGTGAAGAACAAGGCATGGATGACATTGCGAAATAAATAATCCTAAATCTATATGTCAAAGCCCAATACATACCTTTAGAACGAGTTCCTCAAAGCACTGTTCTACATTTACTTTTGTTTTTGCACTGCATTCTAGAAATAAACATCCATATTCCCTGGCAAATTCAATCCCCTCCTTTTTCGTGACAGCTCTCTCACTTTCCTGCCAAAATGAACTCTTTCAGATCAGTTATAGGGCAGTAAAAGATGAAAGCGGTTACTCAATCAGAAAGAAAAGATAGAAGGTGCAAACAAAGTTTACAAGATTTAGAATTGATTCTTAGAAGTACCTTGTCTACTTTATTTCCAACAAGCATCTTTATACAGTCCTGGTTGGTTGAATACAGGTCAATTTCCTTCGCCCATATATCAGAAAGATTGGTAAATGTTTCTCGTCGAGTGACATCATACACTGGAAATTTAACGAAACATTAATTAACTATCATGCTTCTCTATGCAATAATTCAATAGAAAAGGGTAAATGTGTGCCACCTATACAATATACCAATGTGCATGCATAAGTATAACCGGAAATGCTTTGCCTAGTTGTGCAGTGACTCTAAAGTTACACAAAGCTTCATACGGAATTTATACAGTTTGGTTAATAAAGGGGATTTTTCCCATTTGATAATTTAAACTTCAACCAAAAACACATTGAGCATGTCTTAGTAGAAAAAGTAAAGACAAATTAGCTGGAGACTTCATTCTGCATTTAAAGACACTCGAGACTTCCCACAGTGACATGGCAGTAATTTCATCTGATGTATGATAAAAACGACAGAAGAGGAGTGCAGGACACAGTAAAGATTCCTTGAACAATGCAACAAAATCACAAACTTACCCATAATGATCCCCTGTGCCCCTCTGTAGTAAGAGCTGGTCAAGGTCCTAAATCTCTCTTGTCCAGCTGCATAACAGGTAGTGATCAGCAACAATAAAGAAACGATCATACTCAAAGAATGTGACAAGAGGTATATAGGGGGGAAATGGAGAAAATCAGAACAAGAATGGCACTGCGCAATGGAATAGCTAGCTCTTCGAAACAATTGTAGGGAAAACAAAGAACAGGCTAAAATAATTCTTTTGAGAAAGGTTCGAAAAAACGTAATTAAACGTACGCTTAATCACGATTAAGCGCTAAACGCTGTCCCAACGTTGCGTTTAGGGCCTGTGCGGCCAATTAAGCGCGAGGCGCCGTCTAAGCGGCGCGGAAACGTCGAAAAGCGGCCCTGGGCGGCGCTGGCGCGCAGGCGGGGTTTCGCGCGCGGGCAGGTAGGACTTCACGCGCAGGAAAGCAGCTCGCGCGGGCAGGTGGGAAAGCAGCTCGGGCGCGCTCGCGGGAGGGAAGAAAGAGCACGCGGGCGGGAAAAAAGAGCGCACAGGGGGAGAGCAAAAACAGAGCAACCGTCCAGTCGTCCAGATTCTCCAACTCACCTCTCTGTTTCTCTCCTCACCGTGTCCGCACACTGCGACCCGCCGTCGCTCGTGCCGACGATTCCGAGTGGAGTCCCAGCCCCAGCTCCAATCACTGCAACCTGAGCTCGAGTTGCCAGCACAGCCGGTGCAGGCCTTCGGTGTTTTCCTGCCTGTCCTCCCTCGTTCACTCCCTGTCCTTCAGTATGTATTCTACAAGCTCAATGTCTACAACTCCACATGTTGATTGAATATTGATCAATTGGATTGGGGATTTGGGGTTGAGAATTGATATTGAGTGATTGACTGTCCAGTAGTCTGTAACTCTACATGCTAGTCCCTTACTTTCTTGCAATTCTCTGAATTTCTGAATGCATCTAGTTCCTTACTATCTTGCAATTCTCTGAATTTCTGAATGCATGATGCATTTGTTCATGTGCTGTTTACTCTCTGCAGGCTGTCAACTACTGATCTTGCTGTCGGCAGCATAAAAATAATAAAAAATCACAAACGATTAATCACGTTTAATCTACGTTTACTCTTCCTAAGCGCTGATCAATAGGCTAGTGCCCGCCTAGCACCTAGCGTTTTCTTGAGCCTTGCTTTTGAGGTATTACTATCCAGATTATAAGCCATGGATCGGTTTGCCAAAACTTGACTTATGTTATGGACAGACTGACTTAAGTGTTGGATGGATGCATAGTAGTAAAAAATAAAAAATAAAAAAAAATCCAGGCTAGTGTTGTTGAGACGATGGTTTGCCGGTTTGGTACCTGTGTCCCAGATGGCAAGCTTGAGTTTTTTGCCACCAATGCTAACCATCTTCACCTTGAAGTCAACACCTGAATGAAGGAAATATATAGCGGAACAGAGATTGGGGTTAGACTAATGCGGCGAGGCGATCAGATCGGGGAATAGAATCGAAGCCAAAGAGATCACCTATTGTGGGGGAGAGGTCCTCGAAGGAGTCGGCGGTGAAGCGGAGGAGGAGGCTGCTCTTGCCGACGCCGGAGTCGCCGATCAGGAGGAGCTTGAAAAGGTAGTCGAAGTCGGGCTGCTGGCTCAGGCTGGACGAGGAGGAGGAGGAGGAATCCATGAGGATCGGAGAGGGACGGGGAGGCTAGATGAGATCTAGGGTTTGATCCGACAGCGAGAGGAGATAGGGGGCAGCCTGTAGCAGTACAAATCAGAGACAAAACCAGATAGATCTGAGGGAGGGAACATATTTGAGAGGAGCATCGGCCTTCAACTCACCGGGGAGGGGCGTGGGCGGCCGTCGGGACGAGCAGGTCAGCAGCGGTGCTTTCGCGCCGGGATGAGCAGATGGACGGCGGCCGGCGCCCTCCTCTCGTCGCACGGAAAGGGCCGGGAGAGGAGACCGAGAGGGATTTCTGTTTTTATAGCAGTGGCATTTGTGGGTAAATAATATCGAAGTTCATGGGGAGGTCTATAACCTCAGATGGTGGGGAGCAGGAGTGAATCCGGGAAAGCGGGTTTTTTGGGCTCTACCTATAAAAAATAGGGAGCAATTGACTTTGATTCCACGGAGAAGCTAGGGTACCGTTTAAATGCCAAAAAATTTGCCAAATTTTTCAGATTCTCTGTCACATCGAATCTTTGGATGCATACATAAAGCATTAAATATAGATAAAAAATAAAACTAATTACACAGTTTAGACTAAATGGACAAGACAAATCTTTTAAGCCTAATTAGACCATGATTGGACACTAATTACCAAATAACAACGAAACTGGTACAGTTATATTTCGCCAAAATTTTTGCCAACTAAACAAGCCCTAGGGCGTTTTTTACCGTTTGGTACACGAGGGCGGGCGTAGGCGTAGCCCACCTTCCCTTCCCTTCTCCTACTCTCGCAGGCCCAGCACTAGTAGACATAGACAGTGCGTGATATTTAGCCGAACATTTCATAATCGAAACTATATATAGTGTATATTATATATAATATAAAAGTCTAGTGTCACATCGTGCCTTCTCTTTATCATTATTTATATATATATATATAGGACGAAACGACAGCAGCAGCAAATTCTTGCAAGTCGAAATAAGCGTCTACACAAATTATAAAGTCTTGCGACACTGAAAGGCTTTCTTTTTCTTTCAGCAAAATAGCAGCGGCATCTTCATCATCCTTGAGAAATAAAAATTATTATTTATAAAGAAAACTGCATCTTGCCCGGATACTAGCAAATCCAGGTAACCAAACAAGATACTGTCACAGGTTAGAGTTAGATCACAACCGCCCGAGATTGCCGTTACATCGCAACAAGCTGTAAGTACATTGCCCCACTTCTACCCAAAAGATCCAGATAACTACTACTACACTAGGGAAAGTTGTTAATGCAATGAGTGCATTATTCAGTACTCAACCCATTTGTGGTTTGGGGGGGGGGGGGGGAGAAGAAACTTCTACCATGCAAATCTACGGGCAGAGGAATGCTCCTGGATTCACAAACTGCACCACAGAGATGTTTCTGTGCCAAGTGGTCACTAATCGTGCCTTCATGTCCGCATACTCACTTCAACGAAATGGAAAAAGGAGCACCATGCCGTGTCTTCCAGATCCTCCTAGATTCCATTAACGTGCACGCCAGATGACTCCAATCTGCAAAATGGCAACCAATTTGCTTAGCCACGTTTCTTATCAACACACAGAAAAACACATAGATTAGCAATCATCAAAACCTCAAGGAAGCGACAGCCAATATACTCTGAATCAGGTCCTGTGATCCTCCGCTAAGGGTACTGAAGCAGATGAACCAGCAATTGTTGATGTGGAAGCATTAGTGGTATTGGAGATGTGGGCCAGAGAGACCTGCTCAAACCTGAGCTCAAGATCTGGTGGCTGCTCAACAGATACATCATTGGAAAACAGCATGCCACAGGAATCAGGACCATCAGTGAGAGAAAAGGACAGGTCATTTAGCTCTAAGTACTGCTCGGCTCCTCGTGCTACCAGCATAGGGTGAATCAGATGTTCACCACATGAGTCACAATGGTTAGTGTTGTTCACCAGAGCCTGGGGCCCAAGCTCATCCACTTCACAGAATATTGTTTCACCATCATCCAAAGATACTCTATTGTCACTATCATAGTCAGCAGTTGAATCAGGCTGCATTGAAACCAGAAATAAAAAAGTTACTCGAGCTAACCAAAAAAAAAAGAAAAAAAAAAGAAAGGAGCTTGGCGTCAACGAAATTACCAGCAAACCATCTTCACCACCAGTACATAAAGGATGCATTGAGGAACATCTGATAATTTCAGCTAGCAGTTGTATGTGTATGCAATCATTAGGAATATCAGGAGAAGGTCTATCAGGATGAACTCCATTGACAGCAGGTCTGTTGATACTTTCTGCTGAGGAGCCCAAGGAAACCTTGCCATCATAACTCACAGCCAGGTGTTGACCAGCAGAATTCAACACACCATGACTTGATTCAGGTACGCAGTGGGCCACAGAAGGGGCACCTGGACAACATTCTACATTGCTGGCATCGTTCCAGTCTTCTTCGTTGAATGGAGCACCATACTGTGCCCCAATCTTGGGCCCTGGACCACTTTTCTGAAAGATTTTGCATAGAACGCAGGCATCCTGCAAGGAGGAGGTGAGAAACAAATTATACAGCAAAGCATGCCACTGGTAACTCTCTATCAGCAAGGAGCTAATATCAAATGAGCCAACTCTTGTACAAATGTTTGTGTCATTCTGTTCTCTACTTAATGTGCAAATTTGTTCAGTCATGCAGGTTGGCACATGATCCAGAGCTATGCACTCTGCTCAACCAAAATACTCAATAAACCACAACATTCTCTGTTCTGGCTGGCAGTGGCAGCCAGCGGGAGGGAACCTGATCTATCAATTGAAGTCCTTTGATTGGTGGTGGGAAACATCAAGCAACGCTACTGCTGGGTTAACAAAGAAGGGGTTCAACTCTCTTGTGATCCTAGGACCTTGGACCATATGGAATCACCGCAATAGTTGTGTTTTCGATGGAGCTGCTCCCAGCTTGGCTGGTGCTTTGGGTTTTGACGTTTTGTCTTGGAGGAGCGTCGGTTGTGGGCTTTCATTCTTGGCACCCCCCCCCCCCCCCTCCCTCAGTAGTTCTGTAGCCTGAGTTAGTCTAGCTTTGGTCGCCTCTATGTTTTCACAGGCGCGTATGTATTTTTGTTAAAGTGGAGTGGGGTGGTGTGTGTTGTACGGGGTCTCTTCCCCCTTTTTTTCTTCTTAATATAATGAAGCACAGCCTGCGTTTTCGAGAAAAAAAAATCTATCAATTGAAGGAGCAAAAGAAAAAAAAAATCTCCAAATATTTAAATCACCTCAGCAAATTTTCAGAATTTCAATGGTTTTGTTCAATTCCAAACTTCTGTAAAAGAAACAGAGTAATCTGCCTAAAGAAGGATGGTAGTCTGCAAAACGGTGCATTTAATAAGGTTGACAATGAAAGTACATCAAACACATAAAGGGGCCATACCAGTTTAACACCAGAAGCAGCTAGTTCCTCGTCCTCCAGCCTATATTCGTACATTACCCAGTCAGTTCTATCACCTCGTGGCGGCTTGCCAAGATGAAACACTAAAGTTCTCTTCATCCCAACAGTCCTAGAATTATATACCACCGGCCTGTCCTTCCCGGTAGCTTTCCAATATCCAACTCCAGTTGAGCGATTAGTCCTTAACCCACTAGAATATTTCCTATCGCGTGGGCAAAAGAAATACCACACTAGATCGTTACTCTCCAAGGAAGCTCTCTCTATAAAAAGTGAAACAAGAGACAATAAACCATCAGAACAGTTTAAGGATCCGTCATCTGAAAAGTAAGATATTTACAGACAAATGCAAAACGATACAGAAATGCACGTGATGGTAATTGTACAGATCCTTTTGACTCCTAGTGACACAGAAATAAATGAAACTGCTGTGGTGCAATACCTGGAAGATCCCAAGGGGCGAACTTGTATAGATCAATCTCAGTAATAGCATTGCAGCGTAAGTGTTTTCCCAGTAGCTTCCTCTTTAAATAGTAGACTGTGAGTTCTACATCAGTTGGATGAAACCGGAATCCAGGAGGAAGCGATGTCTTGGCCATAGGGAGAACACTTGTTTCACTTTTAGCAGTAATTGATGGTAATGAGGTACAAAATTGGAAAAGAAGGAAAAGATGTGGTTGTAGATAGAAAAGAAGCAGCAAGTTGGTGAAAGCTGGAACGTCCAGTATAAGAAAGATTGCCAACTATCAAGCCCAATGCCAAAATATTGTTGGGCGCAAGAAACGTCGGTGGCATTCGCAGCAGCGAGAGCAGGGGCAATCCTTTTCTGTGATATCAAAAGACATCTGAAAGTCCTGCATGAAAGAATGCACCGGTATGTTAGGAACATATGATTGAAAGGAAAAGTGTCTTTCTTGTAAAACTCAGCATGGCAAAATGACTCGAAGAAGCCCAAGCAAGTAGAGGGACTGGGGAAGTGAAATGGATTACAACTGGGGAGCGACTAGCAGTATCACTAACAATCAATTGGAGCGGAATGTGATCGCCCAAAACCAAAACGGGCTCGCCCAAACTGGAATGGCAGTGCAGATGCAGGCATGAACAGTGATCCGCTGTCGAGCAAAACAAATCCGTCCTACAAACAAGTAAACAAGGAGGTGGAAGCGTGCGTGCGAGCGTACGAACTATTGGGAACGTTCTGGGCACCACAGCAATGCACGATAACTGAATGGAATCAACCCTAAATGGCTAAATGAACGAGTGACAAGAGGCCGGCAGATGATTAGCTGAACAATTGGAGAGGTGTTGGAGGAGAGATCCGTTACCAGGGCAAACGAAGAGCAAGGAAAATGGGGGTGGGGCGAGGAGACTCACGAGGAGGAGGCGTCGGCAGTGGGACGAGAAGCGCTGCCGCGGAAGTTGCCGTGGCGAGAGGTGGTGGAGCTAACGCTGCGACGGTGACAATGGAGTTTGCAGTGGACTGCGGCGTGGCGACTGCCCCCACCAGCCCCCCGTGGGGGAGTGGAGAGGAGGGACGCGAAGGCTCAGAGGTTGCTGGACTCGACCTCGACCTTGGTGAGGAATGCCTGCACTGCCCGGAGCTGGCTCTGCTGTCTGCTCTGCCGTGCCGCCGCCCTCCGCCCCCCTTCTTCCTCCTCTCCCACTCCCAGGCAGGCTCCACTGCAACTCGTCCTTCAATTATGTGGTTAGTGTTTGGGCTGAGGAGCCAGATCCAATGGGCCAAAATGTTGCTTGTTTGTTTGTGTTGCGCGGGGGGCCTACGCCTCTTCACAGTTCCAGTGGGCCGAAATGCTGCTTGTTTGCTTGTGTTGGTCCTCAACTCCCCAGTTTATTTATTATTTTCTTCTTATTATTATTATACTATACTTCTTCAGTTTCAAATTACGAGAGAAGTTTTTAGTTTTTATAGATATATTACTTCTACAATGTAGGCAATAGTTATGTATTTAGATGTCGCTTTAATTTTTTCATCCATTTTGCTATGTATCTAGATATAAATGGACGTATCCAAAAAAAGGTGAGAGCAATTTATAATATACTAGATATATGCCAGTGCGTTGCACGGCGATCACAAATTTTAGCCCACATAGCGTGGCTTGCAACTTAGATGAACATATTAATTAAAAAATGTACGAATTTAATTACATTAAAAACAGAAATGTACAAATTTAATTACATTAAAAACATAAAGCCTATTTCATAATCTTTATCACCTATATCATATAGATCCAGTTTATAGAAGCCTAACAAAATTGATTTTACTTTTTTAATACTTTTGTAATTAATGATCTTTATCACCTGTGACCTATATTTTATATTTCATCAGGCAATGGATCCTCTTCCTCGGTACCCATTAACTCACTGCATGATTTTAGATGATAGACATGATACGCTTTGCTGATTTTTTTTTAAAAAAACCTGATTAGCAATTGAAATTGAACCCAATGGAATAGACTTGGTAATGGTGGAAGTCCAAATCGAAACTAAAGAAATCTAAGGCAGGAGAGTCCTCGTGTATTACATATTGGTGTGAAGTATGTTTATTTTTTTCCATAGTACTTGACGTTATTGGTGTAAAGTATATTGGTGAAGTTTCTATTTCACGAAGTCGATCCGGACTCTAGGGTTATTTTTTTCATGCATGTTTGCATGTGGTCATGCAGGGTTTGGAATATGCTCATATGTTGCAACGGGAGAAAAAAAGTACTAAAAAGTAGGGGTTATGCACCGGGGCTTCCTTGGGTAGGAACCGGACATCGAAACGTTAGTGAAGGCTTCGAGAACACCGATGACGATGACATCCTCGTCGTACTTCTCGGCCATCTCCACGTATGCGGGGTCTGCCTCTGGCATGTTCTCGGTCATTGCTGAACCTATATTCATGCAACATATGCAAGGATGATTTAACACACCTATAGAAAAAGCACAACCCAACAAGATTCATACATCTATGGATAAATCACATTTTTATGAAGCTAACAAAATTGGTTTGGTATTTTTTTTGATTTTTCTATGATTTTTAGTGAATTTTGCAAGATCTTTGTTTTTATAGAAAAATAGAAAAACAAAACAAAAGAAAAAAGTCTTGCATGGGCTTGGTCCAGCCCACAACAAAGCCAGCCCAATTGTAAGGGTTCAGCCCAGGTTAAAAAAGAAGCCCACCACGTGACCCACTCGAATCTAGACATTTTACATCAGGAACCCCGATCTATTTGAAAAACTATTAAGGCCCTTCCATCTTTTCTTTCTCTCTCGCATCTTTACACCTAGAACCTGTATTTCTTTCTATTCTCTTACCTCCTTCTAATATAATCCCTGTTCGCAAACCGTTTTATTTTGCCGTGGGGCAGGGCGGAGGGGTGAGCAGACGAAAGCCTTAGGAATACTAGGTAGCGTGCCCGTGCGTTGCTACGGGATAGCTAATATTTTATAGTAAAAATACATAGATCGCACTATAAGATAACAACACTGTAAAAAAATAAAATCCAATATTAAAGTGACATTTCATCCAAAAAGGCAAAGTTTATGAATTTAACACAGTCATGGAGTGCGTGGCGTCGCAAGCACACAAACTCTACTTTATAGATTTTTCCGTGATGCGACTAAGATAGTGTTTAATATCGGCAGGAAGATATCTCCGATATCCATTTCTTTCATACGCCAATAAATCCACGAATAAGTTTCGCCGCATCTCTATACCATCCTGTATATAGGTTCAAGTATATATGTCAATATTAGTGCCTATCGCATTGCTAATACTGCGTCTCTTGAAAAATATTTCACAAAAACTTAAAATAAAGTGTTATACTCACTGTATAAATAGGTGTGGACAACCGTCTATTCCATGCAGACATATACTGTAGGATAAGATATCCACTTAAATGTCTGCGGCAAGATTCACGATCAGCAATATATAGAAATAGTTATATCATAAATATCATTATTGCAAGCGACAGTGTCTTTGAGTTAGTTACCCATCTATGTCCTCTGCAATATTTTCTTCCCGTTTGAATTTCCATTTGAAAACATCCTTCGTCCATCCAGGAATATGTATATTCACTGCGGCGGTGTAGTTGTAGCTAAATCCAAGAGTAAACCTAGCATACATCAGCGCTGGTGTGTCTTTACACCACTCTTCAACAAGTCTAGGGTCAATCATGATAAGTATCTTTTCCCGCTGATCGAAAACATAAAGCATATATTTTCGAATGTGTAGCCATGGCAAAAGAAACTGCAAACATGGTAGCAATTAGAATAGTATATAGGAAACAAGAGATAAAAGTAGGAGCAAGCGACTTACATATCTGCACTGCGCTAAGTTGTATTCCATATCCCCACATACACCAATCGCAGCAGCCAGTTCTGTCTTAGTGTATTTTTTACGAAATTCTGGCATTTGTGTTAAAGCACACATTTTCTGAAAGAGAAAGATATGGAGAGTCAGGATTAGTATAACGTGGCCAAGTTTATATAATTAGAAGAACAAAAAAAATAAGACAATACGATATAGCACGATAACAATTATAAAAATGTGCTTACACAAAATCTCAGGTCCATGTGATGCTTCGTAATATTATTGTATTTTTTCATTATATTATACTCTCGAGCCGCCTGAAATTGGACGCCTAAATTAAAACAGTTCTCAGAGATATCTCGATTGCTCATTAACAACTCTTGTAGGTCCTGGACACTTAACGCAATCATGGAGGGATGAAAACCTTTAACCCAAGGCTTCCTGCAAAGCATTAGACACAGATGATAGTTTTCGTCATATAAGAGAGCACACTATTATTAATAAATAAAGTAATTTAAATAAGCATGTAGCTTACTTCAACGTCACTTCATTCTGAATTGCCATGACGTAATCACACAGTAACTCAGTCATCTCTTCCTTGTTCATTGGCACGTCTTTCATGACCTCAAATGCCCAAAACTCATCAGGGTCTTGGTCAGCATTGACTTGTGAGGATTTGTTCTGAGTCTGTATGTGTTGAGAGGTGCCCTTTTGAACCACTAAGCACTCGGCCCTCTCAGAATGTTTCCTCTTCTTTGTGGATGCTTGATCTGCCATATTTGGATTATCTATTATGACACAGTCGCTTGGGCATCCAATATTTTCATCGCTTTCAATATATGGAGCACCCCTTCTTTTATTTAACTCCGACGATAGCAAGATCGCTGCAAGCTTCAGTCTAAATTCTTTCATATCATCCTGCACGATAGTATGAACCAAGCTAATTATTAATTAAAAAATCCACGGCTAGTGCACACTCATGACTTGTGGTAAGACGCATGGTTTACCTGATTGAACTCGTCAGACAAATCGTTCCCGGTCCAATACTCCATAAAGATAATTAAGAATAAACCGCATGAAAATCTACATACAACATTAATAGAGGCTCAGGCACACATTAGATCAAAAAGGCAAAGACACAAAATTCAACTTATATGACACTATTTTTTCTAACGTACCCATCTTTTTGCAATAATTTTCCATGGAAAATCTCCTCAACCGGCCAGATATCAACCTCAACATCTGGCCATTTGTGCTCTTTCAAGCCCGTCTCTTCCAATACGAAATCTATTTGTTTCCGCAATCCAACTCGCTATTTGTTCATAGAAGAATGAATCAATCAGTCTTTCTAAAATATAAAATGTGTACACATATATGTGTTATAAAATACCCACTATTTTTTGGAGGTCTGCACGCCCGAACATCTCGCCCAAAGAGTCTAGCACCTGAACCTCACGTTTGTCCGCGTTTATAACAGCAAGGTACCAGTGTGTATGTGTAACATTTACCGGAAGGAACACCTATCAAATCAAAATAATAAATAATTTGTCAGGCATACAAATTTGATAGTGAAAGACCAATAGATGGTTTAAAATAATTGATACCATATCATGGTCCAGGTAAGTTAGCACCCTTTGGACTAATCCAGGACGCTGGGAAGTGCCACGTTTAGGATAATGATCTACGATGGACTCTTTCTTTTCTCCATCCCACTTCATAACTGCAGTTAAGCACGCAGTTTCAAGATAGACTGTACCCCCTTGCCTCTTTTTCAAACCCTCCTGGGCCTTCAGCAGTGTAATATAAGCATCTATGACCTGCATAGATTTTGCCATCAGAGAGAAAGGACATTGAAGTTTTAATGTCTGATTGAGTATTATGATTTGCATGTTACCTCGTCAGATAAGTATTCTTGTGGCTGAAAAAGACATTCCATGTGGTTTCTTGACACCGAAACATCGTCTATGAGCACAAGCTCCTCCTTCCCAGGTGAAGAAGGAATTTTTTTGACAGATTCAATTATGGCTATATCAGTTTCGGTACAAACATAATCTGAAAAAGACAACAAACTTGTATATGGGATTAAAGTATTCAACAACAGTTAGAAGTTTTTCAAAGTTGATCCGATCAAAGGGAAAATATCAATACCTTCTGAGGCAACCGGTGAGGACATAGACCTTTTGGGTTTATTTTGTAAGATTTGGATTTTGGGAAGTTCTTTTTCTCCCGTCGGATCTACAAGAGAAGTTGATAGGGCTTTTTCATCATGGGGTGTATCAATGCTTAAGCCCTGATCATCTGGTAGATCTCTGTGCGTAACTTCTGCACTCATGCTTTCTTGCAAGAACTCATAATCATTGATAGGCTTACTGGTATTTACTGTTTGTATAATATCTTTTGAAGAGCCTCCATTTTCCTTCGAAACATCCGAATCTGAACTATCCATCGAGACCTAAAAGACAAACATATTAATTTGTTTTGGAATAATTAAGGTAGATCAAACATGGATGTCATTAATTCACAATTAAAAATGATATATAGCTATATAAAATTATGGTGATTAAATCTGTTTATTTTTGGAAAGGAAAATGAGAGGAAGGGGTGGGTACGTGGGATTGCATGAGGCTTTTTTTTTGAAAGGTAACAATACTGTAAATGTCCATGTTTTATTTTGAACCTTGACCAGCGTCCTTGCAAAGTCACTTCGAGCAACTATAGGTAAAAAAGTCCTCAACGCACGGGCACAGATCAGCAACTAAGAATGCCCGATCATGATGCTTGCCGGTGATTCCGTGAGGGTGATTACATCGGTGTTTCCATTCCCTTCCATGTGGTGTTCGCGGGATTTTTTTTAGGATGTGGACGTGATTTTTGGTAGGAGAGATCGTGACGCCCTTAACGTGTTGTCTTTTTTTTTGTAACAAATGGTGACGCGCTATGACGAAACACACAGCCGGTTCGCGATGGAGGGTGCGAGGACAGCGGCCGATGTGAGGGGGAGGTCGGCTAGCGAGGGCAGACGCTATGGCGAGGCCGCGGGTTTTAGAGCGCAGGATTGAAAGACCGATTTTCTTTGCTTCAGTGTTGGGGGGCAGCCGGGCGGGATGATTGATTTTCTTTGCTTCAGTGTTGGAGCGAGGCGCAGGGAAGCCGGAAGCGCACACAAATAGATTTCTAAGTACTTCCTATTTTGCCGTGATTGACACCGATATTTTCCTATTTCCTGTTGCCGGGTGGGGATAGTGAAATGATTTGTGAACACATGTTTTCTTGAAACAGAGCGTTAGCATGCACCCTCGTATATGCTATGTATTTCACCATTTATTTTAATATAGAAAACATATACGTAATGTATCACCATTTATTTTTATACACAAAAATATCATGGTGATGTCATCATCACATCATATGTCTTCAAGTTCACGAGTCATCTGCATGCAACGCTGGCTGAGCCATGGAAGGGCGATGGGTGGGACGGCCACTGAGGCGCTCAGCGACCACGTCCACGACTGCGACCAATGTAAGGGCGATAATGGGGCGGCCGCTGGGGCGCTCTGCGACGACAGCCGTGACCGGGAGCGCCAACGCAACGGTTGCGCTCGATGAGACACAACACAGTGTCATGGGCAAACTGTTGAGCTCGTTGACGTTCGGCTACATCACCAAGCAGGCGATCGCGTAGGCCTATAAACAAAAAAACTTTTGGATCAGTGCTATATACGAGAAATTAGATAAATGAGTGACCCCAAAAGAATCTCACCTTGAAATGTATCTGCCTGTCGACAAAGAGGAGAGAATACAATTTCACTGAAATCGTTAGTGGTCACTCCACCTATCATGCACGAGCAAAATGTAACAACTGAAACTTTAATTAGACAATAGATACGAGGACCGGTAATGTAGTACCTCTCTTTCTATTCATGTGTACATGGAGGGCAGCTAGAGTGCGCAACTCTGATGCCGCTCGCCGCCATTCCCCGATGGTGAGACGCAAAAGGTGTGGTTTCATGACGTTTAATATGATGCAGTTGTTCCTACGAGTTACAAAACTGATTAGTGGCGACTAATTATAAAAGTTTCAATCTATTACAATCTCTCACAACTAAGGCCTGTTTACTTTGCGAATTTTTTTGGAAAATGGTACTATAGCACTTTTGTTGTTATTTGGCAATTAGTGTCCAATCATGGTATAATTAGGCTTAAAAGATTTGTCTCGTGAATTTCGTCTAAACTGTGTAATTAGTTTTATTTTTTATCTATATTTAATGCTTCATGCATGCGTCTAAAGGTTCGATGTGACGGGAAACTTGAAAAAATTTGCAAAATTTTGGAAACTAAACAGGCCCTAAACAAGTACCTTTCGTCCATCACCACCACATGTTTGTATAAACTCCTCGGGTCATCCCTTCCTTGGGTATTAGACACATATAGAACAATACCAATGATATCTACAAACACAAACAATAGTTGTTGATGGAATAAGAACATAAACAGTTAACTACGTGATCTTAAATATAGGTGTATGAGATATACCTGCAAAAATGAACTCGTCCAGAGCGTATACATCCTGTAATGCCATAAACGTACGAGGAATCTGAGGAATCCCCAAAATACTCGATTGTGCATTTACCATAGTGTGTGTAGATAGAAACACATAGAAGTCAGAATGCAAACGGAAAATGTAGCGCATGTCATCAACCCAAGTAGGCAAAAAGCCAACTCTAAAGAATTCATATTCTTGTCCTTGAACAAGTAAACTGTCAAACCTCATGGTTTGATCGCCGTAGGCGACTGCTTCCATTTTGGTTCCCTGTAAAAATGTTATAGCCAAAATATATATATCATGGAATGCCACTTTAATCAACGCACGCTAGGATGGTGTCTAAGCATAATTGTAATAAACGAACACACGCACGATTCACCAGAATCTCAGACAATGGATAAAAAAGTGTACCCGATTCATAAATAGTAATGATATCTTCTTTAGTGTCAGTGTCATCCACACCAGCAATGCCAGCAATGCTGCTTAAAGGTACTGGACCGTCTACAAATATAATCATATAATACAAATTGAATCATACAATAAGCAAACTATGTCACCACGAGATAATTGCAGTCACCGCACCAATAAATACGTTTATTAGCTACATAAGTAACCTGATAATTGTTGCAAGCCATTACTGTAGGTTGATTGCCTATGGAGCCAGTCACTATTTTCGTCCATTTCAATTGTTGTATTCCCATCTGCAAATTTAAACATAGCATAAATTGTTATTAGTTATAACACATATGGCAATTAAAGTGACACTCAGCAACACCATACCTGTTGAATGGGCAACCATATTGTTATCAAGATCAACATGACGACGTTTCTTGTTTATTTCACTTCTATTTTCATCAGACATTGTTGCATACCGTTCTCTCTCCCTCTGCCTCTTATGCTCATTAGGATCCCAATCTAGTGTCACCAACCCCGGTCGTGTACGATTCCCTTAAATACATTTTGGTGAGGAGTTGCAAACTTATGAACATAGACTATGTCGGGATGTTGTAAAAGTTTATATACCTCCATGTGTTGTATTTGTAAGGTCTCCCAAAGGTACCCGATCACCGGTTGACCTTGGCGTGTCCATCAACACTACCTGCAGAAAGATATCCCACTATTATTGAACTGCACTAAATTAAAAGAGGTTGACAAATCAGCAAATAGAAATTTACCTAATGCGTGCAGGCCAGTATACTGCTTAATCTGCAATTACATGATATGCTTATTAGCTTCAACATATGGATCCAGATGAAAATGGTTAATTAAATCTCACCCCAAACATTTAGTGAGCACACAACATGAGGATTCTGAATATGCCGTACTAAGCATGATAGTTTGCTGAGGAGATCTTCCAAGATATATGCAGAACTTTCAAAAATTAAACACACCAAGTTGCTCATGCTTGCTGGCAGTGGAAGATAAACATTTTTCCATATAATAAATCACCAAATCAAAGAGTGAAGGAACCAGGTTGCTTTACTCTCACTTAATGATAGCAGATCACAATAATCATTATAACTTTATAATGGTATTCCCAGATATTGGGAGAAAAAAAGAAGGTCATCTCCATTAATTCCCAATATTTCACTTCTACAAAATCAAATTTTTGTCCCACTTGATGGTCATGTTTTCCTATTTGTGGGAGTACTGTTTTTACTTTAAGTGTAATTTTAGCCGGCCATCTAGTAGTAGCATTCAGCAGCAGGCCATCAGCAGCAGCAGGCCATCTAGTAGTAGCATTCAGCAGCAGACGGCCAGCAGCAATCATCCGGCAAGCAGACAAGCAGGCAGGTACCAGTAGCAGCCGGCGCCCAACACCACTTCAATGCCGACCATCTAGTAGCAAGGTTCACTGAATATAAATAATACAAATAAAATAGTAGCAGCCACAGTACCATGCGCGACGGCCATCACAGAACAGAGGTTCACATAACAAGCAACTTATGTAAACAAAAGACTACTTGTTCATAGTGGAAACTGAAGGTTCACTGAATGACAAGATCAACAGGCTTAAATAAAGGCATGCGTCCGCCGGCCACAGCCAGGCAACCTCTTGGCAACAAGCATACATCGGCAGCAAGCACACAGTGGCAGCAGGCACACAATGGCAGCATCCACACAGAGGCATCGCACAGCCAGCAGGTGTCCAGCGGCAGCATCCACATAGTGGAAATTAAACAAAAGCAGTAGCAGGTCTTGTACATAGGCATGGCTCCATATGTTGTTAGATCCCATGTTCAGTTGATAGAATTGCAAAATCAAACATTTACATTCCTAACAATTTTGGGAAAAAACCATATAAAATTAATGACTGCAAAATTATGCACAAACCATATAAAATTAATGACTGCAAAATAGTTTAAAACCAGATCATTTTACGATTATCTTTAGTGGTTTAGTTGAAATTGACTGAGATAATTAATGACCGTAAAACTGTAACCATACCAAAGGAACCGCAGCGATAAGCTTAAGATCAATAAACATTATTGACTATAGAAAATTCAGTACTGTGTGCTCGTCCAGTAGTAGGGATAATGAGGTCAAGTGATGGCAATGGAAAAACTGCTATATCATGTTTACAAAGCCTAAAGGCTGCTCATGGGAAGGTCACTGATTTTATTTTATTTTAAAAAAAAACAACATAGCTTTTGAGCACCACAGGCACAAACTAAAGAGATCAAAATGCCATGTGTGACTACTACATGATCTAACTATCAAAGCATCAGAAAAGTTCATGCCTAGGCACTTCCTCTATTTTCCTAACTATGGTACTGTCAGATAGTCCATTTCCTTAAATTTGCAAGTTCAATT
Organism: Saccharum hybrid cultivar R570; assembly: GCA_038087645.1. Taxonomy (NCBI): domain Eukaryota; kingdom Viridiplantae; phylum Streptophyta; class Magnoliopsida; order Poales; family Poaceae; genus Saccharum; species Saccharum hybrid cultivar. The sequence continues at coordinate 44,866,795 of JAQSUU010000534.1, forward strand.
AGTCAAACCAAATGTACTGGTAGAGTATATATATTTATTTCCCAAGTAAATTTGACATTTAGCAAAAATACAAGATGCTGTATATTCCATCTTAAAAAGGGGAATGCATCATACAGTTACTTTTTTTTTTTGCTCAATGACTTCAAATTCTCTCCTATGACTGGAATGTAAAAAATCTGAACATGCAATCAACGAACCGCAAACGGTTCACAAAACGCACGGAGGTAGTACTTTTTTTTCAACATAACGTTCTAAACATGCACTCATCCAACTGCAAACAATTATATATCAACATAATGTTTCTGAACTGAAAGAACAGTTTACCTGACTGATAGTATCACAATGAGAAGGTCTTGTAAATGTCTCAACAGAAGAACTGACCACTGCAAAGAAATTATTTCCATGGCTTCCCATCAAAGTACGCCCAACAATATAAATCAAGATTCATCAAATATTGTTTAAAACCAGATAAAACTTTAGAACAAATCATGACATCTGCCACCTCCAACTTCTGTGTTCTTTAAAACAGTAGCGACTCCATGGAGATCCTTACCTCAGAGCCAATCTCATTTATTCTCAAGGACATCTCAATCTCATTCAGACTTCCTCACGTGTAGTGCAGAAGAGAAAGATTGATGTACTAAAAAGAGGCCGGAGCAGCAGCTCATTCTTGCTTTGTCAGATTTTTTATACCAATCCATGATCGGCATAATGTTATTTAACACTTTATCATTCCAGAATCCATGATGGGTTCAAGTTGTGCTTAGATGATTTTGCTGCTGGTGATGTGCAGACTAAATGGTCTTTGTTTTATGGTGTTAGCATTACACCGGGGCTATCAAAGGACAGAAAATGGGAACGAGCTCTCACCGAGAGCTCAGCCACCCGGGTTCAAAACCCGGTGCCCACTTACTTCCGCTCATTAAAGTGGGAATGGGGACTGCGCCCCGGTTCAAAAAAAAAATCAAAGGACAGAAAAATTGCTAATTGCAGGGCGACTGCAGGGCATTCAGCAGGCACGTAGGGGAGGTACGGTGTTTGTAAAAATTCTCCCGTGAAATGTGCTTGAGCGATGTGCACTTCCAAAACGGTATGCCAATTATTCCAGGAGATGTTCTTGAAATTTGACAACATCATTTGCATGTTGTTCCTGGTTTAGCAGCAGGTGGTTGTTTCATGGACCAAATCAGAAGCTGCCATTACCGAAAGTTAAGCACATAGTCTTTTAGACCATGTGATGCAAGATCATTTAGACCAGTGAAGGAATTGGCAGATGATGTGGCAAGTTATGTTTACCTTTGCATACTGTACTGGTGGCTCAGGTATTATATTCAGCAGTAGTGGTCCATAATTACTGGAGGCATGTCTGTATTCATCAATCATTTTTTGGCTACTGTAGTCAACCCTAACTTGGTTTGTGCTGTACCAGGCCTTTTGGTCGGCATAATGCTATTTAACACTTTATCTTTAGTGGTTTAGTTGAAATTGACTGAGATAATTAATGACCGTAAAACTGTAACCATACCAAAGGAACCGCAGCGATAAGCTTAAGATCATTAACATTATTGACTATAGAAAATTCAGTATTGTGTGCTCGTCCAGTAGTAGGGATAATGAGGTCAAGTGATGGCAATGGAAAAACTGCTATATCATGTTTACAAAGCCTAAAGGCTGCTCATGGGAAGGTCACTGATTTTATTTTATTTTAAAAAAAAAACAACATAGCTTTTGAGCACCACAGGCACAAACTAAAGAGATCAAAATGCCATGTGTGACTACTACATGATCTAACTATCAAAGCATCAGAAAAGTTCATGCCTAGGCACTTCCTCTATTTTCCTAACTACGGTACTGTCAGATAGTCCATTTCCTTAAATTTGCAAGTTCAATTAGTAAGTTCCATCTTAAAAAGGGGGAATGCATCATACAGTTACTTTTTTTTTGCTCAATGACTTCAAATTCTCTCCTATGACTGGAATGTAAAAAATCTGAACATGCAATCAACGAACCGCAAACGGTTCACAAAACGCACGGAGGTAGTACTTTTTTTCAACATAACGTTCTAAACATGCACTCATCCAACTGCAAACAATTATATATCAACATAATGTTTCTGAACTGAAAGAACAGTTTACCTGACTGATAGTATCACAATGAGAAGGTCTTGTAAATGTCTCAACAGAAGAACTGACCACTGCAAAGAAATTATTTCCATGGCTTCCCATCAGAGTACGCCCAACAATATAAATCAAGATTCATCAAATTGTTTAAAACCAGATAAAGATTTAGAACAAATCATGACATCTGCCACCTCCAACTTCTGTGTTCTTTAGAACAGTAGCGACTCCATGAAAAGTAGCTAATTCTAGCTCAACTTGTTCTAGCAAAACTGAAAATAAATGCTACTGGTACCTCTACTACTTGAATAGCAAAACTGAAAATAAATGTTACCAAAAACACTCTGAAATACAAGATGTTGTATATTCCATCTTAAAGAGGGGGAATGCATCAATCAAGATTCATCAAATATTGTTTAAAACCAGATAAAGATTTAGAACAAATCACGACATCTGCCACCTCCAACTTCTGTGTTCTTTAGAACAGTAGCGACTCCATGAAAAGTAGCTAATTCTAGCTCAACTTGTTCTAGCAAAACTGAAAATAAATGCTACTGGTACCTCTACTACTTGAATAGCAAAACTGAAAATAAATGTTACCAAGAACACTCTGAAATACAAGATGCTGTATATTCCATCTTAAAAGAGGGGGAATGCATCATACAGTTACTTTTTTTTTGCTCAATGACTTCAAATTCTCTCCTATGACTGGAATGTAAAAAATCTGAACATGCAATCATCGAGGAGAGTTCAAACCTTATGCCGAGTCGCTTCACTGCATTTGGTGTTCGGTGTCCGTAGATTTAGGGTTGGGCACTGTCGGTCGTGGACGCCGCGGCGGTGTTTCCGGCGGTGCGGTCGCAGGGACGCACGGACGGGGCGACGGCGCGTTCAACGGGAGGTGGTGCGTCGAGGCGGCGGCGCGGCAGCCGAGTAAGACGGCTCGGGGTGCATGGCGCGGGCGAACGGCGAGGAAGACGGCGTGGGCGTCGTGGAGGCCGCGGCAGTGTTTCCGGCGGTGCGGTCGCAGGGACGCACGGACGGGGCGACGGCGCGTTCAACGGGAGGTGGTGCGTCGAGGCGGCGGCGCGTCGGGGCGTCGCGCTGTGGTCGCACGGGGAGGGGACCTCGCACGGCGAGGCGTTGGGGTGGCAGTCCGGCGGCGCAGCGGGGCAGGGATTGCGAGGCGTCGGGGTGGCAGTCCGGCGGCGCAGCGGGGCAGGGATTGCGGGGAGGGGGAGATCGCATGGGCAGCAGATGATTGGGCAGGGATTGCAGGGATGGGGAGAAGGGCCTTATGTTTCCAGATTTGGCGCGCGGGTGGAGAGGGGTGGAGGGACGTCGTCGGGGTCGCACGGAGCGGTAGAAGGTGAGGCGAAAAATTTTATCGCACCAAAACGCTTTCTTACTTTTAGGCTTTTTAGTTGTAGGAGATTTTAGGTAGTAAGTAGTCGAAATTGTAGATGGATGGCCGCGCCAACCGCGGGAAATGAAATTGAAGCTGATCCTGATCCGTCGGGCACGGTCGATTGTTGGATGGGTCGCCCGCCCTCTTCGATATCTCTACTTGCTATTGTTAGTGTCTACTTAGGGCACTCACAATGCAAGACTTTATCATAGAGTCCAAGACTATTTATTACACCTTATTTATGGTATTTTGCTGATGTGGCAACATATTTATTGAAGAAAGAGGGAGAAAAAACAAGACTCCAAGTCTTATTTAGACTCTAAGTCCACAATATTCGAGGTAATAAATAGCTTTAGACTCTATGATAGAGTCTGCATTGTGAATGCCCTTAATTAGTTAAGCACTGTATTGGTGTCGGTGTCGATCGGACGCGCGCGGATCATGTGCATGTGTACTTGTTCGATCGATCATCAACTCCGATCCTCGCACACGTAGAGGCGGTCGACGACGACAGTACAATAAATCATCTCCGACTCCGACCGTGATCTGCTGCGGTGCCATGGCTTCCTTGGGCGAGGCCCCTGTCGGTGACGCCGGCAGCGGCGAGAAGATCTTCCGCACCAAGTGCGCGCAGTGCCATACGGTGGAGCGAGGCGGCGCGCACAAGCAGGGGCCCAACCTGCACGGCCTCTTCGGCCGCCAGTCCAGCACCACCCTCGGCTACGCCTACTCCACGGCCAACAAGAACATGGCCGTCGTGTGGGAGGAGGCCACCCTGTACGACTACCTCCTCAACCCCAAGAAGTACATCCCGGGCACAAAGATGGTCTTCCCGGGGCTCAAGAAGCCCAAGGAGCGCACCGATCTCATTGCCTACCTCAAGGAATCCACCACGGCTTAATTAGCTTCTTTAATTTATTTAATTAATTCGTTCTTGAGTTCTTGACCATGCATGCATATGGATTTAATTTCGCGCGCTACATATAGGAGTACTACATAGCAAGTACCAATAACCTTATCATTTTCTTTATTCCACAATTTTTACATCCATCTATATATATATCTCTGTGATTTGAATTGAAGCTTACAATATATATAATCGCTCTGGTGGGCTTCGATTAACTGCAAGTGTATATATGTATTGCATCAAGATTGTACTCTCGTATATACATTAATAATATTATCTGTCAACTTTCATTGATCGGTCCATTCAATCAACTTAAGTTTTCAAACTCAACAACTTGAGAGTTATTTATGATTTATATTCCCAAGGTTTGACTCAAATCTCGTCCTAAATGACTTCCTTTACAAGTACGGAGGGAGTACTCTCCTACAAATTCTTAATTCACTGATCATTGAATAAAATTGGACCTGGATCTAGCTTCTCCAAAAATGGTGAAGGTGTCGAAAGTTAAGTTTTAGTGACTTTGGTTTCCATCACCGTCTTTGGGTCAGTTTTGGCTTCAGAAATTGTTCACATTTAGTAGTTTTTTTATTAAACCAGTGGAGAAACCCTAACAAAAACTCTGCCAGAGAAGATTAGTACCTCAAAGTCACAACAATACTACCACTTGAGCATTGAGCTGGGGCTGGATCTGAAATCGGTCTATATATGCCTGTTTTTCTACATCAACCTCCGAAATCCCCTTTTTTCACCCAAACTCCAAATGACACGATCCATATATGTTTTTTTATCGTATCAACGAGAGAAACGTAATAGTTGAGTCCATTACGCCTTTTGATTTTGTCGGTGTAGTTGGGTTATTATCTCAGTCGACTGTGATCCTCTAGTATATATATAGAGGAGGTGGTCTTATCGTAGTGGGAAACCTTTCCCACACAAATCTACAAGTTTTCCATGATATTGGGCATTCATCGAAGATTCAACTTGGGTTCAGACCAAGAAAATCGGGCTAGCCGTTTTATGGGATAGCCTGGCTTTTTTTTTTTGGAAAATGGGTCTGGCCAACCTGTTTTTTTTAGAGAAATCCAGCCTGGTCAGTTTCTACATCAGCCCCCAAAATCCCCTTTTCTTCATTGGGACTCTAGACGAGACAATCCATATATGTTTTTCGATCATCTCGACAAGATCAATGCAACGGTGGAGTCCATTATGCCTTTTAACAATTTTGGTTGTCAATAAGGCCCATAGTCTCACATGTGTTACAACGTTAATGTGGATTACACACAAAATACATGGGTGGTGGTTCATGTTCACTGTGCAACGCACACATTTATATCTATACCTATGTCTCTTATAAAGCTAATCCTCACTTCCAATTCTACCCATCCCACAGCGATCCACGTCATGATCTAATCTAAACCATTCCAATCTTTTCGTATCCTGAGTGATCCAAGACAAGAGATGGCGCCACTATCATCTACTGGCCATCTCTGACACTTGAATTCAATCCCTTCGTATCCCAAAGTCATCGAAGCCATCTCTGATACCTCAATTCAATCCCTTCGTATCCCAAAGTCATCAAAGTGAAATAGCTACTTATATATGCAGCACTATGGCGATGATCACCTTGCCTTGGCTCTCGGGCGACGACTGCATATCAGCACATGCATGCTTGCCTTGCCGGTTAGAAACCAATTTCTGTCTTCCCAGAGATTGCTCCTTTTCCTTTCACTCTCTGTACCCGTCAGGTGCCATGGATAGTGTGGTATTTGTTGATATTTTATTGGAGAAGCTATCTTCTGCTGCTACGTATCATGGCTAAGCTATTATATTAATTTCTTCTTGTTTTTGGTATAACTAGATACATGCCCGTTGCACCAGGGCCATGATTTTTTTTTGAAACTTGGTAAAACTTCATTACTCGGCTAACAAATCGTTAGCAACAATTACATGGATAACTTCAGGGATGGAACTAGTGACTTGCTCCTCTCCCTGAATGCACAAATGACCCCACTTGACCAGCTCATGAGCGGCTCTATTACATTCTCGAACTTTAAACACACACTCAAAATTAATGAAACAAAGTGATCATTGTTATTTACCTTCGTAGATCGGGCTTGTTAAGTCTCTAGATTTCATATGAAATGTCTATAACGCCTTTTTCTTTTTATTCCTTTTTTTTCTTATTCTCTCTCTCGTATCCTATATCCCCATCGGCTGTCGCGGAACGCTTCTCTGGCATCTCCTAACCGCACGGGACCGGGACACCATCTCGCGCATGGGATCCTCCTCCGCCCGTACCGCAACAGACACCATCCATCCCAGCGCCGGCCTCGTGTCCCTGCCCTCGCCGGCCTCCTCGCCCTCCGGCGTTTGTTCCAGCGGCAACGGCACCCCCTGGCCCCGGCAGTCTACGGCCTCTACGCCCGCACGTCCGTCTGCGTCCAGTCAAGCGTCGTCGTTGCCTAGGTTTGCGCCGAGACGCAGACGAGCGGGGTGAGCGTGGCGGTACATTATGTTAGGCATTCAGACTCGGAGTCAATTTCGTTTCCGTAATCTTGTGGAAATCGATGATGCAATTCATGCTTGATTTTCTTTCCTTTTTATTTTTTTTGTTTGCTAGCAACGCTTGATTTTCTTTCCTTTTTATTGTTTTTTGTTTGCTAGCAACGCAGGATGTATATATGTGCATGCATGCATATAACAAGCAGGGGCTCAACTGTTGCTAGCAACGTGGGCCGCGTAAGCATGCATGCATGGCAAGCAATTGCTAGCAACGCAGGATGTATATATGTGCATGCATGCATGGCAAGCAAATCAGGGGCTCAACTGTTTGCTAGCAACACGGGCCGCGTAAGCATGCATGCATGGCAAGCAAATCAGACTAGATCGTGTACGCCCGCAGCGCGCGAATTGGAGGTGGGGCCAGGGAGCCCGATTATGTTTGCTTAGCCGTACGCGTTAACGACGCCGGAGCCAAGTAGGAGACCGAGAGACTTCGTTCGCGAGAAGCATGCATACGAAGTCCTGTGCACGAAACCCCTTTGTATCTCTTTTCTCTTTTAGGAGGTAATAGATTGGGTGCGTACCATCCTGACTAAGGATGAAAACGGTCGGAAACGGTTGGAAAACTCCTCAACCATTTTCTACTTTTATATTTAAATACGAAAACAAAAGCGAAAACGGTAAAGCCGGACACGAAAACGAACGAGAACTTACGGAATATCGAGAATTTCGAAAACGAACCCATTCGAGCAAAATTATGTCGAACACGGTCGGTATACGAAAATTCAATGCGGAATACCGATCCATAATGCATAACAATTAACAAGTGTCATCGTGGCAAATTTCGAGTGCAAGAGAGCAGACTTATCAATTTGGTTTCTTTGACAAGAGAAAAAAAAGAAAAAAAAAAGAAAAAAGAGGAAAATTTGAGATGCCATCGGTACTGGACCAGAAAGGATAGCAACAACGCCTGACCCATCTAGCTCTCTCTCTTTTGGTCGGCCCAGTCACATACAATGCAACAACAGCGCCGCGTGAAGCCAAACGCAGCCATGCAAGCATATAACACCGTGCGAGGTGATTAGTCCTACCTCGACGACTCAGGGAGGCGCGACGGGGGTGAGCTGCCTATATAATGCGGCCAATAAGCATCAGTGCTCTATACTTGACTTTGCCTAGTTGCCTGGACAGTAATTATTGACAACAAAATTTGGTTTAAACTGAATTTTGAATTCGGGATATTCCGAATTAAAAGTAGAAAAGTAGAAAACGGTCAGAAACGGTCGGAAAATGTCTAAACCGTTTTCTACTTTTACATTTGAAATACGAAAACGAAAGCGAAAACGGTAAAGTCAGACACAAAAATACGAATTCGATCGAATAAAATACAGAAAACGATGCGGTTCGGTTCGGGATATTTCCGTTCCGTTTTCATCCTTAATCCTGACACACGGATATAGATTTCAATTCCAAAGTCAAGATAGGCCCGCCCAATTGCATTGCACACCTAGTTTGATTTTTTGTTTCTATTGATCTACATGGTTTGTTTGGAAGTTTGGTTGTCATCTATTGAGAGCGGATTATTATTCACCTTTCCAGTTATGTGACAATTTATCAGGTATGGTTAGAGTTCACTTGACATGACTTGAATTGTATCTTTTAGAAAGTGATTACGTAGCATAATATAAATAATTGTGTAATATAAATAAATATAAATAGCAGTTTAATTTTATTTAAATTTTTCTACGGTCCCCGTAGCAATTCCTCTAGTTCACACAAACAACCATTGGTGACCGTCGCTCCTCGCCTGCAACATTGTAAGGAAGTGTGTCGAGGGGAAAAAGAATAGTTGCAAGTGTACGGAGTTACTCCTATATCACATAAATTTGGGTTCCTGTTTAATAACATATCCTCTCACTCATTAGTGCACACACAAAATACATTGGCCTATGCTGATGTTATGCTGGAATGTTATGAGAGGAAAATATTGTTCGTTCGCTGCTGAAAAGTAAGTAGTGCTGCAGAACAAGCGCATGTTGGTTCAATGCTGAGGTTGTCTATCTCTCCTCGCCTGCGACATTTGTAAGGAAGCAGTGTTCAAAACGAAAATAAAGAGCATGTGCCAGCCACATGTAGTAGTGCTAATATATATTTATGCGTAGTAGTGGTAGTGGAGAGAGAAATTGAGGGCATTTTTTGAGGGTGTCCCGCTCGCGGGTTCGAGCCCTGGCTGGGCCGAATTACGCCCGCCTCGCTGGGGACTTTTCCCCTGAGGGAGCCGGGCGGTGTGTGTGAGTAGTGTGTGCGTGCGTGTGTGCCCGGTGGACGCGTTCCGAGAAATCTCGGGCAGTCTCATCTGTACTTAAGCGTGCGGTCAGTATAGGTGTCCAATACGAGTCTTATATGATATGCCAGTGCTCCTGGCGGTGTTCAAAAAAAAAAAAGAAAAAGAAAAGAGAGAATGAGCTATAGAGGGTGCCATACGCTGGCGCAAGATCAAAATCCTTGCAGTCGGAAATGAAGCAGCCGACGTGAGGACTCCGTTCCAAACCAGAAAATAAGGCGCGACTCCCAAAAATCGAAACAGTAGGCGCCGACAAGACAGACCCACATGTCAGACACATAGCAGAGCCAAAGAAGCACAGACGGCGCAGATGAGAGTCGGAGGGATCGGACAGCAGCAAGAATCGAGTGACAGAAGCCAAAGAATTGGCCGAGTGACATACAGATTTAGCGTTAATCTTAGCATCATCCATGGTGCTATACACTATGGATGCCCTAAGGAGAGTGGAGGCGATGATTATCTCTTATCACTTGCACACAATATAGGTATTTACTATTATATAAATAAATATATATGCATATCATGTATAATAAAATATATGAACAGAGAATTGCTACACCCAAAAATTATATATATCGGATACACTTGAAGTTCGTGGGTACACGATCTGGTAGGACTCACCAAACCAAAGCCCGGGCCGCCCGCGGTGATGCCCAGGGACGACGCACGCGGCATGCGCTGCCCTACCCTGACTTTTACCATCACCAGTGCAGCGCAGCAGCGCGCGCCGCATCGACCGGCCGGCCTTGCTTTGTCCATCGACCACTCCGCTCCCGTCGTGGCAGTCGCGCTAGCAGTGGCCGTCCAAGCTCCACGTACCCACCTGCTAGCAGATAGCTAGTGCGGCATGCACGCATGCATTCCCCTTGGCTCCGATCCCTTATTCTTGGACCGGGCCGGGCAATCTTGTTGCCATCTCCAACTCCGTCCATCTCGATCGACCGGTGCCGTTCTGCTGCAAGATCGATCTCTTCTTGGTGCAGGGACCTGCATTTCTGTCGTCCATATTGCTTGTTCCACCGGCGACAGAGGGGCGTTAAGGGTGGCTTGAGCAATCATCAGCAGGTACGGTGGCCGGCAGCGACCATCGCGGGCCGGCGGCTTGCCTCTGATCCCTCCCGCTGGTCTTGAACGACCGTCTCCGATCTTGTTTGCAATTGTAAGAGGCAGATCAACAAGTTAGCTAATAAGGAGCAACGAAGACGCAAACAACAATTAGTCGTACGTGTTCCTTATATTAACCGATCGACAATCGAGAGCCGGGCTGGGCCGGGATAGATGAAGCCGGGCACCCTCAAGTCCCGGCGAGGCAGTGCCGGGGACGAGGAGGAGGCCTACATCGGCTTCCCGGTGACCCCGCGCAAAGACTACTGCTGGTCATCGTGGCTGCTCAAGGCCGTGGTGGCGCTGGTGATCCTGATGGCCGGCGTGCTCATCGGGCTGTCGGCCAGCGCCAACGTGTCGCGCTACTACTACTACAGCAGCATTGGGTCCTCGTCGCTGTTGTTATCTTCTTCCTCCCTGCAGGCAGCCGGCGGCGGAGGCAGCAGCAGTGGTAATAAGAACAATAACAACAATGGCGATGTCGTCATATCCGGTTCCACCACGAGCAGCGGCAGGAGTCGCAGTAATAATAAGAAGAAGAGGAAGGAGATGACGGAAGCTCCACCTCCACCGGTGCTGCTGGACTTCCGTGGTTTCGTGGACCCCGGCCCGCCATGGGGCCACTCGATGTCGGACCCGGAGCTGTTCTGGCGGGCGTCCATGGCGCCGCACATGGAGGAGTACCCGTTCCCGCGCGTGCCCAAGGTGGCGCTCCTGTTCCTGACGCGCGGGCCGCTGCCGTTCGCGCCGCTGTGGGAGCGCTTCTTCCACGGCCACGAGGGGCTCTACTCGGTGTACGTGCACGCGCTGCCGGGCTACGCGGGGCGCTACCGGCCGTCGTCGCCGTTCCACGGGCGGCAGATCCCGAGCGGGGAGGTGTCGTGGGGCTCCATCACGCTGGTGGACGCGGAGAAGCGGCTGCTGGCCAACGCGCTGCTGGACTGGTCCAACCAGCGCTTCGTGCTGGTGTCGGAGAGCTGCGTGCCGGTGTTCAACTTCCGGACGGTGTACGAGTACCTGGTGAACTCGGCGATGAGCTACGTGGAGTCGTACAACATCGACGTGCCGCAGTGCGCGGGGCGGTACAACCCGCGGATGGCGCCGGAGGTGCTGGAGGAGCACTGGCGCAAGGGCTCCGAATGGTTCGAGATGAGCCGGGACCTCGCCGTCGACGTGGTGGCGGACCAACGCTACTACGCGTTGTTCCGACGGCACTGCACGCCGTCGTGCTACCCGGACGAGCACTACATCCCGACGTTCCTGCACCTGCGCCACGGCGCGCGCAACGCCAACCGGACGGTGACCTGGGTGGACTGGTCGCGCGGGGGGCCGCACCCGGCGCGCTTCGGCAAGGCGGCCACCACGGCCGACCTGATGGCCGCCATCCGTAGCAACGGCACGCTGTGCCTGTACAACGGCAACCCCACCACGGTCTGCTACCTCTTCGCCAGGAAGTTCGCGCCCAGCGCGCTGCCCACGCTGCTCAACCTCAGCTCCACGCTGCTAGACTTCTGAATTAGATCATCCTTTTCCTTTCTTTCTATCTTTGTTTTTTTTTCCTTTTTCCTTTTTCCCTTTGGGTGAGGTGACTGGCCGTCGATGCGATTGATTGATTGTCCCCAAAATAAGTGAAAAATGTATTTATTGCGGGACAAAGAAAGAGAGTAGCACAGTGTAGTTTTACTATTATTATTAGTTGAATATACAGCGCGTTGCCACGAGAGTTTGAAAAATGTGACACACAAGACAAGCCGTGCATAGATTAACAATGATGATTATTCGGTTGAAAAGTCCTGTATGTAGAAGTAGGGTATGTACTTTTTGATAACTTCAACTGCCGAAGTATACGTTGTTAGCATCAGGTGGCTTTGGTTGCTTACCCGGTGAAATTACATCGAATCATATATATTATATAGGAAAATTACTTCCTACTCATAGGGAGTAGTTACTCCTATGTGTATATCTCTGGTATATATGACTCAATGAAGTGTATATAGACGGCGTACATATATGGTCATACTAGACCATCTAGGGTAGTATGCATGTAAATAGAGTATGTGGTTATATATACTTGTTTTATATACTAGTATACTACTATAGTGGTATTATAATAACATATTAAAAATATGGGATCTTTAAAAAAATCACGTAGTAAGATTTGGAGTATCTTAAAATGAGTATATAAATATACTCAAACTGATAATGAGTATGTACACATACCAATGTGGTTTATTGAAAATAGGAGTAACTACTCTAGGGAGTAGGAAAAATATACATGTATCATGCTTGGAAGTAGCCAATGATTTTAAAGTTGTATGCCATAATAATTTATTGGCAAACAGATTTTTGGCATGACTGAATAATGATTTCATGAGAACCTTCATATAATTTGACTTCATTAGACTGTCTCCAACAACCGTAACCCAAAATATAAGACCTATTCATCTTTTGGGTAGCGCTACAGGCAAATGGTTCAATACCTATTTTTGGCCTTCTCCAAAAACAAGACTCAAAAGACAACCCTTTCTGCAAATGGATCTTCAGGAGAGAGGATACTCAGATTTGGGTTGTAACGGATCAACACGATTATACGAGATTAGGTAAGAAAATCTTCCGCCGAGGCAGATAATTTAACAAACTTAAGCCCGTATAACCCGGTAGTCCGTGAAATCACGAAGGATTTCAAACCAACCAACATACAAATCAAGATCGTACAAGTTTAGCAGTCACCGTCACATGTTACATAAAGTTCGCAACGATAGTTGAATACATCGAAGTTTAGAACATAAAGTTATTACAACCCAAGTTCAAATTGATATAGCGGAAGCAAATAGTTTTAAAACCACACACACGCATTTAGTTCAGATATAGTGCCAGTAAGTAGCCATCTCCAACAAAAGCATCAGATGAGAGATACGAAGTGACCATTGCCCTTGGTCCTAATTGTCGCCCATCGCCGGGTACAGGCAGTTAATGCAATAGCCGTAGTACATTTGACCATATGCAACAACAATGGGAACAATGCCCTGAGTACGAGAGGGTACTCAGCTAGACTTACCCGTCTTAAACCAGAAATAAGCGACACCAAGGGGCATGCAAGGCTTTCTTTAGTGGGTTAGCTAACTCATTTGCGAAAAGCATAAGCTACTATGAAGAAACTATTTTGAGTACTTTGCATCATCTTTATTATGACCTATCCAACTAGGTAAGCAACTATACTATAGCAATCACTTGATTAACCAATAACATCCAGTTACCAATTTAGATTTAGCATTTCCACTACTATCCAATAACCATCAATGTTCCATCATAAATACTACGATGTTGTAGCTCGAGTCAAGTGCTCACTATCTAGGAGCGATGACGATTCGAATAGATTCCTAACCAGCTGCTGATTTATTCCTCACACAAACCACACTCACCGATCAAGTGAGCTACAGATCACCAATGACAAGATTCCGGTAAACATCTCAGGATAAACTGGGGCCGCAGTACCCAGGGACCGCCCGACTGTCAGGACGCACCTTGGGCTCACTCTTCACATCCCTGTCATACTCCCTTCAGCGCCAGTACGCGTGCCCGTGTAGGTCCCGGCCCGAATCATGTCACTAGCTTCGCGGTCGAAAGGTACTTTATTCGGCCAGCTAAATGTGAGGCATGCGTTCAACATGACAAGAGGGACGAGCAACGATCGGTCCTTAATCGACACAGATGGAAAACTAACCGCACCCCAGAACCCTGTCTGGTTGCTTCCAACTTTTCCGTCCGGTCTCCAATTCTCCATCAACACATGGTTAATTCCAGGATATCATGCTTTTCATAGCTAAATTCTTGCAGTAACCACCTATCAATGTAGGTGACTGGAAATCACTGATCGCTACCGGTCTAAGCAAGGCTAAGCAATTATTCGATCTTGACCTAACAGGGTAAACAGGTAACCGGGTGGGCAAAGATAGTAATAAATGCAACAACGGTTTCACTCAACTCTTATAACTTAATGCAACAATATATAAGTCATATATAAAGAATTACTTTATAAAGTAGGAAATTTAGAATGCTCCGGGGCTTGCCTCTTAAACGAACTAGGCTGGTGGTCCACGCACTCGGGCAACTCCTCTCCTTGCTCCTCTTCCTCGGGCACCTCCTGTGCCTGGAGTTCTTGCGGATCTGCCCCGGTCTGCTCTTCCGGCACTGCTACTGGCGACTCCTCCTGCGATCCTGTATGATGCAATTGCATAAGTAAACATGCAAACGGTGCATCGGATGCGGTGGAATGCCATGATCATGATGACATGATATGCATATGAGCAGATTGAAACTTATAGTATAGATTAGAGATAAAAAAGCTTTCTACAAGGTAGTCAACATCATCCAAGGTTAATTATTACTACGGTATGTCATCTTCTTTTACACTAGCTAGCATATAACCCTAACATAAGTGCTACTACACCTTATCAACACAACATATTAATTTACCAAGTAACACCAGCAAGGTAGTTGGGTGCTTCAAAGATACACCAAACTCTCACTATCACACTAATTACTCAAAAAGAATAATACTTTATATTCTATGTAAACTAGGGTTACAACAGCAACATCTATTTCTGGTGCCTAGAAAAATCTACCAAAATTACAGTAGCACAGTCCTACTCTAAATAGCACACCATAAAAATTTCATGGGATTTGGATAAGTAACACAGCCTAGACAAAAATGACAAGCTCTAGCATAAAAATGAGCATGAAAACACTTTGTACTATGAAAAGTACCAAACAACATATTTACTATTTTTCCCATGCTCTATATAGTACACAATCACTGCACAAAAATTATCACGTGCACGTGTTATACAATTTTTGCTCTCTATCAAAAATAACAAAAATCACCAACTAAAGGCACTTGAACTACACCTCAATATCTTTCCACAGAACATGTATAACACATATTTTTCCTAGAAAGTACATCACTAAAGAAGACTAATAAAACTGGAACCATATTTTTCTGATCAATATTCCATTTACTAGACATTTTCTAATATAACAACAATTACAAGAATTAAATAAATCTCCATAGAAAAATATTATAAAACTGACATGCAATATTTTTAAGCCATAGATCTACTCAGGAGGATCACTACAAAATTTATTTCACAATTTTTTGATCACTTTGGAGCAAGTTATGATTTTTGGAAGCATTTGCATGAAATAACAAAATTTGTTTTCTTTTCTTTTCTGAAAAACCGCTCGGGAAAACGCTACGCGTCCCCGGGAAAATGCACACGGGACCACGCTAAGCTGCTGACAGCGGGCCCGAGAACCCGACCAGGCCCCATCGGTCCGTTAGAGTGGAGGCAGGGGAGGAGCATCGCCGGCCAGAGCTCACCGGCGGCGAGCCCTCAGGCGACACGGGTGGCACCAGTGTGCTCAGCACACTGAGCCGCACCGTTTGGTGCCATTAGATGGCCGGGCAGCTCACCGGAGCAGGCATGTCGGTGAGCAGCGTCGAACGGCGGCGCGGCTTGCCGTCGAGCAAGGTGCTCCCGGCCAGGGGGAGGCGCGGGAAGGAGCGTATGAGCTCTGCGATGCCGAGGCGGAGGCGGTGCACGCGAGAGAATGGGGAGGAAGGGGCGGAACAGGGTTAGCGACGGTGGACCGCCATGGCGGCCACGCCGGAGACGGAGAAGAATGCCCGAAAGGGGCTTTACCTTGGCGCTTCCGACGGCAAGAGCGGGCGCAACAGCAACAGCAAGGGAAGGCGGAGCGGTGGACAAGACGAATTGGGCAATGGAGGTGAGGTGGAGGAGCACGACGGCGGCAAGTGCTGCGGCGGCTCGCGGTGGCGGAGAAAGCCGCTCGGCTGGCTGCTGCGGTGGGGCGAGCGAGGCGAGGTGAACTGGAGCGAGGCAGAGCGAGCCGGGCGTGGTTAAGGCGAGGGTGCGCGGAGCGGCGGGGGCCACAGCGGCCACACGTCGAGCGGCGCCGTACGCCGGCGGCCACGGGGCGGGCGGCTCCTGACAGCGGTCGGGTGGGGCGCGGGTGCGCGTGGGAGGAGAAGGCAGGCGTGCGGGAGAGGCCGGGCCGGCTTGCCCTGGTGGGCCGAAAACGGTGCGGCGGCCCGTTAAGCCAGAAAAAGCTTTTCTTTTTCTATTTTTAAATTCCAGAGTTTCTAAACAGTTCCAATTTCAAATTTTGAAGAAGAAAAAGACATTTTCAAAAGTTGACCCCAAAACAAAAGTTGTTCAAAATTTAATTCTCTACAACTTTGCTTTAGGGCACACTTTGAAATTCCAAACAGATTTTGAAATGGAGATTTAAAGTTTATTTTAAATAAAAAAATCTCATTTTTCTAGAATATTTTTAAAAGCAAAATTTGGGAAAATTTTGAATACCAAACTTGCTCGAAAAATCATGCTAAATAATTCTAGATGATTTAAAATTATAGCCAAACATGTTTTACTAACCTAGCAAGCATAATTAAGGCAAAAGTAAAACTAACAAGCATATGCAACATGCATGTTTCAAAATGATGTTTCACATGTTTCAATTTAACTTTACACTTACATTACATGTGATTATGAACGCAATTGATGCTCATGCTCATGATTTGGGATGCTAATGCAATGCTTAACACCTAGGGTGTTACATGGGTTATGCCTCTCTTGTCACTAAAAAATGCGTCTTTCATATAGGTACTCTGTTAGAGGCTATAAGTATTGTGTTGGAGACCCATTTTGAATTTGGATTCCGTAATGGGTCTCCAGTTGGAGATAGCCTAGAATACAAAAGTGCATGACTATTGACTAAAAGGGTAACTGGCTTCTCTGCCCAATGAGAATTAGTGGACCATATATAGACTGTAAGATAAAGTTTCTAAACCTAGAGAAAATCAAAAGATTCAATTACCCTGTCTGGGATAGAAACACGGGAAAAACTAACCACCACTAAAACTCAAAAGACGTACAATTGTTTGTTCTGATAGGATCAAAGACACTCGATACTCATGGGGCTGACAGATGGACGAACTTGCTAGTTGGTCTGTTAGACATGACAGGTGTAGATGAAGCACAATGGTCTGCTTGCGAGCTTGAGACAAAGACATGTGTTTTGAAGATGGACGTGCGGATGTGGCCGCTGCTCAATCTGACCCGTGATTGGTGGTGCGATGACCTTGACTAATGACGACGACGATGACCACTGTGCCAAGTGGGCACACGTCCCAATTTAAATCAATACTCTTTCCAAAGTTTTTCGACATCAGTTGATAAGTTCAAAGACCCTTCATGCATTTAACACTTTACAATTCAAAGTTTTTCGACAGTCTTTAAAGAAAAATAAGACACATTAACATCAGGCCAGCGAGGACCGTGGTATCCATAATGAGGCTTTGCGTCGCAACACACAAACATATTTGCTAGCATTGTAAAAAGAAAAAAAAACTTGAAAACCTATTTCATATATTCACTTGTTCATATTCTTTCAGGATGTCTCACTTGCCTTTTAATCTTCCATCAGGCTGGCGAGGACCGTGTAGGGACCGTGTAGGGCCTTGGGGTGCTTATTACTTGACTAACGACGTGCACAACTGGCCTGCTAGGTGATACTGTGTCGCCTCATCCAGGGAGATGGTCGCATGGAGGAATAAAATTCAGTAGACCTTGGGTCCAAATCGTGTCGCATGTGCCCTTAGTCTTGATGACTTTCACGTGTCATGGGGAGGAAATCCCTTGGCTTAAGGTGGTTCAAGGGCGTCCATGGGCCCGTGCGGGCTGTGCGATCGAACAAGGCCCCCAAAAATCATGGCCCCCCCAAATTTACTAAGTATGCTAATTATATATGATAAATTTGGGCTTTGTTTTAATGAGAAAATCAGCTAGCTTGTCTTCCTTGGCCCAAAACGTGGCCTGCTAGAGCCTGGGCATAGCCACAAGTCACGATCGTGACTTCTTCCTTCCGGAGATGGAGTGGTCGCTGCGTTCTTTCAGTTTTCCGTAACCCTTCCGCCAGGCTGCCTTCCGCCTTCGTAATGAGGTTGTTGTCCCGATCTTCACGACGTAGGATCTTGATCTTGATAACTAAGCTGATAACAGCCGATAACTTGCTGCAAGCAGCGATAACTAGTGCAACCTGACGACACGCACAAGGAGCCAACCACCGTCTCTATACGGCAGCCTGAACCAAGGATTCGCCCAACCACACTCTCAAAGAAACCAACCTACGCAACCTGGAATCAATGGACCAGGAGCACGGATTGGGTGCCGATGACGCGGCCGCTTCTGTAATCTCCGCGAAGGAAGACACAAGAGCAAAGGGGTAGAGATCCCTCTCTAGTTTTTGTTAGCACACAGCTGAACAAAGTGGTCTGTATTCAGATTATCAAAAGTCCTCTTTTCTTTACAAGCATAGGAGTATTTATACAAGGAACAACCCTCCTGTATAGGTGTGATCACGAGATGGAAAATAAAAAGACTAGAATGTGAAAAGGCTTCCACGAAATGAGTTTCCAGGAGTCCACGCGGCTGTCAGTTTCCAAAGCAGTCTCCACTAAAAGTATCATAACTCCCTAGTGGGAAGTCTAAATGACGATCCGTTTCTTGAGTGTGAAACTAGACTCAACAAGCTTTCCATCCATATATGCCATGTACTATGTAACGTCGTAGACTGGTACAGTTTTGCACGGGAACTTGAACAACATGCATGCTGTTGACCACCTGACCAGTCCTCACTAAATCTGGTCGGACGCTATGGGGAAAATTCCAATCTGGTCGGGGCTTATTGCATTAGAAAATAGACTTGATAAGCTTTCCAAAATGTCCTCATGGACCTTCATAGCTTTTGTGAATCAAGAGTTATGGTCGATTCTTTCTGCTGGTTCCGTCACGCTAGACTGGCCCAAGCTGGTGGTCGGTGGTCTGGTCCGAGCTGGTGGTCGGATTCTTCCTCCTCTTCATGTATTTTCCTAAGTACAACCAAAGTAGCACTCTTAGGTAGTATAACATTCTCACAAGTGTTAGAATTAAGATCAATTAGGAACGAATTCACCTGCTCTTGTAGTTTCTTAGCACGACTTCTTGTAAGTGGTCCTGGATTTGTGATATTCATGTTGGATGGTGAATGATTGTCACTCGAGGAAGCACGTATGGCTGAGATATCCTCATCATCCTCCTCCTCTTGAAAAGGAGTCGTCCTCGACTCTGTTTCTTCTAGTCCGAAGAATGGTGTCAAGTCAGCAACATTGAATGATTTGCTAACACCATAATCTTCAGGGAGATCAATCTTGTAAGCATTATCATTGATCTTGGACAACACTTTGAATGGACCATCTCCTCGTGGCATCAACTTGGATTTGCGCTTCTCTGGAAAGCGGTCTTTGCGAAGGTGTACCCAAACTAAATCTCCAGGTTCAAATGTCACATTCTTGCGATGCTTGTTCGCCCATTCAGCATAGTACTTGGACCTTTTCTCAATTGTTTCTTTGGTCTTCTCATGAATCTTCTTGACATAAGATGCGCGCTTGGAGGCTTCCATGTTAGCTCTTTCCTGCAATGGTAAAGGCAACAAATCGATCGGAGCAAGTGGTTTGAAACCATATACTACTTCAAAAGGACACATATTAGTTGTAGAGTGTACTGCCCTGTTGTAAGCGAATTCCACATGTGGCAAGCACTCCTCCCATTCCTTCAAGTTCTTCTTGATCAAGGCTCGCAGCAACATAGAAAGTGTTCTATTCACGACTTCAGTTTGCCCATCCGTTTGAGGGTGGCAAGTGGTAGAAAACAGCAACCTTGTACCGAGTTTTGCCCATAACGTCTTCCAAAAGTAGCTCAAAAACTTAGTGTCACGATCTGAAACAACAAAACCAAGAAACACAACCTGATCTGTACAAAATGTGCACTTCTCTAGGTTAGCAAATAATTTTTCTTTCCTGAGCACGTCTAACACTTGCTGAATATGATCAACATGTTCTTCCAATGTCTTGCTGTAAATTAGGATATCATCAAAGTAAACAACAATAAATTTTCCAATGAATGCTCGCAAGACATGGTTCATCAATCTCATGAATGTACTAGGTGCATTAGTCAAACCAAAAGGCATAACTAACCATTCGTACAGCCCAAACTTTGTTTTAAATATAGTTTTCCATTCATCTCCAATTTTCATTCTAATTTGATGGTAACCACTTCTCAAATCAATTTTAGAAAATATCATAGATCCACTCAATTCATCAAGCATATCATCTAGCCTAGGAATAGGATGACGATAACGAACAGTGATGTTATTGATGGCTCTGCAATCTACACACATCCTCCATGAACCATCTTTTTTTGGCACCAAAATCACAGGGACAGCACAAGGACTTAAACTTTCACACACATAACCTTTATCTAAAAGTGCTTGTACTTGCCTTTGAATTTCCTTGGTTTCTTCGGGGTTGGTGCGGTATGCTGGACGGTTTGGGAGTGCAGCTACAGGGATGAAATCAATTTGATGTTCAATGCCACGCAAAGGAGGAAGTCCAGCAGGTGTTTCTTCTGGAAAAACATCTTCATATTCCTGCAAAACACGTGCAACAACACTAGGGACAGAAGTTAAGTCATTAGCTAAAAGCAATGTGTCCTTGCACACAAGTATGATTAATACTTGATCTGGGTTTCTCCTCACATCTCTTATTTCAGATTTGGTGGCTATCATCACTAAGTTCTCTCCCTCTCTTTTTTTGTTATCTCTCATGTTTGGCTTGTGGCTCTCACTCTCCGATTTGTGGAAGGCACTCAAATTCTTTTTCTCTCCTTCTTTTCCACTCTTATTTCTCACAACAGAGCTCTTTTGCAAGTGCTCAGCTATGATTTGTTGTGGTGTTATGGGTTTAAGTATCAACTCCTTTCCCTTCCACTTGATGGTGTATTCATTGGTCCGACCACAATGCAGAGATGACCGATCATATTGTCATGGTCTTTCCAACAGCATATGACACACTGTCATGGGTGCCACATCACATTCCACAGTGTCAACATATTCACCAATCTTGAAAGGAACTTTCACTCTTTGTGCAATCTTAATGGAATCCGAATTATTTAACCATTGGACATGATAGAGATGAGGATGTTTCAGCAGCTTTAGACCAAGCTTGTCAACCATTTCTTTACTAGCAAGATTATGGCAACTTCCACCATCAATGATTACCTTGCACACCTTGTCTTCAACCTTGGCTCTAGTTTGGAAAAGATTGTGCCGCTGTCCATTTTCAGCTTCACTCATTTGCACACTCAAAATTTGAGTTACAACAAGAGCAGCACCAGTTTCAAATGCACATACTTCCTTTTCAGGATTATCTTCTCCTTCAGTATCTTCATGTTCTTCATCACTAGCAGATTTATATTCTCCTTGGTTATTCACAATGATGGTTCTATTATTAGGACACTCCCGTATAACATGACCACGACCTCCACACTTGAAGCATTGAATTCCACTACTCTTGGTTGAAGAACCCACTGAAGTAGGTGATGAGATTGCTGATTTGTTCTTCTCATTTGGAGCAGCCAGCTCCTTCCCACTAGAAGCACCAAAATTATTTGATCTTGTACCACCACTTGAGTTGGAAGTTGTACCTCTGCTTGCACTACCTCTTGGTGTGAATTTGCTACCACTTGGCGTACTTCTTGTGCTGAAAGATACTCCTCTGTTGGACTTCATGTCCTGCTGCAATTAACGCTCAGCCTTGCTAGCTTGATGTACCAATTCAATGAGATTACGGTACTGCTGAAATTCAACAATGCGCTGAATATTGCGATGCAGCCCTGACATAAAACGTGCAATAGATTGCTCTTCATCTTCATATACATTGGCTCGAATCATTGCCTTCTCCATCTCTTTATAATACTCATCAACATTAAGGCTTCCTTGCTTCAGATTCTGCAGCTTGTCAAATAAATCACGACGGTAATGTTTGGAGACAAACCTTGCCCTCATTTCTCTTTTCATTTCAGCCCATGAACGGACTGCACCTTGCCCATCTTCTTCTCTGTCATTGAGCATTTGTTCCCACCAGATTAGAGCATATCCATCAAACTCAAGAGCAGCCATGGCCATCTTCTTTTGCTCAGAATAATTATGCAAGCGAAAAATTTTATCAACCTTCAACTCCCATGTAAGATATGCTTCAGGATCAGATCTTCCATCAAACTTAGGCATGTTGAATTTTAATTTGCCAAACCTCTCTTCATTGGGCCGATTACGCCCACGATTACCTCGGTGACGACGGCCATCATTATGGGGCTGTTCAACCTCCTCCTCTTCTTCTTCTTCATCCTCTTATTCAGTCCCACTTTCTTCTAGGCCAACACTCCCACGATCATGATCAGAACGTCTACCACCTCCTCGACGCCCTGGAGGTGGAGGCCTTCTCGCATGTACAGCAGCTCGCTCTCTACGTCTCCGTTGTTCTCTTGCAAGTCGAGCAGCAGCTTCTTCTTCAGCTTCATTAGCATCTTCTCCATGGTTGCTTACACCATCACGAGGTTGGCGTTGATCTCTGATTTCAGCCATAAGAGTCTGAAAATCTTGTGACAATCGATCTTGCTTATCTTCCAAACTTTGCTTCAGCTCATTAAATTGTGCCATAGTGACACAATCCTCAATCTCAATTCCACTCATCTTCCTGTAAAGTTAGCTAGGCCAAACAACAATATATATAGAATAGGAAATATATATATATATGAAATCTCTCAACCTCACCTCTCTTACCAACCGAAGCTCTTATGAATTCCTGCGGATTACAGAAGGCCAATGCGAGGTGGTAACAAGAAAGTGATGGTTAAGCGAATACAAGATCAGTTTTCCTATGACAGTGGCTTTTATGTGGAGCTTGGTGGAAAAAATTCACAAGGAATGCAATCTGAATTCTAGATATTGTAAAGCTAAATCACAGTCCAAACTAGAAGTTCAATGCCTAGTGCTGACCACAAGTTATGAGTGATGTAAATGGATCAAACACACGCGCAAAGAAAATTCAGATTTGATGCAAACAAGGAGTATGCTTAGGATGCAAGTGTTGCAATCAAACCCAAGCAAAATTTTGCACTAAAGAAAGGATAGCTATCTGGTTGTGTAATTGATAAAAATTTCAGAACTTGTGCATATAATAAACTGATCTTTCAACTATTCTTTCACTATTTTCTCAACTCTCTTTTTTTTAACTTTTCTTTCTTCTTCTTTTTTTGACACTTTTTTTTATATAACTAAGAACAAGATCAAATATAACACGTGCACACTTATTTTTTTTTTTGTAGAAACAAGACACAACCGTCAGCTATAACTTGATAGGATCAAAGTTAACGCGAAGGATGATACGGGTTTCTGATTTTTTTTATATATATGGGAAAATTCAGAGATATATAAAACAAAGAGGCACAAAGGACACACGAAGGATAATATGATCAGCAACTAAAACAAAGACTCTAAAGGACTGAAACTTAACAAAACTCACAAGAATAACAGATTGAAACAAAGGGCTATAGCAAAATATTTTTTTGGCTTTTTGGTGGATAGGACGAACACGATATATATGTAGCTAAGGGTAAAGATTCCTACCGTGGCAACGAAAGCTCTGATACCAAATGATGAGGTTGTTGTCCCGATCTTCACGACGTAGGATCTTGATCTTGATAACTAGCTGATAACAGCCGATAACTTGCTGCAAGCAGCGATAACTAGTGCAACCTGACGACACGCACAAGGAGCCAACCACCGTCTCTATACGGTAGCCTGAACCAAGGATTCGCCCAACCACACTCTCAAAGAAACCAACCTACGCAACCTGGAATCAATGGACCAGGAGCACGGATTGGGTGCCGATGACGCGGCCGCTTCTGTAATCTCCGCGAAGGAAGACACAAGAGCAAAGGGGTAGAGATCCCTCTCTAGTTTTTGTTAGCACACAGCTGAACAAAGTGGTCTGTATTCAGATTATCAAAAGTCCTCTTTTCTTTACAAGCATAGGAGTATTTATACAAGGAACAACCCTCCTGTATAGGTGTGATCACGAGATGGAAAATAAAAAGACTAGAATGTGAAAAGGCTTCCACGAAATGAGTTTCCAGGAGTCCACGCGGCTGTCAGTTTCCAAAGCAGTCTCCACTAAAAGTATCATAACTCCCTAGTGGGAAGTCTAAATGACGATCCGTTTCTTGAGTGTGAAACTAGACTCAACAAGCTTTCCATCCATATATGCCATGTACTATGTAACGTCGTAGACTGGTACAGTTTTGCACGGGAACTTGAACAACATGCATGCTGTTGACCACCTGACCAGTCCTCACTAAATCTGGTCGGACGCTATGGGGAAAATTCCAATCTGGTCGGGGCTTATTGCATTAGAAAATAGACTTGATAAGCTTTCCAAAATGTCCTCATGGACCTTCATAGCTTTTGTGAATCAAGAGTTATGGTCGATTCTTTCTGCTGGTTCCGTCACGCTAGACTGGCCCAAGCTGGTGGTCGGTGG
The DNA here is from genome assembly GCA_038087645.1 of Saccharum hybrid cultivar R570. NCBI lineage: Eukaryota > Viridiplantae > Streptophyta > Magnoliopsida > Poales > Poaceae > Saccharum > Saccharum hybrid cultivar. The sequence goes on from JAQSUU010000534.1 coordinate 44,891,674, forward strand.
TCTGGTCCGAGCTGGTGGTCGGATTCTTCCTCCTCTTCATGTATTTTCCTAAGTACAACCAAAGTAGCACTCTTAGGTAGTATAACATTCTCACAAGTGTTAGAATTAAGATCAATTAGGAACGAATTCACCTGCTCTTGTAGTTTCTTAGCACGACTTCTTGTAAGTGGTCCTGGATTTGTGATATTCATGTTGGATGGTGAATGATTGTCACTCGAGAAAGCACGTATGGCTGAGATGTCCTCATCACTTCGTGTTCGTTGCCTGGACCGCTGACTTGAAGTTCCTCAGCCTCGCCCTCGCAGTTATTCAGTGTTCAAGACCTAGTCGCAATCCAGACCGGATCAGAGATGGAGATCGCTTGGTAAATTCCATATGCAGCCCCTATTTTATTTAGTTAATCTTTTGTGCATTGTCTTTGTACACAAATTGATCTAGTGTAATTGTTCCAACTTACAAGTCATGTCTTCTTCAAATTGGATGAGAAAATATGAATCCGGACATCAAAAGCGTCAGAAAAAGCAAAGAATTGAGGAATTAACTCAATCTCATAAAGGAGCTATGGATAGGTTTATTATTAGAGAACCACAAGTTTCTTCTCCCAATAATGATACAGTTGGGCAGGGCACTGCACAAGATACAGAAAATGCCGAAGATCCTAATCCTAATGATGATCAGCTAGAGATAGAAAATATTGTTGAGCAAGTTCCTGACAACATTGATGACACTAACATTGATGTCAACTTGGATAGTTCTCATGCTGCAAATGTTGATGATGTTTCTTTTCAGCCAAATATTTTTTATCCAAGGTATTGGGATTCCTTAGATCCTAAACAAATTGATATCTTAGCAGAAAAGGGTCCTACAAGAGATTTATCAATTCAGAAAGATCCTAAGGATAAATTTTCTAGAAGGTTTTCTGCATTATTCTACACTAGAATTCTACCAAATGGAGAGGAGTGTGATAGAAATTGGCTTGTGTATTCCAAAGAACTTGACAAAGTATTTTGTTTTAGTTGTAAAATATTCACTAAAGGACATCGAAAAGGTAATTTGGCAAGTTGTGGATTTAATGATTGGGCACATCTTAGTGAAAGACTCGGAGAGCATGAAACAAATGCAGATCATGTTTTGAATATGACAGCTTGGTATGATTTGCGTAATAGATTGCAAAAGGACCAAACTATTGATAAAGTTGCTCAGCGACAACTTGAGAAAGAAAAGGAGCATTCGAGAAAAGTTCTATTCAGAATAGTAGCCATTGTAAAATTCCTTGGCAAACATAATTTGGCATTTCGTGGTCATAATAGCAAACTATATGAAGACAGCAACGGGAATTTCTTGGGCTTGATAGAAATGTTGGCTGATTTTGATCCAGTTATTCAGGAGCATGTCCGTCGGATTACTAATGATGAAACTCAGGTTCATTATCTTGGCCCTAGAGTTCAAAATGAGTTGATACAATTGCTTGGTTCTGCTATTAAATCTAAAATTATTAAGAAAATTAAGGAAGCAAAATATTTCTCTGTCATACTAGATTGTACTCCTAATGTTGGCCACCAAGAACAAATGTCTTTAATTATAAGGTATGTGGATTCATCTTCATGTCCTGTTCGTGTTGAAGAAGCATTTATGGGATTCTTGGAGGTAAATGATACAACTGGTCAAGGAATTTTTTATATGCTAGAGGAAGAACTAAAGAATCTTGGACTTGATATAGATAATATCAGAGGACAAGGCTATGATAATGGGTCAAATATGAAAGGAAAACATTAAGGTGTACAGAAGAAACTTTTGGATATAAATCCTAGATCTTTCTATTCTACTTATGGCTGCCATAGTCTTAATTTAACACTTTGTGATATGGCCAAGACTTGTGGTAAAGCCAAAGATTTTTTTAGAATCATCCAACGTATCTACACAACATTTGCTAAATCTACTAAGAAATGACAGATTTTGAAAGATAACATAACTAGATTGACTCTAAAGTCAGTGTCATCTACTCGTTGGGAGAGTCATGTTGATAGTGTTAAAGCTATCAGGTTTCAGTGTGCAAATATTCGAGAGGCTCTACTTCAAGCATCTGAGAGTGATAATGATCCTTTGACAAGCAGTGAGGCTAAAGGTTTAGCAAATAACGAACTTGGAGAGTATGAATTTTTAGTGTCAATAATCATTTGGTATGACATATTATATGTTGTTAACCTAGTAAGCAAAGAATTGCAATCGAAGGATATGCTAATTGATGTTGCTATTGAGAAAGTGCAGGGGCTGATATCTTTCTTCAATCAGTACAGAGAAACTGGCTTCTCAAATGCTATGGAGGCAGCTAAAGAAATTACACTCGACATGGATATTGGTACAACATTTCGTAAAAAAAAGTCAAATTAAAATAAAGAGGCATTTTGATGAAAATCCGGAAGACTCAAATGCTGCCACAAAATCTCCAGAGGAATTATTTAGACACAGCTATTTTATAGCAATTGTTGATCAAGCTATTTCCTCTCTTACTACAAGATTTAAATAGTATCAAGCTTACAAGAAAACATTTGGTTTCTTATTTACTTCTGATGCATTGCGTTCTCTAGATAATAAGAGCTTGAAATCTTGTTGTGATCATCTTGGGGCTGCACTTAAACGAGATGGATGATATTGATGCTGATGACCTTTATGTGGAGTTGATTTTTCTTCAAGATTTTATTCCACAAGAAAATAAAGGCCCGGTCGAAATTCTAAATTTTTTAAAACGACATGAGTGTTTTCCCAATGCAACCATTGCATATAGAATTCTATTGACCATTCCAGTAACTATTGCATTGGCAGAGCAGAGCTTTTCTAAATTAAAGCTATTAAAGACCTACTTGCGAACTACAATGACCCAAGAAAGACTTAATGCACTGGCGTTAATAGCACTTGAGAGTAGCGTGTTGGACAAGATTGATTATGACTATATCATTGAAGATTTCATTTCAAAGAATGCTAAGAGAATATCACTTTTCAAGTGATGGTTATATAACAGGTATAATTCTTGGTTTGTGCTGCAATACTTTGTAGTATAAGTAATATATTGATATTTGCTATTATTTTTTTTGTTTTGACACTAGATATTAGGGTCTCCACTTAGTGTTTCGAACTGGGCCTCGTATTTCCTCGGGACGCGCCTGGGTGGTTGGAGCAAATCTTATAATATAAAAGACTCCACGTCTCCACGAACGTGTGACCAGCTGGTGCTGCGGAGATTTCGGTGACGTTCCATTTCTTAAAACGACACGCGGCAGCCATCCATGCTGGGGGCGTACAGAAGCGAGTTTGGACCCAGGTCCATTGAATTTTATTGAAAATTCCTTTACTGACACTGAAAAACTTCTTCTTCCCTATTTAGCATCTAAACTTCAAATCTTACTTATTTGGCACCGTTTGAAATTTTGTTCCCAAACTGACACTACCATGACTTTGGACATACTGTACCATGATTTGACATGTGGTAAAAATACTAACATGCCCCTAGCTCATTACACATGCAAGGGGAGAAAGGGGATCGGGTTTTCCCATAGGAACTCGGGCTCTTCCTTCGAACCGCGAGACCCTGGATGGTGGTGTCTCGGAGGCTAGCGCTAGTGGGGTGGGAGTCGCATGCGGCCGGGTGGGTGGGTGGGTGGGGCGCTCCCCGTGTGAGGCCAGCATGGCCGCTGCAGGCGTCGCGCGCGTGGCCGACGCAGCCGAGGCGACTTCTCCGCGCGTGGCCGGCGCGGCCAGGGTGGCCGATGAGGTGCTCGACCTAGACAAAGCGGCCGACATGGCATGTCAGATAGATTGAGCTCGGAGTTGTTGTTTGGTTGCTCGATCAAGAAGAAGGAGAAGAAACTTGGGGGTTGGGCTGTTCATGTTTGTGTCTTCGAACCAAGCCAAGGGCGCTGGGGCCGTGGAATGGAGACGTGCGCGTCGCGCCCCGCGGCTGGGCTTAGGCGCTTAGCTTTCATTGTCTGCTTGCGACTGCTACGTGGGGCAGAAGTAGAGGCTGAGTCGGTGGAGATCAGTGGGGTGGGCATGCCAAGCGACGCCGGCGCTGATAGCGAGCCTGATGACAACGTGGACGACAAAGCATAGGACGGCAGGAGCGGTAGAGGCAACGACACAGCTGATGATGACTGGAAATGGAAGGAGGGGCAAAATTGTCCTTTTGCATTTAAATTAACACCCACACGGTAGAGTTAGATAGGGAAGAAAAAAATTGAAGTTTGGACAAATAGGTAAGATTTTTTTGAAACGGTAATCGGAAAGATTTAAAGTTTGATGAGTGCTAAATAGGGGAGAGGTGTTTTTCCGATAAGGAATTTTCTCAATTTTGTTCCCGTATGGAGGTGGTCATTTGGTTTCCAAGCCGGAGTGCATCGGAACCCATGCTTTTTAGATTCCACTAGATAAATGCCCGTGCGTTGCACGGCGTCACTGATTTTTATACACACCTACCATGATAAATTTCATCAAAGCAAACACCACGACCAGTTAAGTCGTCCTTTAGTTGATGCACACCTGCTTCATCTCCAGATGATGCTAATGCATGGCATGTGCACGCCGCAGACTCCATAAGCACTGCTACAAAAATGATTTATAGAAAGCAGCAACGCACGCCAGTGGCAGCGGAAGCTCCCAGCTCGGCGTGCCCACGTTACATTCCTCTCTCTCTCTCTTCTCCGGTAACAAGCGTCCGTGTGGCAATGAGAAGGGTACGGCTCCCATTATGGCGTGGAGGCCCGACCCCAATCAAGGCGTGGAGGGACGCCCCCAACGCCAGCCGTGGCAAAGTGGCCCGGGCCCCTGGTGTGGCGTGGATGGCCGGTGCCCCAGCAAGGCGTCCCTAGCTCGGCCTCCGGCAAAGCGCAGGCCTGGGCGAGTGGCGTGGGTGGCGCTAGGTTGTCATTTGGTAATGATGGCCTTGGATCTCTCATCCTCTGCACCTTTGGTGGTGGAATGGTTGTATAGCGTGACGGCGCTGTGGGCCCAGCTTACTGAAATAATACTTTCTCTAATAATAGTCTGGTTAAGACAAAATTGATTGAGAGCTTGCATGTAGCACCTGATTTTGTTTTCTTGTTTTTTCAGTATGATGCATCTCTTTTTTTAGCTCGGTTAAAAATAGACTGTAAAAGCACACAACTTGAAACTGGATCCATAAAAGTTCCCTGGAAGCCTCCATGCTCTCTTAAACTGAAATACAATGAATCAATGCACGTGTAGGCATACATGCTAGGCCAAAAATATGAGATAGGGCGAATCACCACATATATATTTCTGTTTAGCCATATGCGTATGCCATATTTATATTAATTTAGACAACAATTATATTATAATCGGTAATTCAACAAACAAACAGTATAGGCCAAGATTGAAAATGAATACCTCACATGAAAAGCACATAAGGACAAACCCCCGAAGATAGGGCCCACCTGTCACTGAGACAGGACGGCCGGCCTCACCTGTAGGCCGACCGGCCTAGTGGGGCCACATGTCAACCTCTCCCTTCTATGTCAGATTCCCACCGCCTTAAAGATCAAATCTATGTCGTTGCTTAAGGTCACTTTGATCCGAGGGTCCAGAATTGACGCTACCCCTGTATATACGCCCTGTACCCCCCTCCAAGAGAGCCATCCTGAAACTCTAATTCATATTCTCCTCATCAGGATCAGAGCCAGCTATCAAGAGAAGATTAGTCCTCTATAGGATCTAGTCTTGTACATGGAAATAGTGAGATAGAGAGTGAGAGAAGAGTTTGGAGGAAGTGTCGGCTTGTCGGTGCCCTCTCTACGGCTTGTATCTTGGCGGATCTAAGTTCTATCTGAGCTTGCCTCTAAGACTTCTCTGGTAAGCAACTTCTGATTCAAGTAAGCATCTTGTTTATAATGTTCATCAGGACCGCGACTCTTTTGAGTGCTTTATTCTCTTCCTAGGGGAGTAAAATATTAATCGTAAGTGTAAGCGTGGTGCTTAGACTTAGGTTAATCGTGGATCCACCCTATATTTTAGATTGGTGGTAGCTCACGAGGGTGACTCTTATAGCCTCGTTGAATCCTCTGTAGTCCACCTCCCATTTGTAGGCCAAGTAGGACCCGGTTACGAAGGAAAGCATCCTGTGTTGGTGTCTTTCCCTTAGTAATATCCCCAGTTGAATAGTAGAAGACATAGCTTACCGAAGTCAGAACTAGAGAACCTTAGTTATCCTCTCTACGCTCCTATTTATCCAAACTTTATTGCTACCCTTAGTTAAGTTAGACCGTAGTTAGTCTCAAACGTTTCCCCATGGATATGATACTTAGAATACTTCCGGGTGAAAACTACAGCGATATCCGTGCACTTACGGATTTATCTGTGTGTGTTAATAAATACCAACAGCTGCACTCTCTGGACCGAGTGACCGGACGCCTGCCTACGTCCGATCCCCAGCATCCGGTCATGCCACCAAGGCAGACCGAGAGCAGCGCCAACTGACTGGACGCTCCAGGGGTGAGTCCGGTCATCCCAGAGCCAAAGTCTAGTCAGGTACACTTAGATTCAAGGATTAGTCTATATGTTTCATCAATTATCCAAAACTAAACTAGGGCTTTCGATCTCCTCTTTTTGGTAATTGATGACAACCTTTTCACAAAGATATTTAATAAAATTCTTTTGGATTCATGTTGCTTGTCCAAGTATTTTACCATGTGTAAAGGATATGAACAAGTTTCATAAACCCGAATTAGTAGCATTAGCTCTCCCTACATATGTGCTAAGAGTTTGAATTTGAATGCTTGCACATATGCATGAATAGAAAGTGTGGGAGAGTAGTGACTACCAAATGATGCTAAGGTGTAAAGAATGGACCTTTAAACCGTGACACCAATCGGAGTTACCATTTGAACACCATCCTTAGCACCATGGTTAGTTAGATAGCTCTTGCAAAACACAAACACTAGATACCTCATGAGATCAATATTATAAGCAAGGCTATATGTGTCAGAACCGTCCGAAATAGCACATTTTTGGAGGCACTTGTCTTTCACTAGACACTAAGTACCCCGAAAGTAAGCTAGATCTAACAGTTCCATCAAGCACACTCCAAGGGAGAACTCGAAACAATCTACGTTTTACATCTGGAATCCAATAATGAGTTCGAGCTTACAATACTTAGTCTATTTCATACAACATAGAGTCTTAAAAATTATTTATTACAATATCAGAGTTCAGAGTGCGATAATTAAACAACGGAATTTAAAATAAGCATCTAGCGGAAACGATACAAGGATCCATCTGTGCCCACCAGAAGAATCCTCCACACAAGAGCTAACTTCTCAAGCTGCACCTGCAACAAGGGTAAATAAACCCTGAGTACACAATGTACTCGCAAGACTTACCCGACTAGTGGGAATATATTTCCCGACTCTTTAGGAATATGATAGGCAGTATGGCTTGTGGGTTATTTTGTTTTATGGAAAGCATTACTAGCATTTCGTCCTTAAGATAAAGTTTTATTAGCAGTCATGATTAATTCATTATCCAACCATTCTATGTAAGCACCTGTTCTATTTTCAAGTAAGGGTTGAGCAATCAGAATTATTTCACTATCTTTCATATTCCAGTTCTTACTATGGTACTAGACCATAGCAAAGTCATACCGTCACATAGAAACAGCGATTCGCGAATCAATGTAGCCTAGCTGGGTACCCCAAAACCACACGCATCGCTTGTACCCCAGATACAAACAAGACTAACATATTCCACTCTTATCGAGGGGGTCCAGGTCCCCGTCCAAACTTGGACTCCAAATCCCCACACTTGAGACCTGACCTCAGTGCAGTGCTTAGACCTTCACCTTTCCCCGCCTCTAATCAGTCGGTCAGGAAAGAGCTGAAACCCACGACAAGAGGGGAACAAGCCTTCTCGCTCCCATAAGCAAGTATGTGCTCGGGATAATAAATCGGTGACATGACTAGCATCCACAGCAACGGACGGTCCTCAATCGATACGGATAGGAAAAATAGTATAACCTAGCTAAGCCCCGTGGCCGCGGAACATAACTTATCATACCCACCAATACCCAAACCATATCCTTGCTCGGTCACCAATTCATTTCCATCATTTTATCATGAGAGTAGTGATAATCTCCACCTATTGTGTGAGTAACGGCAGGTTACCCACACTACCGATAAACCTAAGCATAGCAGCTACGCGATCCCACACTAGTAAGACTCATAGGTATATATATATATATATATATATATATATATATATATATATATATATATATATATATGTGTGTGTGTGTGTGTGTGTGTGTGTGTGTGCGCTATTCTACACCCTAGGTGTAGAATAACTATTCTACACCATGAGCCAGCCAACGGACCTAACGGACTCCTACAGTACCGCCCCACGCGCCTGACCCCGCCCCGCGCGACCCGGAGATCGCAGCCCGCACGCCTGATCCTCCCCACGCGCACCGCACCCTGTGGGCCCGATCCACTAGCATGCGCGGACGCACCCTGTGATTCACGGCCACACTCCTGCCCGCTCCCACTCCTGTGTGCATGCAGCTCTACAGTGGTTCTGTCTCACCTGTGTGCATGAGCGAGACATGCATGCACTGGTTTTCTCTCTCACGTAGTAAAGTACTCCGTACTACATAGAACTATGTACGGATGCATGTATGCACTGGCATAATTTTTCATTAGCTGTATGCATACATGATAATTAGCACCGTGTTAATTACGAGCATCTAGTATCCATTTTATTCACCATTTTCATTAGATGCATGCAGACATTAGTGATTGTGACAAGCATAGTAGCTAATATATTTGATATTTGGACTCTCTTATTTTCTTTAAAACAAATGATGCAACTAATAAAACACTAAAAATGTTTGAAAGTATGTCAATGTTAATTAATCTTCAGAGTATTTTTGAAAGCATCTAGGCCCCGAGAGTTGGTTTCGGCAATTGATGACAACGCTTTATTACCATGACTAACGTGTGTTTTGTAGAAACTTTGGTAAGTTAGGTCATGGAGGTGATAACTGCTTTGGACACCATGGTATTCATGCTCCTTCATGGAAATCGTTTCGGTTTTCAAAGGAGTGACGTCAAGATTAAGGACGGTTAGTTCCGGATGTCAAGGTGTTGAGTTTCATTCGGAATAGTCGTTAGGATCTTCGTTTTCTCTTTTGGCCGTACTATAAAGGGGAGCATGAGCGGGTAGCTTGACCTAGGTGAGTCCTATGTTTAGGTGTGGTGCACACTTGTTAAACTTAGCACTAGGCAGCTCTAGAATAGCTCAAAGTTCAGTTGGAAGCAACTTGGTTCAAGTTGCGTCGCGTTTCGGAGAGTTTAGAGGGTTTTTCCCTTGACCGGACGCGGTTCTCGGCTTGACCGGACGCGTCCGGTCAGTTCAAAACCGCGACTGCGTTTTGGCGCTGACGACCGAACGCGGCCCTTGCGAGGACCGGACGCGGTGGTCAGGGCTGACACGTGTCACTTGAGGGAAAACATCCGATCGGACGCGACCTGGGTGTGATCGGCGCGTCCGGTCACGTTCCAGTAAGGTCCTGCGATGATCGGACGCGTCCGGTCATCAATGATCGGACGCGGTCGCACGTCCGGTCTCGTTACAGTAAGCTCCCTGCACGATCGGACGCGTCCGGTCACCCTTGACCGGCGCGTCCGGTCACTCAGCCGAAATTTCAGAATTTCGACCGTTACGGCGACCGGCGCGTCCGGTCACCCCGAATTTTTGTTAAGTTGGCAGGTAACGGTTCATTTCGACTATGGGGTGTATAAATACATCCCCACCACTTCTTTTAGAGGTCTCTTGCTCATTTGTTCAGCTGAGAAACACCTTTGGAGTGCAAGGGAGTGCAAGAGCTCTAGTGAGGATTGTGTTTTGAGAATTAAAGCTTGAGAGTTCCTCACTAGCGATTAGAGAGTAGCAAGTGTGCATCCACTTTCTCATTAGGCTCGTTGTGGTCAAGTGAGAGTTCTAGCTTGTTACTCTTGGTGATCGCCATCACCTAGACGGCTTGGTGGTGATTGGGAGTTTGGTGATCATCCGGCGGAGCTTGTGGATGACCCAACTCATCTTGTGAGCGGTTTTGGGCGATTCACCGTGACGGAGTGTCGAAGAATCAGCCCATAGAGAGCACTTGATCCTTGCGCGGATCAAGGGGGAGCTACACCCTTGCGCGGGTGCTCCAACGAGGACTAGTGGGGAGTGGCGACTCTCCGATACCTCAGAAAAACATCGCCGTGTTTCTTGCCCTTACTTTCAAGCATTTACATTCTTGTATTTACATTCATTGCTTGATTTACTTTCCTAGAATTGCCATGCTAGACTAGGATTGAAAACTAGGGTGCAAAACTTTTACCGGTAGAATCTCTAGGAACACAAGTAGGCACTAGGGGTGAATTCCGGCTTGTAGGATTTAATTCTTGCAATTAATTTTTAGAAAAGCCCAATTCACCCCCCCTCTTGGGCATCTTGATCCTTTCAATTGGTATCAGAGCCGAGTTGCTCCTAATTTAGGCTTTACCGCCTAGAGCAAGATGTCTAACGGGGAAGGACCACCTCCCACCTTTGAGGGGGATGATTTTTCATATTGGAAAATCCGTATGGAGGCGTATCTCGAAGCCATAGATGTTGGGTGTCTTAGAGCCGTAATCCAAGGGCTTCCCGCTATCAAGGATCCCGCAAACCCAATTGGTGACGAGGAGAAGTACGACCGGTGGAATGCAAAGGCCAAAAATGCACTCTACCGGGGCTTAGGCAAGGATATCTTCAATCGTGTGCGTAATGCAAAGAACGCTCATGAATTGTGGGAAAACCTTTGTGCTCTCCATGAGGGAACTAAGAGTGAGCGTGAGGAACGCTATCATATTGCTTTAAAGAAAATTAATTCTTTTGAGATGCTTTCCAAAGAAAGTGCTAATGACATGTACACTCGATTGAATGTTCTTGTAGAGGACCTCAATGCTCTTGGGCTCACTCAAATGAGCCAATCGGATGTTGCAAGGAAGATCTTGAGTGTTCTTCCCATTGAGAAATATGGTCACATTGTCACCGTGCTTCACCAAAGTGATCTTTCCACCGCAACACCGACACAAGTATTGGGGAAGATCAATGCTCATGAGATGTACATGCACATTACTCCAGAAGAGGGCTCATCATCTTCCAAGAAAAAAGACTTGGCCTTCAAAGCTAGCCATGACAAGAAGAAGAAGAAGGGCCAAGCCATGTTGGTGCAAGAAAGCTCAAGTGAAAGTGATGTTGATGATGAATCACTTGCACTCATGGTGAGAAAGACCACCAAAATGCTAAAGAAGCTCAACAAGAGTGGCATCAAGTTCGACGGCAAGAAAAAGAAATTCTTCACAAGTAGCAAAAGAAAGCCAATCTCGGAGATGGATTGCTACAATTGTGGTGAACTTGGCCACTTAGCTCATCAATGCCCTAGACCACCAAAAGACAAGTACAAGAACAAGAACAAGGGCAAGAAAAATGATTCAAGTGATGAAGAAGAAGAGAGGAAGAAAAACAAGCCCTACAAGAAGAAGGATGGCAAGAAGAAGGAGTTCCACAAGAAGAAGAAGGGAGGAAATGCATACATTGTTGGTGATTGGCTCACCGATATTGAATCATCTTGTGAGTCCTCCGAAGATGAAAGCAATGATGAGAAAGAGAAGGTTGCCGCATTTGTGATGGGGCCATCATCTTCACCAACATCTTCATCACCACCTTCACCGCCTCCTTCACCATCATCGTCCACTACTCACCTATGCCTTATGGCCAAGGGTGAACGAAAGGTACAAAATCATGATAGTGATGATGATGATGATAGTGATAGTGATGATGAATATGATGCACCTTCTTATGATGAACTTGTAAAATTGTTGAACAAATACACTAAAGTCATAAGAAGGACAAGAAATGAAAATGATGAACTTCAAAATGAAAATGAATCACTCTCATCTAAGCTTGAAAGTGCTCAAAAGGCTAGTGGTGAGCTTAAAGATCAAAATGAAGTTATGTCTTCCACTCTCAAGGAGCTCAAAACTTCTAATAAAGAGCTTAAAGATCAACATGATAAACTTGAGAAGAAGCATGATGAGCTCATCACTAGACATAACTCTCTAAAAGACAAATACACCACATTGAAAATTGACTATGATAGTCTTGTGGTTGCTAATGAACTTGCTCTTGAGACACATGATGCTACTAACAATGTTGTTAAGTGTGATATAGCTACATCATGTGATGACTTGATCATTGAAAGCATTGAGCAAGGTTCTAGTAGCAAAGGCAAGAGTGTGGTTGAGTCAAGCAACTATGATGATTATGCCAAGATCAAGAGTGAAAATGAGAAGCTTACAAATGAGAACAAGAAGCTAAAAGGTTTGATGGCTCTTGAGAAGCAAACAACAAATGAGTCACTCATTGAAGAAAACAAAAAGCTCAAGCAAGAAAAAGAGCATCTCAAGACCAGCCTAAGCAAGTTCACAAGAGGTCAATATTTGCAAAGTGAGCTACTCATGAATACCGTAATGAAGATGGATAGAAGTGGTATTGGGTACTTGGCAAATCAAGAGAAGAAGGCAAAAGCTCAACAACAACAAAGCAAGTCAAAGCCCAAGCCAAAGAGATGTGTTGAGTGTGGACAAGAAGGTCATTTTGCTCATGAATGCAAAACTCCACCACCACAACCCTTGCCCAAGCATGCTAGACCCTTTGCCTTCAATGCTCATTACATGCTAAGAAAAGATTCTAATGGAAAGATGAAAGTTATGTTCTTGGGTCCCTCAAACAAGAATAGGCCAAAGAAAATATGGGTTGCCAAGTCACTAGTTGAGAAAGTCAAGGGTCCCTCTTAAGGTTGGGTCCCTAAACAAAAAGCTTGATCTCTTGTGTGTAGGTGAACTACAAGACCGGTGGATCTCATTGGGTTATTGATAGTGGTTGCACTCAACATATGACCGGTGATCCTCGTATGTTCATCTCTATTGAAGAGAATGGGATATGTCAAGAGAAGATCACATTTGGGGATAATTCAAAGAGCAAAGTCAAAGGTATAGGCAAGATTGCAATATCAAATGATCACTCACTCTCAAATGTGCTCTATGTTGCTTCATTGAGTTTCAACTTATTATCCGTTGGGCAACTTTGTGACCTTGGCTTCCAATGCTTGTTCACACCTAATGAAGTGGTAGTCTCAAAGATAGATGACAAGCAAGTGATATTCAAAGGCTTTAGATACAACAATCTTTATCTTGTTGACTTCACCTCCGAAGATGCAAACTTGATGACATGTTTGTTCACCAAGACCTCACTTGGTTGGCTTTGGCATAGGAGGCTTGCTCATATTGGAATGAACACTCTCAATAAGCTATTGAAGAAAGAACTAGTGAGAGGTTTGAAGGATGTAAAGTTTGAAAAGGACAAACCTTGTAGTGCATGTCAAGCGGGCAAACAAGTTGCAAACACTCATCCAACCAAAGCTTTCATGTCAACTTCAAGAGTGCTAGAACTTCTACACATGGATTTGTTTGGGCCTACAACCTACAAGAGCTTGGGTGGTAATCTCTATTGTCTTGTGATAGTGGATGACTACTCAAGGTACACATAGACCTTCTTCCTTCATGACAAATCCGAAGTGGCCAATTGTTTCAAGAAGTTTGCAAAGAGAGCTCAAAATGAATTTGAAGTCAAGATAAAGAAGATTAGAAGTGACAATGGCAAAGAGTTTGACAACACAAACATTGAAGCTTATTGTGATGAAATTGGAATCAAGCATGAAGTCTCTTCAACCTATACTCCTCAACAAAATGGTGTTGTTGAGAGAAAGAACCGGACTTTGATCACCCTTGCAAGAACAATGCTAGATGAGTATAACACTCCGGAAAAGTTGTGGGCCGAGGCAATCAACACCGTATGCTATGCTTCAAATCGCCTCTTCCTACAAAAGTTTCTTGGCAAGACCCCCTATGAGTTGCTTAATGGGAAGAAGCCGGACGTCTTATTCTTCCGGGTGTTTGGTTGCAAATGCTACATGTACAAGAAGCGTCAACACCTAGGGAAGTTTCAAAGACGTTGTGATATTGGTTTTCTTATTGGTTACTCATCAAAGTCCAAAGCATATAGAGTATTTAACCATGCCACCGGTTTGGTTGAAGAAACATATGATGTGGAATTTGATGAATCTAACGGCTCCCAAGGAGCAATTGAGAATTGTGATGATGTAGGTGATGAACCCTTGAGGGAGGCAATGAAGAACATGCCCGTGGGAGACATCAAGCCAAAAGATGATGAAGACGATGTACAAATTGTTGATCCACCATCTTCATCACATGTGCCTCAAGATGATGACAAGAATGAGAGAGTTGAAAATGAAGACACTTATGTCTCTCATGAACAAGCTGAGGCACAAGCTCAAGATGTTGATGCTCCCCGTCCACCTCCTCAAGTGGTTGATAGAAGAAACTCACCTCTACTTCAAGCACATCCACAAGATCTCATCATAGGGAGTCCTACTAAGGGAGTAATGACTCGATCTCAAAAGCTTGCTTCTTTTGTTGAACATCACTCTTTTGTCTCTTGTGTTGAACCTAAAAATGTAGAAGAAGCTCTTCAAGATCCGGATTGGGTGAATGCTATGCATGAAGAATTAAATAACTTCACCCGCAATCAAGTATGGACACTTGAAGAGCATCCTAAAGGTGCAAGAGTCATTGGAACCAAGTGGGTGTTCCGCAACAAGCAAGATGACCAAGGCATAGTAGTGAGGAACAAGGCAAGACTAGTTGCAAAGGGGTTCTCTCAAGTTGAAGGTCTTGATTTTGGAGAGACCTTTGCACCCGTTGCAAGACTTGAAGCCATTCGTATCCTCCTTGCATATGCATCACATCATGATATGAAACTATATCAAATGGATGTGAAAAGTGCATTCTTAAATGGCTTCATAAATGAACTAGTCTATGTTAATCAATCTCCCAGGTTTGAAGACCCTAGATATCCTAATCATGTTTATAGGTTGTCCAAGGCGCTATATGGGCTCAAGCAAGCCCCTAGAGCGTGGTATGAGCGCCTCCGGGACTTCCTCATTGAGAAGGGCTTCACCATTGGGAAGGTCGACACCACACTATTCACCAAGAAGCTTAATGGGGAGATCTTCATTTGTCAAGTGTATGTTGATGATATCATCTTCGGATCAACAAATGAAGAATATTACAAGGAATTTGGTGAATTGATGTCGAAGGAGTTCGAGATGTCTATGATTGGTGAGCTCACATTCTTCCTTGGTTTTCAAGTCAAGCAAATGAGAGAAGAGATTTTCATCTCTCAAGAAAAGTATACCAAGGATCTTCTCAAAAGATTCAAGATGGAAGAATGCAAACCAATCAAGACCCCAATGCCATCTAATGGACATCTTGACCTAGATGAGGGAGGTAAACCGGTTGATCAAACTCTCTACCATTCTATGATTGGTAGTTTGTTGTACCTTACCGCATCTAGGCCCGATATCATGTTTAGTGTGTGCATGTGTGCTCGCTTTCAAGCATGCCCTAAAGAACCTCACTTAAGTGCCGTAAAAAGAATCTTGAGATATCTTAAGCACACCCCAAGCATTGGTCTTTGGTATCCCAAAGGAGCTAGATTCCAACTAGTTGGCTATTCCGATTCGGATTATGCCGGTTGCAAAATTGATAGAAAAAGCACATCCGGAGGGTGCCATTTGCTTGGGAGATCTTTAGTATCTTGGTCATCTAAAAAGCAAAATAGTGTGGCTTTGTCCACCGCCGAGGCGGAATACATTACCGCGGGGGCTTGTTGTGCACAAATCTTATATATGAAACAAACTCTCCTAGACTATGGAATTGTTCTTGAAAAGGTGCCACTTTTATGTGATAATGAAAGTGCCGTTAAAATTGCTAACAATCCAGTACAACACTCTCGCACCAAGCACATTGATATCCGCCATCACTTTCTAAGAGATCACATTGTTAAAAATGATATATCACTAGAAGGTGTAAGAAGTGAAAATCAATTAGCGGATATCTTCACTAAACCTTTGGATGAGGCCACCTTTTGTAGGTTAAGAAGTGAACTCAATGTGCTTGACTCTAGTAACTTTAAAAAATGAGCTTGTGTTGTCCCTTGCATTGCATTGTATTATATGCCATGTTTATTTTTCCACAATGCATCTAGGGCTTGGCTAACACGGTTACGATAACCCTCCTTTGGAGGAGTAAAGAAGCCTAACCGTGGATCAAACTTGACAAGCAACCTAGCTTTACTTTCTTGTATTGCATTGCATATGCATGGTTGTTTCTTTGTCGTTTCTCTTCGGTTTAGCTTTGAGCAACCTCTGTGTTCGTCCATAGGTAGATAGAGCATTTTGACGCTCCTAAGGGTTCAAAAACTCTATTGCATGGCCATACGTTGCTCCTCGGGTGTTTGTTGCCTATTTTCTTAAAAATAATATTAGCCTAAGGCAAACTATTTTGAAAAACTTGAGGGTTTGAGTGAGGTCACTCATATCAGGTTCCAATTGGTGTTTATTTGTGTCTCCTTGAATTGGAACTTGATTGAGAGAAGTCGCGTCGAAGTTCGGAATGAAGAAGGGCGAAAAACTGTGACCGGACGCTGGACCGGACGCTGCACCGGACGCAGTGATGCTTCACCACCGCGTCCGGTCCCGGCGACCACCAGCGCGTCCGGTCATCCAGAAGACCAACTCCTGACCCAGTGACCGGACGCTGCACCGGACGCGCTGCTGTCGACCACCGCGTCCGGTCCCGGTAACCACCACCGCGTCCGGTCATTCGCGATGACTTTCCCGGGTAACCCTTGATCGGACTCTGTCCGCGTCCGGTCAGTTCTAACCGGACGTGTCCGGTCGCTCCAGGTGCTTACTGGAGTGTGACCGGACGCTGCACCACCACGTCCGGTCATATCGACCACCGTGTCCGGTCATCGTTTCCCGAGCGGATCTAACCCCTCATAAATTTCTTCGGTGCCGGTTCGTTCGTCTTCAATCTCACGCGCCCGTGCCCTAGCCGCCGCACCTCTCGCCGACTTCTGCCGCCCACTCACCGGAACTCGCGCCTCCGCCGCCCCCTGCCCTCTCCGGCGAGCCGCTCCTCTGCTCCACCGTGCTGCTCCACCCAAGCTTTGCCCCGCCGCGCTGCTCCGCCTTGCGCCGCGCCTGCAGTCGCCCGCGCCACCGCTGCTCTTGGCGCCTCCTCCACCGTCGTCCTTTGCTCCGGTGAGCCGACCACCATCACCTGCGCCACCTTCGGCCAGTCCTCACCACCCTCACGATCGTCTTCGTTCGTGGCCTTCGCGCGTTGCCCTAACCCTAACCCTAGGGTTCGCGCTGCGGCGTCTCCTTCGTTCGTCGTCGAAATTTTCGTCGCACGACATCTTCATTGCGAGGTTGTTACGCATCTCCTTGATACTCTTGTTAGGGTTTGCCGATTTTTCATTATTGTTATCCTAATTATCTCATGTTTCGGCAAATCAGAGCTCGTCCGGCGTATTCGGGAAGTCTCGCGAACTAGGTCATCTCTCCTTTTCACCGTCTACTCGTCGATCCGAGGTAGCTATCGCGTTTCGATTCAGATCTTACCTTATATGCTTGCTATCTCTAGGTTTTCGTACCTATTAGTTTATATATGTTTCTTATAGTAGATCCATCTATTCCGTCTTTTCAGCGAGTTTGTCGGTGTGTCCGGGTGATCACAGTTCAGTTGCTGAATCCGAGGCCAAGCCTGCGGATACGAATTGAGGCCAAGCCTCTTGAGTGTTAGTACACCATCTTTCAGAGGATTCCCGACAGCTTGACAGCATGGTTCGTTGCAAGAACACCGGTGGTGCTCCTAGTGACGGGGACGACAGTCCTCCTCGTCTGTCTGAGGTTGCGCGTGGCAAGCGCATCAAGGTCATGGCCAGAAAGAAGAAGAAGACTCTTACAGATGCAGAGATAGCTCAGGCAGTTGCAGATGCAGCAGAGCAGGCAGAGAGGGGAGGCAGGAGTAGTGGTATTTGTATTGGCGAGCGTCGCTTTCATCTTGAAGGTCGACAGCTTGGTACAGAGGCTACAGAGGCCACTGAGGGCACAGAGGGCACAGAGGATGCAGATGCTATGTCAGTTGATCCACCTGCAGAGGCTCCAAAGGGGACAGAGGAGCAGCCAGCTCAGACTCCACCGCATCGCCGCTCCACACGCACACGAGCTTAGGTGACTCCTAGGCCAGAGGGCTAGCGTCGTGGAGGACGTCCACCTCCCAGGGCTAGAGGTTCACCCCCAGTCGAGCACTTTGACTTGAGGGGTGCTACAGCACGTCAGGTGCAAGGCTTGAGGTTCGTTGAGGTCAGTCGGTGGTTCCCACCTCAGAGGGACTCCAGAGCTTCAGAGGGTTTCTATACTCCTCTACAGGAGGATTTTTACAGAGCTTATGTTGACAGTGGCATTGCCTTTCGACCACAGAGGGTCTGTCGCATCGAGTCACTTGTTGAGGTTATGGGTGAGCAACTTCGTCCGCACCTGTCCTTTCTACTGGGCTTGTCAGACTTTCTTGGACGGACAGGTGCATACTGCGGCACATGGGTTAGAGAGTTCTATGCTTCATTATGGATTGATCCGGCCCATGAGTTCATACACTTTGCATTCTGAGGCCGCGACCGCAGACTGTACAGCACTAGAGTGCGGGAGATTCTCAGACTCCCAGCTTCAGACACGAAGATTCATCAGCTCTGCTTTGGTCAGACTCCTCCACCCAGATGCCCTCACGGCGGGACAGTGCCCCCTACAGATTTGATTTGACCCTGCTTCTATGAGCCTTTTGGCGAAGGGTCTCGTCGCACTCCTGCCAGTTTGACACCGCTAGCCCGAGTCCTGGATGCTATTGTCAGGCGCACTCTTCTTCCTAGGCTTGGCTACAGAGAGGGATTGACCAGGATGCAGCTATGGGTTGTTCACCACCTTCTCTCACAGACACCTTTTGACATTTGGGATCTTATGCTTAGTGAGATGGAGGACACCCTGGCAGAGGGCTTCAAGGGACATCGTCAGCTGCCCTATGCTCACTGGATTTGCTTCATCATCAGGTCTGCACTTGAGCTTCCTGCAGAGATTAGAGCTGAGATATCTGATACTACCACTGCTTTTCCTGAGTATGATATCCGTCAGCTATGGGCTTCAGTTATGAGAGAGCAGGCCCCAGTGCTAGGACAGCGTGAGAGACCTGAGGTACCAGAGACAGCAGCTGAGCAGGACGCCACCGTTGAGGGGCTTGCTGAGGCAGAGCTTGCAGATCTTGATGCTCAGCCTGCTGATCTAGCTGAGGATGAGGCCTCTGACAGCACTGACGAGGATTATCAGCCCATCCCCAGGTATCGGTCTCCTCGGCCTCATGACCACGAGGCCGGTGGCTCTGGTTCAGCCTCCCGCTCAGATCCAGCCATGGTGGCTATTCTTGAGAGGCTGACCCAGGCACAGGAGCGACAGGAGCTTCAGATACAGAGGCAGGCTCAGGACACAGCTACCGCGTTTGCACAGATACAGGCTCGACAGGATGAGTTCCAGAGACAGCAGCTTGAGATATAGCGCCAGCAAGTCGAGATGCAGCGTCAGCAGTATGAGATGCAGCGACAGAGTGCAGCTAGCCAGCAGTAGTACTTGGATCTTCTGCGCCACCTAGTCACCGTTGGGGTTCCTCCACCTGCTTCTGTCCTGACTCCAGCTTTACAGTCCAGTGGTCCGTCGAGTCAGGGACAGCCGAGCTTTTAGTTCACCTCTCCACAGCAGTAGGTTCCCCAGTCGTTCCAGTCCCCGAGCTACACGCCTATTCAGACGGGGTTTACTCCTTCAGACCAGCCTCGCCCTCATCTACTGACAAGCACACCATTCGGTGATTTCAGTGCCACATACAGCGAGTTGACTGGTCAGCCGACGCCCTCGCACACTACCTTTGCTACTTCTTCAGGGTTGTCAGCTCCAGAGGCAGTTGTTTCTCCTGTGATAGGGACGGGCACTACAGAGACAGTTCCTTCGTCAGTTGCCTCGACCGATCCTCCAGCTATTGGCTCACTACAGGCTCAGGTCACAGAGACTGCTCCACTTGTTGCTACTTCATCAGTACCTGTTCCTGTTGCTCAGACCCAGACCGCTTCATAGCCGCGTGCTTCTTCAGAGGGTCAGCCAGATAGCTCCGAGTCCGAGGAAGACACTCTGCACTTTGTGATTACTCCGCGCACCTCGGCACCCGACACGACTCCGTCTGTTCCCCCGTCAGATCCCTAGACTAGTTTTTGGCGTTTGATGCCAAAGGGGGAGAGAGTAGATTCAGGGGGAGTTTTGATAGAGGGTTTTCGCTTTTATTTGTGTGCTACGTTCATGCATCATGTTTACTTTACAGTCATTGCATTCGTGTGACATGTGGTCGTGTGAGATACTTTGAGTCTATGGTTTATCTAGTCATTGTTTTAAATAATGTCACTTGTTGGGTTATAGCTCTAAGGTTGTGCTTCCGTGCCTTACTCCGATTTCTTGTGAGCTATGTCTTTATGTGTACTAACATTTTTTTGTCTTATCTTATGAGTACACACTTTTGGCTTGGGGCACATAAGCAATTTCTAACCCCTTGTGCTTATTGCTTTTTGCTTATGTGAACCAAGCATGCTCGAAAACCTCAACTCCTATCTTTTGAATCTTAGTGTTGTTATCAATCACCAAAAAGGGGGAGATTGAAAGCATCTAGGCCCCGACAGTTGGTTTTGGCAATTGATGACAACGCTTTATTACCATGACTAACGTGTGTTTTGCAGAAACTTTGGTAAGTTAGGTCATGGAGGTGATAACTGCTTTGGGCACCATGGTATTCATGCTCCTTGATGGAAATCATTTTGGTTTTCAAAGGAGTGATGTCAAGATTAAGGACGGTTAGTTCCGGATGTCAAGGTGTTGAGTTTCATTCGGAATAGTCGTTAGGATCTTCGTTTTCTCTTTTGGCCGTACTATAAAGGGGAGCATGAGCGGGTAGCTTGACCTAGGTGAGTCCTATGTTTAGGTGTGGTGCACACTTGTTAAACTTAGCACTAGGCAGCTCTAGAATAGCTCAAAGTTCAATTGGAAGCAACTTGGTTCAAGTTGCGTCGCGTTTCGGAGAGTTTAGAGGGTTTTTCCCTTGACCGGACGCGGTTCTCAGCTTGACCGGACGCGTCCGGTCAGTTCAAAACCGCGACTGCATTTCGGCGCTGACGACCGGACGCGGCCCTTGCGAGGACCGGACATGGTGGTCAGGGCTGACACGTGTCACTTGAGGGAAAACATCCGATCGGACGCGACCTGGGTGTGATCGGCGCGTCCGGTCACGTTCTAGTAAGGTCCTGCGTCATCAACGATCGGACGTGGTCGCACGTCCGGTCTCGTTACAGTAAGCTTCCTGCACGATCGGACGCGTCCGGTCACCCTTGACCGGCGCGTCCGGTCACTCAGCCGAAATTTTAGAATTTCGACCGTTACGGCGACCGGCGCGTCCGGTCACCCCGTATTTTTGCTGAGTTGGCAGGTAACGGTTCGTTTCGACTGTGGGGTGTATAAATACATCCCCACCACCTCTTTTAGAGGTCTCTTGCTCATTTGTTCAGCTGAGAAACACCTTTAGAGTGCAAGGGAGTGCAAGAGCTCTAGTGAGGATTGTGTTTTGAGAATCAAAGCTTGAGAGTTCCTCACTAGCGATTAGAGAGTAACAAGTGTGCATCCACCTTCTCATTAGGCTCGTTGTGGTCAAGTGAGAGTTCTAGCTTGTTACTCTTGGTGATCGCCATCACCTAGACGGCTTGGTGGTGATTGGGAGTTTGGTGATCATCCAGCGGAGCTTGTGGATGACCCAACTCATCTTGTGAGCGGTTTTGGGCGATTCACCGCGACGGAGTGTCGAAGAATCAGCCCGTAGAGAGCACTTGATCCTTGCGCGGATCAAGGGGGAGCTACACCCTTGCGCGAGTGCTCTAACGAGGACTAGTGGGGAGTGGCGACTCTCCGATACCTCGGAAAAACATCGCCGTGTTCCTTGCCCTTACTTTCAAGCATTTACATTCTCGTATTTACATTCATTGCTTGATTTACTTTCCTAGAATTGCCATGCTAGATTAGGATTGGAAACTAGGGTGCAAAACTTTTACCGGTAGAATCTCTAGGAACACAAGTAGGCACTAGGGGTGAATTCCGGCTTGTAGGATTTAATTCTTGCAATTAATTTTTAGAAAAGCCCAATTCACCCCCCTCTTGGGCATCTTGATCCTTTCAATTTTTAAGTACCTACTATTAGTATTAGCCAGTAGATCATGTGTCAGTATTTATATGTTTCAGTATCTTCAAGTATTATGTCTTGCAATAGCTTGGTACAACCGGTACTATAACTTCAGTACTTGCTAGTATCTTTAAGTAGCTGTCAGTATCTTTAAGTATTTTGTCAGTATCTTCAAGTATTTTGTCAGTAGCTTGGTACAACCGGTACTATAACTTCAGTAGTTGCTAGTACCTTTAAGTATTTGGTCAGTATCTTCAAGTATTTTTGTCAGCATTTTTTGTTAGTGGCTTGGTACAGCCAGTACTATTACTTCAGTAGTTGCCAACACTTTTACATAGTTGTTACCATCTTCAAGCATTTTGTCAATATCTTCATATATTTTATCCACTGTTCGCCGTTTAGCCCGTTTACACACTGTTTAAACGCTACACGGTGGTACACCGTTTCCGTTTAATCGGGTGTTTTGACCGTTTAAACAACCGTTTTTCCCATTTAAACACCTGTTTTTCCCGAATAATGGGCTAAACGGTAAGTGACCGATTGTTTACCATTTAACGTTTAGGATAACACTGATTTTATTAGTATATTCAAGTATATTATCAGTAGCTTGGTATAACCGGTACTATAACTTCAGTAGTTGCTAGTACATTTAAGTAGTTGTCAGTATCTTCAAGTATTTTGTCAGTATCTTCGAGTATTTTTATTAGTAGCTTGTTATAGCCAGTATTATAACTTTAGTAGTTGCTAGTACTTTTAGATAGTTGTTAGTACCTTCAAGTATTTTTGTCAGTATCTTCGAGTATTTTTGTCAGTACCTTGGTACAGTCGGTTAGTTGCTAGTACCTTTAAGTAGTTGTGAGTATCTTCAAGTATTTTATCATTATCTTCAAGTATTTTGTCAGTATTTTTTTTGTCAGTAGCTTGTTATAGCCAGTATTATAATTTCAGTAGTTGCTAGTACTTTTAAGTAGTTGTCAGTACCTTCAAGAATTTTGTCAGTATCTTCAAATATTTTTGTCAGTAGGTTGGTACAATCGGTTAGTTGCTAGTACCTCTAAGTAGTTGTGAGTATATGTACCAGTAATACTTCTTTGAGTAGTTGTCAGTACTACCTAGGACCAATGGAAATGAACAAAATATTATGATTCTCCCCTTCAGTTTGCTCTATGCAGTATCGTTTTTCTTTTTTTGTCTGTGTTTTATTTATGGCCGATTGGTTTGCATCATGGCCAACAGCATTGCACAATGACCTAGCACTCAGACGCTGCTTTTTGATGGTGTTCTGGCCGGTCATGGCTGAGTGCGCCTGAGTGTTTGACTGAGCAGCATTCAGTATTATTCATGAGCACTGAAACAATAATGCCAAACTCTGTATTATTCAATACTGAATAAGCGGATGAGAGACAACTGCTAGTAAATCATCGGGCAGGAGACACAATCTACTTTTTCAATACCGAACAATTCTCTGAACCAATCTACAGTATCTGGTAGTTCATCAATTCGTCAATTCTCCGAACCAAATACTTACCAATACTAAATCTGCAGGAGACGGAGTTGTGGTTGACGAAGAATCAAACAGAACGTTTGTTTCCTCTAGCGATCTGCCTCCTATCTCCTAGCAGCGCTAAGCAGGTGCGGATCAGGTAGAGGAGGGAGGGGGCATTGGCCCAGCCGCGGCTGCCCATGAGCGCTGGCGCCGCCCTGGCCGTGCTTCTGTGCCGAGGTGGTCAGAGGGGTTGGGGTAGATGTTGGAGGCCGCCGTAGTGGGGGCGCCGGGGAGTGGGGTGGCGCCAAGAGGTAGTCGGAGGGGTGGGGGCCGGAGGTGGAAGTCGAGGTGGATGGCCGGGGCGTCGTAGTTTCATTCACTGGGTGGCGGCGCGATTCGGTGGGGTTGGGGAAGACGGTGTTTTTTTCGATCGGGTGGGTTTGGGAGACGAGTTGGCTGGTTGGTGCGGTCAGGATCGGGGTGAGCTGGTTGGTCGGTTGGTGCAGTCGAATCGGGGCGGACCAGTGGGCTGATTGTGTCTTGGTGTAGAATAGTTATTCTACACCTAGGGTGTAGAATAGCGCTGCCGTGTGTGTGTGTGTATATATATATATATATATATATATATATATATATATATATATATATATATATATATATATATATATATATATATATATATATATATATATATATATATATATATATATATATATATATATATATGTGTGTGTGTGTGTGTGTGTGTGTGTGGTTTGTATAACATTTCATGCAACGTAAATGCATAACATATAGATATAATGTAATTATCAAAAAATAAGGGTTATGCACCGAGGCTTTCTCTGGGCAGGCGCGGTGTCAGCAAAGTCAGTCAGCAGCTCCTGGGTCTCCTCCTGCATGAGGAGCTCCTCCTCGTACTCCTCGACGATCTCCTCGTACTCGGGCTCGTCGGCGATCACTAGCTCGATTGGCTCGTGCTCTATATGCATGCAAGGATGATGCAATAATTAAAATGAAAGCCAACAATGCTAAAAATACAATAAGTATATTATTAGGAGTCTAATAAAATTGGTTTCACAAATTTTGGACAACTAAAAATTTTCTAATGAATTTACAAGATTAGTTAGTTTGGTGACTTTTAGAGAAAAATAGAAGCTAACAGACACATATCACGCTGGAAACCATGAGCTTCTCTCAAAATCTCTTTAACCCTCTTACTATTCATGCCCCTCATACAGATTCACACATAATCCCATGAGTTTCTCTCCTTTTCACCCATACTCCCTCCCTCTAAATCTTACGTATGAAATAGGGAAACTTGCGCTCACGGACACAGAGCACGCGATGGCCGCGGCTGTTCCGGCAAAAGAGAGCACTGGAGACGGAAATCGGCTGCCATGTGAGTACTAGAGACCTACCATGGACACGGATACAGTGACGGTTGAGGCCTAGGAGGGTCGAGGGAGGCTGGCCACGAGCGTGTGGCAAGACAACGGCCCTCCGGGCTGCTGGTGATTAAGATGCTCTGGCTACTAGCCTTAAAAGGAGCGCACAAGGGTCAAGCTTGGATGGCTCGGCTGATGGTGCTATAAAAGAGCACAGGCTTAAGAGGAGGATGAAGAGTGCGTGTGCTGTTGTGTTAACTTGCTGGTACTAGTAGTCTTTCACTATTTAAGCAATAGTGCTAGTACTAGTACAGAGAGGGGCGGCAGCTTTAATCTAGGTTCTAGAGTTCACGTATGACCAGGAGAGGTTAGGAATGTTAGTTAACTAATTATTGACTAATAATTGCACACACTAAGCAATATACTTACTGTCAGCCACATCATAATTAAGACTAAGAACCGATGAAGAAAGTTGACAGTAGGTGAGACATATGGCTGCGTAAAATTCCTTGTATACACTTATATATGCATTCTTTTTTCTAATACCAATATATATAAAATGTTACAATTACGATACAGGAGGCAAGCTAAAACAGGGAAGGCTCGACTGGTGCTAAAGAGCGCACACACACTGCACATATTCTCTCTGTCTCTTACACATATACATACTATCGCAGCATTTACTCTCCCTCTCTCTTTGGTTTGGTAAAAAATGACTGCATACTGTGTGCTGCTTGTTGGCTGCTACTGCCTGTGCCCTGGTCGAGAGCACATGCTAGGGAGAAGACCAAGGAATAGAGTCCGCGTGACGGGAGTTAGCGTGGGTTTCCCGTGCAGATGCTTAGGCATCCCATTAAACGCCCAGGCATTTCAGCCGACCTTGACTTGGGAGGCACACACTTGACTCACCCCGCTCAGACACTCGCATGGCTAGCAAGGGAGAAAACAGTGGTGCAATAATAAATTTCCATCATGACCAAGACCAAGAGAAGTTGCCAACGTGATTCTTGCTCCATACATGCACTATCCTTTCCCCCTTCTCTCTTGCTTGGGCAGCTTGGAACGATGCTACATGCAGGTGCTGGCATAGGATACTTAGTATAATTGTATTTCCTACTTAGTTCCTTATTTATTTTTCTATAGAAAAACGGCAAGGTGATTGAGGCAAATGGTCCCTACTCGGATACACAGTCAAGCTGAGCACGGTGCTCAGCCAGTGTAGTCGTGCATGGTTGGCACGCTCCGCGTGCCCGCTGGACACGGCGCGGCAGAGGTCATGGTAGCGGGTCACCCGGCCCTGGCACGACGGGGCAGCGACCATGACGACCGAAGCGAGTAGGGCGACCACATGCATAGCAGCGGCTGAGTCAAGTCTTCTATACTTAGGATTGTCTTCAACATGAGATTGGATTAAATTCTAAATTTTTGTTTTTGCAAGCCACAAAATATTCTAATGGTTCCAAGATCCTGCTCACTTACTAGAACACTTTGACATTTAGTATGAACATAAAACTTTAATGGTGGCCAATTTATGAGAGGGATGCTTCCAGAAAATTACTTACGAGACTATGAATAGCATCGGCCTCTCCCCCTCTCCACTTCTTGTGCCAGCGTTCATCTATGTGCTTGTGATTGTGTGTGCTTTTATATACATGTATCTAATAGAAAGCCTCGTCACGACACTAATTATTAAAGACATGTCAATAATCTTGTATTTCCTAATGATTTGACCTATCACTTTTACGGAAAACAACAAGATTAAGCAACACACCAAACATGCAATGAAGGATAATTATGATGCTCATGACATGATTAGACATTTTAATTAGTGCTTAACACTGAGGGTGTTACACTATAGTACCACTTGTAAAAATATGCAAGGCACATCTAAGTATCATCCTATGCATGCTAGTTTTTCATTTCATCAATTAATTTCTATAATCTAGCATACACCACACAAGCATGGATATGAAATTTAAAAACTTGTGCCATGCAAGCAAGCATGCGTCCGTTCCCCAGCGTCCGGTCATGCCACCGAGACAGATAGAGAGCAGTGCCAACCGACCAGACGCTCCAGGGGTGAGTTCGGTCAGGTACCCTTGACCTCCTTTTCTTTTTCTAACTCCTCAACCGCTACACCCTTGCTTCCAAGTTGTCAAGCACAAAGTGTAGAACTTGTGTGTGCACATGTGTTAACATTTTTCCAAGGATTTTTTAAGGGTCAATTGTTAGCACACTAGGTCCCTAAATGCATATGCAAGAATTATGTCACCTAGTGGCACTCGATAATCGCTTAGCGAAAGATTACCCCTCTTTATAGGACGGCTATCGATCCTAAACACACTCACACCCTCTATGTTGTCTTGAGTGCCAAAACAAAAACATATTTGATATCTTTGCCTTGATCTCCTTAGTTTTTATTTTTCTCTTTCTTTTTTTCCAAGTTGAAGCTTGATCACCATCATTTCATGTCCATCTACATCTCCATGGACTTCTTACTCTACCACTTGGATTGAACCATCCTATCTAGTCATATACTTAGATTCAAGGATTAGTCCATAGGTTTCATCAATTATCTAAAACCAAACTAGGGCTTTCAGCTAGGAGATGGTCAAGCCGGCATCAGGGGCAGGCCGACAGGCGTTGCAAGGGCACTGCACGAAACGCGCTGGCCACAGGTGGTCGGCTGCTATTGCCGTTCGCCAGAGGCCGGACCAGCTGTGCACGCAGGGCAGCCACCTGCTGGCCGCCGGGATCTGGGAGAGGCGGATTCATGGAGAGCCGCTGCGCACCCACCCGCGATCCCAAGTGCCGCATGCCGCTGAGCCGCTCGAGTGGAGTTGGCCTTTGTGAGTTTGTGCCTTGCCCCCTGCTTGCCCTGTTGCTAACTGGATCAAACTGATGGGATACTGGGCCTGGCCAGAGTACCCAGTTTGTCACAGAAGGCCCCAATGCGGCCAACCACCAGTAGCCCAACCACAACTCGTTTGTCATCTTCAACCTTCTCATTCTTCCGCCACCTGCTCACTACTCGAGTCTCGAAAGCCAGGGAGGTCGCTGACCGGGGGAAAGGTAGGGGCGGTACTCGCCGTAAGGGACGTAGGGCGGCCGCCCTACCTTGGTCTGCCTATGTATTCATACCAATAACTCTCAATGCAAATTTCCTAAGAAGCATTCTATCCAACGAAGGGTAGGCACCGGCATAACAGAGAAATTCGTCGATCTTGTCCTCTTGGTAGAGCAATAATTTTGCTAACAGGTGGGTCATGGAGACCTGGAGCGTGTTCTTTTTGAATCGCAGGGAAGACCTTGAGTAGACCCAGCGTCGCTAGACGAGGAAGGCATAGGAGGACGAGATTGGGAAGGGCCACAATGGAGCGGAGGGAGTGGTCGGGATGTGACTAAGGTCGCATGGGCGCTGGGAGTAGACCCACCGTCCGAAGATTGGGAAGGGCCAAAGGGGCGCTGGGAGCTAGGACGGAGAGAGTCGGTGCGGGGTCGAAGGGCGCGAGGGGAGGCGAGCAGCTTCTGTTTTTTTTTTTTCTAGGCGTGCGGGCGTTGGAAACGGGCGCTTGCCAATGGTCGGTCTTTTTAATGCGGGCGCGGTTATGGCGAGGAGGTAAGACGATACCGTATTTTTTTTTATTGTAGAGAAAGATAGAGAAAGAGAATTGCCTTGCCCGGCGAGCAAATTTCGCTGTCCTGGTCCTGTCCCGGCGAGGTAGGTTTGCCTTGCTCGGCGTGGCCAGGCGAGGCTGGCTCCAAAACCAAGCAGCCCCTCAGTCAACAAACAGGTCACGCACGACGCACTCGGGTGGGCCCACGCCCCCCTCCCAGATCTCTCCCGAAGTCCCAAACCAATTCCCAAAGCCATCCAGCCAGACCGCCGGCGATGATGGACCACCGAGACGTGATGTTGCCCTTGTCCCTCCGAACCCTAGCCACCCGTACCCTCCTCCTGCTCGTCATCGCGTCCGCCGTTTCCTGCTCTTCCTTGCCGCCGGAGGACGGCATCCGGGTCGTCTCTGCAGAGAAAAGGGTGTGTAACTCATCTTCTCCTCACCCTGGGTATATCTTCCTCCTCCTCCTCCTCCACGTCTTCTTCTTCTTCTTCCCCTTCCTAGGTTGCTGGCTCGTGTCAAGTGGATCACTGCTACTGGACCCTTTTATTAGCTTCCCTTTCGAGATTAGATTACTTAGATGCGTATATATATTTTTTTTCTTTGAAAGACCCGATTGCTTAGATATACTGCAGTATATAGTGACAATTCTCGATCCAAATCCTGCGCTGTAATGACCCGCTCTGATTCACTTGTATCGGTGGCGGAAGCTTCACTTCAGGGTTTAAGAGATAGATTGAGGGCGATCCCTTGCTAAAGTCCCCCTTTATCCGTGCCAAATCTCTTCCTCTCAAATCGTTATTATGTATGGCATTTTCTTCATCTACAAATTTCGATTGCCTGCAGATCGACCTCACGGGTCCCATCGTCAAAGTCTTCCTAACGTTGAAGGTAATGTCTTACTCGCCCCTTTTGCTCAAATTGGCAGCCAGCACCTGTTACTTTCTCCAGCATAGGCATCTTCCACAACTTTTTAATCCCTTTGTGCCAGGTCGAGAATGCTCCCACTGCCTCTGAAGCATCACGAGTTCTTCTTGCCTTCACGCCCACAGAGGTTCAACATCTCTCTATTGTCAAGGCCACGAGAGCGGAGGGGAAGCGCAAGAAGAAGGCATTCGTACCCCTCTCGATCGAAGCCTCTGAGCTCGCCACCACCGCTCCTGATGCCCCTCGCCTCTACTCTGTTCTGCTCAGCACTCCTCTGAAACCTGGCGATGCAACCACTCTAGAAGTGTTATACATGCTCACTCACTCTTTAGAGCCCTTTCCCGCTGAGATTAGCCAGTCAGAGTCCCAGCTGGTTTACTACCGTGACAGTGCGGTGCTTCTCTCGCCCTACCATGTCCTGGAGCAGGTTACCTACATCAAAATGCCAAGCAATAGGATTGAATCCTTCACAAGGGTTGATCCTACCACACGAGCTGGTTCTGAAGTGAAATATGGCACATACAATAACCAGATGCCAAACTCCTATTTGCCAATTCTTGTGCATTATGAGAATAACCGTCCATTTGCTGTTGTTGAGGAACTTGTACGCAAGGTGGAGATTTCTCACTGGGGAAACATCCAAATCACCGAGCAGTATAAACTGAAACACGGCGGTGCTCGTCACAAAGGAGTCTTTTCCAGGTTATAGTCTTTACACTCCCATCTCTATAACTTATCTGGTCCTAAAGATAGCATTGGATACGAGACAAATGCGACTATGAAATTATCTCCTATGAAGAATTCTGTTGGCTGTCAGACTGACATGTGGGCCACAGTGCCACATGTCAGCAAGAACCAGTGGCATTTTGTGAGTTGGGGATGCTTTCCCGGACATCATCTAGTCAACTGTTCTCAACTTGTTCACCTTTTTCAATGATATAGATCTGGTAATGACGAAACGTAATAATATATGGACTGGTACCTTCCAGCACTGCTTTGCCTTTGGATATGTAGCACATGCCATGTTAAATCCACATAGGCATGTTTCTATTTGTTAAGTAAATAATGTGGTATGGAAATGGATATCTGAATCTCTTGATTTGAAGCTGTAGTATGAAGTGAAGTATAAGCAACTCATTAGTTCAAGTAATGCCCTGTTTGTTTTAGCTTTTTACTGGCTTCTGCCAGCTAGAAGCCAGAAGCTGAAACAAACAATCCATCTGTTAAGCCGGCTTTTGAAATAAACTAAAAGCTGAAAAGCATGTTTCGAGCAGCTTTTCTAGCTTTTGTTAAATGCTTCATAGTTACTGATTGAGAACTTTCTTGCTAGGCTTGAGTATCAATCTAGGCCATCTGTCAGTGGAGCTTCGTCCTTTAAGAATCTTCTTGCAAGGCTGCCACCTCGGGTTCATTCAGTTTACTATCGTGATGAGATTGGTAACATCTCATCATCCCATCTGCGCACTGATTCACACAAGGTACAAGATATGATTCCACAAGCATTAGATTTGAATGAATTGCTATTCTAGTTACTGGAAGATGCCCTTTTACTTTACTTCAATGTAAAATGGCAAACTAAAGCATGTTTTTTAACTCAGTCCGAGCTAGAAATTGAGCCCAGATATCCATTATTTGGTGGCTGGCACTGCACGTTCACCATTGGCTATGGTCTTCCATTGCAAGATTTTGTCTTTGAGTCAGTTGATGGCCGGCGCTACATCAACCTTACTTTTGGTTGCCCTCTATTGGATACTGTGGTTGACGATCTTACAGTTAAAGTAAGTCTGAATAAGGTTTATATTTTCTGATAAACATCTTTCGTACTACTGGTAAAAGTATTGCTAGTGTAAACGCAATCTCAGGAGCATCATCCTCCACTCCCCAGCCCCCACCACAACCCCCCCCCCCCCCCCCCCCCCCCTCCCCGCGCTGACTGCCATGTTCCTTGTCTAGTCCAACTTTTTATTTTTATCCGTCACAAGATTTTGAGAAATATTACCAGGAGTGCCGATGAGACATCACAAGTTGTTCTTTTTGGTATTCACATATAGCAGAATCTTCTCAAATCGTTTAATGTTGCAGGTTGTGCTTCCTGAAGGATCAAAAAATCCACAGCCCGTAGTTCCTTTTGTGACAGAGAAACATCTTGAGGTAATCCTACCTTTCCTTCCTAACATTAACTACGCTCCTCTCATATGCCCAACTTTCCTTCTGGCGCACGCTACTGTTGATTCACACGAACAACAATGGATAGATAAAATATAATCTCAGATGAACCATTGTAAGTGTACACTATGGAATCAGCTAGCATCTGGTAGGGCCTTTGCAACACTTGCTGTCCTGGTTTAGTTTCTATCATGAGCTGTGCATATTGCTGAGTCCCAGAACTTTGTATTTCGACTTAGTTTGGGGGCTGTCATGGCTTAGTTTCTATGTCAGCCTTGTAGTTTCCTATCTTGGAGGACTAGAAGTCCACCAAAACAAGTCTGAGCATCTGCTCCTTTGCAAATGGAACAGTGCCTTTCTCAAACTTTGCTAATGAGAGAGTATTTTGTGATTATGATGTTCTTAACTGATGCAGACAAGTTATTCATACCTTGACGTTGTTGGAAGGACGACAGTTGTACTGAAGAAGAAAAATGTTGTAGGAGAGCACAACGTTCCTTTCCAGGTATTTGTTCACATTCTGATGAGGCCATGTAGGCCTGTTTGCTTTCAGCACCCCAGGCAAAGGTTGCCTGGCCAGGCAGCAATCCAAGCCGTCGATTTTGAGCCCTTGGTGGTCAGGATCGCTGCCTAGCTGGCAACCCGCCTTAGTTCATCTGATGATTCTAATCTGTGGAACATTATGGTAACTTTAGGTGTACTATGAATTCAATCCGATCTTCATGCTGGCGGAACCATTGATGCTGATATCTGCAGTGTTGCTGTTTTTTGTTGCCTTCATTGCCTATCTTCACATGGATCTTTCCATCAGAAAATCATCATAGGCCTGTTGGCATTCCATTCACAGTATTTTTGAGGCACATGTTCTGTTAACTGTGATTGATGAAGACCTTGTTCTGGCGCATTAGTTGTACTGTGCTGTCTGTGCACCCTCCTTAATGGAGAAGGATGGAGTTTTTGCTTCATGCTAGGAATAGGAACGAGATGATGATTTATATAATTGATGAGACTTAAAGCGCCTTTCTCAGCTCCTCAAGCCTCTAGAGCTGCACACATTTAATTTTAAAACCTAGGATGCGCATGACTTTGGAGCTTTGACAAATGCTGTAGGAGGGTATTATTAAAATCAAAAGAAAACTGATGTAAGTTGAGAGTGGGATTTGAACCCTCGAGACCTTTTGACCAACTCGGCAATCTTCCGGAGTTGAACTGGAATTCTATTACGTACTGTTTGGATGCCCTGTAGTTCACTACTGGAATCGCGTTGTTTGGATGCCCTCTAGTTTACTACTAGAATCGCGGATGATAGTTTTAGCTCTGGCTAATAATTAACCTTCCAAACATGGCTTTTGGCTCTCGGATGGACCTAGCTTTAGGGGTTTTTTTTTTGGTCTAGTTTTCCGAGGCCGATTTTCATGTTTTTGACATGTTTCATTATAAATTTTAGATATTTTTGGGATCCTAGAACAGTAGCGCTAGATGTTCTAAAGACACCATCCAAGCAACCAAGATGTTCGCCGGCTGGAAGAATGTTTTTCTTACCATTTTTTTTGAATTATGTTCTTACCAATTTTGGCTCTCAAATAATGAGGTTGGTCTTGAATTTGTGGTGTTTTTCGAGCTGTCATTTCGCAGGCTTCTGATTTTTCCGAAAGGTCCGACATGCTTTTGTTTTTCCTTGCAAGGCTAATTTCGGCGTTTGCTAATCTCGCTTTCTACTGCAGAGGGAACTTTGGGAACATGTTCACATCCACATGACCACATGCTATTGCTATGCCAAACCAAACTCTGCCCGGAATCGTGCTCTGGTTTTGGATTTAGCGGCGAGTTATCTATAATTGTCACCGTTTCCTACCCACCTTAGATTGACATGTGAACCCATAAGAGAAGGACGTCAGGAACATATGAAACATGCGCGTTTCTCTCTTCCCGCGCCTCCCTCCCCTCTTGTTTTTTCACTAATGATTCTATACCCGCCCGCGCGTACCCACACCCGCCCCCGCGACTCCTTCCTCTCGCCAGTCGCGACGCTTCGTCACCGCGCACAACCGTGCAAGATCGCTTAACACACCGTGATCGCTCCTTCCTCCTTCCTCCCTCTATGTAGGCTCCAATAGGCACCTCCCTGGTTCCCACCACAACCCTCATCGATTGCACCCCGCAAACCTCTTCCTCGTAGACGCGATTGAATTTATCGGATTGGTGGTTCAAGGACGGACCCTGCAATCGGTGGCGATCCCATCCCCATGGACGCAGATGAAGCTGCCAAGGCGGTGTCGGCCGCCGGCGTCAGGCGCACAGATTGACCGGCATGAGGCGTTGGTGATGCCTGGGACTGCCGCGCAGTCTTCTGATATAGGTTTGAATCCTATAGTGCTTCAGTTCTTGCTTCTGCATCTTCAATTTAATTTTGCATGCTCCACACCATATTAGATTGGCATGCAAAGCAGTGTTGACGAGTTCTTAAATAAGGTGGGTTCAAGTTCGATCGATCTGACAGGCAGCAGTTGAATCCAAGCGATCGAGATCGACGGGCACACGGCCCATCAGATTCAGATTGGCGCTGCCATGCAAGTGCAATAGCATGGCGTGGGTGCGTTTGTGGTCGAGTGCTCTAGCTCCGCCGGCGCCCGGCACTCTTGTTAATTCAGCAACGTAACATGCGCGCATGGCCATCAAGCAAGAGTATATACAAGATTCTGATCTGCAGTTATGCTTCCATTCTGGCCATGTCCGTCAAAGTCAGCTCTGACACCCGACCGAGACTATTATCAAAACGCAGGGTTGAATTGAACTCCGACTCCGTAGACAGAATGGTTAGAGATAACTGGCGGTCGTCTAGCTATTTGACGCGTTGATAAGTAAAACTAATTAAATATGAAGCTAGCTGATACCCAAGAACTCGACAGACAGTATACCAAAAACAGCCCTGTTAACAAACTATCATATTTCTTATGCCCAATGCTTATCATGCCTGCCTGATCTCCATTAGTAGAAATTTACTTATTTTCCTATCACTTTTCTTATGTGTAGTATCTGAACATATATATATGAAAGATGCTATTGTGATTTCCTGAATTGCAGATAGAGAAATTGTTATGGTTCAGTGCTTCCAATAAGCAGTGTTGCAGCCATCCTTGTATGCAAAATGTACTAGGGTGGAGTGTTTGTGACATATCTGAAAATTGCTATAAAAGAAATAATTTATAAATTATTGTCCTGAAGTGAAGATTACAAGAAAGACATCTCAAGATTGCAATATGGAACATAATTCATCTGTTTGGATTGTCATGACTTGAAGATCGTCTCAAGATAATAGGTGCTTTTCCTACATTTCTTCTATTCGTATCTATGCTATCATAACCATCTGTTTTGTGTCAAAAGTGGGCTTCCCTCAAAAAGATAGGGATCAATCTATCAATAACAAGATGGTGATTGTGATTCTCAAGCTAACAATATAATGAGAAGATCATTCCAGGACCTTCCTGAGGTACCAGTGCCTTGACTTCTAATGACTGGGTGTCGCTGGTCAATTTGTAGTTCTGTACACTACTGATAGAGCCGTGGCTCATGAATATTCTATGTCATTATAAGGAAAGGCTAATGATTAGATATTTCAGGTTTAATCATGATATAATCCACTTTAATAGTGCAAGCTAAAATTCTGTATAGTGTTGTGCATCGCAGAGTTTTGTAGATGTCTGGCTGATGACCTTGACCACAATGACATTAATATTGAATTTCTATTTCTTGCTTATGACGATATAACATTTATGCACATTATTTTCTCAGTTTGACACCTATATTTATTTCTCTAGAAAAGCATTGACAAAAAAGAAAAATAACCCTATAACTTGTAGCCTTATTAAAAACTAAAATATCCACAAAAATAAATTGTTACCTACTTTAGGTTCAAAACCATGATGTATTTCAGTATAACTGTATGATCCCAACATTCTCAAATTTCAGCGAACGCTAATGTGAAGCTGAAAAGTACACAGGTTGAAAAATGGACAACTGAAGTGCCACAATCACTATATATGTATAGAAGGCCAGAACCTATTAAAGTGCGCCGTGGTAACAAACGCTCTGAGGGCCAACACTGAGGTGATACTGTAACTACTTGGGCTGAACAATGAGCTGATGTTGTCACTGTCTGGGCTCAATGACACTACTACAAAAAATTTAACCGAGGCGGGCAGAATGGCTTTACCGAGGCGGTTTTTGCAACCGCCTCGGATCAAAGGTCACGGTTAATGTGACCTTTTCCGAGGTGGTTTGCTGCTCGCCTCGGTTAATACAATAAAAAACAAAAAAAATCCGTGAGCCCGCCGGTGAGCCCATTCCTAAGCCCACCGATGAGCCCGTTCCCAGCTCACGGGGCGGAACCGCCGGATCCACCGCCGGCAGCCTCCTCCTTGCCAGATCCGCGCCGCCGTGGAGCCATGGAGAGAGGGGATGAGGGGGAGAGGGGAGGAGGCCAGGGCGTGAGCTGGATCTGTCGCTGGTGGGCTCCATCCCACCAGATCCACCGGCGGCGGCCTCCACCCCGCCTGGAACCATGGAGGGAGGGAAGGAGGGAAGGAGCCTGGGAGGTGGGCCGGATACACCACCGGTGGTCACCATCCCGCCGGATCCGCCGCCTTGGGCTTCGTCCCCACGGGATCTGCGCCGCCTGGAGCCATGGAAGGAGGGAGGGGAGGAGCTCGGGAGGTGGGTCGGATCCGTGCGGCCGGGCACCATCCCGTTGGATCCGCCGCCTAGGGCTTCCTCCCCACGAGCCGCGCTGCCTGGAGCCATGGAGGGAGGGAGGGGAGGAGCCCGGGGGGTGGGCCGGATCCGCGCCACTGAGCACCATCCCGCCGGATCCGCCGCCTGGGGCTTCCTCCCCATGAGATCCGCTTCGCCTGGAGCCATGGAGGGAGGGAGGGGAGGAGGCCGGTGCTACTGGAGAGGGAGTGGGGGTGCGGGCGCGAGGGAAGGGAGAGGGGCGCAGCGTCGGGCGTGAGGGAAGGGAGTGGGGCGTGCGAGAGAGAGGGCCGGTGTGGAGAGAGGAGTGGATGGGTGGGAATGAAACCCTAAAGGCTAAGTGTTTTGTGTGTGTGTGTGTGTATGATGAGCGTGTTATCGGACCGAGATGGGTTGTTTGGGCTCCGAGATGGGCTAGTACTAAACGAGGCGTTTGCGTTAGAACAACTGTCTCGGTTAATCGGTATTAACCGAGACAGACATTTTAAGGTGCCCGTCTTGGTTAATCGATTTTGCAAGGTGGTTTTTGGCAACCGCTTCGGTTAATAAAAAATGACCACCTCAGTTAATGCCTACCATTAACCGAGGCAGTTGAAAATGCTGCCCGCCTCCGAGGGCCATTTTGAAAGGTCACGGTTAATAAATTTTGTAGTAGCGTGACTTCATGGTGCTCTTCATCGGAAGCATGGACGACCAGGTTAAACCGCTCCATGGCCCGTACCCTGCGTGTTGAGCCTAATTTCCCTTTCCGCACTTTTGCTGCATTTTTTCCTATTTATTTTTATTACAATTTTGAAAAAAAAAGTTTTGCATTGTGAAGGACACACAATGCAACACGTCAAAGTATACTATTTTCTATTATTCAGGATGTAAATATAATATATTGCATGGCCCTATCTTGCTTGTCATGGTGCCTCTCCCTACACATCTTTTAGTTGCAAGCTTTTCTCGATATTAGTTAATTTAGTTTTTTACTTATTTACTACATACAAGCTTTATAAAACAAATACATAATATTTTAAGGAAACCATGCATGGTGTCGCATTATTAACAATAAGATGCCGCCAATACTATAGACACGTGTGTGTCGCACGTGCATGTCCACTAGTATTATATACAACCAAAAATAAGCAGAATGGCGCAAATATACGTGTGAGAGAATAGAACCACGAACTAACTGAACATTGATTGCGAAGGTATGTATCCATCCACTCATTAACTGTAATGTAATCCATAAAAACATCTACAGGTCACGCATGATGCATGCCACCGTGCGCAGTACGTATTTGCTTACAGTACTGTTAACGTGGTATATTGTACAAAAGAATTCGCGCGCGTACGTGATCGGCGATCTCACCAAAAATCGTATGACCAAACGAACGAACCACCGTACCGATCGTGTAGTTGTACTCAGGGCTTCCATGACGACGGCGGCGGCGGCGCGGCGGGGAACATTGGCGGCACGGCGGAGAACATGGTGTTCTTGTCGACGGCGGTGACGCCGACTCCCCTGCCGCTGTTGGTGAGAGCCACCAGGGCCGCCACGAGGCCGGCGTTGCCCACAAGCGTCGGCTCGTTCTGCCCGAAGGTGTTGCGCGAGTCCTTGAAGCCGTCGTTCCTGTCAGGCCCGCCGACCATGGCGCCCGTCAGCAGGTTCGGGTCCGCCTTCTTGGAGTCGCGCCACTTGTAGCCGCCGGTGCACGAATACTTGACGCCGTCGTGCGGCGTGGACGCGCCACGGTGGTGCAGGTGCCGCGGGTACTTTTTGCCGAAACCAACCACGTAGCTCATCTTCTTGGGGTTGTCACCAAGAATGTAGTTGATCTGCAAGGCAGGATCGAGAGAGAGACATGAATTATTATTATTATTCCTACTGGATCCTCCTACCTAAGGATAATAACCTACCTGAGACTTTGCAAAATCCCGGAGGTCGTTGGTGGTCATGAAGTTTGGGCCGCAGTACCAGCCGGGGACGTTGACGGCCTCCATGTAGTCGGCGTAGAGCGCGGCGATGAAGGAGTTGGCGACGACGTACTGCAGCGGCTGCCCCTTGCCGTGGTTGAAGAGCGCCATCCCGCCCTTGGAGAAGTTGAAGGAGCCGAAGCGCGGGAAGTACATGCACATGTTGAGGCTGGTGGCGTTGTGGTAGCCGATGAGCGACTCCTCGTACGGGTACCCGGGGTTGAGGAACATGCGCAGCCGCGACAGCAGCAGCTGGGCGCCCGGGAGCTTGTTGTCCCAGCTGAACACCGAGAAGTCGAGGATGTTGAAGAAGGCCTTGGCGTTCTTGGGCAGCCGCGGGTCGGTGGCGAAGGTGATGTAGCTGTTGTTGCCCGTCGCGTAGTACATCCACGCCGCGCTCCACATGTACTCGTCCCAGTAGCTGGTGGAGTTGTAGTAGTACTCGATGTCCTGCTGCCGCAGCGAGTACGGGGTGCGCCGCCCCGACTGCCGCGCGAACTTGTACACGGTGGCCGCGCCCTGGCTCAGCTTCTTGGAGTAGGCGGCGTTGTCGCGGAACACGATGGAGGCGGCCGCCAGGGCCGCGGCGACCTCGCCACCCAGATCCGGCCCGGAGCTCACCGACAGTGAAGGCCGAGGGTACGCCATGTCCTCCGGCCGGTTCCAGCAGTAATGGTCGTCCGGCCGGCTGCCGTTGATCTTTGCACTACCCACCTGGACGGAGCAAGCACGTATAAGCCAACAGTCATCACCTACGGATTCACGGCTGCAATTTATTAGCAGTGTCTGAACTCTGAAGGGAGCTGCCAAATTTATTTACTTGACTTCACATGTTTCTGTTTCTGTTTTTTTTTCCAATAAAAATTGTTTGCCCGTGATTATATTATGAATCCAGAATGCAACTGGTGGCAAGCCGAGAATGCAAGCTAGTTCTCCATTTGGTGGGGAAATTGTCTTGCGCTACAAACTAAGCATTTCATTTGGGTACTTTCTCACCGTTATCATGCATATGGCCAGTAGTACCGAGTCATGTTCTAGATCGCATCAAAATTGGAAGGAAAGAAAATGGTCTCGATCGCACCAGCAGACAAAGCAAGCAACTAGTTTTGCTTGTATAGGAACATGGCAAGCACATGCGGTTGGTTGGAAGCTGAACCTTATTTTACTATCAAGCCATGTGGCAAGTCAAAAGGTTCTTGGGTGTGCCGGCCCATTATAATAAACTGCAGAACTAAATTGCCACTTGATGATCGAGGTCACTATAGTATTTTCTGTAAACTGCTTGGCAAGTAAAACTCAATATCACATTTCCTCTTAGCTAGATTTTGTTCAAAGGATTGGGACAAATTGCTCACTGTATATAGTGGTGGGCAGAAGGAGA
Source organism: Saccharum hybrid cultivar R570 (assembly GCA_038087645.1). Classification (NCBI taxonomy): domain Eukaryota; kingdom Viridiplantae; phylum Streptophyta; class Magnoliopsida; order Poales; family Poaceae; genus Saccharum; species Saccharum hybrid cultivar. The sequence continues at coordinate 44,931,678 of JAQSUU010000534.1, forward strand.
TAAAATGTCACAAGATACTGCATATTTCAGCGTTAATTGTTAGACCTTTCTTGCATGTCTCTAGATTTATATATACTGTATTCTAGAAGATGAAGATGAGCGTCTTGTTGTTTACCTGAGCGTATAACTTGTCGATTGTGGAAGCAGAGGAGTTGAAGGTGAGTAGCAGATAGTCGGTGCCCCACTTGATGAGCTCCCTGACATGGTCATACTCCCCCATGGCCTTGTACTTGGCGCTGTACTCGATCACCGACCAGCTCAGCAGCGTCATGGAGAAGGCCATCGGGAAGTGGAACTTGATGTTGTCGCCAGCGTCGTAGTAGCCACCGACGAGGCCGCCCTTGACGTCCTTGGCGTCGGAGCCGTCTGACAGCCCAGAGTTCCCACGCCACTTGATGCCATTGTTCTTGGGGAGGTGACCGGCTGTCAAAATTTTAATTGTTCTTATCATCTTATGTATGAGAAGAGATCGGATCCGAGAGACGACCATTACAATTTGAGCAAACAGATACTGTCGATCACACAGAATACAGTAGGCAAGATCTACAGGCACACTGTACTCCGTGTAAGGTCCACATAGAATTCAGCAAGAACAGAGAATCACAGAGAGTACAGGCGATCCGGGAAAAGATGAAGTAAGTACATATATGCTACAAGAACGGAGAATTAATTCAATTCAGCAAGATCTACCTACACGCAGTTAACTTGATTCAGATCCTAAAGCTGAATTTTTTGTGCTGTGTTACTTAAAGAATGGATCAACTTGGTGGCCTACATCTACATACATGTGAGCGAACGTGCCAAGATTCCTCCTATCCTACCGATTCGAAGGCAATTGGGATTTGGGCGATTTCTCCATCCCCACATCAGATTCAGACCGTCACTTTCTGCAAATTAAATTAAAGGTGTACTGTAGTAGTGACAGGAAAACAGGACAGAACATTCCGCTGGTGGGGTTGCATGAAGCTGTGGACAGCTGTACCGAGGTGCAAGAACTCAAGATAATGAATGGTCAAAAATGTCAATTCGATCAATTTTCTCATCATATGTGACTCGAATTAAAGGTGTACTGTAGTAGTGACAGGAAAACGGCAGATCCACACATGTTTCAGCCGATGGATTAACAAATACGTACTACTCGTATCCTATCGTGGTATCCACACATGACATGGTCAGTAGCAGAGCAGAGTTTCCAAAAAATTCAACTTTTTTCTCAACAAAAATTCAAACTCACATTTCTGGGCGTTGAAGAAGAGGAGCGCCTTGTGCAGCGCCTCTGTGTACTGATCGGGCGGCGGCGGGCCGGGCTTCTTGTGTGGGATGGACTTGGCGATGATGATGGGGAGGCCGATGAGGACGAAAGCGGCGACGACGCACCACAAGGCCCACCACAGGACCTTGCGCTTGACGACGACGCATCCGAGGTCCACGTACTTGTCCTTCTTCTTGGCCTCCGGCGGGCCTAGCAGCCAGCTCTGCTGCGTCTCGTCCAGCTCGTGGTGCTGCCGCGCCGACAGCGCGCCGCGGTCCAGGTCCATGTTGCGGCTGTGGTCGTCCTCCGCCGCGCCATCGGCGATCTCGAACGAGCCGCCCCAGTGGTTGGCCGAATACATGGCTAGCTGCCGGCCGGCCGGCTGCTGGGCTGAGAGCTGCCTTCCCTCGCTCGGCTAGAGCTGGCTTTGATGGCGAGCGCGGTCAGCGGCGCATGGATGGGGACGCTTTGGGTGGCGAGCCGCGAGCCTTCCTGGTCCTGGCGATGGGTTACGGACCGAGCGAGGTGACCTTCGACCGGGGTGGGGAGTTTTGAAGAGGGAGGGGGGTGGTTGACCCGTGGAGGGTGGGTGCTGCCGTGCTGGTGCTGTGGCCTTCCCTTCCCCCTACTACTGCGAGGGAAGGAAGGTGCGTGTGCCACAGTGAGTGAGACGTACCTTAGTACCTACCAGCTCAAGGCAGTTGGCACTGTCGGTGGCGAATTAAAAAGGCTCTCACCTCTCCATGATCTTTTTTTTTTCTCTCCACTCCATGCATCAATCAAATGCAGTAACGTATGCTTGCCGATCTGTCGGTTTGTGAATTTTGTATTGCTCGTGGCTAACAACAGGATTGACAACACATAGTTGTTTTAATTGTCCCGTGGCCAGCTGCATAGCTCCACTAATCAACACATAGTATACTCACTGTAACCGACCGACGCACCTCAATTAGTACCGAATTATTGCCACGCCAGGGCTTAACTTACATTTTTTTAAAAAAAAAGAATATCTGATTTAATAGCAGGGTGCTTCAAATACTAAATCCTTTCTAAAAATCATTGAATCAGGGAGCACAAACGTCAGTCACCTCAGGCCACTTAGGCCAGTATTTCCTCTAGTGCACTGCTTGCAATTGGTTCTTGACCCTCAGTATGTAGCATCTTTTCCGGTGAAACGTCGCTGTACTGTACAGCGGTCGCTAGACGCTAGCTTGCCAGTTGCAATACGAAACTGGCCAGGGAGCCTCCTGCTGCTGAGCGAGGTCGGCCATGGACAATGCTCCCGAGATGGAGATGCATACATGGTTGGTGCCAGGCTAGCTGAAGAAGCTGAACACGCATGTGCCGGGAAAGATAAACAAATAAGGAAATGACAGGAGTGGAAGAAGGAGCCACCCTCGCATTCTTTTGGACCAGAGACTATAGACTAGAGTGAGCCACCGACACAGCCCGGCCCGCACAGGGTTGTTGAGCTTGCAATTTTTGGCCTTTTTTTCTTGGCGGGTATGCAATTTTTGGCCTTTGATCGGTGGCTCCCGCTGGATATCCATCCATCCCTAGCTAGTTCTTGTGTGGAACACAACTATTCTACGAGCACCTCCACTGGGAATTATTGTTGCTCGGATTGAAAAATGAGAAAAAAGAAGTTGACTGCGGTCTGAAGATATTGGAGGTGCAGTTAACTGTTGAAACCTAGCTACTTGCTTGGCTGCTTCAGTACAACTTTTTCGAAGCGTCGGTAAAGCTCAATTACTGTAACATGTTTCAAATCCAGCAGCGGTGCCTAGTGCCTACACCTATCCTCTCATGGGCATGGCCATGGACATGATATGCATGGCTCTAAAAACGTTCATGGGCAAACTGCACTGGACACCAACTCACCACTTGGGTTGCGTTTAGATGCAAAATTTTTTACAAAACGACACTATAGCTCTTTTCGTTGTTATTTGACAAATATTGTTCAATCATAGTCTAATTAGGCTTAAAAGATTCGTCTCGTCCATTTCGTCTAAACTGTGTAATTAGTTTTATTTTTTATCTATATTTAATACTTTATGCATGTGTCCAAATATTTAATGTGACAGAAAATTTGAAAAATTTTATAAAATTTTCAGCGAACTAAACAGGGAGTGGAGGCACGGACGGACGGACAGAATTATGAGGAAGGAATCACAGCACAAACAGGCACATAGTACTATACAACATCAAAAGGTGATGATGACGTTCCCTCAAAAAAAAAAGGTGATGATGACTGACGCGGACAGATTTGTTACGCACCTGTGCCTGCGAGCATGACAAAATGCTCCTCCCTTAAAAATATTGACCTTCTTGCACTGGCGATTTGGAAAAAAACCCAGTCGATCAATGCCTGGCCTGGCCACTTCTCTCGCTCGCTCCAACTGCCATGCCAAACGGGACAGTCTGCACAGCGAGAACAACAGATCATAGGTCGCTACCCCCCACACCAGATAGAAGGCCGCGCTGCGTGGATCGGAGCAGAATGAGAATATGCCTCCACCAAACACCAACACATGGAAAGCGATGTTCCCGTTTGCTGTAGTGATCTCCACTCGGTTTCGGAGCCCCGGCCCAGCCTCCGTCTAGTCAAGTACTCCCTCCGTCGCAGAATAAGAGTCGTTCTATGGTTCACTGCTTGTCTAAAAGAGAACATCGTTTTAATGTAGTGGTCCCAAAGCCTGTCCCATCTCCCATGTGCTCCGCTCTCCTTCACTGGCTCGCCCCCATCTTCTCTCTCTGCACACCTTTGGCGCACGTCTCCACCCCCACGACCGGCGCTCGTCCCCACCTCCACGACCGGCGCCCGCCTCTACCTCCCTTGCAGCCCCTAATCTTCTCCTCCGGCGACGAGAGCCCGGCACGCGCCCTCATCTTCTCTTCTGCCGAGATCCAGATTCAGCACCCTCAATCATCTTCTCCTCCACCGGCAGCCACCTTCTCTTCTCTTCCACCGGCGCCCCTCCTCATCTTCTGCACGGGCAAGGACGGGCGCGTCCCCAGGGCCTAGATTCTCCCATCTTAGGAGAGGCCAGTGCGTGGCGAGGAGGAGCGCTCCCCCCGAGGTCTGTGCGCGGGGTGGGCGTGGCCCGCACGCCGGCGAGGAGAGCTCTCCTGGGCACGGGGTCGGCGGCGCGAGGAGGAGGCTCTCTCGAGCATCCGGCCCATGGGGGTTGGCAGGGCGGGCTTGGCTTATGCGTCGGCGAGCTCGCCTGGGCATCCCGGCATGGTAGGGGCGGCGCAACCTGCACGCCGGCAAGGAGGAAGCGTGCTCGCCCGTGCGGAGGGTGGTCGAGGGGGTGCACAAGGCCTACATAGGTGCACCGGCAGCAGCAGCCGGAGGAGCAGAGCCGCCGGAGAGGCTGACAACAGCTAGATCTAAATGGGGATGGAACTTGCAGAGAGGAGCGCAAGAGAGAGGATTCTATGCAAACAAGGGTATCATGGTCTTTTTGCTTCGTCCTTGGTAGCTGCGCGGAATCCTCAAACGACTCTTATTCTGGGACGGAGGGAGTAGTAGTACTACTCCTACACAAGGTGGACATATGATGTGATGCATGCACGGCACACGTGCACTTCCAACGAGATGGAGTGGGTTGAGGAAAAGTAAAGATGCCAACGGGTATTTTACCCGTAGATATAGGTCTCATAGACCCGTACTCGCGAGTAAAACTATGTACCCGCATCCGCGTCTGCCACCGGCCACGGGTAGCATTATGTGCTCGCGCCTCCTATCCGTGAGCATGTCTTGCCTGCGGGCGTGCTCGCAAGCCTCAGACACTGCGTGGCGGGATAGCGACCTGCAGCCGACGTCTGCGCGACTGTGCGTCGAAGTGGAGGCGTGTCTGTGCAAGCAGAGTGGAGGCACATCTACATCGTAGTGGATGACGGCATGGACGGCGCCCCGCATCAAAGTGGAGGCGCCTCTGCACGAGCAGGTGAGGTGTTCGGCGATCAGCGACTGTCGGGTATCAAAATACCCAGGGTATCCAACAAACGGTAAAATACGACACCTTGTACGACCGTTAGAGCCCCACCGTAGGGGCCCCAGTAAAATTGGCTCACCAAAAGCACGGACAACATGTCAGTCGCTTGTGGCACGAACGACAAACTCCATCCTGCCCGAGCCTTGCGGAGAGGTCTCAGGCGAGATGGGCGCCTCGGGCGACATCTCTCCGCCTCGCCTGAGCCCCCGCGGCGTCATCGAACGCGTCCAACCCCCACGGCTTACTTCCGCCTCGCCCGAGGGGCACGTGTAACCCTCTAGCAAGATGGTGAGCCATGGGGACCCCCCAACCGCGGCGCCCGCTCTCGCCGATGGGACGGACGTAACCGCGCATAGCAAACAGAAGCACGAGAACCACGCCCTAATTCAACGTGACCCCGGTCATTCCACCACGACGACATCCATACCTCTACAGCGACAGGGGTAACGATCACTATACCACCTAACCCTCTATCTATGCAAATCCGGATGTCCATGTTGCCCGTCCTGAACGGCACAGAGGCGCACAGGACAAGGCATGGCCACAGCACGCAGCACCAGCAGACGGAGAGGCCAAAAGATCAATGCGCAATACGTCTCCACGCTACAGGGAACTGCTCCCACCGGATAAGGAGGAAGACGGCCACGCCCGAAGCCATCCTTTTATTTTTCTCTTTCATTCTTCCTGTTTTCACCCCTTTACCATGAATGTAACCCGAGCCCTCCACTTAGAAGCTATAAAAGGGGAGGCAGGGACCACATCTAAAGGGGGCGATCAAGCAACAACAGATAGAGCCCACCTAAATCAAAACCACACATCACGCCTCCACGCACCACCCCTCACAAGAGACCTGGGATCCGCTCCCTCTCTCGAAAGCTTGTAACCCCAACTACGAGCACTCCGGTGCAAGGCAGCACGAGCCGCAGCGAAACCCACTGGACGTAGGGCCGTTCATGTCAGAACCAATATACATCCTTGTGTCCGCTTTGCACACTATTCAGGCCTAGACGCATAGATACAAATTTACTCGTCGCTCTGTTTAGACCCTCAGTTCTCTAGACACCGACAACGACCAAGCGGGGGAGGACAACATTCAGCGACTGCGTGACACCGACGCCGTGACCGTGAGTCCGCTAGTTGGGGTGGGGAGCGTGTGGATGATGGTTGCGTGGGATTGGGAGTTTGGCATGAATAAAACTCTCGAATCTAAAGGATATATACCTGTTTTTTTTGCAATGGCCACACATGTCCTTTTGCCCATTGGGTACAACCGTGAAAGTCTGTACCCATGCCCATGCCCGTGTAAGTTTTTGCTATAAAATATCTATACCTAATGCCCTGCCTCTCTACAGGCCACTCTCGACAGTTCTGCTCCTTATCGGTCCGTTGCAAGAAATGCTACAATTATGGCCACGTACAGAAATGGTGTTTGACCCGAACATGGCCCAGGCTTCTTTGGAGACCTAAATCCAAGGTGCAAATGAACTCTAAGAGTTTCTCAGGAAATAATCCTACCGAGAAGGAAGGCCACCTTGATTCCCGCACCGGTGTTACGGACTCCTTGACTTCCCCTCCGGGTGAACAGTCGCAATTTGTTTCCCATTCAGTTTGTTTCCTCAAAGCTACAGGCCGAGATATCCCCTTGGACATGCTCCGTAATTCTGACATTGAAAGCTCCTCCAGTGATGCCTCTTCAGTGCTAGACGAAATAGCTCTCAAGCTCATGGTGGCCGAGAAGATAAGCTACGATCAGTTAGTATTCAACAGGAAGGTGCTGCCAGATGGCTTCTTCACGGGCACATTGGCCCCCTCAGCACCCAAGCAAAGCATGATGGTCATCAGGGTGGATGCCTCTCTCCTGCATAATCCTAGCTCTAAAGAAACAAGGAAGGCATGCACTGAGGTTTTCAAGCCCAATGGCCTGGATATTGTCCCATGGCACCCTGTTGTCGGCTCGATTGCACTTCAGGTTTACGCCCAACAGATGGACCGGTTGGCAGAAGAAGCTGAGATGAGGGCAGCTCTAACTTGCGTCAATCCTGAAAGCATAGAAGCAGTTCACACTTCAGGCCCAAGCACAGAAAGCAGCCCAGTTGTTCCAGTTGCAATGGAAACTGAAGAAAACACTGAACCTGTTACTGTCCAAGCAGTCTCTTTCATGTCTTTGCCAACTCGGGTCTCCTCCGACTCCAGAGTTCCTTTGGTTGACCAAGTTGTCAGGCGCAGCCCACACATCATCAGTAAGAAGCAGAACATGGATTTCCCTCACATACGCCTTTCCTACTCGCCCAAGAAAAAACAGAAGATGATTCGGATTGAGCAGCTGAAAATCCAAGAAGATGAAGGCAAGAATGGTCTGATTCCAATCTCGAGGCTTCAAGGCTGGGGTATTGCCTGTGGAGTTACTCCTACGGAGTTAACTGAAGAGGCGCTCATGTCAGCGCCTAACATCTCCACTCCGGTTCAAGATGAAGAAGATGCCTGATCATATCCAAGGAGCTTTCTGCACTTCTGTTGCTTGGAACTTTATCTACTCGACATGCTACCATCTGGTACTAGTTATGGATGGCTTCTGTTTATCTAGATTTATTATTTAATGGCGAATCGCAGTTGGCAAATCTTGTGTTGGAACATTCGAGGCCTAAATGCATCTGGTAAATGGGATGCGGTAAGGGAGAAAATCGAGGAGAGTGCCTGCTCTATACTCTGTCTCCAGGAAACCAAAAAGGAACATTTTGACTCCCGTTTCATTAGTAACTTTGCCCCGAGACACTTTGACAGTTTTGAATACATCCCCTCTTTGGGTGCTTCTGGCGGTATTTTAGTAGCATGGAATGGCTCGCATTTTTCTGGTCTGGTTATTGACCGCCAACATTTTGCTATCACGATCGAGTTTACCTCTAGGCACACTATGGAAAGCTGGAAACTCACCACGGTGTATGGCCCTTGCATTGAACCTGATCGTTCCAATTTCATCACTTGGTTTAGTGCTCACCAAATTGCAGATGATGATAACTGGCTCTTTTGGGGGATTTCAATTTCTATCGCTCACTACAAGATCGAAACAGAGAGGGTGGTAATCTACAGGACACTCTCATTTTCAATGAAGCTATTGGTGAGCTTGCTCTGGTAGAGCTCCCACTTAAAGGGAGAGCATATACATGGAGTAACATGCAGGCCAACTCGCTACTGGAGCAGCTCGACTGGTTCTTTAGCTCAGTCAACTGGACACAATCCTATCCCAACACTTTGGTTCTCCTGATGGCAAAAATCACCTCTGATCACTTCCCTTGCAAGGTGATGATTGACACTAAAATCCCCCGTTCGAATATTTTTCGCTTCGAAAACTTTTGGACAGAACATGATGGTTTCATGGAACTAGTACAAGATACTTGGAATAGACCGGCAAACAAAGCAGATGCTGCTGCTATCTTGACAGAAAAATTCAAAAGCCTTAGATATGCCCTTCGAAAGTGGAGCAAGAGTCTATCTAACCTCAAAGGTCTGATTGCGAACTGTAACACAGTGGTTTTCTTCCTAGACACTCTCGAGGAGACAAGGCCCTTGTTCAACCCAGAAGTGAACTTGAGAAATATCATCAAGGTGCAGCTAGCCACTCTCCTCCGTTACAGAAAAGAGTATTGGAGAAAGCAATACACGGTCAACAGAATTTGTTTTGGAGATGAATGTACAAAATTCTTTCATGCCATGGGAACAGTTTCATACAGACGCAACTGCATCCCTCAACTACTCAATGATCAGGAAGCATGGGTCCAGGACCATGAAGGCAAGGCAGGTACTATATGGAACACCTTTAAGGCTAGGATGGGTGTCACCACACGGCCGGTTATGCTTTTCAACCTAGAATCGATGATTGATCCTTCAGAAGGCTTGGAGAGTCTCACTGAGCCGTTCACACAGTTAGAAATAGATGTAGTCATCAGACACATGTCACGGGATAAAGCCCCGGGCCCAGACGGCTTTAATGGTCATTTCTTAAAAACGTGTTGGCACGTTGTCAAGCATGATTTTTACAAGCTATGTTCAGATTTTTAGAATGAGGCAGTAAACCTTGTCAGTATTAATGATGGATTAATCACCCTGATACCCAAGATTAGCAACCCGAAAACCATCAATGACTATAGACCAATATCCCTCCTTAACTGCAGCCTGAAGCTCATCACAAAATTGTTAGCTGACCGTCTCCAACAAGTAATCATACGCCTCATCCATCGGAACCAGTATGGGTTTATCAGAACCCGTTCAATACAAGACTGTCTAGCGTGGAGTTTTGAGTACATACACCAATGTAAGCACAACAGGAGGGAGGCTATCATCCTCAAGCTCGATTTTGAGAAAGCGTTCGACATTGTGGAACATGTGGCCATCACACAGATCCTTAGCCGAATGGGTTTCCCCAGCAAATGAATCTCATGGATCAACACAATCTTGTCAACTGGAAACTCATCAGTCATCCTCAATGGAGTGCCAGGCAAGAAGTTCCACTGCAAACGTGGAGTACGACAAGGAGATCTGTTGTCACCGCTCCTGTTTGTCTTAGCCGCAGATTTACTCCAAGTTATTATGAATAGAGCTGCCTCCATGAATCTGCTAAAGGCTCCAATACCACAGAGAGAAGAACAGTTCCTAATTATCCAGTACGTAGACGATACTCTTCTGATCATGCAAGCCGAAGGCCAGCAACTGTTCTTCCTTAAAGCCCTACTTAATAGCTTCGCTGACTCCACAGGCCTCAAGGTGAATTACAAAAAATCCCAAATGATCTCTATAAATGTTGATGATGGTAAAATGCAGAGATTAGCTGGCACGTTTGGCTGCATGATTGGCACGATGCCTTTCACATACCTCGGATTGCCAATGGGCACAACCAAGCCACACATGGAAGATTTAACACCACTAATGGATAGAGTGGAGAGACGGCTTTCTGCATGTTCCTCACTGTTATCATACTCGAGCAGGTTAGAGATGGTCAATTCCGCCATTACTCCAATTACATCTTATGCTATGTGCACTATAAAGCTACCGTTTGGAGTTCTGGACAATATAGATTGAGCACGGAAACCGTGCTTATGGTGTGGCAATGATACATCTAGAAAAGGAGGGAACCTAGCTGCGTGGCCAATGGTCTCTGCCCCCAAACCCAAAGGAGGGCTTGGCTTCATCAATTTGAGGCTACAGAATGATGCACTTCTTCTCAAGCACTTGCACAAATTCTATAACAAGGAGGACATCCCCTGGATGCATCTCATTTGGGATAGATATTACATGAATAAAATACCTCATGCAGCTAGAGAAGTCGGTTCATTCTGGTGGAAGGACGTTCTCAGGCTCATCTCGCTCTACCAAACAATGTCCAGATGCACACTTGGTGATGGGTCAACGGTTCTCTTCTGGGATGACAATTGGTCAGGGATCACCCTTGCTGAAAATTATTCAGAGCTCCTTCAGTTTGCTAGAAATAATCAAAGCTCTGTCAGGAATGTTCTTGATGCACAAGATCTGGAATCTCTTTTCATGCTACCCCTCACAGAAAATGCCTGAGGAGCTAACAAGCCTGCAAACCTTCCTGCAATCAGTGACTTATGATGAAGCTGCCAAGGACAAATGGACAATGATTTGGGGGTCAGCATATTCATCAAGTAAATTCTACAAGACAGTGTTCCAAAGCATTGATGCCCACCCCATTTTCAAGTGGGTTTGGAAATCCAAATGCACCAGCCGTGTTAAATTCTTTGCGTGGCTGGTACTGGTGGACAGACTAAATACCCGATCAATGCTCAAGAGGAGGCATCTCCTGGGTGAAGATGAGGTCACCTGTGTTATGTGCACTGTTGGTCTAGAAGAGGACATAGATCACCTCTTCTTCCAATGTCCGTTTTGCCCAGCAATGTTGGCAAAAAAATCAATGTCACTTGGAATAACAACATGCAGATCCTCCCAACTAGAGTGGCCGTGGCAAGAAGTCTGTCCAACACAGGTTTCTTTATGGAAGTTGTTCTAATTGTAGCCTAGGAAATATGGAAGATGAGGAATAGGAAGATTTTTGACAATGACAGAATCAGCCTAGCATCCTGATTTGTCAACTTCAAAGCCCAATGCCGGCTCTAATTGGTTAGATTTAAGGACGATCTACTGTCGTCCTTCCGTGTATGGCTAGATGCATTTAGTTAACTTTGTGGTTTAACTTTGTTTGGTTTGGTTGTTTATTCCTCAAACATTTGTAAGTATGCCTTCCCTGCTTTTATGAAAAAAGAAAATTGAAGTGCTGTGGGGACATCCCCACAGTTTTTGCCTTCAAAAAAACTTTGGTCCCAAACTTAAATATGTATTCGCCTGTTCATAAACTCAGCCCACATGGTGAATAGGCTTGGCCTATTCATAGTATGAAATTTTAGAGTCAACTTCACTCAGATGCAACATCAATATAGGACATATATGGTGTTGCCAAGAACCAAAGTTTCTCCCTTAATGATTCATTCTGCTTTCAGTGGTAGGCGACGTCTCCGTCGACAGCGAGACGTCTGTGGTGACTTCGTGAATCTCGTGATATGCTGGCTCAGTCCTTCGGAGGTGCTCATAGGGGTAGGGTTTGCGTACGTGTGTTTATAGGGGTGAGTGTACGTGCGTTTGAGTGTCTGCGTTGTATTGTGTAATTCTTAAAAAACGATACCCAAAGCTTCAGCGTGCCTTTTTGCATGTATATATTAAACGGCGTAGAACATGATCAAACACACATTTGGAAAATATAAAAATTCATAGTCGCAATGCAACGACGATTCTAGAAAATTCGTGTTTGTCTTGCATTTTTTAAACTGGGAAATCTAAGAACTCATATTTGGGTGCATATACTGCTTACACAGTGTTGAAGTAAATAAATTCATATTTGAAAGCATTTAGGCCCCGAGAGTTGATTTCGGCAATTGATGACAATACATTATTACCATGACTAACGTGTGTTTTGCAGAAACTTTGGTAAGTTAGGTCATGGGGTTGATAACTACTTTGGGCACTTTGGTATTCATGTCCCTTGATGGAAATCGTTTCGGTTTTTAAAGGATCAACGATAAGATTAAGGACGGTTAGTTCCGAATGTCAAGGTGTTGAGTTACATTCGGAATAGTCGTTAGGATCTTCGCTTTTTTCCTTTGGCCGTACTATAAAGGGGGGCATGAGAGAGTAGCTTGACCTAGGTGAGTCTTTTATTTAGGTGTGGTGCACACTTGTCAAACTTAGCACTAGGTAGCTCAAGAAAAGCTCAAAGTTCAGTTGGAAACAACTTGGTTCAAGTTGCGTCGCGTTTCGGAGTCGTTAGAGCCGTTTTCCCTTGACCGGACGCGTCCGGTCAGTACTAAACAGTTACTGCGTTTTAGCATGGTTGACCGGACGCGGTCCTTGCGAGGACCGGACACGGTGATTGTGCTGACACATGTCTCAGAAGGGAAACAACTAATCGGACGTGACTGGAAAGTGATCGGACGCGTCCGGTCACGTTCCAGTAAGGTACTTTGCTGACCTGACGCGTCCGGTCATCACTGATCGGACGCGGTTGAGCGTCAGGTCAAAGTACAGTAAGCACCTTGCACGATCGGACGCGTCCGGTCACCCCTGATCGGTGCGTCCGGTCACTCAGCAGTGTTGTTCAGAATTTTGACCGTTACGTTCGACCGGCGCGTCCGGTCAGGTTGATCGGCGCGTCCGGTCAGTGCGTATTTTGCTGAGTTGGCAGGTAACGGTTGGATATGACTGTGGGGTGTATAAATACATCCCCTCCACCTCTTTTAGAGGTCTCTTGCTCATTTGTTCAGCTGAGAAACACCTTTGAAGTGCAAGGGAGTGCAAGAGCCCTAGTGAGGGTAGTGATTTGAGAATCAAAGTTTGAGAATCCCTCATTAGTGACTAGGGAGTAGCAAGTGTGCATCCATCTTCTCATTAGGCTCGTTGTGGTCAAGTGAGAGTTCTAGCTTATTACTCTTGGTGATCGCCATCACCTAGATGGCTTGGTGGTGATTGGGAGTTTGGTGATCATCCGGCGGAGCTTGTGGGTGACCCAACTCATCTTGTGAGCGGTTTTGGGCGATTCACCGCGAAGGAGTGTCGAAGAATCAGCCCGTAGAGAGCACTTGATCCTTGCGCGGATCAAGGGGGAGCTACACCCTTGCGCGAGTGCTCCAACGAGGACTAGTGGGGAGTGGCGACTCTCTGATACCTCGGGAAAACATCGCCATGGTCCTTACCCTTACTTTCAAGCATTTACTTTCTCGTATTACTTTCATTGCTTGGTTTACTTTCCTAGAATTGCCATGTGAAGGGTCGATATGGCGGACTAAAGGGGGGGTGAATAGTCCTTTCTAAAATTAATCGCGTCGGCTAACCGAAACAAATGTGGAATTAAAACTATCGGTCTAGCCAAGACGACACCCCTTTATCTAAGTTCACAAGCACCTCACAAAGATCCTAATTATGTAACTAAGGTGCTTTCCTTAGCAAGAGCTCTCCTAAACAATTCTAGAGCAAAGTCACACAAACCTATGCACTAGTACTTTAGCAAAGTCGGGGAGCTCCCACACAATTCTAGTAAGCAAAAGCACAAAGCCACCTATGCTCACTAGCAATGCTCAATAGCAAGGCAACTAATGCCAAACTAGAGAGCGCAAATTACTTAGCTATACAAACTAAGCAATGTGACTAACAAGGTTACTCAAACAAAATTAGCCACGCAAAGGGAGCTACTTCTATGCTACATAAGCAAGAAGATAACTAGCAAACTACACAAGCAAACTAGTTACAAGAGCAACTACACAAGCACAAGTATATGAATGTGAATACAAGCTTGTGAATCAAAAGCAAACCATCGAGAAGATGTACACAATGTAGACACGACGGTTTTTCACCGAGGTTCACTTGGTTGCCACCAAGCTAGTCCCCGTTGTGGCGATACACCCACTTGATGGATCACGAGCTAATTGACTATCAAGAGTCAAACCCTCAGCGGGTGCCGCACATCCACTCTCAAGATGGGGATCCTCCAAGCCACGAGCTTTACTAGAGTTGCTCTTCGTGATCCCCGCGGGGTGAGCATAATCCCCCTCACAAATCCTCCTCCGGAGCCACGCACAATCTCCACGCGTGCTTCAACGGAGTCGCAAGCCACCAAGCCGTCTAGGAGGTGGCAACCTCCAAGAGTAACAAGCACCACCGGCTTGCAACTCGATCACCTAGTGCCACTCGATGCAATCCTCACGATGCAATGCACTAGAATCGCTCTCTCACTCGATCGGATGATCACTATCAAGCTCAAGTGAGTTAGAGGGCTCCCAAGCACACCAACACAAGCCACCAAGACCTAAGGGTGCTCAGCTACCGGCCAAGGCCGGCCACAACATCTATTTATAGCTCCACAACGAAATAGAGCCGTTAGTCCCCTCACTGGGCAAGTTTCCGGTCGACCGGACGCGCCGGTCGACCTAACCGGACGCGCAGGTCAGTAGCGTGCTCCAACAGCTAGTTTTCGTACGTATAAACTTGTATTGACCGGACGCGCAGGTCACTAACGGGACCGGACGCGTAGGTCGCAGCGAAACGCGAATAGAGAGGTTCCAGCAAGCTCCCGACGCGACCGGACGCGTCCGGTCATCACTGACCAGACTCGCTGCAGCGTCCGGTCACTTTCGCCCACGAAAAACACTGACCGGACGCGCTGACCGGACGCGCAGGTGCTGACCGGACGCGTCCGGTCACGAGTCCGGTCACAGACCACTCTTCGGTAAAACGGCGATAACTCTTAGCTCCGAACTCCGATTTCGATGATCTTGGACATTTTGGAAAGCTTACTCAGAGGGCTACATAACCCACTAAAGCACCTGATCCAATTCACAATGGATCAAAGCAGTATTCCACTCTAAGAGTCATCCTAGTATCCGGAGAACACCGAAAAACCTTTATCTCTTCTCTAAGTTGATCAAAACCAACTCCAACACCTTCTCCTTTGCAAATGTGCCAACACCACCATGTGTAAAACACCATGTGCAAGTGTGTTGGCATTTTTACAAACATTTTCAAAGGGTTAGGCACTCCACTTGCCTCGCCACTCGATCCTAGCACGTATGCAAAGTTAGATCGCTCAAGTGGCACTAGATGACCGATATGCAAACAAGTTTGCCCCTCTTAATAGTACGGCCATCTATCCTAAACCCGGTCATCAACTTCTCTACACACCTATGACCGGTGAAATGGAAATGCCCTAGGTTATACCTTTGCCTTTCGCATTCCTCTCCATCTCCTCCGACGTTGATGCAACACATGCACCAATCATATCACAAATGATATGATCCACTTCATATCATCATGTGACCTTGGTCCATTGATCTTGACCTCACTTGCTCTTCACTGTTGCGTCGGTCCATCAGCGCCAAGTCTTGCTCAAGCTTCACCGCCTCACGGTCCATCGCTCCAAAGCCTCTGACTTGCCCTTCACACTTGCAACCGGTCCGTCGAGCCAAGCCTCATCTTGATCTTTGCCACCTTGGTCACATGACTCTATGTCATGTCTCATATGCAATGAGCTCCTTCATGACACCATTACCTATGGACTAATCCCTGTGTATCTCACATTAAACACAATTAGTCCACCTAATGTTGTCACTCAATTACCAAAACCAAACAAGGACCTTTCAATCTCCCCCTTTTTGGTAATTGATGACAACTCTACAAAGATATAGAAATTAAGTTCTTTTGGACTTTATGCCACTTATCTAACATTTTAAGCTCTACGTTAGGATTTGGATAAGCATCATAAAATCTGACTTGGTAGTGATAATTCTCCCTACATATGTGCTCAAATGGTTTGGTTTCAAGCTTGCACATATGCATAAATATGAAATTTGTGGGAGGGTTAGCACTACTAAGTGATGCTAAGGTGTATAGAATAAACCTTTGTAGTTTGATACCATTTGATAGCTCGATACCATTTGAAAATCACAAGTTTGCCATCATCCTTAGCATCATGAGTAGCTAGACATCAAAAATACTAGAAACCCCGTGAGATCAACATTATAAGCAAGGTTCTAGTACCACGTGTAGAACTACAAGTCTAGCCATCATCCTATGCATGCTAGTTATCATATCATCATTCAAGTTATATAACTAGCATACAACACACAAGCATGCATATTAAATATAAAACTTATGCAATGCAAGCAAGCACATGAATATGCACATAACAAATGCAACCAAACAATGTTCATGAGCTTGCTCCCCCTACTTGTGTGCTTCTTTTGTTCAAGAATTTTGATCCTTCTCATTTCTTCAATGTTGCTCCCTCTTTGTCCATCTCCATGTCCAAACTCATCTTCTCATGATATCTTTGTTCAATCTCTTCCCAAACCTCTCTCTTGGTGCATTGACATATCTTTGTTCCAACTTCTCCCCCTTTGTCATCAATTTCCATAAAGGGTGTACTTCTCATTGATGCAAAGGCTTGCATTGGGGTAGATGGTTGAGACTTGAATATTGCATTGTTGATGGACATCACCGCACATGTTGGAATGACATTACTTGTATGTTGCTCTTGAGATACCACTTAGGATCTTTGACCTTGATACCATTAGGTGGGGCTCCTCCCCCTATGTCATAGCATGGGTCATTCTCTTGATAATTTTGAGCTCTTGTGTGTGAGGGAACTTTCTTCATTTGATGATCACTTAAAGTTGAGGATCACTTGTGGAACCATCGTCTTGTATAAATGATATCATGTGTAGAAATACCACGAATAAGTGTGTGATACCAATTTGAAGAATCCTCTATCATGGAACCACTTGTAGGATTTGTCAAAATGATCTTTTCTTGAACATTTGCTATCTTTATGAGTACTACTTGTAGGATGTCACTTGTAGATCATGATCTAGACACCACTTGTAAATACCAATTGAAGAAATACTTTGAGTCTAGATACCATTTGAAATACCCTAGATATCCATTTGCATTGTTGTCTTGTGCTTGTACCCATATCATTGTCATGAGCTTCTAGTATGACTTGAACTAAGTTGATTTGCCTAAGATTATAAGTCCGGTTTGATCCAATGACAAGCTTCTTCACTCCTCATACTAAGGGTTATCTTGCCAATGTTGTACTTGTCACTTGTTAGCAATCCAAACTAGATCAAGTACTTGGGTTCACTAGCTCATGAACAAATTCATACACATACCACTAGATCATTTAAACAATTCAAGCAATAGTGGTAGGCTATGAATTTAAACATTTCATTTGTTATGCATGATCCTAGTAAGCATGTACTATATGCACTAATCGCATACTAGTAAGGGATAAAATGATCATGCACATTGCAATGATACCTTTGTTATGTTGGAGTAGAGGATAGTCACATAGATTCCAATTCATTACTCCAATATCAATGTGAAGTCCAATTTATAAGCTTGGTGAAGACCAATTATTACAGAGAAATCCATTCTTCACCCATATGAAATGAGAACCACTAATAATCAAGTGCATTATATCTTGTTGTGGTTGGCTTGCTTTTTCTCTTTGATCAATGCTTGCATGAGAGAAGTACTTATGATACCAATTTTATAACCATGACTAGCTCTCTTTTGGGTGTTGCTTACTTTTCTTGATCAACCCTATTGATTTCTTCAATTAAGCATCCCAAATGTCCCTTGAATTCATCACTTCCATGTTAGTCTTCCAAGCCGGTGCTCGGTTTACTCACCTATGGGCGGCAAGTCCCCTCAGCAGGGAGAAGTGACCTCTCTACAAAGAACCATCCTTGACACTTGCTTGAATTGCCTTTGATTGATTTATCTATGGACTTAACTTGATGAGTAACCTTGAATTATTCTTTAAGTCCTTTTCTTTCTACCAAATGATCTCCAATCATTACTAGAACTTGAACCTCATCTTCATCTTGAGTTTGATCTTCATTTTCAAATTTGACTACCAAATTTGTACACTAAGTACATTCCACAATCAATGTCCTTGTACTCATTTCTTGTCATGCTTCTAGATCAATTCAAAACCAAACTTAGGTACCTCAAGCACTTATAAATATGTTTCCAACTTGAGGACCTTTCACTTAAAGTGACTCTAGATCAATCCAATAATTGTCACTTTTCTGGCAGATTCTGTACCCTTCAAAGAATAATTCATATCTCCTAATGTACAAGTCCAAATGCCAAGAAATTTGGTGGAGATGTGAATTACTAAGTCATATAGCAACTGTAAAAAATTTAGCTTCATTTGACTTCAAGATTGCTACTAGATTTCAAATCTTCCACCACTGCTACATGCTGAAAACTGCTGCACTATAGCTGACAAGATGTGCTCTAAAACCATAACATTTCTCATCCAATTATCATGAAATTTATACAGCATCTCATATCATAAGTCTAGAGCATGCATACCAAATTTCAAGCCAATCCAATATGGTTTGTCACTCAAACTCAGACTTGATCTCAGCTAGCTCAGATTTTCAATAATGGACAGATTTCAATACATTGAGCTATACTTCACCAAATTGAATCAAACTTGAAACTAACTTGTTTGAACACTTTCATAAGACATATATCCATTCAATCCACTTACTAAATGTCATCTTATGAATTTATCCAACACAAATCAATCTAAATTTGATTGCTAGGCATTTAATCCATTCAATCATCTCATAGCAAGCAACATTGCATATATATCCAATTCAATCAACTCATATGCACCCAAATAAAATGATCAACTAGAGATATACCTTGGTTATCACATGATCATCCACTTAGCAAGCTCCAACTCAAATATTTGCAAGCCATCAAATATATCTAATAAATCACCACAATCTTGAGTATTGCACTTGTATGTTGTAGCATTTGGACTCCACTTATTTTGACTTGGCATTGGGATAGAATATGCACTAAGCTTTAAAACTTGATTCAACATATGATGACCAATATGAATCCAAATGAATCAAGCCTCCAATGCCGATAGTACCTACAAAAAATCATCCACTTTTTGATGGTACCCAAACAAGTTTGGGTCCTCTCAAGTTAGGAGCAACATACTTAGGCAAAGCTTTAGTATGAGTAGCGAGATGTTTTGCAATTCCAACCAATAAGGTACTATTGCCATCCTTTCTAAGCATATTAGTATCATTAATTGAACTAGGCTTAGAATTATTACCTAGAGGACATGAATGAGCCATGTGTCTCCTTTCCCGGCATGAATAGCATCTTCTCTTTGGTTGAGCCTTTTCTTCCTTGCTCATGTGATGCTCTTCATTGCCTTGCCTCTCATGAGTTGCTTGAGCCTTCTTCTCAAGCTTGGTAGGACACCCCGAGGCAAAGTGTCCCATATCTTCACACTTGAAGCATTTGATGTGAGCCAAATCTCTCTTCTTATCTTGAATCTTGCTCATCATCTTGGCATCTTGGATTTGCATTGGATACCTTCCTCTTTCACCCCTTCTTGTTTTCTTCTTCTTTATTATCAAGTCACCACCATCTTTATAGTTGATCTTGATTTGAGCTTGGGGTGTGGTTTCTTGCTCAACTTGTGGCTTTGGTTGAGGCTCTTTTTGTTGCTTCACTAGTTTCTTGGTTGGGCACATTGAGGTGAGATGACCCCAAGTGCGACACTTGAAGCACTTGACATGCTTGAGTCTCTCTTCTTCTTTCTTCAACTTGAGCTTTTCTTTATTAGGGCAATCATTTGCAAGATGTCCCATTTTATGGTATTTAAAGCACATAAAATGAGAGAGCTTCTCTTGTTCTTGTTTCTTCATTTCTCTTTCATATCTTCTCTTTCCCCATCTTTTGCCTTTGATATTGCTCTTGTTGAAGCCAATGCCGCTCATGTCACCGTAACTTCTTTTGTTGTTCAACATGTGCTCAAAGGTGACTTTTGAGTTGTAGCACCTCTCTAACTTGTTGCTCAAATTCTTCACTTCCTTTTTGAGCTCATTGTTCTCCTTCAAAAGGTTAGTCTCACAAGACATAGAAGTAGAACAAGTATCTATGTGTGAAGAACATGGCATATCTAGCAAATCATCACAAGAGGTGGATACATACTTCTTGCCTACATCACAAGGGTTAGTAATATGTGATTGATCATTTGACCCAAATGATGAGCTCTCACTAGTTTTGGTTTCTTCATTAGAAAACTTCTTAGTGAGTAAAGCATGTTCTTGTGCCAAATTATCATGAGCAACACTAAGTTCCTTATGAGCCAATTTTAGCTCCTCATGTGAACAAGTAGTAACATAAAGTAGATGCTTTTGTTGTTCACATGTGGTTTTTAGAAATGAGTTCTCATTTTCCAATTTCATGGTTTTAGCTTTCTCATTTTCTAAAGACGTGGTCATGCTAGCAAGTCTACTAACAAGCTCATCATATGAATCAACATGATCAACTACATTATCATTTGATACCTTAGTGTCACCTTGTGACATGAAGCAATGTGGTGTAGTGGATGGGCTTGTAGTAGCATCATTATCAAGGCCCGAGCATGAACTTTCATCACCATCAAGTGTGTTTAGGGTAGAAACGTCACTTGCAACACTTGATGCATCATCACCATCCTTGTCAAGTGAACTTGTGGTAAATCGATCATTATCATCACTTGACCATGAGGTGGAGCAATCCTCCACAACCACCATGTTGTGGTCATGCTCAACATCCTCAATTGCCTCCTCCTTAGGCTCATCATCCTCATCATAATCATCGGAGACCGTCCCATATTTCTCATTGAGATAACTCCAAATCTCATGGGCGGTTTTCATGTTCATGATCTCTCCGAAGACACTATCATCAAAAGATCTAAAAATGATATCAATAGCTTGGACGTCGAGATCTAGGCATTTCTCTTGTGCTTGAGTTATATTCTCTTCATCCAACACATGAGAAAAGCCTACATCTACCATCCACCACAATTGAGGAGAAATAAACTTAAAATTGCAAGTCATCCAATTTCTCCATCGTGCAAAGTGTGTGCCATTAAAAATGTGTGGACACTCAACATCTAGCCCATATTCCGCCATCCACTCGGGTCAGTGAAGACCACAAAAGAGAGACCCGGCTCCGATACCAATTCAAGGGTCGAGATGGCAGACTAGAGGGGGGGTGAATAGTCCTTTCTAAAATTAATCACGTCGGCTAACCGAAACAAATGCGGAATTAAAACTATCGGTCTAGCTAAGACGACACCCCTCTATCTAAGTTCACAAGCACCTCACAAAGATCCTAATTATGTAACTAAGGTGCTTTCCTTAGCAAGAGCTCTCCTAAACAATTCTAGAGCAAGGTCACACAAACCTATGCACTAGTACTTTAGCAAAGTCGGGGAGCTCCTACACAATTCTAGTAAGCAAAAGCACAAAGCCACCTATGCTCACTAGCAATGCTCAATAGCAAGGCAACTAATGCCAAACTAGAGAGCGTAAATTACTTAGCTACACAAACTAAGCAATGTGACTAACAAGGTTACTCAAACCAAATTAGCCATGCAAAGGGAGCTACTTCTATGCTACATAAGCAAGAAGATAACTAGCAAACTACACAAGCAAACTAGTTACAAGAGCAACTACACAAGCACAAGTATATGAATGTGAATACAAGCTTATGAATCAAAAACAAACCACCAAGAAGATGTACACAATGTAGACACGGCGGTTTTTCACCGAGGTTCACTTGGTTGCCACCAAGCTAGTCCCCGTTGTGGCGATACCCCCACTTGATGGATCACGAGCTAATTGACTATCAAGAGTCAAACCCTCAGCGGGTGCCGCACATCCACTCTCAAGATGGGGATCCTCCAAGCCACGAGCTTTACTAGAGTTGCTCTTCGCGATCCCCGCGGGGCGAGCACAATCCTCCTCACAAATCCTCCTCCGGAGCCACGCACAATCTCCACGCGTACTTCAACGGAGTCGCAAGCCACCAAGCCGTCTAGGAGGTGGCAACCTCCAAGAGTAACAAGCACCACCGGCTTGCAACTCGATCACCTAGTGCCACTCGATGCAATCCTCACGATGCAATGCACTAGAATCGCTCTCTCACTCGATCGGATGATCACTATCAAGCTCAAGTGAGTTAGAGGGCTCCCAAGCACACAAACACAAGCCACCAAGGCCTAAGGGTGCTCAGCTACCGGCCAAGGCCGGCCACAACATCTATTTATAGCTCCACAATAAAATAGAGCCGTTAGTCCCCTCACTAGGCAAGTTTCGGGTCGACCGGACGCGCCGGTCGACCTGACCGGACGCGCAGGTCAGTAGCGTGCTCCAACGGCTAGTTTTCGTGCGTATAAACTTATATTGACCGGACGCGCAGGTCACTAACGGGACCGGATGCGTAGGTCGCAGCGAAACAGCGAACAGAGAGGTTCCAGCAAGCTCCCGACGCGACCGGACGCGTCCGGTCATCACTGACCGGACTCGCTGCAGCGTCCGGTCACTTTTGCCCACGAGAAACATTGACCGGACGCGCTGGTGCTGACCGGACGCGTCCGGTCACGAGTTCGGTCACAGACCACTCTTCGGTAAAACGCCGATAACTCTTAGCTCTGAACTCCGATTTCGATGATCTTAGACATTTTGGAAAGCTTACTCAGAGGGCTACACAACCCACTAAAGCACCTGATCCAATTCACAATGGATCAAAGCAGTATTCCACTCTAAGAGCCATTCTAGTATCCGGAGAACACCGAAAAACCTTTCTCTCTTCTCTAAGTTGATCAAAACCAACTCCAACACCTTCTCCTTTGCAAATATGCCAACACCACCATGTGTAAAACACCATGTGTAAGTGTGTTAGCATTTTCACAAACATTTTCAAAGGGTTAGGCACTCCACTTGCCTCGCCACTCGATCCTAGCACGTATGCAAAGTTAGATCGCTCAAGTGGCACTAGATGACCGATATGCAAACAAGTTTGCCCCTCTTGATAGTACGGCCATCTATCCTAAACCCGGTCATCAACTTCTCTACACACCTATGACCGGTGAAATGGAAATGCCCTAGGTTATACCTTTGCCTTGCGCATTCCACTCCATCTCCTCCGACGTTGATGCAACGCATGCACCAACCATATCACAAATGATATGATCCACTTCATATCATCATGTAACCTTCGTCCATTGATCTTGACCTCACTTGCTCTTCACCGTTGTGTCAGTCCATCGGCGCCAAGTCTTGCTCAAGCTTCACCGCCTCACGGTCCATCGCTCCAAAGCCTCTGACTTGCCCTTCACACTTGCTACCAGTCCATCGAGCCAAGCCTCATCTTGATATTTGCCACCTTGGTCATATGACTCCATGTCATGTCTCATATGCAATGAGCTCCTTCATGACACCATTACCTGTGGACTAATCCCTGTGTATCTCACATTAAACATAATTAGTCCACCTAAGGTTGTCACTCAATTACCAAAACCAAACAAGGACCTTTCACCATGCTAGACTAGGATTGGAACTTAGGGCGCAAAACTTTTACCGGTAGAATCACAAGGAACACAAGTAGGCACTAGGGGTGAACTTTGGCTTGTAGGATTTAATTCTTGCAATTAATTTTTAGAAAAGCCCAATTCACCCACCTCTTGGGCATCTTTTCAATATTCATCCATTCTTTGAAGATTATTTTTATTACGACTTATGCTTCCATTGTACATACACAAATATAGTATAGTGCAACATGTGGACAGAATCATCCGATAGGCAGACTACAACGTCCATGAGCAGCGGCCTTTCTGATTGTGAGGGAAGATAGACCAAGCAAGATCAAAATCATGCCATCCGATATGTAAAATATCCTTGCAGCACATGTAATATATACACATATATGTATATGGCTACCACTTTTACCTATTTTTCAAACCCTAATCCATGCAAATATTTTCTACCTATACCTATCATACTGTCTTTACCCACACGTGCGAGGGCGCGTGTTTTGTACTAGTGTATATATATTTGTCATCAAGCAAGTCACGTTTTAATAAATTTTTATTTCTTTTATCGATCCAACGTCAAGCAAATTATTGGCAAGCATATTCCATGACATATCCTGATCACTGGAGTCCCATGCAAATTCCAAGGGAACTTGTTGCACGCGTACAAATCAATAGCAATTTATCACAATATTTTTTACAAATTGCTTGACAAAGGCAAAGACGACCTAATAACACAAAGGTGTCATGTATATATGCCCTGTTCGCTTGAGCTTATCAGCCGAATCTGCCAGCTATTCAGCAGTGTTTTTCTCTCACAGTAAATCAGCGAACAATACTCTCTCACAACTACTATGTCATACGGTTTGTGACTAACTTTAACTACAATACACATGTACCATATGAAAGCAACTTCATACCTAATGCCGCACTTTTTGAGCCAACAACGAGTTCCCCGAGCCTTTTTTTTCCTCCACATCAACAAGACTAATGTTCCATTCATGCACATTAGTTGTTAGTACAACCGTCATGATAAACACACAGGAACCTTGGCATGTTTCCTACGACAATGGAAAACATAGACAAAAAAAATATGATTGTTATGATATTCAGTCTAGCAGTAGTGTGATATTAGATGCAGCGGAATGTTAAAAATTATTCTTGCTAGTCGCAATGCACCTTTTTCCTCGTGACTGCAAATTTTAAATCTCGGTGACTTTAAATCTAAGTGTGCTACTGTACTTCCTCCGTCCCGAAAAAGAATGGAATTCTAGGTTTTTGATAGATCAAATTTTTTAAAATTTGACTAAGTTTATAAAAAAATAGTTTAACATTTACGTCTTTAAATAGATCTACAATGAAAATATATTCCATTACTAATTTAATGATATTTATTCGGTATCATAAGAAAACTCGACCCGCGGGAGGAAAGGTAGCTCCTAGGCATTCTGCTTAATATAGAAGGTAGGCTTTTCATATACATCAAACAAACTTCCGAACCACTGTCTCACCTATACAACAATTTTTTTTGTACAGACTCAATTTAACTTGAATTTGTTTATCTCTTGAAAAGTGAGAACTGCATTCTTTTTCGTGACAGAAGGGAGTAAATTTTTAAAAAATTCTATAACTCCAAAAAGATTGAAACTGGCCAAAGAAAAGAAAGAGCATGTCCTTTTTAAAAGTGTTCTGTTATGACTTCTCCACTGACTTAATTAAAAGCATTGCCAAACGTGCACATGCGGTTTTGGCTTGCGAAGCAAAAACCAATGAAACCGACCATTTTCACTTAGAAACCGAAGAAAAAACATTTTTTTGGCTTTTCTATTTTTAGAGAAGCTTAAAAACTTATCAAAGAGGACCTAACCCCGTTTGGCTGGTGGTTTCAGCTGACTTTTCAGCCATACCGTAGCTTATTTTCTCTCATAGAACACTATTGAATCTGTCGTAAAAACCATGAGCCGAACGGGGTTGAAGTTCCCATTTACGAGTGTGTGATCCTATCCACACCTCCTCCGTACACCGCGTCCATGGACACAACCCATTGATTCTCTTGGCCCACACGAGCTAGTCCACCAAGGACGGAGCCTACTGCGAAAATTCTTAGGAAACCCCTCGACCTCCGGAACATTCCTCCCTCACAGCGCGTACATATTTTACCACTATGCCCCTGAGCAGCCTCGTACTTCGAGCACTCTCCCACGCTCGCGGCCCCACTCAACCTGCAAAGGGTTTGGGTCGACCCTCTTGAGAACTCGATCCGCTCCTAAAATTGGCCCACGGAGCGAAGCGGTCCGACCCCATACAACCGAGGGGCAATAGGGTCGCGACCCCATCGACCCTAATCGAACCTTGAGTCGCTCCTCTCTCGCTACAGGCCTGTAGCGCTATGCGCCGCCGTTGTTCCTCTCTTCGCCGCAGCTGCCGGAAAGTCCATGTCTTCCCGTTCGGCGGTGGCTTCGGTGTCCCTGGCGCTCTTGGGCGCGGGCTCTGATGGTGGCTGTGGTGTGTGGTCTGACGCCTCGCTGAGCTCTGCATGGCGGCGCTGTTGCCTGCCGGGCCAACGGAGCGCCGCCTAGCATGCACCCGCGATGGGGCCGGCGTGGAGCCCTACTTCGCCGCACCTTTCGTCCCTGTCGTGCGGATGAAGGGCATGGGACTCGCTCCAACAGCCGATGTTATCTGGACCAAACCTCGTCACCCATCCCACGCCGCCCCGCGCGCCCTCTCTCCCCCCGATGCCCAACCCTCGCGGGCCTCTCCCTCTCCCCCGACGCCCCCGCTCCTCACACGCCCGACTCCTCCTCTCCTCTCCCCTACGCCAGGGCGCCGGCCACCAGGCGATGGAGCGCCTCCGCCTCAGATCCAACCCCCACCGATGCGAAGGGCGCTAGCGAGACGACGACGGCCCGCGTCCGTCTCGCGCGACGGTGCCCCCCCCCGCGGGTGACGTGCGTCGGCGCGGCGTGCCTGACGGTGGTCGCGCCCGGCTAGGCAGCGCACTGGCGTGGCTTCCGCTGCCTCGACGCCCTGATTTGGCGGGGTTGTGGTTCGGCCACCGCCGCCGCCACGGAGATCACTCTGGGTTCCTCTGGTTTCTTCGTTGTATTCTTCACTTTCTGCCGCTCAGGATCTTATGGTTGCGAGGTAAGGGGTGCCTGCTCTAATTTTCTACAATTTCACCTTTGGTTTTGGCTCACTGAATGCAGTCTAGGATTTGATATGGTATATTGGTTGTTGAATTAGCGCCTTCAGATTAAATCCTTTCTTTGCTCCTGCTCGAGCTGGGTCTGGCCCCGGCACCAGCGCCTCCTGGTGCTTGACCGAGGCGGAGGAGGTAGTCGCCTGCACCTGTGAGCCGGAGAAGAAGCGACTGATGAGGAGCACGTGGCACGCCCGGCCGCCAGCCCCTCCCCCAGCCGGGCGCAGATCCACGGCCACCCACCGGAGCCATCAGGCCGTTCATGATTTTTTGGTAATGAGGAATATTATTAGTATATAATTGGCTTGTCAATGGATATCTCTTTTGATGCTTCACATGTTTGAAGGATTTTTTTTCGCATTTTCTTTGCTAGATTATTAATTAGAGAGTAAAGTTGCAATTCTCGTTCCCAGAGAGTTTTTTGGCATCGTCCATGACATATAGAACTTGAATATCTGCATGTTTATGGTCATGAAGATCCTAATATGCATACAACCAATGAGGCCCAGTTATACGGACTGGTGGAGCCTAACTTACATCCGCAAGTATTAGCTTCATCTTCTCAGGTAAACGTTATATTGGAATTCAGTTGCTAATTGGTCTCCTTGGTTGTATTACTTTTCGAAGTGTCCAAAAAATTTGTTTTTTGGATATACTTGGCATTTTCAAAATACAACTTCAAAAACTAATTCCTACTATAGTATTTGTAGAAATATTAATGTTACAATATTTAGTACTTTTGAAATCAAACAAATACATTTTCATATGAATGATCCTAAATACACTGGTGGACAAATATTATGGAGGTTGACTGCTTGTATCCCAAAACAGCATATATACTTAACTGGAGTAATGTGGATGAAATGTGTTATTTACTGCTTACAACCCCTTACTCTCTCATCAGGGGTACCCTTCAGAAAATCGGGAAGCAGATAACGCTGTGCAAGTCTTTAGGATGCCGGAATCTAATGTTCACTCATAAGTTCTCCCTTTCACATCTGAGGTAGGACTGTATTTTGATTTTTAACTGCTCTCCCGTAGTCTCTGTAGTTTCCGTGCTTGATGTGTTGTCGGATCTTAACCTCAACGAGTTGCATGAGCAGGTGATCAAAACACATTTTCTTCTCTGTTTTGTGTGTCTGTCAGTGAACCTTGTTTTGTATGTCTGTATGATGTTATGATATATGATGCAATTTGGAGGATAACTGGTAAGCTCCTGCATATTTGAGAAAAAAACATATTTTCTGTTTATTTCGTTCTGGCATTTGTAGAATTAGTATTCTATTCTGAATACGTTGTGTGGGCGACTACTTTACTATTATGTAAAGTAGGTATATGCACCTGTTATGCTTGGGAAGGAGAGAAAAACCTAGGTGTTTTGGTTCATGTAGTGAATCACATATAATTGTGCAATGCCTGTTCTGTGGTATATATCAACTGGAAAGAAATAGAAAAAAAATCCATAAATATTAACAGGTTATTCAATCTAGCCTTGGAGCCCCCATACTTTCGACAACTGCAGTATTTTCAATTTTCTCATTTGTTTGAAGCCAAATTAAAAGCCTGTTACTTAGCTGAATTACACTGCAGATGCTATGTTTGACTGACAGAATAAATCACATTGGACTAAACCTTTGTGCATTGAAAATAGGCATTTGGAACTGACATAATAAATCTCACTGAGATTGTTTTCTGGTGATGGCGTTTGCAGGAAAGAAAAGGACTACGTGACGGACGTCCTGGACAGGAAGAAGTCACTGAATCGCTTTTTGTCAAGGAGACCAGCAACGACACTCTGTCTTCGCACTGGACAAAGAAGATCTTCTCTTACAGGTTAGGGGCATTCCCCTTGTAGTTTTAGCTGTACTTGGCTACTTGCTACTACTTTCGCATCTGCTAAATTTATTTTTCTATACCTTGCAAGAGTCTCTTTGTTGTTTACAATTACTTATAAAGTTTTGATGAATGGTTAGGTAAATGCTACACCTATTTCTTTCTTATATACAAATTATCTTGTAACTAATCAGGGAGTGTAAGTGATGGGCGATATCCAACTGCTTTGCTGGGCTCAAACTCGGTTCCTTCAGCAACCAGGAGGATCAGATTACCTGTAACTGTAAGCAGATCATCTCTGCCTGATATGTCACCCAGTGTCACCAAAACAATTAGTCCTTCATCCATCAAGAACAAGAGATAGGTGTAGTCATTACCGTTTCTTCCAGAAATAAATAATTATGAACTTCTCCCCTGATTACTAAGCTTATACCACAATGTTTTCAGGTCGTCTGGTCGAACCTGGTCGACCTGGAGCGACCAGGACGATTAATCACGATTAATCGCGATTAATTGGACGACTTGAAAACATTAATACCAGATAAAACATTAGCTCCTGTTTGAGAATACTGAAAAGGGACTACTACTTAAAATTTGATGATGATGTTTCCAATCAACATCGACTTTTCAGTATCAGTGACACATTGGGTCAGATTTGAACATGATTAGCCTTAATTCCATTTTATACTCTTTGTTGCTGTTTTTTCTTGCCTGGAATATATTGGGTTAATAATTTTACAGAACTACATTGCTTAAAACTTGTATGTGAGTTACTGAATCATTCAGGTGGGGAATCGCCCCACCGTTGCAGGTGTCACCATTTCAATATGAAGATCTACATGATGCCAGTAGCTCTATCTAGAGGCTGATAACAAGCATTATCCAGATGATCTTCTCATTGTAGGTGCGCTATTGGCAACACAGTCCTTGGCATTATACAACCTCAGTAAATTTTACAGTAGCATGGACTAGATATGAAAGAAAATTCTACCGATTGTTACCATTTATTTATCTTGTCATCTTTTGAGCATTTTTGGCAAAATATATATGTGCTATGTTGCTGGACTCAGTTTTTGGTTGGTTATTTGCAGGAAAATATGTTTTGGGGGCAAATGAAATATTCATGCATTACAACAAGAGAGAAAGATCAAGAGCTGACTGCATGACTCTTGTGAGATGAAACGAACTAGGGAATAGCTCTTGTTTTGTCCAAGCTCAAAATTGCAAGAAATGCTTATTCTTCAAAGGAAAACTAAACTCATCATGTATCATATGCAAATTATTATGTTTGTCAAGCAAAAAGGATTATTGGTGACTCCACTGATTCATTTCGAAAACATGTTACTATTTACTTTCATGCTTCTTTTATTGCATTTATTATTTTGTGTTCTCGTGTGCCGTTATGTGATGGAATTTTATATATGTCCGTAGCAATGCATGGGCAATCAATTAGCAAATCGTAAATTAGATGGTTGAGGCGAGACATGATTTTATTATACTTTGTTATGCATAAGTGTTTTTTGGATTATATATATGGTCATATATAATTCTGTGAAACTTAAAATATTAAAAAAATATCGTTATTTGGTTGTTTCATGTGCATCTCTCAAATAAAGCCGTGGCGTTAGCACAACACTGTACTAGTGATTGAGAGTACTGTAATTGCATCAGTTCAGGATGGGATCCTCTGAAGTCGGACGCATCGACTTGTCTCTGCAGTGGATCATCTGAGCCGTTTGTTTCGGATCTAACGGTGACTCCGTAGAACTCTAGAAGCCAGCCATTCTGACAGGCCAGCAGCCGGCCCATCAGCCCAATAAGGACATCGTTGCAGATCGTTGGACGGGCACTCCCATTACCGGCGTGCTGCCACGCGATGCTCGAGCGCCGTCGCTGCGGCGATACGGCTGGGCGCGTCGGCATTCCGCACCTCGCCGGAGCTCCCATCCTCGCCACAGTGCTTGGGCATCGTCTTCGTCATCACGTGACCTCAACCAGTGGCTCTACCGCCCTGAGGATGCCGCTGCCGCCCGGCCAGGCGCGCGCCACGAAGGCGTTCCCTGCCTGTCCTACCACCCGCACAACTGCCAGACAGGCTGCAAGCGCCTGCCGCCATGGTGTGCTCGGGCCTGGTCGGTGGTGAGGGCTGCACCGCTTCATGGAAGTGCACCTCTACCATGGTCGAGCTTGGGCTCCCACTCCCATCGCGTGACCTCTAGCTGCACTAAGCGGCTTGCACAAAATGATTGTCTCGGTCAAATGTGAAACTAATGATTTGCAAAAATGTTATATTAATGAGTCTGGACCACGGGGCGGCAGCATCCGCGGTGATGATGCCCGAGCACTGTCCGCAGAGACGACGCTCGAGCATCACGTGGCAGCTTGCCGGGGATGGGAGTACCCGTCCAGCAATCTGCAACGACAACGAAGGCAGACATGGTGCGCGTCCTTGGGCTGAGATGTGCCGGCTGCTGGTCTGTCAGAATAGCTGGCTTCCAGAGTTCTACGGATTCACCGTTGGATCCAAAACAAATGGCTCAGATGATCGACTGCAGAGACAAGCCGAGAGGATCTCATTCCGGATAACCTCGGGTCATCCGTGCATCTGTTCAAAAGGATCAGGTTCGATTCCTGACCCACTTTTGGAATGCAAGGATCGGGGGTCGCGGTTGGAATACTCCCTCCGTCCCAATGAATATGCAATTCTCACATCCTGAGAAGTGAGCCATCGCAAATTTTGATTAAAATTACATAAAAAATACTAACTCTTATGAGACAAAATAAGTACCGTTAGATTGGTTATGAAATATATTTTCATAATAAATTTATTTCGAGACATAAATGCTAATACTTTTTGCTATAAATTTGGTCAAAGTAGACACAATTTGAACGGTACGTTTCCCATAATTGCATAATCAACAGGACGGAGGGAGTATTTACATATTTATTATTATTATTATTATTATGAGGTGAGTGTGTGTCAGTGACACATGTCCGTCGCGGTTAGGGGCGACCCGAACCGCTTCGTTTGCAGGCGTAGCCCCGCTGCAGTGCCGGTCCTTGGTTCCATAGAGCGCGCGGCGCGGTGGGAGAAGCCCTAGCCCCGGAGGAGGACGGTGCGCGTTGCCCCAGCGATGGCGGTGGCGGCGGGGAATGGCGGTGATGGGCCCGAGGAGGGCGTAGGCGAGAGCTCGTCCCCGCCTCACGACCCTGCGCCCGCGCCCGTGCCCGCACCCGCTGCCTCCGGCGGGAGCGGTGGCGGCGTCCGCGGCGGGGGCCTCCGGGACATCTGCCGCGAGGTGTTCGAGCGCCTCGTCAACGATGGCTACCTGGCGGGCTCCGAGCTCCTCGCTCAGCTCGAGGCCCTCTTCAATCGGCTCCCCATGAGGTGAGCCACTCGTAGACTCGCTCGTCTCGTCTCCGCCTTTCCCTCCTCTGCCCCAGCCCGCGGAAGCAGTTGCCTGCGCCCTTCGCTGGAACGATTCGGGGGGTTGGAAAAGTTTCTCAAATGGTTGGGGGAATCGATGGAGTTTGTGGCCGGATTCATGAAATCCGCGTCAGTTGGTATGCTTAGGGACACTCATCACGGCGTTCAGCTTTACTGGATTTATGCCAGTGGAATATCACTTGCTCCTACGACCGGGCTTGTTCAGCTCTGCTCGGTGGACTTTGAAACGGGCGGTTTCCAGATTAAACTAAGAGCGAGCATTTGTTTATTTGACTTTGAATGGGTGTGCTCCGCTCCTCCGAGGGACGTGCTTCTCAAGTGTTTGCTAGTATGTCTGCCATGGCTGTAGTCTTGTAATTTGATCTTTGGATTTGGACTAACTCAGAGACTGAACTGTTCTCGTCTGAGTTGTGGGATCAGCAGTGCCGTTTTGTTTATTTGACACTGATGGGTGTGTTCCACACTCCCACTTTCAGGAAGAATTTTTTGTTCCTTGGAAGCCTTCTTGTTACATCTGTTATTTGAGACATTTTAGTCTTGCAAGTTAATGTTTAAAATTCGACTCAGTAGGGTCATCTATTATTTCATTGGTGCCTCCAATATTTTATTTAATGTTATTCTTCTACTTCAATACCGTGTAGCCACAAGCTGGATGTGAATATCGACAAAGCAGAAGACGTGTTAATCCATCAGAAAGTTTTGGCAGAAGCAAAGGATCCTGATAGGCGCCCAGCGTTCGCTGTCCGTTTCCTCAGGGTAACTATTTTTTTTCTTTCTGCGTTATGTGTCCTATGGGCTGGGTTTTGTACTTTTGTTTACACTCAGCAAGCATTTAAGGTCTCTAAAATTCTGGGTATTATGAGGAAACTATCATTAGAAGTCACAGGAACAAACTAGTACTAGACATCCTTCTTTTCTTCTTCCCAAAATATTTCCTTGAAAGCAATTTGAGCCTGTGTATCATGGCGCAATAACCATTTTATGTAACAGTAAATCAATTTTGTTAAATGAACCATTTCATGCTTATTCTTTTTATTTAATTGATGCCTGTTTATATCTGGTATCACCAGAAAAAAGTAGAGTTAATTATTGACATTAAAACTTTGATCAAAGCTTGAAGAGGTAAATGTGGACGAGACAACTAACTCTGATGCACATGAAGAAGGGGCTGATATTGGTGAAGCTCTTTCTACCAGGTACTCATGCACAGTGCTAGTGTGGTGCTTTTGTAGTTTTGACTCTTGAGTGACCATGACGGACAAGTTGTGTGCTGTTTCCAACCCAGCATTTACTTCCAGACTGTTTGAAGAATGAAGATACAACCTATTGTTTGATTATGATCTGAGATATACAGTGTAGCAGCAGAACATGCATAAGAACAAAGGGAAAAAATATTCACAAATTAAACAAAATGGTAACTGTTGGTTGCTTTCCATAGTTTCCTTGGATTTGGTAAGTAATGTACTTGATGTTCCAGAATAATTGTAGAAATATGCTATTGATCTCACTATTTTGCTGCTGAGTTACTGAAGTTAGAAGTGCTATTAGACGTGAGATCATGAACCAACACACCACCGAACCATAGTAATTTAATGCAACTCTGGATTGACAGTAGCTATTTTATTTTACCACATAACTGCATGTGCTTTGTTTGCCTCCTTATATATATCATGCTATATGTGAAATCATAGTGCTGCTTGAGAAACCAATTCATTTTTGTTTAGCTTGATTGTTTCTGCACACTAATTGGGCTGAGGATTAGGCTTGAAAGTTTCCTTTAGCATATGATGCAACCAAGCAGTAATTGGGTAATGACAGTTTGTTCCTTTCATCAGATATGATGGATGCATGTTGGAAGTGAGCAGGACGAAGGGTTTCCCATTATCAACATCCAAGAACCCAAATTCTGTGTTGCCTAGCCCATCCATGATGCAAAAGATTCATAAGGTTATTCTCCGTGCAACATATTATGTTTCCAAATTATTTCCATTTCTTGTAAAGCTTGTCTCCCTATGTGAGCACAGCTGGTTATCAGGAGCTCTTAAAATTCTCTTGTTTTGTACATGTCATTTAACAGCTATTTATTATGATTGCTATGCCCTGCAATTAATTTCATACAGGTGACTAAGGTCCTTCCAGATTTCAACCCAGATACCAAGGATTTCCTTATTAATAACACGAGGAGAATGGTGCTACAACCTCTCAAGATATGTGGTATGATACAATACAGTCTTGTTGGTTTTATGTCGCACCTCAGTCAAATTTATCTGATACTTGCAAGAGGAATACTCCTGGTTTCAAACTGCTTTTAAGTCAAGTTTATTATACTTGAGTATGACTGCCTGCAGGAAATTACATGTATTCTGTGTGAAATGTGTTCTAATTTTTGTGTAGTAGACAAGGAAATATTCCTTCCTTTTTCATTGTAACAATTTGAAATGGTGTAAGCTTCTTAATGTCTGCAGATGAAGATGAAGACGACTCTGGCAATGAGTTTCTTTCCTCTGCCAAATTACCAAAATCAGGAAATTGCACAACACACATTGATGATGAGTTAGTCCCGAAGAATAGCAAGAAATTTTGCTTTGACAACCTGTGAGTATTAGGCTTGAAAGTCTCCTTTAGCATATGATGCAACCAAGCAGTAATTGGGTAATAACAATTTGTTTCTTTCATCAGAGATGATGGATGTTTGTTGGAAGTGAGCGGGACGAAGGGTTCCCTGTTATCAACATCCAAGAACCCAAATTCTGTGTTGCCTAGCCCATCCATGATGCAAAAGATTCATAAGGTTATTCTCCGTGCAACATATTATGTTTCCAAATTATTTCCATTTCTTCTAAAGCTTTTACCATATGTGGTTTTTCCTTTGAACATAAGGGGATTATTATACCCTTTTCTTTGTGATGCAGCACACTATATTGGAGGAACAACTCCAAGGTGCTGGTAGGTAGTTTTAGCACAATATGTTAAAGGAACAGCTTCAAGTGCTAGTAAATAAAGCCCTAAGGGCAGTCTGAATCTGCAGACAAGAAGAGCTTAATCCAAAGCTCAAAAAACAGATCTAGTCCAAGATCTTTAATAGGAACATCAAGTTCTATTCATAAGGTAGTGGTATAAAACTTACAAAACCAGGGGAAATTGCGTCTATTTATAGGCCCTCAAGCCTTATACAACTCACATATAACTAAGATGACAACTACTAGCCTGCTAAATGACAGCTAAAGGTACAACTAGATATTACTCATAACAACTCGTCTACTGCACATTGATACCTAGGGGATAACTGTATAGGGCAGCCAAGTATCTTCTAATAATATGATGACATGCAATGACATAACCATACTTCTTGGCCAAAGTACTTCATGAAGCATATAGCGTAGTGGTAAAACTCAAATTGACTTCTTGTTCTTTGTAGCAAAATGCAGATTTACTTGTAAAGCTTGAAAGTTTATGAATTTCTAATATGTTGTCCCTCATCACTTTGTCTCTTGTAGGTCTTTTCAGATGAAGAGATTGAGGACATCTTGTCCCAATGGATCAATAATCCACACTATTTATTGCCAAGTAATGTGTATTCAATTGACATTTACACAAAAGAGTGATTTGAGGAGCTCGAGCAGTACAGTACGGATGGAGTTGCGTACTTTGTTGTGCACTTAAAACATATGCGGAATGGTTTCAACCGAAAAATGGCAAACAGCTTGTATAGTTGGAAACAAGCGAATGTGTATACAAGAGAAAGATCCATATTGAAAATCATGAAGTATGCAGAGGGCAAGACATATGTGCAATATCGTTGTATGAAGGAGTATACGATGAAAGGTGGTCCGGAGGTAATGATATTTTATTTCTCATTTCTTTTGTATAATTATACCATAATTTTCTTATAATTTTAAATTTCGATTGTTTCTTTGTACAGAATATTGTTTTCTGTGAGATTTCATCTCACGAGTGGAGGGATGGAAGGAAGGACCAGAAGGACCTTGATGCACAAGACCCTGGTGCACATGACCCTGGTGCACATGGCCTTAGTGATATAAGAAGGAAAGACCTTGGTGCACATGCACCCGCTCTTTCTGTGAGATTTCATCTCACGAGTGGAGGGATGGAAGGAAGGACCAGAAGGACCTTGGTGCACAAGACCCTGGTGCACATGACCCTGGTGCACATGGCCTTAGTGATATAAGAAGGAAAGACCTTGGTGCACATGCACCCGCTCTGGAAACAGAGGTTGAGAATTTGAGGCAACTTCAACAAGTGATGCATGGTCGAAATATGTTCCGAGGTATGTTCTGTGTTCTAAATTATTTAATGTAAGTGTTGATTAGCAAATAATGTATTTCCAATCTATATGATCAGAGAGAGGTTACGATTTGTATGTTTCTGCGTTCTAAATGATTTAATGTCTTAACTGTTGATTAGCAAATAATGTATTTCTAATCTGAATAATCAGAGAAAGGTCAAGAATAATCAGGAGGAGTTAGAGAACCTTAAGAGTGAAGTTGAGCAATTAAGGGAGGATGGAAACCTCTTTGAGGTATGATTGTGCTGAACACCTAAAACTGCAATCAGAGCACCTATTTGTCCCACAGATTATTGAATTGCTTAATAGCTAATCTATTTCCAATTTTTTGCAATCAGAGCACCTATTTGTCGCAAAGAGAGAGAATTGAAGCATTAGAATTGGAGGTGGCATCACTTAATGAAAAGTTAAAGGTATGTTAATTTGGCTATGTGTAGCTTAAAACTTGTTTCAATGTGTAACCATCAGTCTCCACGAACAACCCTTCTTAATTCTGTCTTGTTTCTTCCGTCTGTCAGTTTTAGTCACGGGGCTCTGCATTTACATGAGAAGTGGACTTCATTAAGCATGACATGAGTAGCAAAATTCAAGATCTAAGTAGTACTAGGTCTAGGACAGTTGGACAATTTCATATTCATTGTAGCACCAGAGGCTTCTTCACGTCTCTGCATAGAAGAAAAACACGTGGCTGGTACCTACCTAGTATGTACTGCCGTGTTCCTTTTTATCTAGGCATTGATGATACATGAAATTATCAGGTGAGTGCAATCTAGTGTATGAACTTGTAAAACACTCATTTTTTGGTGCATCTGTACATGCGAGTTCAAGGTCAAAAGTACATGATGTGGTTAATCTTGCTTTTTTTCGAACCGAGGGCATCCCCATTTCCATTTATCCAAACGGAAATACAGCATCCGAACAGACTTGACTAGGGTTACCAAGATAGACTAGAAGCTAAAGGAAGGTAAACATATAAAAGATAACTACTCCGCTTCAAAAAGACCTGCCAAACGCAACGAGCTACCAGCGCTAAGACCAACGAACCAAAAGACGAAGACCTTATTACAAGGTTGGGCACAAGAGGCCGCAAAGTATTAGTGTCTAGAACAGTTTTGCACTGAGAAGAGACTCGGTCATTGCAACAAGATCACCACCCTTCATTTCTCCTGATGACCTTCCGGATCCTCTTCGAGCAGCATTAGCGGGTTCAGTTTCACTTTCTTGTTCAACAGCTTCAGCGCTATTTTCAGCATCATGTTCACAGCAGCTTCCAGAGTTGTCTTGTCGATCTCCGCGTAGAGACCTGCCCAATAGTTCATGAGTGCGCAGGCATGGCAAACAATCAAGATAGGATTTAGAACAAGCTTGCCCTCAAAGCAAAGTTTGTTCCTTGCTTTCCATAAGGCCCAGCAAATAGATGCAATCCCCAGGGCATGAAATTTTTTCCCTCCTGGAAGCCACTGCTCACACCATGTCCAACACTGGTCTAATGATCTGGGGATATCTGATGCACCAATACAGGTAGCAAAGGTTGCCCATACTGCCTTCGCAATGTTACAATCAAACAACAAATGAGATACAGATTCATTAGCAGGGCAGAAATAACAGGAAGGATCACCTTGCCATTTTCTCCTTATCATGTTATTCTTTTGTTAGAATTGCATTATTCAGCACCAGCCAAAGAAAAATTTGAATTTTGGCTGGGATTTTACTCTTCCAAATTTTCTTATGAGAGGGTCCAGCATCATTAGAAGTAAGAGCATTGTACACTGATTTTACTGTGAAGAGGCCTTTTGGACTAAATTTTCAGGTTACAATATCATCACAGTTGTTCAGATGAATAAAAGACATCAGCTACAATGGAGTCCCATTGCTCCTTCCAGATTCCTACCAACCATCTAGAGAAAGTGAGGTTAGCAGGATTATTTTTTGTTTGTGCTAGAGTGATATCAGGTTGTTTAGTCATCTTATACAGGTCAGGAAACAGCACATTAATGGGTTGCTCATACAACCATCTATCTTTCCAGAAAAGAATTCTCACCATTCCCAATTACAAGTTTCCTTCCCTGTACATAAATATCTCTAACCTTTAGCAAATACAATTAATCTTGCTGATTAATTGTATTTGCTAATTTATATGTTGCTGATTTAAGTATTAATTAGGATGCTATGTAAATACATATGTGAGAATGATGTGTTCAATAAATTATAGAACAAGGCATAATAATTATAGAAAGAAAGATAAAAAACCGAAAAATGATAAAGGGATAGAAACATAGAAAGATATGATTAGAAGCCAAGTTTACAAATATAGCATGCATCATACATGCTCATCTTATGTGTGCACGTCACATCCTAATCAGCAGCAACTTAGTAAAATTATCTTATCGTGTCATTTCCGCTCACACCAGATAAATCCGTGCACCATAACGATTAACGAATGAATTGCAAGTTCATATACTAAAGTGCACTTATCTGGCGACAATTTACTCTTTAATTTATATATCAGAATATATAGCTAGAGTGATTTTTCCTCTCTCTTTTTTTCCCCAAAAAGGTACAGAGATTGGAACTAATGACAGTCCATTAGTAAATCTGAAAACACAGCTAATTAACCGCACAAGAGTAACATATATCGAAAAATAGCATGGTAGTTGCATGCACCATGGCTGATACTTATCTTGCAAGGGCATGTCAACAATTACTTAGAAAGGTGTAATTTTTCTTTATATATCAATTATTTCTTGACCAAAGAGAATTCGAAGGAGAACCTAGCTACTGAGTTATATCCTTCCAGGGAAACACCAGCAATATAATGTGAAGTCGTGGTGGATGACTATTTATTAGAGTTAAAATCTTGGTGCCCATGAATATTATGCACACACAGTAGGTCACTGTAGGAGCTGTGTAAGTTTCTGAAAAAAAGGATTTTAGTAAGCAAGGTATGTGTTGTTTGTTTCCCTCTTTTGGAGCATGTTAATTAGGAGACACATTTGAGTGTGTGTGGGGTGTATGATGCGTGTGCATCTCCCATTAACATTAATTTCTCTCTCTCTCTCTCTCTATATAGTCCCTGGAAGTAGTTACTCCCTACTCTTAATCACACAGAAATACACCCGTCGAACCTTCCCAGGCTGGTTAGCGGGTTAAAAAAAAAACAGACCAGTTAATAAAATCCAATACTATATAATAAACGCCGAAGCCCCACCCGGCGCCTCTCGCAGCCGCCGCCGCCGCCTCCTCCTCCTCCTCCTCTTCCCTTCGTCCTCTCGTCCACCCGCCGGAGCTGTGAGCGTCGCCATCGTTGAGCAGGCGCACCTGGCCGCGCGAGCCTACCAGAGTCCAAGCTCTGTCCTCGCTGAGTAACTCCATGCTGAAGTCCGGCCGTACGCCATCCCATCGCTCGTGATCCAGTGCTGCCTGCATCGTTCCCGGCAGCTGAGATCTCCCGTGCGCCTGTCTCTACCGAATAGCTTGGGTTGGCCGCGTGCGCTGACTCCGCCGGGCGGGTCGCAGCCAGGCCGCGTGCGCCGTCTCCGCCGGGCGGGAGCATCCATCGATGGGATTCAGGTACGGTCACTGTTCGCCTAAACGGCCGTTTAGTCCGTTTAAACACCGTTTAAATGGTAAACAGAAGT
Organism: Saccharum hybrid cultivar R570; assembly: GCA_038087645.1. Lineage (NCBI taxonomy): Eukaryota > Viridiplantae > Streptophyta > Magnoliopsida > Poales > Poaceae > Saccharum > Saccharum hybrid cultivar. The sequence continues at coordinate 44,971,815 of JAQSUU010000534.1, forward strand.
CAGTCGTGTTGTTTAGGCCATAAACGGTGAATTAAACGGTTGGGCCGTTTAAACCGTTCTATCCCGTCTAAACGGTCTAAACAAAATCAGATTAAACATGATTAAATGAGCTAAACAACCATTTGATCCATAATTAAGTAAATTAAGGACTACGTTTATCACAATCAATATGAAACTAATTAACATTGTAATTATATGAAGTGTTGTGGGATTTAGATTTCTTCTAACAAGATTATTTAGTAGAATATTTGATTTTTACATATGTAAATATGTATGGGTTCTAGCAAATTTTATTTTTACCTACATAAATATGTATATTTTATTGTTATTGTACAAAACCGTTTAGGCCGTTTAACTCCGTTTAAACACCGTTTAAACGGTCTAAACGCTAAACGAAGGGTGACCGACTGTTTACCATTTAGCATTTAGGAAAACATTGGGTACGGTCGAGACAGTCCTACTGTAGTGATCGATTTGTTCATTCCAATCTAATCTCCTTTGCACCTTGCAGATCCGTAACTCTAGCAACTTGTGGCCGCTTAGGTAATGTTGGTGTTTTTCCCACTGCCGAATGTATTCACTGGGATTGCCCGGGGAGTAATGATGGCCATCATAAGTTCATTATCCTTATTCAAGGTATCATCGGCAAAATTGAAGAGAAGGGGGAATCTGGTTTCTTCGTCGATGTAGGGCATCCAGGCCCGATGATCACAGGAAAGACCGTTGTAAAAGCTTTGAAGAATCGGCCGATCTGATCTTCGTTGGCCTCTGTTACAGGAAGAACAATTATTGCCTCACTAAAATTGAGGGGTGGGCGTGTTGCCGATTCTTCATCTCCCAGTTCGTAGTCTTCGGTGATATCTCACGGGAATCGCTAGGCAAAGAAGTCCCATTGCAAGCATTTGTGCATATGGGCATTCAGTAACATGTTGATGAACCACCAGGGCCTCCTAAGTTGCTGATGGGTTCACCAAGCAGAAGCTTCTGAGACACTTGATGTAAAAGGTGATAGGTGGAGCTCAGAAGATATCGGCCAAGAGGGAACTTTACACCGTTGGCCAGTAGTTCAGCTGCGGGGAGGTAAGCATTGGTTGGCCCTACCGATCGACCACAGAAGATGAATTTTTCTAACCACATGTTTAGGAATGTGGCGTGTTCCCTCTGACCAACTGTCCCGGTCCTTCTGTATTCTTGAATATACCCTGTCCAACCACCGATGTTACGGGTATTCACCCTATACTCAGATTTTCTACCGTAAATGGAGGCCTCCTCGACAGTTGAAATATCTAGGCCGGTGAGCATATATACATCGGCAAGGGTGGGAGTAGCTGGGCCATGACCAAACATGAAAGTATTTGTTGTGTCTGACCAGAAATAAGCGGCAATAATCATCATTGACTCGTTCTTCTACATATCGGCAATGGACATCCTGATGCATTGGTCTAGCTTTCGCTCTGCCCAGTACACTTGCATCGACCCGTTTACTCTCAAATACCAATCCTTCCACCCCTTGGTGGTTTTAGGTCGAGATCGGAAAGTATCCTTCAATAAATTTAAAGAGAAATTCTGGGCTCTGAAGGGAATTCTGTTGATCTCTGCATTGATCAAATCGGTTGGATCTGGGTTGCCCATTGGGCCTAGACATTGGATGTGCGGCTGATTGGTTGGGATAACTAACTTGTTGTATAGTTCCTAAGTTTGGAGGATCAAAAGAACAGAGGAAAATAGAAAAAATCACCAACTGTATGAACTTGCAAGGGCAAAAAGAATCGCGGTAAAAAGGGATGAAGGTGAAACAAACCGCAGGGACGTCGAAGTTGATTGCCATTGTCTTGAGAAGGATGGAGGCGCAACTGGAGACTTGAGGTTGCCGCTGGGGAAGGTTCTTGCTGGTTGAGGTTGCACGGTTGTTCGTCGGGTTCGCCGCCGGAAAGAGAGAATGCCGAGGGTTGGAGTCTAATGGTAGAAGACGAGCATTTGGGAGAGATTTATTTATAGGCCGATTGGAATAGGGGCATTCCAGACTTATCTCTCTGCCGCGCGCGTGTAGGTCAAGGTAGTTCAGATGGATATGGTAACTGTTCGCACGATAATCAAGGGATTGTACAGATGATTTGATGGCAAGTAATCATGGTTCGGAAGAAATCTCGGTACATGATATTTTAATTTCGGGAGCGGCAACGTTACTGTGTTAGGTTCTTGCCGATGGACTATTGTTTTTTAATCTTAACCATAATCAGAGCAAGAGTGGTTGAAGATCATGCGATATTTACTGAGACACGTGAATCAGGACTAGATTTGATTGGATTTGGTAACAGATTGGTAACAGATTATGTTATGCTCGGAGGATGAATTAAGATAATTAGGTGAAGGCAATTGTTGTCTGGAGTAAATTTCGGAGCATCAATGATTTTATACTCCGAAATTAGGGGGCATGTGTTGACATCGTTTTTGGCACGTGTCAAAATGATGAGAGTGGGCTAATCGGCAGAAGGAAAATTATTGTATTACGCTGATAGAAGGGTGCCGATGAAAATCAGCTTGTGAGGATTGTTGCCGATGAATGGTGGTGACCGATGGAAAGGTTGACTTAGACTCAGAGGCGTTGCTGGTGAGATCGGAAATGTTATTGCCGATACCGATGAAGGAAGATTTGAAGACTACTGCCGATGAAACTTGTGATGACGGGAAGCATGCTGATGTAGAAGATGTCGATGAAAATTTCATCGTAATTGAGGCGGATAGGGAAATAGATAGGTGTTGATTTCCTTTTCTATATTTGTTAGATTATGATTCATGTAAGAGTCACGTTTTTCCTTAGATATGGACTCGGTGTCCTAGTTGTGTCTGGTTATGTTTCCTCAGATCAGGGTATAAATATAGACTGAGGGACAATGTAAGAGAGATCAATCAATATCAAATCAATTTTACTCCTATTTACATCTACTTACTTTTCGGTGACTTTATTAATTTGCATATTTTTCTTTTTACGAGTTCTCATCGATTCGACGAGCTGCATCGCTTCAGTGCGACCTTCGGCGATCCTCGAGTTCCGCGTGAGTACCTCTTGGCCGTGGCTTCCGGGCATATCGCTGTTGTCAGGACCAAAGTACTCGAATTTTCATTCTTGTCGATTAACAGGTCAAATCGACTGGTACGCTTTGGATATTGGATTAGGTATTAGCCCTTTGTGTTTGCAGATCCACTTTTGCATCAACAACTTCCTATCGACATTTATGTTTTCATTTTATTTTTAAGAAAATCAAAGTTGCTCTAAATTTTTAAATTCGCTCTACATTGGAGAACAGATGGCGTTCTGCATCAAGCAAAAAAAACACGTTTGATTTGGGCTCCAAACGGATAAGTTTCGTATATTCAGTATGATGGACCACAATTTTGGTACTCTACGGTGTGTTTCATGGCTATAAAGAGAGCTGACACCTATCGATCACCTCCCAACGATCAACCTATGATGTCCTATACCGAGTCCTCATGCTCTCGCACTAGTGTTTGAGCAGTGATCGATCCATGCTAGTGCGCGCAAGAGCTGTTCACGGACAGCGCTACCTCGGCGCCCATGGGTTACTTTCTATCGATATTTGTGTCTTATCATTTTATTATTAAAAAATAATAGTTGCTCTAAACTTTTAAATTTGCTCTATATTGGAGAACAGATGGCGTTCTGCATCAAGCAAAAAAACAGCGCTCGATTCGGATGCCAAACGGATAAGTTTTGTACTTTCAGGGTGATGGACCACAATTTCGGTACTCTAAGACGTGTTTCATGACAACAAAGAGAGCTGAAACCTATTGATCACCTCTCAACGATCAACCTATTATGACCTACACCGAGTCTTCGTGCTCTCGTACTAGTATTTGAGTAGTGAACGATCCATGCTAGTGCGAGAAAAAGCAGTTCATGGACAGCGCAACCTCGATGAGCAAGGGTTACTTCCTATCGATATTTATGTCTTCATGTTATTTTTTAAAAATCATAGTTGCTCTAAACTTTTAAATTCACTCTACATTGGATAACAGATGGCGTTCTGCGTCAAGCAAAAGAAACCACGCTCGATTCGGTCTCCAAACGGTTAAGTTTCATACATTCAGGGTGATGGACCACAATTTCGGTACTCTATGACGTGTTTCATGGCAACGAGGAGAGCTGAAACCCAACGATCAACCTATGTCACACTCGATTTTAAGGACAAAACCAGACATACACTATATGTGAAATAAAAAAGTCAAATCTCACATATAGCTGCAGATAAGTGTAATATCAAGAGACAAATGCTTAATAAACATAACGCAATAGTATAAAATATACCTTAGAGAGCAACACAGCGGAAAGACAACTCCGAACACCAGGTGTAGACTTTACTCCAGGAACAAACTAACTGGTTGATCACAAGCCTAAAAACTCCAGAGACTATCCTGAGGTGTGAGAAATAGCAAGGGTGAGTCCATGTCGAACTCAACAAATATATCATGGGGTTCATGAGGTTTAAAAGGTTGACACTGGTTTACTGCGATTAGCTTTTAGTGAGTCATCTTTTAGCAATTGAGTAGCAACAAGTTATCATAAGCCCAAATAACCTCATGATCGTGTAAATGAAAATAATGTATAGCAAGAAACAATAATCATTAGTGAGCATCAATATCATCAATATTAACATTATCATCAGTGTTCATCATTTATTCTGTAAGGGTCCAAGGCCACTCGTGACCGTAAGCACGGCTGTTATAACAGTTTTACACTCTGCAGAGGTTGTACACTTTCACTGTAAGTCGTGATTTACCCTTTTGCTCGAGATAGCTAATCTCTTGACCCACTTCCAAGGAAGGTCGACACGGTTCACTATGAAGTCTTTCAAAGGTTCGTCTAACAAGTTAGGGCCGCTATATTTTATTAGTCAGTCTGTGTGATACAACCATGCAGGGATTTATAGTCTGCTTTTCCCCATTTGTGCCACAAGGGTAACCTCTAACAAGCTAGAAAAGGTCCTTCTATATGACTAAAGCCAGAGCCATATAGCCCTCACAGTTGTACTGTAAGTCCCGGATGTTCGCTTAAAGATAAGTCCTTATGGAGAGAAACTAGAGCACTATAAAAATAGCCCAATGCTTTAGCCCCTTGAGCCATGTTGTTATAAAGCATCTTTTAAACGTTTATTGCATATACCATTAGTCAAGTTACAGATCATGGTTATTTATCTTGAGCACTAGCATAAATACTACCCAATACAATGTTCCACCGGTGTCAAGGTACAAGATACAAAAGCTAGGATATCCTTAGGGGTAACAAGGTAGACACATGAACATGAATTACGTGTATTAAAGGTGAATAGGAACAAGGATGATCCCATGCTATACTTGCCTTAAATTAAGATCCTTTCTCTGACCCAAATCTTCAATTAATAGCTTCTTGAATCTTCACGTAAATCTCATCGACTGGACTTGATCAATAAATCACCACACACGCATCGAGCAATCATACGAAGGAAACAATGAATAATAATTAGAACAGTACACCAAACAATTAAAGAAATTTGTAAACTAACCTACGCATTGCTACGAACACATAAACGCGAAAAACACGCTAATCGGAGCTACGGTGAAAGAAATACATACACTGAAAGATTTTGTTGTATAAAACAAAAAATTATAGGTCTCATTTGTTTTAACTATATAAAATCATATATATAGGATAAAATACTTTTTATAGATATTTAAAAGTGACTTAGGCTAAATTACATTTAAATTTAGAAAACTAAAGGAGAAATCGATAATATTTTATTTATAAATCTAGTTGCACAGTTATTAATCAAGTTAGATCTAAACTATGAAATTCTAGAGATTTTGAAAAAAAAACATTAATACTAATACGTAGTTCATGTTGTTATAAATCCATTGTAATTTGAACGGACTAATTCAGAATTAAAACAAATAAGTTATGAATTAAACGAGATTTTCTTTAGTAAAAGAATAGACCTAACCAACAGTAGCACTAACAGTATAAAAAGTTTGTAAAACTCTTCTACACGTTACTACGATCACATAGACGTAAAGATCACGAAATTTGGATTTAAAACGTGAAAGTTATGAATTTTCTAAGATTTTCTATAGATAAATAATTACTTTAATATAAACTCAAAAATTAAATTTTCCAAACCTATTGTACAGTACTACCAACATGTAGAGTTCGCAAATACGAACCTAACGTAATTTGAACGGGTCAAATCGGAGTTAAAACGTAGAAGATATGGCCTAAACAAGATAGTAGCAGTTTTGTAAATACCTAGAATTTTAATTTCGAAAATAAATCAAAATCTGGTTTTTAATGTGATCTAGACAGTGGAATTCAAGTAAATACCTCTTTTTCTTCTTGGAATAAAACGTATGCTCACGAGCAAGCAGTCTGGTGGCTTCGTCGGACGGCGGCAAGAAGTAAATACCTCTTTTTCTTCTTGGAATAAAACGTATGCTCACGAGCAAGCAGTCTGGTGGCTTCGTCGGACGGCGGCAAGAGGAGGAGAAAATATAATTTACTACACGAGAGATTTCCCAAACTAAGGGCTCCTCTTTGATAGTTTTGGTGTGTTTTGCCCATGGGGTAGGTATATATATAGGGAGGCAAACTCCCTACCTCCGTCAACTAGCGATACGATACTAATTGACGTTGCACCATCCACCTCCGCTATAGGCCTAAGTAATCATTTAAGCCCATTAGTAAATAAATGTATGAGCTTTTGAGATTTATTAGGATTATTGCACATGGGCTTTGAGCATCGGGAAAAAGGAGATATTTATTTATTTTCGGAATTAATTAATTTCATGGATAAAATAATTCTAGAAAAGTATAAAATTATTATTTAAGCCATGAAAAATACTCCGAAAGCTCTAAAAATTCAGGGAAAATTCTCAGAGATATTATGAAACATAAGGAACCCAAATAAAGTATTTGGAGCTCATAAAAAGATATTTTAGAGCATCTAAAAATTAGATAACGCTCGCAGAAAAGTGTGAACTAGCTCCAGAAAAAGCTAGAACAATTCCCGAAGAGTTCACTGAGATTGATTGACACATGAGGAACTGAAAGGAATAATTTATGTTATAAAGAAAATATTTTAGGAAACTCCCAATGAGAACTTAAGATGAGAAACAAGGAACATTGATTGCGTAAAAAGATAAAGACGTGCTGGAGAAGAAAGATCGATCCACTAAACGCATTCTGAAATACTTTTTTCGCTCTTAACACATAAAAAACAATAAGCAAACATCACATCAAATCATATGTACCAGCATGTATACACACAATGTTGTTAAACCCTATGATAAATTTTAATGTAATGAAAAATATTATTTTTCTATGTTTTCATGAGCACTAGAATGCAAAAATTAAATCACTTTGCATCTATTTTGAAAGAAGCAAATTTTAGAGTGTTACAATTCTACCCTCTTAAGATGAATCTCGTCCTTGAGATTTGGAAGATGGTGATCAAAGAGATAGGACTACTTCGCCATTGAATTTTCTTCTCTTTCTTGAGTAGTTTCATCCTCTTGATAGGGATTCCGCTTTACTTTGCACACTTTAATAATCTTTCTCCAAGTAACTCGCTCAACCATTTTCAAGATGTTGATAGGGACTCCGAACAAACCTTCAGGTAGCCCTATTTATTAAGCCACTTCTCTTTTCATATTAAGAACCATAAATAAACCAATGTTTCAAACTGCAAACTTATCCTTCATATCGCAACTCTTAGTACTTCTCATAAGGGCCAGCTTGAGATGCACAATCTCCAACTGGAAAGCCTAATCTATTCTTCATGTGCCAATATATATCCTTTTCTGATGAATCACTTTAGGTTATCCTTAATAGTCCATATTGCCAAATCCACAACATTGGAGTCTATACTCAGGTTAAGTTGTCCAACTCTTAAACACAACTCTTAGTCCATGGTGTCATTCGAATCTTCTTAGCATAACTCTCCTTTGCTAAAGACATTGGCAATGACTTTTGCTCCTCCCAGTGATAGCACTTTTCGATGTCATATATAATCAATTCCGTTCCATCGACAATGTCACTAGCTCAACCCCAACCTAGTAATGATGTCCTTTATATTCTTACAATCTATGTAGGTGTCACTCTTATAAACCGTGTAAATACCACACTTGTGTCCAATAGGATAATATCTCCAAAACCTTTAGAGCATAAACTGATATCTCCACTTGTGTCAGGTAGTTCAACTCATGTTTCCCATGCATCCCTAATGCTCAAGCCATCATATTTTCCTTCTTGCATAAGGACACATCCCTCACCTTGACATGGTGCATCACGATAGATGGGACACTCTTGTCTTGATCTGGCAGATCTAACTCATAAGTTTTACTTCTTCAATGCCTTTATAATTTTTCTGAGGTTTATGAGTCCAAAGATACTTAATATCTTCTCTAGTAACAATATCCTGAGAGTTTTGGATAAACCTTCCTTCAACTTCTAACTAAATGCCATCATTTTTAAAAGAAACTCTGAGTCACTCTTACTGTCCCAACTTGATTGTCGTATCTTTGAGCTTGAAACCATTAAGGAACAATATACAAATGATGTTGAATTTAGAGATGTGATGGAACATTGTAAAGATGGACATACATGAAACAAATATATGTTGCAGGATGGGTTTTTATTTAGAGCTAACCGCCTATACATTTCAGTTGGTTCCGTTCGACTATTGTTGCAGGAGGCGCATGGAGGTGGATTGATGGGGCATTTTGGTGCCAAAAAGACGGAGGAGGTGCTGTCCACACACTTCTTTTGGCCTAAGATGAGGCGAGATGTTGAGCGATTTGTAGACCGATGTACCACGTGCCAAAAAGCTAAGTCGCGGTTGAACCCAAATGGTTTGTACATGCCTCTTCCTGTTCCTTCTATTCCTTGGGCTGATATTTCTATGGACTTCGTTTTGGGATTACCAAGGACTAAGAGGGGGAGGGATAGTTCTAAGATGACACATTTTATTGCTTGTCACAAAAGCGACGATGCTGTTCATATTGCTGACCTGTTCTTTCAAGAAATTGTTTGCTTACATGGTATGCCGTCTACTATTGTTTCAGATCAAGATGCAAAATTCTTGAGTCACTTCTGGCGCACTTTGTGGAATAAATTGGGGACAAAGCTGTTGTTTTCTACAACTTGTCATCCCCAAACTGATGGACAAACTGAGATAATGAATCGTACATTGTCCACCATGTTGAGAGCCATTTTGAAGCGCAGCCTGAAGATGTGGGAAGAGTGTTTGCCACATGTGGAGTTTGCATATAACAGGGTGGAACACTCCACCACAAAGGTAAGTCCTTTTCAGGTAGTGTATGGCTTTAATCCCCGTGCTCCTATTGATCTTTTGCCTGTACCTACCTCTGAGAGAATACATATTGATGCTAGCAAGCATGCTGAATTTATTCGTAAGTTGCATGAAACAACTAAAATAAATATTAAAAAGATAAATGAAAAATATAGGGTTACTGGTAGTGAGGGAAGAAAAGAACTTAAACTTGATCTGAGTGATTTAGTTTGGCTATATTTGAGAAAAGAAATATTTCTAGAGATGCATAAGTCTAAATTAATGCCAAGAGCTGCAGGTCCTTATAAGATAATTGAGAAAATAAATGATAATGCATATCAGCTTGAGTTGCCACCCGAGTTCGGGGTTAGTCCTACTTTTAACATTGCAGATTTGACACCTTACTTGGGAGAAGAAGATGAGCTTGAGTCGAGGACGACTCCATTTCAAGAGGGGGAGGATGATGAGCCGACGAGGACATCACTCCTTCAGATGCACCCGCTGTTTCTCCATCCATTATGCAAGGAGGTCCAATGACCTGAGCCCGAAGACGACAACTTAATTTAGAGGTGAGCTCGTTCTTAAGTGATCCTTTTTATACTTTTGAGAATAGACTGCTACCTAATGATGTTATATTAATTAGGAATATTGGAGAGGGTCATGAGAAACTTAGAGAAAGTGGTGGAGGTGATGATGACCAGCCAGGACGTCTAATAGAAGTCGAAGGCCCAGCCCAACATATTTTCGAGTCTGCTTCGGTTTTCAGGACCAGTCTGTCTTGAACTGGTCACCCAGGACGCGTCCAGACTCTGTTTTCGATGATCCACATATGGTTGGAAAACTAATTTGGTAAGGAAGCCAATCCAAGTGGTCTCATGTCAAAAGCTCTTCAAAATCTATAGGAATTGTCAAAACAAGTCAGCGTCCAGATTCTGTCCAGGTGCTGCATCACCGTATTTGGTCCAATGGACCGTGTATCGTCTTTGAGCCCAATAGGGGGCGCGTCCAGGGTAGGTGGCGACCCTAAGACCTTTATATTCATATGCCACTGCTGTCATTAGGTTTTGGATTTTGCCTAGATCAATCTGTCCATTGACAGTCGCCGTTTCATCAGTTTGTGAGACCCCACTTTGAGAACTTAATCATTCATCTGTAGTTTGTCCTAAATCTTGAGCTGCGTTCTTCCGAGTTCTTGCTTGTGTTTTTTGTTTCGCAGGCGGGGATTAGCCTTCGTGGCGAGGTCAACCGTTTGGAGACACGGTTGATAACCATAGGAGTTGTGGTGCTAAGATTGCAGCGTTCGGTCTTTTGATTTGAAGCCGGATTGGTGTATCACTCTCCGCCTAAAATGATAGTTACCTTCTACCTGACGGAAGATTGAGAATCACGATCTCATCACTCAAAGAGGTTTCCATCCTCCCTTAGTTGCTCAACTTCACTCTTAAGGTTTTCTAACTCCTGATTATTCTTGAACTTTCTCTGATTATTCAGATTAGAAATACATTATTTGCTAATCAACAGTTTAGACATTAAATCATTTAGAACACAGAAACATACAAATCGTAACCTCTCTCTGATCATATAGATTCGAAATACATTATTTGCTAATCAACACTTACATTAAATAACTTAGAACACAAAACATACCTCGAACATATTTCGATCATGCATCACTTGTTGAAGTTGCCTCCTTAAATTCTCAACCTCTGTTTCCAGAGCGGGTGCATGTGCACCAAGGTCTTTCCTTCTTATATCACTAAGGCCATGTGCACCAGGGTCATGTGCACTAGGGTCTTGTGCACCAAGGTCCTTCTGGTCCTTCCTTCCATCCCTCCACTCGTGAGATGAAATCTCACAGAAAACAATATTCTGTACAAAGAAATAATCGAAATTTAAAATTATAAGAAAATTATGGTATAATTATACAAAAGAAATGAGAAATAAAATATCATTACCTCTGGACCATCTTTCATCGTACAACGATATCGCACATATGTCTGGCCCACTGCATACTTCATGATTTTCAATATGCATCTTTCTCTTGTATACACATTTGCCTGTTTCCAGCTATACAAGTTGTTTGCCATTTTTCGGTTGAAACCATTCCGCATATGTTTTAAGTGCAGAACAAAGTACGCAACTCCATCCGTACTGTACTGCTCGAGCTCCTCAAAACACTCTTTTGTGTATACGTCAATTGAATACACATTACTTGGCAATAAATAGTGTGGATTATTGATCCATTGGGACAAGATGACCTCAATCTCTTCATCTGAAAAGACCTACAAGAGACAAAGTGACGAGGGACAACACATTAGAAATTCATAAACTTTCAAGCCTTATAAGTAAATCTGCATTTTGCTACTAAGAACAAGAAGTCAATTTGAGTTTTACCACTATGCTATATGCTTCATGAAGTACTTTGGCCAAGAAGTATGGTTATGTCATTGCATGTCATCACATTATTAGAAGATACTTGGCTGCCCTATACAGTTATCCCCTAGGTATCAATGTGCAATAGATGAGTTGTTATGAGTAATATCTAGTTGTACCTTTAACTGTCATTTAGCAGGCTAGTAGTTGTCATCTTAGTTATATGTGAGTTGTATAAGGCTTGAGGGCCTATAAATAGACGCAATTTCCCCTGGTTTTGTAAGTTTTATGTACCCACTACCTTATGAATAGAACTTGATGTTCCTACTAAAGATCTTGGAGTAGATCTGTTCTTTGAGCTTTGGATTAAGCTCTTCTTGTCTGCGGATTCAGACTGCCCTTAGGGCTTTATTTACTAGCACTTGAAGCTGTTCCTTTAACATATTGTGCTAAAACTACCTACCAGCACCTTGGAGTTGTTCCTCCAATATAGTGTGCTGCATCACAAAGAAAAGGGTATAATAATCCCCTTATGTTCAAAGGAAAAACCACATATGGTAAAAGCTTTAGAAGAAATGGAAATAATTTGGAAACATAATATGTTGCACGGAGAATAATCCTTAGCCCAATTAGTGTGCAAAAACAATCAAGCTAAATAAAAATGAATTGGTTTCTCATGGAGCACTATGATTTCACATATAGCATGATATATATAAGGAGGCAAACGAAGCACATGCAGTTATGTGGTAAAATAAAATAGCTACTGTCTATCCAGAGTTGCTTTAAGTAACTATGGTTCGGTGGTGCGTTGGTTCATGATCTCACGTCTAACAGCACTTCTAACTTCAGTAACTCAGCAGCAAAATAGTGAGATCAATAGCATATTTCTACAATTATTCTGGAACATCAAGTACATTACTTACCAAATCCAAGGAAACTATGGAAAGCAACCAACAATTACCATTTTGTTTAATTTGTGAATATTTTTTCCCTTTGTTCTTATGCATGTTCTGCTGCTACACTGTATATCTCAGATCATAATCAAACAATAGGTTGTATCTTCATTCTTCAAACAGTCTGGAAGTAAATGCTAGGTTGGAAACGGCACACAACTTGTCTGTCATGGTCACTCAAGAGTCAAAACTACAAAAGCACCACACTAGCACTGCGCGTGAGTACTGGTAGAAAGAGCTTCACCAATATCAGCCCCTTCTTCATGTGCATCAGAGTTAGTTGTCTCGTCCACATTTACCTCTTCAAGCTTTGATCAAAGTTTTAATGTCAACAATTAACTCTACTTTTTTCTGGTGATACCAGATATAAACAGGCATCAATTAATAAAAAAGAATAAGCATCAAAGGGTTCATTTAACAAAATTGATTTACTGTTACATAAAATGGTTATTGCGCCATGATACACAGGCTCAAATTGCTTTCAAGGAAATATTTTGGGAAGAAGAAAAGAAGGATGTCTAGTACTAGTTTGTTCCAGTGACTTCTAATGATAGTTTCCTCATAATACCCAGAATTTTAGAGACCTTAAATGCTTGCTAAGTGTAAACAAAACCCAGCCCATAGGACACATAAGGCAGAAAGAAAAAATAGTTACCCTAAGGAAACGGACAGCGAACGCTGGGCGCCTATCAGGATCCTTTGCTTCTGCCAAAACTTTTTGATGGATTAACATGTCTTCTGCTTTGTCGGTATTCACATCCAGCTTGTGGCTACACGGTATTGAAGTAGAAGAATAACATTAAATAAAATATTGGAGGTACCAATGCAATAATAGATGACCCTGCTGAGTCGAATTTTAAACATTAACTTGCAAGACTAAAATGTCTAAAATAACAGATGTAACAAGAAGGCTTCCAAGGAACAAAAAATTCTTCCTGAAAGTGGGAGTGTGGAACACACCCATCAGTGTCAAATAAACAAAATGGCACTGCTGATCCCACAACTCAGATGGGAACAGTTCAGTCTCTGAGTTAGTCCAAATCCAAAGATCAAATTACAAGACTACAGCCATGTCAGACATACTAGCAAACACTTGAGAAGCACGTCCCACGGAGAAGCGGAGCACACCCATTCAAAGTCAAATAAACAAATGCTCGCTCTTAGTTTAAGCTGGAAACCGCCCGTTTCAAAGTCCACCGAACAGAGCTGAACAAGACCGGTCGTTGGAGCAAGTGATATTCCGCTGGCATAAATCCAATAAAGCTGAACGCCGTGATGAGTGTCCCTAAGCATACCAACTGACGCGGATTTCATGAATCCGGGCACAAACTCCATCGATTCCCCCAACCATTTGAGAAACTTTTCCAACCCCCCGAATCGTTCCACCGAAGGGCGCAGGCAATTGCTTCCGCGGGCTGGGGCAGAGGGGGGAAAGGCGGAGATGAGACGAGCGAGTCTACGAGTGGCTCACCTCATGGGGAGCCGATTGAAGGGGGCCTCGAGCTGGGTGAGGAACTCGGAGCCCGCCGGGTGGCCATCATTGACGAGGAGCTCGAACATCTCACGGCAGATGTCCCAGAGGCCCCCGCCGTGGACGCCGCCACCGCTCCCGCCGGAGGCAGCGGGTGCGGGCACGGGCACGGGCGAGGGGTCGCGAAGCGCGGACGAGCTCTCGCCTATGCCCTCCTCGGGCCCATCACCGCCATTCCCCGCCATCGCCACCATCGCTAGGGCAACGCGCACCGTCCTCCTCTAGGGCTAGGGCTTCTCCCACAGCGCCACGCCGCGCGCTCTATGGAACCAAGGACCGGCACTGCAGTGGGGCCACAGGCATGGGAGAGTGCTCGAAGTACGATGCAGCTCAAGGGGCATTGTGGTAAAATACGTACGCGCTGTGAGGGAGGAATGTTCGGGAGGTCGAGGGGTTTCCTGAGAATATTTGCAGTAGGCTCCGTCCTTGGTGGACCAGTTCGTGTGGGCCAAGAGAATCAGTGGGTTGTGTCCATGGACGTGGTGTACGGAGGAGGCGTGGATAGGATCACACATTCGTAAATGGGAACTTCAACCCCGTTCAGCTCATGGTTTTTTCGATTGATTCGATAGTGTTCTGTGAGATAAAATAAGCCACAGTATGATTGAAAAGTCAGCTGAAACCACCAGCCAAACAGGGTTAGGTCCTCTTTGACAAGTTTTTAAGCTTCTCTAAAAATAGAAAAGCCAAAAAAATGTTTTTTTCTTTGGTTTCTAAGTGAGAATGGTCGGTTTCATTGGTTTTTGCTTCGCAAGCCAAAACCGCATGTGCACGTTTGGCAATGCTTTTAATTAAGTGGTGAAGCCATAACAAAACACTTTTAAAAAGGACATGCTCTTTCTTTTCTTTGGCTAGTTTCAATCTTTTTGGAGTTATAGAATTTTTTAAAAATTTACTCCCTTCTGTCACGAAAAAGAATGCAGTTCTCACTTTTCAAGAGATAAACAATTTCAAGTTAAATTGAGTCTGTACAAAAAAAAATTGTTGTATAGGTGAGACAGTGGTTCGTAAGTTTTTTCGATCTATATGAAAAGCCTACCATCTATATTAAGCAGAATGCCTAGGAGCTACCTTTCCTCCCGCGGGTCGAGTTTTCTTATGATACCAAATAAATACCATTGAATTAGTAATGAAATATATTTTCATGGTAGATCTATTTAAAGACGTAAATGTTAAACTAATTTTTATAAACTTAGTCAAATTTTAAAAAATTTGATCTATCAAAAACCTAGAATTCCATTCTTTTTCGAGACGGAGGGAGTACAGTAGCCACAGTTAGATTTAAAGTCATGGAGACTTAAAATTTGCAGTCACGAGGAAAAACGTGCATTGCGACTAGCAAGAATAATTTTTAACATTCCGCTGCATCTAATATCACATTACTGCTAGACTGAATATCATAACAATCATATTTTTTGTCTATGTTTTCCATTGTCGTAGGAATCATGTAAGGTTCCTAATAAGCTCAAGCGAACAGGGCGTATATACATGACACCTTTGTGTTATTAGGTCGTCTTTGCCTTTGTCAAGCAATTTGTAAAAAATATTGTGATAAATTGCTATTGATTTGTACGCGTGCAACAAGTTCCCTTGGAATTTGCATGGGACTCCACTGATCAGGATATGTCATGGAATGGAATATGCTTGCCAATAATTTGCTTGACGTTGGATCGATAAAAGAAATAAAAATTTATTAAAACGTGACTTGCTTGATGACAAATATATATACATATAGAAAATTACTGCTAAACCATTTTTGTTCACAGAGATCGAAACCCATGCACCACCAGTGACATCTGACACGTGAAATACCACGGACCATAGCAGTTTGTTGAATTCAGGCACATTTTCTATAAGCAGATATAGTTTGCCCATGAATGGCTCTTGTCTGCACTAGCATGAATCAATCACTGCTCAAACACTAGTGTAAGAGCACGAGGACTCAGTGTAGGTCATCACAGGTTGATCGTTGGGAGGTGATCGATAGCTTTCAGCTCTCCTCGTTGCCACAAAACACGTCGTAGATGTCACACCCATTTTTAAGGACAAAAATAGGATGCATAAAGTACTCATGTGCGCCCCAGGACATGATCGCACACACAAGTAGACAAATTACATAGTATCATCACAGTGCTTATTACATAGCGAATAAATATTTAAAACATAGTCTTGAACTATAAATAATAATAACTAATAGTAGATCTCCAGCGGAAACTCCAAACACAGGGACACGGTTGACTGGTTGACACCAAGACTAGTACTCATTGCGATAATCTTCCTCATAATCTTCATCTGTTATGGTGAAAATAGCAAGGGTGAGTTCATGTCGAACTCAACAAATATAACACAGGGTTCATGAGGCTCAAAAGGCTAGACACTGTTTGACTGCGTTTAGCTTTTAGTCATCATATATTTAGCAATTGTGTAGCATCAAGATGAACCAATTCCCAATAGTGAACAAATGATCAATTGTAATTAAGAATAATGAATAACATTAACATGAGCATAATATCAACAATAAGTAAGCATGATATAGCAATGGTGATTATCTATATGTAAATGTTCCAAGGCCGCTCGTATCCGTGAGCACGGCTAGTATACCAGTTTTTTACTCTGCACAGAGGTGTACACTTTCACTGTGAGTCATGACTTCCAAATGTATGGGTTAGCTAGGCCCAAAACACCGGAAGTCATATAAAGCTACTTAAAAGTTCGTCTAACAAGTTAGGGCCATTAGATTCACTCGGCAGGCAGATGTAGAACCCCCTTCCCAGTGGCACAACAACCGCAGCCTATACACACTAGGCCAGGGGCTCGCCCTACATCCAACGTGGCAAGCCGTTCTTACGCCATTTAAGGTAACCACTAACAAGCTAGAAAAGGTCCTTTAAGCAACTAAAGCCAGAGCCATATAGCCCTCACAGTTGTACTGTATGTCCCGGATGATCACGTACAGATAAGTCCTTATGGAGAGTAACCAGAGCATCAAAGATAATACACATGCTCTAGCCCCCTTTTAACAGTAATTAGATCATCTTAATGGTTGATTGCTTAATCCATTAATCAAATTACAAGATCATTGTTCATAATTAAGCACTAGCAAATAGCTACCCAAATGCATTCCCAAGGTTGACAAGAAATCAAGATAACAATCACTAGTTTATAATCTCTAAGGTTGTCAAGGTAAGCACATGCATATGTATGATAATTTCATTGTATAGGTAACAAGGATAGTCCTGTGTTATACTTGTCTTGATCAAAACTCTCCAAGTGATACTGCTGATCTGGCTCAAAGTAATACTCCTGATCGTCTAGATACTGCTCACCTTCTATACTCGATCATCAATCAACAACACACATGCATCCAATCAAACATACACAAAGCAAACAAAGAGATATAATTAGAACAGTACACCAACAGTAGCAAAACAGTAATAAAAATTTATAAAACCCTTCTATACATTTCTACGATCACACAGACGCAAAGATCACCAAATTCGTAGTTAAAACGTGAAAGTTATGAATGTTCTAAGATTTCCTATAGATAAATAAATACTTAATTATAAACTCGAAAAATAAATTATCAAAATTAACTATACAACTACACTAACATGTAGAGCTCGCAAATACGAACCTAACGCAACTTGAACGGATCAAATCGGAATTAAAACGAAGATTTTATGACCAAAACAATCCTAGTGGCAAAACTGTAAATACCTGAAAACGTATTTTTGATTTAACCGGAAGAGAATACACTTTCAAAACGCGAAAACGTATTTCCAGCTTTACGCTTTGGATGGCGGGTTAATTTCTAAAAAGTCCAGGGTCTCTTTAGAAAGATTACCCCGCGAAGGGGTATCTTCTAATCTCAGCCCTTCATCTCGAATCCAACGGTTCGTGTTCATCATCAAGTGCACAGTGACCATCCGATCTTCCCCTCCATGTCCGGCCGGCGACCTCCCATGGCCGGCGGCCCTTCCATGGCCGGAGATGGTGGACCTCCCCACCGAGACCACCATTCGAGCCCGCGTTTGATCCAACGGAATGAGAAGCTTCGCGCGAACTCAAATACGCTAAGAAAAACTAGCTACGTAAACCACACGCGATGCGTGGCAACAAGGGGCGGCGGCGCCATTGCCGCACCATCGGCGAGCTTCAAAACCGCAACTAGGACCGCCTCCACCCAAAAGAATAGCATAGAACTAAAGAGTAGAAGAATACGGTCTCACCAATGCAACGAAATCGGCCTCGAATCCACCCGACGGCTCCACCCACGAGCAACCGACACCTCCAACCACCTCAACCCTAAACCTTCGATTCCTTGCGGTAGAGTTCACGGTTTAGATGAAAAACGGATATAGGAAGGTCAAGGCGTCCTATTTATAGCCTCTATTGGCCGTGTTCGGTTAGACTTGCCCGAAATCTACCGACATTGCCGTGTTCGGTTTGGAGTCCGGAGCGCATACGGGAGGTAGAAGAAGACCGACGTCCGGGCCCCACCGGTCAACGGAAGAAAGGAGGGAAGGCGCGGCTGCTGGCTCGGTCGACTGGGCTGCTCAACGCTGGGCCGGGCTGGCTCGGCCGTGACAACGCTGAACCGGCCCACGCGGGCGCAGCGAGGAAGAAGCAGGCCGCCGAACGGGCCGTCGGCCACCAGCTGAAGGTAAGTTGTTCTTTTCTTTCTTTCTTTCTTCTTTTCTTTATTTACTTGTTTTCAAACTATTCCAAATAGAATTCATCCAACCAAACAAAATAAATTAAATCCACTACACAAAAGAAAATAAATGTAGCAGCATGAATGCATCACCAAATAGTTTTAAAAATTTTAATTCCCCTTCTCTAAATTATCTAAAATTCATTACTCCTAAAATTTTGGGTGTTACAAATTCTACCCCCTTAAAAGAATCTCGTCCTCGAGATTGGACTGCTTACTCAAACAATTGCGGATATGATTTCCTCAATTCATCCTCTCTTTTCTAAGTTGCCTCTGCCTCTGAATATCGATTCCACTGCACCTTGCACATTTTAATAACCCGACTTCGAGTAACTCTCTCAGCAGTTTCTAAAATCTTGATCGGAAATTCTTCATAAGTAAGATCCTCCTTAACAGTCAATTCTTCTAAAGGTATCTGCTCTTCTGGCACGCGCAAACACTTCTTAAGTTGTGAAAAATGAAACACATCATGTACTCCAGACAAATTCTCAGGCAACTCCAACTGATAAGCAACTTCTCCACGTCTAGCAATAACTTTAAATGGTCCAACATACCTTGTGCTAATTTGCCTTTCATGTTAAACCTCTTCACACCTCTCATAGGTGACACCTTCAAATAGACATAATCACCTACCTCAAAAACTAAATCTCTTCTTCTATTGTCAGCATAACTCTTCTGACGAGACTGTGCCACCCTCAAATTCTCACGAATTATCCGCACTTGATCTTCTGCGTTTCTAAGAACATCTGTACCAAACACCTGAGATTCACCTGTCTGATCCCAAAACAATGGAGTTCTACACTTACGTCCATACAAAGCCTCAAACGGTGCCATCTTAAGATTCTGTTGATAACTGTTATTATAAGAGAATTCGGCATAAGGCAAACTCTTATCCCAACTAGTTCCATATTGCAATGCACAAGCTCTCAACATATCCTCTAATACCTGGTTGGTCCTTTCAGTCTGCCCATCTGTCTGTGGATGATATGCCGTACTAAAATTCAATTTTGTTCCCAAAGATTCATGTACAGCTTTCCAAAAGTGTGACGTAAACTGCGAACCTCGATCAGACACAATCTTCTTTGGAACTCCATGCAAACAGACTATTCTCTCCATATACAAGGTAGCTAATTGTACTCCCGTGTAATTAGTCTTGACTGGTATAAAATGAGCAACTTTAGTCAATCTATCTACTATCACCCAAATAGAATCATAACCCCTCTGAGTACGTGGTAACCCTACTATAAAGTCCATACCAACTTCCTCCCACTTTCATTCAGGAATCTTCATTGGTTGCAACAATCCAGCAGGTCTCTGATGCTCTGCTTTCACCCTCTGACAAGTATCACACAATGCCACATACTCAGCCACATCTCGTTTTAATCCAACCCACCAATATTTCTGTTTAAGATCCAAATACATCTTAGTACTGCCAAGATGAATAGAATAAGCTGACTCATGAGCTTCACGAAGAATTGCCTGTCTAACACTTGATCCTCAGGTACACACAGCCTCTTTCCAATCCACAAAATCCCATTATCATCCATTCGAAACCCTGGTGACTTACCAATCACTATATCTTCTGCTATCTTCTTTAGTTTCTCATCCTTCAACTGACCCTTGTAAATTTCTTGCTCTAAGGTAGGCTCTATCACTAATTCCATTGTATTAGTAATAATTCCCAAATTCAAATATTCAAATTCAGCACATAACTCCCTAGTCATGGACAACGTCCGTATCTCATTGGCATAACTTTTCCTACTAAGAGCATCAGCTACTACATTAGCCTTACCAGGATGATAGTGTATCTCAATATCATAATCCTTAATCAACTCTAACCATCTGCGTTGCCTCAAATTCAGATCTGACTGAGTGAAAATATACTTCAAACTCTTATGATCAGTGTATATATCACTCTTATGTCCAATCAAATAATGTCTCCAAATCTTTAAAGCATGAACTACAGCTGCTAACTCTAAATCATGCGTAGGATAATTCAACTCATGCTTTCTCAACTGCCTAGATGCATAAGCCACAACTCTGCCTTCTTGCATAAGAACACATCCCAAATCTTGACGAGAAGCATCACAATAAATAGAAAACTTCTTACTCAAATCTGGCAAAACCAATACAGGCGCTGTAGTCAACCTCTTCTTCAATTCTTCAAAACTAGCTTGACATTTATCAGACCACATAAACTTGGCATTCTTCTCTAACAGAGATGTCATAGGTTTAGCAAGTTTAGAAAACCCTTCAATGAACCGTCTGTAATATCCAGCCAATCCCAAGAAACTACGAATCTCGCTAGCATCAGTAGGTGGTTTCCAATTCAATACATCCTTTACTTTACCTGCATCCACTGATATCCCTCCATTAGAAACAATATGACCAAGGAAAGAAACTTCCTTCAACCAAAACTCATATTTACTTCGTTTCGCATACAGTTTATGCTCTCTAAGCTTCTGCAATACCAACCTCAAATGTTCAGCATGCTCTTCCTCCGTCTTGGAAAATACCAGTATATCATCAATAAACACTACCACAAACTTATCCAAATATTCCATGAACACCTTATTCATCATGTACATAAAGTATGCAGGTGCATTGGTCAAACCAAACGACATAACAGTATACTCATACAACCCATACCTTGTAGTAAAAGCTGTCTTTGGAATATCAGAGGCACGAATCTTCAACTGATGGTAACCAGAACGTAAATCAATCTTAGAGAACACACAAGCACCTCTCAACCGATCAAACAAATCATCAATCCTAGGCAAAGGGTACTTATTCTTGATAGTTACCTCATTTAGTGACCGATAATCAACACACATCCTCTGACCACCATCTTTCTTGTCAACAAAAATAACTGGTGCACCCCAAGGTGAAGAACTAGGTCGAATAAAACCTTTATCTTGTAATTCTTTAATTTGTTTCTTAAGTTCTTCTAATTCATCTACTCCCATTCTATATGGTCGTTTGGCTATAGGTGCAGTTCCAGGTAATAATTCAATAAGAAATTCAATGTCTCGGTCAGGTGGCATACCTGGTAATTCATCAGGAAAAACATCCAGAAATTCCTCAATCACTGAATTCTCTTTAATAGCATCTTCAAGCTGATTCACCACAGCGGTTGGCTGCTTCTGCACTGCTACATCCACATTGATTTTATCTCCATTAGGTGCAGTCACAACTACCACTTTCTGCTAACACTGAATCTCTGCCTGATTTTGTTTCATCCAGTCCATACCCAATATCACATCAATACCAGATGTCCTCAACACTATAGAAGTTATCTTAAACTCTACCCCCCTTAAAATCATACTAATTGGAAGACAACGATTATTGGTTTGCATGGTACCTCCAGGTGAATTTACTAAGAGAGGTTCTTTCATAGCTAGCATGGGTATACTATGCATTTTAACAAAAATGTTGGAAATGAATGTATGAGATGCTCCAGAGTCAAAAAGAACAGTTGTAGGAGTGGAATGTACATTGAACGTACCAATCATAACTTCCGGTGCATCATGAGCTGTATCAGAAGACACGTGATTCACCCTTCCAGTACCAGATTGCCTCTGGTTGCTCTTCTGACTCTGAGGAGTCTGCTGGTTCTGCTTCTCAGGACAATGGTAAGACATATGTCCTTCTTTTCCATAGACAAAGCATCTAGTAGGCGTGCTGGGAGCACTATTCTTCATGGGGGTAACATTGGGATTTCCAGTGCGAGGAATCTGTTGCCCAGTCTGCTGATACTGTTGACGCTGCGGATATGATGAATGCTGCTGAGACTGATTACCTTGCCAATTCTGAGGCCACCTCTGATTTGGATTGCGATTCCACTGACTAACCGGTCCCTGAAACTTCTGATGAAAACCATGCTGAGAATTAGTGCGCTGTCACACCCATATTTTGAAGGAACAAATAGGATGTATGAAAACCTTATGTGCGCCACAGGAAACGGTCGCACACATAAGTTGACAAATTATTATAGCATCATGACCATGTTTATTACATAAAGCAACATAAACAGCTTATAGCCTTACATAAAAATGTAATAACTAATATGACTCTATCGCGGAAGCTCCATAACAGGGACATGTCGACTGGCAGACAACAAGCCTAATACTCATAGCGATAATCGTCATTCCATTCCTGATCTGGTGCCCAACCTGTGGTGTTGTGAAATAGCAAGGGTGAGTACATGTCATACTCAACAAGTATAGTAAGGGGTTCATGAGGCTCAAAAAGCTGACACTGGTTAAACTGCATTTGGCTTTTAAGTGTGAAACAGGATTAGCATTTATTAGCTTCAAGGTAGCATAAATCCCATGACCACATGATCAATTGTAAACATGAATAAAGAATAGTACATGACAACATAAATTAACCAGTAACCAATATTGATCATCTATTCCATAAGAATCCCCAAGGCCACCCGTATCCGTGGGCACGGCTAGTATATCAGTTTTAAACTCTGCGCAGAGGTGTACACGTTCACTGTGAGTCATGATTTACTGATGAGAAGGTTTGCAAGGCCCAAACATCGTAAATTCATATAAAGCTACTCTAGGGTTCGTCTAACGAGTTAGGGCCATTAGATTCACTCGGCAAGGGAATATAGAGCCCCTCTTCCAGATGGCGCATAACACGCAGCCTGCACACATGTGGACAAAAGCCACACTATACTCAGCTCGTCGAGCCATTCTTACGCCAATTAAGGTAACCTCTAACAAGCTAGAAAAGGTCCCTAAAGCAACTAAAGCCAGAGCCATGTAGCCCTCACAGCTGTACTGTAAATCCTGGTGATCACTTATAGATAAGTCCTTATGGAGAGAAAACTAGAGCATCTGGAAAGTAGACAGATACAATAGCCCCCTTTTAACAGTAATTAAAAGCATATTTTAATGTTGTTGCATATTCCATCATTCATGTTACAAGATCATGGTCGTAATATCGGTGCTAGCAAGTACTACCCCAAATGCACATATCCCAAGATCATCAAGGTGTTTGATAATCAACACTAAGTCATCCTTAATAGGTAACAAAAGGACACATGCATATGAATTATATTATATTTGGTGAATAGGTAATCAAGGAGAGTCCCAAACTATACTTGCCGTGATTATCGAAATCCTGCTGGCACGGCTGGTCTTCAAAGCACTGCCCTTGCTCACCAAGGTACTGCTCACCGTCTATACTCGGGGAAACATCACCACACAAGCATACCCGAGCAATCATGCACGAAGCAAACAGAGATAGGATTAGAACAGTACACCAATCAATAGAAAAAGGATGTGAAAAGTAAAAAGAACTATTCTACACGTCACTACGATCACACAGACGTAAAGTTCATAGAAATCGGAAATAAAACGTGGAAGTTATGATTTTATAAAGATTTTCTATAGGGAAATAATTAATTAATTATAACCTCAACGTAAATATTCCCAAAACTACTTGACAAAGATTCTACTACGTAGAGCTCAAGAATACGAACCTAACGCAATTTGAATGGGTCAAATCGGAGTTAAAATGTGCATTCTATAAGCATTTGAAAACAGTGGCAAACTTGTAAATAAGTGGACTAGGGATGAAAACGGACGGAAATTTTCCCGTACCGTCCCGTTCCGTTTTCTATATTTTTCCGTCCGTTTCCGAATTCGCGAGATCCCGTTTTCGTATTTGCGGAAGTAGAAAATGGTGTTTTCCGTCCGTTTCCGAGTAATCCCGTTTTAATATGGAATAGACCCGTATTTATTCCGTTTTTATTCCGTTTTCAGTCTATGCTCAACATGTTCAACAATTACATGTCCTTATATTATGTTAATATAACTACGAATCATCAAATATGCATGTTATGTTCACGTACATAGCGTGTAAATAAATATTAAACTTTGTATATATTATTACATGACTTTATATATGTATACTTTGAGAATATTAGATTATGTGATCTTAATTTAATTTTCTGGCTCTCCGTCCGTATTTGTTCGTTTCCGTATGTCCGCATATTCCGATTCCGTTTCCGAACCCGCATTTTCCGAACCCGGTTCCGTTTCCGCCAAAAAATATAGAAACGGAAGTAGAAATAGGGTTTTTCCGTCTGTTTCCGTCCGTTTTCATCGCTAAAGTGGACTATAATAAATTAAATCTGAAAAGAAAAATCCGATTTTTAAATTCGTCTGAGGACTGCGGGTCGGATTCTAACGAAACTGGGGGGCTCTTAAGTAAAATCGCAAGCGAAGGGGTACGGCTACTCCTGAGTCGTCGATCCCACGATGGAGGGCTAGGATTAGAAGAGGGGGAAGAGAGAAGGGGGGGAAACGGTTGGCTACAGTGCCGCGGCGGTGGGCCGCTGGCGGCGAGCCCGTTCACGGCGGCGCCACCCAATCGGTGCCCCAGGCGACCAATTCAACCCGCGAATCAGACCGGGAGGTAGAGGGGAGGATCGCGGTTTCACCTATGACGCAGTTGGAGGCCGGGGTGAGCCGTGGACGGCGTGCGACGGTGGGGGGCGGCCGGCGGGGAAGGTCGGCCGCTGCCGGTGGTGTCCCGAGCGTTGGGGTGCAGGAGGTGAGTGCGGGGGAGGGCGGAAGGAAGCCCCGGTGCTCCTCATATAGCTCGGGAAGATGGGGAATGAGCGGTGAAGCTGGTGGCGAGCTCGGCATCATGCCGTCAATGGCGGGGGCGCCCTCTTGACCGGGGGCGTGCGGGAACGTCAAGTGCGGGCATTTGAGCGGGGGCTGACACGCGGCGGATGCAGCGGGGGGGGGGGGGAAGAGGAAGGCTCAGTCGCAGCGGCCGGGTCATCGCGCGGACGCGGGGCGCGGGAACGAGCGATGGCTCGGCCGAAGAGAACGGCGAGAGGTGGGAGAGTGAGCTGACGGGTGGGGTCCCCATGGCAGCGAGAGAATAGAGAGAAGAGGGGGTGCTCGCGTGGGCTGGGCTGCTGTGGCCGCAGCGCGCCCGGGCCGGCCCAAAGCGGGGAAGGAAAAGAGCAGGCCGGCGGGCGCCTGGGCCAAGGCCGAGAGCTCGTGTTTTATTTTCCTTTTTTTCTTTTTTTAAAGCATTTTTCAATTGGTTTAAGCATATTTTTTTTATAACAGCAAAAATCCAAATGAAACAAAAGAAGTGTGCAGCGGCATGAGTGCAAAGACATGTTTCTACTCCTTACATTAGATTTTAATTTAATAAATAAAAAATATATTCCATGCTCACAAAAAAATAAAGAATGCATAAATAAAACCATTTAAGCTATTTTTAAAATTAGGAAAATATTGGGTGTTACAAATCCTACCCCCCTTAAAAGAAATCTCGTTCTCGAGATTGGACGGGTACTTACTCAAACAACCGCGGGAAAGACTTCCTCAGTTCATCCTCTCTTTCCCATGTTGCTTCTTCTTTTGAATACCGGTTCCACTGAACTTTGCACATTTTAATGATCCGGCTTCTTGGGACTTTTTCAGTTGTCTCCAAAATCCTAACCGGGTATTCTTCATAGGTGAGGTCCTCCTTGACAGTAAGCTCCTCTAAAGGTATTTGCTCCTCAGGTACTCGCAAACACTTCTTAAGTTGGGATACGTGGAACACATCATGCACACCTAATAGGCTCTCAGGTAATTCCAACTGATAGGCCACTTCTCCACATCTCTTCAAGATTTTAAATGGACCAACATACCTTGGAGCCAATTTACCTTTCATATTAAACCTTTTTACACTTTTCATGGGTGATACTTTCAAGTATACATAGTCCCCTTCTTCGAAGACCAAGTCCCTTCTTCGAGTATCGGCATAACTCTTCTGGCGAGACTGTGCAATTCTCAAGTTCTCTCGTATTATTCTTACTTGATCCTCAGCCTTTCTAAGCACATCTGTCCCAAACACCTGAGATTCACCTGCTTGGTTCCAGAATAAAGGTGTTCTACACTTACGCCCATACAAAGCCTCGAACGGTGCCATCTTGAGACTTTGCTGGTAACTATTGTTGTATGAAAACTCTGCATAGGATAAGCTCTTATCCCAACTTGTGCCGAATTGCAATGCACAAGCTCTCAACATATCCTCTAGTATCTGATTTATCCGCTCAGTTTGTCCGTCTGTCTGAGGATGATAGGCTGTGCTAAAATTCAACTTAGTTCCCAAACAATCATGTATCTGTCTCCAAAAATGAGATGTAAATTGTGTACCTCTGTCAGACACAATCTTCTTAGGAACTCCATGCAAACAAACAATCTTCTCCATGTATAGTTCTACCAACCTTGGCCCATGATAAGTAGTCTTGACAGGTATAAAATGAGCCACCTTAGTTAAACGATCCACAATAACCCAAATCGAATCATAACCTCTCTGAGTACGAGGCAAACCCACTATAAAATCCATACCCACTTCATCCCACTTCCATTCAGGTATCTTCATGGGTTGCAATAATCCAGCAGGCCTCTGATGTTCAGCTTTCACTCTCTGGCAAGTGTCACATATGGCCACATACTCTGCCACATCTCTCTTCATTCCATACCACCAATACTTTTCCTTCAAGTCCAGATACATCTTGGTGCTACCAGGATGAATGGAGTAAGCTGATTCATGTGCTTCCCGTAGAATTGCATCACGAATGGCCTTTATTTCAGGCACACAAATCCTTTTCCCAAACCATAGAGTACCCTTCTCATCCATGCTAAATCCGGGTGCCTTTCCATGTTTTACGTTTAGTGCTATCTCTTTTAGCTTCTTATCCTCTGACTGACCTTTTCGTATCTCTTCCTCCAAGGTAGGAGCCACCTCTATCTCCATAGCATTAGCAACAACTCCTAAGTTCAGATGCTCCAACTCAGCACACAGCTCATCTGACACAGGTGTTGCCTGAAGCTTGTTAACATATCTCTTTCTGCTAAGGGCATCAGCAACAACGTTTGCCTTTCCCGGATGGTAGTGCACATCCAAATCATAATCCTTAATTAGTTCCAACCAACGACGCTGTCTCAGATTGAGATCAGACTGGGTGAAGATGTACTTCAAACTCTTATGATCAGTATAGATGTCACTCTTATGCCCAATTAGGTAGTGTCTCCAGACCTTCAAGGCATGAACCACTGCTGCTAGTTCCAAATCATGAGTAGGATAATTCAACTCATGTCTCCTCAATTGCCTAGAGGCATAAGCAACAACTCTACCTTCTTGCATCAGGACACAACCCAATCCCTGACGAGATGCATCACAATAGATGGAGAACTTCTTGCTTAAATCTGGCAATATCAACACCGGGGCTGAAGTCAATCTCTTCTTAAACTCTTCAAAGCTTTCTTGGCACTTATCAGACCACACAAACTTGGTATTCTTCTCTAATAGAGCTGTCATGGGTTTAGCAAGTTTGGAGAATCCTTCAATGAACCTCCGATAGTAACCAGCTAACCCAAGAAAACTACGGATCTCACTTACATCAGTAGGTGGCTTCCAATTCAACACATCTTTCACCTTGCTTGGATCCACAGCTATTCCTCCGTTAGAGACAACATGCCCAAGAAAAGAGATTTCCTTTAACCAAAACTCACACTTACTCCGCTTAGCATACAGCTTATGCTCTCTAAGTTTCTGTAAAACCAATCTCAGATGCTCAACATGCTCTTCTTTGGTCTTCGAGAATACCAGTATGTCATCAATGAATACCACCACAAACTTATCGAGGTATTCCATGAACACCTTATTCATCATGTACATGAAGTAGGCTGGTGCATTGGTCAACCCAAAAGACATAACTGTGTACTCATACAACCCATACCTAGTGGTGAATGCAGTTTTCGGTATATCAGAATTTCAAATCTTTAACTGATGATAACCCGATCGAAGATCGATCTTAGAAAATACACAAGCACCTTTTAATTGATCGAACAAGTCATCAATCCTTGGCAAGGGATACTTGTTCTTGATAGTGACCTCATTAAGAGATCGATAATCAACACACATCCGTTGAGTACCATCTTTCTTATCGACGAAGATCACAGGTGCACCCCAAGGTGAAGAACTAGGGCGAATAAACCCCTTTTCTTGCAATTCTTTTAACTATTTCTTAAGTTCTTCTAACTCATTAACCCCCATTCTATATGGACGCTTAGCTATGGGTGCAGTGCCAGGTAGTAATTCAATAATAAACTCAATGTCTCGGTCAGGTGGCATACCTGGCAATTCATCCGGGAAAACATCTGGGAAATCATCCTCAACATGGTCCTGAGGGTTTGCATTGCCCTCTAGCTGGTTCACTGCGGCTGTCTGAAGCTTCTGCACTACAACCTCAACCTTGATTCGGCCTCCAGCTGGTGATTCCAGTTCTACTGCCTTCTCCTTACACAGAATCACAACCTTTTGTTGCATCATCCAGTCCATACCCAAGATGAGATCAATTCCAGCTGTTCTCAACACTATGGGACTCACTTTAAAGTCTACCCCCCGCAAGGATAGACTAATTGGGAGACAACAGCATGAAGCTGGTATAGTCCCTCCCGGTGAATTTACTATTATAGGATTTTTCATGGCCACAACAGGTATGCTATGATTTTTAATAAATGCTTGTGAAACAAAAGTATGCGAAGCTCCAGAATCAAAGAGAACAGTAGCAGGAATGGAACGGACATCGAACGTACCGAGCATAACCTCTGGCTCCTCCTGAACCATCTCCGCGGACACATGGTTCACCCTCCCAGTGTTCGAGGGCGTCTGGTACCTCTGCTTCTGATTACCGCTCTGGCTTTGAGGGGTTTGCTGGTTCTGCCTTTTTGGGCAGTTGTAGGAGAGATGTCCCTCATCACCACAGACATAGCACTTGTTGGGGGTGTTAGGAGCACTATTCTTCAGGGGAGTGGCATTGGGATTTCCAACTCGGGGTGTCTGCTGACCAACATGCTGATAGCGCTGCTGTGGACGCTGATTACCATTCTGCTGCTGGTTCTGAGGGTGCTGACCCCGGTTCCATTGACTAACCGGGCCCTGAAACCTTTGTTGAGAGCCTTGTTGTGAGCCGAACCGCTGACGGGTGTTACTCCCAGAACCCTGCCCTTGCATTTTCCTCTTCCGATCCTGCTCCCTGCGCATATTGTCAAGCACAATAGCGCGGTTCACCAAGGCTTGGAAATTAGCATAAGTATTACCAGCCAATTGCAATCTGAGATCATAGTAAAGACCCTTCATAAACAGGCGCTGCTTGTCAACATCTTCTTGCACCTCTCTAGGAGCATAACGAGCCAGCTGAGAAAACTTATCATGATATTCACTGACAGACATAGAGCCCATCCTAAGAGATCTGAATTCTTCTTGCTTTAGCTCAATTAAGCCATCTGGAATATGACGCGCCTTGAAATCTCTGGAAAACTCCTCCCAAGTGATGGCTGGAGCATTGTTGGGTCGTGCAGCCTGGTAAGACTCCCACCAGGTCTGTGCTGCACCTTGCAGCTGGCCAGAAGCATAGAGCACCTTCTCCAAGTCAGTGCACTGAGCTATGTTCAACTGCTTCTCCACCGCACGTAGCCAATCATCAGCCTCCAGAGGATCAGCAGCATGGGAGAAAATTGGGGGTCGTCCCTTCATGAATTCACCACGCTTGTCCCTCACTTGGACAGGTGGCGGTGGTCCTGCAGGTGAATTCTGCATATGATGCATCATCATCTGCATCAGGTTGTTCTGGGTCTGCATGAGCTGCTCCAGGGTGACTGGCGGGTTAGGTGGTGGATTGCCACCCCTGCGACCTCTGCCTCTAGCTGCCATCTGCTTTCCAAAACAATGTTCAAGGTTTAGTTCTTCCCAAGTCCAAGAATCTCTTATATGATCTAAAAGATAAAGCTAAAAAAAAGAGTTTGCTTGGACAGATACAGAAATGTTATGATCAGGATATTGCTAGCTACTTCCCAAAAAAAACATGCAGGGCTGAAAGAAGCCAACCCAACTATGTATTCATTAGTCCTTATGCCTTAATCCTGTATCTAAATGAAATTGTAGACAAGTCTACAAAGTCACCGCAATCATTCAAGATCCAAATCAAGCATTTTTCATAATAACAATTCAACAAGACAACAGGGACACACTTCCAATCATATCTCAACCTTGCGGACTCTACTATTCTTCTTATTTTAGGGGTAAAGATTCTAAAACTCATCTCCTAAAGATAAGAAAAGATTTCTAGGAGCATAGCAAGGCAAGATGAGATCAGAGTTTTAAAAACTAGAAACAAGGTGGAGATGAGAAGCATAGATAAGGCGAGAGATAGAAAAAAAATCAGGGTTTTCTAGAGCAAGGTTTTCGTGGCAACTTCTAAACCTTAGATCGACCATTTTTCTACTAGGCTTGCGTCCTAGAGTCAACAATGGCTCTGATACCAATTTGTCACACCCATATTTTGAAGGAACAAATAGGATGTATGAAAACCTTATGTGCGCCACAGGAAACGGTCGCACACATAAGTTGACAAATTATTATAGCATCATGACCATGTTTATTACATAAAGCAACATAAACAGCTTATAGCCTTACATAAAAATGTAATAACTAATATGACTCTATCGCGGAAGCTCCATAACAGGGACATGTTGACTGGCAGACAACAAGCCTAATACTCATAGCGATAATCGTCATTCCATTCCTGATCTGGTGCCCAACCTGTGGTGTTGTGAAATAGCAAGGGTGAGTACATGTCGTACTCAACAAGTATAGTAAGGGGTTCATGAGGCTCAAAAAGCTGACACTGGTTAAACTGCATTTGGCTTTTAAGTGTGAAACATGATTAGCATTTATTAGCTTCAAGGTAGCATAAATCCCATGACCACATGATCAATTGTAAACAGGAATAAAGAATAGTACATGACAACATAAATTAACCAGTAACCAATAGTGATCATCTATTCCATAAGAATCCCTAAGGCCACCCGTATCCATGGGCACGGCTAGTATACCAGTTTTAAACTCTGCGCAGAGGTGTACACGTTCACTGTGAGTCATGATTTACTGATGA
This sequence comes from Saccharum hybrid cultivar R570, assembly GCA_038087645.1. Taxonomy (NCBI): domain Eukaryota; kingdom Viridiplantae; phylum Streptophyta; class Magnoliopsida; order Poales; family Poaceae; genus Saccharum; species Saccharum hybrid cultivar. Next base: position 45,003,715 of record JAQSUU010000534.1, read on the forward strand.
GAAGGTTTGCAAGGCCCAAACATCGTAAATTCATATAAAGCTACTCTAGGGTTCGTCTAACGAGTTAGGGCCATTAGATTCACTCGGCAAGGGAATATAGAGCCCCTCTTCCAGATGGCGCATAACACGCAGCCTGCACACATGTGGACAGAAGCCGCACTATACTCAGCTCGTCGAGCCATTCTTACGCCAATTAAGGTAACCTCTAACAAGCTAGAAAAGGTCCCTAAAGCAACTAAAGCCAGAGCCATGTAGCCCTCACAGCTGTACTGTAAATCCTGGTGATCACTTACAGATAAGTCCTTATGGAGAGAAAACTAGAGCATCTGGAAAGTAGACAGATACAATAGCCCCCTTTTAACAGTAATTAAAAGCATATTTTAATGTTGTTGCATATTCCATCATTCATGTTACAAGATCATGGTCGTAATATCGGCGCTAGCAAGTACTACCCCAAATGCACATATCCCAAGATCATCAAGGTGTTTGATAATCAACACTAAGTCATCCTTAATAGGTAACAAAAGGACACATGCATATGAATTATATTATATTTGGTGAATAGGTAATCAAGGAGAGTCCCAAACTATACTTGCCGTGATTATCGAAATCCTGCTGGCACGGCTGGTCTTCAAAGCACTGCCCTTGCTCACCAAGGTACTGCTCACCGTCTATACTCGGGGAAACATCACCACACAAGCATACCCGAGCAATCATGCACGAAGCAAACAGAGATAGGATTAGAATAGTACACCAATCAATAGAAAAAGGATGTGAAAAGTAAAAAGAACTATTCTACACGTCACTACGATCACACAGACGTAAAGTTCACAGAAATCGGAATTAAAACGTGGAAGTTATGATTTTATAAAGATTTTCCATAGGGAAATAATTAATTAATTATAACCTCAACGTAAATATTCCCAAAACTACTTGACAAAGATTCTACTATGTAGAGCTCAAGAAGACGAACCTAACGCAATTTGAATGGGTCAAATCGGAGTTAAAATGTGCATTCTATAAGCATTTGAAAATAGTCGCAAACTTTTAAATAAGTGGACTCTAATAAATTAAATCTGAAAAGAAAAATCCGATTTTTAAATTCGTCTGAGGACTGCGGGTCGGATTCTAACGAAACTGGGGGGCTCTTAAGTAAAATCGCAAGCGAAGGGGTACGGCTACTCCTGAGCCGTCGATCCCGCGATGGAGGGCTAGGATTAGAAGAGGGGGAAGAGAGAAGGGGGGAAAACGGTTGGCTACAGTGCCGCGGCGGTGGGCCGCCGGCGGCGAGCCCGTTCACGGCGGCGCCACCCAATCGATGCCCCAGGCGACCAATTCAACCCGCGAATCAGACCGGGAGGTAGAGGGGAGGATCGCGGTTTCACCTATGACGCAGTTGGAGGCCGGGGTGAGCCGTGGACGGTGTGCGACGATAGGGGGCGGCCGACGGGGAAGGTCGGCCGCTGCCGGTGGTGTCCCGAGCGTTGGGGTGCGGGAGGTGAGTGCGGGGGAGGGCGGAAGGAAGCCCCGGTGCTCCTCATATAGCTCGGGAAGATGGGGAATGAGCGGTGAAGCTGGTGGCGAGCTCGACATCATGCCGTCAATGGCGGGGGCGCCCTCTTGACCGGGGGCGTGCGAGAACGTCAAGTGCGGGCATTTGAGCAGGGGCTGACACGCGGCGGATGCAGCGGGGGGAGGGGGAAGAGGAAGGCTCGGTCGCAGCGGCCGGGTCATCGCACGGACGCGGGGCGCGGGAACGAGCGACGGCTCGGCCGAAGAGAACGATGAGAGGTGGGAGACCGAGCTGACGGGTGGGGTCCCCATGGCAGCGAGAGAATAGAGAGAAGAGGGGGTGCTCGCGTGGGCTGGGCTGCTGTGGCCGCAGCGCGCCCGGGTCAGCCCAAAGCAGGGAAGGAAAAGAGCAGGCCGACGGGCGCCTGGGCCAAGGCTGAGAGCTCGTGTTTTATTTTCCTTTTTTTCTTTTTTTTAAAGCATTTTTCAATTGGTTTAAGCATATTTTTTTTATAACAGCAAAAATCCAAATGAAACAAAAGAAGTGTGCAGCGGCATGAGTGCAAAGACATGTTTCTACTCCTTACATTAGATTTTAATTTAATAAATAAAAAAATATATTCCATGCTCACAAAAAAATAAAGAATGCATAAATAAAACCATTTAAGCTATTTTTAAAATTAGGAAAATATTGGGTGTTACATGCGCTGACGGTTGTTGCTTCTTGAGCTTTGTACTTTCATCTTCCTCTTCCTGTCCATCTCCCTGCGCTCATTATCAAGCACAATAGCTTTGTTCACAAGCTCTTGAAAACTAGCATAGTTATTCCTCTTCAATTACAAGCGAAGATCATAATAAATCCCCTTTAAGAAAAGACGTTGCCTATCTGCATCTTCCCTCACTTCATTAGGAGCATAGCGAGCCAACTGTGTGAACCTGTCATGATACTCACTAACGCTCATCTGTCTCATCCTGAGGTTTCTAAATTCTTCCTGCTTCAGCTCAATTATACCTTCAGAAATATGACGAGCTCGAAAATCTCTAACAAACTCATTCCAAGTGATAGGAGGAGCATTGTTAGGGCGTGCAGCTTGATACGACTCCCACCTAGTCTGAGCTGTCCCCTGTAACTAACCAGATGCATATAACACATTTTCCATATCATTGCATTGGGCGATATTCAGCTGTTTCTCAACTGCCCTCACCCAATCATCTGCCTCTAAAGGATCAGCAGCATGAGAAAACACTGGAAGGCATCCCTTCAAAAATTCTCCACGCTTGTCCCTCACTTGCACAGGTGGTGGTCCTCCTGCAAGGGGATTGTTCTGCATGTGCTGTATAAACATCTGTATCATCTGATTCTGAGTATACATAAGTTCCTCCATAGTAATGGGTGGGTTAGCACCTCCATGACCTCTGCCACGACCTCTGCCTGTCATCTGTTTCCAAAAACACAGAAAATGAAGTTCAGTACGATCCGAGATGATGTATTCAATAGATAAGCAAAATCTGATTTCTCTGGGCGAATTCCAATTTCAGCAACTCAGTAAAACTGTCATATCTCGAGCTACAGACGTCCAATTCAGTTGATCTTTACATGGTTGGAAAGCTTTCAAAATTATCTACAACTTTTATTCACAACACTTTTTCTGATTCTATCAATAAATTGGCCAAAAATTAAACCTAACCGAAACTATTTCAGAATTCCAGACTGTGCGGTAACCCCAACTTGGAACAGATATATCTCTTAGCTCTTAATAGATATTAAAGTGATTCTTGCGAGGTTGGAAAGATATAGAAGTCTAATTATTCCCAGTAAAATTTCTTAAATTTCCCACAGACTGATCCAAAATCAGCAAAGGACAGAACTAAGTTCACCTCATATCCAACTAATATATTTTGATCAAACTTAATATTCTTAACCATGGAACTTGTAGGCATGTCTACAAAACTCCAGCACACATTACAAAGATCCAAATCACACATTATCATAATAACAATCCATCAATCACACAATTGTTCACACCAAAAACTGACTCTCAAAACAATCCAAACTTAAAATTAACTCGCAACTACTATCGTTCCTATTACATAGGGATTTTTCCTATTTCCTAATTAAGCTTCTCATAAATCTTGGGACGTCCTAACTCCGCCCTTAATTGGTCAATCTCCTTATAAGCTTGCTCCTTAAGTTCTTTTTCCTTCAACAACTCATCCTTCAAATCCACCTCATGGAGAGCCAATTCACGAGCTAATCCCACTGTAGCTTGTAGAGTCAAGGATGAATCATCTGCAAGCGGCACAGTCCAAACACCCTTGTCATGTAGGAAACAAGGAAAGTGCCGGAGTGCACCCTGTAATGTCTTATCCGAGCGTAGACCATGGTAGTAAACGAACGCATTATAGGCGACATCCTCCATGCTTGTTTCTACGGTTGCCCGGCTTACTCGGGTAATGAACTTTGACTCCACCTTAGGCTCCTTAGTGGTTGGATCCCTTTTCTTAACCCATAACTCCGTTTCCCAATAGGAATCCATCCATAGATGACTATACTCCGCACTGCGATACTCCAACGTAGCTTCCCAGTCGTAGTAGTAGTTGTCCAAGGTTCTTGTCAACATATCATGGAAGAAAGCATCAGCTTTAGGAACCATGATATGAAGCTTCGTGGTCCATCCCATAACTACATCCTCCATTGGTGTGTCACCAACTCTTGATTCAGCATCAGATAGCTCTTGGTCACCATCTCCATATGGCTCCTGGGGTTTGAAACGGGCAACGTACTGGGCAGCTGACAGACGAGGATGAGAAGGCATCTACAAGATTTAGACATAGATCAGATAGAATCAATGTATTTTCACAATAGAATAAAGTAGAGAAAGCATAAAACTTTAGTAATTAACAAGGTGAAAAGAGGAAGCATGAAATAAGTGAAGTATGGATGCTATTAACGACCATTCTAACTAGGCTTGCGTCCTACAGTCAACCTGGCTCTGATACCAATCTGTCACACCCATTTTTAAGGACAAAAATAGGATGCATAAAGTACTCATGTGCGCCCCAGGACATGATCGCACACACAAGTAGACAAATTACATAGTATCATCACAGTGCTTATTACATAGCGAATAAATATTTAAAACATAGTCTTAAACTATAAATAATAATAATTAATAGTAGATCTCCAGCGGAAACTCCAAACACAGGGACACGGTTGACTGGTTGACACCAAGACTAGTACTCATTACGATAATCTTCCTCATAATCTTCATCTGTTATGGTGGAAATAGCAAGGGTGAGTTCATGTCGAACTCAACAAATATAACACAGGGTTCATGAGGCTCAAAAGACTAGACACTGTTTGACTGCGTTTAGCTTTTAGTCATCATATATTTAGCAATTGTGTAGCATCAAGATGAACCAATTCCCAATAGTGAACAAATGATCAATTGTAATTAAGAATAATGAATAACATTAACATGAGCATAATATCAACAATAAGTAAGCATGATATAGCAATGGTGATTATCTATCTGTAAATGTTCCAAGGCCGCTCGTATCCGTGAGCACGGCTAGTATACCAGTTTTTAACTCTGCGCAGAGGTGTACACTTTCACTGTGAGTCATGACTTCCAAATGCATGGGTTAGCTAGGCCCAAAACACCAGAAGTCATATAAAGCTACTTAAAAGTTCGTCTAACAAGTTAGGGCCATTAGATTCACTCGGCAGGCAGATGTAGAACCCCCCTTCCCAGTGGCACAACAACCGCAGCCTATACACACTAGGCCAGGGGCTCGCCCTACACCCAACGTGGCAAGCCGTTCTTACGCCATTTAAGGTAACCACTAACAAGCTAGAAAAGGTCCTTTAAGCAACTAAAGCCAGAGCTATATAGCCCTCACAGCTGTACTGTATGTCCTAGATGATCACGTATAGATAAGTCCTTATGGAGAGTAACCAGAGCATCAAAGATAATACACATGCTCTAGCCCCCTTTTAACAGTAATTAGATCATCTTAATGGTTGATTGCTTAATCCATTAATCAAATTACAAGATCATTGTTCATAATTAAGCACTAGCAAATAGCTACCCAAATGCATTCCCAAGGTTGACAAGGAATCAAGATAACAATCACTAGTTTATAATCTCTAAGGTTGTCAAGGTAAGCACATGCATATGTATGATAATTTCATTGTATAGGTAACAAGGATAGTCCTGTGTTATACTTGCCTTGATCAAAACTCTCCGAGTGATACTGCTAATCTGGCTCAAAGTAATACTCCTGATCGTCCAGATACTGCTCACCTTCTATACTCGATCATCAATCAACAACACACATGCATCCAATCAAACATACACGAAGCAAACAAAGAGATATAATTAGAACAGTACACCAACAGTAGCAAAACAGTAATAAAAATTTATAAAACCCTTCTATACATTTCTACGATCACACAGACGCAAAGATCACCAAATTCGGAGTTAAAACGTGAAAGTTATGAATTTTCTAAGATTTCCTATAGATAAATAAATACTTAATTATAAACTCGAAAAATAAATTATCAAAATTAACTGTACAACTACACTAACATGTAGAGCTCGCAAATACGAACCTAACGCAACTTGAACAGATCAAATCGGAATTAAAACGAAGATTTTATGACCAAAACAATCCTAGTGGTAAAACTGTAAATACCTGAAAACGTATTTTTGATTTAACCGGAAGAGAATACGCTTTCAAAACGCGAAAACGTATTTCCAGCTTTACGCTTTGGACGGCGGGTTAATTTCTAAAAAGTCCAGGGTCTCTTTAGAAAGATTACCCCGCGAAGGGGTATCTTCTAATCTCAGCCCTTCATCTCGAATCCAACGGTTCGTGTTCATCATCAAGTGCACAGTGACCATCCGATCTTCCCTCCATGTCCGGCCGGCGACCTCCCATGGCCGGCGGCCCTTCCATGGCCGGAGATGGTGGACCTCCCCACCGAGACCACCATTCGAGCCCGCGTTTGATCCAACGGAATGAGAAGCTTCGCGCGAACTCAAATACGCTAAGAAAAACTAGCTACGTAAACCACACGCGACGCGCGGCAACAAGGGGCGGCGGCGCCATTGCTGCACCATCGGCGAGCTTCAAAACCGCAACTAGGACCGCCTCCACCCAAAAGAATAGCATAGAACTAAAGAGGAGAAGAATACGGTCTCACCAATGCAACGAAATCGGCCTCGAATCCACCCGATGGCTCCACCCACGAGCAACCGACACCTCCAACCACCTCAACCCTAAACCTTCAATTCCTTGTGGTAGAGTTCACGGTTTAGATGAAAAACGGATATAGGAAGGTCAAGGCGTCCTATTTATAGCCTCTATTGGCCGTGTTCGGTTAGACTTGCCCGAAATCTCGGAACCGACCGACATTGCCATGTTCGGTTTGGAGTCCGGAGCGCATACGGGAGGTAGAAGAAGACCGACGTCTGGGCCCCACCGGTCAGCGGAAGAAAGGAGGGAAGGCGCGGCTGCTGGCTCGGCCGACTGGGCTGCTCAACGCTGGGCCGGGCTGGCTCGGCCGTGACAACGCTGAACCGGCCCACGCGGGCACAGCGAGGAAGAAGCAGGCCGCCGAACGGGCCGTCGGCCACCAGCTGCAGGTAAGTTGTTCTTTTTTTTTTCTTTCTTCTTTTCTTTATTTACTTGTTTTCAAACTATTCCAAATAGAATTCATCCAACCAAACAAAATAAATTAAATCCACTACACAAAAGAAAATAAATGCAGCAGCATGAATGCATCACCAAATAGTTTTTAAAATTTTAATTCCCCTTCTCTAAATTATCTAAAATTCATTACTCCTAAAATTTTGGGTGTTACAGTAGAGTACCGAAACTGTGGTCCATCACCCTGAATGTATGAAACTTATCCATTTGGAGCTCAAATCGAACGTGGTTTCTTTTGCTTACGCAGAACACCATCTGTTATCCAATGTAGAGTGAATTTAAAAGTTTTGAGCAACTATGCTTTTTTAAAAAATAAAATGAAGACACAAATGTCGATAGGAAGTAACCCTTGCTCGCTGAGGTAGCGCTGCCCGTGAACTGCTCTTTCTCGCACTAGCATGGATCGATCACTGCTCAAATACTAGTGTGAGAGTATGAAGACTCAGTGTAGGTCATAATAGGTTGATCATGGGGAGGTGATCGATAGGTTTCAGCTCTCTTCGTTGCCATGAAACACATCGTAGAGTACCGAAATTGTGGTCCATCACCCTGAATGTACGAAATTTATCTATTTGGAGTCCGAATCGGATGCGGTTTTTTTCTTGATGCAGAACACCATCTGTTATCCATTGTAGATTAAATTTAAAAGTTTAGAGCAACTGTTATTTTTTAATAATAAAATAAACACACAAATACCAATAGGGAGTAATCCTTGGGTACCGAGGTAGCGCTGCCAGTGAACGGCCCTTGCCCGCACTAGCATGGATCGATCACTACTCAAACACTAGTTGTGAGATCATGAAGACTGTTTATATCATCATAGGTTAATCATTGGGAGGTGATCGATAGGTTTCAGCTCTCTTCGTTGCCATGAAACACATCGTAGAGTACCGAAATTACAGTTCAATCACCCTAAATATATGAAACTTATCCATTTGAAGCCCAAATCGAGCGTGGTTTCTTTTGATTGATGCATAACACCATCTGTTATCCAATGTAAAGCAAATTTAAAAGTTTAGTGCAACTAATATTTTTCAAAAATAGAATAAAGACATAAATATCGATAAGAAGTAACCCTTGGGCGCCAAGGTAGCGCTGCCCGTGAACAGCTCTTGCCCGCCCTAGCACGGATCGATCACTGCTCAAACAATAGTGCGAGAGCATGAAGACCCAACGAAGGTGATCATAGGTTGTAACACCCTAAAATTTGCTTCTTTCAAAATAGATGCAAAGTGATTTAATTTTTGCATTCTAGTGCTCATGAAAACATAGGAAAATAATATTTTTCATTACATTAAAATTTATCATAGGGTTTAGCAACATTGTGTGTATACATGCTGGTGTATATGATTTGATGTTATGTTTGCTTATTGTTTCTTTATGTGTTAAGAGCGAAAAAAGTCTTTCAGAATGCGTTTAGTGGATCGATCTTTCTTCTCCAACACGTCTTTATCTTTTTCCGCAATCAATGTTCCTTGTTTCTCATCTTAAGTTCTCATTGGGAGTTTCCTAAAATATTTTCTTTATAACATAAATTATTCCTTTCAGTTCCTCATGTGTCAATCAATCTCAGTGAACTCTTCGGGAATTGTTCTGGCTTTTTCTGGAGCTAGTTCATACTTTTCTACGAGCGTTATCTAATTTTTAGATGCTCTAAAATATTTTTTCATGAGCTCCAAATACTTTATTTGGATTCCTTATGTTTCATAATGTCTCTGAGAATTTTTTCTGAATTTTTAGAGCTTTTGGAGTATTTTTCATGGCTTAAATAATAATTTTAGACTTTTCTAAAATTATTTTATCCATGAAATTAATTAATTCCGAAAATAAATAAATATCTCCTTTTTCCCGATGCTCAAAGTCCATGTGCAATAATCCTAATAAATCTCAAAGGCCCATACATTTATTTACTAATGGGCTTAAATGATTACTTAGGCCTATTAGCGGAGGTGGATGGTGCAACGTCAATTAATACCGTATCGCTAGTTGACGTGGAGGTAGGGAGTTTGCCTTCCTATATATACGTACCTACCCCATGGGCAAAGCACACCAAAACTACCGTAGATGAGCCCCTAGTTTGGGAAATCTCTCGTGTAGTAAATTATATTTTCTCCTCCTTCTCTTACCGTCGTCCGACGAAGCCACCAGGCTGCTTGCTCGTGAGCATACGTTCTACTCCAAGAAGAAGAGGTATTTACTTGAATTCCACTGTCTAAATCACATTAAAAACCAGATTTTGATTTATTTTCGAAATTAAAATTCTAAGTATTTACAAAACTACCACTATCTTATTTAGGCCATATCTTCTACGTTTTAACTCCGATTTGACCCGTTCAAATTGCGTTAGGTTCGTATTTACGAGCTCTACATGTTGATAGTACTGTACAGTAGGTTTAGAAAATTTAATTTTCGAGTTTATATTAAAGTAATTATTTATCTATAGGAAATCTTAGAAAATTCATAACTTTCACGTTTTAAATCCGAATTTCGTGATCTTTACGTCTGTGTGATCGTAGTAATATGTAGAAGAGTTTTACAAACTTTTTATACTGTTAGTGCTACTGTTGGTTATGTTTTCTACCTTTAAGATTCGATGTTAGATTTAATCTATTATTTTACTAAAGAAAATCTCGTTTAATTCATAACTTATTTGTTTTAATTCCGAATTAGTCCGTTCAAATTGCAATGGATTTATAACAACATGAACTACGTATTAGTATTAATGTTTTCTTTATCAAAATCTCTAGAATTTCATAGTTTAGATCTAACTTGATTAATAACTGTGCAACTAGATTTATAAATAAAATATTATCGATTTCTCCTTTAGTTTTCTAAATTTAAATGTAATTTAGCCTAAGTCACTTTTGAATATCTATAAAAAGTATTTTATCCTATATATATGATTTTATATAGTTAAAACAAATGAGACCTATAATTTTTCGTTTTATACAATAAAATCTTTCGGTGTATGTATTTTTTTCACCGTAGCTCCGATTAGCGTGTTTTCCGTGTTTATGTGTTCATAGCAATGCGTAGGTTAGTTTACAAATTTCTTTAATTGTTTGGTGTACTGTTATAATTATTATTCATTGTTTCCTTTGTATGATTGCTTGATGCGTGTGTGGTGATTTATTGATCAAGTCCAGTCGGTGAGATTTATGTGGAGATTTAAGAAGCTATTAATTAAAGATTTGGGTCAGAGAAAGGATCTCAATTTAAGGCAAATATAACATGGGATCATCCTTGTTTTCTATTCACCTTTAATACACTTAATTCATGTTCATATGTCTACCTTGTTACCCCTAAGGATATCCTAGCTTTTGTATCTTGTACCTTGACACTGGTGGAACATTGCATTGGGTAGTATTTATGCTAGTGCTCAAGATAAATAACCATGATATGTAACTTGACTAATGGTATATGCAATAAACGTTTAAAAGATGCTTTATAACAACATGGCTCAAGGGGGCTAGAGCATTGGGCTATTTTTATGGTGCTCTAGTTTCTCTCCATAAGGACTCATCTGTAAGCGAACATCCGGGACTTACAGTACAACTATGAGGGCTATATGGCTCTGGCTTTAGTCATATAGAAGGACCTTTTCTAGCTTGTTAGAGGTTACCATTGTGGCGCAAATGGGGAAAAGCTGACTTTGGATCCCTGCGTGGTTGTATCACACAGACTGACTAATGAAACCTAGCGGCCCTAACTTGTTAGACGAACCTTTGAAAGACTTCATAGGGAACCCTACCGACCTTCCTTGGAAGTAGGTCAAGAGATTAGCTACCTCGGGCAAAATGGTAAATCACGACTTACAGTGAAAGTGTACAACCTCTACAGAGTGTAAAACTGTTATAACAGTCGTGCTCACGGTCACGAGTGGCCTTGGACCCTTACAGAATAAATGATGAACACTGATGATAATGTTAATATTGATGATATTGATGCTCACTAATGATTATTGTTTCTTGCTATACATTATTTTCGTTTACACAATCATGAGGTTATTTGGCCTTATGATAATTGCTACTCAATTGCTAAAAGATGACTCACTAAAAG